>JALMGF010000003.1:121148137-123548137 GCA_023333645.1 Sceloporus occidentalis
CTGCCTGGGCGCAAGGACGCTGAGGGGGAGAGGGTCTGCTTGCTATGTCTGTGCCGTGATAAGATATGTGATTGTTTCCCATATTATTATTATTAATGTTAATAATAATAAAAATTATTATTATTATTAATATTATTAATAATAATAAATTATTATTAATAATAATAAATTATTATTATTATTTTCCTTAGTCCATCGCAGATGCTCCTTAGTTTAAGATATGCTATTATTTCCCACATTATTATTATTATTATTATCCTTAGTCCATCTCAGATGCTCCTTAGTTTAAGATATGCTATTATTTCCCACATTATTATTATTATTATTATTATTATTATTATCCTTAGTCCATCGCAGATGCTCCTTAGTTTAAGATATGCTATTATTTACCACATTATTATTATTATTATTATTATTATCCTTAGTCCATCTCAGATGCTCCTTAGTTTAAGATATGCTATTATTTCCCACATTATTATTATTATTATTATTATCCTTAGTCCATCGCAGATGCTCCTTAGTTTAAGATATGCTATTATTTCCCACATTATTATTATTATTATTATTATCCTTAGTCCATCTCAGATGCTCCTTAGTTTAAGATATGCTATTATTTACCACATTATTATTATTATTATTATCCTTAGTCCATCTCAGATGCTCCTTAGTTTAAGATATGCTATTATTTCCCACATTATTATTATTATTATTATTATTATTATCCTTAGTCCATCTCAGATGCTCCTTAATTTAAGATATGCTATTATTTCCCACATTATTATTATTATTATTATTATTATTATCCTTAGTCCATCTCAGATGCTCCTTAGTTTAAGATATGCTATTATTTACCACATTATTATTATTATTATTATTATTATCCTTAGTCCATCTCAGATGCTCCTTAGTTTAAGATATGCTATTATTTACCACATTATTATTATTATTATTATTATTATCCTTAGTCCATCTCAGATGCTCCTTAGTTTAAGATATGCTATTATTTCCCACATTATTATTATTATTATTATTATCCTTAGTCCATCGCAGATGCTCCTTAGTTTAAGATATGCTATTATTTCCCACATTATTATTATTATTATTATTATTATCCTTAGTCCATCTCAGATGCTCCTTAGTTTAAGATATGCTATTATTTCCCACATTATTATTATTATTATTATTATCCTTAGTCCATCGCAGATGCTCCTTAGTTTAAGATATGCTATTATTTCCCACATTATTATTATTATTATTATTATTATTATTATTATCCTTAGTCCATCTCAGATGCTCCTTAGTTTGGACGACTAGATGGCAGTTAACAACAAAAGGAAGGGAACAAAAGAAATGTGGCAGCACTTGTAAGAGTAACTAGTTTTTACTTTCGCACAGAGTTTTGTGGATGTAAACCCACTTCTTTGCATGCTGTGCAGAGTGATCATAAATGCTCAGGTGTAAAGCCTACTTGATCTGGAAATGGCACCGTAATACCAGCAGAAGACATCAGAGGCAATGGAAAGACTATTGGAAAAGTTCGAGGCAGAAAACAAATGGACACAAATCTGACATTAAAAATGGCAATACCCCCCAAATCAGTTGCAGACCATCCCTCCCTTTCTGGATATACAGGACGGGATTTGCAGGTTGTTGTCCCTGAACAAGGAAATTACAAAGGAAAGGTAGAAAGAGAAACACCTGAATTGGATTATAGCTACAAATTCCATTAGCAGAGATATGAACAAGGACAATGGCTTCATGGTTCACTGCATATATTAATACAACACTCCGCACCACTACATATGTAACACAAGTAATCTTCTCAGAGAGAGTTTTGAACCCTGTTCAGACTGACTTTTACAAGGCAGATTTATTGCTTTCACACATCAACGCAAACTGGCCACTGTAAACATCTGAAAGACCTATACCACCTCTCACCCAGCCCTGTGAAAGTTTAGGGCAAGGCCGGTCATGATTGGCATCTTTCTGGATCCTATTACATCCCATCTCACTCCTACGGCTGTGTAAATATGCTTTTGGTTAATTGCCCTCAAGCTGACTTTGAGCAATGGTGACCCTATGAATGAGAAACCTCCAAGTCCCTTTATCCTCAGCTGCCCAGGGTTAGGGTTCCCATAATTGTCCACTTTTACCAGGGACAAAATGTAGGACAAATTCGAGACCAAACTGCAGGACAAAACTCAGCCCTAAATGTAGGACATTTAAGGTCCCCCCTTTTTCTTAAATGTCCTACATTTTGGGCTGAGTTTTGTCCTGCAGTTGTCCTACAGTTTGGTCTCGAATTTGTTCCACATTTTGCCCCTGGTAAAAGTGGACAATTATGGCAACCCTAACTGCCCTGCCCAGCTCCTGCAGATCCATGGCTGTGGCTTCTCTGATTGAACCTCTCCATCTGGAATGTGGTGTCCCTCTTCTATTGCCTTCAACTTCACTATCTTATTGCCCCCCCCACCCCCCGTGAGTCCTTTCTTTGCCTCAGTTTAGTCATTAGTCATTGGGCCTGATCTGCTCTAGAACCCATTTTGTCTTTTTTGCTGCTTGCTGTATTCTCCGCACTCTTCCCTAGCACCACATCCCGGATGAGTTGATTTTCTTTTTATCAGCATTTTTCACTGTCCAGCTCTCAGAACCACACATAGAAATGGGAAGTACGATGGCATGGACAACACTAACTTTGGTACTCAATTATACATTTTACCCTTTAGTATCTTGTCCAGTTCCTTCATAGCTGCCCTTCCAAGTCCTACTCTTCTGATTTCTTGACTGCAGCCTCTGCTCTGAGTGATGACTGAGCCTAAGTATGGAAAATCCTGAACTATTTCAAACTCTTCATCATCTACTTTAAAATTTTGTAGGTCGTCTGTGGTCAATTTTTTTGTTTTCTTGATGTTCAGCTGTAAACCTTTCTTTGCCATTCTCTTGTATAGAGACTATCCTGTTCATTCAATGCTGAGTGTAGAGAAGTACTGTATTGCTGGCATAGGATGGCATATATCACATTGGAGGAAGAACAAGTAGTAAATGTACCTCTGGTGTTGTGGGTGATGTTATTGGCTGCTGTAATGTCGCTCCCAGAGTAGATGTGAGGGCAAAGTTGGCATCTGGGTTCATGACAGGATCTTGCCCCTGTATTACCATCCATGTCGTGTGTCCTGTTATAAGTGAGTAGTTGTTTAAGATTTAGAGGCTGTCTATAGGCCAATAAAGGCCTGCCTTCCAAAGTTTGTGAGAGGACTGTGTTAATTTCCAGAACTGGTTGTAGCTCACTGATAAAATGTTTGAGTAGTCTCAGCTAGGGATTTACATGACAACTAGGGGTGTTTTTGTCATTTGGTGTTTTTGGTCTGTCTTGAAGTGAATGGTTCCTGCATATTAGTCTTGCCTTCTCAATTTATTTCTTCACCTCCATAGGTTAGTATGTAGTTTGAGAAATGCCTGCTGCAAATCCAAGGGGTTTGAGCCTGTCTGAGCAGATGTGGTTGTATCAGAGGGCTTGGCTGTAAACAATAGATTTGATAGTGTATTCTGGTGGAAACTGCAGGCGTGTAAGTATGTGTACTAATTAGTGGTTTTTGACAAAGCATGGTGCTTAGAAGTCCATTGTGCAGTTGCACAGTAGTGTCAAGAAAGTGAATTTGTTGTGTGGATTGTTCGGGTTCAGTTTGACGGTAGTGTGGAAGTTGTTGAAATCTTGGTGGAACTTCGTAAGTGATTGCTTTCCACGTGGCCAAATTACAAAGACGTCATCAAGAAACCATAGGGAGAGGAGAGGTTTTTGGCTGCATTTGCTGAGAAAGTATTGTTCTAAGTCACCCATGTTTGCATACTGTGGTGCCATGCAGTGCTGTAGTAGCAGATCAGTTCATCTTTAAGGAATAGATATGTGCGCTTGCAGGCACACGCACACCTTTCAAGAACGCATCTTCAGCAAATGGTGTTGCTTAAGATTCTTAGTTCCAAACATCTTAAGATTCTGAGTTCCAAAACAATGCTATGGGAAAATGTTCTCTGGTATCTCATTATGGCTAATTTAAGAAAATAGTAATGGCTCAGATTTAGAAACATTAGTTTTAACTTGCAAAATGTTAATTTTTAAAAAAAAAAAGAAAAAGAAAAGGAGACATTTTCAGTGTTGGACTAGAACTCTGTGAGACCAGGGTTCAAATCACATCTTGGCAGTGGAAACTCACTGGGTGACCCTGGGCAGGTCATACTGCCTCAGCCTCAAAAGAAGGCAAGGACAAACCCCTTCTGAACAATCTTTGCCAAGAAAACTCCATGATAGCTTTGCCTTATGGCTCCCATAAGTCAGAAATGACTTGAAGGTACATAACAACAACTGTTTGGCAAGTGCAGCTTTGCATGGGAATTTGTGCCTAATAAAACGCTCTCTTATGTATCTCTTCCAGGTATTGGCTCCATGTCCTCTTTTGCATCGGTCACCATGGTTGAAATTATACAAAGCTGTATTGGCTTTTCTTGTTGTTCAGTTGAACAGTAGAATAAGTTACAAAAGAAGTTGTGGAATCTTTCCCTGAAACTATTTTTAATGAGACAGAAAGAGTATCTCTTGAGCATGGACTGAAAGGACATGAATCCACTCATCACAAGGAAGTGATTTTAAGAACAGAGTAGAGGTAGAGAGATTTCCAGTTTATGGGGCCTGCTCCCTTGTTTACCAGAGCCCTGGCATCTGACTGCCAGAGCAAATTGAAAATGGTGGCTTGGAATGGAGCCAGTCAGATTAGCTACTGCATCCCATGACCTATCATACATAAGAAAGTTTGTGTGCAATTAATGTTACTGTATTTTAATGTTACTTAATGTCACTATTCTCTAAAATTCATACTAATCTTTTTAAGAAGAAGTGGGGGAACACTTATTTATATTTATCTTTAATTGCTATTTAAATTAAAAGCCTGCAGTAAAATTCTTATCATATTATTGTTGAAAAATGCCACTGGTTCTGTAGTTCACCTTGACTTTGGACCCAACAGACAGGCCAAAATAAAGCTGCTTCGAGTCACTTTGGAGGTATGCTGTTTAAATGATACACACATCTTAAGAGGCCAGAAGTTGGCCTTAGGACTGGAGTGTGGCTTTGGCTCAGCTTGTGGCCTCTTAAGACGGATGCATCATTTAAATAGAATATCTCCAAAGTGACCCAAAGCAGCTTTATTTTGGCCTGTCTGTTCATGCCCTTTGTCCCCTTTTTTTTAGCTTGGGAGAGAAAGAAACAGCTTCATGAAGCTGTTTTTAACCCCCCATTTTTCACACTCCTCAACATCTAAAATCCCTTCTGTTGCTTTTCCCAATATATTGAAAAGGCAGGGCCAGCTCCATCGGGCCTGGCCTTGAGTAAGAAGCAGAGCCCTCCCTCCCGTCCATCTGCCTTGGTCCAGGCCTCAGAAGGAAAGAAGAAATGCTGGACCTGATCCCCTTCCCCATCACCATTCCCTGTCTAATTAAAAAGATTATACGTACAGCACTGTGTGAATTTACAGCGCTATATAAATAAAGCTTAATAATAATAATAATAATAATGATATACAATCTCATCTCATTTACATCTCCTTTTTTTAGTTTAGGGATTCCCATCTGGCTCCCCCCAAAAGTCACAAGTTCCTGGGACAGGAGACAAGACAGTTACTTGGATGCAAAGAAGTTCTAAACTGCATTATTACTTCTTAATTGAAAAACATATATTTTTAAAATTATCTAAAGCAGCGGTTCTCAACCTGTGCTCCAAGGAGCCCTTAGGGCTCTGCATTCACATCCCAGGTGCTCTGTGGTTGCTCCAGGTAAATGAAAGAAAGAAAGATTTAATGAAATTAAAGAATAAGAAACAAAAAGTAACACTACTCCTACACACCATTAAACTTGTAAGACATAGGGTAGGCCTCTTAGGGGCTCCTCCATAGAAACTGATTCTAAAAAGGGTGTGTGAGTCAAAAAGGTTGGGAATCCCTCATCTAAAGTATAAAACTCTAAATAATGACCAAAAATAAAGGTTCCTGTAACTATTTGCATGTATTAAAAGACATGTGGGGAATATAAAATCTGTAGAAGTTCAGCACAATTTCTCATTTACTTAATAGCTGAGTAGAAAACTTAAATCCAGATTTTAGTTATTTATTTCCTGTCACTGCTCATATACCAGGACAATCTGTCTATACAAATATGAGTTATTATTTATCAGGGATTTTGATATTATTGCTGCCATTTCCAGTATTCAAGCAGGAGAACTATTGCTCATTTGGCCAAAATAGCACCACACTCAAGAGAAAAAAAATATCAGCACTCTTGGGGAGAATCTCAAGGATTGCAGGAATACAAAAAAATCTGTAGGAAAAAACTAAGAGGTAAGAACTCACCATACCTAACATGCAGGGTTTGTCAGCTGTTGATTTACAGGGGAAGGGCTTGGTGAGAGGGAGCAAAAATGGAAGACGTCATGGCTCATTGACTGGAACAGTGAAAGGGAACACTCCACATATACGTTTATGAAAAATACCACTTGTCAGACTCTAAATATTCACAATGAATGACAGAGGTATGCACTGGCAATGTTCTGTTTTCAAATCCACGTTTGATAATGTCTTGCTAATTTCATCTTAATGTGAAGAAAACAAGCCCAAATGCATTATTAAAACACCAACATCAAAATTGATCTTACAGAATATACACTGTACATGGATGCCTTTCCCTAAAACCAGTGTAGCTGTAGGCAGTCAGAAAGAAAGGAGTGATGAGAAATCCTCCAAATTATATATTCTCATTTGAAAGCTGACTTTAAAACTACACAACTGGCACCAGTAGAGCCATGGTTTTAAAACCACAATTTGCAGTTGCCTCAAAGAAGCTGCAGAAAGTACTTTCACAACCTGATCATAGACTCATATGAGTAGGAAGATATTGAAAGAACCATGTAGTCCAGCCCCCTGTCATGCAGGAATAGATAGTTACAACACTCCTGGGAGATCCCATGTCCACTTAAAGACCTCCAACAAAGCAGCCATTCCTCTGTCAAACAGCCCTTCTGCAGTGAAATGATGCTGTTAGATAAAGTTCCTAACTGCTGTTCTCTGCTCCTAGGCTCTCATAGAATAAAAAATTGAGCATATCAGTGCTCCTAGGCCCAGGAAAGCCAAGATACTCACACTCAGCCTGACATGTATCAGCAGCAATTGTATTTCTTCTCACCCTTGGACTAAGTAAATCCTCTTACTGTCTGTGAAACAATGTGATAGTCTCTCCTCAAGTGTCTAAGAGGAAAAGATAACCTTTCAAAGTTATAGTCATTATTGATAGTACTTTATTGATATCTTGTACAGATATTGGGCTAATCTGAAGCTGTGGTTTAAACAGAAGATCAGCAAAGAAGAGTTTGACTTAGAAGCTCGGAGACTCCTCACACAAGACAATGGTAAGAAAGCTGTCTCTTAGTAATTTTGTTTGCCTTTAGTATTCTTATTTTAATGAGTGATATGGAGTGGGGGTGGCTGTATTACCATATTATAAACAGAAGCTCAGTTATATTTATTCAGCAATGGCCTGTAGGCAGGCCAGGGATGGGGTAAGAAGCTACAGGGAAATAAAACTTCACTGTGGTTAAGTGAGACTTTATTTAGCCATTTCTTTGGCTCTGAGGATTTCGTGAAACATTGTTCATAGGCTTTGTGGGCTTTTTAGAAGAGAGGCTGGCACTCTTATGAGGTACCCAATATCTAGTTCTGCACTTGCACAGACATGCACAGTATTTCATAGACTTATCAAAAGATATACTACTTTAGGATGTGAATGCAGGCACATGTTACCTTGTAAAAATGCTTGTACAATTTATATGAACTTTTTCTTTTCTTTTCTTTTCTTTTCTTTTCTTTCTTTCTTTTTTTGGGCAGTCCACTCTCACAATGACTTCTTATTGGCTATTCTCACACGATGCCAAATCTTGGTTTCTGCACCTGGTAAGTCAGCTATAAAGAAATTAATGCATCTGGGGTATAGGTGAGATAGGTATGGTGTGTTTACACTGGGGTTAATTCTAAAGCTAATTACATCCTGTATTGGACCACTTAACATTTCCGTATCATTTTTTTTAAAGGCATGTTGAATTGCACCTCACAGAAACAGAGCCAAAGGTAGAATAAATTCAAAAAAGCATCTCACAGATATTTTGTTCCAGCCTTGTTCTCACTGCATCTGAAAATTGCATGAGAAACCAGGAAGTGATACACACAGCTTTGTCCATTACAGTATCTCCATCCTTGATATTACCATGAAATTTTCTAGAAGACATTGTTGAAAAACATTTCACTGCCCTATGTTATTGGAAATCTGATTTAACATTTTTTTACTTTAAAAGGCATGTCATGTGACTTTTGTATCTTGGTTGCAGTTCATGTGAAATGGATCTAATGGATCGCAAGTTGAACTTGAGTTGGTAGCGTGATGTGGCACCTAGAAAAACCAATTCTGGGCTGCATCAGTAACAATATAATATTTTTGATGGAGGAAAATAATAATACCATTCTATTCTGCTTTGGTCAGACCTCACCTTGAATACTGTGTCCAGTTCTGAGCCCTACCATTCAAGAAAGATGTGGCAAGCTGAAATGTGTCCATAGGAGGGTGACTAAAATGATGAAAGGTCTGGAAACCATGCCCTATGAGGAGGGACTTAGGCAGCTGGGTATGTTTAGCCTGGAGAAGAGAAGGTTAAGGAGTGACATGATAGCCATGTTTAAATATTTGAAGGGAAGGTATGTCATGTTGGAGATGGAACAAGCTTGTTTTCTGCTGCTCCAGAGACTAGGACACAGTAATGGATTCAAACTACAGAAAAGAGATTCCACCTCAACATTAGGAAGAACTTCCTGATAGTAAGAGCTGTTCAGCCTGTGGTTGAGTCTCCTTCTTTAGAGGTTTTTAAACAGAGGCTGGATGGCCATTGTGGCAGGCGCTTGGGACTTTTGTTATCCCACCTAATTTATGTGAAGGGCCCCAAGATACTCTCCTATGATGGCCCAACACCCCTATGTTTCTAAAGATCCGTAGCATGGTTTGATTTCAAAACACAGGCCAAGTGGATATTCAAATAAGAATAAAAGTTTATTTTAAAACAGAATGGAAAAAGGTAATTTGGACATGAAGTTGTTACTGTGTCTTTCTTGGTTACATATATACAAGTTTGTTCTTAAATCCTAATTAATAACTCAGCCACACAGGCTATAATATCCCCTTGAAAATTATGGCCTGTTACAGACTGCCAAAATAAAGTTGCTTCGGGTCTCTTTGGAGGTATGCTGTTTAAATGATGCATGCATCCTAAGAATCCGGAAGCTGCACCAAAGCTGCACTCCAGTGCTTAGGAATGGAGTGTGGTTTTGGTGCGATCTCCGGACTCTTAGGACCCATCCATCATTTAAATAGCATACCTCCAAAGAGACCCGAAGCAGCATTATTTTGGCAGTCTGTAACAGGCCTATGTAACCAAACCCCCTCTTTCAGAGTCTAGCTACACTGAGTCTCTCTTCTCTAGACTCCCAAACTAATACTGTCCCTCTCTGGACCTGTCTGACCCTTTCTTGGTCTATGATCAACACCCCACACCAACAAAATGCTGTTCCCTCAGGAACTTCTGGAACACAGTCCTCTCTTGGACTCTACTGTTCCCCAACTCAACACCAGCTTCCTTCCTCAGGATTCCAAACCCTGAGTCTGACTAAAACCAACTGCCAAGCAGAATCTTCAAACTCCTCAGCCAGCACCTGATTGGCTTAGAGTCTCTGGCTTCTGATTGGCTGGTTTGTGAGTCAGTTCATCACAGCCATCTGTTGGAAGTGCTTTGATTGTGTTTTCCTGCATAGCTGGGGATTGGACTGGATGACCCTTTGGATCTTTTCCAGCTGTATGATTCCATGAACGTGTGAAAAGGTTTTTACAGTAGACAGAAGTGATCTGAAATATTTTATGAGTGAAATCAATAAAAGTGGAACATGCTAGTGTTTGCCCAAACAATAAACTTGGATAATATGCCCAGTTATCGGCACCACAATTCAAAAAGGATATTGAGAAACACAGGATGTTTTTGGCATGCCTTCAGAGCCTGATAATTGTGACCCTAGACTGCATCCCATGAGCCAGGTTCCACTCTCTCATCCATCCTAAGTATTTGCCCCCTTCATACTAAAAGAGCATAGTACAGAAGTGACACTGCAGAATTCTGGTTCCTTTCTGTACCCAAAATGCTATGAAATGGTGGCACTCAGACACCTCCTTCTCAGTAAAACAATTCCAGGTATCCAGGCCACCACCGACATAAACCTGTGGGACCATCATACAACAGGGCTCAGGGGATGGTCACAGCATCAGTTGGCAAGAGCAGAAGGCAGTATCTATCTACTCCCCCCCATGAGGGTGCCCTTGACCAATTCATCACATTTTCTCTCTAGTTCCCACACTACATTCCAATATTCATATGGTTACTCTCCTTGGCTTTTGGCAACATCCTTTCTCCTGCTTTTATCTCCAAATGACTATCATTAAAACTAAATTTGTCTCTTTATCTCTATACCCACAAGGTTTTAAATTTCAATTGACATTCTCACACATAACTGGCATATACAGGTCTGTTTCTTGACTCTCCACTTTACCCCATCCATCTGAGAAAGTACTGTATATACTTGATTATAGGTAGGCTTAAGTCACTGAAAGCTCATGCTACCAGCTCCTTTCTTTTTGTTAGTTTCAGCAGTGCTGCAAGTTCCCTTTGCATACTGATTTTCCAGGCTAACAGGAATATCTCTTTTGAATTCCTTTTCACTATATCTCATAGAGTCATAGAGTTGGAGTAGACTACAAGGGCCATCCAGTCCGACCTCTTGCTGCACATGAATGTACAGTCATATACCTTTCTCTCCTATTGTGTCACCAATGTATTCCTAAAATAAAATAATCCCTCCCCCAGCTTGTTATCTAGTTTACAACTTTGATATTGGCTTTCTTGAAAGCTGCTCTTTCTACAGGGGGCTGTGATTTATTTGCCTTCTGGCCGGAGCAAGTGCCCACTAGAATGTCTTCTTACCACTACAGGAAATAACCATATCAGAGTGAATGGCCAATGGTGTTTTACATTTACCTCAGTTCAGTAGCCTGAGCTTTGAGGGAAGGAAACAAAGTCTTTGTTGGAAATACGTAGCTCCTGCCCAACATGCCTCTAAATACTGTGAGAATCTAGTGTTTGAAATATTTTGTAAAAGTAAATTCAGTACCAAATGAAATGTAATGGGAATAGCTGTACTATTGAGGGAGAGAGTAGGCTGGCCCAGTTCCATCAGGGGCTAGCCTGAAGAAGAAGAGCCCTCCCTCCGGTCCATCTGCCTTGGTCCAGGCCTCAGAGGGAGAGAAGAATGCTGGACCTGATTCCCTCCCCCCTCACCATTCCCTTCTCCTTTTGTGTCGTGTCTTTTAGATTGTAAGCCTGTGGGCAGGGAGCTGTCTGTTATCCCCTCTATTGTAAACCGCTCGGATTCCCAGTGATTGGGCGGTATATAAATAAAACCTATTATTATTTATTATTATTACTAGATGTTCTGATTTCAGTCAACATTTGACATTGGCAGCTTTATTTATTTATTTATATTTACGGTATTTATGGGTTTCAGGGAAACAAGTCATGCCAGACAAATCTTATCTCTTTTTTTGATAAAATTACCAGCTTGGTAGATGAAGGGAATGCTGTGGATATAGTATATCTTGATTTCAGTAAGGCCTTTGACTAGGTTCCTCATGACATTCTTTGAAAACAAGCTAGTGAAATGTGGGCTAGACAAGGTAACTGTTACATGGATTTGTAGTTGGTTGACTGGCCGAACCCAAAGGGTGCTGAACAATGGGTTCTTTTTATCCTGGAGAGAAGTGACCATAGAATCATAGAATTGTAGAGTTGGAAGAGACCACAAGGGCCATCGAGTCCAACCCCCTGCCATGCAGGAAATCCCAATCAAAGCATACCCAACAGAGGGCCATCCAGTCTCTGCTTAAAGACCTCCAAAGAAGGAGACTCCACCACACTCCGAGGGAGTGTGTTCCACTGTCGAACAGCCCTCACTGTCAGTATGTTCCTCCTAATGTTGAGGTGGAATCTCTTTTCCTGCAGCTTGCATCCATTGCTCCGGGTCCTGTTCTCTGGAGCAGCAGAAAACAAGCTTGCTCCCTCCTCAATATGACATCCCTTCAAATATTTAAACAGGGCTATCATATCACCTCTTAACCTTCTTTTTTCCAGGCTAAACATCCCCAGCTCCCTAAGTCGTTCCCCATAGGACATGATTTCCAGACCCTTCACCATTTTAGTCACTCTACTTTGGACACGTTCCGGTTTCTCAACGTCCTTTTTGAATTGTGGTGCCCAGAACTGGACACAATATTCCAGGTGGGGCCTGACTAAAGCAGAAAGGACAGGCCCAATGCCATCGGGCCTGAAGAGGAAGAGCCCTCCCCTCCCTCCTTCCAACTGTCATGTTCTGGCCTTAGAGGGAGTGAAAGGACAGGCCCAACGCCATCAGGCCCGGCCTAGATTAAGAAAAAGAGCCCTCCCTCCAGTCCATCTGCCTTGGTCCAGGCCTCAGAGGGAGAGAAGAATGCTAGACCTGATCCCCTCCCCCCCACCACCATTCCCTTCTCTTTTTGTGTCTGTGTCTTTTTAGATTGTAAGCCTGAGGGCAGGGAACCCTGTATTATCCCCTCTGTTCCCGGATTCTCAGTGAACAGGCGGCATATAAATAAATCCTATTAGTATTTACATCAGACGTTTTTCTCTCTACACTGCTTCATTACTGGAAGTGAGTTTCACTTAAAAGAAATGTTTGTGGGGGTGACAAGGTGCAGGGAGTTAAGGGGGGGGGGGGAGAATCATAAAATCATAGAGTTGGAAGAGACCACAAGAAGCATCCAGTTGAATCCCCTGCCATGCAGGATTCTGTTGCTATTACATTTCCCTGTGCCAGTTCCCATAAATCTCAATATTATAAGTGAGCAAGAAGGCCTTTGATGAAGAAACATCACATATAACTGTTCAGTACCTTGAACTTTTTCCTGAATGTTGCTACTTCTTCCTCTCGTTCAGAATTCAGATTGAAACCTGTTTATTTTTTCAGATCTTAGGTTCAATCTTTTAGTTGTTCATTATATTTGTTTACTTCCTTCCCTTATTATACTTTACTCTTCTACCCCGCCATTATCTTGTATTTTACACCTTTGCCCATGTTTCTGTTGTCTCACTCCTCTCCTAGAATTGAAGTGTAGGCTCTAAGCAACTTGGGACAAGAATCTGTGATTTGGTCATGGTGTTCTCTAAAGCAGCCTGTATGATAATGGTTCCATATTAATCAATAAGAACAAAAAACAGGCTACATAATTCACATGTAGCTTTTGCAATTCACTGAGGTGTAACTCATTATTTGAGCAGCAATATCATTAGGTTTCTATAAATTTTAGTTTTGCAATCATGGAGTCAAGGAACCTATGTAGCAAAACAGATTGTAAACTCTTATGGAGCTTACAGTGTACCCTGTTGTCTCTTGGCAGTCTTATGTTGTCCTTTCTGATACCATGCTAATGTGTAGAGAACTACCTTTGCTAATTTTCTGTGATAAAAGGTTTTATGATAAAGAAAGCCAGTTCAGGTTTGTTTGGCTTTTTACTTCCTTCCACCAAAATAGCAGAGGGGTGAACTATGAAAATTAACATGTTATCCAAGCACTTACTCCCTTTTGCTCAGTCAGACAAAGAGAAGTGTGCCACTTCATTATGTTCTCCTTTGTCCCTCAAAATTATCTTCCCCCTCTGATTTTGAGTTAAAACAATTATTTGTTGCCCTGCTGCAGTTTGTCAGGGCATGGGAAAGTAGTGATGGAATAAATATGTAAGCTGAGGGCAAAAACCTTAACAATTAAGAAAGTAGGTAAGAATTAATTAAACTCAAGAAGTGTCTCTGTGTCCTAGAGAATTGGCAAAAGCAACTCTCTACACATAGGCATGGTATCAGACTTTGGATAAGCAAACAAGGAGCAGTGAACTGGCAAACAACCAGGGAGGCAAAGGTAAGAGAGCCAGTGTAGTAGTATGAATACAACTCTGGAGATCAGGTTTCAATTTCTCACTTGGCCATGGAAACCCTCTGGGTGACCTTTGGGTGAGTCACACATTCTCATTCCCAGAAAACCCTGCAATAAGTTCACTTTAGGGTTGCCATAAGACAGAAACAACTTAAAGGTACACAACAACAAAAGCAGAGATGCCTACATAAATGGGCAAAGGGACAGGAGCAAACAGACAGTAAATTGTGGCATCATGCAAGTCGAGAACAAAAATAAATTTTAGTTCAGCAATTGTGTGGGAGGGTTGTAAATAGCTGAAGGCTGCAAATCTACAATATGCTTATTTGGTAGTAAGCTCTCTTGAATGGAGTGCTGTTTATTTCCAGCTAAACATTTATAGGATAAGGCTGCAAATTTGCTTCAGTATTGTTTATCTTGACCTTTGGACTGTAGCGTCAATCCTGAATCCTAGAGATTTAAATTCATTTTTTCTATTACTAGGCTACTTTTTATTTCACTGAACAAAGCTCAGATTGCCAACACATACCTTTATCTTCTGTCTTTGGTTGGGGTTGCCAGCACTGTAATCTACACAATTATTTCCTTTTAATTTAGACAAAAGGTTCTGTAGGAATTGGATTGTCTCCTGATGAACAGCAGTTCAGAAGGTATGCCCTTATCTGCACATACCCATCATGCCCTTGTTGTTGTGTGCTTTCAAGTTATTTCTGATTTATGGCAATCCTAAAGCAAATCACAGGGTTTTGTGAGGTTGAAAGTGTGTGACTTTCCATGTGGGTTTCCATGGCTGAGCAGAGCATTGGACCCTGGTCTCCAGAGTTGCAGTCTAGTGCTCAAACCACTACACTATGCTGGTTTTTATCTTGCCCTTACCAGTTGCTAAGAATTATCTCCTGCCTTATGGGAAGGTCAGCCAATTTAAAAGTGAAAGATTTGCCTGATCACCGAACTGGAATCCTGTTTGCCCCTCATAGGACTGGGACTTTTTCTTTCCCAAGCCTTACTCTCCTCTTGAGCTATGGGTATATAATCTCTGCTGGTTTGCATGACAGACTTGTTTCATTGTATATATACTCTGGGCTGATGTAGCACCTCATTTTAGGCCACAGTCTTGCCTCAAACTTATTTTATAAGTATAAAGAAAACTTACATCTTAAGTACAAAGAAAACTTACACTGGGCACATAGTAAAGCAACCTGGATTAAAGAGAAGCAGTCAGAACAGGAAGTCAGGGTTATACAGTCTTCAGTACATTCACTTGAAAGCAAATCACATTGGAGAACCAGTGTGGTGTGGTGGTCTGAGTGTTGAACTGAGATTTATTTTTGTTGTGTGCCTTCGTGTTGTTTCTGACTTATGGCAACCCTAAGGTTCTATCATGGAGTTTTCTGGTACTGAGAGTGTGTGACTTCAGTAGGTTTGACCAGGGTTCAGATCCCTGCTTGGCCATGGAAACCCACTGGGTGACCTTGGGCAAGTCACATACTCTCAGCCTGAGAGGAAGGCAAAGGCAAATTCTCTCTTGCCAAAATACATTTTGCAAATAAAACCCTGTGACAGGTTCACCTTAGGGTCACCATAGGTCAGAAATGTCTTGAAGGCTCACAATAACAGCAAAGTCCCTTTGATTTCGAGAAATGTTTGAAAAACTCTAGTGTTAACCAATACATGTTAACATATATGGAAAACAAAACTGTAACCAACAGATTGGACTCAATCAAGATACATCCCCTCTACAAAAAAGGAGTCACAAAAGGCTACAGCTGCTATAGGACCATAGACTTCAGTCATATGTGGAAAGAGAGGTTCCAGAGAAGGATTCAGGAAAGGAAGAGGCACTAGGGACCATGTTGCAAACATACAATGGCTAATGAAGCACACCAAGGAATTCCAAAAGAAAATCAGTATTTGTTTTATAGACTACAGCAAAGCCTTTGACTGCATAAATCATGAAAAGCTGTTGAATGCTCTTAAAGACATGGGAGTGCCACCACATCTGATAGTCCTGATGAGAAATCTGTACTTAGGGCAAGAGGCTACTGTTAGAAAAAATTGTGGAGAAACAGAATGGTTCCCAATTGGCAAAGGGGTCAGGCTAAGGAAGGTCAAAGAAGGGGCAAAGGCAGGCTTAATGCTGAACATAAAACAAAAATAATGACCACAGATGTACTACATACATTCAACCTAGATGATGAGGAAATCAAAATAGTAAAAGAATTCCTGTACAGTACACTGATAAGGAAGGAATCAAGAAATCAAAAAAATCAAAAGAAGACTAGGAATGGGAAGGGCAACTATGAAAGAACTAGAAAAGATCTTAAATAGTAAAGATATACAGCGGAGCACTAAAGTTAGAATTGTCCAAACAAATGGATCCTTGAACAGATTGGGCCTGAAATCTCCCTGGAAGCCAAGATGATCAAACTGACTCTGTTATTCTCTGGACAAATCATGAGAAGGCATGATTCATTAGAAAAGGCAATAATGCTAGGAAAGGTGGAGGGCTGCAGAAAGAGAGGAAGACTGCACCCAAGATGGATAGACTATTAGGGAGCTCACAGGTATGAATTTATAGGTCCTAATTAGAGCAATGGAGAATAGTTTGGGAGATGTCCCATCCGCACGGTTGCCATGTGTCAGGGTTAACAGCAACAACAAATGCTTGGGACTACATTTAAAAATAAATAAATCCTACTTTAAAAGCAAAGCTACAAGTCTTTGTTTGAATGTTTACAGAAACAAAATTGGATTCTAACTCAGTCTAGTGGTTGATTTGTCTGCTGACACACATGGAACATTCTTCAGAAGATCGTCAAACAATGAATTAGGCATGAAATAGCAATCAAACCAGTTGTGCAAGTGATTAAAATTCTTCTTGGAACTGGCAAGAGAAGATTAGAATTTCCTTCTTTGACCCAAGTGAAGAAGTGACTTGGTTTGTGCATTGATAGATATTTTTACAAACCAGCATGCTGATTTCTGCTAGTGATCACCCTGTCTTCCAGTTGGAACAGCTAAATAAATGATACACATTTAAACCATGGACCAAAAGGTCTGGGTCTGTAATACATTTATCCACTTCTGTTGCAAGCAAAAACATTGGAAGACAGGGTGATCAGTAGCAGAAGTTAGCACTTTTATCATTGTGTGTCTCCCAAGTTATTTTTTACTTATGTAGACCCCAAGGTAAGCCTATCATGAGGTTTTCTTAGCAAGTTTCTTCAGAGTGGGTTTGCTATTGCCATCTCTGAGGCTGAGAGAGTGTGACTTGCCCAAGGCCATTCAGTGGGTTTTTATGTTTGAGTGGGGATTGAACCATTATCTCCAGAGTTGCAGACTAATGCTCAAACCACTACACCATGCATACTGGTTTGTAAAAATGTCATGACATCTCAGGGCCCATTTTGCCTATTTATAACCAGAGGTTGCTGAGACCCACTGTCAGTCTCATCTTTTCTTTCTCAGTCCATAGCAATTTATTTATTATTTTATTTTTTGCTGTATTTACTGTTGGTAGTGTGGTACAAACCCAGGAGGTTGCACATTTCTCCAAAGTTCTCCTCAGCCCAGTTTTCAATCTGGTGCACTTTTTCAAGGCCACCCCTCGCTTCCATAGAGTGTCAGGCTTCATGTTCAGTTTCAGAACATCATTATATTTTGCACTAGGAAGATGGTGACAGTGCTTGGAACAAGTTCCCATAAGTAAAAATTAAAGTCAAAAATATGAAAATGTATTATTGAGGGGCATGTTTGCACACCCTCATGAAAGTGCACATGCTCCTATGCCTTGCGATTTTTCCTGGTCCTCTGAGCTGAGGTACATTTAGCCAGACAGCACAGGAAAGGAAGGCAGGAATATTAACCTATCTCTGTGTCATGGCCATACTCTGTTATTCCTGGGAGGAAGTGAAAGGATGGGCCCAACACCATCGGGCCTGAGGAGGAAGAGCCCTCCCCTCCCTCCTTCCAACTGTCATCTTCTGGCCTGGGAGGGAGTGGAAGGACAGGCCCAAAGCCATCGGGCCAGGCCTTGATTAAGAAGAAGAGCCCTCCCTCCGGTCCATCTGCCTTGGTCCAGGCCTCAGAGGGAGAGAAGAATGCTGGTCCTGATCCCCTCCTCCCCTCACCATTCCCTTCTCCTTTTGTGTCGTGTCTTTTTAGATTGTAAGCCTGAGGGCAGGGAACCCTGTATTATCCCCTCTGTTGTAAGCCGCCCGGATTCCCAGTGATTGGGCGGCATATAAATAAATCCTATTATTTATATTACTATTATTATTATTATTCCCATCCTGATCTGCCACAAACCTGTGTTCATTTGTGCCATAGGTTGACCCTCTGTGTTATTTAAAGTCATGTACCACCACTGCCATGAAGAGCTTTAACTGTGTACAGTCAAAAAGAGAAAGTGGGAAGTAGTACTTTGTATCTTTATGAGAACATTCCAGCCTTTTTAACTGGATAGGTCTGGTCTGCCTTTATTTATATTTTATGTTTATAATGGAATGGCTGACATTTATTGGGTGCAATCCTGTGTGGCTTAGTGAAGCATACTAGGCTGAGCAATATACCACTCTGTAACTGAGAAGAGAGCCTCTGAGCCCCCCCACCCCCACATGTCCATTTCTTGCTTTGTGGGAAGCAGGCAAAGTTGCAGAAACATCTGGCTACATTCCCATTGCCAGGTGTGAAATAATTCTAGCAGCTCTGAGATCTCTGGTGGATCTCTGTCCTGATGTTGTCATTTCACATGGGGCTACAAGAGAGCAGAAAATTGGCATGGTTCTGAAAAGGAGAAACGGCTACTGCCTCTACACTCAGTTCAAAAATGTAGGCTTGAGGGGTGAAAAACTCGGAAAACCTTTGTTCTGTAAATAGAGATGTGCTCCAGGGACATTCATTGTAAGAACTAAACCACAAGTGTTAATAATGCATACTTAAAATGGTGGGCTCAATTTCTATTTGTTCTTTGCACAAAATATCCCTGCTTGTTCCCAACACACCCCTTTTCCTGGTTGCTGGCACCAACCTTCCCAATGAAATGACCTTGGAGCTGTTGGCAATAGATTTGCTCCATCTCCCTACTCTGTAGCTAAAGGTGTGCAACAACAATTTGCTCCCAGGCCCACTGTATGTCCCATCCTTGTCCACAATAAAAATCAGAAAATGAACACATACCAGCATATAACAAGCAAAGTAATCTATGGCAGAAAAGCAAGCATATATTTAATGTGACTCTTGACATCCCCCTTGTAGGGTGAGTGGAAATAGCTTGAGTGGAAATAAAAATATCTGCCTGAACATATAAATTACCCTAGCTCTTATAGTAAACAGTTGGGGGATGATGCTGAAGATGGATGACTTTTTGAAATGGAAGCAGAAAAAAAGTACTTAGACTGGCCAGGGATTTTTATACTCATTGCAAATTTCTGACTTGTTTCCTGTTCCAGAGGGTGCTGGATCTTTGCCATGGACAGGAGGGTCTGCCACAAAACCTGGGAAGCCCAAAGGAAAGAAAAAGTTTTCTTCTGTTCGGCAGAAGTTTGATGTAAGTTTACACTTTCTTATTTGTTTTGGAAATAAGGCATTAGTAAATTGAGCCAAGAGGCTGGAAGTCATCATACAAGAAATGAAGAGCTGTCAGGATAAACATCTGCCCCATCTCACCATTCCCCCCTAAATAACACCACATACAACTGGCCATTTCCACCATTTTACCAGAGATAGCTAATGATGTGAAGCAGACATGTGGAAATGCTTAGTGCAATAATATTGGCAAGCAGAAAAGAAACATTCAAAATGAGGCTGTCATTTTGACTGGCAGTGATATGGTATGTCTTTAGTGGTGTCACCAAGATGTTTTTTAAGTGGAGTGAAGGAGTGGCATCAGAGGTTGGACATGGCAGATTGAGCTGAAGCTGCACTCTCATTGGACATTATTTGCGCTAAATCAACACAAATAAAAGGCTATCTAAAACATCATCAATTGGTAATGTTACAGAGCATTCCCGAGTGCTGAGACCGAAGCCTGAAAACCTTATTTGGAGCTAAAACAGCATTGTAGCTAAAAGCCTAGAGGAAAAAGCAGACAACCCAACAGTGACCATGAAAACACCAAAGGACAGAAAAAATAGATTCTGTGTGTCAGAATCTAAAATCTAAATCTAAAATCTAAAACTTAAAAGAATGGACTGTTAACTGCTTGTCTGTTGAAAAGAACGATGCATCCCTGAAACTTGATGAGAAACCCCACTGCCAGTGATGCAGTGTAATGGGGGCTGAAGGGCGGAGTATAAGTACACTAATAAATAAATACATACATGCATACATACATACATACATACATACAGGGGTGGGGAACCCATGGCTCTCCAAGTTCTGACAAACTACCTTTCCCATCATGCCTCACCACCAGCCAAGCTGAAGAAAGTTATAGCCAGGCTCATGAGGGCTTGGTTGTAGCTTCTCCCCTTATGGTGATTGGTAGCAACACCATAAGGGTCTAAAACTGTGGTTGGGCTAAAACAATAAAGAGGTCTAACTAATACCAGTGTCAGACAGAGACTTGCAGTAGAAGATTGGCATGTTTAGAAAATTGCAGCAGGTGGCCTAACTTATGCTCTTGAGAAATTAAGAGTCTGTAAGAGGCCAATCATTCTGTACAGAACAGTTAAAATGCAACGAGTGAGTTAGCAGCTCACCCTTAACATCCAAAACCTGCTAGCTTGCACTGGCCAGGACAGAAGATGGAGAGGCCTTCTTATTTTCCTACTGTGCCATCTCCAGAGTAGCAGAGTAGAGATACCTCAGGATTGGATACAGTGGCTCCAAAGCACCAACATCCTACACACACACACACTTTCCAAATTGCTGTATTTCAGAGCAGTCTGCCATTTTAGAATTCCATCAAACAGGGAAAGCTCCACAGAACTCTACCACTACCACCCTACCCTGCCACACATACACACACACTGGTGGAACTGTGCTCCACATGCAGACACTGGTATCAAGCAGCTCTGCTACATCCTAACCTGTTGCATCCATTAACAATGGAAGGTTATATTGCACTTCAAACCTCCTTAGCGACTATAGGTTTTGCCTTTTAAAAAGATAAACCTAGGATGCCAGAAGACATGGCACAAATGCCCAAATTGGCAAGGTTCATAATTTTTGCATATCTACACATTTTTTTATTGTTACATTTTTGCAATTTGGTTTTCCTAGCCATTTGTTACACAGAGATGGTATCCCCAGTTACCTGAAATTCTTTCTTTTTCTCTCCAGTTTGATTTTCTGGTGTTGTCCTTGATGATGATAATATAGACACTTCCTTTTTTTATGATGATGATGGTAACAACAACAACAGTAATATAGACACTTCTTTCATGTGCTTTGAGCCTTAACTATGGGGCGAAGCAGAACGGCAGCTTGGAGGGGCCTCTGCCTGCTACAGCCATGATCAGGCCCTGATTTGCTGGGGACTGTGGTGACTGCTTGGCCCGCTCTCAAAGTGGGCTGCCACCACAATCCTAAATGAGCTACCGGCAGGAGTGGTTTTTTACTGCTCCTTTTGCCAGTGGCTTCGGGTCATCTCTGGCAGCCTCAGAACAGCTTCCAGCCACCCAAGGGCATGCATCATCTGCACAGCACGTCTCCAAAGCGTCCGGAAGCCTCTCTTTTTGGCCTGTCTGTTTCAGGCCTATGTGACAAACTCTGTGTCTAAATGACACTTTCCTTAGTCTTACACTGTTGTAGTAGACTAACATCCTACATCTCATGTCATATTTTATAGCACCGCTTCCAGCCGCAGAATCCTTTGTGTGGAGCCCAGCAATTTGTGGCCAAAGACCCCCAAGAAGATGATGATCTGAAGCTTTGTTCACACACCATGATGCTTCCCACATGGGGCCAGCTGGAGGGAAGGATGATTGTCTCTGCTTTTGAGCATGGCCTGGATAATGTCACTGAAGAAGCAGTTACAGTTGTGGTCTATGCTGTGGAGGTAAGAGAACACAGAATGATAACTGTGGTCCTGGTTTCTTTCTCTAGAGTGGGAACTCATGGTTTTGTATATGGTGTATAACTAGAAAACATCTGGATTGGGTGACAGGAACAAATAGGAGCAAAACTGACATTGATGTAACAATAACAAAACATTATCTGTTAGTGTGTATTATATTAATTGAATCATGTATTTTTTTCATTTCTTTCTACACCTCTTGTACAAGAGCTTATTTCTTATCTGCTAATTTTGCCTGAGATGCTAAGCATAAGAAAACAAACCAAGTCTGGTTCTGATTTAGTATCTGATTTGCCTACCATTGAAAAACACTTTTTTTTTTTTGCCTTAAAAGAAAGCCTTAGCTTTCTCGATGGCACAGAAACATTTGAATAAAAATTCACCTGGTACCCATGATCAGAGTTCACAGGCAGTCATCAGGGGCTGCATTGTCTTCTGCTTTGTTTCCCAGGTTTGTTCTTTGCTGTTTTTCAGAATGGTCTGCCATTTTAGAATTCCATCAAACAGGGAAAGCTCCACAAAACTCTACCACCACCACCCCACCCTGCCACACACACACTGGTGGAACTGTGCTCCATAGACAGACACTGGTATCGAGCAGCTCTGCTACGTCCTAACCTATTGCAGCCATTAACAATGGAAGGCTATGTTGCACTTCAGACCTCTTTTTGCCTTTTAAAAAGATAAACCTAGGATGCCAGAAGACTTGGTGCAAATGCCCAAATTGGCAAGGTTCATAATTTTTGCATATCTACACAATTTTAAGGGACTCAGTTTAGGCAGGAAAATTGAAATGCACAAATATAGGACGGGTGACATATCACCTGACAACTTGATATGTGAAAAGAACCTGTGATCTGAGTAGAATCCATATGAGATCTCAGCATGACACCAAAAAAATCCAATGAAGTATACTGTAGTATCCAGACCAATCAGGGGAAGTAGTAGTGTCACTGTATTCATCCTTGATCAGATTTCATTTAGAATGCTATGCCCATTCTGGGCACCACATTTCAAAAAGGATATGGACAAGCTGGAATGTGTCCATGGTAAAAGTTCTGGAAATGAAGCTGTATGGGGAATTGTTTAGGGTGCTATGAGAAGAGCTGAGAGGTGATAGCCATCTTTAAATTATCTGAAGGGGTGTTGTGAATGTGAGTTGTGTGCCTTCAAGTCATTTCCGATTTACGGTAACCCTAAGGCCACCCTGTCACAAGGTCTTTTTGGCAAGATTTATTTAGAGGAGTTTTGCCATTGCCTTCCCCTGACACTGAGAGCATATGACTTGCCCAGGAAATGTTACTTACCTTTTATTTATGTTATTTAGCTTTTCCGCTTCTCCAGAGACTAGGACAGAAACCAAAAGATTCAAATTACAAGAAAACAAATATTAGGAAAAACTTGTTGATGGCAAGAGCTGTGCGACAGTGGAATATACTGCCCCAGAGGGTGGTGCCCTCTTCTTCTTTGGAGGCCTGTATACATAGGTTGGATGGCCATCTCTTGGGAGCACTTTAGTTGTGTATTCCCTGAAATGGCAGCGGTTTGACTACTAGATTACTCTTTCTGTCCCTTTCATCTCTATTATTCTAGGATACAACAAGACAGTAGTTATAGCACAATGAAGAACTCCACATCAGAAATCTGCTGGAACAAATTGTCTAGAACTGTAGGGACAAATTATGACCCTCAGGTTTTGCCACTTTCTTTGGGAATGAAATCTTTTAAGGGGTAGGCCTAGCAACTTGATTGCTAAAGGATTCCTAATCTGACACAGGCTTAGGCATTGATGCTAAGACCCAAATTGCTTTCTGGTATCTAAGCCTCTAGTGACTACTGTAGTCCAAAGGATTTGGCCAATCCTTCCTTATCTGATTTTTGAGTCCAAGACTGCTCCTTAGGGTGGAAGTCCTGGAAGTCTGGCAGTCTTCTCACTAAGAAAAAGTTTGGGCAGACTTGAAAAAGGCTCTGAGGTGACTGCTTTGACAAGATGCATTGGTTCCTCTGGTCACCTGACCAGTGTTAACTGGTGGGGTCCTAGAGCTGCCTGTTGAACATTAGCTCAACTTGCAATTTTTTAGGATGCGGCTGTTAAGGCATTGAATGTGTCCACCAGACATGGAGAGCACTGTTGTCTTGACAGTAACTATAATGCAACATCATGCATGGCAACATTTGATTTTTTAAGTACACTTTTCTCAAGCAGTAAACAGAACTTTTATCCCTGCAGAAACATCTTAAAGACATCCTTACATGTATAATATCAAGAAGAAAGGCCTACCGCCTGAGAGATGGCCACTTCAAATATGCCTTTGGAAGCAATGTGAATCCCCAACCTTATCTGAAGAACAGTGTTGTTGCCTACAATAATTTAACAGAGTGGTAAGGAAATGGCTACTTTTAATGTGGTGCAGGGTATTTCAGTATATTAGATATATTTTCCAGTAAAATTATTCTGTCATAGTAAGGTAGCTGCTGTTGGCCTTTGCTTTAGCTGTGTTCTTTATAGTAATCTGGTGAATCTACAGAAGTACCACTTTTGGTTGCTACTGGCTATTCCTGTTGAAAAGGCGTTTGTCTAAGATTCTTGCATCCTATTTACTTCTCAATTAATATTTAATAATCATATCTCCTGCAGGGACGTAGCCAGGATTTTGGGAAGGGGGGGTCAGACTAAAGGCCACCATTATAATGGGACTTGGGTGCGGCGGTGCCCATGGACCCCCCTCTCCCCCGTTGGTTATGTCCCTGTCTCCAGCTGAGTATTTGAGCTGTAGTTGCCATCTCACAGGAAACCTGCCATAATTTGCTGTCAATAGCTTGGTACAGTCAACAAATGAGCACAAATATCTGTTTCTTAAATACACATCCAGGATTTCTTTAGGGAGGTTACAAAGCTCATGATGTGCTTTGTTTCCACTTTATATTCCCATAAAAATCCAGTAAGTAAACTGAGAAATACACTCATCCCTTCACATTTGCTGGGGTTAGGGGCACAGGATTCCCGTTAATGTGGAAAAACCGCAAATAACAAAAACACTATGTTATTACCTGAGAGAACACCTCTCTAGGAATCTCTAGGTCTGCCAGTGCAACTCTGTGGTCAACATCTGCCAGACACTGGCCATAGCATTGTGTTGGAGGAGCTACAAATGCCTAGTGGAGTGTTCTCTCTAGGAAACTCTAGGTCCTTCAGTGCGACTTTTGGTTAAAGTTAACCACTGAGTTGTGCTGGAGGACCTAGATATTTCTAGAGAGAACATATTAATAAAATCAGTGAATAATCATATCTGCAAAAGTCAAAGTCACAAATGTGGAGGGACGAGTATAGTGCCTGCTGCAAGAACACTCTGCAGCTGAACATTTGAGCTATCATGGCTGGGTGAGGAGTTAAATTTCAGACACCTCAGTTCTAGTCTGATACTCTAATTTTTAAATCACACTACACTAGTTCCAGTAAGAAGTCAAAAGCTGATCCCTTGGTCCTTCAGAACTTTGGAAAATCAGTTGAACAATATAATTTTTAAAAGCAGCTTTGAATTAAAATTGTCATGGACTGCAGCCAGCACACACAGACACAGGCCAATAAGAATGGCTTAGCCCAGCAAGTGGAAGCAGCACACAGACCTTGCAGGGAGTAAGCGTAAGAGCAGTCCAAAAAGCCAAGCCGAAGTCAGAGCAGTCTGAAAGCCAAGCCAAAGTCAGGATACTGGAAGTCAGAGTAGTCAGTCAGTCCAGGGTCAAAGCAGCCAGAAGATAACAAGGGTCCAGTCCGTTCCGAGGTCAAAGCAACAAGGAGTCAAGATACAAAGAGCCAGTGCCAGCAGCAATCACACCAAAGGATCATGCAATAAACTCTAGCACTGAGTGGAGGCCTCTCTACAGCTTAAGTAAGGGAAATGCTCCCCCGTGCCACCTGAGGCTGGTTGGCTAATTGCCTCTCTGCAATCCTCCTGGATATGCGCCTGCAAGCACTGTCAGCCCTTCTCTGTTTGTAAGTAGGCACATCCAGGCAAGCTTCCTCCCCAGAGTCACCACTAGGCTGTTGCACCACAGGAGGCACCTCCCTAGCACTAGGACCTGGTTGGGCCTCCTCCTCTGGGGCTGGGAGATCACAGCTGGGTCCTGGCAGAGCAGGCTTATCACCTGGTGTAGCCTCAATTAGCTCTTGCTCTGGAGGAGGCTTGTCCTCCTCCTCCGAGAGCTGATCTTGGCTGTCCATGACAAAAATGCACACTTCTACTATTTAGACAAACCTAAGTTAGCACCAAGAAACTGGCATTCTTGTGTTTCAATTTTAACGCTGACTCCTCTCCCACCACATTTTGTTTCTCTTTTTGTAGCCCGCCTACCTGCTTAGCTCCCCCACCGGGTCACAACGTTGCTTCCCATCCACCTCCTGATGATGCTGAGCAGCAAGCAGCCCTCCTTCTTGCATGCTCTGGGGACACTTTGCCAGCAACCCTGCCACCTGTGAATATGTACGACCTCTTTGAAGCACTTCAGGTAATATTTCTATTCTGCTCCTTAGGGTGTTTTGAAGAGGGTGTTTTCTGGCTAAAGAATCCCACAGCATGACAAACCTCAAAGGAAACAGGGAGAAGTTTTTTCTATGTGAGCACCCTTGCAAAACTGCTTCTAAGGTTGCACTTGGGAGCTTATCTTGGATTATCCAGTGAGCTGAAATCTATTTTTTATACAGTTGACCCTTCCCATATGCAGGGGATCTGTTCTGGACCCACCCACCCCATGTAAACAGAAAAACATGCTTAAGCCCCATTTAAAACAATGGGCGTGCGCTCCCATGTGCAGCGGGCAGGCATACTATTGTTTTAAATGGGGCTTGCCTTCAGCATATGTTTAAAGCAGCGTGTGGCGTGGGCGCACTGTAGTAGTAATAGTGGTCCAGGCAAACAGGTCCCTTTCCCTCTTCATGGATGTATCTGTCATCTTACAGGCAATTATACTTAATCCAGATATTTGTCTGTGAATCCTGAGCTTTCTTGGCTGGTGTGCTGACCAGGGTATCATCAAAATCTAGTTACTAATGTGCACAATATGCTTCATTAAAGAAGCTGAAGGAAGTCTTGTAAAATTAAACTACCAGGCCAGGGGAATACACCATTTTCTGCCCCTTTGAATGGTCAAAAATACAGTATTCCTCCATCCTGCCTATCTCGGGGGAGTGATACTATCCCAGGGGATAGAAGTATAGGATATTGTCCCATACCAGACTTGGAAGTATGCATGCCTTGCTTCGTTTATGGTGCCATGTAGTAGAAGAGGAAGTATAAAGATTACATAAATGTATGGAGATAATTAGTTCTAATTGGAGAATATGTGTCTTTTAGCCTAGCACTTCTTGCTAATCACATTTTCTCATGTGCATCCCATAGATCCACCGAGAAGTGGTCCCTGCTCATACAGTCTATGCCCTCAACATTGAAAGAGTCATCTTGAAGCTCTGGCATCCGAACCATGAAGAGCTACAGCAAGACAAAATCCATCGGCAGCATTTGGCTGAGAAGGAAGGACTCCTCATGTGCTGAGGCAATAACTAATTCCAGGCTACTATTTCTTGGACTTGCCACTTGGGCATTTGGACTTTGGCATCACAAGGCTTACATTAGTGTGCCAAAATTTCCAAATGGAAATGTGGAGATCTTTCCTATGGAAAAATGACTTGAGAAAGAGAAACCAGAGTGCATCCTGTTTGATACCAGCATGCACATTGCCTTGACCTCTTTATTAATTTGTTGAGTCACAGGCCTTTTTACCAAAGGGAACACCATTCATTCTGAAAATATTTTGTGTTCAGTTTGAAAAGGAAAAGAGAAGACTCCTTTCTTTTGTTATTTTCATGACATGAAAAATTATGATCTGCCGGTTCCTGCATTACAGTTTCTTAAGAGTTGCCAAATATTAGAATTGCAGTTTTAGTCACAGACCTGGGCTACCATTGCAGCTATGTAGGTGGATATGACAAAGAGCTGTGTTTTGTATAATGTGAATTTATGACAAGTGGGAGAAATCCTAATCCATGTAAATAAACTTTGTTGCAAGGCAGTTTCCATTAAAGGGAATCTTTCTTTCAGTCATTGAAATTTCAGGCTCACCTTTAGTGCAAATCACAAAAATATTAGTCTAGGAAAGAATCATCACCGTCTTGGTTGTTTGAAACTTTCTGCTATCATCCAAATTTTATTGGTACACGCTTGTTTTTTAAAAGAAGCCAGAATCGTGGCTCTTTAATGAGACCTTCTACCCACACACCCACAACAGCAATGGATTCGCTTCTCAAAGGCATTATTTTGGATTGCCTGTTGGTGAAGCTACCAGATGTGTAGAGCAAAGTGAATGGGATGAAATAGCTCTGTAGTCATGGTGGTTGCATAGGTCAATGCACAATTGTGTGGAATTGCACAATCAAGAGAATAAACTCCACATGCTGCAGCTGCCTCTGAAGGAAGCCTGAGACACCAGTGCCAAAAATAAAGTCCCCACCATTTCAACCTCTTCTCCTTAAAGAGAATAATAGAAATAAACTACTACGTTGTTCAAAAGTTCCTATTGTCTCCAGTGAGGATTTGGGCAGGAGAACTTTCATCTTAGAGGGCATTTGGAGGGAAATTGACCCCTGTGGACTGCACTTTGCCCACTCCTGTTGTAGGGGAAGATTTTGTATTACTGAAATACTGAAAAAGACTCTAAGCTTAGGGAGCTGAAAAGTAAAAGAACAATTCTCCTGTAAACCTTGTTCAATATTCACTTTGGTAGTGAGGTATAGATGATAACTTGCAATGTCAATAATAATAATAATAATAATAATAATAATTTATAATGCCCTTTCCACCAAAGGATGGAACATCAAACATATATAATCAAATGCAGATGATAAAATTTAGATCCAAAACACACGGCAGAAATAATCTGTTTTGAGACTGCTTTAACTGCCCTGGCTCAGTGCTAGGGAATCCAAGGAATTGTAGCTTATTATGGCACCAGAGCTCTCTGACAGAGAATGCTATAAGTCTCACAAAACTACATTTCCCAGAATTCCCTAGCACTCAGGCAGGGCAGTTAAATCAGTCTCAAACTGGATTATTTCTGCAATATACAATATGTTTTGGACCAAAATGCTAAAATAACATGCTAATATACTAAAACAAACCCCTTAGTCACTACCCATCTCAGCAACCTTAGGCACACTCAGCAACTCAGCGGAAGGTCTTCAGTCATTTGTAAAAGCAGGTAAGTTCCTCCTCAAATTGGAGGTTCAAAGGAAGACTGTTCCATAAATGCGGAGCCAAATCCTGAAAGGCTTGCAGCTTGGACAGAGCCACATGTGTTGGTGAAACTGCCAATAATCCATTTTCTGCAAATCTTAAATCTGTAGATAGGATGTACAATGTTAGACTTCCGGCTGAGAATGGCGTCCCGATGAGACGGATCTCTGCTGAGGCTGGCAGAGGAGTCTCTATGGAGCGGGAGTTTCTGGCTAAGAGGATCCCCTGAGCCAGGAAAATTCTTCTTAAGGAAAGAAGAATCAGAGGGGGCTCGACGGAAGACTCCATACCTCCCAGGAGCGGAGAAATCAGCAGTAATTCTGGCTCGCTACGTGAGCCAGAAGGAATCCATTTGGGAAGGGGAGTCTGAAGAGCATTCTACGCCTGCTCTAGTAAGTTGCGTTTAACGCACAGGGACGCCTACCAGCTCTTTTATAAAAGGAGATAACATAAAGGAAGCAATTAGTCAAGATCTATGTTACTCTCCGACAGTTGACTGCTGAAAAAATTTGTGTAGGATTTTTATAAAGTTTGGACTGTAAAGCGACTCATAAATGAAGATATGGATTGCCATTGTAATTGTTGAATATTCTTGAAAGGAGGTTCCAAAGGAAAGGACTAGTATACATAGCGTGCAGATTTAGCCTTTGTCTCCTCTCCGTTTTTAAATACATATTGGAAATCTTGGGGGAACTCAGAAGAACTTGTGAGCCTTAATTATTAATCCCCTATTTCTATAAAGACAACTTATATCTGGCACCTAAGGGGTTAAAGGAAAGCAAACGAAGAAGGAGTAAAGGAGAGAAAGACGTGGCCAAGGACATTTGTTATCAAAACGTGGGTGGAAACTATTGACCTTGGATTTTGGAGAGGAACACCGGTGACGACAGCGCTGTGGAGGAGAGATTGTGACGACGGGGATAGAGGAGGGGCCGAGGAAGGGAGAAGACACTGGAAGTGGAAGGATCAGTGAGTGCGGAGGAAAGAGCGACAGAGTAAGCTGGCTAGAGCGGCGGCAGCGGAAGAAGAGGGCAAGGAAGTGACGGGGAAGGAGACCGGAAACCGGAAGAACCAGCGAGAAGAAAGAGAGAAGGAGGAGAAACCATAGAGACAGTAGGGAAGAGACAGAGCGGCAACGCGGCAGCGAGGCGGAGTGATAAAGGACGATTGGTAGGACTACTTTAACTAAGAAAAGCCTAAAGGAAAAATATCTGAAAGAGAACTTTGGAGCTTTGGGGGTTGTTAAAGGGCTGGTTTGAAGGGGGAAAGGAGATAAGAGGGTCTAGGTCGAGAATTTAGACTGTGATTAGTAAGGCAGGGAAAGATTGGAAGTAAGTAAAAGTAGATAAAAATATTAATAAGCAAAGTAAGTAAAAGGGGAAGAAGGGAGAACAGGAATTGGGAACCTATAGAGTAGGGAGTAACTTTGGTTATCCTGTGTTGTTTTGGGAAGGGAAAGTGTTAAAGGGGTGAATTAAAAATTAAAATATAAAGATCTTTCTGAAAACTCTAGATTCTGACAGTTGGAAATTAGTGAATAAGATATAAATTTAAATTTGCTGGGGGGAGGGGGAAGGGAAAAACCCTGGAGTGTATTCATTAATTTGAAGGAGGTTAAGAGAAAAGGAGGTTAAGGGTAAGCTAGTATTGTTCTGTATTAAGTTTAATAAAGTATAAAGATTGTTAAGGATATTGGGGATTTTTGGAAAACTATTGAAGAATAGTACTTTAATTAAAATTGACTTTAGATTTTCAATTTAAGAGAAAGTAAGGGGGAAGAACCATATTAAGGCAAATTGATTGCTGATTGTTGTGCTGTTATATTATAGGGGAAAAAATTTCTTTTTCTTTTGTAATTTATAAATAAGGGTAAATAATTTGACCCTGGGAAATTTTGTGATTATTTATTAGAAGAACAGTCTTTGGAAATTAAAGAAGAACAGAAGAATGAATACAAGACATCAAACACAAAAAGCCCAAGCCCTATCCCAGAATCTTAGAAGAAATTCAACAGAGAAATTAAACTCTCAGGATGTGAATCAACTGATTTTAGATAAAATTGAGAACTTATCTCTGAACTTATCCTCTAACCTCTCTGCAAATTTGGCAAGGGAAATTAATAGTTTTAAAAAGGAAATAAGACAAGAGATAAGAGCTGATCTGAAGGAAATTAAACAATCAGTCGCCTGTCTTACAGAAGAAATTCAGAAAACAAAGCAAAGAGTGGACATACTTGAATTTAGAAGTGAAAAATTAGAATCTGATTTTGGTCGACTGTGGAATAAAAGAGACGAAGACTTGGATGAGCGTGCAATCTGGGAACAAAAGCTTAGAGAAAAATGTGTAAAAATTCGTGGTCTCCCAGAGGATAGAGAAGAGAAACTGGAGGAATTATTGATAACAGAAATTGCAAAATTCTTGGAGAAGGACCCAATATTTTTTGAAGACGAAATCGATAACTTATATAGAGTGAACTCCCAAATAGCGAGACAGAAGGGCCTGCCGAGAGACGTTGCCGTGTGTTTTGTGAAGAAACGTACGAGAGGTCTCTTCCTTAATAAACATAACGAGATCCCGTTTACTTGCAAAAATTTGGAACTGAAGGTATTGAAAGATATTCCAGGCTGTATTCTCCGGAAAAGAAGAGACTATAATGGCCTTACCACATTTCTAAGAAAAGAAGGAGTGCCATACCGGTGGGAAGTCCCGGAAGGAGTCACCTTTTGGTGGAAGAAAAAAAGAGTGAAAATAAACTCCCCGGAACAAGGTAGATCATTTCTATGGCGGTTAATAGATCAAAAGAAGGAAGAGAATAAGGAAAGTGAGACTGAGTCATCCAAAAGTGGAATTGCTGAGATTAACCAGAACACAACTGAAGAACACGCACCGGGGGTGGAGAATCTTGATCTACAAGCTCTGTTAGAAGAAGAAGATAGATTAAGGAGAGAAGAGGAAGAGGAAGAGGAAGAAGGTGAAGTAGTTCAAGAATAGAATCCTGGGACCAGCCATATCTCTTAAAATTCTTTCTGTTTCCTTTTCTCCCTTTCCAGAGTCCTCTCTTATAGTGTTATATTAATAAACTTTTTTTTTTGTAGTATAACAGGGTGTCTGTGATCTTTGCAAGGTGCGCTAGGGGCAAGATGGAGGTTTTGAAATTCCTAACATGGAATGTACAGGGACTTAATACCCCTCAGAAAAGAAAAAAGGTATTTCACTACTTACAAAAGTTAAAACTTGACGTTATTTGCCTTCAGGAGACCAGGATTAAAGAGAAAGATAAAAAACACCTACGTTGTGTGAAATTAGGTCAGGAATTTACTTCATCAGCTAAAACAAAAAAGAAAGGGGTTGTTCTATATATTAAAGACAAATTCGAGGTAAAGGAAATTTTTACAGATAAGGAAGGCCACTTTATAATAGTAGAGATTAGCTACAGAGGGAGTAAGTATATATTAGTTGGGCTGTATGGACCATTAGAAAACAAAAATGAATTCTATAAAAAGGTAAAGGAGAAATTGAGTGAGATAGAAGTGGATAACATAATATTATTAGGCGATATGAATGGGGTAAGCGACCCGGAATTGGATAGATTTTCGGAGAAAAAAATTAAAAAAAACCAAGGTAAATTACCAAAGGAATTTTTTGAATTAAAGAATTTCCATGCATTAGAGGATATGTGGAGAGTGAAAAATGGGACTATAAGAGATTTTACTTTTTTTTTTCCAATCCACATAAAACATGGTCCAGGATAGATACAATCTTCACCTCAATTCATTTAATGAAGGATGTAAATAAAATTGTAATAATTCCGAAGATCTGGTCGGATCACTGCCCAGTATTAATGGACCTTAAAGTGGGAAAGAGGGAATTTAATTGGAGGCTAAATTTGACATTATTGAAAGATGAAAAGACTGTGGAAGAATTAAAACAAAATATAAAACTCTTTTTCAAAGAAAATTTAAATAATGAAACCTCACTCCAAATTGTCTGGGATACAATGAAGGCGGTAATCAGAGGGTGGTTAATGAAGAAGTCATCAGAAAAAAGGAAAAAAAGGGAAGAAAACCTCCGAAAAATTAATGAGGAGATAAAGGAAAGAGAAGATATGTTAAGGAAAGATCCAAGAAATCGGAAATTACAATATAAGATAAAGATGTTACAAAGTCAGGCCCGGAATTATTTGGTTGAGGAAATGGAGAAAAAATTAAAATTTGTTAAACAGAAATACTATGTAGCGGCTAACAAATCAGGTAGATTATTAGCAAATCAATTGAAGAAAGAAAAGGCCAAACGCACAATTCTAAATTTGAAAATAGAAGGCAATACAATTACTGACCAAAAGAAAATTAGAGAGACATTCTTTGAATTTTATAAGGAATTGTATAAAAATCCAAAGGTAGACGAGGTGAAGATAGCGAATTATCTGGGAAGAACAAAAATCAAACAGATTACAGAGGAACAAAGGGAAAGACTCAATAAACCAATATCCATGGAAGAACTATCTAAGGCTATCCGTAATAGTAAACAAAATAAGTCTCCTGGTCCTGATGGATTCATTAATGAATTTTATAAAATTTGTGAAGAACAGTTAAAAGAACATTTGTTAAACTTGATGAATGAAGTTAAAATAGGTTGTATCCCGCAAACATGGACACAATCAACTACGACTTTGCTACCAAAAGAAGGAAAAGATCTATCTGACCCCAAAAACTATAGGCCCATCTCGCTTTTGAATTCGGACTATAAATTATTTGTCTCAATTTTGGCCGACCGTCTTAAAGTAATATTGACAGATTATATTCATCAGGACCAAAATGGGTTTTTACCAAAAAGAAAAATAAAGGATAATATTAGGAACATAATCAATTTGGTTGAGATCCACAAGAAAAAGATTGGGAAAAAATTGGCAATGTACTTTATTGACGCGGAGAAGGCCTTCGACAAAGTTTATTGGAAATTTCTATTTGGTGTAATAAAGGTGATAAATTTAGGGGAGGACTTTAATAAAATGATTGGAACAATATATAGGAAACAAGAAACTAGGATATTGGTTAATGAAATAAAATCCAAAGTATGCCCAATATATAATGGAGTTAGACAAGGCTGTCCGCTCTCACCTTTGTTGTTTCTGCTAGTACTAGAACCCCTTTTAATAAATATTCGTGATAATCAATTAATTGAAGGATATAAAAGCAAAGGGGAGGAATATAAACTCCGGGCCTTTGCTGATGATTTAGTCTTAACAATAGCAAATCCTTTGGAAAGTTGCGATCAAGTCCTGAAAATTTTAAAGAAATTTGGTAAAATAGCAGGATATAGAACCAACACTGAAAAAACAAAAATTTTGACTTTGAATCTATCAGATAAAGAAAAGAAAGAGCTTGAACAAAACACGGGGTTTAAAGCGGAAAAGAAAATTAAATATCTAGGATGTGTATTAACAGCAAAAAATTCGGACCTGTTTAGGAATAATTACGAGAAGGTATGGGATGAAATAAAAAATTTTTTTCAGAGATGGAGCAAATTGAATCTATCGTGGATGGGAAAGATTGCAACAATTAAGATGATGGCTCTCCCGAAAATGATATTCCTATTTCAATCCCTGCCTATAATTGTGAACGATAAACCCTTTATGAAATGGGAGAAAGAGATTAATACCTTCATTTGGGGAAATAAAAAACCAAGAGTTAAGGCAAAGACATTGCAAGACTCTATAGAGAAAGGGGGTCTAGCACTACCAAACCTTAAATGGTATTATTACGCGGCAGTGTTAGACTGGCTAATAGATTTGCAGGTTAACTTAATTACAGTATCACTTATGTGGAATGTTGTTCACATCTGATACGCTATTGGCATACAAGGGGCCCTTACCTTACGCGGGGGACCCCCCCGCGTAAGGCAAAAATGCATATTCTTGAGCCTCATTGAATACAATGCATGGCAGGGGGTTGGACTGGATGGCCCTTGTGTTCTCTTCCAACTTTATGATTCTATGAACGATTCAACAAAAAAGGTTTAAACCAGGATAGAACATTCCCTGTTATTCCCAGTGATGCCTACTGTAGTAAGATCTGATGATCCAAAGTGTCAAAGCCTGCAGCAAGATCCAATAGGATCAGGACCAATGTTTGCCACCACTAAAATATAATTTACTATAGCTAGTAAATATAATTTACTATAGTCAGACTTGTCTGAAATCCTGATTGAAACGGATCAAAAAGAAAATTGTTTGTAATCAAAGAAGGCATCAATTGGGAAAGAGCTGTTCTCTCCAAAACTTTAGAAAGAAATGGAAAGAGAGAGACAGGGCAATAGTTAGTACAAAATGAAGGGAGGTTCTAGTAAAAGGTACACAGCCGCATGCTTAAAGCAGCCTGGAAAAATACCCTTTGAAAATTGGAACTTTATCCCTGGTGGTAAAAACATTGCCTGAGCCAAAGTCTATGGTAAATCAGCTGATGGCAGTGGCAGAGGAGAGCCAAATGCAAAAAATGATTTGACCATTGAGGCTACCTTCTGGTCAAAAAAGGAGGCTAAGCCACTCTCAGTGAGATCTTGGACTGCAGGACCCTCGTTGCAGCTGGCTACAGGACTCAATAATATGTTAATGGTACCAAATAACTGACGAGACATATGAGCTTGAATCTTTTATTGTAGATAAGATTGTTATAAGGTTTTGGATTGATTAACAAAGTTGTCAGGATTTAGTGCAGCATCTGCAAAGCTCCTGACTGTAGAAATATCTCCAGCTCTGTCTCATTCTCTGGTATTTCATTCCTCCATGTACTCTTCCATCACTCCATGGTTGGGCCTAGGATGGAACTGGGTAACTCACTAACAGCTTGAGAAATGGTCTCCAAAGATATCCTAGGTAAGTCCTGACAATGCTTCATTTGTGTAATGCTGGGAGGCACAGGTAGCATCTTAATTTTACAAAACACAGAAAATGATAGGACATTTCTGCACCTTTAATTTCAACCATCTCAATAGCTAGGTTCATAAACAGGAGCAAATTCAAAGTTCCTCCAGGTACATGAGTGGGATGCATTTCCAAAATTCCCAGGTAAAAAGCTTCCAAAAAAAAAAAAAAAAGTCTGAGAAAATGAAGAAGTATCTTTATGGATATTAAAGTCCCCACAAATAATATGAACAGGGTTTAATGACACAAATGTGGATTGCCACTCTGAGAGTTCTTCCAAAAATGCCCCTATTGACTCCACAGGGTCTATAAATCCCTGCTGGTGCCTGTGGTGGATGATCTATTTGCAGTGTTGTTGCTTCAAAGGATATTTATGAAGTTTCACTGTTCGTGGGAAGAGGCTTAGTGGGCAGTGATGTTTATAAATGATTATAATCCCTCCTCCCTGGCTAACAATTCGAGGGGAGTGCGCACACACACACACACACACACACACACACACACACACACACACAAACCTTTGGGGCTTTAAGGGTAGCCAAAGGAACAGAGTCATCCATTGATAGTCAGGTCTCAGTGATCACAGCTAAAGGTATTCTGTGATCTAACAAATAGTTGGCCAGAAATCCTGCTTTTGAAACCACTGAGTGAGCATTCCACAATAACAGTAGCCATGGCACACACTCTCTTAAAGTAGATAAAGGAACAGGAGTTAAGCAGTAAGCATGGTAAGCATGGTAATTGCAGAACTGTAATGGCAGACATCAGAGCTGTACTGTAAATCAATCACAGATCCTTATCATCTAATGCACAACTGCTCCTCTTTCCTTATCTGCATTCATTCTTTCTGTTCCTCTGAACTCAACTCCCAACCACCAAACTGAGCTAGATAAGTAAATTTCACAACATCATGGCATCTTTCAACATTGTCATAAACAACTTTATTTCCAGCCAGGCATCACTGAATTCAGTAGAACCTGCTTTCTACAGCCAACTATGTGCATGTTTATTCAGATTACATTCGACTGTGTCCAGTGATGCTTAATCCCAAATGCACCTGAATGGGTGGGATTCTGGGACTGGATGATTAGAGCTTCTTAAACCTATTTGTCATAATGTCATTTAGTGGCTAATAGACTGGTTTACAAATTATGATGTCCACAGTTCTAATCCCACTTCAACAATCAGTGCATGAGATGATTTTAGGACACACTGTTAGCTCTTATCTGCAATATGGAGATAATTGTCCTGGGCTGCAAGGTCATATACATTTCACAAGTTAATGGCTGAGATTGTACATCATGTGGGATGTGTGTAACACCCCACCAGCATAGTCCTATATCCCTTTCACCACCAGAAGCCATATTCTACACATTGCAGGAAGAATGAGTGGGTGGAGATCTGGGAGGGGAGCTGGGTGCTACCTCCACACATATTGTTGCCACTGGCAGCAAATTCCAGCACTTGGAGGCTGCTGGAATGGGATTTTGCACAAGGAGGTGTTGAATATCTTCTTCGTGACACAAAAAAGACATGCAAAATGTATGTCACCAACAGGATTTCAGCTAAAGCCCAAATCCCCAAAAAACTTCAGCTAAGAGCTTGCATGTTTGATTGCTTATTTTATTTATTTGGGGAACAATTAAACTGGGGTGGCTTTTCAACACTACTTTGGATTCTATGCCAAAGACTAATAGAAATATGATTCCCTCTCTTGTGGAAAGGAAGGCACAAATGTAACATATCCTAGAGCAGGGTAGACAACCTCTGGAGGAACGAGAGCACTCTTCTTGGGTTTTTTCAAAGAATCATGAAGGGGTTTTGCCAGTGCCATGCCACCTAAATTGACTGGGGTGGAGGCATCTAATGTGTTTTCCTTCCTTGTCCCAGGGGAAATGATAAGGGCTGCTGTTTGGAGGTTTCAATTTTTCTGAGGAGGAATACCACACTGCAGCAGATGGATTCCAGTTGTTTCTTCATGCTTTAAAAAGATTTCCTACAGCTTTGTAAACTCAGTTGTCAAATTCTGGAAATGTGCATGATCTCACACAGTTGACACAAACATTCCTAAGCACCTTCTCACACTTCATATACCACTCAGTCCTATCAGTTTTCTAGGGCTTCTCACAGCTTTCAATGCCATTTACTATATTTATTCCCAAAATAGTAGAATGATTTTGTTGTATTTAGATGTCTCTGGTTGTTCTAGAAGATGTGGTTCTAGATGATGATACAAGAAAATTATTGCTGTCGTGTGACTGTTTGGCTACTGAGGAAATTTGTTGGGAGATTTGGAGTCCTCTGACATGCTATTGTTACGGTGAAGGTATCAAGGTGACCCTCCATCTGAGAAGCAGTGCAAACTTTGATCTGACACCAGGGATTGGTAATGAACAGAGTGATAAACGAAATAATCCAGATACAATAGACATATTAGATGGTTAGTTATGGGTCCCAAATGGTTCCCATACATCCATGTAACCCTCAGTAACTTTGAACGTCTGGAAGAATATGCTTTATGGGGAGAAAAACAAACAAACCATGAGCTACTATTTTATGGAAGCAGAACTGATACGGCAGAAGTACCGACTTAACTCTGGCTTTCTCAAACCATCACAGCAACTCTTCTGACATCAACACCATTTCCCTGGAGTGATCTTTTACTTATTCCCTCCATATTCAGTACCACAAACATTTGAATTGTCTAACAGATTACCTATGTAGGTAGTAAGAGGGTAGGTAAAGATGTAATAAGGAGTTAACTTAGGCTGAATGAGTTTAAAATGTTTGTGGACCCCTTAGAATTAAAATCCAAGTTCTTGTAGCTCAGACAGACTTGTTCTGCTTAGCAATCACAGCCAGATGTCCTGCTCCCCCTCACTGTTGTGCATAGAGTTCCTGGTTGTTGTTGTTAGCACAAAAGTGGTAATAGCTAGTTAGATTTGCATGGCTTACATTTTCTCTTTCTCCACAGCAGTTTTCAATAACCAGATGTAATCTACTTTTACTTTAGGCAAGTGGAAAGTAGTGATAGTGTTACCCATGCTGCTCCATATAAATTTTGGGTATAAATGATAGCCCTTCATGACCCCTAGATGAACTCTAGCAGCCTGCCTGCCATTAAGAGCAAAGCGTGAGGACATGTACACCACCCCTGAGGGGACACCTTCATTATCATATCTAGATAGTCCAGGGAGTCGCATAAGAGGATTATCCTAAGACCAGGAAGAGTAAATGTTTGCCTTCCTTGAGGTGCTTGCCCCCTCCTCAAGTCTGCTGTCCGAACAGCTTAGAACCACTAAGACAATCAGACAGGGACATCCAGGTGAGAAGAAAGTAATTAAACACCTTTGTTCCTATCATCAAACGTCTTTGCCTGAGGCGAGGTTTCGCCCTATAAAAAGCCCAGATTTTGGCTAGTCAGCGCACCATTTTGAAAGGTCTACATACTCCACGTCAGTCAGACCTCTGCTTTGGTTGCTGGCATTTCTGCTCAAACCCAAGTTGTGGAGCAGACTTGTCCCACAATCCCGCATCCCATTCGATTCCCGGAGGGAGTCTACATTCTGGTACGTATCACCCTAGTGAAGCCTGAAATCCTGTTCCAAGCTCACCCCTGATTTTCCTGAGCCTTGGATGTATGTGTGTGTGCTTGCGCATTGAATGCGTTTCCCCCTATTTCAATAAATTAGACATCTAGTTATTAAATCTGTCTCAGCTCCATTTATTGGAATTTCCTGGTCTCTTGGTATAAATAACGGGAGGGCGATTCTGTAAGGTTGTCGTAGCCAGCCCCCTCTTGTAATATTGAGCTAATAACAACAATAATAAATTCCCCTAATCAGACCCTTGGCTACAATAGTACTACTCTGCATCACCTCTGTCTTCATGGAGCAACCTGAATATAAGATTTTCAGGCATCACTAAGTTAACATGCATAATTCTCCCACTCTAAAATGAACAACATTGGCTGGTTTCAATGTTATTTTAGTAAATACCAGTATATTATATTAGGTTTATGACTGTATTTAATTAATATCAGTATTTTGTCATTTAAATTATGCAGCTAGGAACCCATGGTTATACATCAGTCTCCTAGGATTCTACTTATTTTGCTGCCCTACCCCACAAGAAAAGGGCTACCTTGCCTATAAGGTTAAAAGGTGGCAGCACTGTGTAAGTGCGCTTGACAAACCTCTCTAAGTGGTATCATGTTGACAGCAGTTCATTGTGAGATGTGAAAAGAAAGAAAGGGAGGGCTGCATCTCTGCCTCATCACAAAGTCTGTGCTTCATGGGCTACTCCTCAGCTCAGGAACACCACATTGGATGGGATTGGCCAAAGGGGCTGGCTGGGATTCAAGGCAGCCTCTTTATATATTTTGGAAAAGAATCAGGCTGTGTAACAGACAGAGACTCAGCCGTCTCCCACACAATCTGCTTGACACCAAGGAGGCAATAACCACACAACAAGATGTGCAAAGGACTAGCAGCTTTGCCGCACACATGTCTGGAGAGGTGAGAGAAAACAGGCTTATCTCTTTCAAGGAGGAGGAATATTAATGGGGTGTGGGACCAAAGGGCAACATTGCAAGACTTTCTCAGGATGGGATTTTTATCCTATGTTATATGCGAAGAAAGGAAATACATTTTCTCATCTTAAAGTCAAGCCTGGCTAAAGTTCTCTTGCTCCCACTCATTTCATTTCAGGTGGGATAATAATAATAATAATTTGTTTTATTTATATACCGCTATTCCAAAGATCATAGCGGTGAACAGCAAGTAAGGTAATTAGCAAGTAAGATAGTGCAGAAGAGCTTCCCAGCAAGCTGTGTCTGTGGTATTCAATTTCGATGATCTCAAATAAGCCTGAGGAAGAGATCAGTGAAATGGCCTGGCAGTACAGAAAATGCTTGTTGATTGAGTAAACAGAATTCTCAGGATGTATGAGATGGGACCACTGGATTTTGGACAAGTGCAAAAGAGAAAGAGACAGAGACATAGACTTGTATAGAAGCAATGACATGATTCAGGCCAGGTTGTTTTGATACCCCACTGACAGAGATCATACAGCATGGGTACAAAGTCTTTGGAGCTTCCCTTCCAAAATTATATGTTAAAATACTGTTTTTTTCCTCAGTGGGCTTTGCTTCCATCCTTGAATCCCCACTGCAAGAAAATAATAACTCAAAAAGCAGTTTCAGGAAAGTGAAGACTGGGAAAATGCTTACTTCCCTCTCTCTGAATCCATAATGCACTGTATACATACAACTACTTTGTAGATAGATGTTGTACCACCTCTGAGACTAACTGAAAGAAAAAAAGTTGGCACCATGAGTTTTCGTAGACTTAAGTCTACTTCCTCGGATGCAATTACTTTGTATGTGTCTGGAAGCAGATGGAGTCTTGCACTTGGATCTGGCTTTTGATTTCTAGTTCAGTTGTCAGTCATTCACTAGATACAGTAGTGTGGCCTTTGGGAAAGTCTCTTAAAAGCCATGGTCAGCCACATCTAATATACAATGATAATATCCAGCTAAATATCGTAACTCACATTAAACCAAATAACAATTTGAATATAATATACACTGTTAATATAATGATGTTACACTGTGATATTATTTCACACAGTCTTCCTTCTAGATATGTTTTAGAATATAAAAAACACTTTGATTAATTATGTATCCTAATTTACAAAATATAACAATATTATAATCAAGAAATAGTGAAATCACAATGCATTTTCAAGCCCAGATATTAGCTTGGACACTAGTGTGTGTCAATGTAGAGAATTTAATAGAAAGAAAGTTTCCAGTCCTCTTCTCCCCTCTCTGGAGCCCATTGTGATTATAAAAAAATTCTCTTCAGAGAGGGGACTCCCCTGAGCAATGTGGGATAGGATATTGGATAGGAGAGCTTTTAAGGGACAGAAGATATTTCATTAAGATCCTTAACCACAGCTGTCTTGGAATCTAAGATCAATTCTGCATGATTTCCCACTTTCTTAGCAGCCTCTGCCTTGTTCTTCTTCCAACTCCCCGAATCCTTCAGACTGAAAGGCTTTTCAAGGAATGCTAGTGTCTGTGGGGTGAAGGAAAGGATGGGATATGCCTCCCATTGATGTCTGTACCTTAGGATCCAAGGTATTGTTGAGCATAAAGTGGAAGACTAGGTAACTCAGGGGTCATTCACACTATAAAATAACCCGGTGTGGAAATTGGGTTATTTCGTTGGAGTTTATAGTGGGCCCGACTGCACTCGGTGCAGTTTCCAGGGGGATGTTGCAAAAATACCCATCTAACACAGTGTATTTGGCACCGGGTTAAATACAGCTTCTTTTTTTGGTCCCGTAACAATCCGGATCTTTGGTAGTGAGAATACACTACCAGATTGATCCAGATCATTTCCTCTTTCCTCTTCTTCCCCTGATCTTCCTTCTTCCTCCTGCTGCCACCTCTTGCCCCTGCCACCACCACCAAGTCCCTTGCAGTGTGAACTGCAAGGAGCAATTCGATCAGGTTAGACATAGTGGGAACTATGACCCTGATTTGGTGTGGAATTGCTGAGGAGACCCCGGATCTCCTCGATGCAAAAAGGTGAGTGTGAAGACACTGTGTTCACACTCACACATCATGCATAGAACTACAGAAACAGTCTGTAAGTATTTCTGATTACTAATGTCATACCATTTGTTATCCAGAAAGTACAAGGGTGGTATTCTTAAAAAGCACTTGCAGAGCATATAGTTCTATATTTGTTTATCTAAATTAAAGAGAAAGGAGTCTGGCTTGGCCTCAGAGTGTGATAATTTTTCTGTAAAGGTTTGTTTTATTTTTATCAGTTTGCAAGCACAGACCTCCAACCTGAGTTAGAAGTGATATAGTCCAGACACATCAGTGAGCACTAGAGCCAAGTATGAATGTTTCTACTGATTCTGCTTGCTCACTCACCTCCTCTATGGCACCATCCAGGAGCTTCTCATCAGTTAGTTCCACAATAGATAACAATTTGCGGAACAACATTTTTGTTTTGTGAGCCAGTATGGAGTAGTGGTTTAGGCATTGGACTAGGTCTCTGGAGACCATGGTGTGAATCCCTGCTTGGCCATGGAAGTCCACAGGGTGACCTTGAAGAAGTCACACTCTCTCAGACCCAGAAAAAGGCAATGACAACCCTTCTCTGAACAAGTCTTGTAAGAAAACCCCATGACAGGTTCACCTGAGGGTCGCCATAAGTCAGAAATGACTTGAAAGCACACAACAACAATGTTTTTGTTTTCCTGGTGATGTGGTAATTACAGAAGCCAAATGGACAGTGCAGATAAGTCTTATTAGCCACAGTCTGTGACAACAGAAATGCTGCGATAAGATCACATAATAAAATCAGGGAAAACAGAGTCCCAGATTTAAAGCATGTTTGGCAAGGACAATCAGTTTAAGAAAAAATCTGGTTTTTATCAGGAGATATGACTCAAAAATAACATGAAAGTGTAAAAAAAAAAGACAAAGGAAAAAGTGTAAAATCAGACAATTAACAGCAACAGAAGCCCTAACAAGAACAAAGACACCCCTGAATCACTTTGCTTTAGGATAAACTTGCTTTTCAGGCAGAGAACCAACAGACAGAAGCATCAACAGTCCCCCTCACAGACCATTGCGGTTGTTCTGGGCCAGACTGAGGGACAAACAGGCTGCAATGGCGAAAAGGAGGCGCAGGCCCAGGGCCCTCTGTTCAAGTCTGGGCCCTTGGTTGCTGCTTTAGCACTAGTCCTGCTGCAGATCCCAAACCAGACTAGACATTGAATGATATATGGCTGGAGCTCCCATTTGTTTTGTTTTGTTTTGTTGGGGATCATATTAGGGCTGTGGGTATATTCATTTTCCCCACTGCAAGCTTTTCTTCTGAGGCTAACATAAGTTTCATACTGGGTGAGATGGTTAAATCCCCCCCCACACACACACACACTGGTTAAACCTCCTCCCTACAAGCTAAATTCCAAAGCCAAACTGGTCTTGCCACTTCATTTCCATACACAAAGGCTAGCTAGTTCCCAATGCCTTTGTTCACTAATGACCATAGTTAAAACTGGACTTGCTACTTCATTTCTATACCCAAAGGATTTTGATTTTGAATTGACATTCTCACATACCAATGGCATATATATGGCAGTCCCTGGTTTCCCCTCCACTAAATGTATCTGAGGAAGTAGACTGAAGTCTACGAAAGCTCATGCTGCCAACTTCTGGTGCTACAAAATCTCTCTACATACTGATTCCACAGATTAACATGGCTATAGCTTTGAATTACCCCCAATTATGTTCACCTTGTCCCTCACAACAGCCCTTAATAGACTTCAGTCTAAAGCTGGTTTGTTTCCTACTGGCTCCAAAACAGGGATATAGTGAGCCTGTGAACAAATGTTTAAAGAGGAAAGCTTACAGTTTCAAATGCAGTACTTGAATACACACACACACACACACACACACACACACAACATGGAACCAGGCAAGTATAGGGATTTGCATGCAGAGAGGTTTGGCGTAGGCATACAGCAGAACATTAAGCACACACATATGGGGTCCATATTTCCTTTCTAGAAAAAGCCATGAAATAATGTTCTGTGCTTGAGCACTCAGCCACCTGTAGTGTGTGAAACGGGAACAGTTCAGAGACAGGTTCACCATCTCCATGAGAACCAAGCCTTCACTGCAGTTTGGAAAATAAACACAGCAAAACAAGCCAAAACATTTCCCCTCCGTTCTCAATATGAGAACCTGAGGCAAACATTCTTGGACCCTTCAGTAAACAATATCCAACAAAAGGGGGCTCAATCAGCTGCTATTATTAACTGGATGTTGTTGTTTTAACCAGATGGAGGAGGGGAAGAGAGAATGGTAGTTACTTATTTTGATGTTTGGGAGCTCCCAGGAGAAAGTATTTTGTCCTCATACTGGGGTAGAGGAAGGTTCAGTTTGAATAATACTCAGTCTGTGTGCGCGTATAATGAGAGTCTCCTTACACAAGAGACACCTCGGTCAAAAGGGAGCATGGGGACTTGGTCACCTTTTGGCCTTTGAAAAAGGATTTTCCCAAGTCAAGTGAATAGATTTCTTGGAACGGCTGATTATGGACATGGCCTTAACATCTGGTGACATCCTCCAAAGAGACTGATGAGTCAGGCTTTGACTTCAGGGTCTAAAGAACTAAGAACACAGTGGTCAGTCTTGAGATTTTGGGATTTCCTGTCTTTGGAAACAGAAAGAAAAGGAGATGAAAAGGCTTAAGATTAGTGAGCATTCCAGGAGGACATTTTTATGCATAGTGTCCTTTGACACAAAGACTGTGTATTTGATGTGTCTGGAGAAGGCAATTAGAAGGCCTACAATTTATTGTATATTTTTCATGTATGGATATTTGTATGCTGCCCTATAACAGCATGGATTAAGGTCTCCAGGCAGGGACGTAGCTAGGATTTTAGGAAGGGGGGGTCCAGACTAAGTGCCACCATTATAATGGGGCTTGGGTGCGGCGGCGCAGCTGCACGCACCATTCATTTTTCTAATGGAAGGGGGGGTCCGGACCCCAAGAACACCCCCCCCCCTTGGCTACGTCCCTGCTCCAGGCAGATAAAAATAAATAAACATAAAAACAATTTAGAGAAGAAACTGTTGAGATGAACATGTGAAATAATAAGAACAGGAATAGCAAGCTGCTTCAAACAAATAGTATCACAGCTAATATTGAAAAAATAACTTGAAGTAGTAAATGTCATCTATGGCAGCATCCACACTGCAGAAATAATCCAGTTTGACACTACTTTAACTGCCATGGCTCAGGACTATGGAATCCTGGGATCTGTAGTTTTGTGAGACATTTGGCCTTTTTTGTCAGAGAGCTCTGGTGCCACAACACACTATTACATTTCCCAGAATTATATGGCATTAAGCCATGGAAGCAGAAGTAGTGTCAGACTGGATTATTTCTGCAGTGCGGATGCAGCCATGGTAAAGAAAATGGTAAAACTGTTTGCCACTTTATTAGTCCATGAAGAAAGAATGAATATAAAAAGCACCATGATAAAATGGTTGCAATGATACACTAGAATCTATGCAAAAAACATTATTTACCATCTCAGAATAAATGGTGGGCTGAAAAAGTTGTTGAAAATTATGACAAAGAATCCTATGGGACTTTAAGATTCAAACTGGCAAACAATTAGAACATAATATACCAGACATAACTTTGGTTGAGAAAAGGAAAACTTGGGTTACAAATGTAGTAATCCTGGGGGACCACGGAATTGAAGACAATGAGCGGGAAATATAAAATGTCAAGATCTACAAACACAGATTCAGCACCTCTGGGAAAAGAAAATGCTTGTGGTTCCAACAGTGATAAGTGCTCTGGGACTAGGGTTGCCATAATTCTCTACAACCAAACCAGGACAAAATGTAGGACAAAATTTAGAACAAAATGTAGGACAAATGTAGGATAAAATTTAGCCCAAAATGTACAACATTTAAGAAAAACGGAGGACCTAACCAACTAGAAGCCAAAAACATTAATTTTTTTTTAAAAAAAACATTAATATAAATCCTTATATTATAGAAATCTTGTTGCACCTCTGAGACTAAATGCATCTAAGGAAGCAGACTCTTTCAGTTAATAATAATAATGATAATAATAATAATAATAATAATAATAGAATTAAAAGACAGAGATTTTGGAGCACCTCTGAGTCTGAGACTAAATGCATCTGAGGATATATGTGTGTGTGTATATGTGTGTGTGTGTGAGAGGGAGAGGGAGAGGCCAGGCTCCCTCTGCTTAATCTTCCTCCTCAACTCCTCCAGGTTCTTCTTTGCCTCCTCCTTCTTCTTGAGGAGGGGGAAGGCCAGAGAAGGGAAGGGAAGGGGCTGGGCAGAGCAGAGCAGAGCAGAGGCAGAGCTTGCCTCTGAGGAACTACGGGAACGTGCCTGCCTCCTGCCTCCTTGGCTGGGGTCGGGTGACCTCTCCCTGGCTCTTGTGTGTGTGTGCGCACTCCTGTCATTCTTCAGAGGCAAGCTCTGCCTCTGCTCTGCCCAGCCCTTCCCTTCCCTTCCCTTCCCTGCCGACCTGCAGACTGACCTGGGCCCGGGACATGTAATAACCGGGTGGGGACATTTCTACACCCCAAAAAGCGTGAAAGTCCCGGGTAAAAGCAGGATATAGCAACCCTATCTGGGACCAACTCCAGATGGGCTGAGAAAACATCATCATGAAATGGTTAAAGCTAGGATTACAACAACACAGATACAAAAAGCAACACTGCCTGGAAATGTCCACATTATCTGACAACACCTCATATGGATTCTTAGATTCTTGGATAGAATCTAAATCATTAATGGTCCCCAACACCAGTTGGTAATGCCTGATAGACTATAAAACTGACATACTACTACTACTACTACTACCATTACTACCACTACTTCTACTTTATACCCTATCTTTTTCACATTTCACAATTTTGTGAATTTGCAGTTCAATTAATTAGAATACAAACAATATACCGTAGCTGAAAGTGACAAAAGATCAGTCTTTTAAACTACAGTGGACTCTCATTATCTGTAGGCTTGCCATCTGCAGATTTGAGCTTCTGCTGATAGCAAGCCCCATTGTTCTTAATGGAGGTACATGTATGTGGCCGGGCTAGCAGTTGCACACATGAGTGGCTGCACGCATTGAGAGCTGTGTTTTTTCTTATCTGCAAGAGTGTTCAGAACAGATCCCCTGTGTTCTGGACCCTCCCATGCGTGGTCCAGATGACTGTATTAATGCTAAAAACAAATTGAAACTTACATTTAAAATGACAAAAAGCAGTTTTTTAAAAAATTACAATTAAAACAATATATCACACTCTTAAAAACCTTTCTTTAAAAAAAATCAGTCTTTGCTCACCAATGGAAGTGATTTCCATAGCCTAGGAGCAGCCACCGAGAAGACCCTATCTAATGTCCCCAACAGTCATATTTGTGAAGGTTGTAAGACTGAGGCCCTTGTCTGCATGTGTCAAATAAAACTGTCTCCCCACATCCTCTTGATGGGGAGACCAGACAACACATGTCCCAATCCTGGTTCTGGTGCGAACAGACCAGATAATGTCCAGCACATTCAGCACCCAAACTGGAGTATACCCCTCTTAGGACTTTATCAGACACATTTTCCCCCTGTTATGGACACGGGAAGGGGCTGCTCGGGGCTGCGTGAGTCCAAGAAAAAACACATTTTACTGCACTCCAAAATGTCTTCAAAATGGCCCCATTCATTTATCTGGCACCAAGCCATTCTCATTCAGTGCCTCGGTTGGAAGTCTCAGCACTGAATGGGAATGGCTTGGTGCCGGGTGATGGAATGGAGCCATTTTGAGGACACTTTGGGGTGCGATAAAATGCATTTTTTCTTGGACTCGTGTGGCCCCGAGCAGCCCCTTCCTGTGCCCATAATGAGGGGGAAATGTGTCTGAAAAGGTCCTACACATGCTTTACTATACCTCCATGATTACTCTGGATCTTCGCATAAGATTCAGAGCCCTCTATTCTGATGCTGGTTCTGATTTAAAACACCTCCCACTGTGTCGCCTGGTGTGTCCATATTTGCTTGCTCTGAGCTCAGAATGAGGCACTGTGTTCTGACCTCAGCATGGCAGGAGGTTGGGCTGGATGGCCCTTGTGGTCTCTTTCAGTTCTATGACTCTATAATTCTAAGAATTCAGATTTAGGACTTGCAACTGGACCAGAGAAAGAGAAAGTTAGCATCAATTAAGTTGGAAAAATTTTAATAATAGTGAGACAATTAAATTTATTTTAGCTGATGTGGTTGATTTAAGTTAGAATGTCAGTATTAACCTAATTCCATAATTAGGTTATTGAATCATTTATTGATTAATTAAATGAGATACAATACTAAAGTACCAACAAATACTATGATAGTTTAGCTAATCCCAAGGTTAAAAGATTTTAAATCAAGGAGTAGTAAAGGAAGCTTGGGATGAGAGTGGTCTTTGCATCCTGGTTGTCTTCTTGTATTCTATACCAGACACTGGCCTATGGGCTCTTCATTTTAACCAAGGAAACTGAATTTTGAAGCTAGCAACCCTAAAACATCTGCTGGAATGCTTGTGGCAATCAGAATAAAATAAAGTCTCGGTAATAATCACAGATGGCATTTTCCAGCTTCATTGTGGTAACATTTTTTGTGCAGACATTTAATTTCAATTTTAACAGTAATTTTACATAAACTTAATAGTTATTAACACAACGCTAAATTAGGTGTTTTTTTTTTAAGTTACACATTAACTATTTCTTAGCAACATTCCAATCTCTGGTGAGAAGAAGTGGATGATTTTGGTCCCTCCTCACCATGACAGCTTCTCAAGCTCCCAAAAATCACTTCTTGGAAGTCGGACTGTTGGAGGACCTCCTGAATAGGGGGAGCTGTGCTAGAGGCAGGACTGGCTCTAGGTATTTGCCCACCCTAGTGAGAAATATTTTGGCACCCCTTGTCGCCCCTCATAATTATTCTCACCCCTTGATTTCCGCTATTTTGTTAAAGCTAAACATGACATAAAACTTAAGTTCCAATCTCTTGTCATAGTATTGAGAATTAATCAAAAAGCCAATTAAAAACCGTACCATGGACACAAGGTACGCACATTTATGTTTTGGCCATTGTACAAAGAAACCATCATACAGTAGCTTGCTTTTACGTTGCTTGCTGTAATGAGTTTTCACTTTAGTATTGTTTAATTGTGAAAAAAATTATACAAAAAAGCCACTGCTCTGCTCCTAAATTTTGCTGCCCTAGGCGGCTGCCTAGTTCGCCTATATGGACGAGCCGGCCCTGGCTAGAGGGGATCACTGGGAACCAGGTAGAGGAGCCTTCAATGAACAGAGCTCTCCTGTCCATAAACCAAATGACTGAGTGGAATGTTGGTTAAAAATAAAGAATTTCTACCCAGTAAGACTGAGGAGATATGTGTGGGGTGCAAATGAAAGGGAGAATGCAAGAGGCTTCTCCAGACTAAACCAGACTAAAAAGAAGGAAGAAGAATGGCTTTAAATTCACTAGGAAATTAGTATTGTATGCTGTTCAAACTATAGGAGGAAAGTACTTTGACTCTATCTCTCACAAATTTTACGCAATGCACTTCAGCTCAAATTGAAAGTCTTTCTAAGTCTAGTATTTATTGGACACAATACCTGCTGAACTCAGATATTTTTGAATATTTTCTCCCTCCAGAGCCAAGGAGATCAAGACCAAGTTGGGCACATTGCTCCAGAAGCCTGACTCCTCCATAGACCTGATTATCCCATATCCAGAGAAGCCAGAAAAAACAGCAAAGGCCCAGAAGTAAGAACAAAACTGTTGACTTGCAATTGGCACCATGATCCTATTTTCTACTGTTTTTATTCTGCCATTTTATCTTGGGTTATTTCTTATAATATCACTTTTTACCATATGGATGACATCTCATAAATCCATTATACCAAATTAACTGCAAGAATTACAATTAAGAATTGCAAGATATATTTGCTTGTCTGCCTCAGAACGTCAATATGCTATGTTGTATACTGTGCTGTATACTAAGGTGTGGGTGCTTGATAGTGCAGGGAATGTATAGGGCTACCTGATGGAAAGGTCAGAGGGGGCACCTGGCGAATCAGAAGAAGAGCCTGGAAGACCTTGCGCCAGGATGGCAGCTAATGGACATAAAGAATAGAATGACTAGAAATCCTACACCATGAATCTAAAAGCATAATTTTGCTAAAATTATTTTGTAATTCAAATATAAATGTGTGTGTGTGTGTATAAATGTAAAACTTGTGATGCCATAATTTTCTTTTTCATTATAAATGCCCATTCCCCACTTTTTACTTTGCATTGACAAAGATCCAAGTATTCACAATATTTCCATAAGGTAAAGGGCAATGTAAGCTTTACATTATGGGGGACCTGCAACAATGATTCCAAGTACAAATCACTTTAGGTTTTCAGTATCATTTAGAAACTAACCTCTGTTTAATTAATAATGTGTAACACATCTGCAGACAGATAAGAATTCCTTCCAATGACTTGTATGGTAAGTGTATATTGCAAACCAACTCAGCATCAGGAAATGCAGGAAACTAGAGAATTCAAGTAACTGCAAAATGCAGGTTAAACACTGTTGTGGATGGCCATACTCATTCTGCATCATTCACCACACCACAGCCTATGGTTAAAAGATGAGAAATATCTGTATGATGACAGGGGGTATGGGTGCATACATGTGTTCTGCTTTCAAATGGTGTTTGTCATGCATGTAGGAAATGGAAAGCTTTCCCTTTTACATATCTGTATGTCAGGCTACTGTTAATACTGTTAACTGCTGAATATCAGAGTTTGGAAGGAAGGTGACAAGGCCCCATTTATTGACTACTTGGGTTGGTGAAAGTTCCTGTTCCATTTTATTTCCACAAAAATCCTCTGAGGTAAATTACCATGAGAAACAATGATTAGCCACAGTGGTTAATCCCTCTACCACAGCGGTTCTCAACCCTTTGGGGGTCGAACGAACCTTTCACAGGGATCACCTAAGACCATCGGAAAACACATATTTCTGATGGTTTCAGGAACCGAGACACCACAATTTTATGATTGGGGGTCACCCCAAATTGAGGAACTGTATTCAAGTGTTGCGACATTAGGAAAATTGAGAACCATTGCTCTACCAGGATATGAAGGTGGAGAGAGGAGCATTCTCACTTATCTAAATCCATCATTAAATCAGACTAGCTCATCCAACATATCCCATAAAGCAGAAAAGAGCATTCAGAGAATTGCTTCCCATGCTTCTATTCCCTTTCCACATATGGGTTAACACAGAAATTACAAGAGTTCAGACATGAGCATTTGAACAGGAAATTGAAGGCTGTGATGATATATGGGAAAGTTCATTTTACAAATGGGAAATGTAAGTGAAAGCTTTTTCTAAGCAGATTTCAGTGTTTTCAGTGCATTTCCCAGGATTTTAGTCTGTTCAATTGGCCCTATTTGTTCTTTGTCTATAAAATTAATTTCCAGAGAAAACTATAATTAAGTAGTACTGACTGCAAGCTGCTCATTGTTGCAGAGGGAATGTTTGAGTGCTCAGTTGATGTTGTGCTTGCTCTGAAGCCTAGGGCAAAGTGAGACTGATTGACCACATTCATCACTGTCATTTTAATCTGTGAGAAAACAGTCTCCCATCTATAGTGAAGGCAAATCAGTTCTAGGAATTGGAACAAAATGAACAACCAGTAGCATCTGATTCTGGGAGGGAAGAGTGGCTTCACTGGGAGTGAGGAAACACTCCTGGCGCCTTGTCCCTGGATCTGTTTCCAATTATACTAAAAGAAGGCTTTACAGATGGGCAGATCTGAAGATTGCTTTATGATTGGCTCGGCTGTTATTAGGGTACATTTAGCCATAATAAATTAGATAGATAAGGCACTTTCCCTTTTGAAAGCCATGTGCAAAGACAGATTAGGCATCTCATGCCCAAATTGCTATGAAACTCTTTATCTCTGTCTCATAACAGTGGGAACAAAATTTTCTTATTGTTTGTCAAGTGCTCCTCTGGTCTTTTGGAAAGAGAGTATTATTTTTTCCACTATTCCCACTACAATGAACATTTTAGAGGATGGAGATCAGGTTTGGTCCACTATGGCATTACTTATATGTGGTGTCAAACTGTTTTAATTTTGCAGTGTGGCTACTCCCAGAGTGTACTTAGGCAAGGAATATGCAGAAGTAGTTCTGCCAGTTCCTTCCTCTGAATGTACTAACCAGGGCTGACTCTGCCTAGCTTAGATCTAATGCCTTTAGGGTTTTTTGTTGTTAACTGCTGTCAAGTTGATTTCAACTTATGGTGACTCCATGAATGAACAACTTCCAAGTCACCCTATCATCAACTGCTCTGCTCAGGTCTTGCAGACTCATGTCTGTGGCTTCCTTGACTGAATCTATCCATCTGGAATTTATCAGGCTTTGCTGTCAATATTGCTGCTGTCAGGACTTATTCTACAGAATCCTTGGATTTGTACTTGAGATGTTCTGTCTGGTCTGTCAGAGAGGTCTGGTACCTCACCAAACTCCAAATCCCAGGATTCTGTAGGACAGAGTCAAGGCAGTTAAAATGGCTTTAATTTTGCAGTGTAGCTACACCTATGAAATTAATGCTATAAGTACAGGTGATTTGAAGGCCCACACACTGACACACCACACAAACATTAGAATTAACAAGTGCCAGGGATAGAACAAATATTGCCTCCAACAAAATATTTTTAAAAACACAATTTTAGCCAGAACTACTACTAGCTTCACCTTCTCTTTATTTCCTAGCAAGAATTCTGTGTAATAGAGAGCAGAGATTAATCTGAATTTGGGGTTTGGAAGGTTTACCCATGGAAACCTGGTTCTAGTGGTTCAGCTCAGTCCTGAAATAAGTGAAATACAGTAATAGAAATGTTATAGCAATGCTGAGATCATGCATAGAATCATAGAATCAGTTGGAAGAGACCACGAGGGCCATCCAGCCTCTGTTTAAAGACCTCTAAGGAAGGAGACTCCACTACATTCCGAGGGAATTTGTTCCACTGTCGAACAGTCCAGGGCCAGCTCTAGGTATTTGGCCACCCTAGGCGAGAAAAATTTTGTCCCCCCCCCCATGTTTCTCAGTCATGCTCAAAATGGAGGACATTTTGACATGCCTATCAGCACAACTCCAAGATCCAAATTCACAACTACTAATTTATTGGGGACAGAAAAAGAGAGAGAAAAACAACAGCACATGCAAGGAAGCCTTGGAGCATTCTGAGCATTGGTGCATTCTCTGAGAAGAGGATTCAAATCCTGGCTGAGCCACTGGGTGACCTTGCCTCAGAGGATGGCAAGGGCAAACTGAAGAAATATTGCCAAGAAAACCCCAGGATGAGGTCGCCATACATTGGAAATGACTCGGAGGCACACAAGAGCAACAACCACAATATGAGAAGGCAGCCAAGATCCAAAGTGCACAGCAAAAAGAATCCAGTTTGAAACTGATTTAACTGCCCTAGCTCAGTGCTAGGGAATCCTGGGAATTGTAGTTTTGTGAGAAAGCTCTGGTGCCACAATAAACTACAATTCCCATGGCATCTGAGGAAGTACACTTAAGTCTAGGAAAGCTCATGCTGCCAACTTTTCTTTCAGTGAGTCTCAAGGGTGCTACAAGATTTCTCTGTCATCATCACCATTATTACTATCATTATTAAATCCAAATGCACCTGAAGAAGTGGCCCTAAGTCTAGGAACGCTCATGCTGCCAACTCCTTTCTTGCAGTGAGTCTCAAAGGTGCTACAAGATCTCTCTTCTATTATTATTATTATTATTATTATTATTATTATTATTATTATCAGTATTATTTCCAAATGCATCTGAGGAAGTGGATTTAGGTATAGGAAAGCTCATACTGCTGTATAAATTTTTTATACTCGTAAATTACCCAGAAAGGCTTTTTTATTACCTGGAAACCGGGGAATTCCCTGGAAATTGGCAACACTGATATACTGTAGACTCTTTCTCTGGGGCAGTGATTTGGAAGCGTGGAGGCAATTCTCTTGTCAAACCAGGGAATCCTGAGAATTGTAGTTTGTTGTGACATGTATGTATGTATATGTGTGTGTGTGTGTGTGTGTGTGTGTGTGTGACTGTGTTTGTGGGTGCATATATGTGTATATGTGTCTGTGTATGTATGTGTGTGTGTGTATGTATATCTATATCTATATATATGTGTGTGTGTTTGTGTATGTGTGTGTGTATATATATATGTTTATATGTCTGTGTGTGTATGTGTGTGTGTGTATTTAGTCAATTAACCCAATTAGCCTGGGTGCCTAGAAGACAGACAACAATATGGGATACTTCCAGGCGATTCAGCCACCTTGAAGTCTGAAGAAGAGCCAAGACAATCCGACAAGAAAGATGGCCAAGCAGTCAGGCAATTGGCAAGCCAGCCACAGTCACAGCAAGCCAAGCCAACCCAAGACTCCCTCACTCCTCCTCACAGCAAGAGGCTGCAACCCAGCGATCTTCTCGGCTGGGCTGAGGGCAGGGCCAGGGGAGAGCAGAGAGCGCCTGGCTGGGGGGCATACACGCACAGCCCAGCCAATCCCCAGGGCGCCATTCACGCTCCTGCTGTCCCTGTCCCCTTTTGCTCTTTCCAAAGAGCAAAAAGGAGCAGGGCCAGCCAGAGCGCAAGTGGCGCCCTGGGGATTGGCTGTGCTGTGCGCGCGCTCTCTTGGCTTCCTTGCCAGTGCCGCCCCTAAACTTTTGCTGCCCTAGGCAGCTGCCTAAGTGGCCTATATGGGTGAGCCGGCCCTGGAACAGCCCTTACTGTCAGGAAGTTCTTCCTAATGTTGAGGTGGAATCTCTTTTCCTGTAGCTTGCATCCATTGTTCCAGGTCCTATTCTCTGGATCAGCTGAAAACAAGCTTGCTCCCTCCTCTATATGACATCCCTTCAAATATTTAAACAGGGCTATCATATCACCTCTTAACTTTCTCTTCTCCAGCCTAAACATTCCCAGCTCTCTAAGTCGTTCCTTTTAGGACATGGTTTCCAACCCTTCACCATTTTAGTCACCCTCCTTTAGACACGCTCCAGTTTCTCCACATCCTTTTTAAATTGTGGTGCCCAGAACTGGACACAGTATTCCAGGTGAGGCCTGACCAGGGCAGAATATAGTGGCAATATTACTTCTCTTGATCTAGACACTAGACTTCTATTGATGCAGCCTAAAATCACATTGGCCATTTTAGCTGCTGCATCACACTGTTGACTCATGTTCAAGTTGTGGTCTACTTGGACTCCTAGATCCCTTTCACATGTAGTTTCATTCAGCCAGGTGTCCCCCATCCTATATCTGTGCATTTCATTTTTCTGCCCTAAGTGCAGTACCTTACATTCCTCCCTGTTGAAGTTCATTTTGTTAGCTTTGGCCCAGCTTTCTAATCTATTAAGGTCATTTTGAATTTTGATCCTGTTCTCTGGGGTATTAGCTACTCCTCATCTGATGTCATCAGCAAATTTGATAAGTATGCCCCCAATTCTGTCATTTAAGTCATTGATAAAGACTTGGATGCACTTAGGACTCCATAGTTTAGGACTCCAGATTGTCAGAGGCCTCAAAGTGCCATACCCTCCATTATTTGGCAGGGACAGTACTGATTAATTCTGTGTCATTCTACTTTTTCAGCTATTATTATTATTTATATAGCACTGTAGATTTAGCTTCTCTAAAAATGTTCCATTCTCTCTCTCTCTCCTCCTCCTCATTTGCCTTCATTGTGTTTCAGTTGCTGCAAGCTGAGTTCAATATGCAAGCATAGCTTTCACTCGGTTAACTCAGCAGAAGGGAGGGGAGAGAGCAGACTCTTGCCCTTCCCAGCAACCTCAAACAAAGTAAACTGCAAGCGTTTCTCCTAGTTCCTCATTAATAGCTTTTGCCATCTTATTGTTGCTTGGCTTCATGTGTCATGGTTTTAAACTGTAAAATGTTGGAAGATACAGTCGGCCCTTCTTATACACGGATTTTTTATACACGGATTTAAGCATACACGGTTTGAAAATGTTCCAAAAAAGTATAAATTTACCTTGATGTTCCATTTTTTATTAGGGACACCATTTTGCTATGTCATTATACTTAATGGGACTTGAGCATACACGGATTTTGTTATACACGGGGGATCTTGGAACCAAACCCCAGCGTATAACAAGGATCCACTGTATGAAATGTTATTACACAGGCAAGATTTTCCACACAATAATCTCCAACACATTTTTTTCTAATGCTGTAGAGCTTCTTAAAAGTGATATGATTTATTTCCCTTACTTGTGTTAAAGTGGCCCTAACTAAAAATAACACTTTTCAACAAATGTAGAGTATCATTCTCTCATCAACAAGTAGTTGGAGCTGGGCAGGGGTTGGAGGGTTTTCCTTCTGCTGTTTGGGAAAGACCCCTTTTTATTCAAGCAAACCATCCGCAAATCTTACAAATTAGGTGTCAAGAATCCAGGAACTATTTCTAAGGCTGGGGAGGAGCTCAAAATTGCCAGGCGGGTTATTATAAATTTTACTACTTTACAAAACAATGAAAACAAATGACAATACATTACAACAAACATCATCCTTCAGTTGAAACTGGTAATGCTTGTTTAGTTCACTTCTGATTGAAAATTTCTGCGGGAGCTGAACTACATAAGACTCTTGGTGATCCAATTTTCATTTTAGGAACTAAATTACGAAAAGAAAGGAATCCCGTTAGAATTTAGTAAATGGATAGAGTTAAGCTGCAGTTCTAAGGTAGCTTGCATAATGGACACTCTGGGTAATAAAAAGTAAAATGTGTTTCATCCTTTGCTTTCCCAAAGTGCTATATTAACATTTTACATATATGTGTGTGGCATTGCTTGAATTACTATGTTTTGAGTATTTTGAAACGGCCCGTGGGCTATTCAATAAACTTGTTTGTTTGTTTGTTTATGGGGTACTTGGCATAAGAATTCCCTGCAGTTTCTCAGGATGTTGCCTTTTCTCCCAGCTTGGGTTATTGTCTGTCCTCTATTCATCCTCATCAAGTCCTCTCCTCTGATGTCAGAAATTGTATGAATTGCCCTACATAGGAATAGGCAACTTCCTCTGCGTGGTACTCATCCAAGATCATTAGTTCTGTTGTGTCCAGAAAATCCTCTTGCTCCCTAATATGCTGAAGTGTAGCTACTCTGGACTCCAACTGCTGTACTTTCTCCTCGAAGAGTGCTACCAACCTGCACATGGTGCATGTGAAGTTCTCCACTTCTGTAGGCAAGAAGGCAAACATCCCACAAGTGTTGCATGTGACTGCAGTAGTTCCCTTGGTGTCCATATTGAGGTCCACCTCAAAGCCATGGCCGGATAGAGGAGCAGGACAAGTTCAGCCTTCAGTCACTGAGAACGAGAGGATGAGGATTCTCAGGAGACTGATGGAGAAGGATCATCCTTCACTCTTTTTTTCTGCCTGACTTCATACAGGATAAATACAGGAGTTTATGAATGGTGAAATTGGAAGAAATGTCAAAATGCCCCAGAATAATGAAGAATCAGTCTTTACTTATAACTGGAAACTGGCAATGAACTAGCAGCCAACTGATCCCAGACTGGCACTGGTCACTGGACCACTCCTTTGAATAACACTGATCTAGGGTCAAATGGAAGGCTGGATGGGATCCATGGATCACTAGAGCAGGAAGATGCACCCTGTGGGAACGTGGGGGTAGTGGTCATGCAGGGCATAGATCTATATCCAAACTAGCACTTTGGACTGGTTGCAGAAATGGACCGGCAGCCAGTGAAGCTGTTGCAACCAGGGAGTTGTATGTTCCCTGTAGACAGTATCAGTTAGCAATCTGTCTGCAGCTCTTTGGACCAGTTGAAGTTTCTAAACACTTTTCAAAAGCAGACCCATGTAGAGTGTGTTACAGTAATCTGTCTGGCTGTAATGAAAGTTTGTGCCACTGTGACCAGATCTGAAAAAAGTTAACAAAATATATGACTACAGGCACATCTTGATTTACATTGAGGTTGCATTTCTAGTCTCGTGATGTAAACTCATAAGTTTATTGCACAGGGCTTGGGGAACGGGAAGAGGGTGGAATGGAAGGGAACAGGAGGAAACGCATATTATCGCATGAGAGAATGCCTCTGGTGCCGCTGAAAGTCCATGTATTCCAACAGAGCTGAAGTAGCTAAAATTAAATTTTATTCCACCTGCCATAAATTTTAAAGCGCTTTAAAATTTCAGAGCTTATCCTTTCCAGGCTAGGGAAACTACTCCTTTCCAGACAATAAGCCTCTAGTTGCTCACCTCCTCGCCTACCTTAGCAAGCAAAGGATACTCCTTCCAGCCCCATCAAGACTCCAGGATTCCAGTTTCTTCATCCTCCTTTCACACACTCCTCTCTAAGCAGGCAAAATAAGCCTCTTCTGTTCAGCAACAGTAAGGCTATAGTTGCTTTCTTCCTCATCCCACTTAGGGTTGCCATGTCTCACTTTTAGGTGCGACAATCACGGTTTTTCAGCCCTGTGAGCATCCCGCCCTGGTTTTGCAATGGTGTCCCGGGCCCTGACTGACTGAGGCCTTCCCCACCATATTATTTTTATTTTAGTTTTTTTTAAAATTTACAACCTTGCCACCATTTTGGAGGGGGTTCTGGGCTGTGGTGGTTTCATTTTGGCTTGGCCCCACCCTCACCCATGAGCAGGGCTGCTGGCACGCACGTGCGCCATCACAGGCACGAGGAGTCTCTCCTCTACCAGGAGATGCTCCTTCACATGGCTGAGAGGAGAGGAGGCTTTTGTGGTGGCCAGCTCGTCCTGGCAGTGCTGGCCTGGCCAAGGCCCTGGAGGCCCATGGCGCCGCCAGCCTCCTGGCCTCTCTCCAGGCAGTAGATGTAGCCTTGAAGGAGGAGAGAGCCCAGTGACCAGCTGCTCCAGGCCCTCTTTCCTCTCCCCATCCATTGACCATTGGTTCTTCAAGGTGAGTGTTGCCTTCAAGTCTTTCCAACTTATGGCAATCCTAAGGGTAACCTATCATGGGGCTTTCTTGGCAAACTTTGTTGTGGGGGTTGTGGTTTGGGAAAATGTGACTTGCCCAACTTGGTTACGCAGTGGGTTTCTGTGGCAGAGAGGGATTTGGCTGTTTGGTCTCCAGGGTTGTAGCTCAGTGCTCCTCTCACCTGCTTGGTCTTCTCCTCCTCTCCTTCTTTTCCTTCTTTCTCCTTCTCCTTCTCCTTCTTTCTCCTCTCCCTCCTCTCCTTCCTTTTCTGCTCCCTTTTCTCCACCTACCCTTTCCCCTTCTTCTTTTTCTCCTTTTTCCTCCTCCTCCTCTCCTTCTGTCCTCCTCCTCATCACTCCCCTCCCGGGAGGGGGGAATACTGGAGCGTGGAGGGCTTTCTGGGGCCTGCCTTGGCTCGGAGGGGCTTCTGACTGGCAGCGAAGAAAGCGGGCACCATCGACTGCCTTTTTTGAGGCTGAGAGAGTGTAGTTTGCCAAAGGAATTTGGGGAGGGGATGTTTGTTCAGAGGGGGTTTGACTTTGCCTTTTTTGAGGCTGAGAGAGTGTAGTTTGCCAAAGGAATTTGGGGGGATATTTGTTCAGAGGGGGTTTACCTTCACCTTCCCTTAAGGCTGAGAGAGTGTGACTAGCCCAGTGGAGATTTTTTTATGTCCAAAGAAGGTATTGGATCCTGGTTCTCCTCCACTGTCCTACATTTTGGGGAAAATTTTTTAATCCTACATTTGCCCTACATTTTGGTCTAAATTTTGTCCTACATTTTTCTACATATTGTCCCAGTTTGGTCGTAGAGAATTATGGCAACCCTAATCCCACTCCCACAACAAACCTTTCCAGGTGGCTTTTCTTTCCACACCAAAATACCAAGCAGCCTCATTCTATCACCTTACCCTCCTTGCTCTGGGAGAGCTATGCATTGTAGGTAAGATTTTCATGTATTTATTTATATATGGAGAAACATTGGAAATTTAGAATGTCGTAAGTTTGGGCAACACACAGTATAACACACCTGTATTTATTCTTCTTCACTATGAAGGATCTAGATTCTGACAAAATATCACTGTTACTAGATCTCCTGTTATCAATTATTGCTTTTTCTTTCACTTAATTTAATGGGTACATGTATATTTTCTTTCATGTTTTCAGACCTTCTGCGGAGGAAGCTTGGCAATGGCGCAACTCTTTGGAGAAACTCCTTCAAAATCCTTGTACGTCTGCCATGATGCTCTCTTATAATTTGAAACACTTTTTCTAGTAAAGAACAGTTGGCTATGAGTAGATGAAACTATATCTTTGAGATCTTCAAGAAATAGTGATAATTATATTTACAAATAAAGTAGTAATTATTTATAGTGTAAAGGTCCTGGATCAATTGGACTCCCCCTTCTATTTTAATACAGAGTCCTACATTCTAAATAGCCTGAAGGCACAGATCCTGTTTGAACTGGGAAGCTAAGCAGAGTCAGACCTGGTTGATACTTGGAAGGGGCACTGTCAGAGAATACTTGATGCTATAGGCCAGTGGTCCCCAAACTTTTTCAGGCTAATGCCCTTTCCTCTTGGGCGATAATCCTAACACCCTCCCAGGCAATTGTTTTTTATATTAGGTCTACTATTCTACTGCAGATTCAAAACATCCAATCTCAGTTGCTGCTCCCTTTGCACCCAGTCACCTTGGGAGCAGCAACCAAGCAGCTGGTTGAGCAGTGACCAAGAAGTCTCTCACTGTGCCAGCCTTACAGCAAGAGCCAATTTGGACAACAGGCCTCTTGGTTGCTGTTCATCCATCTGCTCAGTTGCTGCCCCCAGGGTGACCAGGTGCAAGGAAGAAACCTCTCCCCAGAGAGGAGGGACTCTCAATCCTTCATCAGAGCAGAGAAAGCATAGTCGGAGCATATATAGGGGGTTTACAGAGGCCACATGCTCTGGACTGGAGACTGGTGCAGACCAGGAAAGGGAGACATTTTGACTGCAAGAGCCCCTCCAAGACTCAGGGCTCTGTCCAATAATCAAGCACAGATACTCCTACCCCAGAGATATTGATATTATTATTATTATTATTATTATTATTATTATACCTTGTTCTTTAGAAATGCTCTCAGAGAGAAAGACATGTCTTCCCTACAAAGCTTCAAGTGTCCACTCCCCCATGAAAAAAATGTTTTTTCTGTTACCTCTTCTCTCAGCCTGTCTGATGAAAGAAAGCAGGGGCTTCAGTGCAACTCCAACCTGCTATCCAAGTCCCAGGACAGCCCACAAAGCTTAAGCAGGCTCCCAAATCTGAAAGCTCCTTTTTGCCCTCACTTCTCCCCCACAACATGTTCTCTTTGTTGCAGTCTGTTCCAAAATAGTGCTGCTCTGAGCCACAGAAGTGATGTCCTGTGCCCAAGCCTTGCACAAGTTTCTGAACTGCCACTAGTAGCGAAAGACACTGGTAAGGGAGTGAACTCACTTGGGCAGGCAAAGGGCAGGAGACACTGAAAAGAAGTTTCACGCAATCCTCATCCCTACCATGGTCCAAAAAGTCACTGGTTCTGTAGGGTAATTTAAGTTTCCTAAGTCTTCAGTCTTTAATGAGGAAACAAAAATATCAAAGCCATGCCTGTTAGGGTCTACCTTTAAGTCAACACAGTAGCAGAAATGTGCCTTTGTCTAATTATGGCCCGGTACACACTGCCTGCAAAAGGTGGTCTGGAGCCGCCTCTCTTTGCTGCGCAGTGTTACCACAGCAACCAAATGGCATGGTACCACTGCACAGCAGAAAAGGAGCACTTAGAGCAGCTGCGATGCAGCAAAGTGCCACAGAACAGCATGGTGATGTCGCAAGCGCACAGCGCCATTTGGATGCTGTGCAGCTGCGACATCACCGACGCTTGCAACATGTGGGTGGGGCTGCACAATCATGGCGGCCCCCACACGTACTAGGACTCGGCAGCATGCACTTGGTGCATGCCACTGAACCCTAGTTTTGGCCCCAGGCCAGTGCAAAGCACCAATCTGTATCAGGCCTATGTTTCCCTAAGAACTGAGACTTGCTCAAACAAAACTTGTAGTTTAACATAGCTTGTAGTTTAAAACAAAAGTTTACTAATGGCTTTAATCTATATTTACATAAAAGGCTATATCTTAATCTAGCTAGTGAATAGTTCCAGTAAAAAGAAAATCTTTATCTCATCATCTTTCCAAAGGAAGTTGAGACAGGAGGAAGATGGAAAACATGAGGTTCAGGAGATAATCTTTGAGAGAATCTGTTAGTCCCAAAAAGGGGAGTGACCTAAATCACATGTTTAGTTTGAATGATACACACACACACACACACACACACACACACACACAGAGAGAGAGAGAGAGAGAGAGAGATTACTTGCAGAAAATCCCTATCTATCTAAGGAGGGGGGAAAGAGAATGCAAAAATCTTCCAACAGGTTCCCTTTGTCTTTCTTGTGCACCAATGCTTTGACTGAAGGCCCCCTGCTTTTCCCCCTCACCACCCCCCTACTGCCCCACTTTTCCCTCACTGCTCCCCTTGAACCTTCCACTGCCCCTGATGAGCTACCACCTAGTTTGGGAATCACTGCTGTAGGCTATATATCAAAGCTGGAAATGACAACCACCTCTGAATACCTCTTGCTTAAGAAAATCTTATAAAATTAATGGAATTGCCGTAAATTCATAAGTGACTTGAAGGCAAATATATTAAATATTACATGCTAAATATTACCTCCCTTGATGGTACTTATGAGAATATTTATGATTAAGACAGTATTTATAATGTCGTAGGTCTGGCTTATGGCACCAATAAATGCTGAACTGGATCCCAACTAATATTGACATAGTGAAGAGGAAGATCCCATCCTGCTCTTCTGTCTCCTTCTAGCACAGCTTTTTTGATTCATAGCCAGAGAAAGATATATAAAACTCAGGAGTCTGTGAGTTGCAGTTGGCCAATAATGGTTTTTTGCTGCAGCTGATTTGAATGGCTATCCTTCCTCATTCCTTTGCATTAGTAAATCCATCATTCAAAATGCTGAAAATTTCTCAATGTTTGTCTGTGCAGATGGGCTTGCCAGCTTCCAGAATTTTCTCCAGTCTGAATTCAGTCAAGAGAATATTGAATTCTGGATTGCTTGTGAAGACTATAAGAAAATAAAATTTCCTCCTAAAATGGCTGAAAAGGCCAAGAAAATTTATGAAGAATTCATCCAGAGTGAGGCTCCTAAAGAGGTCAGTTGGTTGCACAGTACGGGAAAACACCTAGTGGTTGTATGCTAGGAGATGTGGAAATTATCCCTTTCATCATGAGATAATTCTAAGCTCCACCTGCACGTCATTCAAAAAAGAAAAAAGAGCCAATGCATCACCAAAAAGGGAGGGTAACTGAACACCAAGATTTGCATACAATGTTTCTGTCCTGATTTATATGTATAGATGCAAATTCAGAAGGCATTACTATAATTTAAATAGAAACACAATGTACCTCCCCCTACCAGGGATGACCATGTTTAGGCTAGCATGTGAGTACTCAGTCTGCTCTCCAGATGCTCATTACAGGGCACTGACTTTCAGGCCTCTCTTCCCCATTTTTCTGGTTTTTTTTTTTAAATCTATAAACCTGACTTGGATCAGAATGCCCTTCACATAGAAAATTGTCTTCTGACAACAGTTCAAATACAGCAAGGGTGGAGAACTTTGTCTCACCAGATGTTTTCAAGTTCCACTCTTTTCATCACTTACCACTGGTGAGGCTGATGGGACTTCAGCCCAAAATGACTGAAGAAAAAAAGTTTCCCCAACCTGAAACAGAGACTTGTCCTCTGTAATGTAGGGTGTATGAACATCCTAGCCAACCATCCATCCCTTGACTATTTAACATGTCAAGTATTGTTACTCAAAATGGTAGGGTCCCAGAAGGGCACACACAGTTGACTTCAATGGGGAAATAATTGATTTAGCTCAAGAGGAAGCAGTGAGAGGGCTCAGGTAATGTTTTAATTTTGCACTAATTTTAATTTAGCAATTTTGCAATAAGTCTCTTCACAAAGTATATTGTTGATAGCTCCCTTGTTTTGTATAGCAGTGTGAGAAAATGAGGTCGGTTCCATTCCCACTGGGATAATTTTTGCTTTTCTTTTATCAGGTAAACATTGACCATTTCACCAAGTCTGTGACCATGAAGAATCTGGTGGAACCATCTGAGAGCACTTTTGACTTGGCTCAGAAGAGGATCTTCATGTTGATGGAGAAGGATTCTCTCCCCAGATTTGTGCGTTCCACGGTCTTTCAGGAGTTAGTAAAGTAGCAATGTGGCAGAGCTGTGCTAGGCTTTGATACTCTTGTCCCCAAGCAGGGCCATTGCTTACTCCAATTATTAGCAACTAATGTGTGTCATTTATCTTAGCTACCTTTCCTTACGTATATTTTAGGCTTCAGATGTTTAAAGGCTGATGTTGCTAAACATCTTGTCCATGCTGTTTGGTCTCTCTGTTCTTCTTTCCAAATGATTCAGTCTTACCCTTTCCTCACATTTCTGCCCTCTCCCAGCCTGTCACTGACACTGATATAAAAACAGTTGCAGAAAGGGGCAAGGTACCTGGTGGGTAACCAGCAGGGTTTGAAAAGCTACACTGGTCATCCCTTGTTAAATATAACACATGGTCAGTATTTGCACACAGAAGGCCAAACCAACTCTAAATTCTTCTAATATGTTTAATCCAACCATTCTAGATTTAAGAATGTAATATGTTTTCCTCTGTTTGAAGTTTCCTGAGAGAACTAGAATTTTGAATAGCGTAACCTGTACTTATCATTAATCATTAGCAAATAAGTCTGTGACCAGACAGACCAGTCTTCCCCGATTTAATATATCCTAGACAAGTTTTGTAGTACAGCTCTCACCAGCCACATCTGAGAGGCCAGTGGGGCATGCTAGCTGTGGATGATAGGAATCGTAAATCACCATATTCAGGAGATGCCAGTTTGGGAAGGCTGTGTCAGATGGCACACATACAATGGTTTGAACCTTCTATTGTTTGTATTTATTATCTCCATCAAACATCAATTGCAAATTAATCAGTAATGCATAGAATCACAAATTTTAAAAAAAGATGAAGGAAGGCTTTCAAAAATGCAGTCTGTCTTGCAGAAGAAAGAATTAGATCTGCACATGTCATCTTACTATTTATTTATTGCTAATTGAATGACTAAAACAGCAAGTACAGGAATACGAGAATGAATAAGAATGGGAATAGAAACAATATTGGCTCTTATGCCTTTACTTAAATGCTTTAGAGAGCCTATTCACATATTATCATCTCAAAACTTTGGTACCACATGGTGATTTCACACCAGAATTTCTTCTATTGAAATGTTATTTACACCACTGTCTGGTGAGATCTGGTGTATCTCATTCCACAGAGAAGAGACTAGCATATATTAGTCCTTTCTGTATAAGAGAGCACTTGAATATATACTTACTGTGGGAAAGTGATGTCATAAAATTGACCTTGTAATAATTAGTTACATTGACATGGAAGTGTTTGAACCCTGAAGTTTGTAACAAGTATGTGATGGTGGTTTCAGGTTTACGTCTCAATAATATAAATATAATATTAATAGGTTTGATGGAGCTATTTTGCCCATTGTTTGAAACTAGGCCAACCAGCTGATCAGAACTAAGCAACGAATTAAAGTTGCAGGCAGAATAATTGTTACATCTATCATCCTCACATTTATTGTAAGCGCAAATTCTCTTCAACAAAGAAATTCTCACAACAGAAAAGAAGCAAAGAACAAGACTGAACAGTGACCATGTTAGTTTTTTTTAATGACAAATGTTTATTTTCTGGAATTAGTAAAACTGACCTTGCCTGCATCAAGGATGGTGCTGGACTGCCCTCATTTCTTTTGCAGGCTCTAGCAGGCAGCAGACCAGGAGTTAGTTGAGCTCCTTGTGGACTACATATGGCTTAGTGTACAACTAGTTGCACAAAACTGCTCTTCTAGAAAGAAGACTAAAGAGACTGTGGCCTGTTACAGACTGCCAAAATAAAGCTGCTTCGGGTCTCTTTGGAAGTATGCTATTTAAATGATGTATGGGTCCTAAGAGTCCAGAGGTCTCACCAAAGCCACACTCCATTCCTAAGCACCAGAGTGCAGCTTTTGATGCAGCTTCCAGATTCTTAGGATGCATACATCATTTAAATAGCATACCTCCAAAGAGACCTGAAGCAGCTTTATTTTGGCAGTCTGTAACAGGCCTGTGATAGTTTTTCAGACAGAAGCCAATAGTGTCCCAACCTGTTGTACAGTGCTGGAGTTAAGGGAAGGGATATATAGATGATAGCCTTGTGCATTTTCAAAATATCCAACTAAAAAAACATTTGGAGATGGGAACAGAAAGAAAAAAAATCAGATGATCAGTGTCCAGGCAGCATGACTTGTTTAGCTACGTAGGTCTCTTATTTATCATTTCCTGCATTACATTTATTGGGATTACAGTTTCTGTAATGGCCCTGCCCAGCCTTCCCTGCCTTTGCACAGCCTTACATAATGCTCCTGAGGTACAGTACTCTTTTCTGAATTATGATGAACATATCTGTGGTTATATATTATTCTATTAATTTGTTCTGTAGCAGGCTTGTCACAAAGTGATATTTTAGATGCAAACCTTAAGCCTCAAGATGAAAATGCGAATGAAATATATACAGTATAATCAACGAGTTTTATCTTGTGCAGATTGCATTGATGTGGATAGAAAAGGTATTCAATGGGATGAAGAAAATGGAGTTAAATTCTAGAAAACCTATCAGTGCTACTAGTGTAAATGGCACTTGCTAGACAGGCCTGTGTATGCATACTCTGAAGCAGTATGCCTCTGTCCCTGTCCCAAAAAAGCTGATAGGTGCTCTTCAGAATATCTGATCAAGGTTGCACACAAACATTTCTGCTTGCTGAATCCCTGTGGTAGGAAATTGTGCATATAATTCTCATTTGTGTGAGTGTATAACTATTTTCTAGATATATAAACAGGACTGTTTAATATAATTTATTCCATTGTCTAATGATATGTTGTAATACAGCATGACTAACCCATAATATGCCCTCCTCATCTTTGATCTATTATTTTCCACTGAGTGGCTTCAAATTACAGGAAGGTTTGGGATTTTCAGATAAAAGTGTTGAATGCATTTTTTAAAAAAGGGATCATTTTTGAGAACTTTTAAAACTTTTGATATTTCCCAGAACTAAAATAGTTAGGCATAGATTAAAATATAAATATGTTAAAAATAAAACATAAAGACTAGTTGCCAAACTCTTTTAAATTTGAGATGAAGGCAGAATTTAAAACCGAAATAACTTTGGCAGACTTTGTTCTTATAAAACTTTGGTATGTTTAAATAATAGTTTTATTTATTTATTTTATTAAAAATTTGTTCAGTTCTCATTCATTACATTTCATAAGGTAGGGCTCATGGGACACTAATGCTTTGTTTAAAGACAACACATCTACCCCCAAATTTAATGGATCCCTCACAGTTTAAACCTTGGGTGTATCCACAATGCATAATTAAATCAGTTCACACCACTTAAATTGCCATGGCACTATCCTACAGAATCCTGGGATTTGTAGTTTCATGAGGCACCAGAGCTCTGTGACAAAGCAGAATACCTTACCAAACTACAAATTTCAGGATTCTGTAGGATAGAGTCATGGCAGTTAAAGTTGTGTCAGACTGCTTTAATTTTGCAGTATGGATAAACCCTTAGTGTTGGCCAAAGAAAATATCATGCTATGGACCACTAAGGTACTAAGAAAGCTTGTGTTATCACTACAAATCCAAGCAGACTGGTGCCTGTATCACAGAAACAGAAGGCCCCTTTTACCCTGCTGATATCCAATGTTTGTGTCTGATGTATTATCATGGTGACATCATAATGCTGGTCACTATTATAATTTACTCACTTAGAAAAACTCAGGAACCTAAGCATGGTTGATGCCATGTTCATATGCAGCACACAGAGTTCATGCAGGACAATTTCCAGTGGGATTGTGGGCAAATCCTATAATGATGGATACAGAAGTGGGAAGTCAGTTAAGGACAGCAGTGTAGAAGATGCTTATTACCAGCTTTAATACATCTGTATTAGTGCCCTATAAACTCGGGTATTGGTCCTTGAGTTTAATCTAAAGTTTCAAGAGTCTAAAACTAAAGGAAATCATCAACATCTTAGAGTAAGGAGACAATCACAGAATCAAGGTAAATGGCTGGATATTTTCTCAGGCTTGCCAAGTGTTGTCATTTGCTCTGTCCCACCAGATTCATCTTGAACTCCGAGGCACAGCCAGCTCCCTCGCCCTGCCCTACTGCATTCAGTCCTCTAGCTTCATCAAGTCTGCCTTATTAGACCATCTTTTCTTAAGACCTGTCAAGTTCCAGGTGCTATTCCTTGAGTCTCAGATCTACTGCTCTCAGAGTTATAAACATTATACTCCCTGGTCTTTTAAGAAAACAGTCAGTTTGAAAGGAAATCCCAAACACTAGCTGCTTGAAGATGCTTTAATAATCTTCTTTGTTGTCAGAGGAAATCTCTGACAACAAGTGATTCATTCTTGCTGGAGGTCTGCTGTGGGCTGGTGTTTTGTCCTGGGCCACCAGCCTTCCCATAATGCTGTGTGCAAATGTTGAGATGGAGCGGGGGTGGGGGGCTATGTGGGAAAGGGATCATTTAAAGGAGCTTGCTGTACCTACACATGCTGATAACTGAATAGGCCATTTGAACTCCTCCTCCCTAGAGACTTGTTTTCCAGTTTCTCCTGGCACCTGGGAGCCAAGGTTGGTGCTGCTTATGCTGCTCCTTGAGCTCTTGCCTTTGATGTTACAAAGAGTTTGTCAGGTCAGTTGAGATTATCACAGTGCCCTTTTCCATCTTTCAATCCCAATCTCAGCGTGGCAGATCTTTCCAAAGTACGAGAGGAGTCCAGATCAGGTATGGGATGCCTCTGACCTGGGCACAGAGGCGTGTAATAAAATCCATTCTTAAAAGTTTTAATCTGTGCTGAGGTCAAAAGGGAATGACTGAAAAGTGCAGGACAATAATCTCTGAAATGTTTCACTGAACAGCCTACCCACTTCATTCAGTGAGACAGCGAGTGACATAAAATGGAATAAGCAAAGGCCTCATCTGCACTGCAGAAATTATGCAGTTTGACACTGCTTTAACTGTCATGGCACCATCATATGGATTCCTGGAGTTTGTAGTTTGTTGTGGCACCAGAGCTCTCTTGACAAAGAAGGCTACATATCTCACAAAACTATAAATACAAGAATTCCTTAGCATTGAGCCATTGCAGTTAAAGTGATGTCAAACTAGATTATTTCTGCAGTGCAGATTAGACCATAGGCTCAATAAGTATTTTGTAAGCACAGTTTTTAAACATAACTTCTGAATATTATTTCCAAGTTAACAGCAAAAAATGTAGCACATGGCTGAAGGGTCAGAGGCAGCTTTTTCAGGAAATGCACTTGTGGAGCATGAGAACAAAGATTCTAGGCTATGTTTTTGCTGTTTTCTTTTCATAGAATGTGCCACATGGGGCCAAATTCTCTCACAGTTCTAGAAAATGTGGGCATGCCTGTGTGTGTGTCTTTTCCCCTTGAAGGAGATGCGGGGGCTTGGGAGGGGGTCCTTTCAGTGGCTCCAATCTGTATCCCAGCATGCTAAGCCCTGGGGACTTTCCCAACTGATTACTACATTGTTTCCAACAGCAGCTATGAGGACTGGCTCATTTTGTGTAGAAAGCATTTCCATGGCATTATGTGGGCTCTGGGTGGTGTAAAGTCATGTACAGCTAGGGAAATTTGGTACAATTTATGAGTTGTCTGAGTTTGGCTCAGGCTAACTATATTATGATCCCAGTATCCTCAAGAAATAGCACCTTTTTGCTTTCTAGACTTAAGGAGGAATTAAAACAGAGAAAGAGGAGCTATGAGGGAAAAAATGTAGCTGTTCCCACAGTGCCTATGGCTCCTTTCCACCCTGAGGAGAAAGCAGGAGAAGTGGACTAGGGAGTTTATCACATGGGGAACAACTGGAAATATCAATGGTGATAAACCAGTGATGACAGTGCAATTGCGCTACTGGTTTTCACATGACATCATGTTCAAAGTGATATTATCCCATGAATAACCCGTTATTATCATGCAAATGTGCCAGTGGTTTTCACACATTGAGGTGAAACGTGATTAAAGTGCCATTAACCCTGTAAGAAACAGCAGCAAATCATTCATGGGATTTTGCAGTGAATGACCTTTTGCTGTTTATTGCCTGGTTATTCACAGGATAATGACTCTTGTGTTAATTTCATTTTAATCGCGTTTTAATGTCAATTGTGTGACTTTCTTGGGTTAATCACTGTTTACATCCCAATTTCCCTCCATGTGATAAACTCCTAGAAATAGTTGGGCCAAAAGCTACCCAAGAAAGGAACAGTGTCAGAATGGCTGAACTGCTGTTCAAATCCAATGTGTTCCTAATGCTTCTCGTGGTCACTGAAATGGGAATGACTCTAGACCACCCAAAAGATTTAATTATCTCATTCTTGCTTTGCCTCTCCTTTGAGGCCAGGGCAGTATGTATTAAATTCTCTCATTTTATTCTTACTCTCGCTCTGTGGGGGAGGTTAGGCTGATAGTGACCAGCTGAAGGCTGCCCAGTGAGCTCACTGGCTATTTGGTTTCCACAATCCAAAACACAACCCTCCAGGCACACTGCTACATGTCCTCTGACTCTTTCTTCATAGCTTCTGTACCAGAATTATAGCTGTGCAGTCATATTCATGGTTATGAACCTCTAAATGTATAAAACTACTGGAATTTCCACAGGATGATTTGTTTTTAGAGCTGCAAGCTGTTTGTTTTTCTAAAGATCTAAAGGTGCCAAACGCCAAAGGCAAGGACTGCGTTCTTAAACTCAGGATTGTGCTCTTTGAGCAAGCTTGTATAATCAAATTGGGCTCAACATAATTATCCCGTTCATAATCACAAAGACATGTTATCAGGTAGTGAGTTTTCTTTACAATGTCTGGATTTTCTTTCATCTAGTCCCAAGACGATGTTGGAGTATCTTCTTGTTGAGATGGGGATAGTCAAGAAAACCTGCTCCATTTCCTGAACGTCATTTCCTTTTCATTGGCTGTCTCTTGCCGTGCCAGTATTACCCATTCATTAATGTGACTTCAAAAGACCAGAAGTCCTTTTTGCACAGCCATCAAGGCAGGAAGTATTCAGAAGCCCAACACTGATTAGAACAGCTTAACTGTAGTCAGGAAGTGCCAAAGGCAAAATTCTGATAATTTGTTGTCAACCTTGATTCATGGTGACCTGGCGAGTAAGGCACCTCCAAGACTGCCTCTCCTCAATTTTGCTCCACTCCTAGACTCAGGGCCAGGTCCTCCTTCCTTAAGTCTCCATCAGGTATACGATTTTCCTCTCTTCCTACCACTTTTCCAAGCATTATCATCCTTTGTAGTGAGCAATGCATTCTCATAATGTGACTGAAGTAAAACAATCTTAGAACTTTATCGCACCCATCCCCCCCCCTCCTGTTACGGGTACGGGAAGAGGATGCTCGTGCACGCACTGACCAACCAAAAATGGATTTTATCACACACACGAGCATCCACTTCCCGTACCCGTAACGGGGGGGGAAACGGGTGCAATAAAGTTCTTAGTTATCTTGACTTCTAGGGAGAATTCAGGTTTGATTTGTTTGGCTTTTTAGCCACTTGTTTGCCTTTTTAGCCATCCATGGTATCCACAGAACTCTTCTCCAGCATCACATTTCAAATGAGTTTATTTTCTTTTTATCAGCTTTCTTCACTGTCTGGTTATCACATCCCTACATAGTGATGGGAAATGCAATGGCAATCCTATCTTCAGTGTTCAGTTGTATATCTTTGCACTTCAGGGTCTTGTCTAGTTCTTTCATAGCTTGCCCATTCTTGTTGGCTTCTTCTTGTTTCTTGACTACAATCTTTGTGATCAATGAGTGAGCCAAGGTATGGGGAATCTTTAACTATTTCAGTTTCCTCATTGTCTACATTGAACCTATGCACCTCCAAGTGTACTCTGTTATTTTCAAGTACCCAGTTTATGGTTTGATTTTGGTCTTTGAGAACTTCTGTCATTCAATTCTGCTACCCCCCCCCCCCCGCCAAAAAAAGCACAGCCAACAACAACAAAAAAAGCAAAGTGTAATATCTTTTAAAACACATTTTAAACAATGTGGCAGTGAACCTATATTAATGTGGGCCACCCTATAATAGAGAATGCTTGCCACCCATAAACTTCCATTATTTCTAATAACAGTCAAATTCTCTTGATTTTTTTGCTCATATATATGAAAAGGAGGGATGCAGCCATGCAGATTGTGTGTGTGCGCGTTTTGCAGCCTGCTACGGATATAGTAAGATAGTGATAGTTTTATTTCCAGTTAAGGTAGATGACTATCCTACTGTCATTAAAGAAATAATATACATGTTATTAGTAGTATATATTCATTATATGTCCCCATTATTACCCATAGACTCATATATAAATGTTATTAGTAGAATATTTATATTCATTATATGTTTCCATTATTACCCATAGACACTTTCATACACACACACACACACACACACACACACACACACACACAGATGTCTCTTGGACAAGCTCCATTGAAATGAATGGGACATTACCAACTATCCTCCTGAAACTTCATTTCACTGGGGTCTGAGCAGGAAAGTCTCTCAGTGGAACTCACTTTGTAATAGTTTAAGTTGTTAAGGAAATGTTTGCTAGAATGCGATACAGTAGGCCCTTAGTCACTTGGGTTAGGGGCACAATAAACCCCTGCAAGTGAAAAAAAAACACCAAATAAACAAGCACTGCTTTTTTTAACATGAGCGAACACCTCTCTAGGAATCCCTAAGCCATCCAGCAGAACCCTATGTTCAATATCTGCCAGAATTTGACCACAGAATCATGCTGGGGGACCTACAAATACATAGAGAAGTGTTTTCTCTAGGAATCTCTAGGTCCTCCAGTGTAACTATGGTCAACTTCCGGCAGAATTTCTCTGGAGGAGCTAGCAATTCCTAGCGAGAACATATTAATGAAATCTGAAAATAATTAAATCCGCAAAAGTCAAAGCAGCAAATGTGGAGAACTGACTGTACTTTCTTTGCTGAACTGTATATAGAGTAAAGGTGTAAGCCATGAATGGAAGATGACAACTTAAATGTACTTACTAAACTTTTTGTCCTTTATGAAATAAAGTATGTCTCATTATTATTTGACACTGTTTGCTCTTTTACGCAGCATGGTTAGCCTGTCAAACATGCAACATCTACAAACACAGAAATGAGCACATATATGTACTCATTGGTTTTGTATATGGAACTCAAGACCCTTGCTTTCTCCAAAGTGCCAGATTCTTTTTGACAAAAGGAATGTATCTGTACATTCCATGTTATTTCTGTGACTTTTCTCATTTATTTTTGTTATAATGTACATTACTATGATCTATTATGGGTATAGAATTCAAAGACATAGATGTATTAGTCTGGAAAATCAGTATGCCAAGGGATCTTGTAGCACGTTTGAGACTTACTGAAAGAGAAAAATTGGTAGCATGAATTTTTGTAGACTTGAGCCTACTTCCTGCATTCGAGGAAGTAGGCTGAAGTCTATGAAAGCTCATGCCACCAACTTTTCTCTTTCAGTTAGCCTCAAAGTTGCTACAAGATCCCTTGGCATAATGAATTATGGTGTAAGAGAGACAACCAATGTGGTATAGTGATTTGTGTACTGGATTAGGATGAGGATTTGAAACCCTGTTCAGACATGGAAACCCATTAGGTGATCTCAGGCAAATCACAGACTCTCAGCCTAGGAGGAAGGCCATGGCAAGCTACTTCTGAACAAATCTTGCCAAGAAAACCCAGTGAAAGAGTTGCCTTGGGGTCACCATAAGTCAGAAATGACTTGAACCCACCCAACAACAATGGGTAATGTCTTTCCCTCTCGGGTTAAGACCGTTTTGTAAGTGTCACCCAGAAAAGAATAATAAAGGCTGTCAAAATTCAGACTGAATCAAAGATTGTAGGGAAAATTTGGCCTATCATCAAGAAATGAAACAGGAGAGCAACTGACTTAATTTTGTGTGGACCACAGTTTGTTCATCACAAATACATTTTTCAAGCAACCAAAGTGGTGATTTGGCATCACCTGATGGCCAATATAAAAATAAAATAGACTGCATAATTGGTAGCAGAAGATGGGGAAGCCCCATTCTCTTTGCACAAACAAGATCAGGAAGAGATTGTGGCACAGACCATGAACTACTAATAGCATAATTTGGATAACACTAAAGAAGAAAACTAAACCAACCATTGTGCCAAAATAGAACTTGAAGAACATCCCCAACGAATTTAAAGATAGTGTACAAAATAGATTTGTATTATTAATGTAATGACCTGTCTCTAGCTTAAATCACTAGAAGAACTGGGAAATCTGGATCCAAAAATTCATTGGTTTCTTTACACACAATTAAAAGAAAAATACAAAATGGATTTAAATTTGGAGGGCTTTCAGAAAGAAAGAGACCATATGGATAAAATGCTTGTACGTAAAGAAAGGAGTGGGGGAAAGTGAAATTATAAAGAATTTTACTAAAGAGAGAGTTAGAATAAGACCAGGTCCAAGATAACAATGATTAAATGGGCCAAGGATATAGGAGAAGAAATTTCAAAAGCTGGACACATGCTAGGCAATTTGTGAACTGCCAAGACTTGGGAGAAAATTACTTGAAAATGGCTCAGATATGATATGTAACACCTCATATAATTGCAGAGATTGATAAAACAAAACAAGGGTTGGAAATGCTAGCATTCAACAGGTACTTGGTTTCATACAGTAAAAAAAAACGTACTGGGGGAAATTTACACTATAATAAATAAGATACTAAAAATTGAATATCACATTACACCTGAAATTTATCTGTTAAATGTGACAAATAAGATAACAAAGAGTTGAAAGGAAGTACTGGAAAGTTCTTCTATACATAGTAAACACAGCTAGAATATTATTGGCACAAAACTGAAAAACAAAAAACAAAAGTGGTTGGTAAAGTTATTGGGCATGATTAAACTATATAAATGAACCTGCTATATAAATCAGAAATCTACAGAAAAACAGACAATGATAGGGCTCCAGTCATAGAATACTGCAAAAATAGGTGGAAGGAGTACAGGGGAAAGCAGTGGAATGAAATATAGACTAATAAATTAAGTTCATGGTGCCATACTTTATAAGTAACACACTGAAGAGACTTAGGGTTCATCAGCACTGGCCAAATAAAGAGGCTTCAAACTGCTTTGAAGCCACACAGTTTAGATGATGTACAAGGCAAAAATGGATGGAAATGGACACAAAGCCACACTCTGGTGCTAAAAACCAGAGCTAAAAGAAGCTCAGGCACTCTGATTTAACATGAAAAATGTGCACCATTGCACTGGCATATAAACAGCACAGCACAAGTGAGGGAATCTGGGAAAGCAAAAAAGAGAAAGTACGACAAACATGGCAGGTCACCAATAATGTAATTATAATGTACACAAAAAAGACAGTCCAACAGGGAGGCATGGGGGGGGGGGAAGGGGACATGTATGGGGGAGGTCTCCATGATTGTGCTTTGCCAACATGTCACTGAGCACACTGATGTACTGTATCTGTGGTGCATTACATGTACAACTGTGTGGTTGGGCACACCACCAGTCATGTGGGATGTCCAATGGGATAGTAGCTGGGCAGAACAAAGAAGGTAATTGGCAGTGTTTGTATGATGGTGTGCATGCATTGTGGGAGAAGCAAAAAAATAATAATTGTGACCCTTGGCTTGATGTAATGTGGTGTGGCTGCCCATGGGCCACCTTGGGAGCGCACCATATGGACAACAGGGGTTTCAAAACATTTTGGGAAAAACTGGTATGGAGCTGCTTTTTCCTGCCTGTCTGCAGAGACAGAGAGAGAGAGAGAGAGAGAGAGAGAGAGATACAGAGAGAGAGCGACAGAGAGAGATATTGGGCCAACAGCATGGAGGAGCGGCACCTCAATCCTTTTCCTGTTTCTGGATTAAAATTATTCTCCAGCCCTGCTACTTGTCACAGTCCCTAGTTGATGTGGAAGACAGACACTACAAATGTTACTATTTTTAAAAAAAATCGTGGGAGATCCCTATCATTTTCCACATCACATCTACTTCAACTCTTATCAAGCCAACAAAAACATAACAACGGACATGAGTGCTCTCCAGACAGCAGCAGCAACTTACTGGACTTGGTGGGAAACTGAAAGCAAGCAGTGCGGAGTGAACAGGAAACTTCAGAGGCAGTAAAGGCAGCACAGGCCTTAACTGCGCACGTGTGTGCTAGCCATATCTTCTGGCTTGAAAATCTTCCGACTGTCACAGAAAGGTTGGCTCAGAAAATTGTCTGGTATACAGACTGCAGCTGTTACTGAAGAGTTGGGATTTTTAAGCAAATGTCAGAAAAGCTTCTCAGATACAGCCAGGAAGGTTCAACATGCCACCAAACAAGACAAAAGATTCACTGTACCCAAAGTCAGTCCACTTTATCAGATTCTAGAAGTGTTACTCTTAGATGACAGATACATGTTTACATGCTACAAAGAGAAGAAATGTAAACTGCAGGGTCAAAAGGCAGTGAAATCCAAGAGAACAAGGCGTAAACCACAATAGATGTGTAGTCTCTAAGGCGCCAAAATAATCCTGTTTCATTTTGTACAATGGACTACAAACAAACTTGTCCAAGAAGTGGGAGGCTTGTGACTTTTATCTCCTGAGTGTTTAAAACAAAACAGTTAGAGAGGCACATGCCCATTCTGTCCACCTATCCATTCAGACAACACTCTTGTCAGAAAAGTGAAGGTTAAAAGTTTGTATAGTGTATAGGGGTGTTGTGGGACAGTTTTCACTGTGGGATCAGAAAGGCTGGTATACAGGTCACTATAATATGAAATGTTTTCATAGGTAATGACAAGATAACTCCCAGTTAATGTGTTTTAATTTAAAACTAGGCTATAAAAACTAGTGGAACTTGCCAGATAAAAGCAGCTAAGAGGAGCAGCAGTTGGGTACCCTTTGTCTGATGATGGTCTGCCCTGTCCTGTTTTTCTGTTTCCAGTTACTGCTTTTCACTATTCCTTTTATTTTTCTGTTCCTCTCTCTCTTTCTCCCTCTCTCTTTGTGTGACTGTCCTGTCAGACCTGAGGGAGGGAGAGCAATGAAAATAAGAATTTATTGCCCCTGCCCTAGATTACAGTAATTAACAATGCCTAAATTAAACGAACCATTTGTGCCTATCAAAACAAAGATGCACAGGTTTAATGATGACGTGGTTGTTAATTAGATTAGAAATCATAAGGCCTGGCTGTTTCGATTCAAGTACTGGAAGTCCCTCCAGGGAAAAAGTGCCTAATGTAATAAAACAAGAGCAAACCAAGTTTGCATCATCAGGGCTGAAATGTGTGCCGTATCCTTGATAAAGGAGGATGTGTGGTCGTCCTACCAAAAATGGAAGACATTTGACATTCAACCAGAAGGTTGAAACATAGGACATGTCCTTGAAAAGGAGGACATCTGGTCATCTTACAAAAAATGGAGGACGTTTTGACATTCCTTCTGGGTAGAAGTCTGAAATGTAGGATGTGTCCTATATAAGGAGGCCAGAAAAGAGTCAAGCCTTTATATCTGGACCCCAGAACATAGTCTAACTCCCAGAATTCCATAGCCTTGAGCCAGAAAAGAGTCAAGCCTTGATATCTGGACCTCAGAACATACTCTAATTCCTAGAATTCCATAGCCTTGAGCCAGAAAAGAGTCAAGCCTTGATATCTGGACCCCGGAACATACTCTAACTCCCAGAATCCCATAGCCTTGAGCCAGAAACGAGTTAAAGCGCTGCCAAACCTGGTTATTTCTTCAGTGTGGATGCAGCCTGATGCAGCCTCTCGTCCCTCTCTCCCTCTCCTCCAGGGCTTTTTGGCACCTCCTCCTCAGGCCCCAAAAAAGTTTAGGGGCAGCACTTGCACTCCTCCTGGCTTTGCAAAATGGAGCCAGGGCCAGGAGGAAAGGAAAGGGCGTTTCTTGGTGCATGTGCACGCGCAGCCCCAAACAAGCACCAGGGCGCCATTTGCGCTCCTCCTGAACCTAGAGGAGCACAAGTGGTGCCCTGGTGCTTGCTTGAGGCTGCGTGCATGTGCACACGTGCTCCAACAAGCGCCCTTTCCTCTCCTCCTGGCGGCACACAGCCCAGCAAAGCCAGGAGGAGCGCTTTTGGCGCCCTGGTGCTTGCCTGGGGTTGGAGCTGTGTGCGTGCGCATGCATGCTCCAAGAGGAGCACAAATGGCACCCCTGATCTTTTTGCGCCCTAGGCAACTGCCTATGTCGCCTATATGGTAGAGCCGGCCCTGAATCTGCCTCTTTGGCAGTGTAAATAAGCTTTTTATTTGGATTGCACTGTATCATTCAAGGGAATGGAGACAGCTCCATTTTATCCCGAAATGATGGCATGTGTGAATAACAAAGGGATTACAATGACTGGAAGAGATTTGCAAAAACAAAACAAAACAAGAACAACCCAATATGCTTCAGTGTGATGATCCACATCTCCTCGGGACAAAAAAAATGAGTGTGAATGCCCCCTAAGTCTGTTCTTTGAGAAGAGCAGCTGAAGTATGTGACTGTGTCTTCCTGAGGGAGTGAATTCCTATGAAGTGGCAAAGGTTGTTGTGGCAGACATAAGCAATTTCATTCATTCATTCATTCATTCATTCATTCATTCATTCATTCCTCCATTTCTCTATCACCGTCTCCCCCATTTCCTCTCTCTGCTTGTCTCTCTCCTTGTTTTGGGGGGTGTATGTGTGCTTGCATTGCTAACATTTCTCTCTGTGTGTGTGTGTGTGTGTGTGTATACATATATATATACACATATAATATTTTAGTTAAACAACAAAACATACAAATTTTTCATATGTAAAAAACATACAAGGAAATACAAATCTAACTAACAAGAAGCAAAATAAAAAACTGAATTAAGAATATTAAAATACATATGCAAAGTAAAAAAGGAAAGAGGGAAACAAAGGATTCTAGCAGACCTTACTATGTCTCTTTTATATTACTTATCCAAAATTCCTAATAGTTTATTCCAAAGTTAATAATTGAAAAAATATTTACATCTATCATACTACAAATAAAAATCCTTATCAAGGACCTAATAAGAATATAAAACATTTTAAAACAAATCCTCTACTTTGTATATCACTCTTCCAAAACCTCCCTCCCCCCCATATATTCAATTAACATCTTCCACTCTTTCTTAAACTTATTCAAAGTTTTCTCATTTATTACCATAGTTTATCAATTCCCACTAAATCATTTAATTTCAAGCTTCTCATGAAGGGATTGTCGACTCTTTCCATCTTTCTGCATAGATCATTCTTACTGCACTTGTCATATAATGTAGTATTCTTCCATAAGTCTTCTCCAAATGTTCATCTAAAAGCTCTAATAAAAACATTTTAGGATCCAACTGAAGTTTAGTTTTTAAAATATCCTCCATTAATTATGAATTTGAATCCAGATGTTTTTAGCTCTTTCACAGATTCACCACATATGATGAAAAGTTCCTTCTTTTTTCTGACATTTTCAACACAAATTTGAGGAACCTTTATACAGCTTAGATATCTTTTGGGGAGTTAAATGCCAACAATATATCATTGTATAATTTGTTTTATTTCATATCATAACTCAAAATAAATTTAAGTCCTTTTTTCCTCTCTTCTCCCATTGCTCTAAGTATATGTATGACCTACATTTTGTGCCCACTTAATCATGCATTTATTTGCCTGTTCTCAGTTTCCATTTTCAATAACATGTCATACATTTTAGATATCAATTTATCATCATTAGAGCACAGAAGTTTCTCAGACACAGAGTTTGAATCCTCAAAGTCCATTATCTTCATATTCATTTAAAATTTTTAATTGCCTATAAACCCAGTTAAGATTTATATCTTGTAATCTAATATCTTCAGAATAAAAAAACTAACCCTTATTACTGTACATCTTAAAGTATCCTATTTCAACCATTTATCTTGATATTCTCTAGTAAACAAAGCTTCACGTCGTGAGAACCAAAAAGATATTTTAGAACAAATTCTAACTTTGCATTTCACCCAAATTCTTAGCAAAGATTTAATTAAAAATGATTATTTAAAAAGTTCCCCCCATGAATGTGAAAAAAACCACGAACACTATTCCTTTTTACCTGAGAAGACAACTCACTAGGAATCTCCAGGTGCTCCAGTACACTTCTGTGGTCAACATCTGTTAGAGGTTGATCACAGAATCATGCTGGAGGACCTACAAATGCCCAGAGAAGTGTTTTCGCTACGAACTTCTAGGTTCTCCAGCAAAACTCTATGGTCGACTTCCAACACAATTGCACTGGATGACTTAAAGATTCCCAGAGAGAACAAATTAATCAAAACAGCAAAAATCAAATCTGCAAAAGTCAAAGCACACAAATGTGGAGGGTCAACTGTATTTTGTGTGGCTGACTTTCTCTTATGTTATCTCTTCTTGTCTTTTCCTTATCTTATACTGAATATAGCCACCAGATGGCTATAAGAGACCAGAATATTAAGTGTTGGTTCTATAGTATAATGCTGACAGGATGGTAAATCAGGCTTTATTGTATACCTTTTACTGTTAAATGAAAACCAGCTGTGTGCGTATTATGAATATTTATAAGTTGGAGTTAGTCACCAAGATAGTAAATACAGTCAGTCCTCCTTTGATTTTGCCATGCTATAAGGGACACCATTTTACTATGCCATTGTAATTAATAGTACTTGAGCATCCAGATTTTGCTATCCATGGAACCAAATCCCAGTGGATATCAAGGGTTTACTGTATAGGGTTGTCCACTCCTTGTAAAAATCTAAATGCTGGTTTCTCCTTTTCTTATGCCAAGACTGTAGAATTAACAAGGGTGGAAGTAATATTTAAGTCTGATGCAGAAAATAAACCATTTTGCTCAGGGAAATTCTGTTCACCATCTCAAGAATACAATTTGAAACTTGCAATTTGAGGATAGACAGGAGTTCTCTGGTTGAATTCTATATGCCCAATGTAAACAGCGGTGTGCCAAGATGGTGCCCGTGGCCTCGCGGTAGGACTCGGGACATTAAAAAATATAGGGGCCCCAAATATACTTTCTGCCCAGTGCGTCTCCATGCCTCCCAGTGCGAGGCCAGGGCAGACCATTGTTGGTGATTGATTTGGCGGGGCGCCCCTCTTAGGCTGACCTGTGGCGAGTTCACCGTAGAATACTATTTTTGGGAGGCGATGGTCCTTCATCCTAGAAATGTGTCCTGCCCAGTGCAGCTGCGTCCTCAATAGCATGGCCTCATGCTGGTGATCCCTGCTTGCTCAAGGACAGCAACATTAATCACATAGTCAGTCCACAATTTAGAATTGTGCATAAACAGCGCTGATGAAAGCGTTCAAGAAGTCGTAGGTGTTGGCGATAGGTGACCCATGTTTCAAGCCCCATTGCACTTAGTCTGGACCCCCCCCCCCTTCCTAAAATCCTAGCTACATCCCTGCCTGTTGGGGAAAATGGGGAGGAAATGGAAGGAAAAGGTAACAATGCTATACCTGGCGGCGGCTGGGTGGGATGAGGCTCCCACCAATGTCAGTCTTCTTGTATAGGTTTCTGCTTCTTCATGAGTGTCACATTTTAACCTACTCATTGGCCTGTGATGAAGAAAAAATCTGGGATTTACTGCTTCAATTGACCCAGCTGGCCAGGACATTTTTAGTCCCTAAGAGCTGGGATTTTCCAAGTTTTCTGGGACAAATGGCAACCCTACATGGACAGCCTAAAATACAAATAAGTGGATCCTTCAACAGATCAAGCCTGAAATCCTTTGGAAGCCAAGATGATCAAACTGAGGCTGTCATAATTTGAGTACGACCTCTTAAATCATGAGAAATCATGACTCATTAGAAAAGAAAATGACGCTAAGAAAGGTAGAAGGTAGTAGAAAGAGAGGAAGACCACATGTCAGATGGATATTCCATCAGTGAGGTCACAAGAATGAATTTACAGGACCTAAGCAGAGCAGTGGAGGATAGGGGATCTTGAAGATACCTCATTCACAAGCTCACCATGAGTCAGGGTCAACTCAAAGGCAGTTAACATAAACAAGTGGGCTACAAGACATAAAAAACCTGAAAGACATTTTTTCCTAGTTCTTCAAACAGTATGAAGTGACAAATCTAGCTAAAGACAGGGTCTGTGTTTTGGGGTCAGGGCAGTGGTTTCAGTCTAACAGAGACTTATTTGATTGTATAACATCTGGATCCCTGAAAGCAAGGTTGGCTTTCCCAAAACAAAAGATATACCATGGCACACAGATTAGGTGACACCTGCCAAGAGTTCTTTGAATTCATGCAGCTCTAAACCACTGAATGTCCTTGGTCATTTGCCCCAGTGGCACCCCTGATAATCTGGCTTTACACTCTATTAACACTGCCTTGTCAGGTCCAAAGGATTTTTTGCAGGTATCGCCTAATCTCCACTGATAGTCCTCTTCACAGAAATTTGATGGGAAAACCTATAACAGTGCAGAAGACTTCAGGCATTTTTACCAGTTTAGACTGATGAAGAATTTAATTTCTTCCATTAAATAAAGCCATGAATGAAGGTTTGATGTGTATAATTTCAAAGAAGCATAGTTTTATCTACAATGGCCTACTCCTTGTTTCATAAACCACAGATGCAAAGTATTCCTTCCTGTGGAAATGATCTCAGCAGCCTTTCCACCACTCCAGAGGCAAGAAAACTGCGTCTCTTCCAGATCTGCCTGGAATTAGAAAAAGAATCCAAGGTGATAAGGTGGGGCACTGCTACTGAGAAAATGTGTATATATCCTTGTTTTCTCCTTACATGGTCTGGTGGATGCATTGCATTGTGTCAGCTGAAATATGACCTTGTAAGGATGGTGGTATGCAAGAGCATGTTTTTAAAAGAATCGGACACCAACCAGTGGGTTCTCCGCAGTGCTTGTGTAATGGAAATTCTCTTCTCCAACCATTAGTTATTCTCTTCTGTAAACACTCCCACTAGTTTGAGAAACGGGAGAGCTTTGGCCAGAGCAAATAGCTTGATACTTATAAGTGTTTTTTGTATACATAATTAGAAGCTTTCGTTCCAACTTGATTTCTAGAGGAAAATCAGCTCATCCCTTAGGGATAGTTTTCCATGCCATTTCCTGGAAACTAGAATTGCACAAGTAGGGTCTCATGATTACTCTTGTTTTGACTGTATTGCAGCTGCAGGTATGGCACTGGGTAGGGAGGAGAACGACTTACCCTATTTCTACAGTCTGATTATATATGAGAGTTAACCTTCTCAAGCTGCTTTTCTCCACAGATGGGGACAATTATACAGGTCTTCCTATAGGTTGAAAGCAGCTGGAGGTATGTGTGATTACTGAGTGGGAAAATTACCTAGGAGGAAAAAAGTTAACCCCCATACTTCTATTCCAATAAATTCTGAACACCCCACAAACTAAAAGACAAAGAAGCAAAAACCAGAAGCTAATCCACGTATCTAGTGTGTCCATCAGCTCTAAAACTCCACCTGGGTGGCCTTTAACAAGTGACTCATTCTCAGTTTAATTCTCTCATAGCCCCTGTCCCCAACCAGGGCCAAAAAGACCTTGTGCTCCTCTAAAGATCCTCCCTCCTGGCCTTGGAATTCTCCACAGGAAGTAAGAGCAAAAAGACCTTGTTCTCTCTCCAGACCTACCCTGCTTCCACTGGATTTTTCCACAGGAAGTAAGAGCAAGTAAGACTTTCGGCTCCCTGAGGACCACCTCCTACTTGCATTGGACTCTTCCTCAGAAAGCCTGAGCTGGCAATAGCCTCTAAAGCCGCTTTAACACCTCAGTAAGAGAGAGCCAGCTACAGCTTTTCTTTTTTCTTTCCCGTTTCTGCCATTGTCTCACCTTCTCCCATTGATCACTGGGCAGTGAATCCTATCCTTCCCATGGCTCCACACATTTCTCCTAACCTGATCCCCATTCGGCCTCTTCCTGTCTCCCTGCTTCCATTCCTCTGTTCCCTCTGGAACTGTTGCTGAGGATCGAGGAGGAGGGGTTGGTATCTTGCTATCTAACTCCTGCCAGTTCCAAGTTCTATCTTTTCCCCCCAGCTATCATTTCTCTTCTTTTGAGTTTCATCCTATTAGACTCTTTTTTTCCTCTACAGCTCTGGGTTGCAGTTATCTATCGCCCTCCTGGTTCTGCTACCCAGTTCCTCTCAGACTTTGAATCGTGGCTGACATTCTTTCTTTCAGATTCAGTCCCCACTTTGATCCTAGGTGACTTTAATATCCACGTTGACGATTCCAATAACCCTACAACGTCTCACTTCAACTCTCTCTCTGAACTTGAGTCAACAGTGCGATGCGGCAGCTAAAAAGGCCAATGCAATTTTAGGCTGCATCAATAGAAGTATAGTGTCTAGATCAAGGGAAGTAATAGTGCCACTGTCATTTTCAAGAATGTATAAATTATGTTTAAAATTGGAATTGGAGAAAGAAGCAATCAAACCCTGTATGATTAAATGGGCCAGGAATATTGGACATACAATAGATTTGGAAAAATGAGAGAAAGCATGGGAGAAAGACTTAAACTTTACGTTATGTATGGACATAAAGGAAAACCTGCTAAAAATGATACACAGGTGGTACATTACGCCATCTAGATTAGGTAAGATATATAAAAATAACACCAGGTTATGTTGGAAGTGTAATGAAAATATTGGTACATTTTATCACATGTGGTGGTCTTGCTGTAAGGGAAATATCTTTTGGAAAGACGTGCATAGTATAATTCAAAAAATATTTCAAATAGAAATTGCCATGGAACCAGAAACATTCCTCTTAAATATGATCGAAAACAAAAAAAATTAGAGAAAAACTCAAACCAATATTATACTTGATAACAATGGCAAGGATATCGCTAGCCCAATATTGGAGAAATACATAATTGCCCACAGCAGATTTTTGGTTAACGAAAACGTTGGAAGCAGTTGAAATGGATAGGATTAGATGTCATTAAAAGAAAAACCAGTTGAAGAAAAGCAAATATGGGACCCATTAATGGAATTTTGTAAAAACAGATGGTCAAATTAAGATAGATAAGGGCAGACGGAATAAAAATTTATAATTATTTGTGTAAGATAGTAAATAATAAGGTTTATGTAAATATACAAAGATACAAGCTTGTAGTTAAAGACAATCTTTTTTACAAACCGACGAAGAAAATCCAGCAAATGCTTCGCTCAGCCAAAGACCAGAGAGATCCTTTTACAGCCACAGAAGTTTACCACATACCATGCAGCTGTGGACAAGTCTACATAGGGACCACCAAACGCAGTGTGCAAACAAGAATCAAGGAACACGAGAGACACTGCAGACTGGGTCAGCCAGAAAAATCATCAGTAGCAGGACATGCCACAAACCATCCTGGGCATAAAATACTGTTTGAAAACACTGAAATTCTGGACCATGCCAACCACTAACATGTCACGATGCACAGGGAAGCCACTGAAATCCACAAACACCTGGACAATTTCAACCAGAAAGAAGAAACCCTTAAAGTGAACAAAATTTGGCTATCAGTCCTGAAGAATAGCAAAATGAGGACTCAGCAAATGCAAATGGGAAACCACTCAGAGTCAGGGGCTTTCCCAGCAGATAATGATCCCCAAATAGCAGACACTAATCCTCTTTTGCATTAGCCTCCCAGCCTGAGGCCTGCCATCAGCAACAGAACAATACACATGCAAATCACTCCTGCATTCCCAGGCTCATACAGTATATATATACCTAGGGTTGCCATAATTCACTACTACCAAACCGGGACAAAACATAGAAAAATGTAAGACAAAATCAAGGATAAAATGTAGGGCAAATTGTAGGACAAAATTTAGCCCAAAATTTAGGACATTCAAAAAATGGAGGACACAACCAACTAAAAGCAAAAAAAATTAATATATATATTTTTAAAAACACGTTAATATAAATCCTTATATCATAGAGATCTTGTTGCACCTCTGAGGCTAAATGCATCTGAGGAAGCAGACTCTTTCAGTTAATAATAATAATAATATCAATAATAGAATTAAGGGGCGTATAGATTTTGGAGCACCTCTGAGACTAAATGCATCTGAAAAAGCAGACTCTCTCAGATAATAATAATAATAATAATAATAATAATAATAATAATAATAATAATATTAAGGGACATTAGGAGGCAGTAGTAGAGAAGGACCAGGGTTCGATCTGTTGCTTGGACATAAACATACCCCACTGGGCTAAATCACACTCTCTCAGCCTCAAGGGATGGCAATGGCAACCCCTCCCTGAAGAAACCTTGCCAAACCCTGGGGAAACCCTTCCTTCCTTCTCCCTGCAGAGAGAGTCCTACCAGGCACTGCCTCTCTGCCTGCCTCCTCCACAGCTCTCTGTAGTCCTGGCATGGCTGAATGAAAAAATCCTCCTCCTCCCTGCCTGGCCAATGGGGATGGAGGAGCTGGGAGCCTGGCTAGCTGCAGCCTCTCCAACGCCAACGGAGGCTGCTTTGGGAAGGGGAGGCTGAGACGGAGAGGCAGGTACCAGGAGTCCAACTGTCCCTGGGACAGAATGCAGAGGCCGGGCGGGACCTTCCCCAAGGTCAAAAAACCAGGTAGGTCCCGCCTGGACCCGTGAAATGGCAAGCCTATATATACCCAACTTTTTCCAGGCAAGCATCCTCTGAAGATGCTAGCCACAGATGCTGGTGAAATGTCAAGCATAAACTCTTCTAGAACATGGCCGCATAGCCCAAAAAACCCACAAAAAACTAAACACCTGGTTTAGGTGTTATATTTCTCTTAGTCACTAGATGGCAAACCTTAAACACACCATAAGCCTCCTCATCCTTCACTTGACTTTCTCTCTTAGGGAGAAGATAGACCCAAAAAGTACATCATGGAATTCTGACAAACGCTAATTTGGGGTGGCACAGATTCAAAATCTCATATTTTGGCAACTAAAAGTAGAGTTGCCAATGTTTATTTCAAGAAATTATAGAAATATAAGTCCTCTTTTTCCTGAGACATCATTTTATGTACACTTAAAAGAAAAACTTGTCAATATCAACCATAATTAGTGTTAGATGTAAGGTGGACATTTATACTGTGGTTACAGTGGCTAGAAATTATTTTCTAGGATCATTTTAAAATACTGATTTGATGTTGTTAACTACCCTCAAGTCGACTTTGGCTCACGGCGACCCTGTGGATGAGACATCTGTCCTTCGTCTCTCTGCTCAGGTCTTGCAGACCCAGGTCATGTCCTCCCTGATCGAGTCTAGCCATCTGGCATGTGGTCTTCATCTCTTTCTACTGTTTCCCAACTTTCCTATCATTATTGCCTTTTCCAGTTATTCATTTTTCCTTATGGACAAAGTATGACATCTTCAATTATCCTGACTTCCAGGGATAATTTGGGCTTGATCTATTCTAGAAACCATTTGTTTCTCTTCTTGGCTATCTACAGTATCCTCAGCAGTCTTCTCCAATACATCTCAGCTGGTGTGAAGTCGAAGGCTTTCATGGCTGGCATCCATAGTTTTTTTGTGGGTTTTTCAGGTGATGTGGCCATATTCTAGAAGAGTTTCTTCCTGACGTTTCATCAGCATCTGTGGCTGGCATCTTATTCTCTGAAGATGCCAGCCACAGATGCTGGCGAAAGGTCAGGAAGAAACTCTTCTAGAACATGGCCACATAGCCTGAAAAACCTACAAAAATGATCTCAACTGAGTTGATTTTCTTTCTATTGGCTTTTTTCACTTACCAGCTCTCATATCTGTACATGGTGATGGTGAATACAGTAGCTTGAACTATCCTCACTTTAGTGTTTAGAGTTATGTCTTTACACTTTATTATCTTGTCTAGTTCTTTCATAGCTGCTCTTCCCAACCCCAGTCTTCTTATTTCTTGATTACATTCATCAATTTGATCAATATTTGATCCAAGGTATAGGAACTCTTTTACTGTTTCAATGCTTTCATTATCTAGAGTGATTTTTTGTTTTAATGTTTAAGCCCTAAGTGGTCTTGGTCTAGGTCTGTGGTGGCGAACCTGTGGCATGCATAGCTGTCTCTGGGGGCACGAGGTGGCCACATCAACTAGAGGCGGGGAGGTGCATGCAGATGGCCTGGCTCCTTGCCACAGCTCTCTTGTGGAAAACTGAGGCACAACAAGCAGGGGCAGTGCATGGCCCTTCCGGCCAGATGCTCTGCCCCTTCTGGCTGGAAGGCCCACACCTTGCTATGCTATGGGATTCTGGGAACTGTAGTTTAGTGAGGTGTAATGAGGCCATCCATGGTGTTTTCTTGGCAAGATTTCTTCAGAGTAGGTTTTCCATTGCCCTTCTCTGAGGCTGAGAGAGTGTGACCTGACTCCAGAAGTTCTGCCCCCGGAAGGCAGAAGTCCCACATCTGGAGGTTCCATCCCCTGGTGACATGTGGTGCGGGAACGCCACTGAGTTTGGGCAGTTCTTCTCTAAAAGGTTCACCATCACTGGTCTAGGCTGTTGGTAGGACAACCTGCTGTCATACTAGGCAGTAATATCAGTCTCCCAGGCCTTACTCTCTGTCCCAACACATTAGTGGAAATGATCTTGATTGGTACCAGGGACAGGACCTTTAGTAACAGTGGGCCCATGCTTTTGGAATATTCTGAGATCTCTTCCATGTCCTGTTTTTTCACATGATGTGAAAATATTAATTTTACAAAACATATTTTTGAAGACATTATTATGAGCTTGGTGGTATGGAGCTTGCAGCCCTTCCATATCTATTTTTTTAATTTTAAAAGTACTTCTGATTTCCACTTTTTGACCTAAATTCCCAATGCTATTCCTAACAAGAACCAAATCAATTGCTGATTGATTTGCCAGAGTAAAAACTGGAGACAGCTCCTGTCCCTTTAACGTTTATGTAGAAGAGGGAATTTCAGCAGGTGTTGCTTTTTACCTGGTTCCATGCCAAGCAGCACCTACTGAAATTTCCTTTTCTGCTTAACAGTAAAGGTACAAGAGAGTCACCTCCACATTTCAGTATGACAACCCTAACTGATGAATGATGAGCCAACACCATTGGAGCCAACATGGTGTAGTAGTTTGTGTTGGACTAGAACACTGAGATTCCACAGTTTGGATGTTTGCTGAGCCATGGATACCCACTAGGTGACCTTGGGCAAGTCATACCCTGTCAGCCTCAGAGGAAAGCAACAGTAAACCCCTTCCGAACAAGTTCTGCCAAGAAAACTCTGTGGTCACCATCAGTCAAAAATGATGTGAACAACAAGGGACCAACAAATTGGTAAATTGCATTTATTTAATTGGTCTTCTTTAGGTGAGACTACCCACTGGATTCATGTCTTTGTCTCTCATTCTCCAATAATCTATTTGCACTTGAGGTCTGGAGTAGAGATTTTAAAAGAGACATTCCTCTTTCCTACCAATCTAGCATTTTGCTTTCACCTACCAGAGATTATTGATTTATCACTGTGAGGAAGTGCAGTAAACTAGGTTGCCTGACTACAGTAGAAAGAAATAATATAGGTCTAGGCTGAAAGTCTAGGTTGTAGGAAATAATATGAGTCTAGGTTACAGGAAAACAAGTTTATCATCACTTGTTATCCTTGTATTGCAATCCTTGCATAATCACTGCCTGGATGACTGGCTTCCTCTGTGGTTTGCAGTACCTTGTCCCACCCTGTCCTGTTGTACCACATTAAAATGTTTCACATCCTCATTCTTGGAGGACACCCTCCACTGTCATCAGTATGTGAAGAGTGTTATGCTCTTTCCAATTTTTCTTTGATTTCCAAAAAGGAATCCAGTCTCACTGGAGCAAAGAGTGCTAAGAGGAAAAACTGAGTTTCTCAACTTCTAACAAGACTCTTCAGCCAAGACCCAAATGCCTTCATTTTTTTATTGTTCTGTGATAAATAGGTAGTTGCAGAAGGATTTGGAAAAAATGAATTTACAGGAAAGCATTTTGGCCAGTATCCAGTGGACACTTGTATGAGGAACTGAGAGCCTCTACAGACTGGTGTTATACACTGGCGTGGGGGCATGGTGTATGCAAGCTAGCTGCCCCCACACCAGCATCATGCCACATGTCCAACCACATGGCGGGGGGCTTCACGGTGCTCTGTTGGTGCAACATTTAAATGTGCTGTGCCAAAGGAATGCTGAAAAGCCACTGCAGCAACAGCTAGGGTACCCTTTCCATGGCATGCAAAGGAGCTGCTTTTTGCAGCTTCTTTTTGTGCCATGGAAAGGCCAGCTTGGGGCTGCGGCATGTGGTTGCCACAGCCCCGATCTGGTGCTTCCCTTAGGAGCCATCTGTTGAGCCCCCTAGTTTCAAAAAGTTTTTCTCCCTTGGTTTATTTATTTCAAAGTAGATGTTCCTGAACCCATTTCCCTGGTAATAGGGTTGCCATAATTCCCTACCTCAAAACCGGGACATTGTGCAGCAAAATGTAGGACATTAAAAAAAATGGAGGACACACCAAATTAAAGGTAAAAAACATAAATAAATTTTAAAAATCCATTACGCTCCCCTCTTAGACCCTGGGCCTCCCTGCTGCTCATCTGCCATCCTCAAAGGGAGGTGGATGTGGCAGTAGAAGGCCTGGCACCCACCCCACACCCAAGCCCCTTTACCTTATCTTCTGGGGCCTCTGCCAAGGCCCCAAGCAAGCATGATGGCCCCAACCCCATCTGCTGGTTGAGGCTTCAGTGGAGCTGCTGAGCGCAGCACCACTGCCAAGGCCCCCCCCAGCACTGGTGGAGGCCTCCCTGGCGCTGGCCTTGCCGAGGCCAGAGGAGCCCGCGGCCGGAGCCCCAACTGTGGAGCCGCCTCCCAGGCTTCAGCGAGGCCAGAGGAGCCCGCGGCCGGAGCCCCCACCACGGAGTCGCCTCAGAGGCCTCGCCGAGGCCAGAGGAGCCCGCGGCTGGAGCCCCGACTGCGGAGCCGCCTCCCAGGCCTCGCCGAGGACGGAGGAGCCCGCGGCCGGAGCCCCAACTGCAGAGCCACCTCAGAGGCCTTGCCGAGGCCCCAGGAGCCCGCGGCCGGAGCCCCGACTGCAAAGCCGCCTCCCAGGCTTCGGCAAGGCCGGAGGAGCCCGGGGCTGGAGCCCCCACCGCGGAGCTGCCTCAGAGGCCTTGCCGAGGCCAGAGGAGCGGCCCCCAGAAGGCCACAGAAACAGCTGCACTGGTGGCGGCAGCAGTGGCGACTGCAAGAGTGGCCAAAGGCACCGCCACAGCGGCGCCCTAACAAAGCCCGGGGGGGCAAATCCGGGACAAAGGCCCAACCAGGACAGGACCGTGCAGACTGGTCCAAACCCGGGAAAGTCCCGCCCCCGGGCGGGATATGGCAACCCTACCTGGTAATATGTATGTAGGCCATATCCTCCAACTGCCAAGATTTGGCAGAGAAAGTCCTGATTAATTCTGTCATCCTTGTTCTTCAGCAGCCTTTAAAATGTCCCAGTTTCTCTTTCCTCTGCCCACTTCTCCCCAATCCCCAGTTTACTTCATGTTTTGAAAATTGAGTTCAGTGTGCAAAAGTAGTTTGAGGCCTGTTACAGACGGGCCTTTGCTCCGACCCCAGTATGCACTAGGGGTTAGCCAAGGACACAGCGTCCAATCAAAGTCAGTCAAGAACGAATCAGTCCAAAGAGGACAGTTTAAGCAAGTGGAGAGTGAGATTAAGGGATCAATTTGGGAAGGCCTGCTGGAAGAGATCCGTTTTTATTGCCTTCTTACAGGCTTCCAAAGATGTTAGTTGGCAGATCTCGTCCAGCAGATCATTCCAAATTTTTGGAGCAACAACAGAAAACGTCCTCTGGGAAGTAGTTACCAGTCTAGTTCTCTCTAACTGCAGTAGGTTCTTCCCAGAGGACCTGAGAGTGCAGGAAGTATTATATGAGAGGAGGAGTTCCCTCAGTTAAGCTGGACCCAGGCCATGTAGGACTTTATAGGTAATAACCAACACCTTATACTGTGCCCGGAAGCTAATAGGTAGCCAGTGAAGAGATTTTGGAATGGGTGTGATAGAATCAAACTTGGAACTCCCAGTCACCAATCTGGCTGCCATGTTTTGAACCAGTTGCAGCTTCCGAACATGGCATAAGGGTTGCCCCATGTAGAGCGCGTTGCAGAAATTGAGACGAGAGGTTACCAGGGAGTGTACAACTGTTTCAAGGTTTTCCTGTTCCAGGAAGGGTCATAGCTGGCGAATCAGCCCGAGCTGATAGTGGGCACTCCTGGCTGTCGCATCCACCTGGGACGACAGGTGAAGCGACGAGTCGAGGAGCACCCCCAAGCTGCGAACACAGTCCTTTAGGGGAAGTGTGACCCCATCCAGAACTGGGGATCTTATCACCATACCTGGATTGGGATTGCCTATGACAAGTACCTCATCCAATCCATTACTGACTTCAGATAGTCATTCAGAGGAGAGATGCCATCCTTGGTCACTGAAGCAGTCCGTGTTTTGATAATGTGTTCCTGCATTGCAGGGGGTTGGACTGAACGGCCCTTGTGGTCTCTTCCAACTCGATCATTCTATGAAAAAATTCATTGGCCACTGACCTATGAATTACAGACCAAGACTGTAAGTCAAAACACATCTAACTTCTGTTTGTAGGAAGAATCTGATGAGACCCTGAGGCATCCATTTTCCCGCCATGTATTCAAGTCGTTAGTCCAGCAGAATCTTCAGTTTGTTCTTTTTCTGCCTCTATAGCTGGATCATAAACTTAGATTATAGTTATATGGATATGTTTTCCCTGAAGTCCATCATTTCCTGAAGATTTTGCTGGTTTAAGAAAAGAAATTATTTCTTTGAGAGTAATGGAGTTATTTAATACATGTTTACAATATTTATTATGAGTTTTTTTTAGAGGAAGAGGATTAAAGATATCTAAATTAGTTGTGGAGGTAATTTCTGATTTGTAGAGATTAGAGTAAAACGATAAAATTCATTGTTGATTTCTGTAGGGGAAGTAAAATAATTCATTGTTATTAGTTTTAATTACATGAATCATGTACCTAATTAATATCTTTTAAAATGCTTTCATTAGTAGACATGAGTTTTTATTACCACGTTCCTAATAGCACTGTTTTAAATAAACAATTGCACTTTGAGCTTTACCCATATTTAGATTCTCAAGTTCTGTCTTTTTATTAATTATAGATCTCCATATTTTTGGCTTGGTGACTCTTTACGTTGTTTCTATAAATTTTTGTTATCTTATTTCTGAATTATTTCCTTTCATTTTGTTAGTGTAGCCCTTTTCCTTTTGAATTTATTTCTCTAACTACTGCCTTCTTAGTGTGCCATAGCAAAGCAACATTGGTGCTAAGTTTTGTTTTCTGTAAAAGAAAGGCCCATTCTTTTTTTATTTTTTTTACTGTTTGATAGCATTTTTATAGGTATAGATAAATATATGATTAATTTTTATAAAGGAGGAGAGAAAAGGTTTACAGGTGATATGATAGCCTTGTTTAAATATTTGAAGGGATGTCCTATTGAGGAGGGAGCAAGCTCATCTTCTGCTGTTCCAGAGAATAGGACCCGGAACAATGGATGGAAGCTACAGGAAAAGATTCCACCTCAACATTAGGAGGAACTTCCTGACAGTAAAGGCTATTGGACAGTGGAATACACGGCCCCTTTCTCATTTGTGTCACTGGCGCAGAGGCTGGACAGCCACCTGTTGGGGATGCTTTGATTGAGAGTTCCTGCCTGGCAGGGGGGTTACACTGGATAGCCCTTGTGGTCTCTTCCAACTCTATGATTCTATGACTCTTCTTATGCCATGTATATTGTACCTGAGGATGGTGAGACTTGTGAAGTGGAAGAATTATTTAATGATATCTAAAGCGCATTACAGACGCACAAAAAGTACGTACTAGGTACGTACTAGGGTTAGGAAAGGGTGTCCTTTCCAGATGCCTTAACCCTAGTACGTACCTAGTACGTACAAAATGACGGTGCCCATGCTATATGGGCGCCGCCATTGGGACGTCACGACCGTGCTGCCTCCAAACGGAGCAGTGGGGAAGTGACATCCTGGCACCGTTCGAGGGCGCCTGGGGCGCCCTTTCTGCGGCGCCGGAAGGAGCTCTGAAACAGAGCTCCTTCCAGGTTTGTGTTGCTGGGCGCAGCCTTTACATGGCTGCTCCAGTGACACAAATGAGAAAGGGGCCCCTTTCTCTTTGTCCCCGCTGCATGAAGCCGCAAGGACACCCCTTTCCAGGCCATGGGGAAGCGGCCTTTTGCCGCTTCCCCGTGGCCTGGAAAGCGGCAGATCAGGGCCTCAGAGGTTGCCGCTGTGGCAGCTGAGGCCCCAATCCGGTGGGGAAAGGGGCAGGAACAGGCCGCCCCAAAAGGGTGGTCTGTAAACCGCCTAAGCTTCCTTGGAAAAGGCTTTCTCCCATTTGAGGATTTCCCTGCCTTTGGCATAATCTGAAGAGAGTGCTGTGCAGGAATCCTTCATCTGAAGATAAGCTTGGGAACTACAGAAATAACACCTTCTTCATACTCTTACTGATTTAAGTGGTACGGAATGTTCAGCAACTTTCTCTTATGCATTTAAATGCATCTGAGGAATTAGATTCTAAGCCTGAGGGCAGGGAACCGTCTATTATCCCCTCTGTTGTAAGCTGCCTATTATTATTATTATTATTATTATTATTATTATTATTATTATTATTATCGTTGTTGTTGTTGTTATTATTATTATTATTATTATTATTATTATACGGAAGTCTACAAAAGCTCATTCTGCCAACTTCTTCCTTTCAGTTATTCTCAAAGGTGCTACAAGATTTCTCTACATACTAATTTCCTTTCATGTTTCTTTCCATCTTGGAACTTTAGGTGAGGCATTCCCACATAAAGCTTTATTTTTAGTCTGGAGAAAACAGACAACAGGCAATAGACAATTTTTTTTTAAAGTGAAGTGAAGGAGGTTCAAATGGTCTCCTGGCAGGAATGTACATCTTATCATTTCTCATCAAACAGGTACTGTAGATGTTATAATAATATCCCTTTCCCAGAAATTCCTTTGGACAAGAGGCAATGGCAGGACCATAGAAATACATGTGTACCCATGGAAAGGAGTCTTTTTATAAAACGCTTGTAAGTAAGATGTGATGGGGCAGCCAGGTTTCTTTTTCATAAGTCTTCTCCATTCATGTATAAACTGGGATGTGTTGGCAAGATCAGCTCTCCCTTCAAGAAGAATGAAACAGATGCTTGAGGCTCAGGGCAGCAAATGGCAGGGTGTATGAGGGGAGAGTGTCTATTTTACAAGCAGCAAAATGCCTTGGGCCTTCTTTGTCAGATGAGGGTGTCTATTTTTTACAACAAAAAGTGTGTGCAGGTAAGTTTATTCTTTGAGATCATCTGCTCCCTTTCCTTGCCCATCTGTACTTCATTGCTTCAGGAATATTTATCTCACAGTAGGAAGAAAAGTACCTGAAATGATGGACTCCAGAGAAGCAAAGTGAAGAAGGGGATCCAGTTTCCTTCACTTTCACCACACTATAAAAAAAAAAACCCAACTTCATCCCATACACAGGTCAGGTATGTGGATAAAATGAGCATGGCTGTCCTCTGATATATTTAAGTTGGCTCTTTAAAACTGTTTGAAAAATTCTCTGCTGGTGGTGGGTGCTTGCCTTGAATGCAAAATAAACAGTTGGCATTTGTGATGTCTTGCAATTGCACAACAAAGACAATTGCGAAAAATGTTCTGTTTTACATATACATTCTACTTCTTTGACCTCAAACTGGAAAACACCCTAGAGACATTTCTAGACTGCTAGACTGAAAAGCAGCTTCCTCCTTTTGTCAGTTATTCAGTCCCTGAATAACTACATGTCGGAAATGTGAGCCTTTTGTTTCTTTTCTCTGGAAATGAGCAATATAAATTAGGGAAAGTGGATAAAATTAAAGACATTTCCTATACAGGAAAATCAATCCAAGGAAGAAAAAAAAACAACAACCCTGAAAATGAACCAGGAAGGCTGGGATGTAGTTGTTACTGAGATTATATTATCATGTCAAGGCACAGAAAGCAAAGGAAAGATTGTTCTTCTCAGAGAAAATTGTTTGGATGCATTTTGCTTTGTTAGGCATTGACTAACCTGAGCAGGTTTATAACTATAAGCTAACTATAAACTAACTAAATAAACTGTAGACTAATCTAGTCTGGCATCTCTCCTCTAAATGAATGTTTTAAGGCGGTAATGGAATAAATGAGGGAAAACCAACTAAAACTGAATCCAGATAAGATGTAGGTACTTGCTGTGGGGACCCCGAATCTGAGTATGGAGATATGTTCACCGGTCCTGGATGGGGACACCCTTCCCCTAAAGGCCTGTGTTCGTAGTCTGGGAGTGCTCCTGGATTCGTAGCTCCAGTTATCAACTCAGATAGATGCGATGGCCAGGAGTGCTTGTTATCAGCTTCGGCTGATACGCCAGCTATGACCCTACCTGGGAGACCTAGAAACAGTGGTACATGCTCTGGTAACCTTTCGATTGGACTTCTGTAACATGCTCTACATGGGGCTACCCTTGTACCTAACTCAAAAACTCCAATTAATTCAAAATATGGCAGCCAGGTTGGTTGCCAGAAAATCTAAAGGCGACCACATAACGCCAGTTTTAAAATCTTCACACTGGCTGTCAATTAGTTTCCAGGCACAGTACAAGGTGTTGGTAATAACCTTTAAAGCCCTACATGGTTTAGATCCAGCTTACTTGCAGGACCATCTTCTCCCATACAATCCAACCCACATACTCAGGTCTTCTGGGAGTAACTTATTACAGCCAAAGAATACCAGGCTTGCTGTAGTTACCCAGAGGATGTTCTCATCGGCTACTCCTAAACTTTGGAATGAGCTGCCGGAGTTGATCTATGACATTACAACTCTTGATGCCTTTAAAAAGGCTATTAAGATAGATCTCGTCCGACGGGCATTCCCAGATTGATAGATGGGGTCTCCCATTGTCCCATAACTGTGGTTGCTTTACTCATCCCACAATGCCTCATTTTAATGAGGGTTAATTTTAGATTGATTTTAGTAAACTGATTGTATTTTAGTAATACTGATTGTATTTTATGATGTTTTGGTTTTTAATTGGGAGTAAGGGAATTATGTTTAATGTCATTGTGATATTTTATTATTGTTATCTGCCTTGATCCTTTTTGGAGAGGTGGTCTATAAATAAATTATTATTATTATTATTATTATTATTATTATTATTATTGATGATGATAGCAAGGCCTTTGATTGCATAAATCTTGGAAAGCTATGGAATACTGTACTTTTAAAGAAATGGGATTGCCACTACATTTGATAGTGCTGATGAGGAATCTGTACTTAGGACAAGAGGCTACTATAAGAACAGAACACAGAGAAACAGAATGGTTCTCAGTTGGCAAATGGTCAGGCAAGGGTGCATCCTTTTGCCCTATCTGTTCAATTTGTATGCAGAAAATATTATATGAAGAACAGGCTAGGACACAGAAGAAGGAAAGAAGATAGGAGGAAGGAATATCAACATTCTAAGATATACGGATGACATTACACTACTAGCGAAAAACACCACAGACTTGGAACAATCACTAAAGAAAGTCAAAGAAGAAAGTGCAAAGGCAAGCCTAATATAAAACTTAAAGAAAACAAAAATAATGACCACAGAGGATTTACATAAAATTCAACCTAGATAACAAGGAAATTGAAATAGTTAAAGATTTCCCATACCTTGGATTAAACATTGATCAGAACAGAGTCTGCAGTCAAGAAATCAGAAAAAGATTAGGAATGGGAAGGGCAGTTATGAAAGAACTAGGCAAAATCCTGAGAGCTGGATAGTGAAGAAAGTAGAAGGGAACAAAATTAATTCATTTGAGACATGGTGCTGGAGAAGAATGCTGAAGATACCTTGGGTAGCCAAAAGGATAAACAAATGGGTCCTAGAACAAATTAAGTCAGAATTCTCCCTGGAAGACAAGATGATGAAATTGAGGTTGTCATACTTTGGCCACATCATAAGAAGGCATAACTCAGTTAGGGTTGCCATATCCCGGTGGGGGGCGGGACTTTCACGCTTTTGGACCGTTGTGCACGGTCCCGCCACGGTTTTGCCTTTGCCCCGGGTGCCCTCCCGGGTTTTGTGAGGCCGCCGCGGCGCCTTTACCTGCTTTTGCGGCAGCGGCCCTCGCTTGCTCCCCCTTGTCCGCCGCCGCCGCTGCCGCCAAGCAAGCCCCCAGAGCTCCGCGCCGCCGCGCGGGCAAAGAGGCGCAAGCGAGGGTCACCGCTGACCCGCCGCCGCCGCGCAAGCCCCCAGAGCTCCGTGCGAGCGCGCGGGCAAGGAAAGGCAAGCGAGGGCCGCCGCCGATCTGCCGCCGCCGCGCAAGCCCCCAGAGCTCTGCACGAGCAAGGAGGCACAGGCAAGGGCCGCCGCCGCACAAGCCTCCACAGCTCCGCGCGAGCAAGGAGGGGCAGGCGAGGGCCGCTGCCGCCGCCGCAGCACAAGCCCCCAGACTAGAGCGCGCAGAGCTCAATTGGAGGCTGGAGCTCTGTTCTGGCAGGGGGCGGGGCTTTTCCAGGTCTCTGCCCCCATTGGCTGCCCAGCTCATAGAGGAGGAGCTCTCCCCTGTTTGCTCCCCAGCCGGCGAGGAACTGAGGTGCTCCAGGCTAAGCGGTGATAAGAGAAGGCAAGCGAGGGCAAGCGGGGACAAGGGGGAGCAAGGGAGGGCAATATTATTAGCACCCAAAGACCTAGCTCTGTGACGTCAGTTTACAAAGGGGCCTTCCATGATTGTTATTATTATTATTATTATTATTATTATTATTATTAGTCAAAGACCTAGCTGTGTGAGTCTAGACTAGAGTAGGGCTGCCCAGCAGATGAGCAGTCCTGGTTGTGGCCCAGGGGACTGGTCACCCTACAAGAGGTGTATTGGGAAGAAATCTGTGTGTGTGGATTATGGCTGTGGTGTGTTTATATAACTTGATGGCTGTGGTGTGTATGTGTTGTTGCATGCTTTCAAGTTGTTCAGGACTCATATCACACTCTCTCAGCCTCACAGAAATGGGGATTCAAAAATGGGTTTTTTCTTGGCAAGATTTCTCTTTGCCATCTTTCTGTGAGGTTGAGACAGTGTGACATGCCCAAGGTCACCCTCTGGATTTCATATCTGAGTTTGCATTCAAACCCTGATCTCCAGAGTCACGATTAAGTGTTCAAACCATACAGGACACTGGTTGCCATAGAATAAATTTACAGGGAAAAATGATGATGGCAGAAGAGTTACAAGCCTATACCCCTTGGAAAATAGTGAAAGCATCATTATTAGCATATTTCTGGATCCGGTTTCCTTGGATATCAAGCCTGCAAATGTGGAAGGCTGACTGGATTGATCATATATTATGGAATGTAGCTAATAAGAAAACATTTTGAACCCTGTATTAAATTACTTGAATATCATTGTTGATCTGATTAAACTGGACATCAGTATTAGTGAAGCCTGTAATTTTTATTACTTGACAGGTGGTTGGCCACTGCTTGCTCTCCTATTAGTCAAGTGACCCACAGCAACCTACAATCATCCTCCATTTTCCTTGAATTTACTACATTTTGACTACATTTCACTATCCTAAACCTATGGGCGGCCCAAACAGCCTAGCCGACCTTAATTTCGGCCCCTACCTCCTATCCAAGTTGGGCACCCCTGCTTTAGCACCATGCAATTTCTTTCCCAAAGAAGGAAAGGAAAGGGCCCTTTATTTTTTATTTATTTTATGTATTTTTTTTTAAATTGTTTCATAACAGATGCCTGCCTTGTTGTGGCAATGGTGATGATATTGATACCATCAGCCTGGTATCAGTATCATCACCATCAAGGCTTTGTGATGATCCAAAAACATTTATTTCTTAAGAAGCACAATGAGTTTCGGGGATGGATTGATTGAGATTTCCTGCATGGCAGAATGGGGTTGGACTAGATGGCCCTTGGGGGTTCCTTCTAACTCTACGATTCTAGGATTGTCAACAGTTTGCCTTCTTTAGGGGCTATTACCATAAATGTCTGTAGCTGCAGCCTGCCCTCTCAATCAAAGTGGTTTCTTCTAATACATAGAGAGTTGGGCAAAACTCTCTAGGCTTTTTAAGAAAAGTTTTTGGACCATCACAGCATGTGGAACTTTATCTTATTTTTCTTTTCTACTATGAATATGTGCTTTCCAAAGTTTGTTTTGTACCACAGTTTTTCAGTCATTACAGTTTGGATGGTGTGTGTGTGTGTGTGTGTGTGTGTGTGTGTGATCATCAAAGCCCTATTGCGTTTTAGTTAGTTACTGTTTAGTGTTTTAGTTTAATATCTTAGTATTGTATAATAATCTTAGTGTACCCTAGCATTTGATTGTTACTGTTGTGTGCGTTGCAGAGATTTGAAATCAACACTGCAGGGGACATTTGGGGAAATCTTTTCACAGTAACCCAAAGGGGCCTGAGGCCAAGAGAGAGTGACTTTCCAGTCCAAAGTGTATTTTTTTTACGCTTTTCATGCTAACACTTGTCTGAAAAGCATAGAAATACATTTTGGATTGGAAAGGCACACTCTATCAGCCTCAGAGACAGTGGGCCTCCTCCACATCATCATCATCAACAACATCATCATCTTTACCAAATTGTTTTCACATATTTCTATATGAGGACACAGTTTGGCAAAGATGATGAATGCGATGGTGATGATATTAATACCAGCAAGCTGGGCTCACCATCTCTGAGGCCAAGAGAGAATGATTTTGTTAGAGCATATCAATTTATATTAAATTTTGGAGTGTGTGTGGAATTCACTTTGACCTCTAGGAGCACCACCATTTCTCCAAAGCAGGGATGTCATGTAGTCAGAATGCAAAGGAGGGGGTAGGAGCCCTAGAGAAAAGGATTGGAAAATCCCCACAGGAAGTGTGGAAGTTGCTAGACAAGAATAACCATCACCCCCAAAAGGAGATTCTTTGTCTTTGGCCTCACACTTGATGACTCAGTGATTAAGTCATTGGCCATCTATTCATCTGTTTGTCTTCCTTGATTGTGTTCAGATGTAGGTGCATTGACTCACTCTATTCTTTACCTTGGTTTAACAAAAGCCCAGGTCTTCATACCCTTTGTCTTGTCTGAAGTTAAGCCATCACATCAAGTTCATAGCAAGTTCTAAGCATACACCAGGGTGCTACATTCAGAATACAGTCTGGCTTCATGTCAGACTGAACTCTGATTTTAGCTAGCCCTGTCATCTCATCATCTATAACCATATCTGGTTCTCTCTGAGCCAACAGAGTGCGCCTTTCCAGTCCAAAGTGTATTTTTTAGGCTTTTCAGACTAACAGAAGCCTGAAAAGCATAGAAATACACTTTGGGTTGGAAAGGTGCACTCTCTCGGCCTCAGTGGGTCTCTCACGCTGTAGCGGTAGTGGTGATGATTATGATATTATCAGTCCTGTCTGTGGTCCTGCCACACCTTAATCAACAATGCCACCACCTCTGGGCATTCCTGTTTTGCACCACTAGCCATCATAGCTCAGTGTTACATAATCTCAACAGTCCGAGCTATGAACAGACAACTGAAATATGCCCTTGTGGTTTTTGTTAGAATCTTCATATTTGAAGGCATGGCTACCAATCCCAAGAGGAAGACAAAGTTTAAGGAGGAATATACAAAAGAGTTCCCATCGATAAAGCGGGGTCGCACGGATTTCGAAGCAACATGTGTTCTGTGCAAGTATGTTCATATTGTAAACTAAGTGGAAATGAAAATTATTAAATATTACTCCATCCCTAAATGTTACTTATGTAACATCATTTCCCCCCCATTTTCACAGCACTTATTTTACCATATCGCATGGTGGGAAAAATGACATCACCTGTCACCTTGCAACCACGAAGCATATGAATGCTGCTAAATGTGCTTCAGCCTCCAAGCAGTTAACATCATTTTTTGCACCAGGCAAATCTGAAGCAAAAAAGGTTGCTATAGCAGAGGTAACATTTGCCTTCCACACTGTTAAGCATCACCAATCATACAATTCAACAGTATGCACAAGCATGTTGATGCCTGAAATTTTTGGGGACTCTAAAATAGCTAAAACCTTTTCAAGTTCAAAGACAAAGACTGAGGCAGTGGTAAATGATGTAATTTCACCTTTAATTCAAGCTGAGTTAAAGAAAAGCCTTGACAGATGTGGTTTTATTGGTGTTAGTACAGATGCTAGCAACCATAATTACCACAAAATATTTCCAGTAATTGTTCAGTACTTTGACAAAGAAGAGGGTGTTCAGTCAAAGCTTTTAGAATTGGTGGAATTGCAGAATGAAACTTCTGATACTGTTTCAGAATACCTTCACAATGTTGTTGTACGTCAAGGAATTGATGGGAAAATTAGCTCATTTGGGGGAGACAATACAAACACCAATTTTGGAGGTTTGTCAAGGAAAGGGACAAACAACGTGTTTACCAAACTGCAATCTAAGCTGGGCAGAACAGTTGTTGGAGTTGGGTGTCCTGCCCATATTTTGCACAACTTCATACAAGCCGGGGTTCGCTATCTCTCAGTCAATATTTACGCTACTATAGAGAGGGTGTATAATCATTTTTCGATATTCACTGTTAGGGTTGCATCACTTATGGAATATTGTGAGTTTGTGAATGCAACATACCATGATCTCTTGAATAGTGTAAAAACTAGGTGGTTAAGTCTCTTTCCAGCAGTTGAGAGGTTCTTGCTGATGTTTGAACCACTGAAGTCCTATTTTTTGTCTATCCCCGATACATGCACAGTTCAGATTACATCTTTTTTCTCTGATGAAGCTGGGGAGGTCTATTTTTGGTTTGTACATTCACAAATGAGTCTCTTTCAAATGGCAATGTGCAAAATTGAGAAAAAAGACATTTCAGTGAATGAAGTCAGATTGCTTTTAGAGGAAGTAATTAAAACTTTGAATGAAAGGCATAGTCAAGCTTTCCTGTCCGCAAAGGTAAAGGCTCTGTTACGTGATCTACCTGAAACAAGATCTGTAACAATCAGAAAAGAATTTATGTCATTTTATGAAGAAAGTGTGAAGTTTCTGTCAAAATGGAGTGAGTCTCTCTCTGAACTCAAACATTTTGATTGGCTACTTTTGAAGTCATCAGTTTCATGGGAAGAGGTAGAATGTACTTTTTTGTGGCTAGAGAAAAATAGCTGTTGTACGATTGATGAAGGCAGGTTGTTTGATCAGCTGACAAAACTGAAGGCTTTTCTGTCCGAGACTCAAACAGATTCTGACTTGGATACTTTGGCACACAAGAAGTGGGTTTTATTTTTTAAAAGCTGTGTTTCAGAAGAACAATATTCTGAGCTTCTGAAGGTAGTGCAGTTTTATTTCTCTCTTCCAGGGCATAATGCCAATGTAGAGAGAGTTTTCTCACTGATGAATGCCCAGTGGACTGATGAGAGGAATAGATTAGCTTTGCCATCTGTTTGGGCCATTCTGGACATACAGTACAATATGGCCAACGTAAGTTGCTCTGATTTTTACAAACTAATGAGCAGCGAAGAAAAATCAAAGTATCTTGCGAAAGTACACACTTCTGAGAAGTACACTTGGTGCAAGAAACCTGAAACCGAGGGCCCGTCCACATCCACTTCTTGTTAAACCACCTTGGTATGTTAAATATGCATGCCCATGTTAAACCATGTTAAATGTTAAACCCAAAGGGTTTGGTTATGGAAGCAACTGCAGTATGTAAGAGGCTATGTTAATAATAGCCATGTTAAATGTTAAACCATGTTAAATGTTAAACCCAAAGGGTCTGGTTATGGAAGCAACTGCAGTATGTAAGAGGCTATGTTAATAATAGCCATGTTAAATGTTAAACCATGTTAAGTGTTAAACCCAAAGGGTCTGGTTATGGAAGCAACTGCAGTATGTAAGAGGCTATGTTAATAATAGCCATGTTCAATGTTAAACCATGTTAAGTGTTAAACCCAAAGGGTCTGGTTATGGAAGCAACTGCAGTATGTAAGAGGTTGTGTGGGGCAGGGGGAGGTATGGCGGTGGGAGAAGGGACTTTCGTTCCAGGGGAAGGCGGGATAGATGCATCATATCTATCTCACCTTCCTGTCCCCCTCCCATCCTGAAGGACCTGAGGGTCTCTCCAACCGTGCCACAAACCCTGTCGCTGCTCCTGTGCAATGCCAGGTCTATTAATAACAAGACCCACATCCTCCAGGATCTCTGGAGGACTCTAAGTGTGACCTGGCTTGCATTACCGAGACCTGGCTGGGGCCTGAAGGGGATGCTGTGTGGGCTCAGGCCCTGCCTGCCGGGTACTCGGTGAAGGACCAGCGCAGGTTAGGTGGGCGGGGGGGGGGGGGTGTGGCCTTGGTACATAGGAACACCGTGTCCCTCACCAGGAACCACATCCGACAGACCTCCTATATCGAGTGTATCTACCTGACCCTAAAGGCTCGGGACAGTCTAGGGATTCTGTTAGTGTATCGGCCACCCCGTGCATTAGCGGACTCCCTTAACGAGCTGACACAGCTGGTCGCTGAGCTGATGTTGGAGACGCCCAGGCTTCTTGTCCTGGGTGACTTCAACATCTCCCTCACGGCCAGCCATGTTCCACCTGGTGCGGCTCGGGAATTCATGGAGACCATGACGGCCATGGGCCTGTCCCAGCTGATACAGGGTCCTACGCATTGCGCGGGTAATACTCTCGATTTGGTCTTCTGTTCGGAGGTGGGAAATCCGTGGGTGGAAATAGCCAATATTTCCCCCTTGTCATGGACGGATCATTTCCTGGTAGAGGTGAAAATCAAGGCCTCTACCCAGATCCCCCCCGGGGGTGGCGGACCTATTCGGATGGTCCACCCTCGAAGGCTGATGGAACCTGAGAGGTTCCAAGAAGCCTTAGAGGGGCTCACGGTTGGAAACGACGGCGACTCTGTTGATGCCCTTACCGGTATCTGGAATACCGGTCTTTCTGGGGCTATACACAGAATCGCTCCCAAGCGCCCTCTCAGGCCCGCTTCCAAACGTAAGCCCTGGTATACGGAAGATCTCCGGGCCAGGAAGCGGGTCCTGCGACGGCTAGAGTACCGTTGGCGGAAACACCTTTGCTTCGACGACAAGACTCTCCTAGACCGACTGTTAAAGGACTATGGAGAGGCAATACGAGCAACAAAGAATTCGTTCTATGGTGCTCGTATTGCGTCCGCGGAGTCGCGTCCGGCAGAGTTGTTCAGAGTGGTCAGGGAGCTAACTCAGCTCCCTCCCACCCTGAACCAGATCCTTGAACCTTCTAAGGCCTGCTGTGACTTGTTTAACGACTTTTTCGTGGATAAAACTTCTCGTATAAGTGAAGGTCTGAACGCTGACGTTATGGCAGAACCTGGGGCAGAAGTGTCCAGAGCCTCCGTGGACTATGTTACACTGGATCAGTTTGAGTTGGTGAGTACCGAGGATGTGGACAAGATCCTCGGAAGTGTTCGGAAGACGACCTGCTCTCTCGATCCCTGTCCCTCATGGTTAGTGGCCCAGGGGGGACCGGCGGTAACGTCTTTGTTACGCCGGATAATTAATACATCTTTCAGGGATGGGCGATTTCCATCGGATCTTAAATTGGCCATAGTAAGACCGATCCTAAAAAAGCCCTCCCTGGACCCCCTGGTTCATAATAATTATCGGCCTGTTTCGCTGCTACCATTTTTGGGAAAGGTGATCGAGAGGGCGGTTGCGATCCAGCTTCAGGCGGTCTTGGATGAAACGGATTATCTGGACCCATTTCAAACTGGCTTCCGGGCGGGTCACGGGGTTGAGACGGCCATGGTCGCCTTGGTCGATGATCTCCGTCTGAGCAATGACAGGGGAAGCGTGTCCCTGTTGGTGCTCTTGGACATCTCAGCGGCTTTCGATACCATAGACCATGGTATCCTTCTGGGGCGCCTGGCTGAGGTGGGAATCGGGGGCACTGCGCTCCAGTGGTTCCGCTCCTACCTCTCTGGGAGGTCCCAGATGGTGCAGCTGGGAGACGTGTGCTCCAGCGAGCGGGCCCTTAAGACCGGGATCCCTCAAGGAGCCATTCTGTCTCCCATGCTATTTAACATTTACATGAAACCGCTGGGAGAGATCATCCGGAGACATGGGGCGCGGGGTTATCAGTACGCTGATGACACCCAAATTATCTTCTCTATGTCTCCGACTGATGCAGTGACCGAGGGTGGCGTCTCTCCTCTCGTGGCCTGTCTAGAGGCAGTAATGGGCTGGATGAGGGAAAACCGACTCAAACTTAATCCAGAGAAAACGGAGGTACTGGTGATAGGTTCCCCTGGTCCAGGATTGGCGGTGGTTCCACCTGTCCTGAACGGGGTCACGCTCCCCGTGAAGGACTCCGTGCGCAGTCTGGGGGTGCTTCTGGACTCGTCCCTTCACCTGACTGCTCAGGTGAATGCGACGGTCAGGAGTACCTGTTATCAGCTTCGGCTGATTCGCCAGCTGCGCCCATACCTGGCCCAGAGGGACCTTGAAACTATTGTACATGCTCTGGTAACTTCGAGACTGGATTTCTGTAATGTACTCTACATGGGGCAACCCTTATACCAAACTCGGAAGCTGCAAATGGTGCAGAACATGGCAGCGCGGCTGGTCACTGGTGTCCCCAGGACCAGCCATATAACACCTGTGCTTAAAGATCTCCATTGGCTGCCCATTCGCTTCCGAGCTCAATATAAGGCGTTGGTTATTACCTACAAAGCCCTAAATGGCTTGGGCCCAGGTTTCCTGAAAGACCGTCTCTCCCCGTACATTCCGCCTCGCACCCTCAGAACATCTGGGCAGCAACTCCTGAAGGTGCCTGGGGCCAGGTTGGCTGTTACTGCCAGAAGATCTTTTTCCACAGCTGCCCCAGCCCTTTGGAATACGCTGCCCACGGAGCTCCGCTCATCTACCACCCTGGCCCAATTTAGGAAGGGTCTTAAAACCTTCCTATTTAATCAGGCATTCCCCGACTAAATATCCTATGGGCCTCCCACCTCTCTCGTGGCCGTGAGGTTGGGCTAAGGGGTTTTTTTTATTGTTTTTAAGGATTGTTTTTATGTCTATGCTTTTGGCTGTTTTTAACTCTGTTTGATGTTTGCACTTTGGTGCACTTGTGAGCCGCCCTGATCGTTTGGAAGGGCGGGGTATAAATAAAAATTTTATTTATTTTATTATGTTAATAATAGCCATGTTCAATGTTAAACCATGTTAAGTGTTAAACCCAAAGGGTCTGGTTATGGAAGCAACTGCAATATGTAAGAGGCTATGTTAATAATAGCCATGTTAAGTGTTAAACCCAAAGGGTCTGGTTATGCAATAAGCCTCTGAAATGTGCAAGAGGCCATGTTAAATAAAGCCATGTGAAATGCCCAAATGTGTGTTGTGTGTTTTGGAATGGAGGGGGGAGGTTTGGCCAAAAAGGGAAGTACATTTCTGCCATCTGTCTAGGAATATTGCCAAAATGTCCTCCATTTTGATCATGCCTAAGAAACATGCATTTATATTAACATTTTTTTAAAAAAACAGCAATTTTTTCGCGTGTCCTCCATTTTTCAAAAAGTGTCCTCCATTTGAAAAATCTTGTCCTACTTTGTCCTACATTTGTCCCAGTTTAGAGGTCCTGACTTATGGCAACCCTAAACTCAGTAGAAATGGCAATGATGCTGGGGAAGGTGGGGGGAAGTAGAAAGAGAGGAAGACCTTATGACAGATACTCAATCAGGAAGGTCAAAGGCCTGAGCCTGCAGGACTTGAGCAGGGAGGTAGAGGATTGGGGGGCTTGGAGATGTCTCATTCAACATGAGTCAAGGTTGACATGAAGGTAGCGAAAAGCAACAATCTGAGCACAATGGAAGGGGGTGCTTCTAGCTTTGGAAGGGGGTGCTTCTAGCTATCTCTCCTGTTAAGTTGCACAATTGCTTCTATCCCTCCCCAGAATCTTGCCCCTCAGAAAGGAGACAGCCAGGACAGGGGGGAAATATTCAGAGGTAGCTGTCTTGGCTATGAATCAAAATGCAACAAAATACAAAACCCTAAAACAGTGATACCGTTTTTGGGCCAACACCATAGCATAAAATACATTATGCATGTGTTGAAAGCTCCATTAGCTTCTTCATCAGCAATTCAGTTCAGTTCATCATTATTATGGTCATAGAATCATAGAATCGTAGAGTTGGAAGAGACCACAAGGGCCATCCAGACCAACCCCCTGCCAGGCAGGAAATCTCAATTAAAACATATCTGACAGATGGCCATCCAGCCTCTCTTTAAAGACCTCCAGGAAAGGAGACTCCACTACACTCTGAGGGAGTGTGTTCCACTGTTGAACAGCCCTTACTGTCAGGAAGTTCCTCCTAACATTGAGGTGGAATCTCTTTTCCTGTAGCTTGCATCCATTGTTCCGGGTCATGTTCTCTGGAGTACAGTATTCAAACAAAGCTATCATATCACCTTTTAACCTTCTCTTCTCCAGGCTAAACACCCCCAGCTCCCTAAGTCATTTGTCGTAGGGAATGGTTTCCAGACCTTTCACCATTTTAGTCACTCTCCTTTGAACACGCTCCAGTTTCTCAACATCCTTTTAAAATTGTAGTGCCCAGAACTGGACACAGTATTCCAGGTGGGGCCTGACTAAAGCAGAATAGAGTGTCACTATTACTTCCCTTGATCTAGACACTATACTCTTACTGATGCAGCCTAAAATTGCATTGGCCTTTTTAGCTGCCGCATCACACTGTTGACTCATCTTCAACTTCTGGTCTGCTTCGACTCCCAGGTCCCTTTCACATGTAGTTTCATTCAGTCAGGTGTCACCCATCCTATATCTGTGCATTTCATATTTCCATCCTATGTGCAGTACCTTACATTTCTCCATGTTGAATTTCATTTTGTTAGCTTTGGCCCAGCTTTCTAGTCTATTCAGGTCATTTTGAATTTTGATCCTGTCCTCTGAGGTATTTGCTACTCCTCCTAATTTGGTGTCACCTGCAAATTTCATAAGTATGCCCCCAATTTTGTCATCCGAGTCATTGATAAAGATGTTGAATAGCACTGGGCCCAGGACAGACCAGCACATTCATCAGCAAAGATGTTAAAACATCAGGAAGAAGCTCTGCTAGAACATGGCCAGTGACCACATAGCCCGAAAAACCCACAAAAACTATGGATGCTGGCCATGAAAGCCTTTGACTTCACAAAGACGTTAAAAATTATGCAGGAGAAAAATGGTGATGATGTTAGAGTTACAGGCCTACATTGTGTCTGAGATGTTGTCATTAAGATGGTATTGATGGATTTCAAGATCATGGCATACAAGAATGGCATTGTCACAATCCTAATTAGAATGCAGAATCCACAGTGCAGGGTCAATATGAATATGTGTAAGAGAGCCAGTGTGGCATAGTGGTTTGAGTGTTAGACTACTACTGTGGAGATCAGGGTTTGATTTCCCACTCAGCCATGAACCCCTGGGTGACCAGCATTTACAAAAGACACAATTAGATGCACAAACTGCCAAGGACTTATTGGCATGAAGTTTTGAGAGGGAGGTACAATGGGGAAGGCAATAGGAAAAGGATGCAATCAGCCACTCTACACTCCAGAGGAAATGCTGGCACCACAAGGCTGTGCAGAGGAAGGAGGAAGGAGATGTGATGCTGATGCCTATCCATGCAAGGAGAGGCGTGCAAGGGAGAAATCAGGGGGATCTGCATTGAAGATGGTGAGTCCACCTCCTTTCTCTATACACAGAAATGCCAAAGGGTTAAACTTTGGGGATAAAGTAGCAGTAGCTTTGCTGTTTGCTGTACCTTGGGACAGGTATAGCAATGAAATACAGTAACATTTGGGAGAGCAGTTTCTCTACAGGTGACCACATGGTCTAAATGGCTGGAAAAGGGACCAGCATTGCTTGGGTTAGGCAGCTCCCAGATGATTTGGACATAAGCAGCAGGACCAATGGTTAGGGATTATGGGAATTATGTTCTGAAAAAGTTCTCTGTCCCTGGTTTAGAGATAATCCAGGCCAAACAATGGTCACTATAGTAAGAAAATGTATTTCACAGCACTGGAGGACTGTAGAAGATATCACCACTCTTTGTATGCTTGTAACTTAGTGCTAGTTGGGACGTTCACATTACAAACATGTAACTGTAATAATTTTCCAAATAGTTCTGGAAACTACAGTTTTTGGTGGTGCTGAGCATTCTCTCTGAACTCCACTGCACAGAACTACAGTCCTTAGGAAAGAGAGAGGTGATGTTTATTAAGCTGGGTTAAATCTCTGGTTCATGCAGTCCCTGAGATGCTTGGAGAATTAACTCCAGCTATCACACAGGGGGGGAAATGGGAGTTTAAACTGTCATTATCCTGGGAATGTTGTGTGATCACAGGAAGCTTTTCACACACATCGTGATTAAAGAGGACTTATACTGGCAATAACCAGGTAATAACCAGCAACAAACCATTCACGGATGTTCCCTGTGAATGATTTGTTGTTGGTTATTATCTGGTTATTGCCAGGATAAGTCCTCTTTAATTGCGATGTCATGTGAAAATCTTCAGCGTGATTGCGTGACTTTCATGAGATAATGACAGTTTAAACCCTTGATTTTCCCCATGTGATAAAGTCCAAAGAAAATTCAAGATAACCCTCTTCTTTAGCATGTCTCTTGTCCTACAGCTGGATTTGCGTCCTGAACTTTCAGGGATTTAAGCCTCCTTCTCAGGATCTCCAGAAAAGTGTGATAGAGTATCCTTTTTTGAAAGATATTTTGCATTTGTAAAGTCAAAGGCTTTCATGGCCGGCATCCATAGTTTTTTGTGGGTTTTTTGAGCTATGTGGCCATGTTCCAGAAAAGTTTCTTCCTGACATTTCGCCAGCATCATTCTCTGAAGATGCCAGCCACAGATGCTGGCGAAACGTCAGGAAGAAACTTTTCTGGAACATAGCCACATAGCCCCAAAAGCCCGCAAAAAACTATATTTTGCATTTGCTCTTCTCTCTCTACTCTAACTTCTTTGCCACCAGTTATAGCACCAGAGATACAGCACTTACTCTTACTGGCTAGGTATTCTCCTTTAGCCCTATCATGGGCCACTAGGCTCTATCCTTACCTTACTAGGCACTGGTGGCATGAGATCACCCTTTCATTGTCAGACTTTGACATCTGATTCTCAGTATCTAATGGCAGACCATCTCATTCTCTGGAGTTGCATGCTTAAATGTAGCTGGGATAATATAGCCGAATACAGTGGGGTTTATGTCTGGGAAACTATGATGTTAGCCTTCTTGTGGTCTCTAAGTAAGGGGACAGAATGAGGTAGAGCTGGATTGGCCTGGTAAGAGTTTTCCTATTAGCCCAGCCCCCTGCCTATCAGATTCCATTCTGAGGTATGGAATACAACTAGCCTCTTCTCTGCTACCTTCAGGGATCACAAAGCTCAACCTGCTGATTTGTCAAACACCATTTCTTGCCTCCCAGGCACCGTACTTCGAATCTCCTTCCTTTTATCATTTTCATATTTGACTATTTATTGATTTATTGTTATCATTGCTTTCCCCCGTTCTTGCCACTGCAGCACAAGGACATTGACTTCTTTGTTATCGTGCAGCACCTAAGGCATGATTGAGATTGCACGAAGGTGAAAAAAACAACAACATTGGCTTACCTTGTGAGATGTTTGTTTTCAGCGATGGGAGCGAAGGTATCCTGAAGAAGTGGGTTGGTATTCTATGACTCGCTCTGATGCAGGCAGGACTTTAGATTTTAATTTGAAGAAGCCACCACTAGATGGAGCCAACCCCCTTTGGTAGCTTCAGTTGATAGTAAAGCCTCAAAAGAGGCTATCTAACAACCATTATGTTAAGAGATTCTTAAGGGCAACTACGCTTATCAAGCCTCCTACCGTTCATCGTTACCCGAATTGGGACCTACACACGGTACTCATGGCACTCACCCTTTGAGACTCTTAAAAATATAGACATTAAACACCTCACATGGAAGGTCCTATTTTTGACAGCTATCACCTCTGCCAGAAGAGTCTCTGAACTTGGTGAACTATGCATATTCAGACAAGACTCTGTGTTATTAAAATTAGACCCTACCTTTATGCCCAAGGTAAACTCTGTCTTCCACAGAACACAAGATATTCTGCCGTCATTCTGCCCTCACCCTAAAAAAGACTTAGAGAAAAAGTGGCACACCTTAGATGTCCGGAGGGCCATACAGACATATATTAAAAGAACTTGACACTTCCGCACCACCGACAGTCTGTTCGTTTCCTTTCACAAAAACTCCATGGGCAAAAAGGTATCATCAATGACACTCTCCAGGTGGATCAGAGCTTGTATTTCAACTTGCTACTCACTATCAGGTTCTCCCAACTTAGGTCCAATCTATGCACACTCCACATGCAGTGCATCTACTTCATCTGCCTTTTCCACCAACGTTTCTCTGGCAGAAATTTGCAGAGAGGCAACATGGTCATCTTTATCCACATTTGTTAGACATTACCATCTCGACGCATCTCAGTCCTCAGAAGCTGCATTCGGGAGGAGGGTACTACAGGCTGTAGTACCAAAATAGCTAGCCCTTTCTGCTTGAGATCCCAACCTAGAGGAATTAGTTATGTTATATCCCACTTCTTCAGAATGCCTTCATCCCATCGCTGGAAAAATAAACATTGGCTTCCCTTATGAGATGTTTGTTTTCAGTGATGGGAGCGAAGGTATCCTCCCTGCCCTCTATATGATGCTGATCTCCTGGCAATTAGTTGAGGTGATGATTTCACCTCAGGCTGTTATTCAGTTATTTCAAGGCCACTTGCCTTGTTGTTCAAATGGTTTATATTATACTGTTTTTCTATAGTTGTTATTTCTATACTGCTTATTTCCTCGGCTTTACTATCAACTGAAGCTACCAAAGGGGGTTGGCTCCATCTAGTGGTGGCTTCTTCAAATTAAAATCTAAAGTCCTGCCTGCATCAGAGCAAGTCATAGAATACCAACCTACTTCTTCAGGATACCTTCGTCCTATCGCTGGAAAAATGAATGCTACTAAATAAGAGCATAGTGGTCACATTTATATCATATGCTTATTCCAAGGATCTTAGGAGAACGTGCATGTTGTGGGAGTAACTGTATCTGTTGCTTATCCTCAACTAACATTTGTAAGGTAGGCTAAAATGAGATTTTGGACATTATCAGATAAGGGAAATTGGAAGTATAATCTAATGGCAATCCGAACGCAATCACGGGGTTTAACGTTATTGCATGATAGACGACCATACACAATTTCGGGCAATGGGAAGTCAGTCCGAACGCAATCATGGGGTTTCACATTATTGCGTGAGAGGTGATCACAATGTAATTTTGGGCAATGGTAAGCTATTTTCGGGCAATGGGAAGTCAGTTCGAACGCAATTCGAATTCACATAAATTTGCTGAACTAGCGAATTCATGTGAATGCGTTCTGGCCCCACTTTCTTTTCGTTCAAAATTAAAAGAAATCCCTCACATGTGAGAAACTCCACAGTGAAATAACCTTTTATGGATAAATAGGATATGGATCCAGGTATATGCCTGTTCTGTGTTGGCTGGTCATTATATTGTACTGTATGAGCTGCCATAGCATGTTATGATGTGCCTATATAATGGTGGCTTTCTCTGAAATTAAAATTAAAAAATTAAAAACTTTAAAAAAATTACTAGTGATGGAAGAATCATTGTTTGGATTCAGTGTTCATAGTTCTTGAATTGCAATCTTTACTTTTTCCTCAAAGGGTGTGACCAGTGGAAGATTCTGGAGTAGATGGGCAGATGAACACATATTGCTGTTGGCTGTCATCAGTTGGGGTAAGTGTTCATAAAATTTACTGAAACAACCCCTACTGAATTTCTACCTGTTATGAATCTTTTAGAATAAGAAAGCCTTATCTGTTAACATAAGTGGAAGTGCTTCCTTTTCTGAGCAAGGACATGATATTCTGTTGCACACTATTGGGGATAAATGCTAATTCAATAGTGATTGAAATAACAGTAATATAGTTACATTAATCACTGTTAGCAAGTTGAGGATATTGTTTGGAGCCCTTTCCTAACTGTGTTTGTTGCTATGGCAGGGCTCCTGTTTCTTGCAGATGTGGAGGCCTGGACGTACCACTATGGGGATAAATCAGACCTGACTTGGGAAGAGGCAAGGATTTTTTGCCAGACCTGGTTTACTGACCTGGTAGCAATCCAAAACCAAGAAGAAATTGCCTATCTCAATGCTGTTGTGCCTTACTATACGAAATACTACTGGATTGGGATCCGCAAGATTAACAACACTTGGACTTGGGTGGGAACCAACAAGATCCTGACAAAGGAGGCTGAAAACTGGGCTTACCGAGAACCTAACAACAAAAGAGACAACCAAGACTGTGTTGAGATTTATATTAAGAGAGACCGGGAGGCTGGAAAGTGGAATGATGAACCTTGTATTAAGAAAAAGCGGGCATTATGCTACCAAGGTAATGAAATACTCGATATTGTGTTTTATGTTAAAGCTACCTGAAATTACCAATAGAATCTTATAATGACTTACCCAGAAGTAAATCCAAGTGAATTTTATTGACTTAACTGAAAGCATGAAAGCATGCATAGGATTGCTGCCTGAATTCTACTTATGCTGAGTCCTAAAATAGAGATTATTTTCAATATTTAAGGCACAGAATAAGCAATATCTTAAACAATGTGTTTAGAGTTGGAAGGGCCCCATGTTTTTTAAGACATCCAGAGAAAGACACCCCACCACCTAACTGCTTGGTTCCTTTGTTGAACTGTGCTTACTATCAAGAAGTTCTTTCTAATCTTCACTCATAATGTGCCTTCCTGTAACTTCAAACCTTTAGATCTGGTCTTTCCCTCTGGGGCAGCAGAGAACAAACCTGGCTCCTCCTCTCTGTGATAACTCTTTAAATATTTAAAGAGGGGAATCATACGACCCTTTACAGTCTGAACATGCCCAGCTCCCTCATAGAATCATAGAGTTGGAAGGGGCCCTGTGGGCCATCAGGTCCAACACCTGCTCAATGCAGGCTCTCCAGCTAAAGCATGCCCAACAGGTAGCTGTCCAGCCACTTTTTAAAGATGTCCAGATGGGGAGACCCCACCATAACTCTAGGCAATTGGTTCCATTGCCAAATTGCTCTTACCAGCACAAAGTTGTTATATCTTATTGGCCAAACAAAATAGACAAAATACATAATGCAAGCTTTTCAAGCTCCATTGGCTTCTTCACAGGTGTACATTTTATATTAGATTTGGTCCTGTTGTAGTTCAGTTGTTCTGGAGGGATTTCAATGCAGGCAAAGGCCACTTCCTTTCTTGGCTATTTTTTGACCAGAAACAAAGGACAGGTAATGAAATGTCAACTTCGTTAATAACTTCATTAATAACAGAAAAGTAAATTTTATTATCTATTTTTTATTGATCTTTCTCCCTGGTCCCCACACGACCAAGCTAAAGCTTGCATGATATATTTTATATGTTTTGGTTGGCCAATAAACTATCACTTGTTTGTGGCTTTTGTTGTATCTTATGATTCTTCCTAGTCCTACTCTTCTCTGAACCCACTCCAACTTGTCTATATCTTTTCTAAAACGAGGTGCCCAGAACTGAGGTCTCACTAGTGCAGAATATAGTGGGACTATCATTTCCCTTGTCTTGGAAACTAGTTTTATTAATGCAGGCTAAACTTTGCCATAGTATCACACTGCTGAGTCATGTTCATCTTAAAATCAACAATAATCCCAAGGTACCTTTCATATGTACTGCTGCTAAGCCAAGTATTTTGTAGCCTAAATGTAGAACTTCACATGTGTCTCTATTGAATTTCATTCTATTAGTTTCAGTCCAATTTCCCAGTCTATCCAGGTCCTTTTGTGTCATGTTCCTATCTTCTCATGTGCTATCTCCAAAACCCAGTTTTATGTCATATGCAAACTTGATAAGGATTCCATCAAACCCGTTATGTAATCATTGATAAAAATATTGAAGAATGTCAGCCTCCGGACGAAAACAGGCAGCTCTCTACTCTTCTTCTCCTTCAATGATTCTTCTGTTGTCCATATCCCTTTTCATTACTGTCTGTCTCTGGTCTACTGTGCCCTCCTCATTTCATCTCTTCACTCTCCTTTCTTCTTAAGTGCTTACTCTCTCACTTCTCTGCTTACCTCTGTGTCCAAAAACTATGGTTTGTCTTTTCCCTCTTCCATGTGTCCCCACCACTCTTTAATGTGTTTTTAGTTTTGTGTCATTCTTTCCCTCTGCTCTTTCTCCACATCTCTCTTTCCTCTTCCACTCCCCTTTCTCTCATGTTTTACAGTATATGCTCACTCTTTTCTCCTGGCATTTTCTGCAATGACAAGCCTTCCTTTCCTATGCTTATAACTCTTCACCATGACACTGTGCACCATGGGCTTCCATTTCCTACTCTGCTCCTTGCTTCCTGTTTGTTGCTGCCAGTCTCACTTGTAGCTTGCCAAATGTAGCCACTGCCCAGTAGTAGAGGGTATGAATAATGTAGCAAAAAAAAGGGAAAAAACCCCAAACCCCATCCATATCATTGTCCAGATTTACTGGGAGAAAAGGCTTTACAAATGAATAATTCATCAATATATTTGTATCTGCACATATGTGCATATGTAAGTATAAATATAATAAAAATATTTTCTGGGGAAGTGCACTTGCAGCCATGCAGGATTTTTTTTAAAAGTATATGCCAGAGGGCTACAGCTCATCCTAATCCATGTGGCCAAGACAATATTGGATAACACACAAATGAGAGTCCCATGCACACTGCTGGCATGTCCCCTTACTCCCGTTTTACATTTGTGTGTGCTTTGCAAGACTAGTTCAGAGTTGGAGTATAAACATCAGCATTGTTTGCCAGAGGTTAATCTGGATCAAAATTACACTCTTCCCTCAAAATTTGTGGAAAAATCACAAATAACAAAAACACTATGATTTTACCTGAGAGAACACCTCTTTAGGAATCTCTAGGTCCTCCAGTGCAACTCTGTGGTCAACATCTGCCAGGCATTGACCACATAATTGTGCTAGAGGACCTATAAATGTCTAGTGGAGTATTCTCTCTAGGAATATCTAGATCCTTCAGTGTGACTCTTGGTTAAAGTTGACCATAGAGTTGCTATGGAAGACCTAGATATTCTTAGAGGCCCTATTTTCACTAGCCCTTTTGCTCTGGATAGAACTGGGCAGATCTGGTTGCCCCCATACGAAATCTGCCCGGAAAGAAGTTAGAATCATAGAATCATAGAATAATAGAGTTGGAAGAGACCGCAAGGGCCATCTAGTCCAACCCCCTGCCATGCAGGAAATCCAAATCAAATCATCCCCGACAGATGGCCATCAAGCCTCTGTTTAAAGACCTCCAAGGAAGGAGACTCCACTACACTCCGAGGGAGTTTGTTCCACTGTCGGACAGCCCTTACTGTCAAGAAGTTCTTCCTAATGTTGAGGTGGAATTTCTTTTCTTGTAGCTTGCATCCATTGCTCCGGGTCCTAGTCTCTGGAGCAAGTGAAAACAAGTCAGCTCCCTCCTCAGTATGGCATCCCTTCAAATATTTAAACAGGGCTATCATATCACCTCTTAACCTTCTCTTCTCCAGGCTAAACATCCCCAGCTCCTTAAGTTGTTCCTCATAGGACATGGTTTCTAGACCTTTCACCATTTTACTTGCCCTCCTTTGGACAAGTTCCAGTTCTGACTACCGTTTACCTTGATTGATGCAATTTGCCCCTCTGAAGTTCACATTTGCAGTACCGCTTTAAAATGGATCCTCCTTTGTTGTCAATTAAATTCACTTCCACTTTCGTCAAAGGTGACGTATCCTACAGCCATTGGCCAACCAAATGGGTGCTTTCCCCCTCCCCCTATTAAAAAAACCTGGCGGCAGTGTGCACATATTCTGTCAACTTGTCAAATTTAAAAACCTCCAGGTGTGTGTATTTGGGTCATTTGGGAGCCCTGGTGGCGCAGTGGTTAAATGCCTGTACTGCAGCCATTCACTTGAAACCACAAGGTTGCGAGTTCAAGACCAGCAAAAGGGCCCAAGCTCGACTCAGGCTTGCATCCTTCTGAGGTCGCTAAAATGAGTACCCAGACTGTTGGGGGCAAAATTAGCTTACTTGCTAATTAGCTTATTTGCTGTTCACCGCTATGATATTTGGAATAGCAGTATATAAATAAAACAAATTATTATTATTATTACAGATTATGGCAATCCTAAAACGACCCCATCCTGCGGTTTTCTTGGCAAGATTGGTTCCGAGGAGATTTGCCATTGCCTTTCCCCTGAGGCTGAGAGAGTGTGACTCCCCCAAAGTCATGGGTTTCCACAACTTTCCCTCTGAATGCCAGCCTCTAGCTTCCCCTTTGCTTCCAGCCCAGCATTTCCTCCTCTTTGGAACCTCTTCTCTTCTCTTCCTTTCCCTTCCCTTCCCTTCCCTTCAAGGCCAATGGCACCGCTGAAGCCCTTGCCTCCCCCCCATGCCATCCTCTTCCCTTCCCTTCCAGCCCAAAGCATGTGCATAATCTGTCACAACAACAACAACAATAATAATAATAATAATAATAATAATAATAACTTTATTACGGCCATTTGGCCAGCACAATAATAATAATAATACCTCACCTAAGAATGCCATCTCTGCATCCTCTTTCTTTGCTTTCCCTCCGATTGCCACCCCAGAATGCCTTACATACACATATACCTATGTAGCAAAAGCATTCACATATTGTATCAATTTGCCAAATTTAAAAGGAAACACAAGCATTCGCATATTCTGTCACATACACACACAAAAATAATTTTTAAAAAAAGCCACTTGCAAAGTGAGGTGCTGTGCCGGCAGCAAACAAACGAAAGGGAAATGTAGCACAAGCAGAGACATTCTATCAACATGTATCAACCTGTAGAACAAGCATTCGCATAATCTGTCCAAAATAAAATTACAAAAAAGGAGAGAGAGAGAGAAAAAAAACGCTGCTGCCCTCCCTCTGACCTGAATCCCTCTCCTGAACTTGACCTGATCATGAGCAGGGCCAAGTTCACATTTCCCGGCAGCAGGGAAGAAACTGGTTTTCCTAAAAGACACAAATAATCCACTTTTGGGGAAAATGCTCTAAGGGGGATTTGCCCTGGATTGGGTGTAAAAGACCCTAATTCTGATGTATTTAAACCGGTGCCAATGGGAATTTCCGACTTTTAATCCAGGTTACAATTTGGTACAAAAGGTAGTCTGAATGGCCCCAGAGAGAACATAATAATAAAATCCACCAAAGTCAAAGCTGCAAATGTGGAGGGACAAGTGTAATCGGAAGCAGAGTCAGGAAAGGCTCAGAGGATGATGTGGTAGGTTTTTATAATGGTTTACATTTTTGGAGTAGCAATATAATGAATCTAATCCGGTTCTGTTTTCTCTGCAGCTTCTTGTTACTCTTCTTCCTGCAGTGAGCAGGGTGAGTGTGTGGAGACCATTGGGAACTATACCTGTCAATGTTATCCTGGCTTCTTTGGCCCTGAATGTGAATATGGTGAGTCTGGAGCAAATCAGAATTTTCCTCTCATTGTGAATTGCAGGCATGCTGTAGGGACAATGCTGATTTTGATCACAGTGTAGAGAAGGAATTGAACTTCTCTTCCTTCCCTATGTCACCAGCTGTCTGACTCAAGCCTCCTCATGAAGGCTGTTTCTTTCTTTTAAAAAAACACTACGCAAGGGCAAACTATGTGACAAACACCTAGTCTGATCTTCAAGTAGTACATAGACAAGCATCTACTTCTGCTTTGTATCTTTCTCTGGGTAACTGGTTGAACTGAGCAGTGGCTTAGTTATTTTTGCCATGAAAAATTTGTTACAAAGTTAAACAGTTATCCCCTTTCGGGCCGAGGAATATTTCCTTCCAGCTTTTGCTTCTTATTGGTGCTCGAGTCTTGTTACAACTAGAATCAGCATTAGATAGCCAGTGGCATCACTAGGGTTAGTGTCACCTGGTTTGGTACTTTATGGTGTCACCCCCTCCACTGACCTCCTCCTATACCACACCATAAAGAATTTTTAATAATGGTGGGGTTTTTTGCATTAATGGGCTCATAAATCATAATTCCCATATAACACTGAATGTAATGATAATAGGTGTGACATAAACAATAAAAGGTAAAGGTATTCTCTGTTGACAAGCTTGTCATGTCGTGTCTGACCGTAAGAGGTGGTGCTCATCTCCATTACTAAGCTGAAGAGCCAGCATTGTCAGAGACTACTCCGTGATCATGTGGTCAGCATGACTGCACAGAACACTGTTTACCTTTCCACCAGAGTGGTACCTATTTATCTAGTTGCATTTGCATGCTTTTGAACTGCTAGGTTGGCAGAAGCTAGGACTAGTGATTGGAGCTCACCCCATCATGCAGCACTTGGGCCTTGCACTGCCAACCTGCTAATCTTGCAGTCAACAAATTCAGTGTCTTAACCACTTGAGCCACCATATTACCAACATTAAAATTATACCTTTAAATTACAACATCATATGTACAAAATAAATGTGTTTGCATATACATAGTTTCATGAGGTTAAAGTGAAAATTGGGTAAAATGTGATGTTTTAAAGGAAAAAAACAAAATTGTAAAAAAATTAAAATAATCAAAATAAAATTTGAAATTTGGAATTTTAATTTTTTAAAAAGAATCTGAGGCCTATTTTTTCTCCTCCAACTGAACCTCACCCCACTTACACCATCTTTTGCAACAATTTAAAGAGATACAGATGAATGCCAGAGCCAGTTTCTGCCCAAATGCAGATATTTGAGGAGCAGTGGTTTACCTCTGTTAGATTGGCACTTGGTGTGGACCTCACCCATCACACCCCTACTGATGCCACTTTAGATAGTGTCATAGGCTTAGTTAATACGCTATATTTATGTGATAGCACTAGAAGCAATATGCATAATAAGCTGCAACTATTTACACAGTGACTTAGAGGCTCTACAGACTGGGACTTTGTGCCGACCAGTAGGTGCGGTGAGGGCTGAGCGTCCGGACATAGGACCAGGGTGCCATCTTGGTGCGCGCCTGTTTACACAGTGCATGCCATGATGACACTCAGCATGCACAGTGCCCAAATGGTGCTGCACACAAGGGGTGTCATCATGGCGTGTGACGGATCGGGGCCTCAGCGGCCACAGCAGCAGCCCTGAAGGCCCCAATCAGTTGCTTTTCCAGGCCTTGGGGAAGCGGCAAAATGCTTGGGGAAGCGGCAAAACGCTCGCCCCCTTTCTCTTCTATATCGCTGCCGCAGCCGTGTAAAGGCGGTGCCATCGATACCTGCAGCAAAAGGAGCTCCATTTCAGAGCTCCTTCTGGCACCGCTGAAAGGGTGCCACAAGCGCCCTGCAGCGGCACCAGGATGTCACGCCCGCACTGTGCTGTTTGGCTGTGGTGCAGCCATGATATCGTAATGGTGGCGTCCATGTAGACAGGGCGCTGCCATTTTGACGCCGTGGTTACGTGCTAGGGTTGCGGGGTGTCTGTAAAGGACACCCCGAGGCAACCCTAGCACATATCCAGGCCGGCGCAAAGCGTCGGTCTGAATACCACCATAATTTGCCAAATTAGGCAGAAACAGGAAAAATAAACTTACAATTGGGTTTAAAGGTAAATTGGGCTTCCCAGAGGTTTCCATGGATCTGATTCGTTTGTAAAACACAGCACCTGCTCCCAAGTACCTTAGGAGTTTATCAGACAAGGGAAATTGAAAGTATAATCCAATGGCAATCCGAACACAATCATGGGGTTTAACATTATTGTATGATAGACTACCGCATGCAATTTCGGGCAATGGGAAGTCAGTATGAACGCAATCATGGGGTTTAACGTTATTGCGTGATAGACTACCACACACAATTTCAGGCAATGGCAAGCTATTCTCAGGCGATAGGAAGTCAGTTTGAACGCAATTTGAATTCATGTAAATTTGCTGAACTAGTGAATTCACGTGAATGCGTTCTGGCCCCACTTTCTTTTCATTTGAAATTAAGAGAAATTCCTCCCGTGTGATAAACTTCTTAGTCTAGCATGAAAATATATTTCAGGCAAATTAGATAATAGGCTTTTTCCTGCTAAGTTCTGTCATATTTAGCTATGGAATCTGGGAAGCCTCTAGATCCACCAAATTTGCCCACCTTCTGACCTTGCAAGGGAACACATCAACTAAAATCCACAACTCTATTTTCTGTTCCTTAGGTGTCCAGTGCAAGTCATTAAATATCCCTACTCATGGAGACTTGAGCTGCTCTCACATGTATGGGGACTTTCAGTACCAGTCTACATGTAATTTTACATGTGCAGAGGGCTTTGTGATCAGCAGAGCAAAGACTATTGTGTGTGAAAAATCTGGAGAATGGAGTTCCCTAATAATAATAATAATAATAATAATAATAATAATAATAATTTGTTTTATTTATATACCGCTATTCCAAATATCATAGCGGTGAACAGCAAATAAGCTAATTAGCAAGTAAGCTAATTTTGCCCCCAACAGTCTGGGTACTCATTTTAGCGACCTCGGAAGGATGCAAGCCTGAGTCGAGCTTGGGCCCTTTTGCTGGTCTTGAACTTGCAACCTTGTGGTTTCAAGTGAATGGCTGCAGTTCAGGCATTTAACCACTGCGCCACCAGGGCTCCATACCCTGGTGCTATCATGCCAAGGTTCAGAGTTTCCTTCTTCCTAAATTCCAATTTGGCATCCCTGCCTCAGAAATCAGTAGTGTTTAGAACGTACAATGCATAAACTGGAGGGTTCCCCATATAATTTGCTATCAAGGACCAGCATCAAAAATATCTGAAAGCTACTGTTAACCTGTGCATTTAAATTATGCAATTGTGATTATTTTCCATGGTATATAATTTTCATCTTGAAACATTCCAAACTACTCTTGTTAGGGATATTGGATATGTTGTTGCTTGTGATTTGCAGGCCTTGTAAACCTTCATCACATGTAGAAAAGAAGCAGATTATGCTTCTCTTGAATAGCGATAAAGCAAGCGAGATGTTTTTTAGTTGTTTAATTGGAGCATATCAGGAAGCAAAGAGTGGAAGGGTATCCAAAGGTTAAAGTTAAGATCTACAATAAATGTTAGAGAGGGGAAATAATTACACATGCTCATTTAACTGTGTAATCCTATGTGTCTACTCAGAACTAAGACCTAATGAGCTCAGTGGGCCATTGTCCATGTTAAGTGTGCATAGAATTGCAGCTTAAATAAATTATTCTGAAATTTATTAATCTGTATCTATTGAAACTGTTTCCCAGATATGCTATGTCAGTGTTGGGAAGTGAGAGGCTGTGATGCTGATAGGGAGAATATTTAGGAATTGTGGTCTAGTAATCCTTCTGGTTCAGTGTACAAACACAATTTATTATAAAATAATTAAGTATAAATACTTGGGCAGCTGCTTTGTGGAAATTTTGGGGTTCTTCCTTATATTCTTTCTAGATTTACCACTACTCTTTCTTATTTTATTTTTTAGTGAGGCAATGTCAGGAAATTGAGTCACCCAGAAAAGGAACAATGGATTGTGTAAACCCAATTGGTGACTTTGCTTACAGCTCCACATGCAGTTTTTCTTGTGACCCCGGCTTTCAGCTCAGTGGCGCCAATAATTTACAGTGCAATGCATCTGGCCAGTGGAGCTCCCATATACCCTTCTGTCAAGGTACATTAAAACAGCTACAATATCTAATTGTTTTCAATATGTCTACTTTCTTTTTCTCTTTAAAATATTTATACTGCACACCTAGATCTCATTGTAGCATACAATAAAGTAAATTTAGACAATTTAGAACAATTTAAAAGTAAAACTGCAAAAGTTACTAAAAGTGTTATAAATGACAAATATGCAGGGGTAGCTGTGTTGGTCGTTTAGCAAATTCAAACAAAAATCCACCAAACAGTGATACCTTTATCGGCCAACCAAAATGTGTAATATACTTGTTGCAAGCTTTCAAATCTCCACTGGCTTCTCTATCAGGCAAGACGTTACAAACCAAACAGGAGAAAAAGATTGGAGATGTTAGTAAGATGCCTGCATTTTGTTGTTTCTCTCCTTAATTAAGATGGTATGAGGAGGATAAATTTTGCAGGCTGGCTCCTCCTCCTTCTGGCCATGTGGGAATTGGGAATTTAACAAAGTCCAGGAAATTTAAAGTCCATGGAGTGCAACCCCACCAAGAGGACATTCCAGGACCCAAGAAAATAGTGTAACAGCAAAAACCATGTCTGTGGTACATTCTGCCACGTGATGTAAACACTCTGAACTTTATCGCACAGCGTTCTGAGAACGATCTGCGAACCTAGTGGGAACAGAATGCAGCGTACTTTACCACACGTCTCTGTTCCCATAGGGTTCCAATTCCGACCTCAGAGTTTCCTATCTGCGTTCCAGGGTGAGAACGATGATGAACAGTTCTCTGCAAGCTGTAACGTTCTCAGTCGTTCTCAGACCGGTCCAGAAGTTTGTGCAGTAATCTTATCCATTCCTACTTCCGTTCTCTCATTCCTCCATCTCCTGATTGGCTAAACCAGTTTCCTTCTCTGTAATACTCCCTTGTCCTAGAGCATCAAAACATGTTTATTGCTCTTCCGGGTATGATGCGGTGCCCTGTTTGAAAAAAGGAACAAATGTTTTTCTTTCAAACCTAGCTGATACGTTCATCTCCTAGCATTTATCATATACATTTATATATAAGGTTTCTGCTTTTCTATAATTATGCGTGTTGTGTATATGGATTGATAGATAGATATAGATCTATATCTATATGTTTCCATTCACATAGATATACATACATATACATATACATAGCAGACGATAGATAGATAGATAGATAGATAGATAGATAGATGGATTATTTATTTACGTGCAGAAAAAGCACATACATATATATGTGTGGGGGGGTGGGGGTGTCTTGTTTTTTTCTGCGCACACACACACACACACACACACATATATATAGTCATGTATGGGAAATGCTGGGAGATGAATGTATGTGTAAATGGATATATATGTATTCATATGTATTTAAAAGATTGATTGATATAGGTAAGTATTATGTTTAAATGATTCAATATATAAAAGCTAGATTAAAAGATATACCCACTGTAATCGGCATATCTATATGAATACATGAATATAGATCGATATACACTGCTGTAAAGACATATAGACGTTTTCTGGGTCAAAAGGACAATAGAGTGATGACGTCTTCGCCAAAAAGAATGCACATGCGCAACAGCAAGATGATAACGATATGGTAACGTTGTCTTGCAAAAGGGAAGTAACTGTGCGGTATAATGCATTCCCGTAACGTTATCAACCCGTTATAAATTCTTGAATGCAATGATTCCCGTTCCCAGAACATTTCCTCTCATAACGTTTCAGGGACAGTATGAGAACATTACAGGCTCTGATGTGATAAACTTCTCAGTTTCGTTCTCCAGGCTGAAAGGAAAACAACAACAACTGAATTACCACCAGATTGACACAATATATTAGTACATAACTACAGGAAACTAAACATCTCTCTCAAATCACTTTTTCCTCTCTTAACTGTTCTCTGTCTGCAGCCTGATTAACTTGTCTACCTGCTTTCTTTCTTAGCTGTTCAGTGCAAGCCTCTGCAATTTCCTGCTCATGGAAACAGCACCTGCTTCCATATTCATGGGGAATTTCAGTACCAGTCCAACTGCACTTTCCACTGCAATGAGGGATTTCTTTTACTTGGAGAAGAAATGATTTGGTGTACAGCACAGGGAGAATGGACGAGTGCAATCCCAGTTTGTCAAGGTTTTGTGCTTTTCTTACACCAGCCTCTTGCTCACTTACAAGTTGTTTGTCAGAGTCAGACATCAACAAGAATCAGTGATTTAGGACAGTGATTCAGGACACTGAGGAAGAATATTTTTACTGCTTTATGTTTTGCACTGTGTATTGGGATCAAAACAAAAGAGAGAAAAGGGACTGCTGTGCATGTCGCTTGCATATTGTTACTTTTCCCCACTCCTCAGATTGTAGTACTTACCCTTTGAGGGGTGGTCAGTGCAGGCTGATTGGTGTCCTACAGTAGTTAAGAAATTTCTAGCATAAGCTTTTATAGACTACAGTCCACTTCACTGGAAACATTGAGTGAAGCCTCTGTGGACAGACAGACATACAACTGGGGCAGCAGGCCAAAGTAAGATGTAATTCTTATTAAATGGAAATGTGAAACATGTTTCTGTGTTGATAAGTATTGATTTAACAATGGTTGTAAAGAATAGTTAAAAGTGCAAAGGTGGACAACTAGTTTTGTATACAAGCATAGAAAAGCAGGTAAACATAGATATAGTGGAGGAAAATCCAGGGACTCATTCCATTGCAAATCCAAGTGCCAACATTGTTCTCACATCTATTCTGGCAGCAGCATTACAAGACCTAATAATATAATCCACAACATCACATATGCTTTCACATGATCATCCCATGCCATCCTATGTCAGTAATTTTCCTATTCACTCTACACTGGACAAATAGGACAGTCTCAATGAAAGACAATAAATCAAAATCTGACATTAGAAAAACAAAAATCAAAAACAGATGTAGAACACTTCAGCTTTCCTTGAAATTTTATCTCAGACCTCCAGGTAGTATCTCTTGAAAAAAAAAATTAAGGGAATATTGGAAAGTGAAACAGTTGAATTAGGCCATGTCCACAAACTCCAACCCATTAGCAGTGGTTTTAAGAGAGACAGTATTTTTGACATGCTACCTATAATAAAATTATTTTTCATCACAGTTTCACACACAAAATGATTCTCCTCAAGCCTGCTTTATAACATTTTACTGGCCCTGAACTCATACCAGTACACTAGAGAAAGATTTTGCACTGTACTGCAAAGGCAGCTTAGTTGGGTGGGTAGCAATGGCTGCTGAGTCAAGGCCTTAGTCCTACAAAAAGAAAGGAATTTTACTGAGAAGCAGAAACCCAAGGCAACAGCAACAAACACCAATCTCTTTGTCCCAACTGTTAGCTTACTGAGCTTGAACACAGTATTCTGAATATGCCAGTGTAAACTTCACTCCCTCTGATGGCAAAAACAGATCAGGATGAGATGGAGCTGCCTCTCTACTGGTGAAGAGGAACTCTGTTTAGGGGTGAAGGATATGTCTTCAGAATAGTTACTACAGTATTGTGAAAGACTTCAAACTGAGGCGTTTCAAGCATTGAATGGGAACAGTTTTGGATCATCTGCATCCAAAGCACTTCTATTTCCATTAAATGGCCCCTCAACTGAAGATCGAATTATTTTCTGCTCCATTGCTTTCAGAAGGGGGAGTTTCCCAAATTTAAATCTATCTGCCTGAGTAGTCTCTGAAAGTGGTGGGTAACCTGCCAATTTGCTCCTACCCCATTCTAAGACTTTTATTACAGCATGCTAGAAAAGCAGAATTTTAACAGAATAAAAGTGTCTTTGGCTGGTACTTATCACATGACATCATGGCTGTCCTGTTACTGCCTTGGATTCCATTTGTTACTGCAGTGCACCTTCTCATTCATGGGCAAAACTCATGAATAGGTTCTAAATCTCACTGCTATTCCATTACTGCCTTTGTGCGATAGGTCCCTTCCACTGCAGTTCTGCTTCTAAGGCAGTCACATAGTGTGAGCGAGTGTGATTCGGTTCTTCTGCCCCTCTGCCTCACAGTGATCGCAGCTGCCAACAGCTTGCCTAAGTCAGCTGCTATGTACACATTCACACAGCAGCCGGATTTGGGAGGGCCTTGGTTGCCACGATTGCTCATTTCTCTCGTTCCTCCCAGAAGGTGGAATTTAGCAATGTGGAAAACAGATCATGCCACCATTGGCCACCAAAGCACTATCATGGGGGAAAGTGTGATAAGAAATAATGCCAAACTGGTATGCTTCCATTCTTAAACTAGCACGATTGTGACAGTTGGCAGGTATGTAAAGTCTGTAGTTAGAATGGTCTAGGTTCATTCTTCTCTGCTTTTCAAACTGGAGCCTGTTGTTGTTTTCGCACAAAGAAAAGATAAGAATTAGTAATGTTTTCTGACTTCATCAAAGTCTTCCTGGGCCATTTTATTATTTTTGCAAAAGTTGTATAACATAGCAAAAACCAACAAACAGGAAAAAAAACCATTCACTATTAAAGGAAAGTGGGGAGGAATGGGAATACGTGGTTTCCAGGAAGCACAATTTGATACAATGGGAAATTCTTCATTAATGTTTGGTACAAGTGTAAGATGTTAAAAAGATGAGAGAGAAAAAGGAATATAGATAGAATGTCAGTGAACTGTTATGTCATAAGAAAGTCAATAAGAGATACAGTATAAGCCCGAAATGCATAGGCCAAATAAAGTCGCTTTCAGCCGCTTTGTGGGTATGGCGATTAGATGAAACACCCCCCCCCTCCAAAAGCAGCCAGAAGCTGCAAAAGGTCAAAAGGACTGGATTAAAAAGGAATCGATTTGAATGGAATCCTGGCCAGCACAGCTTGGGACTGTAGATGGCAGCCCACTTTGGGAGCAGGCTGTACAGATGTCGTGGTCCTAGCCCAATTGTGGCCAAAGGCCGCTGCTTCACCCCATAGACTGGTATTCACAAGGAAGTAAGTCTGAATAAATCGGTAAGACTGGTTAAGAATGTAAGAAGGTGAGAAAAAGTGATATAGAAGGAGAGTAATGGAAGAGATTAGAAAGCTCAGGAATGGAGAAGGAAAGGAGGTTACAGAAGGAGAGGATGATAGACAGAGAGATAGGGGTTGAAATGTTAAGAAATCGGTGTAAATCATGTGCTAAGGAGAAGAATATAATACAGCAATACGAGAATTTTTTCGTCTTTTGTGATTAATGTGGGGACTGATTATGTGAATATGAATAAATATATTATTTAAAATATCTTAAAAATGTATCTTAATGAAACTGTTAAAAACCCACCTATCTATGCAGTGATTAGAGATAACTGAGGCGGTAGAAGCATTGGGACTAAATAGAAATAGTGCCTTGTTTTTCCCTCTCTTATTCTAGCTATTGAATGTCCCAAACTGAATAGTCCTAAGAATGGAGAATTGAAATGTTCTCATCTATATGGAGACTTCACGTATAGTTCCAAGTGTACCTTCTCGTGTAATAAAGGATTTGTACGAATTGGAATGGAGCAGGTTCAGTGCACAGCCCTGGGAACGTGGACAGAGAAACCACCCTTGTGTGAAGGTCAGTGCTCACAGTGGTGACAGGTACTAGAAAATAGGAATAGTCTTCAGTAAATTAAGGCCATTGGCTCATATGCAGGAGGGATAACTGGAACTAATTTATAGGCATTCGATTAAAAAAAAGGTGAAGTGTCACCTAATCTGGACATTCTTAGTTCATAAAATCTAACCTTTTCACCTTCAGCCATACAGTGTCACAGTCTGCAGAGGCCTGAGAAAAGTCGGATGGACTGCTCTCATCCACTTGGAATCTTTGCTTTCCAATCCACCTGTGCATTTGCCTGTGAGCCTGGCTTTGCTTTAACTGGAACAAAGGCAACCCACTGCTTAGCAACTGGGAACTGGAGTGCTCCAATACCTACATGTCAGGGTAAGGTTCATTCTTTCCTTGGTCCGTTTTTGGGATGAAAGTCAACCCCTTTACAGAACTGGTTGAGGTCTTACATATTAGATATCTTCAACATGGCTGCCATATAGTAACAATAGCTGACTTTCATTCCCCCCAGGAGTGCCGTATATATCATGCCATGGCTAAACTTGTCCTTTCCAGTGGATGGCATAACCTAAACTGCTGCAAATGCATTTCCCCCCTACTAGTATTCTTTCTTGTTCTAGTTATCGAATGTGAAAAACTGCATGCTCCTGAGAATGGAGAACGGAAGTGTTCTCATCCATATGGAGACTTTGCCTATAGCTCTAGCCTTATCTTCTATTGCAGTGGGGGGTTTGTGCAAGTTGGAACAGAGCGGCTTCAGTGAAAAGCCATGGGGAAGTGGACTGAAAAACCACCTTTGTGTGAAGTTCAGTGCTCAGTACTCTCTTTTGAATCAACTGAGAAAATCATGCTCTATAGATAGAGAAGTTAACAGCCAATTATTTTTACACAATTGGATCCTCTCTAATATAATACTTCTGTTGACAGCAGTGCCCACAACACTAATACATTTTAATTATTTATTAGTTACACCTCTTCCACCTTTCTTTTAAAAACTCAAAGTAGTGCTCATGACTTTCATATCCAATTCATCATTTAACTTTCTCACCAGGAACCTGGGAGTCTAAATAAAGTATCCTTCATAACTTGTTAAGTTTATTTATTTATGTTTATTTATTGGATTTACATATATCCCACCTAGCTCCCAAAATGGGATTCAGGTTGGTAAAGATTGGATACCAAGTAGTGGATACTTATTTCATGGTGGGTGGGGGCAAAGGCAGGAATGCGGTAAAAACTTTAGATATATTTGCTTAACCAGATCATACCTGTATGTGCTCTCCTTTACCAGAAAGTTTGACATCTGGATGTTCAGGGTGTGGAGCAACAAGTGCTGTTCCCTCTTAATATAAAGACATGTGATTTTGTGTTCCTGGAGTTGGGTGGGATGGTCCTTTCACTGTAGAGACATACATAGTAGCTTCTCCTGTTGTTGGTCTTCCTGTGACATCCCAATTGACAGAACCAGAAGGCTGTCATCTGGTGAAGATGGAGGCAAGAATGTTTGGAACCTGTGATATTTGGAATGCTCTGTCATTTTCATCTCTGATCCTCCCCCCCAAAAAACAAACAAACAGTGTACTAAACTCATGTTAAACTCTCCTTCGGTAACAGTGGCATCACTAACTTTGATATCATCCAGTGCAGAGGGGCTGCCCTGTCCTGCCACTTTGTTTGCTTGTAACCCCCTCCCTGGGTGTCTGCTTGGCCAGACCTTAGAAAGTGTTGCCAGGAAGCAGAGGCAGCAGATTGCCCAGCCTTTCCTCTCCTCCTACTGCCTCACTTGCTCTCTTGCTTGCCGGGCCACCCAGCCAGGGGGACAGGTGGGCAAGTGAGGCAGCAGAAGGGAATGGAAGGAGTGCACTTGCACTTGCTCCTTGGGAGAAAGCCAGGCAGTGGAGCAGGGACGTAGCCAAGGGGGGGGGGGGTTCTTGGGGTCTGGACCCCCCCCCTTCCATTAGAAAAATGAATGATGTGTGCTGCTGTGCCGCTGCACCCAAGCCCCATTATAATGGTGGCACGTAGTCTGGACCCCCCCTTCCTAAAATCCTAGCTACGTCCCTGAGTGGAGGAACCTTGAGGGATAAGTGTGCTCTCCTCCTCCTCTGTTACCTACCTTCCTCCTCAGGGAGAGAGCCAGGCAGTAGTGACAGGTGAAGGGACTGATGCCAGGCCAGATCATGTGCACACATCCACTGAAGCAAGAGGAGAGCCTAACTAGGTGTCACCCCTCCTCTGGGGTGTCACCTCGTGTAGTCCGCATTCCCCGCACCCTCCAGTGAAACCAGTAGAATCATGCATGGATTCTTTTTGTTTCTCCCACCATATCCCCTCACCATTTTTCTTATTTTTAAAAGATCTTTCTCTAGAGGGATAGTAATAAACAGTAATGGTGGTATTATTATGCTTGTTTTCTTGGAGCATGATCACCACCTTTTACACTGTGAGTGGGGAAGCATTGGAGGAGACTTATGCCAGAAAAGGAGCGTATGCATGGGAATAATCTTGCTTTGAGTAAACAAATACACCATTACAGTTTATCACTTGATCTCTACATCTCTAGAGAGAAGGGGGGGAAACACTGAGGGAGAAACAGATGGCCACCTGACAATTGCTACACATCTGTAAACACATCTAGGGCATATGTGAGGGGAGCAAACATACGCACATGTAATGTCACAACCCATATCACAGGTAGAATGCCCACAAATGAACCAAAATATAGTGCCTTTCTACTGAAGACTTTTTTTTAAAGCCAGGAGAGCATTTGGATAGTGAAGTAACATGAAATGGTGTGGTAAGCTCTGTCTTATTTACATCATTCTTCTGTTTCAGCTATCAAATGCCCAGCTCTACATGAGCCAGTCAATGGTCATTTCAGCTGTATTCACTCTTATGGAAACTTTGCATATGGCTCCAGTTGCAACTTTTCATGCAGTGAGGGTTTTCAGCTTGTTGGACTGGAAGTGCTTGATTGCTTGGCTGGAGGAAACTGGACTGAACAATTGCCACACTGTAAAGGTCAGTGAGACAAAGTACACTTGTCTCTTCACACTTGTGGCTTTGACTTTCGCAGATTTGATTATTCATGGGTTTTATTAATATGTTCTCTCTAGGAATATCTAGGTACTCCAGCATAACTCTATGGTCAGCTTTAACCAAAAGTTGCACTGAAGGACCTAGCGATTCCTAGAGGGAACACTCCACTAGGTATTTGTAGCTCCTCCAGCACAATGCAGATGTTGACCACAGAGTTGCACTGGAGGACCTAGAGATTCCTAGAGAGGTGTTCTCTCAGGTAAAAACATGGTGTTTTTGTTATTTGTGGATTTTCCACATTCATGGGGGTCCTGTGCTTCTAACCCCAGTGAATGTGGACAAGTGTACATCTAAAGCCACTGCCTAAATTGTACTGAATGAAAAGTAAGGATGAAGTGAGCGTGTGGAATCAAAGTATGGTGGGTGCTCTGAAGAGTCCTGGAAATAAAGATGCAGAATATTAGTTATTTTGGCCTCAAAGGGAGGGAGGGCATTTCTTCAGATGCATGTCTTTATCTCACATATCACCCTTCGAGCTGTCCTGATTTAACAGGAACAGTGCAGATTAATCTTCTGCCATCTCACTTTTTTAGCTCTGTGAACATGTCCTAGTTTCCCTTATCTCCTCCCACTTTCCCTCTTTGCCCTCAGCTTACTTCAGTTGCTACAAAATGAATTAAAAATGGAAAAGGGGGAGAGGAAAGGAGAGGATGGAATCTTGGCCTTCTCAGTTGGCTCAGGCAAAGACAAACTACTGTAGCCTTTCCTAGCTTGCATGATCTCAATAACCTTTGCTATTTTGGCCAATCATGTCCTAGTTTTCATCTGTGAAATGTTTATATCTGCCTTGTTTTTCCCTCTCTTACTCTAGCTATTGAATGTCCCAAACTGAATAGTCCTAAGAATGGAGAATTGAAATGTTCTCATCTATATGGAGACTTCACGTATAGTTCCAAGTGTACCTTCTCGTGTAATAAAGGATTTGTACGAATTGGAATGGAGCAGGTTCAGTGCACAGCCCTGGGAACGTGGACAGAGAAACCACCCTTGTGTGAAGGTCAGTGCTCACAGTGGTGACAGGTACTAGAAAATAGGAATAGTCTTCAGTAAATTAAGGCCATTGGCTCATATGCAGGAGGGATAACTGGAACTAATTTATAGGCATTCGATTAAAAAAAAGGTGAAGTGTCACCTAATCTGGACATTCTTAGTTCATAAAATCTAACCTTTTCACCTTCAGCCATACAGTGTCACAGTCTGCAGAGGCCTGAGAAAAGTCGGATGGACTGCTCTCATCCACTTGGAATCTTTGCTTTCCAATCCACCTGTGCATTTGCCTGTGAGCCTGGCTTTGCTTTAACTGGAACAAAGGCAACCCACTGCTTAGCAACTGGGAACTGGAGTGCTCCAATACCTACATGTCAGGGTAAGGTTCATTCTTTCCTTGGTCCATTTTTGGGATGAAAGTCAACCCCTTTACAGAACTGCCAATAAAATGAACCGTTCCGGATCCCTCGTGTAAGGCGAATTCCGCCTATGCTCGAGCCCCATTGGAAACAATGGGGCTCGTGCGCGGCACCATTCAATTGAATGGGACGCGCTGCCCCTTCCGCCCCGCGTGTGCCCCGCGGCTTGAGCGCGTATGCTCAAGGCCGCGTATGGCGTGCCCACGTATGGCGCGGGCGCACTGTACAATGTATTAGTTGCATTCTGCTTTCATTGCTGTTTTTATTTGAATATTTTATATTGTTATTATTATTATTATTAAACTTTATTTATGAAGCGCTGTAAATTTACACAGCGCTGTAAATACAATCTTTTTAGTTAGACGGTTCCCTGCCCTCGAGCCTTGATGATTTGGTAGGCAATGTGATGCTTATATAACTATATAAAGTAAATAATTCACAATGTAAGATATAATAGTTGTGTTTTCCATTTTAGCTATCCAATGCCCAGCTCTGGAAATGCCAGACAATGGTAAGGGAAACTGTTCTCATCCCTATGGACAATTTGCATATAATTCCAGCTGCATCTTCTCCTGCAACTCTGGCTTTCAGTTAATTGGAGCACAGAAACTGAAATGCATGGATGAGGGGAAATGGACAGGAGACGTGCCCATCTGTGAAGGTATTCTTGGGTAAATGGAGTGGGCAGTAGGAGTTCCTCCCATAAATCCGATCTCAGCTGATTTCCAAGGGTATATGTCTTGTGGCTGTCAGAAGAGCTGCAGGTGTCAAGATCTGCATTTTGTTCAAGATTTTTTTTAAAAAAAAAACACACAGCTTTATTTTCTTCCGACAATCTACTATTCTAGTTCTTCACATATTCATACAAGGCTTGACCTTTCATTAGAAACTAAGGGTATGCAGGGAGTGTGGACTGCACTTGGTGACACCCCAGAGGGGCAAGTATATCTTGTGGGGCTGTATACCCGGTGGGACTGGCGTGGCGGCTAGGTGAGCAAGAAATGATGTTGCATCCCTTTCTTGCTTGCCCAACAGGTATGCCAGGTCACAAACAACCCTCTGAGGCCATAGCACTGTCTCTCCCAAGCTCCTGCTGCTGCTGCTGCTGCTGCTGCTGCTGCTGCTGCTGCTGCTGCTGCTGCTGCTGCTGCTGGAAGGACAGTGCCTTCTGTTTGGACTCCAGCATGGTTGCACCCATGCCAGACTCCAAATGGCACTCCAGAAGATGTAGCACTAACCCTCCAAAGAAGCAGCTGATGTTGGACAGGACACTGCTTTCCATTTTGGCCCTGGCATGGCTCCAAAATGGCCCTCCGGAGGCTGCAACAGTCTGCCCCCTGCCCCCCCCCCCCCCGCACCTGGTGACACCAACTTCAGGAATATTGTTATGTGTCATCAAGTTAACTCACACTTATGGCAACCTCATGAATGAGGGATCTCAAAGACTTTCTGTTATTAACAGCTCTGCTTAAATCTTGCAGTCTTGAACCTCTGGCTTCCTTAATTGAGTCAATCCATCTAGTTTAAGATACCATTAAAAAAAGCTTTTATACTTGTAGCCATTCAAATATCATAATTGAATAAACTACTTCATTATCGCAATAGAAATCTTGCCTTGGGTAAGGATAACATAGTCATCTGGAAAGTTTGATATAAAAAAGTATTTACCTACATATTTCTTTCATCATTTGCTCCCTCAGCATTCTTTATTTATGTATCTTTGTCTGTAGAGAAATTCTAGTCCTTTCCCCTAAAGTTTATCTTCTTTTCCAGCTTCCAAGTGCCCAGTGCTGCATGCTCCAGCAAATGGACAGTTAAACTGCTCTCATCCTCATGGACACTTTGCGTACAATTCTACATGTGCCTTCTCTTGTAATACGGGATTTGTACAAGTTGGATTGGAGGTGCTTAATTGTATGGACCTGGGAGAGTGGACAGGATCAGTACCAGTCTGTGAAGGTAAAATGAATAATCTCTTGAAGGCCTATATTGGTGGAAAGACAGGATATAACTGGCTTGATTGTGTTAATTTATGTGAACTAAATGTTTTTGCCCAATAATATTTTCCAGACTCTGTTCACTCACTTAGTAACTGTGTAAGATCTTTTTTTTCACTGGATCCATTGCATATAGCTGCATTCTACATGTACTTTGAATAATTTGTACTCCCCTTTTTACCTCTATGAGGCCTTAAGATCTTCTTCCACATCTCTTCTCCAGTTTCCATTTATCTTTCTTGGTGAAGTGGACATTGATGAGGGGCAGGGCTTTTCCTGCAGTAGCATCCCACCTATAGAATGGCCTCCCCATTTCCAAGTAGGCTTTCTTTATCACCAGCTTTGGAGTGCTTAATTGCCAGAAAAGAACTTTCACCTGAGTATTTAAAATACAGTATTTCTTAATAGTGAACTGTTTGGGGTATAAAAATAATAATAATAGATCAAAGCGGTTTACAGACTATTAAAACCATTACAAACCATCTCATAAAAATAGATAAAATCTTATAATACATTCATACAAATATATAAACTCTAAACACAGTCCTTCAAGAGGGTAAGGCAGAGAGTCGATGGCAACGGAAATACGCAACTTCATTCTTCAGAGGGGAAGGCTTGACAAAAGAGAAAGGTTTTAAGCCTCTTTTTAAATGTTTCTAGGGGGGTCATCAGACAGAGCTCCTCGGGAAGACTGTTCCAAATCCGTGGGGCCATCACTGAAAAGGCCATCTGGGAAGTGGAAGCATATTTGGACGAAGGAATTTCCAACAGATTCTTCCCGGATGTTCTGAGTGTGTGGGGCAGATTATATGGGGAGATGCGGTCCCTCAAGTAACTCGGGCCCAAGCCATATAGGGCTTTATAGGTGATAACCAACACCTTGTATTGCGCTTGCAAGCGAATGGGCAGCCAGTGGAGATCTTTCAAAATAGGTGTTATATGGTCAAACCTGGATGCACCGGTGACCAATCTGGCTGCCATGTTATGTACTAACTGAAGCTTCCGGGCTTGGTACAAGGGTAGCCCCATGTAGAGCGCATTACAGAAATCTAAGCGAGAGGTTACCAGAGCATGTACCACAGTTTCAAGGTCCCTTTGGCCCAGGTAGGGTCGCAGCTGGCATATCAGCCGAAGCTGATAGCAAGCACTTCTGACCGTCGCATCTACTTGAGATGTCAACTGCAGGGATGAGTCCAGAAGTACTCCTAGGCTGCGAACTTCAGGGGAAGTGTGAACCCATTCAGGACAGGTGGATAAACTTCCTTCCCCGGGCTTGGGGAACCTATCACAAGCACTTCCGTTTTCTCTGGATTCAGACTGAGTTTGTTTTCCCTCATCCAGCCCATTACCGACTCCAGGCAGGCGTTCAAAGGAGAGACTCCATACTTAGTCACTGCATCAGTCGGAGAGACAGAGAAGCATATTTGGGTGTCATCAGCGTACTGATAACACCGTGCCCCGTGTCTCCGGATGATCTCTCCCAGCGGTTTCATGTAAATGTTAAAGAAAGTGGGGGACAAAATAGCTCCCTGAGGGATCCCAGATGTTAGTTCCCTCTTAGAGGAGCAAGTGTCCCCCAACTGCACCATCTGGAATCTGCCTGAGAGGTAGGAACGGAACCACTGGAGCGCAGTGCCCCTGATGCCCAACTCCCTCAGGTGTTCCAGAAGGATACCATGGTCAATGGTATCGAAAGCCGCTGAGATGTCCAAAAACACCAACAAGGTCACACTTCCCCTTTCGATGCCCAGACAGAGATCATCGACTAAGGCGACCATGGCAGTCTCAACTCCATATCCCGATCTGAAGTCAGTTTGAAATTGGTCCAGATAATCGGTTTCATCCAAGACTGCTTGGAGTTGGAAGGCAACCGCTCTCTCGATCACCTTACTTAAAAATGCAATAATGAGACCGGTCTATAGTTATTCCTTACCAGGGGGTCCAGGGAGGGTTTTTTGAGCAACGGTTTAACTGTTGCTAGTTTTAAACTAGTTGGAAATTTTCCCTTCATTTATGTGGAACTCTGTCATCGCAGCTACTTCTGCCAGTCCCTCTCCAAATTTACCTCTTGTTTATTTTTGGGAGTAATATTTCATTCATGAATAGATTTGCATATTAATTTGTCTACAACTTCTACATTAATTAGGCTATTCAACATCTATATCAATGACTTGGATATTTTTATCTGCATTCCTAAAAACAGTTGGCCCTCCGTTTTGCCAGGGGATCCTTTCTGGATCCCCAAGCGAAAATGGAGACTCACCAATATTCAAGCCCCATAGGTTTGAATGGGGTGCATGCCCGTGAGCATTTGCCCCAAAGGTAATAACAGAGGTTGCCCCTCTATGAGTATTCAAGACTGCGGACCTCAAGTCCACAAGAACGGAGGGGCAACTGTATGCTTACCTGGAAGGAAGTCCTATTGGGCAGAAAGGGGGCTACTTGTGATAGAACATAGGAGGAAACAAAAATTTCTCAGTGGGATATTGAACTCCACATATTAGATATAATTATCTTATGGTCCGAAACACACAGAAATAATAATAATAATAATAATAATAATAATAATAATAATAATAAATTTTTATAATTCAGTTGAGACTGCTTTAACTGCCCTAGCTCAATGCTAGGAAATCCTGGGATTTGTACTTCATTGTGGCACCAGAGCTCTCTACAGAGAAGGCTAAATGTCTCACAAAACTACAGTTTATACAGATAAAGTATATCAATGAAAACTACTGATACCATTTTCCAGGAACAAGAAAATTAATAAATACTGAATAAAATTTGTTAAAAGGGGCGGAAGGGGTGGCACACAAAAAAAATGAAAATTATCTCATGGAATGTGAAAGGAATAAACGCTGGGCAAAAAAGGAGCATAATATTTCATAAACTGGAAAAACTCAAGGGAGATATATTATGCATTCAAGAAACTAAAATCAAAGAGAATGAAATAAGATACTTAAGAAATCCCAGACTGGGACAATGCTATGCTTCAGCCACAAATGCAAAAAAAGAAAAAAAGAAAAATGTTGCAATATATATAAATAGAAAATACAATTCAAGAGAAATATTTAAAGATCAGGCAGGATTATATGTTGCAGTGGAAGTGATAAGTAATAACCTTAAATTTTTGTGTGTAGGCATATATGCCCCCCTAGAAAACAGAGACTCATATTTCAGACAAATTCACAAAGAAATAAAGAAAACGAACTATGATAATATATTAATCATGGGAGATTTTAATGCAGTTATTAACCCAAAACTAGATCGAAAGTCAAGTCAAACAAAAAAATTAAGAAAAACCAGGGTAAACTCCCGAAAACCTTCTTTGAACTTTTTGAAGATATAAATCTTACAGACGTATGGAGAAATAAATATAATCTGACAAGCGGCTATACATTTCACTCAGAAGTCCATGATTCATTATCAAGAATAGACCTATTCCTTGCTTCAAAATCCTTTTTACCTCAAATTAAATCTATGGAAATCCTGACAAAACCGACATCGGACCACAATCCAATAATGTTAGAAACTATAGAAAGGAAAACAGATTACATTTGGAGATGGCAGGAATCTTTATTAAATGAAGAAGAAATTGTGAAGAAAATTAAAGAAGAATTGAAATTTTTTTTCAAAGAAAACAAAGCAGAAGGCATGTAAAATAAAGTGATATGGGATATGGGATACTAGTAAAGCCATTATCTGAGGAATATTTATTAAAATAAAGAAAGAACAGAAATATAAACTACAAAGAAAAGAGAAACCGATCATCAAAGAACTAAGAAAGAAATTAAAAATGGAAGAATAAAGGAGATAAAAAATTAAAGATAGAGATGATGCTATTACTGTCATGGCCAGCCAAGAGCAGGACCCGGAGGATGAGGAGGAGGCCGTGGCCCCTCAAGTGCAAGAGGAGATGGAGGCTATACCAGATCCCAGTTCTGCCCTGCCAGACCCCAGCCCTGATCTCCCAGCCCCAGGGGTTGAGGTTCAGCCAGTCCTAGCTCTGTGGGGTTCCCTCCTGAGGCTCAGCAGCCTAGTGTTGACTCTGTGGAAGAACCAAGCATGGAGGTTCCTTCCTTTAGGCAGAGGAGAGCTGAGAGTTCTTGCATGCGTCGATCCAAGAGGCTTGCAGAGAGGCAACCTGCAGATAAGCCACAGCTGGCACAAGGGAGGGCAGCTGGAGAACGCCAACCCTTTGCCAGAGATTATTGCAGAATCCTTCATTGTGACTGCTGTCGGCACTTGTTTCCTGAACCCTTGTCTGTCTTGAACCTACAACTTTGGAACGAACTGGACTACTGCTGCCTTCTGGCTGCCCTGACCTTGGACCGAACTGACTTCTGTGACCTCTGGTATCCTGACCTTGGCTTTATTTGTGGCTTGCTTCTCTAGGACTCTGGAAAGGTCTGTAGACTAGTTCCCAGCCGCCTAGTCAGCTCTCTTGCTGAACCATGACTATCAGTGTTTGTGTGTGTACTGGCCGCAGTCCAGGACAATTACAACAACAATTAAGATCCCTAAATTTAGCTGAAATATCAAAGAAGATGAAAATGATCAGACAAAAACAATTTGAATTTGGAGATAAAGCTGGGAAATTATTAGCCAATAAAAAGAACAAAAAGAAACAACTAATTATAGAACTGAAACATAAAGATAATTTGATTACAGACCAGGAACAAATCAAGAAGATATTTAAAGAATATTTTGAAAATCTCTACAAATACAAAGAAGAGGACTGTGACAAAGAAAATATTAACAAATATCTAGAGAAACAGAACATAACATCATTGAATCAACCTCAAAAAGAAATGTTGCATCAGAACTTCACAGATAAAGAAATTTCCGAGGCAATAAAGAAATTAAAATCAGGCAAGACCCCTGGACTATACGGCCTGTCAGCTGCATATTATAAAAAATCTGAAGAGATTTTAATCATCTCATTAAAAGAGACATTAAACGATATACAAAAAGAAGGAATCCCTGATTCATGGAAACAAACATTAATTACATTCATTCATAAAGAAGGAAGAGACGAACACGAAACTAAGAATTACAGACCCATCTCTTTGATAAGCGTGGATTACAAGATCTTTGCAACGATCTTTGCCGAGAGATTAAAAAAGATTTTAGTAAATATTACCCATGAAGACCAGAATGGATTTCTCCCAAACCACCAAATAAAGAACAATATTAGAACAGCGATTAATATAATAGAATATTATGAACACCATATTGAAAAAAACTAGCATTAGTTATGGTGGATGCAGAGAAGAAATTTGATAGAGTTAATTGGCTGTTCCTATTAAAAATAATAGAAAGAATGAACATGGAAGATAAATTTCTATCTTGGATAGAGGCTATCTATAGAGATCAAAAGGCCCAACTAATAGTGAATCAAGAAAGATCAGAGCATATAAGAATCGAGAAGGGCACCAGACAGGGGTGCCCACTATCACCTCTGCTATTTTTGCTAATTTTAGAAATATTGAACAACAGGATAAGAGGAAATCCAAATATAAAAGGTGTTAAAATAAAGGAACATCAATGGAAATTAAGTGCCTTTGCAGATGACCTAATCTGTTACGTGGAAGACCCCCAAAGAAGCTTGGAATATCTAATTCTTGAGATAGCAGAATTTGGCAAACACTCTGATTTTACTATAAATCAAGAAAAATCATTGGCCATTCTTAAAAAAATGAATACACTAGAAGAAAGAGAAATACAACGGATAACAGGATTTAAAACATAAAGCAAAGCAAAGTATCTAGGGGTAATTACTAAAAGTAACATTGACTTATTTACAAATAATTATGAGAAGTTGTGGAAAGAAATAAAAAATGACTTAGAGAGGTGGTCTAGTCAGCGTTTATCATTAATGGGAAGAGCTTCTGTCATTAAGATGAATGTCCTACCTAGAATTTTATTTTTATTTCACAATTTACCTATAATTTCTAAAGAAAACTATTTAGAAAAATGGCAGAAAGAATTAGCAAAATTTTTCTGGCAAGGGAAAAAAGCCTGGGTCAAATAGAAATTACTAATGGATGATAAAAAAAGGGGGTGGATGGGCCCTCCAAAATCTTAAATTATATTACATCATGTCTAAAATGGTTAGAGGAATGGGTGAAAATAGATAATGATCGCCTACTTTGTTTGGAAGCTAACAACATATGCTATGGTTACCATGGTTATACGTGGTATGATAAATCTAAAGTTGACAAAAACTTCGAACACCACTTTATAAGACGCTCCTTATATAAGGTGTGGACTAAAACTAAAAGACAATTCTATAGAGAAATCCCAGAGTGGACCTCATCACAAGAGGCTTTTTTATTTAGAACCAGAAATAATAGAGAACCATGGCTGAAATATATTTATTACAAACAGAAGATAACAACGAATATAAAATGAAACATATAGACCAACCACAAAACAAACAAACAAAAAACAAACAAATGTAAACTGGTTCTTATATAATAAATTATATACGTGATTTAGACAAGATAGAAAAGAACATGGAATAACTAAAACTAGAAATGAACTAGACGAAATTTTCTTTGATAAGAACAGACCTCGTTTAGCAAATTTCTATGAATTACTCAAAAATAGAGACTTAGAGTCTGAGACGGTAAAACACACAATGATTCAGTAGGCATGTGAAATAGGAAGAACTATTGATTTAGATTCCTGGGGAAAATCATGATTAATTACAAATAAATTTACATTATGTCAAAACCTAAAAGAGAATTATTCCAAAATGTTTTATCGGTGGTATATGACACCTACAAAGACAAACAAAATATATAATACAGGAACAAAGAAATGTTGGAAATGTGGTACACAAGAAGGAAATTTCGATCACTGTTGGTGGAAATGCAATAAAGCAAAAGAATATTGGAGAGCGATAAATGATAGAATGACTGATATCTTACAGACAATGTTACCTCTAACACCAGAGCTTTTTTTGCTCAATATGATAGATTAAAAAATCAATATAAACAGCCATAATAGAAACTGAAAAAATTATAATATACATGGTCACGTCAGCAAGAATCCTCTTTGCCAAATATTGGAAAAAAGAACTGTCGCCGGGCCCCAAGCCCCGCCAGCTGGGGAAGGTGGTCCGAGGGGTTCCATAGTACAAAGTCACAGATGCCAACTGATGCTTAACTCTGGATTAATACAACTCAACCAGGCCTAACAGGCAACAACGAAACAGAAACTGGTTACTTCACTGTAGTCCCAAGTTAAGGCTTAGCCCGGGCGGCCCTCTCCTCCAGGACCTGTAGCTCTTCCCTGTCTTCCGGGGCTGCCGCGTTCCATGGGCCAACACTGCCCGCAGATATCCCACAGTAGGCACAGGCCGGGGTTTATGACGGGATGGGCCTGGTAGGGCTCTGGGTCGCCACACGTGGGATGGACCAAGGAGGCAAACAAACTCTCCACCGGGTCACTACGGTCACTTCCTCGTCCGCCCATGGAAGTAGCGCCAGTTTATCTCCGCCACCAAGGTGTCTCGTACTCAGGCCTCGACCTCTCCCTCGTGTCCAGTTGCGTGCCCCTCCTTCCGCGACCACGCTGCCTCTGGCTCCACCACCCCTCCTCCTGGGACTTCCTCCTCCTCCCCTTTTCTACCCTCTAGGCCCAGCCCTTCCCCAGACTTTACCCCAGTCCCAGCTATTTCTCCTTGGGCCAAGGTGCTCCTTGCATTTCTGGCTCTCCCAGCGTCCTCTTGCCTGTCGTCTTCAACCGTGGGACCCCAACCCGACTCCTCCCCTTCCTCTACCCTTTCACAAGAACAAATATCATCTACTGAGGAATGGCTATTGCAGGGACGTAGCCAGGATTTGGGGAAGGGGGGGGGGTCCAGACTAAGTGCCATCATTATAATGGGGCTTGGGTGCGGTGGCGCAGCAGCACACACCATTCATTTTATCTAATGGAAGGGGGGATCCGGACCCCAAGAAACCCCCCCCCTTGGCTACGTCCCTGGCTATTGAAAATAAGAGAAAACATGGACATGGATATACTTACAAGACTAATGAAAAATGAATTCTCGAAGGACAGTATAAAAGACTAGGATTGTGTAAAAGAATTTTGTAAGAAACAAGGATGGCCCTTTATTGTAACATATGTTGTAAAAATCAACGAATTAGTAGTAAATGAGAAATATTATATTGTACAATAATTTAAACAATTGATAGAAAAGATGATAGAAATCTTGGAGTTCCCTTTTTTTTCTTTTTGGTAATAGTTTACTTATAGCTGATTTAAGGAAACACAGATTTATATATATATATATACATAAACATATATGTGTTTTTATTAGCGTATAACCAATACCAATACGGTAAAACCAATATTAATGTACGGAATCCACAATTATTGGTATAAAAAGAACCTGGGAAATGGGGAAAATTACAGTAATAAAGATGAAATAATGAGGATAGGAAGAATATTGATAGAAAAGGTTATAAGAGATCTTGAAGAATCTTAAGATTTTCGTAATTATTTGTTGTAAGTTGTGAATTTATCTGTATGTCATGGTGTTATTTTGGTTCGTTGATGTTTGTTTACTGTCAATTTTTATCAATAAAAACTTTTTTAAAAAACTACAGTTCCCAGAATTCCCTAGCATTCAGCCACGGCAGTTAAAATGGTCTCAAACTGGATTATTCTCACAATGTGTTTTGGACCTTATGTGATATGATAAAACAGTTGACTGTCGTTCAGATTTTAATAAACCATTACTACAGTGCTGTGTGTAGAATGTGCAGAACATTTTTTTTTATATCCAGTGGGTGAAACCAGTTTGGATTTGACATTTCTTCATTTTTGTTCCCCTACTTCTTACCCATAGTCAAAAGGTGTCCTCTGCTGAGGGATATAGAGAATATGAGGATGAATTGCTCCAACCCCTTGGGCTTCTTCAGCTATAGATCATCATGTCGCTTCCACTGTGCCGAGGGCTACATTCTCAATGGAACAAGTACAGTTCAGTGCCAACCTAATGGCCAATGGTCAGCTGATATGCCTTTTTGTAAAGGTACTTACAGTCTTTATTTTGGATGACATCATATTTAAATAAGAATCCCAGTAGGTTCTTGACCTGTCAGATGTGACTGGCTTCCTTCTAGATTTTTAATTCATGTCAGACATGAAAAAAATGTGGAGAGCATCTACTAACAAACAATCTACAATTAAAAGAGTGCATTTCAAGATGCTGAAAAAGTATATTTGTTTTATACTTCGGAGTTTATCCCACGGGACAGGAGGCTTTCAATTTCGAAAGAGAAGATGGCGAGGTCAATTCAAAAATTCATGCAATTACGTGATTACTATCACACCTTAAATTATCTGTAATGGCCTTCCCGAACGTGACCCAGATTCTGTGCAAAGTAAGCCATCATATCGGTGAATTTTTAATTGCGAATTGGCACCTTTGTGCATTTCAGTCAGACTCCAGATGACTGGAGCATAGCATATTTAGGTAAGTGAGAGAGAAGAACCAAGGAATCCCACAGTTTACAAAAGAGGTTGGGGGGGGGGGGGGGAAGAATGGTTAAAAGAACATGCCCTATTCACGTTAAAATGGGCATATATTCACTCTTGTCACATTAAAACATGAATATAATGGTTATCCAATAGCTCCCAGTCCATGCCTCTTAATTAGCAGGCAGGAGCCCCCCCCCCCCCCCCCAGCAATGCTGAAGGACAAGCAGAAGCAAAATTGAAGCGGAATTGCAGCGTGGCTTCATGGGAACCCCCCTTCCAGATTGGGGGGGGGGAACCAGGACCAACAGAGACATGCACATCACACCAAACAGCTGTTCTCTGGAGCAAGTGAAACATATTTCAAGAGTGACTTATTAGTAATACTTTAAAAAAAATAGCTGAAAATTCTCCCCAAATTATTTTCTGCTCTGGTCAGCTGCCAAACAGAAGATCATGTTAAACCTGAAACACCTAGCTTCTGACGTCAGCTGACAGTGTAGCCTTGATATACAGAACAAAATCCCAGCAGACAATGATCACTAAGTAAACTGACGCTAATCCTCTTTGCATATCCCCCCACCCTGAGGCATTGCCACCAACAACAGAACAATACACAGATTAACAGGAAAATCACTCCTCCCTACCCACTCCTTCTAGAATATGGCCACATAGCCGGAAAAACCCACAAAAAACTATCAGCTTGCTTTGTTGATGGAACAGAGCACTGTTGTGCAAGCAGTAAGGTGATGCCTGTGCACCCCCTAGCCTTGGATTGCCATGAACCTCTCCAGCAACACTTGGACTTGCCATTCAAGGGTGTCAGAAAGTTGATGGCTAATTGAGAAGCAGATATTGAAGCTGAAAGGTGGAGGGAATGCCAAGGCCTTTGATATGATGATAGATAAAGCCCCTGAATAAATAGGACTTCCAACAAGATCTCTGGTTTCAGTGCAGAATCTTGAGGTCAGCTACACACAGAAGCTGGCGGAACTCCTTTCCCTGAAAATGGAGGAAAGATTGCCATTTTTATCCTTCGTGTTCTAAGGTACTCCATTTAGGAAAAAGCAAGTCCAAAGAAGTCTATTATTTGGTATAACTGACAGAAAGAGCCAAGACTAGAACAGCAGAGCACTGGAACAGGAGAGCTGGTCATGACTTCACTTGCTTTGTCTCTAATGCATGGTTTCGTCATTAATTCCAGAAAGTGTGGCCCCCTTTTTCAAGCAAGTTCTCCTTTATACTGGTGGTGCTGCAGCATTGATTGTTGCCTTTGCGCTCTCTGGGGGTCTGATAGCTTTGGTGATCAAGCATCTCAACAGACGAGGTAAAGAAACCTACACTTTTTCACACACACTTTATCTTCTCCCATGTGGAAATCTTGTCTTCTTATAGTTTAGACTACATCATCTCTCCTACATATCATGCAGAAGATGTTGGTAAAATTCTGGTCAACGTCACTTCAGAATCTGAGTGATAATTTAGAAAGTTTTGTATTTAAATTACAAAACACTATCCTCTCCCTTTATGTTACAGAGAAAGATTTAGTGTAGAACCCTGTCTGATGTGTTTACTAAATGCAGAATCTGCTTTAAGGGTGTTGGCAGAAAGATCCAAAAATACCGCATTTCTTTTGCAGTTTGAAATAGTACAGTAAGGCTTTCTACTTTCTACATTCTACATGATGCGCAAACTGGCTCTAGCAAGTCACAGCATAAGACTAGATAGCTCTTAATTCTGTTGCTACTTCCTCCTATTACCTACAGCTCATTTTATCTTAAAATAGCTGTATTTTGTTTATCACCAATGTACACCTTATAATTTTAGAGTTTCTACAATTTTCATGGTTTTCTCACTATTTCATGCTTTTCTCACTATTTCATGGTTATTCACCCAAAAGGAGCCCTGGTGGCGCAGTGGTTAAATGCCTGTACTGCAGCCATTAACTCAAAACCACAAGGTTGCGAGTTCAAGACCAGCAAAAGGGCCCAAGCTCGACTCAGGCTTGCATCCTTCCGAGGTCGCTAAAATGAGTACCCAGACTGTTGGGGGCAAATTAGCTTACTTGCTAATTAGCTTACTTGCTGTTCACCGCTATGATCTTTGGAATAGCGGTATATAAATAAAACAAATTATTATTAAAATAAAACAAATTATTATTATTAAAAAAATAATTCTTGAGGATTTGCAATCAAAAGTAAAGTGATAACTGCAATTTATTTAATTCAGTTAGTTTTCCAACTGAATCCATTTTTCTGTATAGTATCAAGGGAAACGCTTTCAGCTGAGTTTTTAAATACATCTATTGCATCTGTGTATGTGCGTCCGTGCAGTGGCATCACAACCTTTGGTGTCACCCAGTGCAGAGGGCTTGTTGGGGTGGTGGCAGTGGCTTGCTCTCCCCGCTGACTTGCTCGCCTGTCCCCCTTCACTGGCTGCCTGCCAGCTGCCCTGGCAAACCTTGTAAGGGTTGCTGGGAAGTGATGCCAGCAGATTCCCCTGCCTTTCCTCCCACTGCCTCACTCACTTTCTCATTTGCCCGGCCTCCCACCCAGGATGTTTGAGGGTCAGCTGGGCAAGTGAGACAGCAGGAGAGGATGGAAGAGGTGCACTCATGCCCCCCCCCTCCATTGCTGAGCTTCCTCCTCAAGCAGAAGCCAGGCACCTAAGAAGCCTTGGGTGAGCATTCGCTCCTCTTCCAACTCCACTGCCCAGCTTATTCCTTAAGAGAAAGCAGGCAGTGGCAGAGACTTGAGGGGCAAGTGTTCACCCCTCCTCCTCCTCCTCTGCTTCCTCTTCTGGGAGAGAGACAGACCGTGGAGAAGGGCTCAGCACCGGGTGTAGTAGCACTAGCATGCACGCATCTCCTCGCAGCAGGAAGACGGCTTGATCAGGTGTCACCCCTCCTCTGTCACTTAGTGACGCCACTGTGTGTGCGTGTATGTATGTAATGCCCTGTCTGTATCTAACTCAAGAAACACACTTTGTGGATGAAACCAAAAATAGTTCATTGGCAAGATTAGCAGAGAAGTAAATCCTTTGGCAAATCTGAATTAACAAGCTAAATTTTACTCCTATAATACATATAGCTTCTCCTCTCTTCTAAAATCATTTCCACAGAGTGCTAGGCAGCTATATGACCTTGGTTCACACACAACAATCCCCCTCAGCTGCTCACCCTCTGCTCACATACTCAGGCTCCCAACATGGCTCCAGCATGGTCAAGCAGGCAGAGAACTATGAAGGGCAACTGACAGTGTATTTAATATTTCCAGTTGACAAAGCTTGCCAGAAAGTTCTTAAAACAAAGGATAAGACTATACAGAATAAAACAATGTAAAATCCGTAGGGAGAGGCGGGAAATATAAATACGTAAACTTTTATAAATCTAAAACAAATTAACAAAAAGAACATAGTGATATTCAGTTAAAAGCATTTAACTAATTAGTGCCTCCATTCAGACAGTAAGATCTGTAGACCAGGGCCTAAACATTAAGACTTAGAAGACATGAACAGCTTATTTTAGTATTTAATGCAATGTGCTGTCTTTGCCCTTCAGTGGTGAAGTATATTTCAGGAAACTGGATGGTTTAATTTATTTGAAAACTCATGGGGTGCCAGTCATAGGCCATCATGAACCATATCCATATGCTTTGGAAGCTGTTGAGTTAATATGCAGGTGAAACAGAAGAATGTGGCTGCAAGGAAAGAGAACTGTTCAAATTAACCAAATTAATCAAATTTCCTGGAAACTGAACTCAAAAATGCCAAAATGAAAGGATAACAAGAATGCTGTTTTCAGTACACAGCTAGATAAACGAGCACTGGTTCATCTGGAAACCACAAACAGTTTGTCTATTGTATATTTGACAGGCAAAAACCTTTTATAGTCAAGATGACTGCTGTATTGTTTGCTGCAAACTTTTCTATTTCCATATTTTCCTCACTAAAGACAGTGTGAAGCTCATTGGTCCTGTAGATTTAATCCAGGGGAAGGGAAGTGTGTTCGTTTCAGAGGTTTTGGCCTGTGATTCCCATAATTAATCATCATTGACTATGCTGGTTGAGGCTGATGAGAGTTGTAGGCCAAAAACTTCTGGTGGGCTAATTGCTCATTTCTGCTGTAACCAATCTTGCAGGATTTTTGTGAGATGAAAGGCCTACCTGTAATCCTCTCAACAATATCACAGCATTGCCTTCTTGTCTAAATCGTAGCAATGTATTTTTCTGTTCTCTCTGTTCAAAATAATTTTCTCTCTCTCTGGTTCTGTATTTTTCATCCAATGGTAAATCTGACTCTAATCAGGTGAAAGAAAGAAGCTCCTGAGCCATACCAGGTATTTAGCATTTATATTTTTTGGGATGTGAAGTACTAACATCTAGATAAGTTACGTAATCAGATGTACACGTTTCCTAATGATACTTACTTAGAAGTAAATCCCATGACTTCCCAGTATGTGTGCCTAGAACTGTTGACTCAGTCACTCAACAGCAGTGCCCCCTCTCAACCTTTGTTGGCTGGTATACAGTTTGCATGTAGCAAGTGACTGTAGTGTAGCTTCAAATTCTCGATTGAAGCCAAAACAAATTGTGATAAACTTTGCAAAACAAACAACAAAGTCAACACTTCATGGTCTCCCCCTATTTTCACCAACTCTTGCCTCTCAGAAATTTTTACCTTTTTACCTGTTCTTGGTTGACCTTGTGTTTTTAGAAAGTCAATTTCCAAAATAGGGATTCCACTATTGGGAGAAAAGACAAATTACAAACTGATAGAATCATAGAATCGTAGAGTTGGAGATCCCTCTTCACGTTTCCAAATGTAACTCAGCACTAGAAGTGTGTTTTGTATATTTAATATACACAGGATGCTAACAGAAGGAAAGTGCCTTTGTTGGAGCTAGACTTTATGATTCTTTTGCTACACCACCTTTAGAATAACCATACATATTTATTGTCTTTCAGTGATCTAGGGGTACCTGGTGTGTTCTCTAATGCAGCATTTGATTCTGGTTTCTAAGGTAAGCCAGCTGTGTTGCTTTCAGACTTAGGTAGCTGGGTGTGTTTAGCATGGAAAAGAGACGGTTAAGAGGTGATATGATAGCCTTGTTTAAGTATTTGAAGGGGTGTCACATTGAGGATGGAGCAAGTTTGTTTTCTGCTGCTCCAGAGAACAGGATACAGAACAATGGATGCAAACTACAGGGGGGGGGGGGAAATTCCACCTCAACATTAGGAAGAATTTCCTGACAGTAAGATCTGTTTGATAGTGGAACACATTCCCTCGGAGTATGGTGGAGTCTCCTTCTTTGGAGGTATTTAAGCAGAGGCTGGATGGTCATCTGCTGGGGATGCTTTGAGTGTGAGTTCTTGCATAGCAGGGGGATTGGACTGGATGGCCCTTGGGGTCTCTTACAACTCTGATGATGATTCAGATGTTCATTTCAGAGGGCTTTGTCTGTAATTCCTCACTTTGCATGGGGTTATCTTCCAGTACAGTACTTGTGAAATTATTTTATTACACTGCATATTTTAAATGTAGTGACTCCATTGCATCAGCAGGGCAGCTACCCATGGGTTGGAGTGTGATGCCACAGATGATGCATGTTACTACCCATGGAATAATATGGGTCTTGAGTGTTCTGAGTTTTTTCTTATCCATACCAACACCAAATTCACATGTATGGGAAGGCTCCCCTATAGTTTTCTAATGTAATACTTAAGACACCAGTAGCTTTATTCTCTCTTTAAAAAGAGGAAGTTAGGGGGAGAAAAAATGTGGCAGAACCTTAAAGATTAACTGATTTTTATTTTAGCATGAGCTTTCATGGCTATAACCCTAAACCTTTACGGTACAAACGCTCATGCTAAAATAAAAGCCAGTTAGTTTTAAAGGCGCTGTCACATCCCCACCCCCTTCCCTTCATCTTTTTTATGGTGCAAGAAACCTAACACAGCTACTTCTTTGAAAACTACTATATGCCCTCTTGTGGCTGGTTTATTATTATCAACTAGAACCAAAAATGTTGCTTTAAAAATGTATATATATATAAACGTCAGGAAGAAACTCTTCTACAATACGGCCACATCGCCTGCAAACCCCCAAAAAACTACGGATGCCAGCCATGAAAGCCTTGGACTGTATAGTATAGCCTGTATAGTAACGCGAATTCACGTTCAAACGTGATGTTTTACCACACCTGGTTGCCTTTCCATTGCCCTTCCAAATTGAGGGGGAAGCGGAGTCAGTTCAATTCCAGACAAGTCACATGATACAGATTCAAGCAAAGCATAGTGAGTGCAGATTGTATTACCACACCAGAGGGTTCAACTATTCGAATTGGGACCCTTGCACATGCTCAATGGGGCTCTCGACACTGTCCTCCTTCCCTGCCATCCTTCATCGACGTGAAGGAGCAGTCAGGGGATGATGGGATAGGTCGCAGGGGGTCACTGGGGCCAGGGTTCGGATGCAGGAGAAGGCAGGGGATGATGGGATAGGTGGCAGGGGGTCAGTGGGGTTCGGATGCAGGAGAAAGCAGGGGATGATGGGATAGGTGGCAGAGAGGACACGATGGCATGGAGGAGGAGGAGGGGGATGGAGGAGCAGGACGCAGGGGGCCAAGGTGGTCCTCCACACCAGACCAATTCGAAGTGAAATCGAAGTGAGCTGGAAAGCGAATTCTGTGAATTCACTTTCCCCCCGATTTCACCAAAATGAGGGGGAATCACTGCGGAAGCGTCATGGAAGGAGCGCCCATAGGAAGGAATCTCGTCTGATAACACATTCATGTTATAACGTGAATCCGCATCGTTGGACCCGCAGTCACCCCGGATCTGAGCTGCAAAATCTCCAGAAAGCTCCGTGTGATAAACACCTCAGATGCATTTAGAAATAATAATAATAATGATGATGATGATGTAGAATAATCTTGTAGCCCCTTTGAGACTCCCTGCAAGAAAGGAGTTCGCAGAATGAGCTTTCCTAAACTTAAGTCCACTTCCTCAGGTGCCCTTGGGGACTTCCTGCAAGAAAGGAGCTGGCAGAATGAAATTCCCTAGACCTAACTCCACTTCCTAAGGTTTACTTAGAAATATTAATATTAATAATAATAATTTTGTAGAGTAATCTTGTAGCTCCTTTGAGACTCACTGCAAGAAAGGAGTTGGCAGCATGAGCTTCCCTAGACTTAAGTCCACTTCCTTAGGTGCATTTGGATATAATAATAATGATAATAATAATAATTATTATTATTATTATTATTATAGGGAGACCTTGCAGCCACTTGGAGACTCACTGCAAGAAAGGAGTTGGCAGTATGAGCTTTCCTAGACTTAAGCATACTTCCTCAGATGTATGGGAATTGTAGTTTATTGTTGCACCAAAGCTCTTTCTCACAAAACTACAATTCCCAGGATTCCCTCACACTGAGCCAGGGCAGTTAAAGTAATCTCAAACTGGATTATTTCTGCAGTATGGATTGGACCTTGAGCATTTTTAATAACGAAGGTCCAAAACACAATGCTGAAATAATCCACTGAGCCGCTTTAACTGCCCTGGCTCAGTGCTAGAGAATCCTGGGAATTGTAGTTTGTTGTGGCACCAGAGCTCTTTGACGGAAAAGGCTCAATGTCTCACAAAACTACAATTTCCAGGGTTCCCTAGCACTGAGCCAGGGCAGCTAAAGCGGTCTTGAACTGCAATGTGTCGTGGACCCAACTCAGGCTGCATCTTCACTCCAGTTTCATACCGTTTTAACTGTCATGGCTCCATGCTATGGGATCCTGGGATATGTAGCTTGTAGCCACTTCGAAGCAGCGCCTGCAAAATTTTGTGCCAAAAGAAATAGTTTAAAATGTTTGAATGGGCCAAATATTATTTTGTTAGTTTCACTGCCACAGATTAAGGTGTCCTGGGAATTGTAGTTTTGTGAGGCATTTAGCCTTCTCTGTCAGGGAGCTCTGGTACCCAAGAAACTAGAAATCCCAGGATTCCATAGCATGGAGCCATGACTGTTAAAGTGATGTCACACTGGATTATTTCTGCAGTGTGGATGCAGCATAAGAGTGCATCTGCACTGTAGAGATCATGCAGTTTGGCAGTATCTGCAATGCCGAAATGAACCAGTTTGACACTGCTTTAACTGCCATGGCCCATTGCTATGAAATCCTGGGAATTGTTGTTTGTAATTGTAATTGCTGACAGAGAAAGTTAAATGTCTCACAAAAGTAGAATTCCCAGGATTCCAAAGCAGTAAGCCAGGGCAGTTAAAGGGCTGTCAAACTGGATTATTTCTGCAGTGTGGTTGCAGCCTAACGTTTCTGTTTAGCACAAAGCTTCCTGGACCCCCTTCATGCCAAAAGAAGTATCTTAAAAGTATTAGAAGGACTGAAAGATTCTTTGGTTGGTTTTAATGGTAATTTTGAGAATTCAAATAAGTTACATTTTTTTTAATTCAAGTATGTTTATGTTTATTTGCAAAAGATCCGCCATATTAACATTATAGGGACTTTCCAGGGATTTAATTCCGGGTAACATTGGGGGATTCTGGGGGTTTTGGTAAAACATGCCGGGAATATCTTAGAGGCTTGTTGGCAACACTGCAGAGAGGCTTTGTATGAGATGGCGCTTCTCAGACCGGACACCCCCACCTGTTCACTTTCTGTTCCTTAGGACTGCTTCTTAAACCTTTTCTTTTGGTTTCTCGTTGCTTTGTGTCTTCAAGTTATTTCTGACTTATGGCGACCCTAAGGCAACCCCATCATGGGTTTTTCCTGGCAAGATTTGTTCAAAGATTGTTTGCTACTGCCTTCCTCCGAAGCTGAGAGAATGTGACTTGCCTGTGGTCACCCAGTGGATTTCGTGGCCCAGCAGAGAATCGAATCCTGGTCTCCAGAGTCGTAGTCCAACACTCAAACTGCTCCACCATGCCAGCTCTGAGCATTCTTTTGGATTTATGCTCAATAACAAACATTTTAGCAATGTATTTCACGACTACAAAAACAAATGTCAAACAGTAAAATAAAAGAGGCATGTAACAGTTCATAAACAACTATGTTCCTTTTTCTGTTCCATTCTAGGATAGGATTCCTGACCCAAAGGATTTTGCATACTAGGTACGAGAAGATCTGAAATTACACAGGCCCGTTCTACACGGGCCTTTGCCACGCCCTCAGTATGTACTAGGGGTTGGCCGAGGATGCAGCGTCCAATCAGGCATCACCCCTAGTACGTACTGGGTACGTCAAAATGGCGGTGCCCTATACACATGGGCGCCACCATTTTGACGTGGCGGACGTTTGCGTCCGCATGCCGCGGTGCGGTCATGATGCCGCAAGTGCGCCACTGGCGCCTTGTGGTGTCATAACTGTGCTGCAAAAAAACCCGCTTTTTGCAGGTTCTTTTTGCTGCACCGTGGAACCATGCAGTTTGTCCCTGCGGCTCCCTGGCGCAGCAAACACGGGCGCCAGCAAAGCACCCTTTTTGGGCACTCTGTAAAGCTCCACTGTTTACATGTTGGATAAACTGAAACCAGGTTTCCCAAAGCCATTTTTGGTTATACCCCTCATTGTTGTTGCCATGTGTTTTCAAGGTAGTCCTGATTTGAAGGACTTTCGACCCAAAAGTGAACCTTTCACACTTTTCTTGGCAAGACAGGGGGAGTGTGACCCTGTTGGTGCTCTTAGACCTCTCAGCGGCCTTCGATACGATAGATCACGGCATCCTCTTGGACCGCCTGAGGGGGTTAGGTATCGGGGGCACTGCTTTGCAGTGGTTCCGATCCTTCCTCTCGGGCAGGTCTCAGAGGGTGCTGCTTGGGGACTGTAGCTCCAGTAAGAGGAGCCTCACTTGTGGGGTTCCTCAGGGGGCTATTTTGTCCCCGATGTTATTTAACATCTATATGAAGCCGCTGGGTGAGATAATACGGAGTTATGGAGCTGGGTGCTATCAGTACGCTGATGACACCCAGATCTATTTCACCATGTCTCGTTCATCGGCCTTGAATTCCAATGGCATCTCCCCTCTCAATGAATGTCTTCAAGTGGTAATGGGCTGGATGAGGAAAAACAGATTGAAACTGAATCCAGACAAGACGGAGGTGCTCACGGTAGCGGCCGCGAAACCAAGAATTGAGTTACAACCTCCAGTCCTGGACGGGGTCACACTCTCCCCCAGTGACTGTGTTCGCAGTCTGGGGGTGCTCCTTGACTCGTCGCTCCTGATGACAAATCAGGTAAATGCGACGGTCAGGAGTGCCTGTTATCAGCTTCGGCTGATACGCCAGCTGCGCACTTTTCTGGAAGTAAGGGACCTTGAGACTGTTGTGCACGCGCTGGTAACCTCACGCCTCGACTTCTGTAATGCGCTCTACATGGGGCTACCTTTGTCCTTGACCCGGAAACTTCAGCTGGTCCAAAACATGGCAGCCAGGCTTGGTTCAGGAACATCTAGGAGGGACCACATCACTCCTGTCTTGAGGTCCCTCCACTGGCTGCCTATCAGCTTCTGGGCCCAGTACAAGGTGTTGGTTATCACCTTTAAAGCCCTAAATGGCTTGGGTCCAAGCTATCTTAGAGACCGCCTCCTCCTGTACAATCCTCCCCGCGCTCTCCGCTCCTCTGGGAGGAATTTGCTGCAGCCTTCAAAATCTAGACTTGCGGCTACCTCTCAGAGGGCATTCTCTGTTGTCGCCCCTAAGCTCTGGAACGACCTGCCGGATGAGATCCGTCAGTTAACATCTTTAGACAGCTTTAAAAAAGCTGTCAAGACGGATCTCTTCCGGCAGGCCTTTCCAGATTAAATTTTCTCCCGGCCCAAGCTCCCGGATTTCCCTTATTCCTCTCTTGGCCCCATCCCCTGATGGTGAGGATTACTGAGGGTTTTGGGGTTTAGTTTAGGATAGTATAATTATACATTGTTATAGTCCCATTTTAATACATTTAAGTGTTTAATAATTTTTAAGGGGGGAAGGGAGTATAAATATTTATGCATATCTTATTCTGTAAATTTTTATGTTGTTCACCACCCAGATTGGCTTTGCCACCGGGCGGTATAGAAATAAATATTATTATTATTATTATTATTACTTGTTCAGAGGGGCTTGCCTTTGGATTCCTGAGGCTGAGAGTGTGTGACTTGCCCAAGGTCACCCAGTGGGTTCCCATGGCTGAGCAAGGATTCAAACCTTGGCCTTAAGAGTTGTAGTCCAACACCCAAACCACTACACCATTCTGGCTCTTTCTTCTACCGGACTGCCAGCAGAATTTGCCATACTCTCCCAAACCATCTGTATGTTGCATAGCTTGAAGTCATTTTCTAGCGTCATATGACTTTGGTTCTTGCTGTAGCCAAACTGAAATTATGTACTGTATAACATAAAATATTAAAACCAATTGTAAATCTGGAATTATTGTAATGCACTCTCTAACTCAGTGAACACACTTCATGGATGAAACCAGAAAGAGTTTATTGGAAAGATCAGCATAGCAGTGCACTCTTTGCTATATCTGCATTAACAAACTAAGGGGCAAAATAGATGATGCCACCAGAGAGAGCTGAATTGGGGCCACAGCAACCACATGCCATGACCCCAGTCTGGGTAGCGGCCACTCCAAATAGGAGCAGAAAAAAGCTGCCCCTCACCTCTAGAGCCAGTTTTTTGCTGGCTCTGGGGCGAGTGGCATCTGGACGCCATGCCCCCAAACTGGAGTTGAGCCGGAGTTTCAGGGCTGTCTGTTTTGGCCCTAAATTTCACTCCCATAACCCCCCAGACTTTGCTCCCTCCTCCCACCCACATTTCTTCTGATGGAGTGCCAGGGGGCTATATGACCTTGGTTCAAGCAAAACAATCCCTTGCAGCTGCTCATCCCCCCCACCCCACCCCATGGTCCCAACATGGCTACAGCATGCTTAAACAAGGCTTAACTTAACATGAGAAAGAGAGCTATGAGGGGTAACTCTGACAGTAGTTTTGTTAAATCTGGGGTTGTTTGGAATACCTGGGGTCACAATCCCTCCATCAATACACATTTCATCACATTTGGAATATGGAAAATGTGAAACATTTTTCATCCCATCCTCAAAATGGTCAGGGAGGTTAAATATCAACTGTTGACTAGTATTTAGAACAGACTCTGATATTTGCTAGTGTGACCTTCTTAGGTTGCTTAGGCCTGTTACAGACTGCCAAAATAAAGCTGCTTTGGGTCTCTTTGGAGGTACGCTATTTAAATGATGCATGGGTCCTAAGAGTCCGGAGGTCGTGCCAAAGCCTCACTCCATTCCTAAGCACTGGAGTACAGCTTTGGTGCAGCTTCCGGATTCTTAGGATGCATGCATCATTTAAACAGCATACCTCCAAAGAGACCCCAAGCAGTTTTATTTTGGCAGTCTGTAACAGGCCTTAGATTATACTGTGCTGCATTTCACCACATTAGTATAACACCCATATTATAAAATTAACATTATTTAATTATAATAAGCTTATTAAGTCCTCTTACACTGCATAATTAGATATGATCCCTAAGGTCAGCCTCCTGTGTTGCCTTTAGCCTTCCTATACCACCACATTGGTAGAATTCAAAGATCCAGCCGTGTTAGGAGTTTAGTGCACAGCTAAAAAATGTGACTTACTGCTGCCAAATTCAGTGCTAATTTGGGATGTATCCTGATATTATCACATGCGTTTTGCCGCCGGCTAGGTGAATCCTGGGAAACTTCCGGCCAGATTCTGAGCTCAGCCAGTTGATTTGCAAAGCCGGGAGCTTCCCGGTTTTGAAGAGACCAGCTGAGCTTGGATTCTAGCCAGGAGTTACCTGGGATTCACCCGGCCGGCAGCGTCGGCAGCAAAACGCATGTGATAATATCAGGATATATCCCGAATTAGAACTGAATTCGGCAGCAGTAAGTTGCATTTCTCAGCTGTGTCTGTAGAATTAGTCCGTAGCGAGATCTCGTAACACCTTTGAGACTAACTGAAAGAAGTTGGCAGCATGAACTTTTCAGTCTGCTTCCTGAGATGCTACTACTGTACTAAGGAACATCAAAGAACAAAGTGCAAAGGCAAGCTTACAGCTCAACAAAGAAAACAAAAACAATGACCATGGAGAATCTAGACAAATTCAACCTGGAGAATGAAGAAATAGAAATAGTGAAAGAGTTCTCAAACCTGTGATCAAACATCGATAGAAACAGGAAATCAGAAGAAGATTAAGAGTGGGGAGGGTGAATATGAAAGAACCACGAAAGAGCCTAAAATGCAAAGATATACAACTGATCACAGAAGTGGAAACATACAAGCCATTGCATTCTCTATTGCCATGTACGGATGGGAGAGCTGGACAGTTAAGAAAATCAATTCATTTGAGAGGTGGACGGTGGTGCTTCAGTGGAGTGCTGAGGATACCATGGACAGCTAAATTATTATTATTATTACTACTACTACTATTATTATTATTAATGTTTATATAGCACCATACATTTACATGGCACTTTACAGAGATCAATTAATTAGACCAGGGACGTAGCCAGGATTTTGGGAAGGGGGGTCCAGACTAAGTGCCACCATTATAATGGGGCTTGGGTGCGGTGGCGCAGCAGCACACACCATTCATTTTATCTAACAGAAGGGGGGGTCCGAACCCCAAGAACCCGCCCCCCCCCCTTGGCTACGTCCTTGATTAGACATTTCCTTGCCCTCAGGCTTACAATCTATGAAGGCATGACACAAGAGGAGAAGGGAAATAAGTCCAGCGGTTCTTCTCTCCCTCTGAGGCCATGGCAGATGGACTGAGGGAGGGCCTTCTTCTCCTTCTCCTCCTCACTTTAGGCCAGGCCTGATGAAGCTGGCCAGCCTTTCTCTCCCTATGAGGCTTTATGATGGCAGATGCGATGGAGGGAGGGGTCTCCTCCTTACAATGACCACTGAAATGACAAACAAATTGGTCCTAGAGCAGATACATCTAATCCTCCCTGCTCTGTCAGGAAGAGACTGACCAACTGGCCAAAAGGCCGTTAATTATTATTATTATTATTATTATTATATTTATTTATTTATTTATATCCTGCCCTTTCCCCAAAACTAGGATTCAGGACTGCTCACAACATTAGAAACAGCCAGAGCATCCTGTTCCAGTGGTCCCCAAACTGTCCCCTTGAAGAGATTTTGGACTTCAACTCCCAGAAGCCTCAGCCATGCGAGCCAATAGCCTGGGATTCTGGGGGCTGAAGTCCGAAGACCCTCAAAGAGCACAGTTTGGGAAGCACTGTTAACCAGGCTACTCCCCTCGCCTCCAAAACAACCGAGAGGCCCCTGTCGGAACTCCCTCTCTCCCTCAGCCACGGCTCAGCCTCTAAAGTCTATAAACCGATGGCCCCAAACTGTGCCCTTTAAGCCATTTTGGACTCCAGCTCCCAGAATCCTAAGCCATTGGCCGACATGGCTGAGGCTTCTGGGAGTTGAAGTCCAAAAGCCCTTAAAGGGCGCAGTTTAGGGACCACTGCTGCTATGCAATAAAGTTCCCCCGAGGGCGCTTCCTGGCCCGCTAATAAGCCTGCTCCTTCCTGGAACTGTTTCTGTAGCTCTCGCGGGGTCCAAGTGCCCCACTGCTTTCCCTCCTGCCTTTGGCGCAGCCAGAACTCAGAAGGAAAACGTTTCCCTTTCCCTCTTAAACCCTCCCTCCCTCCCGCTTCTACGGCTCCGCCCTCTTCCTCGCGCCGAGTCAGGGGAGGGCGCTGATTGGTCGAACTCCCGGTGGAAGAAGGGCCCCGCCCCGCCCCGCGCGGAGCCTCGCCCACTTGGGGTTCCTTGGCCCTTCCCAGGCGCCGTAGTCGGGGCGGGGCTCTATAAGGAAGTACACGTGTGTTTATACGGACTAGAGCTGCGGCGGATCCCGGAAGCGGAGAAGGCGAGACATGGCGTCGGCGACGGAGGAGCCGGGCCTCGAGTGGGGTAAGCGAGGGTCGGGGCCTCTGGCTCGGGAGGCAGGCAGGCAGGGAGCTCCCGGGCCTGGCTTCCCAAAGTGGCTGAGTGGAGCCAGTGTCCGGCAGGCGAAGGGAGACCTGGGAAACCCAACAGAGGAACCCTGAAGGACCAGCAGCAGACTGGGGCTTTGTAGCTGAGGCTTGGCTCTCCAAGAAAGACAAAGCGTCCTTGTAAACCCTCAAAGCTTTCCCACAGAGGCCCCAGGAAGGCTGCAGGTCCCCCTGAAGAGCCCTCCAGGCCAGGGCTGGGGCTTGTCTTACCTGACCCTGGGCTTCGTAACCAGGCCTGGAGGAGGCAGCCCCAGTGGGCAGCCCAGCCTTGGTTTCCCATTAACGGCCTTATCATCAGAGGGAAGTGCTCAGGATGCAAGCGGGAATGGCACCTAGTTTATGGGGCACATATGGCCTGGGTGATAAACATATTTTGCCATCTCTTCATCTGTCCACCAGCTTTATTATTAGTAGTAGTATTATTAACCTTTATTTAGAAAGCGCTGTACATACAGTCTTTTTAACTGGACGGTTCCCTGCCCTCAGGCTTACAGTCTAAAAAGACAGGACACAAAAGGAGAAGGGGGAGGCGGAGGGGAAGGGGATGAGGGCCACCTCCGAGGCCTGGATCAGGGGAGATGGACTGGAGGGAGGGCTTGACTTCTTAATGGATGATCGTTCAGAGTCTGCATTAAAACGTGCTTAAAATGACATTGACACCAGTGGCATTAAACCATGAAGAATCAGGGAATAACCAGGCAAGAAACATCATAAAGTTATTCATGGGGAAATTCCCCAAATGAGTTACTGTTGTTTCTTGCTTGGCTGTTCATGAGGGGATGGCACTTTAATCACATTTTGTCTCAATGACGTGCGAAAACCATTTGCACAATTGCAGGTTAATCATATGTTATTCATGGGATATGGCAGGGGTTGGACTGGATGGCCCCTGAGGTCTCTTCCAAACTCTGTGATTGTATGAAAAGCATTTCAATGCAATGTTGTGTGAAAACCATTCACACAGTTGTGGATTAATCACAGGTTAATCACCATTTATATGTCGAGATGTGTGCAGGGTTCACAACCCTTGTCGGAGTGAATGTTATGTACTTGGAGAAGACGCCCAGAAGAAGGTCTGTGAAGAATCTTAGTTGTGTAGCAAAGTTCCTCTCACACACAAGAATGAATCTTTCAAATGAGGTTTCTTTTAATCTTTGGCCTTTTACAGACTGCCAAAATAAAGCTGCTTGGGGTCTCTTTGGAGGTATGCTATTTAAATGATGCATGCATCCTAAGAATCCGGAAGCTGCACCAAAGCTGCACTCCAGTGCTTAGGAATGGAGTGTGGCTTTGGCGCGACCTCCGGACTCTTAGGACCCATGCATCATTTAAATAGCATACCTCCAAACAGACCCCAAGCAGCCTTATTTTGGCAGTCTGTAACAGGCCTTTGTTACGTAACTATTTACAAAGATTACACTGAGTGTCAGACAGCCATCTTGAATACTCATCAACAAGTTACTCTACCAACCAACCAACCATAACAACAACTTCTGGCAGTTACTCTAACACCAACTGTCATAACTTACACTCTCTCTGAAGGTAACAGTTGCATCAGCATTCCCATGATGCACTGTTTTAAAAATGCAGATACATGTAATTGCCTCTGGAACTATCAAATTTGCAGATGACACCAAATTAGGAGGAATAGCTAATACTCCAGGGGACAGGAGCAAAATTCAAAATGACCTGAATAGACTAGAAAGCTGGGCCACAGCTAACAGAATGAACTTCAACAGAGAGAAATGCAAGGTACTGCACTTAGGGAGGAAAAATGAAATGCACAGTATTGATACAGCTTTGGGATAACTGGTCTAGTCAGAGCTTTTATCATGTGGGGCCAAGGGATGTGTATTATATGAGATGTTGGCTTACTGTTAAGAGTTTATTAATGGCTTACAATATTTAGGTAAAATATTAAAGTTAGAAGTTACAGTATAATTGTGGTATAGTTATGATATGGTCAAGTGTTATTTAGTATTGGTTAAGACTGTTATGTATTAGGGTCCACTCAGCCTTCCATCCTTTCGTAGGTGACTAAAATGGCCTGTTACAGACTGCCAAAATAAAGCTGCTTCGGGTCTCTTTGGAGGCATGCTGTTTAAATGATGCATGCATCCTAAGAATCCGGAAGCTGCACCAAAGCTGCACTCCAGTGCTTAGGAATGGAGTGTGGTTTTGGTGCGATCTCCGGACTCTTAGGACCCATGCATCATTTAAATAGCATACCTCCAAAGAGACCCAAAGCAGCTTTATTTTGGCAGTCTGTAACAGGCCAATGAGTGCCCAGCTTGTTGGGGGCAATTAGTTTACAGACTGTGAACCACTTAGGGTGTGTTTAGTTGACTGATAAGCGGTATAGAAATGTACTTGCTATTGCAACGACATCAGCGACACTAGGAACAGTGAGACCTCTGCTAAAGAAACTCTATAGGCTGGAAATGACTTGTTGAATCAAGTTTATCAGAAGAAAAACTTCTTTTTATGTCCCTGCACAAAGAGTTTCACTTTCATTGAACCTGTATACCTACAATCTAAGCCTGCATCTGCAGTGCAGAAATAATCCAGGTTGATACCACTTTTAACGGTTACACCTCAGTGATATGGACTTCTTGAAACTATAGTTTGCTGTGGCACAGAGCTCTCTGACAGAGAAGGCTAAACAACAATTTCCATAATTTCATAGCATTCAGCCATGGCATTTAAAAGTGGTGTTAGACTGGATTGTTTCTGCAGTGTGGATGCAATGTAAGATATGCAGACAACATCATAATATTAACAAAAAACATCAAAGACTTGAAACAATTACTAGAGAAATTCAGAGCAAAAAGTGCCAAGGCAGGATTGCTGCTTAACATTAAGAAAACAAAACTAATCACCATAAAGGAAACATAGGAATTCAGTATAGACAGAGAAGAGATTGAAATAGCTATTGTTGATCAGAAAGGGAACTGCAGATGAAGACCACACACCAAATGGATAGTCACACAGTTGTTAGGATGATCCTGTAACTGGTTGACTGGTGGAACTCAAAGGGTGCTCAGCAATGGCTCCTCTTTATCCTAGAGAGAAGTGACCAGGTTCTGTCCTGGGCCCAGTGCTATTCAACATCTTTATCAACGACTTAGACAAAAGAATAGAGGGCATGCTTATCAAATTTGCAAATTACACCAAATCATCAGGAATAGCTAATATCCTAGAGGACAGGGCCAACATTCAAAATGACGTTAATAGATTAGAAAGCTGGGCCAAATAAACTGAATTTCAACATGGAGAAATGTAAGGTACTACACTTAGGGCAAAAAAATGAAATGCATAGATATAGGAGGTGGGATACATGGCTTAAGGAGACTTTATATGAAAGGGATCTAGGAGTCCTAGTAGACTATAAGTTGAATATGAGTCAACAGTGCGATGCAGCAGCTAAAAAGGCCAATGTGATTTTAGGCTGCATCAATAGAAGTATAGTGTCTAGATCAAGGGAAGTAATAGTGCCACTCTGTTCTGCTTTGGTCAAGCCTCAGCTGAAATACCATGTCCAGCCCTGTTCCATTGTTTGAAGGGATGTCATATTGAGGAGGGAACAAGCTTGTTTTCAGCAGCTACTGAGAATTGATTCAATGGATTCAAACTAGAAGAAAAGAGATTCCATCTGTCAGGGATGCTTTGATTTTGATTTCCTGCATGGTAGGGAGTTGGAATGGATGGCCCCTCTGGTCTCTTCCAACTCTATGATTGTATGATTCTGTGAACTTCCTAAGAGTAAGGGCTGTTTGCCAGGGGAAGACACTTCCTCGAAGAGTGGTGGAGTCTCCTTCTTTGGAGGTTTTCAAATAGAGGCTGGATGATCATCTGTCGGGGATACTTTGAGTGTGAGTTCCTGCATGGCAGGGGGTTGGACTAGGTGGCCCTTGTGGTCTCTTCCAACTCTGTGATTCTGTGTCTCAGTCAAGGAGGCCATGGCCCTGAGCCTGCAAGCGCTGAGCCAGGCAGTTGAGTACAGGGTGGGTGAGAGTTTTGATATGTTTCATTCACAGAGTCACCATGAGTCAAGGCCAACTTCAGGGCAGTCAACAACTACATGTCTTCTCATCCTTTTCACCTGAGTCCAGTTGCATCATTAGCCACAGCGCTACTTGTAGACTTCCTCTGATCTACCCCAGTAGCTTATTGGGAATCATCCAACCTGGGGGTATCACCTTCTGGCACTATCTTTTTTCCCCATTTTGGATTGTCTCATCATAAAGTTTTCATGGTAAAAGAGGTTCAAAAAGAGTTTTACCCTATCTCCCTCTGCACAGTACTAACCATGTACTAACTTTCCTCTGCCAATTGCTTTGATTGGTGTTCCTGCATGGCAGGGGTTGGACTGGGTGCAGGGCCGGCTCGTCCATATAGGCGAACTAGGCAGCTGCCTAGGGCACCAACCTCTAGGGGGCGCCAGAGAGACAGAATGGCTTTAGCCTGAGGATCATAGAATCAGGCAAACAGAGCAGCCAGCAGCACTGCCAGCCTCCGAGTGGCAGGAAGAGAGAGCTGCTTGCTGAGGCCGGAAGGAGGGAAGAAGTTTACTGCACTCTGCAACTCCTGAGCTGCATCCACACTGGGGAATTAACCTGGTTTGGCACTGCTCTACCTCTTTCTGGCTCAAGGCTATGGAATTCTGGGAGTTGGAGTTTGTTGTGGAGTGCAGAGTGCCTCCCTTCTCCCTCCTTCCTTCCTTCCCTCTGTCTTCTTTCCTTCTTTCTTTCCTTCCTTCTCTCCTTTTCCTTCCTTCCTTCCCTCTTTCTTTCCTTCCTTCTTCTCTCCCTCTCTCTCTTGCCAAGAGAGAGACTTGTTCAGGAAAGGCTTGCCATAGCCTTCCTCTGAAGCTGAGAGAGTGTGACTCCCCCAAAATCACCCAGTGGGTTTCCATGGCCCCATTTCTCCCCCCCCCCCCTGATAACTACTTCTCCTTCCCAGACTTTGGCCATATTCCTTCCCTATCCACCCACTTTTGTCTCCCTTCCCACTCACCCACCGGTTTCTCTGATTCCCAGACCCCCTTTTTGTTGTTGTTGTTTGTTGCTGTGTGTCCTCAAGTCCTTTTTGCCTCCTGGCCACCCTCTCTTGGGGTGTCCTTGGCAAGGTTTGTTCAGAGGAGGCTCACCATGGCCTTCCTCTGAGGCTGAGAGAGTGTGATGCCCCCACCTGGTGGGTTTCCATGGCCGAGCTGGGATTTGAACCCAGAGTCATAGTCCAGCGCTCAAACAACTAGTCTACACTGGCTACAACAATCCACTTTAAAAGCTTGGTCTTCTTCCCAGATGTCTTCACCACAAAAGAAGGCACCACAAATTGGAAGACATTCAAGAAAAAGAGAGGACAGGACTCAAGAAAAACTCAAAACACTCCTAGAAATGTAAATGTATGCTTCTTAGTCATGCTCAAAATGGAGGATGTTTTAGAAAACCTCCTGGACAGAAGGTTGGAATGGAGGACATGTTCTGGAAGAGGAGGAGGTCTGCCCTGCCCTGAGGCAAACCTATCATGGGGGTTTCTTGGCAATTTGAGTTCAAAGAAGCTTTGCCATGACCTTCCTTTGAGGCTGAGAGAGAGTGGCTTGCCCACTCTTGGTGTTGTTATTGTTGTTATTATAGTTTATTTCTAAAGCACTGTAAATGGTGTGCCTACTATGTGTCTTTTCTTTCTCGCCCTGAAGCCATTTCCATCCTTGTTTCATACTCTGCATCTGCACTGCAGAAATAATTTAATTTGATACCGCTTTAACTGCCCTGGCTCCATGCTATGGAATCCTGGGATTTGGATTTTTGGAGGAGAATTCACCTTCTCAGTCAGAGAGCAGTGGAGCCAAAACAAACTACAAATCCCAGGGCTCCATAGCATGGAACCAGCAAGATGACCAGATGTCCTTTTTTCTGGGGTATATCTTACATTTCAGTCTTCTGTCCAGGAGGAATTCCAAAAATGTCCTCCCTTTTGAGCATCACTAAGACGCATGGATTTATATTTATATGAGGGGCTTTAGCTTTTATGATGGTCCATTGCGGATGCCCTAACCCTAGTACGTCCTGGGGACGTACAAAATGGCGGTGCCCATTCTACACGGGCACCGCCATTTTGATGTCACAGACGCCTAGTGTCCGCACGTCGCACAGCACTAATGACGTCGCGAGTGTGCCATTGGCGCCTTGCGGCATCATTAGTGTGCCGCAAGAAGAAGAGCCATTTTGGGGTTTCTTTTTACTCCGCCAGGGAGCCGCATGGTATGTAAGCTGCGGCTCCCTCGTGGAGCAAGCGGAGGCGCCGCCAGACTGCCCTTTTCCAGCGGTCTGTAAAAGGCCTTAGTCATGTGCTCCATTTTACTTGAAAGACCTACATCTTGCAGTGCCTTGTCCTCCTTTGCAGTTAGGACAGCCGGTCACTGTGGGAGCCAAGGGTACCTAACATGGTGTCAAACTGCATTAATTCTGCAGTGTGGCAGCAGCCTTGGTCCTCTCACCTGGTGACCCTACTGGTTTTCTTCTCTTTCTTTTGACACCCTTTTCTGCCCCTTGGGTGAAGATTTTTAGTTTTTAGAGGTCATGGATGGACCACCACTACCCCACAAATTCATGGGATGGGATCCAGATTTTTCCACATCATTAGAATGAATAATGCTTCCAGCTTGCATTAGTCTCCATTCCAAATATCTCAGCAATAAAAAAAGTCTTTAACCTGTAAAAACTTAATTGGCTTTTTGACTGATTTTCAATACTGTGACGAGAGATTGGAACCTACGATTATGTCATGTTTAGCTTTAACAAACGAAATAGCGGAAATCAAGGGTTGAAAATAATTATGAAGGGCGACAGGGGTGCCAAAATATTTCTCGCCTAGGGTGGCAAAATACCTAGAGCTGGCCCTGACTGGGTGGCCCCTGTGGTCTTTTCCAGCTCTGTGATTCTATGGTAAGTATTAGCTATGGTGTCACTGCCATTTTATCTGAGGCATACTGTAGCAGTGTTATCCCAGTAGCTGTTTGGCACATTTAGTCTGACTCTTCATCGAAAGCCTGCTTGTCATGGGAGACCCTACCACCAGCATTGCTGTCATTAGCATAGTCTCTTGCCTCACAGGAGCATATATCACAGAAAGGTACTGCCAATACCCTCCCTTCATCACTCCTATTTATGCATTATTTATAGTCAGAGGTTGACAGAGCCTTCTGCCTGAAAATTATATGACCCCATATAGCCAAAAAAGTGTTGTTGACTATCCTTTATCTACCTATTGATCGAACACCCTTTCCCCCAAAGTTTTTTTTTAACCTGCACCTTCCAAGCAGTATAAATTGTTTGGAACAATCAAATAGAGGCATTTTTGCTTGTTCTCTTCTGCAACCTGCAGAACTTAGAGGCTGGAGAATTGATGAACTTTCATAAGCGATCAGATCAAAGGCCAACATTTTGTTTGCACAGTAGCCATCAAATGCCTATTGGTACCTTGCAGGATGATATAAAGGCAATTATTTCTTTGGGTAATTGAGAGGTTTTGAATATCAGCCCCTGTGAAGTTTTTGATTTTATGTTTTATGCCCTTCTTATGTTGTTTACATCCTAGATTCTTTTCTCTTGAGTCAAATTGGTGATCTGATAGAGGATAATGAACTACAGCTAGATGTAGAGAATGAAACATATGTGAGTAGCAAAACCCTCTGATCTTTTTTTGTTGTTGTTGTTCTATGTTGTGTGCACACATTCCTGCTTGACTGAGTGCAAAATGAATTTGCTCATCACTTGTCTAAATGTGGAAACAGTTAAATTATATTTCTTTAGCACAACCCCAAAACACAGGCCATTCCCTACTATAAAATTATCCAGATAGCCCCTTCACAACACTCCTACAGGCACATACAACAACCCTCATACCCACAGCAAACAGAAGCAAAACAACATTGGCAAACACACAAAAGCAAAACATATTTTTGGCAGAAGAGGAGAGAAAATGAAACCAGACATTAGTCCTCGAAGCCATGATTACATTGTTTTATCTGCAAGATTAGTTTTTCAGCAAACTATGGTTTAAAATGTTAGTATTATGTGAATTTATTCATGTATTTATTTTCAGTGCACAAGAGAAACAATGTACAGTTTTGCATTTTAGATGTACTCAATGAATCCCTTCTAAAGTTGATGTTCAGTGGATTCCTTGCTTACCTCAAGTTCCACTGTTTCCAGTGGAAGATATTATTACTGTTATAGTAGTCATCTGTATTTAACAGGACAGTAACTAGTCCAGAGAACTGTTTTTGCAGACCATCCTTGGACTGTGAATGATTTTATGTTGAGAACTGTAATTCTAAAATCTGAACATCATTCTAGAACTTAAAAATCTTCCAGAACAAATGGTCTGAAGATTCAATAACATTAAAATAACAATTTGATAATTCTTAATTTTAATCCTTTGTTAAGACATAAGAGTTTTGAATTTGGCAATTCACAAAATTGGACCTTTCTTGTTTTACTAGGATGTAAAAGAGACAGAATATGTTCAGTGCACTCTAGGCAGTTTTCATGAACTTGCAACAAGTAATTAAATAAACTATTAACCCAAGGTCTCACATTTGCATTAAGTAATTGAATATTAGTCAAAAAAACCAAAAACAACCCAAAAAACCAAGCTGGGGACCCTGAGATACCAACAAAAATTATAGATTAAAGTAGGAAAGGCATTTTGTAGTTGTCAGGACACTTCTGAAGAGGCCTTATAACGTGTCCTATATACCAGACCTGCAGTACTGTCTATTTCGTTTGGATTCCATATCAGTAGGCTGGAACATAGTAAAGATAGTAAAGTGAGGACATGTTAGAGGGTGAGTGTGTTATAATTGACAGCTCTCTCAAGCAGCAGCCTGAGTCTTTTGGAACAAAGGACTTCTTGGAACCTTAGCCTGCTTGATAGATAGTGGCAAATAAATTGCTTCTTCCACTTGTTGTTCTTCAATGCTTTTTGTGATTTTCTTCTTTGTAACTTTGTTTTTGTGGTTTATAGGAGAGCAACCTTTGTGACCTTGACTTCGATTTAGATTTGATGTCTTGGGACTCAGACCCAAGGGATATTTTAAAGCAGATCCTACCAGGTAATTTCAAATTGCTTATCACAATAACGTTGTAATACTGGATCCTGAAAACAGGGATAGTGTATGTTTTAAACAAAAGATTCTTCACACATAGGAAAAATCAGTCAAAAGTTGGCACAGTATGGAGCCAATGCCAAACTGTGTAGGACTGTGTTTTCTCTTCTAGTGAAATATTGTCAAGAATATCCTGGAGTGATAAGCACAATAATGTATGGAAAAATAATTTTAGAGTAATAAAATAAAAATAAAATGTTTATTTGTATACCGCTTTTCCTGGGATCAAAGCGGTTAACAGCATTAAAGAACAGTTTAAAATTACAGCAAAGATTAAAAAGAATTACACATTAAAAAGAATTACACTGTAGATGTTACAGAAGGAAATTCGTTATGTGAAGGGTCATTTCACTGGCAAATAGCCAGTGAAAGTTACTGGCTTGGCAGGAGCAACTTTTTATAACTGCTGGAATGAGCAAATAGATTATCTGGTAACTTTGCTCTGGGCTAAAATAAGGCTAGCAAATTTCCATGGTTTGCCACTGATCCCATGGTCCCAAAATTATTTTGGCCCAAAATTGGTCAGTTATGTTGCCAGAAGCCTCACAGTTGGACAGGTTGTGCCACTCTGGTTGTGTTTTTGTTGCCTTCAAAAAATATAAGTGACTTCTGATTATCTCCAACTATGGGAATCATGCCCCCCCAGAAGCTTCTTAGGGGAGAAATTGACCAGATTTTGGCAAAAAAAAAAAAAAAAAAGGTTTTAAAGGAAATTGGTGGAGGTTTTTTTGTGTGTATGCAGGAGTCACAAAATGAATACTATGGAAGAAGCCATTGATTCCAAAGCAATACAACAGGTTTTTTGAAAATGTGTAGTTTGTTTTAATCTCTGTGAAATAATTTTCTTAGAATATAAACTAGCTCATTAGTTTTTGTTCACATCTAGATATCAGCTATAAAATATGTATACACACAATAAAAGTGTTTATATTGGTAGAAACAAATGCAGCATTTACTCTGAGGGGAAGGCAGAGAAAGGTCATCCTCTTTGTGCTTATTCAGGACACTTGTTTGTCTTGTATAAAATGAAGCTGTTTTACCTGAAAACAAGTCTGGACAAGTGTGAAGTAGTATCTTGCGAATATACTGTTTTTCTTTTTGTAGATGCAGATTGCAAAGTGGAGCCTCTCTCACCAGCCATTTCAACAGATTCAGTTCCCTCTCCTTTATCTGTGGATTCCCCAGTTCAGCATGTACCAGTAAGTAGGCCAATAGTTTGGACTGATCAAATGCAGTCAATCAAGTCAGGGTTCAAAATAATCATTCATTTATAGATGCAAAAAAGTAATTAAAATTTACTGTACGGTTTTTGGATACATCTGCAAGGACTTTCCTTAAAACAAAACAAAACCTGGGATGCAACCAGAATTACACATCAGTAGCAGTAGGAATGAAGCAAACAAAGTGCATAGAATTGTAGATTTTGAAAGCATTTAGCTGGTATGTGATTATCTTCTACCTCCTTTTTGCAACAGGATATAATTTTATACTTGATTTGTTTTAACTTTCCCAGGAAGATGTAGAGTTGGGTTCACATTCCCAACTATCTCCTGTATCTTTGTACAGCAGAGACTCCCCAAGTCTTACGTTATGTGAAGAACAGAAGGAGAAGAAGCCCATGGCCCAGACTAAGCAGCGCTCAGGTGTGAATGATGTTCTTGCTTTGGCAGTCTTTTGTATGCAAGCCATAATCCTGGCATATATTTCTTTTATAAGCAGAAGAGGGGGGTGGGTGGAGTTCTTCGATTTCAAGCACTATCTTGAAAATAGTGCATTTTGTGTGTCTTAGATGATCAGTCTCTTAGATCTGCATAAATTTGCACTTGTTTAGAGAACTGAAGAAGAATCTTTATCAGTGACTTGGATGAAGGAATAGAGGGCATGTTTATCAAATTGGCAGATGACACCAAATTAGGAGGAATAGCTAATACTCCAGAGGACAGGATCAAAATTCAAAATAACCTTAATAGATTAGAAAGCTGGGCCAAAACTAACAAAATGAACTTAACAGGAAGAAATGTAAGATACTGCACTTAGGTAGAAAAAGATGAAATGCATAGATATAGGATGGGGGGACACCTGCCTTAAGGAGACAACACGTGAAAGGGATCTAGGAGTCCTACTAGACTACAAGTTGAACATGAGTCAACAGTGTAACGCGGCAGCTAGAAAGGCCAAGGCTATTTTAGGCTGCATCAATAGAAGTGTTGTGTCTAAATCAAGAGAAGCAATAGTGCCACTCTATTCTGCCCCACAACATACTCTAACTCCTAGAATTCCATATCCTTGAGCCAGGATGCTGCATCCACACTGGAAAAATCACCCGGTTTGGCACCGTTTTAACACTTTTCTGTCTCAAGGCTATGGAATTCTGGTAATTGGAGTCTTGTGGGGCCCGGAGCGGAACTCTGGACCCCTCAACAGACTCCAACTCCCAGAATTCCATAGCAGTTCGAAACTGGGTGATTTCTCCAGCATGGATGCAGCAAGGGCTCCAAGGGAGCCAGAGCCAAGGCTTGGATTTCAAAACCCAGAGCCTCCGCCCTGGGCTGCTGGCTGGGCTTGGGGCTTCCTTGGAAGTTGGAACTCAACCCTTGGCCCTGTCCCAGCCCCAGTAGACTCCATCCCCACAGCCAAGCCAGGGCAGAAGCCACCAGGGAAGCAGGGAAGGAGGGAGAGAAGGGGAGGGGTAGAGGGGAAGGAATGAGGGAGGGAGGGTGGGAGGGAAGAGAGAACGGAAGGAAGGAGAGAAAGGGAGGAAGAACGGAGGGAGGAGGGGGGACAATATGGGCTTGCCATCCGCAGATGCTCAAATCCATGCATGGCAAATCCGCGTATAAGGAGGGAACACTGTATTTAAGGTTGTTTTCCTTCCACTAGTGTCAAACTGCATTCATTCTTCAGTGCAGTTGCATCCTCTGTCTATTTTTGTTGGGACTGGCAGTTGGATTTAAGTGTAATGGTTTCCCATTTTATAAGCGCGCTCAATTTCAATTCATTTCCTTTCTGCTCTCCAGCAAATAGATCATCAGTGACTCCAAATCGCTGTAGCCCACTGGTTTCCAAACCCTTGATTCAGCCCAAGCCATTTTTGCCTGTCTTTCGGGAGTCTCTGGGTGGCCTTAGTGTCCAGGCTAAAGCCATTGTTATTCCAGCTCTTCCAACACTTGTGACACTGCCAAAGCAGCAACCAGTTATTTCTATCCAGCCAGCACCCCCTAAAGGTAAGCGCAGGCATGGCTTAGTGGATGGGGAAAATGTTTGCAGTGAGGTGACAGGAGGAAGAGGGATTTTCATCAGCTTTCCTATGGTCTGCTCTTTTTCCTTGATGATCTAAAATTCAAAAATAACTAACAGTACTATTTTACATGTATCCAACTGAAATGGCTTCATCAGCCAGGATTGTAGGGCATATTTTACTATTATCTGGAGGGAAATACTGGTTTTGTAGATGCTGTCTGCACCCCCTAGATGGGTTTGGATTTTTGTCCCCTAGGTTAAATAACTTAAACAATGGCCTGTTACAGACTGCCAAAATAAAGCTGCTTCGGGTCTCTTTGGAGGTATGCTATTTAAATGATGCATGGGTCCTAAGAGCCCGGAGGTCGCGCCAAAGCCACACTCCATTCCCAAGAACTGGAGTGCAGCTTTGGTGCAGCTTCCGGATTCTTAGGGTGCATGCATCATTTAAACAGCATATCTCCAAAGAGACCCGAAGCAGCTTTATTTTGGCAGTCTGTAACACGCCAATGTTACACAGGAAAACTACAGACATGTCTTAAAGTGCTCTGTAGATGACTGCTTTATTTTAGAAAAAGCTCAGTGCATTTTGGCCTATACCGTGTGTGTGTCTGTCTGTCTGTCTGTCTGGCTGTCTGTCTGTCTGTCTGTCTGTCTCTTTTATGGCCTGCTTCATCTTTCTATAACAGTCTTCTCATTAATATTATTCACTTTTTCTGTAACCTAGAATCTGAGGTCTGTTGCAGGATAATGATATTCCAAGAAATTATTTACACAGATTTATTGTTTCTTATATTTGAAAAGTGTTTGCCTATACATTTTAAAAGAAATCTTCAAAAAATTTAGTCACTAGCATTGTATGGCAAAGATGACAAAACTACTGCTACAAATGATAATAAGAAAACTATTTTCCTATATATTTTAAAGAGGTCTTGTTATCTTTCCCACATAAATCTTTAGACACCTGGATTGTTTGGCATAGATGACAAAACTGCTTTTACAAGTGGTAAAGTGGGTTGAAGTTTATTTTTGTTAATGTAGATTGTGAACTTAGTCATTTTGGAAGAATCATTAATAAAATGTTTCTCCTCCAATGTGATATGTTATGCTGTGCCTCTCTACACTCTGCATTGGACAAATAGGATAAATGGACACAAATTTGACATTAAAAATATCAGTAACCAAAAAACAGTTACAGAACATTTCAGCCTTGTTGGATGTACATTATGGGATTTAAAGATTGCAGTCCTTGAACAAGGAAATTACAGAGGAAGACTAGAAAGAGAAGCAGTTGATTTGAATTATATTTACAAATTCCAATCCATTGACAGAAGTATAAATAAAGACAATGGGTTCATGGCACACTACATATGTTAATAGAAGAGTTTTTGCTGTTGTAACAAAAGTAATCTTCTCACCTAAGGAACTGACTTTGGTAAGCAGATATATGGCTTTCATACATGAACATTAAGTGACCGCCGTAAAGATCTGAATTACATGTATCTCCATATGCAGCCTTTTGAAAATTTAGGGCGAGGGTCAAGATCCTATTACATTCCTCAGCTACGTATATATGTTTTATACCTGAGGATTTATTATCACGCTGTAAGCATCAAAAGAAGTGGATTTATATCCCTGAAGGTTCTGCAGAAATAAAAACCAAGTAGTCTTAAAGTTTCTGCTACATTTCTTTTCCCCCGCCCCCTCCCTCCCTTCTTTTTATGCTGCAGTAGCATAAAATTCTATGATTCTTAGCACCTGCAATCTTTATTGCCAAAAATGATAAGTGGATTACTTCTTGGAAATAAAAATTGCAGGTGAGTGTCTCTCTTCTGAACTGAGGCCATAGCAGGAGGCAAACTGTTAATTGCTCCCTCCTGTCTTACTGAAAAGTAAGTGGTTAACAGTAGGCAATTGTATCTTGCTGCTGTTTTTTGCTTGTGATTGGCCACTGTCAAAATATAGTACTGGACTCAATATAGCCAAGCGCAAAGCAAATGTGAAACTGAAAAAGCTTTCAAACGTAGCATGCAATATGGCATCAGTAATGCTATTTAAATGCCAGGCAAGGGACAGAGTCTTGCTGAACTAGTGGTGGGTTCCTCTCTTATGTGACTGATTTCCTAAGATGTGAAATGTTCTCCTAGATTGACAAAGCTATAGGAGGGTAAGTGTTTCTTTCATCCCTTTCTGCAGAAACCTAGTTCATCCCATAATTGCAGTGTTCTTTGTTTCTATCATAGGCCATCCAGTGATGCTTTCTCAGTCTGCTGTGGTGCATCTTCAGACACCTGGAATCCTTCCTGCCACTAGTCCAACCATTGCTGTCACTGGTGGAGTCACATCACTGCCAGGTCACACTGTCAATGTATTGTCACAAACTGCAGGGAAAAGTTTGGCGAGTGGAAACATAGCAGAACCTAAGCCTGCTCTTCATTCTGCTCCTGAAAATACTTGCATGGATGTAAGTTTTTTCCATTTGAATTGCGCATCCGAGCTGGAGAGCTTATACTGTATTGTTCCAATTCTCCTTTTAGGATTCCAATAAATTTGTAGGCAACCATTAGCTATGATCTTATAATTCAGCACGTTTTATAGTCTGCTGGTGAATTTGGCATGCCTACTGTTTCCATTTCTGAATAATACCACAAGCTTGTAGCGCTCCTTAATGCAGATGAGGAGAACAATGGAAGATAAACAGATGCTATCTTTAGAATGCTTGGAACCTAAGTTTTGTATTACTTCAAACTTGCTTGAACACTCCTCTGCATGTGACAGAGAGAAGGTGACGCTAGACTAAATCTCTTTCTTACTCTGTGTTTATGTGTGGAAGAATTTTTATTTTTGTTCTTTCACTGAGGAGCATTTGATCATGTATGGTACAATTTTGATGCCAAATCAGTGCTAAAATCCCTTTTTAGATGTAAATTTGTCAGTTCAGCAATAATTAAACCACTGACTCCTTGGTTTGGTGATCACCAGCTACGTTTGGTCTTTAAAAAGGTAAAGGTATTTTGACATGAGCACTGTAGGGGGCAGTGCTCATCTCAGTTTCTAAGTTGAAGAGCCAGCGTTATCCGAGGACTGCTCTGGTGGTCATGTGGCCAGCATGACTGCACCGGACGCCATTACCTTCCCATTTAAGTGATACTTATCTGTCTACTTGCATTTGCATGCTTTCAAACTGCTAGGTTGGCAGAAGCTGGGAGTAGTGTCAGGAGCTCACCCCATCATGTAGCACTCAGGCCTTGAACTGCCAACCTTCTGATCTTCCAATCATCAGAACTGGCATCTTAGCCACTAAACCACCCATTTTAATGGTGGAGCAAGGAGGTCCTGCTGGTTGCATCCTTAACACTTCAGCCAGCCCATCATGGATCAGTGAGGCTGACAGGATCCAATGAGACTTCCAGTCCTACATCCCCTCAAGTTGAGAATTTGATTTGGGGAACTTTTCTTACCTGCTCATGTTGCAGAGCATTTTTTTCAGGATATCTTCTGGATACAAATTGGCACTATGGCTTCAGTTTGTCACCAAACTATAAGCATAACAACAGAGAATAACAGTGACAAGAAATGACCCCCACATTCTAGCATAGCAGAGAAACAAAAAAGTTCCTTTCTATTTACTAGTCCAAGCACATTTCCTGCTTTGGCCCAAGTAACAGGCAGTTAATCATACACTGCAATGTCAGGTGACATGAGGGGAGACCTCAAATATGGACAAGAAAGTGGGTTCCAGTGAAAAAGCACCCACATCTAATTTGCTGAATTGCATGAAATTCAGTGATGCTGAAGCATAACTATGTCTCATGCCATTGGTCAGTTTCAAACTCTATTCCTCAAAGGAGGAGAGGTGATATCCTTCCAACACATTTTCAGACAAGGAAACAGTTTGTATAACAGATTGTATATTGTGTGTCTTTAGAGAGATGTGTTCATTGCTTCCAAGCTTATTGTATAACTTTGGCGCGTTACAGAGTGCCCAAAATGGGTGCTCTGCCAGCACGGCTGGTTGCTGCATCTGGGAACCACAGCAGGCAAACCGCACGGTTCCCAGATGCAACAAAGAGAAGCCGCAAAAAGCGGCTTCTTTTTGCGCCCTGGAAGTGGCGCCGCGAGTCACTAGTCGTGCACTTGTGGCATCACTTCCGCCGTGCGATGTGCGGACGCTAGGCGTCCGTGACGTCAAGATGGCAACGCCCTTTCCTAACCCTAGTACGTCCTGGGGACGTACTTTACACCCGTGCAGAACCGGCCTTTAACTTTTCCAGTAACTGAGGCCCCATACAGACTGCCAAAATAAAGCTGCTTCGGGTCACTTTGGAAGTATGCTTTTTAAATGATGCATGCGTCCTAAGAGTCTGGAAGCTGTGCCAAAGCTACGCTGCAATCCTTAGGACTGGATTGTGCCTTTGGTGTGGCTTCCGGACTCTTAGGATGCATGCATCATTTAAACAGCATACCTCCAAAGTGACTCGAAACAGCTTTATTTTGACCTGTCTGTATGGGGCCTGAGATAACTTTATCTCTGCTGGATGCTGTGCTACAGTTGTCAGTGGAAACAGGAAATGGCCACTTGTGATAAAACTCATAGATTCTTAAATTCTAGATTAGCCTAGATTGGAAGATGAGCCTTAAAACCACTGTATATGGTGGCTGTATTCCAGAAGAACATGAATAGTCAAGTACAAATTAATGCAATGTTAAATAAAGCCTTGTGTTTCTGCAAAGAACATTCTGCCTTTTAACTGAATATTTCTTCCATGGTTAATGTTTTCTTGATAATATTCAGACAAAGTTGAAATACGGACCACAAATTAAAACAACGTGAAAAATTGTAGAGTCCTTGAAGGATCTTAAAAATCATTTGTTTTTTGTAATTAGACTCTTGTTGCTGTTGTGTGTGCCTTCAAGTTGTTTCCAACTTATAGTGACTCTAATGTAAACCTGTCATGGGGTTTTATTGGCAGTATTCATTCTGAGGAGGTTTGCCATTGCCTTCTCTTGAGTCTGGGAACATGTGACTTCCCCATTGCCACCCAGTGGATTTCATGGCAGAGTGGGGAATCAAACCCTGGTCTCCAGAGCTGCAGTCCAGTACTCAAACCATGCTCTCCTTTCCTTTAAAAAAAAGTTGTGCCATTACCAGTGACTTATGAAATGTCCTTCCCTATTTCTTTTTGCAAGTGTGGCAGCATTTTTTGCCCTAAAAGTTTTCCTGTCTTCATCTATAGATGAATGTTCTGAAACGACAACAACGTATGATAAAAAATCGAGAATCAGCATGTCAGTCACGCAGGAAAAAAAAGGAATATATGCTGAGCTTGGAGGCTAGGCTAAAGTCAGCCTTGTTGGAAAACGAGCACCTTAAGAGAGAGAATTGCTCCCTGAAGAGGCAGCTGGATGATCTGGCAGAGGAGGTAAGTGTGCGGGTTGTGAAAAATGCATGTTGAAGTATTTTGCGTCCTGCCGGCAAGAGACCCTGTATAAAATAAATGTCAAGATTACTGGATTTGCCAACCACTCAGATCTCTGCTTTGTGCGGATTTGAATTTAGTTAGCCACACTGCATCCTCTATTACTGCACTTACTATTACTGGAACCAAAACTATAGAAAAGCATGAGTAACTTGTGGTCTTTCAAATGCTGTGGGACTCCCATTCCCATCAGCCATAAAAAGCATATCCAATGGAAAAATGGGAGTGGAGTCCAACAATACCTGAAGAGCTACAAATATCCCACCCCTGGCTTAGGATCTTTATTACATGAGATAGAAAGAAGAGCTGGGTGTGAGTGACATCTAACTTCCTTGTGAGATATATTATGGAGTGTCAGTGGCCAAATCTTGGCCACTATTTGTGCTAAATTAGCAGCCTCTGAAATTCTGAATGGTTGTTGCTCATTTAAGCCACTCTGTGGGCTTTCACAGCCGAGATGTTTGAATCATTTGTGCAGTCCTGAAGACATTGGTCAGCATGTGTCTTCTTTGTGATTCTCCTTTTGACACCCGGTCAGGGTACCATTCTCAATGTTGTTGTTACTCTGAATGACATGTAGTGCTGTGTGCAGCATTAGAGTGAGTATGTGGGAATTGGGAATGTCATTTAAAAGGCTATAAATAGTCAAGGTGGCTAGCCCATTGTGGCAGTAATAACAAGACTATAATAGAATCTGGAATGTTGAAAGCAATGTTAGAAGATATTTACTTTCTCTGAATGTGCTTTTTTTTTGTCCAGAACCAGAGTCTCAAGAGCTCCCCTTCAAAGAGAAGAGCACTCTGTGTGATGGTGCTGCTTGCTTTTGTAATACTGAATCATGACAAACTAAGGTGAGACTCCTTTCAATGCCTTTGGGAAGCTTGGGTCCCTTAGCATGTTGTCACATGTCACATTATCAGTCCATGAGACATTTGTTGTGGAAGATATGGAAAGGACTGTTGGGCAAGTAAAAGTCACTGTACAAAATGCATACCAAGTAAAAGAACAGAATAGCCTAAATGACGTAGTCTTTGTTTTTTTGCCCAGATTTCAAAAGTTAAAAGGTTAAGATTGTTCAAAACATTTATTACTTTCCTTTTTTAAAAAACATCTTTATTATTAAAATTATCCACAAACATACATATATATTTATACATACATTTATACGTATCAGTCATACATTCTTTAACCACAATTTTAATTATGCATATCAATCAAATTGAAAAATTGAAAAAAAGTCTTCTTCCTTCTCTCTTTCCTTACTATCCTTACATACATACAATCCTTCCACTTAAAACCTTCCCAAGTTCTTTCTGCCATTTACTCTCTCTCTCCTCCTCCTTCAGCTTTCCTATCTTCCTACTTACACCTACCATTCGCACTTACCTAAACCAATATATTCTACCCCCTCCTTCAACTCTTCTTTACCTAACTCTGTTTCATCTTCAATTTCAAAAACCTCTCATCTCATTCATACTGACTTCCTTCCTGCCAATTTACTGTCTGTCGTTGTACCTACTTGTCTTTCTTACATCTACTTCTTTTTTGTAGTGGATCCAACTACCCATAGTTCTTTCAAATTATTTAGATCCTTATTGATCTCAATCTAGCTTTCCTTCATTCCAAATTTATTACTGCTACTTTACCCCATCTCTGTTTTAAGAACTTGATAACCTCTCCCCACTCTTCTATCACTTGTTTCTTCGATCTGTCTGTCATAACTTGTGTAAGTATATTCATCTATTCCTTCATATAATTTCATTAACCAATCCTCAGTTGTTGGACAGGTTTCATTTTTGCATTTTTGTGCAAAACAAATTCTAACTAAAGTCACCATATAATACATAATTTTCTCCTCTTCCCCTTTTATATCCTCCTCAAATATTCCTTACAGATAACATTCTGGTTTTAATCTTATTTTCTTCTTTAGAATTATATTGATTTGTTCATTTATTGTCTTCCAATAGTTCTTTACCCATTTGCATGCCCACCAGCAGTGATAGAAAGTTCTGACTTCTTTTTTACATTTCCAACATAAATTCTTTTTGGTTTTATAAATCTTTGAATTTTTTTCAGGTGTGAGGTAGCATTGGAAAAACATTTTATGAAAGTTTTATCATAGATTTTGAGAGACTGTGAGCTTGTAATTATTTCTCCAGACCTTTTCCCATTGTGTCATTTGAATGACATATCCAAAATTTTTAGCCCATTTCACCATTTGATCTTTCACCACCTCATCCTCCATTTCAAATTTCAGCAGTACTTTATATAATTTCCCTTTCAATTTATCTTTCTCTTCTGTTAAAATTTTTTCTATTTCTGATTTTTCCTGATTTAGTTCTATTCCATAAGTTTTGATATCCTCCAAAAATCTTTCATGAATTTGTCTGTGGGCGAACAAATTAATATTCCATCCTTCTTCATTTAATCTTTCTTTTGGTTTTACTTCTAGTTTGTTTCTTATCTTATTTAATATATCTTTGTATGTATACCATTTCTCTTCTCTCACCATTTCCCTCCAATAAAAGGCTTCTTGAGGAGAAACCCAATCCTTTTTTAATATTTATTCTAAACTCTAATTAGTGCTTTCCTTATGCAGTGATTTTTGTTTGTCCTTCACATAAACCAGATACGCATGCCATCTGAATGTTGTCCCAGCACCCTCTAATTCTAGTAATTTGTCATCCTCTAACATGACCCAATCCTTAATCCATAACAGGCAACAAGCTTCAAAATACAATTTTAAATTTGGGAGATTTAATCCACCTCTTTCTCATGTATCTTGCAAAACTTTAAATTTAACTCTTGCCTTCTTACCTCTCCAAATAAATTGTGATAAATCTTTATCCCATTGTTTAAATATGTTGTCTGATTGGTAGGGTTTGAAATAAAAAAAAGGATCTTTGGTAGTACAAACATTTTAATAGCAGATATTCTGCCCATTATTGTTAGGTTTAATTTATTCCATTTAATCAGATCTTTCTTAATATTATTCCATACTTTTTTATAGTTTCAAATAATTCAACATTTTTTGTGTAATTTGTAGCCCCAAATATCTAACTTTTCTCCCTACTTTAATTCTGACTTCTTCTTCCAGTTGTTTGTTTTCTGCCTCTCTCATATTTTTTGTCAAAATAACCAATTTATTTTTGTTGATTTTACATCCCGTTGGTTCCCCAAATTTTTCCAGAATTTCTAAAATTTTTGTGATTTTCTATTGGGTCGTCTTCAAATAATATTACGTCGTCCGCAAAGGCTCTAATCTTGTAGTTATATTTCTTAATTTTTTACACCTTTTATTTGGGTTTCTCCCTTTATTTCTTTTATTAATAGCTCTATAATTAATAGAAACAGGAGTGGAGACAAGGGGCATCCTTGTCTCGTTCCTCGTTGTATTTCTATAAATTTTCTTTTCTCTCCATTGATTCTAATTTGGGCTTTTTGTTTGCTATATATTTTCTCTATCCAATTGGTGAAATTATTCCCTATATTGATTTTCTTTAGCAATTCCATTAATGTGGACCAATTCACTGAATCAAAGGCTTTCTCTAAGTCCAAAAAAAACCCCCAACCCTAATTTTTTATCATTATGTCTTTCATGTTACTCTATAATGTCAATTAAAGTTCTCGAATTTTCTCTTATATGTCGATTTGGAAGAAATCCTTTTTGATCTTCATCAATCAAAATTTTCAAACTTTTCATAAGTCAATTTGCCAAAATAAATGAGAATGTTTTATAATCATTATTAAGTAAGGATATACAGTCGGCCCTTCTTATACACGGATTTTTAATACACAGATTCAAGCATACACGGTTTGAAAATGTTCCAAAAAAGTATAAATTTACCTTGATTTTCCATTTTTTATTAGGGACACCATTTTGCTATGTCATTATATTTAATGGGACTTGAGCATACACGGATTTTGTTATACACAGGGGATCTTGGAACCAAACCCCAGCGTATAACAAGGGTCCACTGTAGGTCAATAATTGGTTGGATCACATATATCCTTATCCTCTTTTGGAATCAATATAATCTCCGCTTCTCTCCATGAATTTGGAAGGTTTCCTGTCAGGGCTTCATTCATAACCAGTTGCAGAGTTTCGCTCAATTCATCCTTGAATGTTTTATAAAATAGCGCTGTTAATCCATCATTTCCCGGTGACTTCCCCAATTTTGGTTGGTTACTGTCTACCCCAAGCTTGAGTATACTTGTGGCTTGCCTTCATGCCCTCATAGTCGCCAGAATTACCTGTTTCCTTCTAGTAGGGAGAAGGGATGACTGAATCTATTCTCAAAATAACATCCGCTTATGTCTGGCTTATTAACAAGTAGTTTATGAAGAAAAATTCATTTTCAGAATGCTGTTATTGTTGTTATTACTACTGTTATATTTATTTGTATCCTGCTCTTTTCCCAGAACTGGGACTCAGAGCAGTTTCACAGTATTTAAAAACAATACTGTACAATTAAAAACATAGAAGAGTGATACATTAAAACAATTAAAAAAATTAAAATAGATTACTTATTAAAAGAATAAAAATACAGTTAAAAAGATAAAATTTTAAAACATTTAAAATGATACAACACTCTAGTCCTTTAAGAAAATTGTTTTAAAAAACCTGTCTGCATAAGAAGGTTTTAACCTGCTGGTGGAAGGCCAACAAGGAGGGACCCATCTCTGGGAAGGGAGTTCCAGAGTCTAGGGGCAGCCACCGAGAAGGCCCTTTCTTGCATTCCCACCAACTGTGCTTGTGATGGTGGTGGGATGGAGAGAAGGGACTCTTCAGAGGATCTCTGGGCCTGGGTCAGTTTATATCAGGATATATGGTCTGCCAAATATTGTGGACCTGAGTCATATAGGACTTTATAGGTCATAACCAGCACTTTGAATTGTGCCCAAAAACAAATGTTTACTTTACATGCAAAATGGGGCTGAGAGGTAACATAAATGGTGATTCAGTTTCACTGTGGAAAGGTATACAAACACTTCTGTTGAATAGTATGGGGATCCGAGGATTCAGAATGCTGTTTACTTACGCATTCTACAGTACTATACAACTTACTTAGGAATATGTCACATTGAATGTAGTGGAGATTTACTTCTGTGTAAACATGTATAGGATTATGCTGTATTTTGGTTTGTGCAAACAATTTTAGGCTGCATCAAAGCTTACCAGCATCGAGAAATAAAGGTCAGACATTCTGAAAATGCTGCACTGCTACCCATTTATAATAATGATTTGAATCTTGGGTCACATGTTATACTGAGAAGAGTTCTTGTGTCAATAAAACTGGAGTTTAGTGTTATATCATGTGCTGGGTTTACCATATGATAAAAATAATTCGTTTGCTTGCAGCTGTCAAATGTGGATTCTGCACTTTGCCCAGGAAAGGGTCACTTGAGCTGGTGTTTTGGAGATTCTTGTCTAGAAAAGCGAGTACAAGAACTATTTTCCTGACACTTACCAACTTTACCCATTTTCATTTATGCTGCTGGAAACGTCCCAGCTCTAATATAAGCATTATTCTGTTCTCAGAAAAATATATATAACCAAGCATATGTTTCAGATGATATCATAATTAGCTGAAGCAAAGCAGTTACTTACTATAAAACTTAGATGTTGTTGTTGTTTTTTAAAAAAAATAGAACTGACATTTAATTACATAGGTTTTGCTTTTTAACCAGCTTAACGAATCAAGTCCAACTAAATTGTCTAGCATAGATTGCTTCCCAATTTACCATTCTCATGTGTGTCTCAGGGAAACAAGAGTGTAGAAGTACCAGGTGATCTGATTAAACTTGTGCTTCACTGATCAGTTCTTTGCAGATGTGACAGCAGAATGTCTGCTCTGTGTGTGCTTACTTTTTCCTTCCTCCTGGCAATATGGGTAGGGTATATTTAGACTTTTATCCTGCCTTTCTTTCAAAGACATCAGTGAATGGTCATGGTTTTCCTGGTGCTATCCTTTTCTTTGTTCCTGTCATTCCTGAAAGACAGGCTTGGCTCAGAGATGACTGGCCCAGGGGAAGCCTGTGAAATTCATGACTTAGTGAGAAGTCCCACTCTGCATTCTTTCTGAGGTACTTTCTGAAGAAAGGCAGCAACAAAATGGGCATCTGCTGCTAAGTGTGACCTCTCTCAAATCAATATAGAAAGATGAAGTCCTGGTTTATGATAGCACACTCTTGTCTTGTGTATGGAAATGAAGAGGCAAGACCAGTTTGATATTGAAAACTAACCTGTAGAGGTGAAGAGAATAGGTGAGTGTAGGATGCATGGTGGTGTGTGTGCGTGTGCGGGGGGGTCCTACACATTCTATGGTCATCTATTCCCTTCACCTACACTGGCTAGTTTCCAAAAGCCAAACTGGTCTTGCCTCTTCGTTTCCGTACACATTGACCAGTTCACAAGGTCTCACTAACGACTATTGTTAAAACTGGACTTGTTACTTAATTTCCATACACAAAGGATTTTGAATTTGAATTGACATTCTCACCTACCAATGGCATATATATGTCAGTCCCTGGTCCCTGGTAGAGGGAAGTCTATGAAACCTCATGCTGCCAACTTCTTTATTTCAATTAGTCTCAAAGGTGCTACAAGTTCTCTCTATGTACTGATTCTACAGACTAACATGGCTATATCTTTGCTTGCCAAAGGAATCTGTGATAAGATTTATTTGTTTTACCTTTTCTTTCTAGAGTTCTTGAATGGGGCTCCACTTCTGATGAACTTCATAATAACCCTGCTCACCAGAGCAGGCATCTTCTTGAATTCTCTGCAAGTGTACCTCAGGGAACAGATGACAGAAGTAATGATCGGTGAGCATAAATGCATACAAGCTTCTGGCTTCCAATATATAGTATCTTGTACATGCATAGTAAATGATTATGGTAGGGATGTTTTATAATTCTCAGTTAGTGGAGAAAGAGCCATCTCTTAATGGGTTAATTCTTGTCACTGCCCAGGCTAGGTAAGATATTGCATCGCCTAAAATGAGTGGTCCTCATCTCCTCCTGCTTCAGCTTTTTGCCTTGCCCAGGAAAAGGTCATATGTCTGTTTCCTCTGCTTTCTCTGTCTTTATTTATTCAATATGCCGTCCCTTTATTATGAGATGCAGTGTTCATACAAACATTTTCAAAAAAGGAGAGTGGATGTGGGTTTTCTCCTGCTGAGGCTAGGTGTGATGCAAAGGCAGCAATTTGGTGTACCTGTAGCCAGGTAGTATTAGTTCCTTTAAGGAGGTTTTTATTATAGTGGTGGTTATTGGCAACCTGACAGGAAACAGGTCTAAGATGTGGTAGGACTCTTTTGGATTGATTATTAGATTCAGTTTTCAGTTGTGTATTCAGTATTGAAGAGAGATGGCGATACTGTACTCCTTCTATGTATTTATTGTAAAAAGACAGTTTTTTAAGGTAAATATTAACATTTTAAGGGTGGGAGAAGGAGAATCTTGAGACTCAGACCTAAATATATATATATCCCAAAGCCCAAAAGTACAGTTAAATGTAACATAATTGCAACAACAGTTAATAACAAACCAAGAGGAAGAGTGTATGGAGTGTGTCCCATGCCTGAATCGAGCTATTAAATGGTGATCTCCTCAGGGGTGTGTGTGTGAAGGGGAGGGGTGAGCATTATTACTGTAGATTGTAGGAGCAAAGATCTCAGTAGTAACTTAATCATAGAATCATAGAGTTGGAAAAGACTGCAAGGGCCATCCAGTCCAACCCCCTATCATGCAGGAAATCTAAATCAAAGCATCCCCGACAGATGGCCATCCAGCCTCTGTTTGAAGACCTCCAAGGAAGTAGACTCCACTACACTCCGAGGGAGTTTGTTCCACTGTTGAACAGCCCTTACTGTCCGGAAGTTGCTCCTAATGTTGAGGTGGAATCTCTTTTCTTACAGTTTGCATCCATTGTTCTGCGTTCTAGTCTCTGGAGCAGCAGAAAACAAGCTTGCTCCCTCCTCAATATGACATCCCTTCAAATATTTAAACAGGGCTATCATATCACCTCTTAACCTTCTTTTCTCCAGGCTAAACATACCCAGCTACCTCGTAGGTCATGTTTTCCAGACCCTTCACCATTTTAGTTGCCCTCCATTTTCTCCACATCCATTTTGAATTGTGGTGCCCACAACTGGACACCATATTCCAGGTGAGGCCTCACCAAAGCAGAATAGAGTGGCACTATTAATTCCCTTGATCTAGACACTATACTTCTATTGCTGCAGCCTAAAATTGCATTGGCCTTGTTAGCTGCCACATTGCACTGTTGACTCACATTCAACTTGTGGTGTACTTGGACTCCTAGATCCCTTTCACACTTAGTCTCATTCAGCCAGTTGTCACCTATCCTATATCGGTGCATTTCATTTTTACGCCCTTAGTGCAGTACCTTACATTTCTCCCTGTTGAATTTCATTTTGTTAGCTTTGGCCCAGCTTTCTAGTCTATTCAGGTCATTTTGAATTTTGATCCTGTCCTCTGAGGTATTAGCTGCTCCCCCTAATTTGGTGTCATCTGCAAATTTGATAAGTATGCCCCCAATTTTGTCCTCCAAGTCAAAAGAAGAGGAAAGGGTAAATTGGAGGATTTAAATCTTAGATAGATTTAAAGAAACCTATCTAAGAGATGGGAAAGATTAGTTAGTAAGAGAGCTGTTAAGATAGGTTGTTTTTGTTTTCCATATAAGAAGGCAGTTACCAGCACGAGTAAAGGGTGAATTGCATTCAAAAGCAGAAAATGGTGGCACATTGACATTAGTGCCAGAGCAGGAGATGTAACAAGGCCCATTGGCATTCAGGAGAGTAAAAGAGGGAATGGCGGCATTATGGTGGCATTTCAGTAATAGTGATAAGGCACTCTCTTTCTTTCTCTCTCTCTGGCGTCCCCTAGAGATTGGCGCCCTAGGCAGCTGCTTAGTTTGCCTATAATATGGACGAGCCGGCCCTGTTTCCGTGGCCCCCCACTTACAACTTGTGAACCCCCATTTTTTTCCCATGCCAACATAACCCCCCCCCCCCCCCGTCAAGTCTCCCGTGGACCCCTGGGGGTCCACCTGGACCACTTTGGGAATCACTGTGATAGAGCAAGGAGTAGGGTGGGAAAGGATTGTTGGTAGAAAGAGAGTTGAAACAATATGGATGCAGTTTAGAGTGAGGCTATTTCCATGTAAAATGTCATCTTCAGAATTGAGAATAATTAACAGTTGTTAGTGGGAAGCCTATTCTTTTCAAATATGGCAGCCATCAGTCACTAAGATTAGGGTGGGAAGATGAAGGGGGAGAGAGACTAGATGGCGGGGGGGGGGGGGAGATTGTTGGAGAGAAACCAGAAGTTGATGCATGGTGAAGTTCAGGGTGACGGTAGTTATGTTTAGCTATCCACTTTATGATGTCAGAAGATCTCTTCTCTGGTTATTTTATTATTATTATTATTTTGAGTTGAAATTCGATCAGAGTCACTTTAATAGTGTGACTAGTGTAGGCTCACCAAGATGATTGTGTTTTCCTTGTTTTGCTGTCATCCAGGATTTGGTTGTTTGTTCAGGCTTGGGTGCAGTTGAAGATGAGACATTATTCTTTACCTCTCTCTCAAGTTCCTGGGGCACTTTAATGTCTAAGCCTCCACATGTGTGAAGTAGATGAGTTTTAGTTGTAGTGGTCATGACAGAGTTATTGTTAAAGACTACTAGGTCCAACTCACATGCTTGCTTGTTGGAGTAGAGAGGTAAAGGGTTTTAAACTCTGGCATTTTCTTGATGTTTCAGAAGAGACATCTTGGTATATTGCACAGTGGAATCCTGGTAAGGGCTGCTGGTAAGCTTCTTCACTATTTGTGGTTTGTTTTAATAATGTGCAAAGTGTACGATTATGTCTCTGGGGAGCGTATTTTGCCTCGGATTGAGAGCTTATATTTGATGTGTTCGTTCTATGTAAGTGGATAGGAGATTGAGTCCTGGATAGGTGTTATTCTGCCATGATATGGAATCATGTTGTTTTGCTCCATCCATTCAGGAATTCTGCAGATTCTAATATTTAAGCGTGTATTTCTGTTTCCAAATCCTCCATCTTGTTTGAAACGTATTCATTTGATCTAAATTCTGTATGCAGGTTTCATTAGAATTTCCCTGTTCAAGAGCCATGTTAGCTGTGTCTATAATATCAGAGCAAGATGTGACTGGAAGACTGTATCCTACATACAGACATAGCCTAAACTCATGGACACTGCGTGCTCACTAACTCCTGATTGGCTGATAAGTTTTGCTTACTACATCACATATGTTTTTTTTGCTATTGCGTAGCAAAACTAAATTCATCTATTTTCTGTTCTTCCCTCAGAACTGTGTTATCTGTTATAGCTGTACTCCCCTAAGTTCCCAGAGAAAGAAATGTCAGTAGCAACCGAAAAGAACAGGCCTCAAGGCGATATTTCTGATTCATGGGGGAAGGGGCGAGGGTGGAACGGATCCCCACGAATCAGGCGGGACGAGTGTAGTTGTATGCCTTTTCTCAACTTCTTTTCTTGTAAGTTACATCCAGCAGTGGAATACACTGTTTCAGAAAGCGGTAGAGTTTCCTTCTTTGGAAATTGGATGGCCATCTGTTGGGATTGCTTTGATTGTAAGGGATGGCCTTTGGGACCCCTTCCAACTCTATAACTCTATGATTCTGTGATACATTGACAAAAAACAATTCTGAAGGAAAAATCTGCTCCTGGAAACACTGAATCTAGTTTTAAAAACCAGTCCTTATAAATTGGCCTGGCATTAAATAAATAAATACACGTCTAGTATTCTCCTCCACCCCCCTTCTAAGTCTGTCTGTATAAGTAATCATTTTCAAGGTAGCATGTGTGTATTTGTTCCTGATGCTCCAGCTGAGCCTGTAGCTGCTGTTTGTTCCTTGGGTTGCCTGGACAGCGTTCATTCTCTGTTTCTCTCCTGGTGTTTTTGTTGGTCTGTTGCAGAGGCTTACTGTCAGGTACTGTGCAAATGTGTGCTTAATTATCTCCATATTGCAGCTTTGGCTTTCTCAGCTAATGGGTTGTTTCATCCTATCGGAGTCTTTTCTCCAGAGTCTTTTGTGTAATCAGCAACAGATGTGCTGAAATCATGAATACTCAAGGAAGTTTTGTAAGTTTTGCAGCAAGACAAGAATGTTAGTAATGTCTTTACAACCAGCATTCTCTATTGTAGGCACTCTGCTTGAGGTCCACAGAACACATGCCTTGTTTAGAGGGAAGGTTTGGGAGAAGTGAGGCTGCAGCACTGAAGAATTCTCCATTTTTCATCTTGTACTTGTGTTGCCATGACTTGACTGATCTAATTGTGTCATGTATCTGCTGACTTGCCTCTGTTATTGATTTCTTATATGAAGTGAGCAATATGGTGTTGAAGCTGTTGGTTTCCACTTTGTGTCTCCTTCAGCCTTCGCACTCCTTGTAGCCCTCCCTTCCTAATTGCTGCTCCTTCATGTTTGCATACCGTTTCTTCTGATAAATGATTCCAAGAGTTTTTTTATTTAGTATTTTTGAAATTTTACAAAACAAAACAGATTTAATATTCTTTCCATACATGCATGTACTTTTGCATCTTATTCATTTTTTTTTACAAAAAAATCATAAATATCACCTCAGTGCACCCTAACCACAGAGCCATCCAAAATTTTGACTCCTCCTGTGGAGGTAATTTCCCATCTTCTTTTCTTACTAGATTTTTAATAATTTTTTCCATGTTTCATCAAAATAGTTTCTTTTCCATAATTCTTTTTTTACTTTCAATTTACTTGTTAATTTGTCATTAATTGCTAGCTTCCAAACTTCTTTATACCAATCCTCCAATTTCACATTTATTTGTTTTCCAGTTTTTTGCTGTGATTAATCACGCAGCAGTAAACAAATTTGTTACAAGGTTTTTTTCTTCTTTCCATTCTACTTCATTGTATATTGATAACAATACTATATTTTGTTTTCTATCTATCTTTACATTCACAATATTTTCTATCTCTAATATTACTATTTCCCAAAATTTTTGTACATATTTACATTTCCACCACATATGTAGATATGATCCTACTTCCTGACAGCCTCTCCAACAATATTTTGAATTATCTTTGTTTATATTATGTAGTCTCACTGGTGTCAAATACCATTTCCAAATCAATTTATAATAATTTTCCTTAATTCGCACCGATAAATTTTTCAAATGTCTTTGTTCCCAAATCTTATTCCATTCATTATTACAAATTTTACATCCTAATTCATCTTCCCATATTTCTTTTAAAATAGTTTGATTTAATTTTTCTCCTTTATTCTCCATTAATATTTTATAGATTTTGCTAGTTATACCTTTCATATTTTCATCTTCCTCCATTTCTTTTCTTTCTGAACTATTTGTTCAAATTGTATATAATTTCCTTTCCCTATATTTTTCTTCCAATTTTAAACCATTGTTCTATTTGCATAAAATGTAGCCAAGATGTATTTATCCCCCTAAGTTTTTCTTTTATATTTTCTTTTCCTATTTTTAATTCCACCTAATTTTCCATTTTATCTATTTTCCTTTCCTTTAATTCTTTATCAAATAAGTCTTTTAAATTTTGGGGGAAGGATTTTTCCTTTATTATTGGTGTTATCATTGAGTTTTCATTCATTAATCCTTTTTTATATTTATTCCAAATTTCTAATATATTTTTCATAAATGGGTTTTCAATTTCTTTAATTTCTTTCCTACTAATTTCTTTAAAGAAAATTTTCTCTATTTTCATACCTATCTCTTTTTTCCCTATTTCTAACCAGTCCAAATCTGAAACATCCAACATACCCTCTATTACATATCTTAAGTGGCTGGCTTCATAATATCCTTTTATATTAGCGAGGCCTAACCCTCCTTTTTTCTGAGACTCGTACCAAAATTATTTATTAATCTACTTCTTTTTCCTCCATTACAATATACATTTAGTAACTGTTGCCATTTACTTAATTCTACCTCTGATGTTTTTAGTGGTATCATTCTGAATAAAAAAAAATTAGTTTCGGTAAAAATTTCATTTTGACTAATGCTATTCTTCCAAACCATAATAATTGAATTTTCTTATATTCTACTAATTTTTTTCAATTTCTTTCTGTAGTACTATAAAAATTTTCCCTTCCATTTCTTTTAAATCTTTCGTTATATTAATTTCTAAATATTTTATGTTACTTTTTATTGTTATCCCTAACTCTTTTTGTTTCATAAACTCCAATTCTTCTTTTTTGTATAATTAAATAACATCATTTCTGATTTATTCCAATTAATTTGAAGCCCTGCTATCTCTCCAAATAGATTCAAATGTTCTTTAATTTTTCCTGTCTGTCTTTATTCCTCTTTCTACTGCTGCCTTTATGATGAATTATTTTCAATTTTATTTTCCAGCCATTAATTTTTTTTCTTCTTAGCCCCGGTTTGTACTTGGGTAGGTGACTGCCTATAAATACCCAGTGCTGTAGACAATATTTCAGAGGAATGAACTGGCAAAATCACATCTGTATATTTCTTGCCTAAGAAATCCCTATGAATTTTATAGGGTCAACATAAGTGAGTTGAGAGATTACTTGAAGGCATGTACACACACTCATAGAGCTCTTAAAGACAAAAGAGATACAGTTGATGTCTGATGCAATGGGAGGGATGGATTGGTAGCTATTATTTAGGATATTCCCCTTAAAAAAGCTCGCTTAAAATTTCCCCCTTTACACTGCTCCAAAGTATGAATTCATGAGTTGGGAGGGATGTTCCTATACAAGGGTATTAGTCATTAAGTGTGAAAGAAATGGAAGCTCAATATGAAAATTCAGTTTGTTTCTATTTATTTCCAGGACACCATCAATTTATTTATCATTTAAAAGGGAAAAAAGACAGGTCTTTGCTTACCATCTAAATTTTGCTGCTGGGGAGGAACAGGAAGCAAGGCAAATAACAGTGATACAGTCTCACTTCGTTTGTGATGTGTCAGAGCCATGAGAAAGTAGTCCCCATCCCCATGGAAGGTTGCCTGTACATCTCATGTCTTTTTTTTTAAAAAAGAAGCTTCCTGGAAAGACCTTCAGAAGCAAAAACTTTCAGCATGTCTTTATACATTTCTTTTGCCCCACTTTTTCTTTTCTTTTCTTTTTTTATTCTAGATAAAATGTTCCCAGATTGAGCAAAACCTAAGGCATTTTAGACCAGTCAGCTTAATTGTAGTCACAGATCAGTTATAAAGACAAAAAGCAGATGTAGCAAATACAAACAAGCCCCTAAGATTAAAGGCAATACGCAGGTACAAAAATCCTTTATATATACATAGGTGACAGTTCACCAAAAATCATTCAGTAGGTTTAAGAGCCTGGTGTAGAGGTTTGAGTGTTGGACTAATGTTGGACTGCCATTGGCAGACAACTAGTCAAGGATTGGTCAGTTTGCTGTTTTCACTGGATTAGATAGGACTGTTTGTTGTTAGTTGCCCTCAAGTTGACTTTGACACATGACGACCTTGTGAGTGAGATATTTCTGAGTCTCCTTGTCCTCCACTGCGTTACTCATTTCCTATATACTTATGCCTGTGCCTTCTCTTATTGAATCTAGCCAGCTGATGTGTATAGTCTACCTCTCCTTCTTCTGCCCTCTAGTTTTACTAGCATCATTGTCTTTTCTAATGAGCCAAAGTACAATAGCCTTAGTTTTGTCATCTTGGCTACCAGGGATTTGCTTGAATAGGCAATCAGAAATCTTGTCAATCTTGTATGGAATCTAAAAATAAGATAACTTTCATTTTTGTATACCTTAGCAGAAATGCTACTTTAGCAAATTGTGTTGTTAAAGGTCATACTTTCTATTTTTTTCTAGGTTAAAACATTCTGTTTCAGAAAATAAAGCACTGATGGTAGTTACTGAGGAGCCAGTGCTATACATCTCTCCAAAACCTTGCAAGTCATTGATTAACCACACTGAATTACTCAGGTGAGCAACCTGTTTGTTGGTGATGAGGATTTTTAGTGCTTGAGAAATTCAGAAACTTGGTGGCTACAAGCTGTATAATGTTTTCCGAGAGCTGTTCTCTTGTATTATATACTTAATAATTTATGTAAAGATTGTAAGGACAGGTTGCATGGACAGGTTGCATACCTGTAACGGTATTTCTTCGAGTGGTCATCTGCAAATACATACAAATGGGTTGTACTGCGCCTGTGCAGTGCTGCTCGGAAAACTTCTAGAATCACTGGGCAAAGTTTACTCTGCAACTTTTTGGCGGTAGCTCCGCCCATCCCTTATAAGCCCTTTGCATTCCTGCTCTTTCCCAAGTTCCGCAATTGGAGCCGTGCAAGAGACATGAGAATGAGCCAGTGAAGAGCAGGACACTGAGGGGAGGACGGGCAAGATTTGTATGTATTCGCAGATGACCACTCGAAGAAATACTGTTACAGGTATGCAACCTGTCCTCCATCTTTGTGATCTCTGCAAATCATACAAATGGGTTGAGACTGACAAGCTTAGGTCAGCGGCGGAGCGAATGTCATGAGACCCAAGCAAGATATGAGGTTCAAATCAAGGTGTGTTTATTAATCACAATAAATAGTTTGAACCCAAAAACTGTGAGTCATTTTGGTACCTCAACAACAGCACTGAGATTGTGCAAGACGTAAGGCACACAAGTCGCAGTAGGTCATAAAGACCTGAAACCTGTAGTTCAACAAATAATAATATTGTAACATGAAAGAAGAACAACACATTAGGTCATGCAAGACCCTTGTAAACTGCATAAATGCTGTAAACCAGCCAAATTTGGCAAAAAGGCATTCAAGTCAGAGCATGGAACCAACAATAGAAATGCAATACAATCATGTCAGCACATGTAAACAAATGAAAATACAGTGTAATTCAATGTAATCCCGAGACCAACACTGCCCTTCCAAATCCCATTTGGCCCTGGTGTCCAGTCTGTAGTGCTTAATAAAAGTCAAGGGCTGGGACCAAACAGCAGCTTTGCAGACATCCTCCAAGGGGACCCCCGCAAGGAAAGCGGAGGATGTCGCTACTACCCTAGCTGCATGGGACCGAACCCTGGTCGGGAGAGGCTTGCCCAATAGTTCATAGGTAAGGTGGATGATACCAGCCACCCACTTAGAAAGTCTTTGTGGAGACAGGGGGAGTCCCAACTTCGGTTCCGAGTAGCATTGAAAAAGTCTCTCGGAATGGCTCGAACCCGCAGTTCTGTCCAAATAGAAGACAAGCACCCGCCAAACGTCCAAAGTATGCAAACTATGTTCGGTGTCGGTGTTCGGGTTCAAGGCTAGAGTCGGCAACGCAATGTCCTGGCACATGTGAAAGGCCAACACCACCTTAGGCAGGAAGGTGATATCGGTACGGAGGGCCACTTTGTCCTTATGGAACCTAAGGAAAGGTTGGTCCCTCTGTAAAGCACAGAGTTCACCCGCATGGTGGGCAGAGGTGATGGCCACAAGGAAGGCAGTCTTCCAAGACAAGAGTCTCAAGCCCGTTGTGGCCATGGGTTTGAAGGGCTTTGATTGTAGAGCAGGCAGCACAGCGTCCAGACTCCAAGCCAGTGTCGGTACCGAAACCGGAGGGTGGAGGTTGGAACAACCTCTCAGGAAACTTCACAAGAGGGTCCCTGAAAAAAGAAGGTTTGCCATCAAACTGGAAATGGGAACAGGTGGCAGAAAGGTAGCACTTAACGGATGTGAGGCGCAGCCCCGAATCCACAAGTGCCATCAGGAACTCCAGTACCACCGGAGTTGTCACTTGCGCTGGAGAGAGGCCTCTCTCAGAGAGGAACAGGCGAAATCTCTTCCATTTGGAAGCGTAGGACTTCTGGGTTGTGGGCAGCCAAGATCACAGTCTGTACCAAGCCACCATCGGCAAGCTCTCGATGTCTGAGTGCCGAACCTGGCCGTTCTGGAAGGTGAGGAGGTCCGGTTGGAACTCTCCAGCCTTTCAAGAGAGGAACTTCATATGAAAGTCCTTATACCTTTTGCAATTTTTCTTGTAAAAAGGTAATAACTTTATCATTTGCAAGGGATGAAAAAATATGCTGGCAATTCAGATCATCATTGTTGCTGTTGTTCCTTTTGGTGGCCTTCAGAATAGTTGTGGCATCCCTTAACCTTATGGTTATTTCTATGAATTACCCAGTTTCCAAAGAACTTCAAATGTGGAAAAAGGCAAATTATATTTGTTACTGAAAGCATAGTGTGTTCTATTTGTCAAAGTACTTACAACATATCTGTGATCAATGAAGCTATTTGTTATACAGGTAATTAATGATTCCTACTGGAGTTCTGAAAGCAGAGTTGGAATGTATACTCTCACACAGGGGTAGGCAAACTGCGGCCCTGCGAGGCCTTGGGACCGGCCCCAGCCTGGTCCTGCCGCCGATTGCCGCCGGGGCCTTTGGGGGGCAATTGTCTATAGAAGCCTCAGAAACATGCATTTATATTAACATTTTTTTAAAAATCAGCAAATTTTTTTTGCGTGTCCTCCATTTTTTAAAAAAAGTGTCTTCCATTTGAAAATTTTGTCCTACATTTGTCCTGGTTTATTTATATATTTATTTTTTTTTTAAAAAAAATTATTTAATTATTTATTTTTTTGCTTCGGCCCCCCAGTTGTCTGAGGGAAAGCAACCTGGCCCCCGGCTCAAAAAGATTGCCTACCCCTGCTCTCACATATTATTTATTGTAATATATTTGGTCACATATTGATGAATAAATCCAAGGGTTCTAATATTTTGGCTACACGTAGATGTACTCAGGGATTCTTCTTGAGGCTGGGTGTCAACAAAAACTCTTCTAAAATGAAGTGTCAGTATCATCTCTTTATCAAGACTTTTTGTGGTTGTGTAGAAAGTTGTCTTTTACCTTTTTTGTATGTCTCTCAATCATTTTTCTGACTTTCCAACACAGAAATAATTATACTATTGCATTTCCAGACTGAGTCATGAGCTGCGAGGCTGGGTCCATAGACATGAAGCAGAAAGGACAAGATCAAGTAGAATGACAAAAAATCTGCAGCAAAAAGTTCAGGCTGTCCAGGTACACTTATGGTGCTGTCTCTCACTTTGTGCAAGACCAAGTGGCTAAGGTAGCTAATGGGCTGGAACCAGGAATATGTGTCTGTATGCGGTGTGTGTGTGTGTGTGGGGGGGTGGTCCGTAGGACTGCCACCAGATCTTTGGAACCAAGAGATAAGACCTATCTAAAGCTTCCAAAAAGTGAATTGGGCTTTCATGGCTCCTGTTGACTTTCTATTCCAACCTATTTAAGATAATATTGGGATATTCATACCCTCTCCCATGCTAACATGAACTCAAAAGACTTGGTATTAATTCATATTTTATCTACTGCTGTTACCACCCTCCACACACAACAAAGATTTAAATGTTTAAATCATAGAATCATAGAGTTGGAAGAGACCGCACGGGCCATCCAGTCCAACCCCCTGTCATGCAGGAAATCCAAATCAAAGCATCCACAACAGATGGCCATCCAGCCTCTGCTTAAAGACCTCCAAGGAAGGAGACTCCACTACACTCCGAGGGAGTGTGTTCCACTGTCAAACAGCCCTTACTGTCAGGAAGTTCTTCCTAATGTTGAGGTGGAATCTCTTTTCCTGTAGCTTGCATCCATTGTTCCGGGTCCTGTTCTCTGGAGCAGCAGAAAACAAGCTTGCTCCCTCCTCAATATGACATCCTTTCAAATATTTAAACAGGGCTATCATATCACCTCTTAACCTTCTCTTCTCCAGGCTAAACATCCCCAGCTCCCTAAGTCGTTCTTCATAGGGCAAGGTTTCCAGACCTTTCACCATTTTAGTCGCCTTCCTCTGGACATGCTCCGGTTTCTCAATGTCCTTTTTGAATTGTGGTGCCCAGAACTGGACACAGTATTCCAGGTGGGGCCTGACCAGAGGAGAAGTTGAACATGAGTCAACAGTGCGATGCAGCAGCTAAAAAGGCCAATGCAATTTTAGGCTGCATCAATAAAAGTATAGTGTCTAGATCAAGAGAAGTAATAGTGCCACTGTATTCTGCTATCTATCTATCTATCTATCTATCTATCTATCTATCTATCTATCTATCTGTTTTAGAACCTTGAAGGATTTCCCTTCCCCCTAATAGTTACTTCAAGACCTCCTTTGAAGGTACAGTATTGTGTGTGTGTGTGTGTGTGTGTGTGTGTGTTTCTGTTTGTGTGTGTATACACACACACTCTCATCCCTCCATATTTGCGGCTTTGATACTTGCGGATTTGATTACTCACGGATTTGTTGAATGTGTTCTCCCTAGGAATCTCTAGGTCCTCCAATGCAACTCTGTGGTGAACTTTAACTAAAGGTTGCACTGAAAGACCTATAGATTCCTAGAGACGACACTCCTCTAGGCATTTGAAGCTCCTCCAGTACAATTCTATGGTCAGTGTCTGTCGGACATTGACCACAGAGTTGCGTTGGAGGACCTAGAGATTCCTAGAGAGGGGTCCTCTCAGGTTAAAACATGGTGGTGGTGTTATTTGTGGTTTTTCCACATTCACTGGGGTCTTGTGCCCCTAACCCTAGCAAATATGGAGGGGCAAGTGTATACTCTTTTAACGCACTGTTGGTTGGATCTCCACATTCAGGTTGATTTCGGAGTGTTTCCTGTGTGGTAGCTTTTAAAAGGCCTCAGTATGTCTCACAACATTGGGCAAAGTTCTTAAAAAGTAGACCTGGAAAGAGCTCCTCCTCCACCCCCCACACACGTCAAAAAACGCAAGGATTTCCTTGAGTGCCTTCAGACAGTTTGGAAAGGAATTTTATTCTAATTCCACCCTGTTTCGTTTTAATTTCTGGATTATGCATGCTTCTTTCATAACAGATCCATCTCTATAGGCCTATTTTGCCAGGCAAACAAATGCCAGGGCAGTGATGATGAGGGCACACCTTTATTTAATAGCTGATAATAATGTGTCATATTTTTTGAAAATTATTATTAAGTATAATAATAGTAATAATATAACAGAAAGAAGTTGGCAGCATGAGCTTTCGTAGATTTCAGTCTACTTCCTCGGATGCATTCTAGCAAACACGTAACAGCTGAAGTTATGTTAGAAATACAGCTAGAAATATGGTTATAACCTCTTTGGAGTACTGTAACACACTCTTGCATGAAGGTGTCTTTGAACACTGTTCAGGCACTTCACCTGGTTCAAAGTATTCTGGGACTGTGGACCAGGATACGTTACAATGCCCATATATTTCCCTTCCTACAGCAGCCTTCCTGGCTAGAATCTTAGAGTTGGAAGAGACCGCAAGGGCCATCCAGTCCAACCCCAATCTGCCATGCAGGAACTCTCAATCAAAGCATCCCCAACAGATGGCCATCCAGCCTCTGCTTAAAGACCTCCAAGGAAGGAAACTCCACTACACTCTGAGGAAGGACTGTGTTCCACTGTCGAACAGCCCTTACTGTCAGGAGGTTCCTCCTAATGTTCAGGTGGATTCTCTTCCTGTATCTTTCATCCATTGTTCCGGGTCCTAGTCTTTGGGGCAGCTGAAAACAAGTCAGCTCCCTCCTCAGTATGACATCCTTTCAAGTATCACCTCTTAATCTTCTCTTCTTCAGGCTAAACATCCCCAGCTCCTTAAGTCGTTCCTCATAGGACATGGTTTCCAGACCCTTTACCATTTCAGTCGCCCTCCTTTGGACATGCTCCAGTTTTTCAACATCCTTTTTGAACTGTGGTGCCCAGAACTAGACACAATAACAGGGCTATAAACAGTATCGCTCCCGAGCTTCCTTTGCAGCCCTCTTCTAATAGGAAAGCATGGTATACGGAAGATCTTCGGGAAATGAAGCAGGCCGCACAATGACTAGAGCGCAGCTGGTGGAGACATCGGCGCCTATCCGATAAGACACTTCATCAGAGCCTCTTGAAGGCCTATGGAGTGGCAGTGGGTGCAGCAAAGAATTCGTTCTATGCTGCACGTATTGCATCTGTAGAGTCGCGTCCAGCAGAGCTTTTCAGGGTGGTGAGAGAGCTTACTCAGCTGCCTCCCGCCCTGAACCCTATATTAGCACCAACTAAAGCCTGCTGTGAGGACTTTAACAACTTCTTCACAGATAAAATCTCTCGGATAAGGGCTGATCTCGAATCCGGCATTACAACAGAAGCAATAGGAGAGGTATCCAGAGCTTCTGTGGCCTCTGTTAAACTGGATCATTTGGAGTTTGTAAATACCGATGAAGTGGACAAGCTCCTTGGAGGTTTAAGGAGGACAACGTGCGCTCTCGATCCCTGCCCTTCCTGGTTGACCGCCCAGGGAGGAGATACAGTAACTACACTGTTACGACTCATAATCAATGAATGCATCCTTCCGAGAGGGAAAATTTCTATCTAAATTAAAGTTAGCAGTGGTTAAACCACGACTAAAAAAACCCTCTCTGGATCCCCTGGTGAGAAATAATTACAGACCAGTCTCTTTGTTACCATTTTTGGGCAAGGTGATCATGAGAGCAGTTGCCTTCCAACTCCAATCTTTCTTGGATGATACCAATTTTCTGGACCCATTTCAAACTGGCTTCAGAGCGGGCTATGGAGTTGAGACAGCCATGGTCGCCTTAGTCAATGATCTCCGTTTGAGCGCCGACAGGGGAAGTGTGACCTTTTTGGTACTCTTGGACATCTCAGCGGCTTTCGATACTGTCGACCACGGTATCCTTCTGGAATGCCTGAGAGAGTTAGGAATCGGAGGCACTGCGCTCCAGTGGTTCCATTCCTACCTCTTGGGTAGATTCCAGATGGTGAAGCTGGAGGGCGCTTGCTCCTCTAGGAGGGAAGTGACATCTGGTGTCCCTCAAGGAGCTATTCTGTCCCCCATGTTGTTTAACATTTACATGAAACCGCTGGGAGAGATCATCCGGAGATATGGGGCGAGGTGTTATCAGTATGCTGATGACACTCAAATATGGTTCTCTATGTCTCTGACTGACTCAGTGTCTAAGGACGGCATCTCTCCTCTGAATGCCTGCTTGAAGGTGGTAATGGGCTGGATGAGGGAAAACAAACTCAGTGTGAATCCAAAGAAAACGGAAGTACCAGTGATAGGCCCCCAAGGTTCAAGGAAGGAAATTTGTCAGCCCGTCCTTGACGGGGTCACACTTCCCCTGAAAGACGAAGTTCGCAGTCTAGGAGTACTTCTGGATTCGTCCCTGCAGTTGACATCTCAAGTAGATGCGACGGCCAGCAGTGCTTGCTATCAACTTCGGTTGATAACGCCAACTGCGACCCTACCTGGACTGAAGGGGCCTTGAAACAGTGGTACACGCACTGGTAACCTCTTGTCTAAACTTCTGTAATGCACTCTACATGGGGCTACCCTTGTACCAAGTTCTGAAGCTTCAATTAGTAAAAAATATGGGAGCCAGACTGGTCACCGGTTCTTCAAGGTTTGACCATATAACACCTATTTTGAAAGATCTTCACTGGCTCCCTATTAGCTTCCGGGCACAATACAAGGTGTTGGTTATGACCTATAAAGCCCTATATGGCTCGGGTCCGAGTTACTTGCAGGACTGCCTCTCCCCATACAATCTGCCCCGCACCCTTAGAACATCGGGCAAGAAGTTATTGGAAACCATGAACCCCAAATATGCTTCCACTTCACAAAGAGCCTTTTCAGTAAGGGCTCCGAGACTGTGGAACAGCCTTCCTGAGAACATCCGATTGGCGCCCTCAGTAGAGATATTCAGGAAAGCAGTGAAAACCGAACTATTTCGCCAAGCATATCCAGATGTGTTATAAGATAATGACTGAGATGCCCCTGAACTGAGATGCTGCTTAATTCCCGAACGTACTGTATTATGTATTGTATGGTTATTCTTAACCATTAGTTAATATGTTGGTTTTAATCTTTATAATGGGTTAGAGAATTTTAATTATAGGTACTGTGATTTTATTAGTCTGTAACCCCGCTTCGACCCAATTGGGAGAGGTGGGGAAACACAAATAAAATTTTTATTATTGTTTATTATTAATATTCCAGGTGGGGCCTGACCAAAGCAGAATAGAGTGGCACTATTACTTCCCTTGATCTAGACACCATACTTTTACTGATGCAGCCTAAAATCGCATTGGCCTTGTTAGCTGCTGCATCGCACTGTTGACTCATGTTCAATTTGTGGTCTACTTGGACTCCCAAATCCCTTTCACATGTAGTCTTGTTCAGCCAGGTGTCCCCCATCTTATATCTGTGCATTTCATTTTTCCGCCCTAAGTGCAGTACCTTACATTTCTCCCTGTTGAAGTTCATTTTGTTAGCTGTGGCCCAACTTTCTTGTTTATTCAGGTCATTTTGAATTTTGGCCCTGGCCTCTGGGGTATTAGCTACTCCCTCTAATTTGGTGTCATCTGCAAATTTGATAAGTATGCTCCCAATTCTTTCATCCAAGTCATTGATAAAGATGTTGAATAACACTGGCCCCAGGACAGAGCCCTGTGGGACCCCACTGGTCACTTCTCTCCAGGATGAAAAGGAGCCATTGCTGAGCACTCTTTGGCTTTGGCCAGTCAACCAATTACAAATCCATGTAACAGTTACCTTGTCTAGCCCACATTTTACAAGCTTGTTTGCAAAAATGTCATGGGGAACTTTGTCAAAGGCCTTACTGAAATCAAGCTATACTATATCCACAGCATTCCCTTCATCTACCGAGCTGGTAATTTTATCAAAGAAAGAGATCATGTTTGTCTGGCATGACCTGTCATCACTAACTGCTAATGTATAGTAAAACACACACATGACCATACAATATGTTTGAACATGAAAAAATATAGGGGCCCCAAATGTACTTTCTGCCCCAGGGCCCCTAAAGGCCTAGCTATGGGCCTGAGTGATTCCACTAAACATTAGGAAGAACAACATGATGGTAAGAGCTGTTGATTAGTGAAACATGCTGCACTAGAGTGTAGTAGAGTCTGCTTCATTGGAGATTCTTAAACAGAGGTTGGATAGCCATCTGTCAGGAATGCTTTGATTGTGTATTCCTGCATGGTAGGGGCTTGGATGGGCCTTGTGGTTTCTTCCAACTTGATGATTCTATGAAGTTCACCATCATATAGTTTGCTTAAATAATGTAGTTACATCTTTAAGGTAGTACTGTAACCCAAATATTTTCATACTTTAAAAATCATAACCCTTGAAGATATTTGTATATATTTGTATTTTCCTCATCTATAATGTACTGGGATTTCCTGCCAATGCTTTGCTACCCCCACTGAAGTTAACAACATGGGCCCATTCTGTATGTGTTTGTGTGCATGTATGCACCCAATGAGATTATGTTAAATTCGGTATTTGATTTTCCTTTGTATGATTCCACATTTTCTCTAGAACACTTCAGAAAAAAATAAAGTTTCTGACCTGATGGCCCTTCCCTACACAGACAACAGTCTTGGGTAAGTTAAAATAGATTCTTCCCATCAACTCAGTATTCTGTTGTATCATCTCCTGTTGGACCAAGAGGTTTTCTAGAAATTTATTCTTTCCTCTTCTAGTAAAATGTAGAAGCCTTTTAAACCAAAGCCTGCTCTGTAAAGGACCTTCAGACTTGAGATAGTATCTGTGTTATTTGTCTGACTGAAAGGACTTCCAGCGAAGATGGCAGGCTGAAGCTTTCCCTTTTTGTGGGATCATGAATCTCCACAGGGAAAGACGCTATGGTGGATTTTAACTGGCTGGAGGTAAACTCTGGTCAGCAACTGACCTTCTGGATCAGGGGAAGAGCAGAGGGATTGCCATAGGACCCCATTACCCAGCAATTACTGTGGAAACTGTAAGAACTGGTAGTGAAACTGTGTGAGGGACTGGGATTCATTATCGTGCCTGGCAGCCATCTGCAAAGACTGAAGAACTGGCAAGCAGCTCTTTTCTGTTTTCCCAGCAGACAGGGTCCTAACCTCCTGTATTCTGGGTTAGCTCCTCCCAATTTGCTCCTGTAGGCAGGGACAATAGAACAAAGAACGTCCTCCTATATAGGGAGGAGCTAGCTCCCCTGGGCCCCAGTTTTGTTCCTGCCTACGCTCCTAGCAGGATGTGTCTCTTCGAGCCAGAAAAGTTTTTCTTTTCTCCGAAAGCGGTTTGAGAGTTTTCTTGGCCTTCCCTTCTTCTCCTCTCTCCTGCCTTTCCCCCCTTTCTTGGTGGTGGTTATGGCAGAGGACCCCAAGAGCACAGGTTAAGGATCATCCTTAGCTCAGGCTTCCCTAGCTCAGGGTCTGCCAGCTCAACAGAGGGAGCCGGCTTCAGAGGGAGACCCAGTAGGATGTGTTTGCTGTTGCTCTGCAGCTTCTTCACTACTGCCACTTCAGTCCTTTTCTTCTCTTCGTTTCTCTTGCTGCCTTGGGAGCATGAAGAAAGACTTAATATGGCAAGGGCTCCCAGGATTGGAGAAAGGTCTTGGCTTTGCCTATGACTCTCCCTCTCCTCCAAAGCTGCCCACTTTCATAGTGGGAGCACAGGAGATTTCTGCAAGCAGCTTTGCAGCACATGGGAGCCGTGAGAACAGGTGGTGAGGGGTATCCCTTCCATGTCTCTGTTTCTCCACATCACCTCTGCCCAGCCTGTTTAGGGCCAGGGATCAGTGAGGAAATTGGGCAGAAGTCATGGAAACTTCCCTTCTCAGCATCTCTGCCCAGCCCATTTAGGGCCAGGGTTCAGAGGACAGGTCAGCCAAAAGCCATGGCAAAGGATTTCTCTGCATCACCTCTGCCCAGCCTGAAACAGGGCCAAGGTCAGAGAGGCAAGCCAGCCAGAAGACACAGGAAAAGGGGTGAGTACCAGGGGCCCTCTCTCTCCAGCCAGCAAGGAACCTTTGCCAGATCTAATGCCCTCAGCTTGGTACAGACATTGCCAGGAGGCCTCTGCCATTTCCATTGCAGGTACTATGCCTACAAAAGGTTTGGGACTCTGCCAGGAGGGCAGATGGGGGCATAAACTCTTGGTCTCCCCCTTCCTTCCCATCTCTGGCCCCAATGGTACCCAGGACCCCAACAGGTGTGGGAGATCCTATTGCAGACTCGGAAACACATGGTGGTGTTGCCAGGGCTCCTGCATATTCCTTTTGAATTCTTAAAATGAGATGGTGTGGAAGGAGGCAGAGGACTCCTCCTCTGTGTTCTACAGCTGCCATTTTGGCTGCATGGCTGTAAAGGAAGCTATACAGGGCCCAGCAGGAGCTGAAGCTTCCAACTCTAAAATGGTCTTTTTTGGCTGCCACAGAACATCCCACAAAAAAGCACAAAATGGCTTCAGGTCCTTACCATAGAGAGCATGGCCTGTGCCACCCACTTCTAAACAGAGGCTGGAGGGCCATCTATTGGTTATGCTTTGATTGAGAGTTCCTGCATGACAGAATGGGGTTGGACTGGATGGCCCCTGGGATCTCTTCCAACCCTAGGATTCTATGATTTTTCTGAGAGAGCACATGGATACAAATCCTCCTCTGTTCCCTCCTCAAAAATAACAACAACAACAAAAATGGGGTGAAACCACTTGTGGATATCATGGGTGGAGAGTTCCCTTCACCCCCAATTGTGTTTGGCTGCCCCAAACTATGGCACTCTTGAGAGAGCAGTTGGAGCGTTTGGCCTCTCCTTTCCATCAGAGATTATCCTTTCTCAGGATCCAGATATACCTCAGATAAATGGGGAGCCATGTCCCACGGCAGCCTCCCCTGCCCTTCCCAGCTACCTATGCAAGTGGGAAGGGAGTTGAGGAGCAAGCCAGCTTCTATAATGCAGCCGGGTTACTATAAAGCCTGCCTGAGATTAAAAGGGCTAAGCTTCTAAACCCCAGCTTGACGTTGAGGCTGTCTGAAACATAAATAAAACAAAATGTCCTGTGAATATCAGGGCTACACTATAGGCCATATGCAGCTATCTACCCATGGTTACCAATGGTCTTCAGTCAGTGCTAACTTAAGAGCAGTTTCCTCAGTGCCTGGAAGAAGCTACTTACTGCCTAGGCAGTCTCCCTTGATGGGGCACATAAAGGAGGGGAGAGCCTCCACATCAACAGGTCTGGGGGTTCAGATTTACAAGAGATGCTGGTTAACTTTTCTGTTGTTCATTTTAGTACTGTTAGCCCATGAGGTGTGAGCTGTGCTGTTTCTGCTCACCCCCCTCTCCTTTTTATCAGGCTAGAGAAGATGCCTGCAAACTAAGTCATCCAGGGAGAGTGCTAGCCATAAAATCCACATGATGATTTTTCTTCCCTCCTCATGGGCCTCTCTCCCTGACGCCATTAGGGCCAGAGCCTTTTTGCCTTAGCTGGAACAGCCTAAGACACAAGATGAGCACATGGTTCTGCCTCCCTTGTGCAAACTGGTATCAGCCATAGCACTTCTCATTAAGAACATAAGCTTTAACAATACAGATTCATTTAAATGCTAATAAACTGGGGGACTCAAGCAAGGAAAAAGATACTTCCCTCCTCTGGTCATTCAGCAGATCTCTAATGCGTACACGCATTGAAGATCTTTGATAAATCATCTAATATGAGGTGATAGATATATTGGATTAAGGTGACCAACCAAGCTCCATTTGTGGCAAAAAGGTTACGTCCCTGTTAGGAAACACAGGGAACCTCAGTCAGCTAGCCTCAGGAGAGCCAGCTCCCCTCTACTTCCCTTCTTTCACAGGAGAGATGTCTGTTAAAGGGAAGAAACTAAAAAATACCGTTTCTTCCATGAGATGGTTTCTCACTAATACAGGAAGTTAAGAAAAATTCTTAATCAGAAACAAACAGACAAACAGCCTCCTCTCCATCCCAGGAGAGACCCCCCTTCCCCCATGAGTGTTTTAAAAGATAAAATCAGGTTTTTCTGCTAAGGGATTGCTTCAAATCCCATACAGACATCCTGCAGAGCCCTGACGGGATTTGCCATAATAGGAACACAATTACCTGTTAACTATTCTAAATAGTTACATTTTAAATGAAAATGCCTGTTGATGGGCTTGCCATACAACTGGTCCCTGGATTATTAGATCTTTTGTGACCTTTTGTGCATATGATGAATTGGGCTCAAGGCCATGAAGGTTCGTGCTGCCAATCTCTTTCTTTTAGTGGTCTCAGGGTGCTATAAGATTCCGCTGCATACTGTTGGACATGCTTTGATTGTGATTTCCTGCATGACAAGGGGTTAGATTTGATGGCCCTTGTGGCCTCATCCAACTCCATGATTCTATTATTTTATTGTTATAAGGTTAGCCGCTGCGTGGGTGAGTGTCTTATCCCTGACTGGGTTTTTCATGGCAATGTCTGGTCCAAACAACACCATTGTCCACTGCCTTCTGAGGCTGGAAAAATGGACTTCCTAGTGCCTATGCCTTGTTTTCTGCTAGCACATGTGTTCAGATTTAATAAACCATACAGCTCCATATAGGGACTTACACCAGCCACCTATATGCCCACAGCTTGTAAGTGTGTGTGTGTGTGTGTGTATATATTCCAAAAAACAAAACAAAAAACACCAAACTGTGATTTTACTATTTTAAATTATAGACTTCATTTTACTGTGCCATTATATTTTATGTGACTTGAGATTCCATGGATTTGGTATCCATGCAAAGTCATTAAACCAACTCCAGTGCATATCGAGGGCCCACTATTCTATTTTAAATTTAGCTTTGCTTTCCTTTGACAGATCTATTTTGTGGAGAAAGCTCTCTCCTCGAAATTAGATACCAGAGGATTATCCATGCCAAGTCCTCAGTTACCGTTTCATGATTCCTTAATCAGCAGTTCATTCAGCTGAGAGACCCCTCAGCCTTCCTATAGGTTGATGATAGTCTGCTACATGGAGTTGGGCGATTTTTGAAGCCTCTAGACAAGTTCATCCTCAGATGATACCAGACTTAACTCTGACAACAGGCCCTGTTAACACAGAGTGCATCCACACTTCTGCATGGACTCACCAATGTCTGACAGATAAAGGTTAATCCAGTGTCTCCCTTGCCTAACCATGGAATTAGTCTTATTTTACTCAGGTACACAGTTGTTCCAGTAAAGAACGGCACATTGTTTTGAGATGTTAGTTGGTGGTCAGACATTAACATTCCTCTTACAGAGTGGTAAGTCTTCATTGCTACAAGTTAAATCACCTTCATTGCTATAACCAGTTGACAAGGTGATCAGTGATAGGGTGGAAGCTGGTATAGGTCCAGATTAGATCAGGTTCTATTCTGATTGATCACCTAATCCAACTTTTAGACAAGTTCTCATCGACTGCGTCAGGTTTTCAGTGGCTGACCTGCTACAGTCCATCCAAGATGGCATTAAAAGGGACTTAGATCCAACACGGTTATAAGGCAGGTGTCTGCCATCACGTTGGTTCTGCTCCATAAGAGAGCGGCTAGAATGGCACCCCTCCTCACATTGTTGAGGGGAGTTTCCAACAGGGCCCAGCCCACCAGACATTGTTTTCCAACTTGGGACATGAACACGGTCTTAAATGTGCTGAGTGTTGGGCCGTTCAAGTCCCTTCGGGAGGCCTCCCTCAAACACCTCTCCCTCAAGGTCAACTTCCTCATGGTCATTACCTCCGCCAGACGGGTATCAGAGCTGGGAGCCCTGTTGGTTCGTAAAGACTTGTGTATTTTTAGGCCAGACTCAGTGTGCCTTCGTCCAGACCCTACCTTTGTGCCTGAGGTCAACTCAGCCTTTCACGTGTCACACAACATTCTCCTGCCTTCATTCTGCCCCAGTCCTAAGAAGGACTTGAGAAAGACCTGGCACACATTGGATGTGCGCAGAGCCCTCAAAATCTACATCAAGAGGACTTCAACCTTCAGGTCATCCGAGGCGTTGTTCATTTCCTTTTGCCCGGGCTCTTTGAGGTGCAAGGTATCGGTCTCGACTCTGATTAGGTGGATCAGGTCTTGTATTCAGGAGAGCTACCAAACTCTTGATCTCACTCCACCCGAGGGGGTGATGGCGCACTCAACCACTAGCACCTCCCTTTCAGAAATTTGCAGGGCAGCCACATGGAAGTCACCTTCGACCTTCATAAGACATTGCAAACTGAACGTGTCTCAGTCCTCTGAGGTGTCATTTGGAAGGAGGGTCCTCCAACAGATTGTGTCAGGGGCCACAGCCTCCTAGCAGCACTTCCCTCCCAGTTCAAGAGGGCTTTTGTAAATCCCAGAATACAGGAGGTTGGGACCCTGTCTGCTGGGAAAACGAACATTGGTACTTACCCATGATATGTCCATTTCCAGCAAACGAAGGTCCTAACATCCTGCCCACCCAGGTGCAGCTATAAATACCTTTCTGGTACCGAAAGTGTTGAGCCAGCACGGTATATTATTTCCCAGCAGAGAAAGAGCCCAAGCATCCTAACATTGGGTAGCTCCGCCCACTTGGCTCCGAGTGTTGGATGATGACTGGAGACCAGGATTAGATTCCCAGCTTGGCCATAAAATTCACTGGGTGATCTTGCCCAAGTCACATGCTCTCAGCCTCAGGGGAGAGCAATGGCAAACCTCCGCTGGACATATCTTGCCATGGTGATAGGTTCACCATGTTAGGGTCACCATAAGTCAGAAACGACTTGAAGGCACACAACAACAACAAAGGTATATGTGCTGCTCAGGTGAACCAACGTGGGTACCTGCAGTTTTCACTCACTAGATTTGTGTTCTTTTGTAATACTAGTCATATTTGTGTGTATTAACATTAATTGTATTGGCTATGCAATACAATTTGCATAAAGATTCTTATGTATGTTATTACTTTCTCTCTCTTTTGCATGTGTTTTTTTTTCCTGTTGTGTTTTTTTATTACATGATTGTCTCTACATTATCCACTCCTGTTCTGTCCCCTTGGTTTGAGGACTCTGCATTTAGATCATCCTAGTGTTGAGGGATGAATTGCTGAACCAATTCTTCTGTGTTCGTTTACATGCAGGTTAATGTTAAAGATTGCTCTGCTCCCTTTTTAGTGTTGTTAAAACATTAGCAGTATGGGTTCTATTTTTACATTTCAGTGTGGAACCAGTCTCATCTCCCAAAATGTTCTACACTTCCAGTGAAATCTAAACCTTCTTTTCTGATACCTCTGTCTCATCTGTGTATTGATACTATGCAGATTTTTTCCTCACACTAGTATTAGAAAACTGGCTCTTACATCTCTGAAAGCCAGTTTCCACCCCTGAATTTGCTTTTCCTCAGTACATTAACCATATTTCCAAGTTATTTACTACTGCTGTGAGGGCTCACAATTTCCCCCCAAATGATAGAAATCCTGTGTTACTAGAATCTAGCTTTGCACAATGAAATCAGAGATACAGTAAAGCACGCTGTCCAGACATCCAGATATTTGAAGAGTGTTTGTGAAATAATGATCTGTTGAATAGTGTGTTCATTTATTTCATTTAATCTGTTGTCTTCTGAAAGCCAGTGGTTCTTATTTCCAACAATGTCTTCTCCTGTATTTCAACAGGAACTCAGGGAATGGGTTACAGGTTTATTATGCTTCATTACGGAATTACCAGGATTTCTTTGATGCAATTCACAGAAGAGGAGATACATTTTATATAGTATCATTTCGCAGGGTAAGTATACTCTGTTTAGTCTTTTCCATTTTGTGAAGTGCTTATTTAGTTCATTCCAAAAATTTAGGATATGTTCATTTTTATCTTTTCTTAACCCAATTAATATTTCTTGAGAATGCTTAAAATCTAGTCTTTTCCCAAATCTACATTTCTTTAAGTTTCTTGGGGAGAAAGAAAGTTATAGTCCAGGCTTATTTGAAAACACAGAATCCTGTTACAGGCCTGTTACAGACTGCCAAAATAAATCTGCTTCGGGTCTCTTTGGAGGTATGCTGTTTAAATGATGCATGCATCCGAAGAATCCGGAAGCTGCACCAAAGCTGCACTCCAGTGCTTAGGAATAGAGTGTGGCTTTGGCACAACCTCCGGACTCTTAGGACCCATGCATCATTTAAATAGCATACCTCCAAAGAGACCCGAAGCAGATTTATTTTGGCAGTCTGTAACAGGCCACAGACAGCCAAAATAAAGCTGCTTCGAGTCACAGTGGAGGTATGGTGTTTCAATGATGCATGTGTCCTAAGAGTCCAGAAGTCGCACCAAAGCCATGCTCCAGCCTGGAGTGTGGCTTTGGTGTGGCTTCTGGACTCTTAGGATGCATGCATCATTGAAAAACCATACCTCCACTGTGACTCGAAGCAGCTTTATTTTGGCTGTCTGTAACAGGCCTGAATTTGACTAATGAGGAAGAGAAGTCACATTCCCCACCTCTGTGGACATGTGTATAGTGAACTGCCATCAGCTCAGCAAATAATAGTGTTAACTGGTTTTACTACTTTTTTCTATTGGATTATTGGAAAGGATTTTATTATATGGGATTTGAAAAAAACATAATGTAAGATTTGTGTCCCTAAAGATGACCTAGATTTTTTTTAAGTGTTGCATCAAGGAGACGAGAGCATTGATGACCATAGTGAGTCTTGGCTGGTTTGGTAACCAAAATTATCAATTTTGATATGACCCATGGATAAGATGAGGGGAAAACTTAGGGGCATGTAACAAAGGATCTAAAGGATGAAGCAAAAGAAAACAATGCCAAAGAACTTACAAAATGCTAGCAGGCATAACTGTTTGGGCTCACACGAAAGGTTGGATGGATGAGAGAGTATAGCTGGGTCAGACCTTGCTTGCTGACTTGTATAGTTGTAATACCATCTGCTGTGGTCGTGCTACAGCATATCAGAGATCAGGTTAGCAGTTTCCTTTGACTTCAAGTTGTCACAGCGAGGTAGGGAGTCAGTTTATACAGGCAGAGGTTTGAAAGTCTCAATTTTGAACCTCAGGTTTGGGGGAAAGTAAAGTTAATAACAATAGTAATAGTAATGTTACACAACAACATTGTGTAAGCATTGGCAGAACTGGATTTTTACATTAAGCTGATATTATGCATTTATTTCTGTAATGGAGCTTCCTTTTTATGTAATAATTCTAAATAAAATCCTAGCGCTATTTGAACAAATATATTATACAGTGTGCCCTTCCCTTATGCGGGGGATCCTTTCCAGACCCACCCACCCCCTGCATAGGAGAACAAACGCATATGCTCGAGGCCCATTAGAAGTAATGCATGCCCCATTACTTCTTCTTTGCGCGCCAAGGCTTCCTCCGGCGCAGTGCACTGTATTTGTTTGAATTGAAAAAAAATACTTACTGCACCTCATGTATTAAACTGCACAAAGAGTTAAATTACAGTCACCCCTCCTAACGCATGGATCTGAGATCCGTGGCCTTGAATATATGTGGAGGGATGACCTCCGCTATTTGCAGTGGTGTGTATGCCCTTGCCGCGCACAATAGGACGTGCTCCATTCAAGCCTGTGAGGCTTGAATAAGCGCAAGCCTCTGTTTTTCCAGGGGGTCTGTAATGGATCCCTTTCAAAAACGGAGGGCCAACTGTACATTGAAATTGCATTGTATGTTCATTCTATTTCTTGTCAGCAGATGGCGCATTTCTCTAACTTTGCCTGAAGATCATGGATTTCACTTTCTCTGCTTTCAGGGAATGATCTTTACCTTGATTGGTCAGTTGGGGAGCCCTCACAAATTGTAAAGTATTTTGAGGAATATTCTAGTATACTAACCATTGGTCCACACATGTGACTCTATACAAAGGGTGTCACCATCTCCCATGTTCCGTCTATTGGGTCCTTTACCATCCCAGGAACCTAAATTATACTGCCATTTCAACACCAGGTAAAACATCACCATGGACTCTTAGGTTCTAACTATAATCTGTATGGGTCACACCATAGGATTCTCAAATATTCCTCCAGTTGGAGGAATATTTATGCTACCCTTTCTTCAAGAGTTCTGAGATCAGATTACTATTCTGCTACAGAAGGATGGTGTGGAAAAGATTCCAGATCAGTGCAAGAGAGGTGGCTTCTTTTCTAGGTACTTCAGGTTTGTGAAACAAGAAGGACTCAGTACCGTTCTGGACCTTTACAGGGTCTACTATCTGGCTGAAGTACAGACCAACCAACCCATACACAGGCTTGCCGTACACAGATTTGAACTCAAGCAGACAGCAAGCTGGGGGGGAGGGAACAAAATGGCGCTCGTGCCCATGGGAGCGCACCACCATTGAAATCAATGGGACCTGAGGTCCTGCGGTTTTTCCCATACACGGGGGGGGGGGGGGGGGGCTGTGAAATGGATCCCCTGCATATACAAAGGGCCCACTGTAATTCAAAATATTACTTTGCATTCTATTCTACAATTTCTCCCCAAAGGAGATTGGTTTGCATCTATAAACCTCCATGATACACACTTCCACATCATGATGAGATCTCAGTACCACAAATTTCTTTACTTGACTGTTGGACATGGTCATTACCAATACAAGGTCCTTGCCTTCAGTCTCTCAACACACCGAGGGTCTTCACTGAAAGCTTTACAGTAGTGGTCTCCTTCCTCAGAACTGAAGGGGTTCAGATTTATCCATACCTGGGCAATCAGTTACTGATAGCGCCCTGCAAGACAAAGCTATGTCAAGATATTCATCAGACTTTGCTTCTTCAAGACCTAGGCAAGACTTAATTCCAAAAGTCTGTTTTGGAATCCACAAGGGTCCTAGACTTTATAGGAGCCATGTTAGATTTGACCACAGGAAGAGTTTATCTTGCATTCAACAGAGCACACACAATGAAGGACAGAATGTACAAAGTCTTGGAACATCCATACCAGTCAGTGTTGCCTCTATAGAGACTTTTTGGGCTCTTGGCATTGGCAACAGAGTCACGTACTTGGCCCATCTCAAATTTTGTCCTCTTCAACACTGATTCCTTAGGTGCATTCAGTCCATTCAGTGCAGTATGTTATCCCCTTTGTTGTAAACCGCTTGGATTCCCAGTGATTGGGCGGTATATAAATAAAACCTCCTATTATTATTATTATTATTATTATTATTATTATTATTATTATTGCACGATCCCCAATGCAAGAGATTGCTTTGCAAAGAAGTACCCCATATACTACTTTCTTTGCTCTGGTGCACCCATCTCTCAAACTTCAGAATGCCATTTTTTACCCTGATCCATCCCATTTAGTCACCACCAATGCTTTCCTCATCTGATGGGTGCTCACTGTGTGGAATTTTGTCTTCATATCAATACCTTGGAACTTTTAGCCATTATCAAGCTTTTTTGTGCTTTCAAAAGTCATCTGTAAAATGGGATAGTGCAAGTCATCTCAGAAAATACTGACATACTACCATAATATGTTATATAAACAAAGAGGCACTAATTTGTCCACTTTTCTGGATCTTGCGATTATGCTCTGGAACTGGTGCATCAGGAGACATATTCAACCTTTTGCCATCTCCTGGGGCACTGGATGAACAACATGTTGACAGATGCACTCAATCAGGCTTATGTTCTTCAGCATGAGAAGCCCTTGTCCAATCAAGCTTTCACACTCATACTTCTGACTTGGGGGCATGTCTGAACTAGACTTATTCATGACTTTTTCCAAGCCTGTAATGAAAAGATTTCTAAAAGGCTTGTGGTATCTTTATCATGATAAGGTGGTTCTTCATCCTGATAGTTTCTTCTTGTCCAAGGTGGTATCTCAGTTTTATTTGAGACAAAATGTCATACTACCTGTCTTTTATCCTCAGCCATCATCACCACTAGAGAATTTCATTGTTGGTGCAAAGAAATTATGTGCCGAAACTCAATCCACTGATGCTGCTGTACTAGACACAATGTTCTATCTACTTTGATTCACAAGAACCTGACATTTCTTCAAACACAGTTTAAAAAACAACACTTTAAGGAATGCTTTATTTAAAGGAAGACCAGTCTTGCTTCCAGAGTGCATTCCAGCATACTTTGCTTAACAGGATTATACAGTATATGGTTCTATTTTCTTGTGAGAGGGGTATTAATTTAATCAAATTCTGACTGTGTTTGCCAACCCTATTAAATCAACAGAGTGACATATAGATAGAACAAAAATATTAATTTTATCAGAATGACTAGTGGGTAGAAAAAGAATGGAGGAACCAGAGTAGCAGTGGAATTGTAGAGGAGCACTAAACTGTAATGTTGGATTTGAGGAGCTAGGAGAAAAAGTGTTCTTTTGGTATTAGTGTTTTTTTTCCTCCATTGAGATCTTTCCTTTAAAAACTGTTCAGCGAAATTTATACTCTTCTGTTTATTCAGGTATATATTCCAAAGAAAATAGTAGTGTGACCTTAGACACTACAGTTTGGTGATGCTTCACAACTTAAAATACATGCTTTAGCAAGGATAGTGTATATGCATGTTCTTGCTAGCAGACAGTTTTGAAGACTTGTATTTGATGTTCTTTGTTCAGTGTTCTAGTTAACATTACAATTGCAGTTGCCATTGAGTGGGGCCAGACATGTGTTGTTTCTTCCTGTTCTGGTCATAGTTTGTTTCTTGATCACAAAACAGTTGCAGATGAAAAGTAGGCAGCTCCAAAGCTAGGAAATGTGCGTTGTGCATCTGTTGCTCTGTTGACGGAAATGTGAGCTGGTAAAATAATTCATTTACTCGGGCTCTGTTTTCATGTGCTGTTAACATCACATTATTCCAGAAGCACCAGAGTCGCAGTCTCTAGAGACTGCAGCTGCAAAGTTCTGCTCCATTTGGAATACACCACGCAGTTTTCATTTGAAAAGGAAACAAGAAATACCTAGTTTTACTTTCATGGAAATATAAGGAATAACTGTGGAGGCTGCATCATGCCTAATTGTTCACTGGGAAGTAAACATGCTCTTTCTTTCAGTCCTGATTGATGAGTGTGGCAACAAAGGGAAGATCATTGTATGTCATAGATCTAACTACTGAATGGAATAACTTCTTAAATTTTAAGTTATGTAAATATCTTTTGAGACAGTTGCATATGTGATACCCACTTCACCCAACATAGCTTTAGGTCCATCACCACTAGAAAAAATGATTTCAAACCTTCCTAGAGGTCTGTCTTTAGACATGATGTTTTCAGTTTACAAGCGGTTCTCGACATAGCTTTTCTGAACAGATTAAAGTGTGTTGAGCGCATTGTAGAGTAGATTGTACAAGAGAGCTGGAGTGCTTCGAGTATTGGCAGTTTCCATATCTTCCATTACAAGTAATATATGGGAAGCAACTGTGTTAGGAGTGAAGGTCTGAGTGGGAATGTGGTGCTAACCAGGAATGTAGTCGTTATACACTTCGCCACCTAAGGTGCTACTGTCAAGAATACTTCTATTTAGAAATGTATACTTGCAGGGTTTGAGCTGTTGTTCATTCAAAATATTCTGTAGTTTGCAAAGAGAGAAAAAATGCATAGGAAAACAGTGAATTGATTGAGACATGTTTGCTGAAAGTGAGTAAACAAAGGAGTGGCAGTTCCAAAGTAAACGTTTGATGTGGAAGCACTTTCTTCCTTTTGGTTTCTGTGAATTTGCCCTGAATTTTAAACATTCCACCTTTGAATGTAAAGTCGAAGGCTTTCTTGGCCAGCATCCATAGTTTTTTGTGGGTTTTTCAGGCTATGTGGCCATATTCTAGCAGAGTTTCTTTCTGACATTTCGCCAGCATCTGTGGCTGGCATCAATGCCAGCCACAGATACTGGCGAAACATCAGAAAGAAACTCTGCTAGAACATGGCCACATAGCCTGAAAAACCCACAAAAAAACTATTCCACCTTTGCATTCTATCTTGGAGGTTTCTTATAGGCAAACTGTGTTAAGTGACAATCTCTTCCACTATTTTCTATGTTGCTGAAGGGTAAACACCTCCCCCAAAAAACTGAGTCATTGCACCAATAAATGCTTTTTCTTGACATGATTGTTTTGAGGATAAAATGAATGCATGTTGCTTTTAGAGTATATTAAATGGAGATCAAGACACACATGTCAACCAGGCTATAGCATGCAGCTTTTAAAGTGAATAATCTTTTGATCTAAAGTCCAGAAGATGTGCACAGACGTGCATAACACTTTAAAGGGTGGGATATGTGATACTAAAGCAGAACATCCTCCCACCTATATGTTCATGCTTTTATTTCAAGAAAACTCTTGGTTCGTTTGAAATGAAGTGTATTCAAGTAGAGATCGAATTATATAAGAGAAACTGTTTTATCATTAATGCTAAAGTCAGACAGCAGTTCTTTAATAGTTGAAAATTTGTTCCAGAAATCTGTTTTCTAAAGTTCTTTGTGTCTGTGAATCATACTTTACTAGAATAGAAAGGATTTCTCAAAGACCATCTATGTACTTTGTTTAACATACAAACCGTCCTTTGTAATACATCATGAATTCTCATGTAATTGCTTTTTAAAAATATTTGTTGAAAATGTTGGATGTGAAATGTGAAGTCGATTCAGCTGCTGTATAGAGTGTTATGAAAATGCAACAAAGAGTTACCAATTATGTGGAAGTGACAGCAGGGAGAGAAAAAATGGCAATAGTCATGATAGCAAAGAATTTTGACAGGGAGCCAGTGCTGGATTAAGGTTACTGGCCTAATATTTCTTCCTGCACCAAATTCTTGATTGTGTTGTTCTTGTTGTTAGCTGTCCTTGAGTCAACCCCGATTCATTGTGACCCTGTGGATGAGACATCTCCAAGACCCCCTATTCTCCATTGTTTTGCTTAGTTCCTGCAAATGAGTGCTTGAGACCTCTCTGATTCGGTTTGTCCATTATTATTATTATTATTAACCTTTATTTATGAAGCGCTGTAAATTTAAATGTCCATCTGGCATGTGGTCTTCCTCTCTTTCCACTTCCCTCTACTATTCTTAGAATTCTTGTCTTTTCTAATGAGTCATGCCTTCTCATTATGTGGCCAAAGTACAACAGCTTCAATTTGATAATTCTGGCTTCCAAGGAGATTTCAGGCTTCATCTATTTTAGGATCCGTTTGTGAGTCCTTTTGGCTGTCCTCAGTATCCTCAGCACTCTTCAACACCACATCTTAAACGAGCTGATCTCTTCATATCTGCTTTCTTCACTGTCTAGCTTTTTCATCCATTCATGGTGATGAGGAATACAGTGGTTTGTATGATTCTAACTTTATTGTTCATTTTTCTATCTTTATAGGATCTTGTCTAGTTCTTTCATAGCTGCCCTAGACCTGAAACAGACAGTCAGTACAGTGTGGCTTCTGACTATTTTGGGGGTGGGGCATGCAGATTGTGCACACCCCCAGAGCAGCCAGAAGCAACCTGGAGCGCATGCGTGGTTGGGAAAAGCCAGCCAAAAAAGGAGTGTCAAAAAGCTTCTTGCCAGCAGCCTCTTCATGTTTTCATGTGATCTTTTCTGCTGTTAATATTGTTTCATTCACATATCTTTGAGTGTTGATGTTCCCTCCTCCTGTCTTCGCTCCTCTTTTTCTGAGTCTAGCCATATTCTTCTTATATTTTCTGTGTACAAGTTGAACAAATAGGATGATAGAATGCAGCCTTGTCTGACTCCCTTGCCAATCGGGAACCATTCTGTTTCTCTGAATTCTGTTCTAACAGTAGTTTCTTGTCCTGAGTACAGATTTCTCATCAAGACTGTCAGATATGGTGGTACTCCCATGTCCTTAAGACCAACCATATCTTTCAGTAATCTATGCAGTCAAATGCTTTGCTGTAGTCTATGAAGCACATTTTTCTGGAATTACTTTGTACACTCCTTTAGCCATGGTATGTTTGCAATGTGGTCCCTAGTGCCACTTCTTTTCCTGAATCCCACTTAGCCTCTCGGATTTCTCTTTCCATATATGATTGGAATCTATGTTGCAAAATTTGGCTTGCATGGGAGATTAATGCTATAGTCCTATAGTTGCTGCAATCTTTTTTGTGGATTGATCATCTCTAGTCTGTTGGCCACCATTTTGTTTTCACTATTTACTGGCATATATTAGTTAGCGCAAGAGTTGCTTCTGTCTCTGTGCATTGTAGCAGTTCAATTGGAATATCTTCTCTTGATAAGCATGCCCTCTATTTCCCAGCAGACAGGGTCCCAACCTCCTATATTCCTGGTTAGTGCCTCCCAATTTGCTCCTGTAGGCAGGGACAATAGAACAAAGACCATCCCCCTATATAGGGAGGAGCTAGCTCCCCTGGGCCCCAGTTTTGTTTCTGCCTATGCTCCTAGCAGGATGTGTCTCTTCGAGCCAGAGAAGTTATTCTTTTCTCCGAAAGCGGTTTGAGAGTTTTCTTGGTCTTCCCTTCTTCTCCTCTCCCCTGCCTTTTCCCCCTTCCTTGGTGGTGGTTATGGCAGAGGACCCCAAGAGCACAGGTTAAGGATCATCCTTAGCTCAGGCTTCCCTAGCTCAGGGTCTGCTAGCTCAACAGAGGGAGCCAGCTTCAGAGGGAGAGCCAGTAGGATGTGTTTGCTGTTGCTTTGCAACTTCTTCACTGCAGCCACTCCAGTCCTTTTCTTCTCTTCGTTTCTCTTGCTGCCTTGAAAGCATGAAGAAAGACTTAATATGGCAAGGGCTCCCAGGATTGGAGAAAGGTCTTGGCTTTGCCAATGACTCTCCTCCAAAGCTGCCCCCTTTCATAGTGGGAGCATAGGAGATATCTACAAACAGCTTTGCAGCACATGGGAGCCATAGGAACAGATGGTGAGGGGTATCCCCTCCATGTCTCTGTTTCTCCACATCACCTCTGCCCAGCCCGTTTAGGGCCAGGGATCAGTGAGGAAACTGGGCAGAAGTCATGGAAACTTCCCTTCTCATCATCTCTGCCCAGCCCGTTTAGGACCAGGTTTCAGAGGACAGGCCAGCCAAAAGCCATGAGAAAGAGTTTCTCTGCAGTACCTCTGCCCAGCCTGAAACAGGGCCAAGGTCAGAGAGGAAAGCCAGCCAGAAGACATAGGATCAGGGGTGAGTACCAGGGGCCCTCTCTCTCCAGCCAGCAAGGAACCTTTGCCAGTTCTAATGACCTCACTTAGGGCAGGCATTGCCAGGAGGCCTCTGCCATTGCCATTGCAGGCTCTGTGCCTAGCATAAGTTTTGGGACTCTGCCAGGAGGGCAGATGGGGGGATAAGCTCTTGGTCTCCCCCTTCCTTCCCATCTCTGGCCCCAATGGCACCCAACACCCAACAATTTTGGGAGATCCTATTGCAGCCTGAGAAACACATGGTAGTATTGCCAGGGTTCCTGCACATTCCCTTTTGATTCTTATAATGAGATGATGTGAAAGGAGGAAAATGACTCCTTCTCTGGCATGCACAGTGGACATCTTGGCTGCATGGCTTTAAAAGAAGCTAGCTATACAGGGCCCAGCAGGGGCTGAATCTTCCAATTCTAAAATTGTCTTTTTTGGCTGCCACAGAGCATTCCATAAAAAGCAAAAATGGCTTCATGTCCTCACCAGAGGGAGCATGGCCTCTGCCACCCACTTCTAAACAGAGGCTGGAGGGCCATATGTTAGATATGCTTTGATTGAGAGTTCCTACATGGCAGAATGGGGTTGAACTGGATGGCCCTTTTTGGGGTCTCTTCCAACTCTGTGATTTTCTGAGAGAGCACATGGATACAAATCCTCCTGCATTCCTTCCTCAAAAAAGGGGGGTGAACACTTGTGGGAAGGATGGGGAGAGGGTTCCCTACACCCCCAATTGCATTAGCCTGCCCCAAACTGTGGAGCTCTTGAGGAGAGCAGTTGGGGCCCTTGGCCTCTCCTTTCCATCAGAGTTGATCCTTTCTCAGGAGCCGGACATATCTCAGGTAAATGGGGAGCCATGTCCCACAGCAGCCCCCACTGCCCTTCCCAGCTACCACTGCAAGTGGGAAGGGAGTTGAGAAGCAAGCCAGCTTCTATAATGCAGCCAGGTTACTATAAAGTCTGTCTGAGATTTAAAGGGCTAAGCTTCTAAACCCCAGCTTGAAGTTGGGTCTGTCTCAAGCATAAATAAAACAAAATGCCCTGTGAATATCAGGGCTACACTACAGGCCAAATGCAGCTATCTACCCATGGTTACCAATGGTCTTCAGTCACTGCTAACTTAAGAGCAATTTCCTCAGTGCCTGGAAGAAGCTACTGCACAGGCAGCCTCCCTTGATGGGGCAAATAAAGGAGGGGAGAGTCCCCACAGCAACAGGGCGGGGGGCTCAGATTACAAGACATACTGGTTAACATTTCTGGTGTTCATTTTATTACTGTTAGTCCATTAGTTTGGAGTCTGCACAATACTTCTCCCTCCTCAGGTTTGTCCTGTTTCACGCCCGCTCCCCGCCCCCATTTTTACCAGGGCAGAGGAGATGCCTGGAAACTAATTCAATGGGGGGGGGCTACCCATAAAACCCACATGATGACTTTTCTTTCCTCCTCATGGGCCTCCATCCCTGCCTCCATTAGGGCCAGAGCCTCTTTGCCTTAGCTGGGACAGCCTAAGACACAAGATGAGCACATGGTTCTAACCTTCCTTGTGCAAACTAGTGTCAGCCTTAGCACTTCTCAGTAAGAGCAAAGGGCTTTAACAATACAGATTTGTTTAAAGTCTAATGATCAGGGGGACTCATGAAAGGAGAAAAATACTTCCCTTCTCTGGTCACTCAGTGGATCTGTAGTCACCATTGAAGATCTTTTTTTAAAAAATCATCTCATATGGGGTGATAGATATATTGGATTAATGTGACCAACCAAGCTCCACACAGGGAACCTCAGTCAGCTAGCCTCAGGAGAGCTGGCTCCCCTCTCCTTCCCTTCTTTCATAGGAGAGATGTCTGTTAAAGGGAAGAAACTAAAAAAATACAGTTTCTTCTATGAGATGGTTCTCACTAATACAGGGGGTTAAGAAAAATTCTTAATCAGAAACAAACAAAAAGCCTCCTCTCCATCCCAGGAGAAACCCTCCTTTCCCCCATGAGTGTTTTAAAACAATATAATCAGGTTTTTCTGCTAAGGGGTTGCTTCAAATCCCATTCAGACATCCTGTAGAGCCCTGAGCGATCTGCCACAAATAACAACACAATTGAGCCCATACAGACAGGCCAAAATAAAGCTCCTTCGAGTCACTTTGGAGGTATGCTATTTAAACGATGTATGTGTCCTAAGAGACCAGAAGCCATGCTAAAGCCACGCTACAGTCCTAAGGACTGGAGCGCAGCTTTGGTGCAGCTTTTGGCCTCTTAAGATGCATGTGTCATCTGAACAGCATACCTCCAAAGTGAGCCGAAGCAGCTTTATTTTGGCCTGTCTGTTCAGGCCCAATTACTTCTTACCTTGTCTAGATAGTTACTTTTTAAATAAGAATGCCTGCTGATGCATGCCATTTAACTTGTAAACAAGTTTAAATATTTGAAGGGATGTCATACTGAGGAGGGAGCAAGCTTGTTTTCTGCTGCTCCAGAGGACAGGACCCAGGACAATGGATGCAATCTACAGGAAAAGAGATTCCACCTCAACATTAGGAGGAATTTTCTGACAATAAGGGCTGTTTGACAGTGTAACACGCTCCCTTGGAGAGTGGTGGAGTCTCCCTCCTTGGAAGTCCTTAAACAGAGGCTGAATGGCCATCTGTTGGGTATGCTTTGATTGAGAGTTCCTGCATGGCAGGGGATTGGACTGGATGGTCTTTGTGATCTCTTCCAACTCTATGATTCTGTGATCTGTTGAGGATGCTTTGATTTTGAGTTCCGGCATGGTACGAGGTTGTACTGGATGGCCCTTGTGGTCCCTTCCAACTCTATTATTCTAATATTCTTCCTGGTGACTTATTTTTTCCAATTACTCTTATTGCAGCTTCCACTTTGCTTTATAGAATTTGGGGTTCATCTTCATATGTTTCTTCACTCCATGTGTCATTCATTTTTTCATTACTTTTATGTATTTTGTTTATTGCATCCAGCATCTTTTTGTTTTAGGACTCTTTGTTTGGATGATGATGATGATGATGAAAATATTGATGAAAGTGATGTACAAGTAAACATGAGATCTCACAATGGCATACCTACAACTGTAATTTGTATTTGTATCTAACAGTAACAGTTATTTATATAATCAGTCCATTTTTTAAAATTTGCTTTAATCCAGTGGAGACAGCTGATTGATGGAAGCAGAAGATACAGTTAGCCCTCTGTATCCACAGATTCTTTATCTGTGGATTCAAGCATCCACAGTTTAAAATATATATTTTTAAAAAATCCAAAAAGCAAAGCCTGATTTTGCCATTTTATATAAATGACACCGTTTTACTACCCCATTGTATTTAATGGACTTTGGCATCCACACATTTTGGTGTCCAGAGGGAGTTCTGGAACCAAACCCCAGTGGATACCAAGGGCCCACTGCACAACTGGGAAAACTGTCAAGCAGGCTGCTGTGCTATATAACAGTGGGAATTTGTGCTAAACAATTACATTTTAATTAGGGGATGAGAACCAATTGGCAGATTCAGGGCAACACCAGTGCATTACACCTGCATGTAGTATCCATCCTGGACACCTGCTTTTAGTTTATAAGAATTTGTGTAACCTTGGTGGAATGGAAAGAAGACTCTTAAAACTGATCTTCAGTGTCATTTTATGTTCTGAACCATTATACCTGTGAAATGAGAATAACAGCAGCATATGAAGGAGACATGTATTAATTTCATCAGCTGTGCTAAGCTCTGAAAGTGTGTGTGACTCACTCCTCAAGATCGGTTTTGTGACTCTGAGTTAGTCCTAGAACCCTCCAACTTTTTGAAATCTACATCTATACTGTAAAAGGAAGAGGGGTTTGTAGCCTCTTCACTAGCTCCATTCCTCCTTCCTGATAATATTGCAGGGTATCTTTCAGTCAGCTTTAATTCTGGCTCTGAATAGGGCTGTCAAATTGAAGTGAATATGGGTAGGAGCATACTGAAAAAGTGTTTTTTCCTCCTTTCCTCCAAGCTTTTCACAGCTTTCTAATAATATCCATTTACAACAAAGTGGAACTCTTACAGTGTATGCAAGATGGTAGATGTACTGGAAAGGGGGCGGGGAATTAATCTTTTGCAGCTTCTCCAACAATGTAAGATTTTCCTTCCTTTTCCCCACCCATGTCATTTGGCGGGAATATATCAGTATCCTTAAATGACTTTTGCTTTGACTATGTCAACCCACAGTTGTGCGTTTTGATGATTTCCAGCTGCATTATGTTTGGCTCCCTTGAGGACAATTTAAGTTATTGATTTCATTAAGGGGAACACTGTAAGGATACTAGACACCTTCGGCATCAGGCAAGCTGTATTGAAGAAAGCCTAGGCTTATCTTTTGCATGCAGTTAATTTTTTCAGAGCTAATTCCATACACATGAAGCTGTCTTTTCCCTCTTTTGGATTTATATGTTTTGACAAGTCTGCAGTTGCACAACAGGCTACATCTAGTGTTATAAAAATCCAAGTACAGCAGTTGTGAGTGTACCAATTCCGGCAGATCATAGTATTTCTTGCTGATCAAGAGACAAAGCTGTGCTAATGACTCTTAGTTTTTTTAGATGATTGTAATCAGCAGTGTAATTACTTTGAAAGCTTTTTGTTATACTTAAATACAGAGGTGTGTGACCAACCCAACCGTCCTTTCCCTTTATAAAAACACCTCTGAACAAAGTGCATAACCAGATTCCCTCATTCCTGAGGAGGTATCTGAAGGCAGCAAAAGTCTGCATTGTTCCACATCCCAGGTTCATTCTTACCCTTCACTCTTTTCCCCCTTGACTCCATGCAGGTGCAGGTTGGACTCATGGGGAAGACCTATGATCAGGCCATCCCAGGATTTGATTAGTCAGTTTGAATTTCTCTCTCTAGGCAGTGTCCACCTCCTGTAAGAATAAAGTTTTGGGAAATCTTCCTTTGAGTCACTGTCAAAAAATCAAGACACCATTAAGCTCTACTACGTGTATAGTTAAAAAGGTTCTGCCCTTTCTGACACTGCAGAATCTCTCCCTCACGTCTGTGTCTGTGTGTATCTCATTCCTGTGGCATTAAATCCCCTCCTCTTGAACCCTATAGCAGTCAACTTCTCTTTTAGTGGTGCTGCTGAAGCAAATAACTGCATCAGGCTATTGAGTGGATGTGTTGTGGGGGAGGAGAGGGGAGGGCAGCCTCCGCCGCAGCATAGCCATCATATACCCTTGGTGACCACCGTATCAGCTGTGGGTTTTGGAGTGAAGTATAAGGGCACTGAAGTGTTCATAATGTATGTAGTGTACATAAGTGGTAACACTGTGGTTCTAAAAAGGAAGGACCACCCTGGAGGGCAGTCACTGTCAGGAGCTGACCCTGCACAACGAATTTCCTTCCTGGATCAGGTGACCAAACAATTCAGAAAGGAGAGATGTAGTAGTAATGGGAGATTTCAAGTATCCTGATGTTTGTCAGGACTCAGGAGTCAAATTCTGCCAGAAATTTAAAGTCTAACAAATTCTTCACTTGCCTTGCAAACAATAAACTGCCAAGCTCCAAATGGAGGCTGGCATGTGGACCCAGCCCATTTGTACACTCCCAGGCCATGGGTAACGAGGCCAGCAGGACCCTGAGGTCAAGCTTTCCTCCGCACAGCCTCATGGAGGAAAGAGAAAGCAGTGTCCACTCCCCCAAGTCGTCCTTTGCAAAGCAGACCCCTCCATATGGTTGAGGTGAGTCTTCATTGTCCAGAAGGTTGAAGTGGTAATTAGGGGATCAGCTATTTTAGATGTTATCCTAACCAACAATGATGAATCTGGTTAATGGGGTAGGATCCATAAGTGGGAGCGATCATGTTGTCCTGGAGTTTGTTATACAGCAGAAAGAAGTCAAGCGCAGTCGCTAATGTTATGAGAGCTAATTTCAATAAATTTAGGAAAATATTGGGAGTTGTCAGGATTACTGAAAAGTTTCTGATCAGAGTTTCTTAAAGGTAAAATAAAAGTCAGAAAAGCTACAGTGCTAAATGAATTAAAGCTTCCTAGAGAATTTAAAAACAATAAAGACATTTTTAATTACATCTGTATCAAAAGGAAGAACAAGGAAATGGTAGGCCCATTGCATGGGGAAAATGGCAAAATGTGAACAAGGGACAGAAAAAAAGGCAGAACTACTCAAAGCCATCTTTGCCTCGATCTTCTACCAAAAGAAAAACAGTGCTCAATCTGGGTGAAATGGAGCAAATGATGCAGTTGGGAAAAGCCAGTGCGCCCGCGTTATACACACGCTCAAGCCATGGGGGCGCAAGGGGCAGCACGTCCCATTTAAATGAATGGGGCTTGAGTATAGGCGGAATTTGCCTTAGGGGAGGGGGGTCCCAGAATGGATCCCCCGCGTAATGCAAGGGTCCACTGTAGTTAGAGATAGTGCAGAAATACCTGGCTACTCTAAATGAAGTCAAGTCTTTAGGGCCAAATGACAGAAGTCATCTCAGAACCACTGGCAACAGTCTTTGAGAATTCCTGGCAAACAAGAGAAGTCCTACCAGACTGGGGGAGGGAAAATGTGGTACCCTTCTTTAAAAAAAGGGGGAGGGGACAGGGATCCTAATAACTACTGTCAAGTCAGCCTGCCATCAATACCAGGGAAGATTGTAGAGTAGATCATGAAACAGACATGTGTAAGCACTTAGAAAGGCATGCCATGATCACTTAAATTCAACATGGATTTCTCAAGAACAAGTGATGCCAGAATAATCTTAGCTCTTTTATGGACTTACAGTTATAAATTTGGTAGATGAAGGAAATGCAATGGATGTAGCATATCTTGATTGGAGTGAGATTTTGATAAGGTCCCCCATAATACCCCTGCAAAAAAGCTAATAAAATTTGAGCTAAACAGTGCAATTGTTAGATGGACCTGTAGTTGGTTGACTAACCAAACCCAAATGGTACTCAATAATGGCATCTCCTCATCCTGGAGAGAAGTGATTACTGGAATACTACAGGGTTCTGGCCTGGGACAGTGCTATTAAATACCTTTATCAACAATTTGGATGATGGTATAGAGGGCAAGCAATTTGCAGATGGCATCAAATTCGGAGGGATAGCTAATACCCTAGAGGACAGGATCAGAATCCAAAATGACTATAATGGATTAGAAAGTTGGACCAACACTAACAAAACTATCAAAGTGAATGTCAACAGGGAGAAATGTAAGGTACTGCATCTAACCAGGAAACATGAAATGTCAGATAACAGCATGGATGGCAACATTACCATGTGAAAGGCATCAAGGAAAGTCTTTAAGGCTCTATCATGAGGCTAAAAATGGAATTTTAACAGGATATGTGCTTTTGCTTGCTACATACTGCACAACATTTTGTCCATCCTGCTGCTACTTTACATTCAATCAGGGACGTAGCCAGGATTTTGGGGAGGGGGAGTCCAGACTAAGTGCCATCATTTTGAGAGGCTAAGAGACCCCACCCCCCCAAGACACAGAAAGAGGGAGCGTTTACCTCAGGATGGCACCACTTTAACTTCCATTATGGCTCTGTGCTATGGAATCTTGGGATTTGTAGTTTTGAGAAGCTGTTTAGCCATCTCTGTCAGATGCCGCAACAAACTACAAATCTCAGCATTCCACGGCATGGAGCCAAGGGCAGTTAAAGTGGCATCAAACTGGATTATTTTGTCAGTGCAGATGCAAACTGAGTCCTTCCTCTGAAGGCATTTACATCAGATAAATTCAGGTCGATGAAGCAAAGTGTAGCTGCTCAAGCAATGAGCAGCAGCCACTCTGTTCATGCTCAGAGGCATTCTGTTCATGCTTTGAGACACTGCATTCCAACTTCTGAGCTGAGCTAAGAACCCAGGCTGCATCCACACAACATTTCATTCTCATTTCTAAGAGGGATTTTAATTCCAAGACACACACACACACAAAAAATTTTTTAATTCCAAGACATACTCTCTCTCTCTCTCTCTCTCTCTCTCTCATAACTTTTAAATTCCAAGACACATTACAATAATACGTTCCTTTCTTTTTATAAAAAACAAACCCCTTTAAGAGAATCCTATTTTGGGAGAAAGGCAGGATATAAAATCAATCAATAAAAAATTATAGTGCAATAGTCCATCAGTGCATGGCTTGCATTATAAGGCTTTATAACTTTAAAACTGTATAACTTTAAAAATACTTAAAATCATAGTAGGATCAGAGTGTTATAATTATGTAATGGGGGTGCCATCTATGCTATGGAAAATCGCCACCTTGAGTCCGTATATTGGGAGAAAGGCGGGATATAAGAAAATAATAATAATAATAATAAAAATAATAATAATTATCTGGGTATTGTAGTTTTGTGAGACATTTAGCCTTCTTTGTCAGAGAGCTCTGGTGCCACAACATACTACAAATCCCAGGATTTTCCATAGCATTAAAATGGTGTCGAACTGGATTTTTTCTGCAGTGTGCAGCCTTATTAAACTGCAGTTCCCAGCAGTCTGTGGTGCTGATGGATGATGGGACTTGCAGTCTGGCATTGCCTGGAGCAGGGCCATAGGACTCAACAGCCCCGATTCATCATCTGGCAGAATTTGGGGAAAACTCCTTTAAAAAGGTGAAAATAAAGAAAATAAAAACTCCTTGCAAAGTAAAACCCAGAGGTCTGCCAATGGACTTTGCTTACAAGGCAGGAGGGCAGAGAGGCCCAGACCTTTGCAGCCAACATTTCATTGGTGACCCACTTAGATTGATTCCTTATGTTAATTAATTAATTAATCATAGAGTTGGAAAAGACCCCAAGGGCCATCCAGTCCAACACCATTCTGCCATGCAGGGACTCTCAGTCAAAGCATCCCCATTGACATCTGAAAAGGGGCCAATTAACTGTATTTTATTTTATTTTTATTTTAAAAAAGAGAAAAAAACAAAGCTGGAAGGAAGCGTCTTGCTTTTTTGCATCATGGACCCTCCTGTTTTTTGTTGTTGTAAAAATCCAGAAATTACTGTTTTTGAAAACATGAGTTCATTATCAGAAGAAATGTACATAGTAGAGTCGGAGTCTCCTTTATCTGAACTTCTGAAATCTGAATTATTCCAAAATCCATGAGAGCATCTGGTCTGACCCCAACTAAAGGAAACTTTAGATGAATTACTGAATTATTGATGTGGTCCCAGGATTTTGCTGACAGCTCAGTGTATAGAAGCACAAAATGATTTTAAAAATATTGTGTATTAAATTATCTTCGGCCTATTTCTGTGAGATGCGTATGAAACATAAATGGATTTAATGGTTGGACTTGGGTCCCAACTCCAAAATACATCTAGTCTTCAGCATTTTGGATAAGGGAGACTCAACCTGTAGTTGATAAGAGATTATTATTATTATTATTATTATTATTAAACTCTATTGTATATGGCTATAACTGCTGAAAGGAAAGTCAGAAGTCACCTTTTCTTTCTTTTATATTTCCTTTTAGAGCCTTCCTTCCTTCCTTCCTTCCTTTAGTTTTCCCTCCCTCCCATCCTATCCTTATTCCTTCTTTTTTTCTTTCCTGCCTGTCTTCCTTCCCTTCTTCTTCTTCCCCCTCCTCCTCCCCTTCCCCAGGAAGGTAGACCTTTTTCTGGCAATAGCGAGGAGGAGGAGTGGAAGGACTTGGATGGAGAGGAAAACAGAGGGAAAGAAGTCAGAGAGAGGGACCCCCGCCCACCCATCCCCCTCCCTCCCTCTCCCTCTCTCTGAGCCTCCCTGCTCCCTCCCTGCGACTTCTGTCTTTCCCCCTCCATCTGAGTCCTCCACGGTTTTGATGGAGGGGAGGAGGAGGAAGGAGCTTGAACATGCTCACACCTGAAGTGGGGTCCGGACCCCCCAACCCCCCACCGGCTACGTCCCTGATTCAATCTGTTACTGTTGTATACTTTTCACTGATAAGCAAAACCTGTCAGTAAGCCCTCAATTGAGCTGTCACAGCTGCCTTGGTGCCGTAGATCCCTTCTACTTCCCAGGCAGTCACATGCTTGGAGTAGGCAGTGACTCTGCTCCTGTCCCTTTCCCTGGTATCCTGGCTGCCAACACCTTCCCTAAATTGGCTGCTGTTTGCTTTTTGAAAGGTTCTGGCAGCTGGGATCACTTGTCCCTCCAGTTCCTTTCTTCCCTCTGTAGCCTGATCTGTCATCCAAGGGTATTAAAAGAGCTGGCAAAGGTAATATAGGAGTCATTGGCAATAACCTTTGAGAACTCCTTGAGAACAGGAGTAGTCCCATCAGACTGAAGGAGGGCAGATGTCCCCAAAAAGCAGGGGAAAAAAGGATCCCAACAATTATTGTCCAGTTAGTCTGACATCAATACCAGGAAAGATTCTAGAGCAGATCATTAAACAGAGAGTCTTTGAACATTTAGAAGGGAATGCCATAATCACAAAAAGTCAACATGGGTTGCTGAAAAACAAGTCATGCCAGACAAATCTGATTTTTCTCTTTTTTAAAATAAAATTATCAGTTTAGTAGATGAAAGGAATGCTGTGGATATTGCATATCTTGATGTTAGTAAGGCCTTTGACAAGGTCCCCCATGATATTCTTGCAAAGAAGCTTGTAAAATGTGGGCTAGACAATGCAACTGTTAAATAGATTTCTAATTGGTTGACTGGCCGAACTCAAAGGATGCTCACCAATGGCTCCTCTTCATCCTGGAGAGAAGTGACAGATGGGGTCCCACAGGGCATGCATATCAAATTTTCAGATGACACTAAATTAGGAGGAATTCCCTAATCCCCTTCCCTACTGCCATTCCCTTCTCCTTTTGTGTCTTGTCTTTTTTAGATTGTAAGCCTGAGGGCAGGGAAATGTCTATTTCCCAGCAGAGAAGGGTGCCGAGCATCCTGATGTTGGGTAGCTCCGCCTGCAAAGGCTCCTGGAGGCAGGACAAAGTTTAAAACAGAGGCCCGGGGCCCAACCCCGCCTCCATGGGCGGAGCGACCCCCAGAGACCTCAGTCTTCTTCCTGCCTAGCTCCTGGTAGGACGCATCTCCCAGCTTCTTAGAAGATCCTCCATTGGCTCCCCCAGACTTGGCCTGGCTTACACCTACCTTTGCTTTTCTCTCCTTCGCTCTTTTTAAAAAAAAAAAAAAAAACCTTTCCTTCCTCCTTTTCCTCCTTTCCGCTCTGCCTTTCTCCTTTTCCTCATGGCCAGCGAGGAAGAGGCCAGGCCAGGGGGCGAGCAGGCTCCCACTCAGCCCAGGCAAGCCCCGGCTTCGCCGGAAGCGCGCCCAGAGGCTCTGAACCCGGATGGAGGAGGAGAAGTGGGAGCCGGGCCGCACCGGGCTGAGGGAGGTCCCTCACAGACCGCTGCAGGGCCCAGGGCACCACCGCCGACCCGGCCAGGGTTGGAGGCTGGAGAGCCCTTACCGCCACCGCGACGGACGCCAGGGGAGGAGGTAAGCCAAACCCTCCTGCCCAGCTTTGCTCTCTGGGACCTCCCCAGGGAGCCGGGGACCGCAGACTCCTCTGTGCTCCCCCAAAGAACGAGCGGCGGCGGCGCTCCGCGGGGCCAGCCTAGCGGAGCGCAGGGCTGGGGCGCCGGCCCCTTTGTTCCTCCGCTCGTCCCCCCCCCTCCTCGGGTGGCCAGGCCCTTTCCTCCAGGGCCCCTCCGCAGCCGGAGGCCCAGCGACCGGGACCGCAGGCGGCGCAAACGGCCCCTTTTCCCCCCAGTGGGGGTTCCCTTGGGTCCCCCTCGCCCACCAGGGGTGGTTTGGGATGGGAGGGCCCAACATCTGGCACCCAGCGGGCGCCAGCGGGCGCGCGGTCGGCCCTGGCGGCGGAGACCACGTGGGCCGAGATGGGAGCCGCCATCTTGGCCATGCGGTCGGGGATGGCGGCCGCCATCTTGATGACCCGGAAGTGGGGTCAGGAGACCATGCGGCCCTCTATGGGGGCCGCCACGTTAGGGGCGACCATGAAGGGGGGGCCGCTAGGCCATGCGGCGCCTAATGGGGGCCGCCATACTGGCGACTCGGGCCGCGAGTTGGCTAATCAGGCCGAAGCCATGCCTCCCCGGGGCCAGCGGGGAGAACTATCTTGCCGCTCCTCATCCAATTCCGCCTATCATGGGTCCCCTCGGGAGTCCACGTCCCCAGATGACCTTGGGTTACAAAGCCCCCTAGACTCCCAGGTCCAAGCCCAAGCCGCCAGATCCAGAGGATCGCAGAGACGGGGTTCACAGTCGGATTCAGATTCCGACGGATCTCAGGCCTTTCGCCCCCCAGCCAAAAGGGCCCGATATGCAGCCCAATCCAACAACCGGGCTCGATCTTCCTCACCCCACTCCTCGGAGGACGAGGGTCCCCCGGCCAGCATAGACTCTGCGGCCTCAGAATCCGAGGAGGGAGAGCTTTCACAGGACGAGGGAGACTCGACCAGTGACGCCCCCATGTCTTCGCGACTCCTCAAGTCAGAGGACTATCCAGCATTAATAAAGAAAACAATCAAAACCCTGGGCATCGCCTTACCACCCCCATCTGCCCCTGCTCTGGACTCAGATCTCCCCAGGGTGGGAGAAGATCTTTTCCCTGCTCCAGCCACCACGGTTCAGGAACTTCCATGCCCCTTCAACATCATGCAGGTTGTGAGGGACGAATGGAAGACACCAGCAGCCTCGAGACCCAACCACAGCGCAATTCGGAAGCAGTACATCCTTCAGCGGGCAGTCATGGATAGTCTAAAGGTCCCCCTAGTGGATGCCCCAGTGTCTGCCCTCGTCTCCTCGACAGTTTTCATCAGGGATGGCGAGGACACGCTTAGAAACCCTGAAGACCGAAGGGCCGAGGGGGCACTCAAGAAAGCACACGAAGCCAAGTCGGTAGCCATCAGGGCAGCCACTACAGTCTCTCTAGCGATGCGCGCATCGCTACAGTGGACCAAGGAGTTGCTGGAGCTACTGCCCCATGCAGACACCAAGATCCGACAAACCATCAACAAGATCACCAAAGCGTTGGCTCTCGGGGCAGATGGCACTCTGGACTGTGTACAACAGTGCGCCAGGGCCCAGGCGGCGACACTAGCAGTGCGACGACAGCTATGGCTCAAAAATTGGCAGGTGGACGCTAGGTCCAAACAAAACTTGGCCTTCACCCCCTTCTTAGGGACTAAATTGTTCGGCGAATCCCTCGAACCAGTACTGGTAGAGGGCAAGGATAAAAAGAAAACCTTGCCCTCGTCAAGAAAGAAAGATGACAAGAGACAGTTCAGGAACCGGTCTTCCTTTCGATCGTCACGGTCCTTCTCTCCCTTTCAATCTCAGACCAGAGACTCCAGGTCCACCAAGCCCAGATGGGGCGACAACAAATTCAACAAGCGAAATCGCCCTCCCTTCTCCCCCAAGAAAGGAGGAGGCTCCAAATCCACCTCCAAAAATCAACAGTCATGACGGTGCCCCTCCAGTAGGAGGCAGACTCCAGGGATTCGCAGGGGTTTGGGAGGGATCCACGACGGACAAGTGGGTCCTCGACACCATCCGCAGGGGATACAGGATAGAGTTTCATCGCACTCCCCCCAACATGTTCATACCCTCTCCCAAATCCATCGACCCCATCAAACATCGCCTCCTGCTGGAAGCCATCGATCGTCTACTCGCCATTCAGGCCATCGAACCTGTGCCAGATGCTCAAAGAGGCCAAGGGTGCTACTCCACTTTCTTCCTGGTACCAAAGAAAAATGGAACTTGGAGGGCTATCCTAAACCTGCGACCAGTCAACCGCTTTGTCCGCAAGAAGAAATTCAGGATGGAAACCCTCAAAACCATTCTGGACAACCTTCGCCACAAAGACTTTCTCTCTTCTCTAGACCTACAAGATGCCTATCTTCATATTCTGATTCACCCATCCTCCCGGTGTTTCCTACGCTTCAGATATGGCAGGCGCCACTTCCAATACAGGGCCCTCCCCTTTGGGCTTTCTTCGTCGCCCAGAATTTTCACCAAAATCATGGTAGCCCTTGTCGCCCACTGGAGGACTCAACGTCTCCATGTTCACCCTTACCTGGACGACCTCCTGATCAGGGCCCCCTCAAGGACTCAAGCCATCCAGGACACCGCCACCATACTCAGGTCCCTGGAGGACCATGGCTTCCTGATCAATCTGGAAAAGAGCTCCATTCACCCCAGCCAAACGATCATCCACCTAGGAGCCCTAATAGACACAAAGTCGGGGACGGTCCGCCTTCCCCCCGACCGGATCCAGTCCATCCGGACGTCAACGCTACAGGTGCTACGATCGTCTCGTACCAGCCTCCGGTCACTCGCTCACCTACAGGGTCTGATGATCGCAGCGATCGAATGCCTACCTTGGGCGAGATTCCATGCCAGACCCATCCAGTGGCTGCTTCTGCCACACCAAAAGGCCATTGCGCGGAAGAGCCATCGCAAGATAGTAGTGCCCAACAGCGTTCGCCAGTCCCTCAGGTGGTGGATAGCCCAAACAGTCTTCAGAGGTCGACCCATTTGGACGGCCGAAAAAGTCCAGATCACCACGGATGCCAGCCTTCGGGGCTGGGGGGCTCACTGCGGACCACTGCTAGCCCAGGGACGGTGGGGCCCGGAGGAACGATCCCACAGCATCAACTGGCTAGAACTACGAGCGGTCCGCCTAGCCCTCAGGTCCTTCAGCCAGTCAATCCGTCACAAGTCAGTCCTCGTGCGTACAGACAACATCACTGCCAAGGCACACATAAACCGACAAGGCGGCACAAGATCACGGTCCCTCATGACGGAAGCCCAGTCCCTGCTATCGTGGGCAGAGGCCAATCTGTTGTCCCTAGAGGCCGAACACTTGCAGGGACAGCTCAACACCACAGCAGATTGGCTGAGTCGAACCGACATAGACCAGGGGGAGTGGAGCCTTCACCCGGAAGTCTTCCAGTCCATAATAGAGACGATGGGCCGCCCGGTCCTAGACCTGTTCGCGTCCCCTGCCAACGCCAAGACTCCCAGGTTCTTCTCAAGGTTCAAGACCCAAGGGGCAGAAAACTTCGACGCCCTAAACTGCCGCTGGCCAGAAGGTCTCCTATACGCCTTCCCTCCAGTCCCGCTGCTGTCTCGCCTCCTGTCCAAGATTCGAACGTCGGAATCGGAGGTCATCCTCATAGCGCCAGCCTGGCCGAGACGTCCCTGGTTCTCGGAGATTCTCAGCCAGGCGATACGGAGTCTTCCTCTCCCAGCCAGACCAGACCTACTGACCCAGGGTCAGGTACATCACCCAGATCCCACCTGGCTTCAGCTTCACGCGTGGAAATTGAGAGGAACATGCTAACCGGCTATGGCTACTCCTCTGAGGTGATCGAGTCCATTCTGGCATCGAGGCGCCCATCCACCATGAAGATCTATGAGTACACCTTCAGGGCGTTTAGGAGATGGTGTAAGAGAAAAAAGAAGGACTTCATTAAAGTCTCTGTTGCTACGTTATTCCAATTTCTCCAAGACGGCTTTGGCCAGGGCCTCCGACCTAACACAATAAAGAGACAGGTGGCAGCAATCACTTCGATACTGCCCCACAAACGGGCCGCTACGATATCACACCATCCTCACATTAGGAGATTACTCAAGGGGGTCTCCAACAGGGCGCCCCCGACAAGACATCGATTCCCGTCTTGGGACCTACACAAGATTCTTCTGGCCCTGACGGTACAGCCATTCGAGCCGCTGAGGGAGGCGTCTCTCAAGTTCCTCACCCTCAAGACGCTCATCCTCACAGCCCTCACATCGGCCCGCAGAGTATCAGAGATTGGGGCGCTGTCGGTGAGAAAAGAGCTCTGCATCATCAGACCCGATTCCGTTGTATTGAGGCCTGACCCGACCTTCATCCCCAAGGTTAATTCGATTTTCCACTCGTCCCAGGACATCGTCTTGCCTACCTTCTGCCCTCGACCAACTGGGGAGTTAGACAGGGCCTGGCATACCTTGGACGTGCGCAGAGCCATAAAGATATACCTCAAGAGGACTGCGGCCTTCAGAAAGTCAGAATCACTTTTTGTCTCCTTCCAACCGCGATCCAAGGGCAAAAAGGTATCGTCGTCGACGCTATCAAGATGGATCAAGCTTTGCATCCTCGAATGCTACAAGGTCATGAACCTTCCCCCGCCAGACGGCATCTTGGCACATTCCACCAGAAGTGCATCCACCTCGGCTGCTTTCTCCACTAACGCGCCCCTGTCAGAGATCTGCCGAGCTGCCACCTGGAAAACTCCCTCCACGTTTGCCAGACACTACAAACTCGACATATTCCAGTCAGCCGAGGCGGCTTTTGGCCGCAGGGTTCTTCAACAGATAGTGTCCGACTCCACCAAGGCTTCAGCAGGCCCCTCCCTGGTTGGGTCAGAGCTTTTGTAAATCCCAACATCAGGATGCTCGGCACCCTTCTCTGCTGGGAAATGGTACGTTAGTGCTTACCTGTGAGACGTCCCTTTCCAGCAGAGAAGGTCCGGGCATCCTTCCCACCCTGTCTGCCTGCAGACGCCTAAGGATCGGGGTCGGGACACACACACAGTTTTTCTTTTTCCTTCTCTCTACTCTGAGTTTCAGGCCTTGCCTTCTAGATGCCAAGTCTGGTCACCAATGCCTTTCAAGATTAACCAGTCGCTGGGCTGGTCACTGACTGAGGTCTCTGGGGGTCGCTCCGCCCATGGAGGCGGGGTTGGGCCCCGGGCCTCTGTTTTAAACTTTGTCCTGCCTCCAGGAGCCTTTGCAGGCGGAGCTACCCAACATCAGGATGCCCGGACCTTCTCTGCTGGAAAGGGACGTCTCACAGGTAAGCACTAACGTACCAATTTACAAATTGTAAGCCGCTCTGATAGCCTTGGCTGAAGAGTGGGTATAAATTATTATTATTATTATTATTATTATTATTATTATTATTATTAATAGCAAATACCCCAGAGGACAGGATGAAAATTCAAAATGACCTGAATAGACTAGAAAGCTAGGCCAAAGCTAACAAAATGAATTTCAGCACGGAGAAATGTAAGTTACTGCACTTAGGGCAAAAAAATGAAATGCATAGATAAAGGATGAGGGACCCCTGGCTGAAGGAGACAACGTGTGAAAGGGATTTAGGAATCCTAGTAGACCACAAGTTGAACATGAGTCAACAGTGCAATGCGACAGCTAAAAAGGCCAATGCAACTCTAGGCTGCATCAATAGAAGTATAGTGTCTAGATCAAGGGAAGTAATAGTACCACTCTTTTCTGCCTTAATCAGGCCTCACCTAGAATACTTTATCCAGTTCTGGGCACCACAGTTAAACAAAGGATGTTGAGAAGCTGGAGCATGTTCAAAGGAGGGCAACTAAAATGGTGAAAGGTCTGGAAACCATGCCATATAAGGAGAGACTTAGCGAACTGGGTATGTTTAGCCTGGGGAAGAGACAATTAAGGGATGATATGATAGCCCTGTTTAAATATTTGAAGGGATGTCATATTGAGAAGGGAGTAAGCTTGTTTTCTGCTGCTCCAAAGAATAGAACACAAAACAATGGATGCACGCTCCAAGAAGAGAGATTCCACCGCAACATTAGGAGGAACTTTTTGACAATAAGGGCTGTTTGACAGTGGAACACACTTCCTTGGAGTGTGGTGGAATCTCCATCTTTTTAGATCTTTAAACAGAAGTTGGATGACCATCTGTCAGGGGTGCTTTGTGATTTCCTCCATGGCAGGGGCTTGGACTGGATGGGCCTTGTCTCTTCTAACTTTATGATTCTATCCCTGTGCCTCTTGCCACCTGCTCTGACATCTTTGCACTTCTGCTGCCTGATCTGCCACCACCTTGTCCCTGCCATCTGACCTGCCCTCCTTGCTGCCCCCTGCACCTTATCTGACATTCCTGCCCCCTAATCTGACATCCCCATACCTGCACTGCCTGATCTGACACCCGAAGCCTCAGAGGAAAGTAAATGCAAACCCCATCTGAACATATCTTTCCAAGAAAACCCTATGATAGATTTGCCTTGGGGTTACTGTAAGTTGATAATGAATTGAAGGCACACAACAACAACAACAACAACAACAACAACAACGTTGGAACAATATTCCTGCAGGTGCTATGGTTTAAAATAACAAAACAGTACTTCTCCTGGTACGTCTGAATATAGATCCCAGTGTCAAATAGTTATGACTCTGAACAACTCCCACTTTAAATGAAGTTCTTCTGGCTTTTGTCATTAGTCATAGAGAGAAAAAAAGAGAAAGAAAATGATGTGAAAAGACAGACAATTATCTTCCCGTTGCTTTTTTCCCTCCCCTAAAATTAGATTTGTCTGGGATTTAGCAGACTGCCATGGGCTTGGCAAGGGAAAGTTAGCTAATTACACTTGTCCCTCCATATTAGCTAGGGTTAGGGGCACAAGACCCCTGTGAATATGGAAAAAACAAATAACAAAAACACCATGTTTTTACCTGAGAGGACACTTCTCTAGGAATCTCTAGGTCCTCCAGTGCAACTTTGTGGTCAACATCTGACAGACAATGATCATAGAACTGCACTGGAGGAGATACAAATGGCTAATAAGAGTATTCTCTCTAGGAATCTCTAGGTCTTTCAGTGCAACTTTTAGTTAAAGTTGATCATAGATCACTGGAGAATCTAGATATTCCTAGAGAGAACATATTAATCAAATCTGTGAATAATCAAATCCACAAATATAAAAGCTGCAAGCATGGAGGGATGAGTGTATTTGTCTGTGGGATGGATGACACAGGCAGGTGTTGCTGACATACCTGCCTTAACTCCTTCTAGTTTGCTCATTCTTTTCATTGCTGCTCTTGCATATAGTGGAAAGAATAGTATGTAGATGTGTATAATATATGCACACTTTGTATATTATTGTATATATGTATAAATAATGTATGCATACCTTTATAAATAAATATGTTATTGAATAGTGTTGGGGAACAAAGAATAAGAATGAAAAAAGAGCAGGTTGTTAAATAATAAGTGACTTGATACAATTCCCTAGCGCTTTCCTCATGGACTGGATGGCCCTTGTGTCTACAAGTCTGTGATTCTAAGTATCAGTATTAGATGACTGGGTATTAAAACTATTCAACATGAAAGAGATGGACAGACTAACCTCTTGGCTAAATCAAAAAGATACAGAATATCAGAGGAAGAGTGGCTTCCTTTAACAGAATTTTGTAAGATTGCTGTAATAAAGCAAATACTTTAGGAAAAGAAATGGTTGAAATGATGAATTAAAACTTGAATTCAAGTTGAGGGAATCTTTATTGAATTAAAAAAAGGAAGGAAAATGACAACGTGTAATATATAGATGGATTAGAAGAATCTTGATGTCATGAGAACATGAGAAATTAATAATTTTGAAATTTTACTCAAAGTAATATAATGTTAAAATGAATTAGGGAAGAAGACGGAGCCAGGCAGTGGCTGGGTAACACAGTCCAAGACAACCGAGTGATGGGAAAAGAGAAATTGTAGTTAAAATAATGCTCCCAAAAAGAGGAATTTCACTGCTCTGGGGTGGATTTTCAAGATAAAGACATAAGGAGCGTGCTGAGGTAAAAAAAATATTTTAATTCTCAAGGAAAGAACCTCTTTACTCTTGCTTTCGATTTGGCTGTAAACTGGGGAGTGAAGCTGGCTGGCCGTCATTAAAGATTTATTAATCTATTAAGACGCTACTAAGAGGCTTCACAATCAGAAAAAGAAGTAAATCTTTCCAAGTTTGCAGCTGGAAGCTTGAATTTTGGAATTGAGGCTTTCCTCAAACTGAGGAATAATTAAGAGTGATTAAAAGTGAAGTGAAGGTTAAAAGCAAGCGGAGGAGACAAAGGGGGAGAAAGGAGAGAACAGATTGAATACGAAAAGCGAAAAGGGGTGAGGAAGTCAAAGGGTGGCGAAGACCAATTAATTTTAAATCATCAGATCAATTATTTCGGCGTGTTGAACATTTGGAGAGAAAAGCTCACTTTGAACCTGAATCAGAAATGATCAGAAGTCCGAAAAAAGCAGCCCCCCCGCTTTAAAGGAACCCAAACAGCCTACAGCCATTTTGAGGCAAGAGGAGGGAGGGAAGGGGAAAGGTGAAAAGGAAATGGAAATAAAAGTGACAGATTGTGAAGGAATGATGATGAAACTTATAGAAATGATGGGAAAACAAAGGGAGAAAGAAAAACAAGTTTTTTTGGAGGCAATAAAGGAGGAGAGAGAAGCTATGACAAAGCAATTCCAACAACAGATGGAACTGGAAAGGAAAAGTTCAAATGAAAAATTCAGGGACCTACAGGAAAACATTAAACAAATTCAACAAGATATACAAACACTAAAAGAGGACAATAAAGGATGTAAAACTACTCATGAAGTACATCAGAAGGAAATACAGAGAAACAAAGTTAAACTTACTGAGATAGATAAAAGGCTTGTATATTTACAAGATTATCATAGAAGATCAAACTTTGTTATTAAATATATGCCAGAAACTGGAAAGGGAGATAGAAGAACCGATTTGAAGACGGAAATATTAAAATGGCTACAACGGATTTCCTCATCTCTTAACTGGACCGAAGATGACTTAGAGAGGATTCATCGTATCTCATCAGGGAAGAGTAGGATAACCCCAAGAGATGTGATTGTGAGAGTGACTAATTATAATAATAAGGAGGGACTGATTAACATGATGAGAAAAAACCCAAAGAAATTAAGATTTGTAGAAACCAAAGTGGAAATATATAATGATTACTGCTCACAGATGAAAATATGGAGAACATTGATGAAGCCGTGTACTGTTGCTGGGATTAACTACACATGGAGACACCTGCTGTCCTTAAATTTTAATGAGCAGGAAGAAGATATAGGATTGACTCTGTGGAGCAAGGATTACAGTTATTGGAAGAATTGGGGATAAATAAAGAAGAAGGAAAAAAGCCTGGAGTACCCGGGAAAACGTCTGGAAGAAAAGGAGATGGAGAGAGGTGGAGAACACCTGGAGGAATTGGAGAAGAAGTAATGGTTGTAGCGACTGGAGAAGAAAGCTTGGGAGCGGTTGGAGGAGCTGGAATCTTGTAGATGGAAGATAGAACTACTACAATCAAATAAAAAAATAAGTTTATATTTATGAGCACTCGGGGAGGGCAGTTTTGGGCCTTTGGATGTCTTCGCCACTCCTCCCCACAAGGGTAGCTTGGCAACCGGGGCTAGGGCACAGTGCCCTAGTGAATGTAAGTGGGTAGGTGAAATGGATATGGGGAGGGAGGGGGAAGGAAAGGGGGGATAGGGGATGGAATTTGGGTATGGGGAGCACTAATTGGAGCCATTAGAAATAGAAATAAATTGGATTATGTCAAATAAGCTGAAAATTTAACTTTAAACACCAAAGGTTTTGGTTCGCCGGTTAAACGAAGAAGGACTGAAGCATTATTAAGAAAAGATGCAGCAGATTTCATCTTTTTACAAGAAACACACCAACATAAGGATGGACAAAATGAATTGAAATAGAATTGGGCAAGGGGTTATGAGAAAGCATTTGGAAGTTCTAAATCAAAGCTATAATAATTGAAAAAAATGTAATTTTGTAATAAAAAAGGTACAGTCCGTCCTCGCCTTACGTGGGGCATCTGTTCCGGATCCCTCCGCGTAAGGCGAATTCCGCCTATGCTCGAGCCCCATTGGAAACAATGGGGCTCGTGCGCGGCGGCGCGGGCACGCGCACCCATTCAATTTAATGGGACACACCACCCCGCGCACGCCCCGCAGCTTGAGCGCGTACGCTCAAGTCCGCGTATGTCAAGACAGCGTATGGCGAGGTTCCACTGTATTAAAAGATGATGATGGAAGATACATAATAGTACAGGGGGAATTAAGGGAGGATAAATATGTATTAGCAAATGTATAGGAGATGAAGCAAAATATACATATTATTCTGCTGTACATAAAACATATACAAGAATAGACTATATTTTTATATCAAAAACATAACAAAGTATTAAATTCGGAAACATCAAATATAAAGGTATCGGACCATGCCTTGGTGAATGTAGAAATAGTGGTTAAGAAGGATTATGAACAAGTAAAAAGGTGGAGGTTAAACACTAAGATATTGAATTATAAGGAAATTGTAGAAAAAATTGGAAAGGAATGGCAAGAAATATGGGATATAAATGATAAAGATGTGACAAAAGGGTTGTTATGAGATACCATGAAAGCAGTCACAAGAGGAATATGTATAAAAGAAACATATAATCTTAAGAAAAGACAAGAAGAAAGAGGAAATTAGAAAAGGATATAGAAGTATTGGAAAATATATAGTTAATAGAGCTAAGCAGATATATGTAGAATTAAGGGCAAAAAAGGGAAGAAATTGATAAGAAGGAAATAAATGAGGTACAAGAAAATCTGATCTATTTAAGAAGAGAATTTTTTGAATATAGTAATAGAAATTCAAAAATGTTGGCCAGGTCCACACAGAAGAAGAAAATGGAAAGTATGATAAATACGGTTAGAGATAAATCTGATAAAATATGTAGATTGATGAAAGAAAAATTAAAAAATTTTGAAGAATTTTAAAAGGAATTATATCAGGCAGGAGAAAATCATTTGGATAAAACAGAGAAATATGTGGAAGAAAATTGGGGGCAAAAATTAAAGGAAGAAGATAAAAAGTTACTGAACAACCCATCGAGAAGGTGGAGATAGTGGAGGTAATAAAGAAAATGAAAAATGGGAAAGCTCCGGGGATGGATGGATTGGGACCAGAATATTATAAAGTGTTTGAAAGGATGTTAATCCCAAAATTGTTAGAATTATATAATGGAATAATGAATGGGGAGAAGATACCAGCATTATGGCACCAATCATTAGTAATCTTAATACCAAAGGTAGATAAATATTTAATGGACCCCGGCTCATATAGACACATATCATTAATAAATCAAGATGCAAAGATTTTTTCAGCAATGATAGCAAATAGAATGAATAAATGTATGTATAAATATATAAGAAAGGATCAATGTGGATTTGTGAAAGGAAGATAAATGTCCAATTTAGTAGGAAGAGTGTTGAATAAAATACATGTAATAGGGGAGAACAAAATAAAGGTAGGGATTTTGGCATTAGACATATTTAAAGCATTTGATTGTGTGGAATGGCCAACATTAAAAATAATTATGAAAAGATTTGGAATGGGGGATAGAATAAGAGGATTAATAGACCAATTATATTTTGATAATTCAGTAAAAGTAATGGTAAATGATGGGACAACAAACGAAATAAGAGTGACAAGAGGTACAAGACAAGGGTGTCCAGTATTACCAGTATTATTTGCAATGGTTATAGAGTTGTTAGCTAATGTCATGGAATGATAATAGTTTAGAAGGAATAGGACTAAAAAAAACCCTAAAATAGTTTATTTGCCGATGATACACTATTAACTATTAAAAATTTATTGGTTAGATTGGGAAAAATAACATTTAAAGATATTTGGAGAAATGACAGGATTACATATTAATTGGAATAAGTCAGAAATGATGATATTTAATTATACAAAAAAGAGGAATCTGAGTTTATAAAACAAAAAAGTTTAGAGATAAGATTAAGAAGTAATATAAAATATTTAGGAATAAATATATTGAAGGAAATGGAAGATAAGAATTTGGTAGTGCTAAGGAAAGAAATGGAGAAAAAATTGGCAGAATAGAAAAAATCCATTTATCCTTGTTTGGAAGAATAGCATTAATTAAGATGAAAATATTACCAAAATTAAATTTTTTATTCAGAATGATACCATTAAAAGTGTCGAAAACCGAACTAAATAAATGGCAACAGCTAATAAATATATTTTGTAATGGAGGGAAAAGAACAAGATTAAATAAACAATTTTGGTATAAAATACAAAGAGAGGGAGGGTTAGGTGTTCCCAATATAAGAGGATATTACGAAGCTAACCAATTGAGATATGTGATAGAAGGTATGTTGGGTGGGATAGATTTAGAATGGTTAGAAGTACAGTTGTCCCTCCATATTCACTAGGGTTAGGGGAACAAGACCCCTGTGAATATGGAAAAACCACAAATAACAAAAACACTGTTTTTACCTGAGAGGACACCTCTCTAGGAATCTCTAGGTCCTCCAGTGCAACTCTGTGGTCAATGTCCAACATACACTGACTACAGAATGGCACTGGAGTAGCTACAAATGGTCTTTCAGTGCAACTTTTAGTTAAAGTTGACCACAGAGTTGCACGGGAGGACCTAGACAGTCCTGGAGAGAACATATAAATGAAATCTGTGAATAATGAAATCTGCAAATATCAAAGCCGCAAATATGGAGGGGTGACTGTAGATATAGAGGAAGTAGATATGAGAGTATGGAATATCTTTTTTAAGAACTTTACTAGGAAAGAAATAAAAATTATTGGAAACCCACTTATGAGAAATATAATAGAAATATGGTATAAACATAAAAAGGAGTTAATGGATGAAGTTTCAATAACACCACCAATAATAACGGAAAAGAAATTTCCAAAGAACTTGAGAGGATTGTTAGATAAGGAGTTAAAGGAAAGGAAAATAGACAGAATAGAAGATTGGATAGATGTAAGAATAGAGAAAGGAAATAGAAAAATTTATGGGTATAAAAATTTCATGGTTTCACTATATGCAAATAGAACAATGGATTAAAAATTGGAGGAAAAGGAATATAGAAAAGAAAAAGTATACACAATTTCAACAAATAGTTCAGAAAGGAAGAGAAATGGAAGAAAATGAGAACATAAAAGGAATTAATAGTAAAATCTACAAAATGTTGATGGAGAATAAAGGAGGAAAAATAAAGGGAAACACTTTAAAGGGACTATAGGAAGAAGAATTAGGATGTAAAATAAATGATAAAGAATGGGATAGAATTTGGGAACAAAGACATCTGAAAAATGTATCGGTTTGGATAAAAGAAAATTATTATAAGTTGATTTGGAAATGGTACCTGACTCCAGTGAAACTATATAATATTAACAAGAATAATTCAAAAAATTGTTGGAAAGGCTGTCAAGAGGTAGGGTCATATAATGTAAATATGTACAAAACCTTTGGGGAAAAGTGATATTAGAAATGGAAAATGTTATGAATATAAAAATAGATAGAAGACTGAGTATAGTTTTGTTATCGTTATATAATTCAGAGAAATGGAAAAAAGAAGAAAAAGATTTGGTAACAAATTTGCTTACAGCAGCGAGATTAATAATAGCAAGGTGTTGGAAAACGAAAATAGATGTAGAAGTGGAGGATTCGTACAAAGAGGTATGGAGATTAGCCATCAATGATAAATTGACATGTAAACTGAAAGTAAAAAAAGGACTATGGAAAAGAAATGACTTTGAGGGGATTTGGAAAGAATTTGTTGAGAAAGTACTGAGAAAAGAAGATGGAAGATTACCTCCACAAGACGAAATTTTGGATGGAATATAAGGATGGAAATGGCTCCGGGGAAGGGGGGCACTGCGGGGTATATAAAATAATTTGTTAAAATGTAATAGAATGTAGGGAGATATTTGTTTATGGAAATACTATAAAAATTAAATTAAAAATGAATTAGGGAATTGTAGATTTTATATTTGTAAGAAAACTTTGATGTGATTTCTGAAAGCTAGTAAATATGTAAAAACATAAAAATACACAATAAAAAGATTTAAATTTGCATTTAAAGAAGGTCTCCAAAGTGGCAGATAGTAACTGTAAAATAAGAACAGCTGTCATGAAGATTTCATTAGAACAGTAAATAAGGCAACCAAGGTAAACTGTATCAATAATTAAAAAATAACTTGATGGTGGTGGTGGGAGGTTATTGCTCATTGAAGTCCCATCAAAATAACAAGGTGTTTACCAGGGAAATAAATCTCAGAACTGTTCTGTATGTTCACTTGTATTCTTTACTGATGTGGAATCATTTAAATCATCTGAGCCAGAGGCTCAACAAGCTGATCACGCAGTAAGTTCTTGAAAGTTTTAAGCACATGTATTCAGACACCCCTGTACCTAGACCATAGAGTGTGTACAGCAAGGGCTTTCCCCACTGATCTGTTAGCGTTGTCTTGTTTTTTAAAAAATGTGCAACTATTTAAATATTGCATCTCCTGAGTGTGTTCTAAAGTGGTACATTCAATTCTACACCTCGTTCTGTTATATGTTTAGATCAGATCTTAAATGAGATCTACCTGTTACATAGAAACGATTAATAGAATTCTGAACTGAATCACTGTAGATAGAGTGTAACTCCATGAGGTAGGATATTACTTCATTCTCCGTTTTAAAAAAAGAGTTCCTTATGTTAAATAGTCATACAAGGAAGAGGACTAAGGCCCGGTACAAATGGGCAGTTTGCGGCATCCTCACCGTGAACTAGGGATAGATGAGGCTGGGCATTTACATGCCCAACAGCCCTATTCTGCAAGGACACCACCACCATGGCTCGCCACTCTCCACACAGTCGGCACCATGATGGCATGAGCATCATGCAGTGCCCAAACAGCGCTAGCAGGTAGTGATGTGATGGGGCGTGCATGCCAGTTGCGCCCTTTCCAGGAAGCTGCTTTAGGCAGCTTCTGTTTGCTCCTGGGAGGGAGCGCATTGTTGCTGCGCTAACAATGTGGGGCTAAAAGGTGCGGCATGGAGCTGCCCGTTTGTTGAGCCCTAAGTTCTTTATAGATCAAGGCTGTGGTACTTGTGAATTCGAATGTTGCCGAGGATCCCAATTAGCAAGGATAGATGAAAACTAGAGTTCTAACAATATCTGGAGCGTCACAGATTTACCAGCCCTTCTTTTGCTCTTGGGGGAGCTGAATGCAATATATGTCCATGTCATGGCCAGCCAAGAGCAGGTCTCGGAGGACGAGGAGGAGGATGTGATTACTCCAGTGGAGGCTCCACCAGGTCCTAATTCTGCTCTGCCAGATCTTAGCCTTGTCCTCCCAGCTCCAGAGGAGGTAGCTCAGCCAGGTCCTAGCACTGGAGGGATTCCTCCTGAGGTTCAGCAGCCTAGTGGTGACACTGGGGAAGAGCCAAGCCTGGAGGTGCCTTCTTTTAAGCAACGCAGGGCTGAGAGTGCTTGCGTGTGTCGGTCCAGGAGAATTGCTGAGAGACAATTGGCAAACAAACTTCAGCTGACACCGAGAAGAGAGTCTCCTACTTAACCACCTGGGAGATGCCAACTCGGTGCCAGAGTTTATTGCAGTATCCTTCTGGGTGATTACTGTCAGCACTGGCTTCTTGCTTCCTGGAACCCTTGTTTGCCTTGGACCCTTGACTTTGGAACGGATTGGACTCTTGTTACCTTCTGGCTGCCCTGACCCTGGACTGAACTGACTTCTGTGGACTCTGGAATCCTGACCTTGGCTTTGTTATTGGTGTGCTTCTTGTGGATTAACCAAAAGGTCTGTAGATTGCCTTTTAGCTCCTTTCTTGCTACAAAACCCTTATCAGCGTTTGTTTGGACTTGTGCTGGCCGTAGTCCAGGATAGTCCTATGGTTAGTGTGAGCAACGGGATGGGCAACTGTGTCAGGACCAGGACCAGGGCCAGTTTCTACCACCAGGTCCTCTAGGGGTCATGCAGACTGCCAAAAAGGGAAATGGCACATTGCTCACTGCTGCTTTAGAAGAACTGCTGCTTTACAATTTTGTCGGGTCTCCTTGTTGCTGTACTTGGGATTTCATTATTGAAGGCACTCTGCCTCCCCCAGAAACAGGATTAATTCTGAACTGAATTTTAATTGTATAACCATCTGTTTAGACTTATTTGAACAGAATGCTCTTTAGGGTTCAGTAATTGGATTCAAACATGTCTTTCCTGAATAATCTGAATAATGTGAAGTGTCTCCAAAATTAATCTCAATCTCAGCTGCCAGAACTAAAACTGAGATGGAAACTGCTCCTCGGCAGAGAAGTGTTGCAATTTGTTCCTTCTTCTCCACTGTCCATCAGGCTCCTCCTCAAGTCACCTTGCACAAGGCAGATTCTTTATCTGACTGGTCACTAGTTGCCCTCTGTCAGCCATTAAGCTGTGTATCTCCGCTCTTCAGCTCCCTATTCCATACCTCTTGGTCTTTGGTGTGAACCTTTGGAGATCTGACAAGCCAGACCAGAATGGTCACTGTGGAGTAATGCAAAGTATTTAGGGACTGCTCTAAACTGTGGTTTTACTCATTTCTTATAAAATTCTGTCTGGGACTGTCAGAACAAAGCAGTCTGAAACATTACACCATTCAATTAACTCTGGGATTGGATAGTTTATGATAGAATACTTAAATAAGGCCATCCTGCTGTTTCTTCATTTCTGCAGAAGTGAAAACTATAAAAACAGATTGGATAGATTAGCCATTGGAATATTATCAACACTAAAGAAAATAGTGTCTGAAAAATATATTAAGAGCATTGGATACACTTCTGTTAAGGAGAAATGTAAAGCTTTTTATAGAAACTCATGTGGTATTCAAAATTCTGTAAAGTAAACTTCTATAGAGTATAATATTTTAAAGAACTTTTTACAAGATTATTTAAGTCCTGATCCTGTTCAATCTGTTGAATTTGTGCTGTCTCAAGATGTAGATTACAAATGAAGACTTCTGGCCTTGCTAAAAAGCTGTCCTGGTCTCTTACTGGTTCCTCCCTCTCTCTCTCTCTCTTTTATTGGTTTTATTTTTTAAGGTCCCCTTCCTTCTTTGATTAGGGACAGATGTATGATTACTCAGAAGGCTGAATAGTTTGCCTGTTGTAAAATTCTCTCAGTATAAGGTATATTAAAGAATAGTAATTGGTATGACCCTTATCTGGAGAAGGCTGTTGTATTCCAGTCAGTCAAGGAAGCCACAGCACCAAGTTTGCAGGTGTTACAGGCTAGAGGATTTTTTGTTTTTTGCCAATTTCTCAGCGTGTTGATATAACTTTAAAGGATAGAATTAACTTAATAAGAGCTAATATGGACAGCTGTAAGAGGGGGGGAGTGTAAAATTGGCTACAATACAGGTCAGTCTGGGAAGAATGCCAGATGCTCTGGAATGTAAGCAAACGATAAGAAACACTTGTTCTCTAGAAGTGAAGATATCAGTAGATTCTGGAGAATAAATCATGACAATTACATTAGATGAGTCAGGTACATGAAATGTACTGACTTCTATCACATTGCAGGTGTGCTTATGCAAAGATAAGCATTTTTATTGGATAAGAGATAGTGTGGTAGATATTTCTACAGCACAACTTATTTGTGAGCTAGTCAATTTTGATCAGTCAACTGACAAGATGAATAGGTATAGGAAGACTTTAAAAAGAAGTCAAGATAGAGTTACGATCAAGCTGCCTTCACATGCCTCCATCACAGAAGATGTTGTCTAACAGACAGCTGAACTGATAGTCCTGTGTTTGCCCTGACATGTTACCCTGAGATGTGTTGGTCCTACTAAGGTTATTCTAACAGATATAAAATAAATGTGTGTTCCATTATACTTATAAATGAATTCTTATTAACATTGTCTTAATAGCTGGCACTGTTAAGAGATTTAACAGTGCTCAAGGAGATTAACATGTGCTAATTACAGAAGCAAAGAGATCAAGGTTCTTTCCTTATGAAATCCTATGAAAGTACAGTATAACATCTTGATGGCCATACAATATGATGTAATGATGGTTTACATGTAATGTTTTAAAAGTGAAGCTTAACTGCTCAGACATTGGTATTTTCCTAAAGGGATTGTGTGTGTATGTACTGTATATGTATGAATACTTATGCCATCAGCCCTCTGTATCCACAGATTTTTTTATCCACAGATTCAACCATCCATGGTTTGAAAATATGTTTTAAAATATATAAAAGTCCAATAATCAAACCTTGATTTTGCCATTTTATATAAGAGACACCATTTTACCATGCCATTGTATTTAATGGGACTTGAGCATCCATGGATTTTGGATCCATGGAGCGTCCTAGAACCAAATCCAACTGGATCCCAAGGGCACATTGTAATAAATGTCCAAAAAGATTACCCAAAGACTACTCTTATCCTGGAATTCCAATGCTTAAAAATGCTAAAGTGGAATGTTGATGTTAACTTGGCCTCTTTGGTTTAACCACCATTATAGGCTAGAAATACTGGTTGATCAAGGTGATCCCAGACAGAATCCAGAATTAGCTGATAGGTGGATAAGTGTCAAGGACCCTGAATCCCTCAGTCTAAAAGTTAGGGTTGGCGAACCATGCCTATGTCACTGTGCTGTTGATGACAGGGTGTCTTGGAGGTCTCTCATTGAACGGTCACAATAGGTTGAAGCCAATTTATTGGTAGTTAACAGCAACAAGCACTATGTAGTAACTGTACAGCAATGTGGATCAAATGAGTTTCCCCCAGCACCAACACCTAAGAAAAAATCTGTAGTAGTGTGGGGAAAATATACCATGTTAAGGAAGAGACTTAAAGGATTAACTGGCTGGAAGACCAGACCAGATGGTCATAATGACATCTTTTGAATAAATATATGGATCTTAGTGTGTTTACAAATGAACCACCACCTGATTGAAATGATTTTTCCCCTCATCTGGCTTCCATGCAAACATGCATCAATAGTAAAATTACACAGCTGCATCCTGAACCAAATTATGCATGCCTACCAATTCTTTTCAGTTGTTCTTAAGAACTGAGAAGCCTAAAGCCAAGCAAGTATAGCATTTTTTGCTCCTAGCAAAAAATATTAATACACTCCTGGTTCACACTCTTTTGTAGTCTCTGTGTCACCTGAGCAGCATAAATAGATCTTGGGAGAAACTGGAGTCAGACTACCCTTCCATTATCCTGCTGCAAGAGTTTCTTGCCTGAGTTCTTATTTATAGCAGCTGGTCTTTCTCTTTCACCTCCAAGTAGGTTAGATAGAGTGGAATGGTAACATATTTAGCTGATCCATGCCAAGAAAGTTTTCCTTTTTCTGAAAGCATCTGAAATCAATTAATCTTAAAACGTAAAGAGCACTGTATAATCTAACTATGAAAGAAAATCTAGCACTTAGCTCGATTACAGGAGGGGCATTAATTTCTGACAGTTTAAGAAGTATGTTAGGTTCTTCCAAAATAAACTTGTAAAATGCAGTTGCATACTGGTGGTTACTCAGGTGCAGAAATGGTATTTTGCAGCAATGATGGAAAACTTGTGGGATGATAGTAGGGGATGAGAGATCAGAATTATCTAAAAACAGACATTGTTTATGGACATGTGAAGCAAAAAAAGAACACAGTGAATTAGAAAAAAATAAGTTTTACTTTAAAAGCTACAGCACTACAAGAGTTTTAAATGGATCATTCTAGTTGTATTCTGCCTCCAAGCTGGTCTGCTGGGGAAGAATTTGTAAATCTGGGGACCGGTATGGACCACCCCAAAAGGTCGGTCTGCCAGTGCCCTGGTTTGCTCCGTGAGGAAGCCGCAGTGGACAAACCGCGTGGCTTCCTCAGGGAGCAAAAATTGTCAAGAAATGCAACATGGGATATGCAGTTATAGAAATAAAATATGTATGTGAGAAGCAAAATGACTAAGCATGTATAGACAGAGAAATCACACAGGTGTAAAAGGTGATCTAATTTGGAAGTCTTGGGAGCCAAGGACAAATTTTGGAATGAATATTGGCAACACCTGAGACTTGTTTCATGGACAAGATAATCAGATCATATTCATGGGTTGGACTTGAGTCTGGGGTGAACAAAGTCAACCAATCATGTGAATGTACACACCCAGTGGGTGACACCTAACAATAGCTATAATAATTGCCAGTTTTGTTAATGTGATGCTGGTTGTTGTGGATTGTTGTGGTTGATTGGTAGAATTGTGGTAAGATAGATGGGCATATTCTGAGAGCAAGAATTGTAACTGTATATAGTGTATAGTAGAATAAAATAGTACTTTTGTTTAAGACTACAAAGTCGTTTGGTGTCTTGAGTGAAAACAACAAGAGTCAGCAAATCCTGATGGTGTTGTTGGAGACATCAGAGGAAGAAGAGTGAGAAAGCCTGAAGAGGTTTGTCAGGGTCTTCAGCTTATTCTCAGAAACTCTGCTGCTTTGGAAGAAAGCAATAACCACTGGCCAAAACTGGTCAGCTCAGCTTCATTAACTTGGTGGTGAGTTACAGCCTGAGGTGAAGTGCAACAACTCCCATCATCCCTGACAAAAAAGAACCCGTGAAAAGTGGGGGGGGGGGGGTTGGTGGCACCATAATGACGCCGCAGTGTGCCAATGGCGCACTCACAATGTCATTATGGCGTCGCGACGTGCGGACACTAGGTGTCCATCACGTCAAAATGGCGGCGCCTGTCTGTACAGGGCACCGCCATTTTGATGTACGGAAGATGTGCTAGGGTTGCGGGGCGTCTGTATGAAATTAAGCAAATGTCTTTCCTTGTGACTACAAATTTATGATCAAGATGGCACCGGTCTGTACCGGGCCTGGGGCAGCATTTCTGTAGCAAAATGAAGTCTTCTGGGGCCATTTCAAGTGTCAGAATTTTTCATCTTCAGATACCATTATGGCAACAGCAATAGCACGTTACATTTCTGTAGCGTAGTGAACTAGTTCATAGTGAACTAAGCACTCTAAGCGGTTTACAATGTATACTCATACTATTAGTGGCACTTTGGGTACATACTGGTTCACAACAAGGATCATTGCAAGCCTTTTCCTCATGTTTGAATATGTTGTAAATCTTCCGATAAAGTAGAATTTTCTTAGCCGTTTAACAAGCTGTACCATGAAAAGCTAAATGAAGAGGAGAAGATACTGAGGTTTGAACTGCGGGGCTGTGTAGTATTGTTAAGCTGGTAGTACACACTGGTGCCTTGTGAAGGGGGATAACAGTGAATTACTATAGTCTAGTTAGCAGTTACTATCATGCCTTGTTTAGCGGATGGTGCCTTCTCTTTATTCTGTTCTTGGAGTACTTGTAAGCATCTTAACAAGAGCATGCGGACTAAGGCTGATTTTTTTCCAGCTGGTGATAGTGGTAGTTCTGTCAAGGGGATCCAGGTAACTGATGTTCCATTTATAGTTCTCATTGCTTATCCTCGGAAACAACAAAATAGAAGTTGAAAGAGTGCAGGAATGGGCATGGGATGCCTAAGACTTTTGTTTTAGAAAGCATCCAATTGAGTGAGGCACAACTGATTTTTAAACTAGAACATGGAGTCGTCTTTGACAACGCTGGCTCTTCTGCATAGTAACAGAGATGAGCCCTACAGTCAGACATGACTTGACAATGTCAAAGGGCAAACCTTTACCTTTTACTTTTAAAGTGATTGTGGCACTACAACTGAATCTTGTTCTTCCCTTGCCCCTGACACATGCATAGTTTATGTATAATTTATGGCAAGTTGAAGATCATACACTGTACTACTGCAGTCTCTATGTGTACATGTTTGAATACTTTCTGTGTCATAGAATCATAGAATAATAGAGTTGGAAGAGATTGCAAGGGCCATCCAGTCCAACCCTCTGCCTGCAGGAAATCCAAATCAAAGCATCCCTGACAGATGGCCATCCAGCCTCTGTTTAAGGACCTCCAAGGAAGGAGACTCCACTACACTCCGAGGGAATTTGTTCCACTGTCAGACAGCCCTTACTGTCAGGAAGTTCCTCCTAATGTTGAGGTGGAATCTCTTTTCCTGTAGCTTGCATCCATTGTTCCGGGTCCTAGTCTCTAGAGCAGCAGAAAACAAGCTTGCTCCCTCCTCAATATGACATCCATTCAAATATTTAAACAGGGCTATCATATCACTTCTTAACCTTCTCTTCTCCAGACTGAACATCCCCAACTCCCTAAGGCGTTCCTCATAGGGCATGGTTTCCAGACCCCTCACCATTTTAGTCTCTCTCCTTTGGACATGCTCCAGTTTCTCCATGTCCTTTTTGGATTGTGGTGCCCAGAACTGGACGCAATATTCCAGGTGGGGCCTGACCAGAGCAGAATACAGTGGGACTATTACTTCCCTTGACAAAGACACTATACTTTTATTGATGCAGCCTAAAATTGCATTGGCCTTTTTAGCTGCTGCATCACACTGTTGACTCATGTTCATCTTGTGGTCTACTTGGTACTTAAAATCTCACCATCTGCTGCTTTCATGTGAAATGTCAGGTAAAGACAGAATAAATCAAAATGCTTCAATTTCCTGAGAAGATTTATTTTGAGCCAAAGTTTACACATCGATGGAATGACAATCTAAGAAAAAGCCTGGCATGATGGCTGGAAAACTATCACCTTGGAAAGATGAGATGGCCAACATAGCCCCAGGCTTCAGCAGATTTACTGTATTTTCTTCATGGCTGTCTCTATAACTCCGTAGCTTCCTAAACCAGATGTTCTAGACATTCCAAAATTGAAATATAGAGAGATTTTCTTGGCTATGCAGGACCTCCACAGGTGGAGGACTAATTCTACAACCACAGCTAAGTAGGTGCCCTGCATGTAAACTATCATCATTCAGCAAGACCATTTTGAGCTGTCAGAAGTCCAGCAGCAATTTTTATTAATTTTCAAGAGTGATACCCAACTTTTGGTAAATTATCTCAAAGGTTTTTTGAGGATGATCCTTGTTTTATAATATGGAAATTGGATACACTATGTCCACATGGCACTTTTTGGCTTACATGGCTACAAAATAATTTCACATGTGCACCAAGAAAGCCATATAGCTTTATCAAAACATATAAATTCTGCTTTTCCTCTAAAGCAGTGGTCCTCAAACTTTTTTGGGCTGCAATGACAATCCTAGTGCTCCCCCCTCCCCCGTTTTGCTGTACATTCAAAACAACCAATCTCAGTCACTGCTCCCTTTGCCACCCAGTCATGCTCACACTGGGAGCAGCAACCAAGTAGCTGGCTGAGCAGTGACCAAGAAGCCTCTTGCCGGTGATGGCCTTGCAGCAGAGGCATCGTTGGAAAAGCGGTTAATAAATGAACAATTTAATTTATTTATTATTTATCACTAGGGGGCATAGGGATGAAACCATAAGTGAGGTAACACCATGACCACCACCCTAGCTTCCTAAATGCCTGCCTTTTGGAAAAAACAGGGCATAGCATTAATGTACCTTGCAAGACACAAGGTACTCAGTAAAAGGGAAAGTGTGGCCAGAAAATGAGACAAAGGAGTCCTCTCCTTTCTCCGTCAGGGCAGGATTTTCTGGGTTCTTCCATCCTCCTGGTATGGCCTGGCCCCATTTGTGAGAGAGGGAGAAGCAGGCAGGAAAATCGGGGAGCCAGTGAGTGTGCATACAGCTGGTGTCTGGCATTGGCATACGAGACTCCAGCTTTGGGAATGGAGTGCAGGAGGGATCTTTATCCTCTTAAATCTTAAAAGGAGAAGGCTGGTAGAATGAGAGACAACAGCCTCCATCTTAAAGAATGCACAATATATTTATTGCAAGCTTTCAAAGCTCAATGGGCTTCTTCATCAGACAAGTTGTTACAAACCAAACAGAAGGCGGGGAGAAACAATTGGAGGTGTTAGTCAAATGCCTGCATGTTGTTTCAGTCCTTAGTAAAGATGTTATGATCAGGAGGATATCTTTTGCAGGCAGGCTTCTCCTCCTCCTGATTTTCAAAATCCAGGAAATTTAAAGCTCATTTGCATCTCAACAGGGACAATCCAATATGTCTCCATTCCAGTGAGGTTACATGCCTCTTTGTAGGCAGAGAACAATGGATTCCTCAGGAAGTCTCCCATGTTTTTGCATCAGGAACATTTTGGTGATGTAGAGGTAAAACATGCAAATTCAAATTTAAGAAGAAAAATATTTTACCTTGTGAAGTGGAAGGCATTCTTAGCTGGCATCCATAGTTTTTTTGTGGGTTTTTCGGGCTATGTGACAATGTTCTTTTACCTTGGTTGAAGTCCCAGTCCACAGGCTACTCTTCATAGTTCCCCTGTTGCAGCTACAGTGTGGTGTTTGTGTTTGAAGATACAGAAAACATGCCAGGGTAGCTATGTTGGCCATGTAACAAATACAAACAATGGGTTTTTGTTTGTATTTGTTAAATGGCCAATGCAGCTACCCCAACATGTTTCCAGCTTAAGTAGTTAAGTTGCTTAGGAGCTGTTTATATCACAACTATTGCCATTACATTAAGTGATATACAGAATAATTAAGGCATGCCATTAGTACAAAAAAAATACTATGGATTCTGTGTGGGGGAGAGGGTGAATGAGGAGGTGACAGCATGAGTTTTTTTATAGGTAATAGCAATCCTTGCACCAAAGGCCAGTGTGAGTAAGAAACTTCTTGCTCATTGTTCAGTTGCAGCTCCCATGCTGCCCTGGTGAGGAAGGATGTCAGGGCAGAGAGGGGTGCAGCCAGTGTGTGTGTAAAGGTTTTCAGAGCCTACCTGCTCTGGATTGGAGACTGACATGGACAGGGAAAGGGAGAGATTTTAACTACTGGAGTCGCTCCAAGGCAAAGGACTCTTTCCAAGAACTGACTCCAGATACATCTCCCTCTGCTTCCCAAGATGTGCCTTCCTACACAGGTTCAAGTGTCCACCCCCCCCCCCCACAACATTGTTTCTTCTGCTATCTCATAGAATCATAGAGTTGGAAGAGACCACAAGGGCCATCCAGTCCAACCCCATTCTGCCATGCCAGAACTCTCAATCAACGTATTCCCAACAGATGGCCATCCAGACTGTATTTAAAGACCTCCAAGGAACGAGATTCCACCACTCTCCAAGGGAGTGTGTTCCGCTGTCGAACAGCCCTTACTGTCAGGGAGTTCCTCCTAATGTTTAGGTGAAATCTCTTTTCCTGTAGCTTGCATCCATTATTCCGGGTCCTGTTCTCTGGAGCAGCAAAAAACAAGCTTGCTCCCTTCTCAGTATGACATCCCTTCAAATATTTAAACAGAGCTATCATATCACATCTTAACTGTTTCCTCTCCCAGCTAAATATACCCAGTTTACTAAGTCATTCCTCACAGGGTAGAGTTTCCAGATCCTTCACCATTTTAGTTGTCCTCCTTTGGACACACTCCTGTTTCTCAACATCCTTTTTGAATTACGGTGCCCAGAACTGCACACATATTCCAGGTGAGGCCTGACCAAAGCAGAATAGAGTGGAGCTATTACTTCCCTTGATCTAGACACTATGCAGCTATTGATGCAGCCTAAAATTGCATTGGCCTTTTTAGTTGTCGTATCGCACTGTTAACTCATGTTCAACTTGTGTTCTACGAGGACTCCTAGATCCCTTTCACGTGTAGTCTCATTAAGCTTGTCTTCTCTCAGCCTGTCCAGCAAAAGAAAGAAGGAACAGCATGGCAGCTCCAGCCTGCCGGCCAAGTCCTAAAAAATCTTACAAAGCTTAAGCAGGGTCCCAGAACAGAAAGCTCCTTTTTGCTACCACATCTCCCCACAGCCACATGCTCTAACACCTCACTCCAGCCAGCCAGTCCCACAATGGCACTGTTCCATGCCACAGAAGCTATGCCCTTCACCTAAGCCTCATGAGAATTTCCCGGTGGCCACTACTAGTGAAAGACAGAGCTAAGGGACTGAGCCCATGTGGAGAAGTGAAGAGCTGGAGACAGCACCAGCAAGCAAAGCAATCAGCAAAACTATGCTGTGCTTTTAAGAGACTCTGAAAAGACATTTTCTTTGTTCCTATAAAAAGGCAATAAATACAGCACGGAATTCTTTCTCCTCTGCATGTATTGAGTCTGCAGAGTCACGTCCGGCTGAACTGTTTAGGGTGGTAAGGAAACTGACACAGACTCCACCTGTGCAGAACCCTTTACTTAACCCGACAACAGCCTGCTGTGACACTTTTTAACAACGACTTTGCAGATAAAATCTCTCAGATACCAGCAAACTTGGATGCCGAGATTACAGAAGAATTGACTAATGAGGTGTCCAGCTATGTTCCAACATATTTAAAGGAAACGGTTGTTAGGCCGCTCCTGAAAAAGCCTTCCCTTGACTCCCTGGATTTGAAAAACTATAGGCCTGTATCACATCTGCCATTTTTGAGCAAAGTGATCGAACGAGCCGTTGCCCTTCAACTTCAAGTGATCTTGGATGAAACCGATTATCTAGATCCATTTCAAACCGGCTTTAGGACAGGATATGGGGTGGAGACTGCCATGGTTGCACTGGCTGATGACTGTTGTCTAGGCATTGACAGAGGAAGCGTGACCCTGTTGGTGCTTTTAGACCTTTCAGCGGCATTTGACACAATAGATCATGACATCCTCTTGGAATGCCTGAGACAGTTAGGAATTGGAGGCACTGCAATACAGTGGTTCCGTTCCTTCCTCTCAGGCAGATTCCAGAGGGTGATGCTTGGGGACTGTTGCTCCTTAAAAACGGAGCTTAATTGTGGTGTCCCTTAGGGTGCCATCCTGTCCCCGATGCTATTCAATATTTATATGAAGCCGCTGGGAGATATCATCTGTAAACTTGGAGCAGGGTGTTATCAGTACGCTGATGACACCCAAATATATTTCTCCATGATCTCGGTTAGCAGCCATGACGAAAAATGGCATTTCTCTCCTCAATCAGTGTCTTGATGCGGTAATGGACTGGATGAGGAAAACCTGACTCAAGCTGAATCCAGACAATAGGGACCCCCAAACCAGGTATTGGGTTGCAGCCTCCAGTCCTGGACAGGGTCACACTCTCCTTTAAGGACTGTGTTCACAGTTTGGGGGTGCTCTTAGACCCGTTGCTTCATATGATAAATCAAGTGAATGCGACAGTCAGGACTGCCTGTTTTCAGCTCCGGCTGATATGCCAGTTGCACCCTTTCCTGGAAGTAAGGGACCTAGAAACTGTAGTGCATGCGCTGGTAACCTCATGACACGATATCTGCAATGCACTCTACATAGGACTACCCTTGTACTTAAGTCTGGAAACTACAGTTAGTACAAAACACTGCAGCCAGGCTGATCACTGGTAAAACTAGAAGTGATCATATTACACCTATTCTGAAATCTCTTCACTGGCTGCCTATTGGTTTCTGGGCGCAGTACAAGGTGTTGATTACCTTTAAAACCCTACATGGCTTGGGTCCAACCTATATAAGGGATCATCTACTTACGTACAATCCGCCCTGCACCTTCAGGTCCTCTGGGAGGAATTTATTGCAACCCATAAAAACCAGACTAACATCAATTTCCTAGAGGATGTTCTCCGCTGCCGCTCCCAGACTATGGAACGCCTTGCCGGAGGAGATCTTTCAGATAACCAGTCTGCACAGTGACGGGTCTCTTCCGGCAGGCCTTCCCAGAATAGTTCTATCTAATTTCTCTGCTCTCCCTACTTTATGTAATCACTGCCCTACTAGAAAATGCTTTCATTTGAACAGGTTTAATTTTTAAACTGTATTGTATTTAATCCTGTTTCAAAGGGGGGGGGTCAATTTATTTATTGAAAGTATGTATTATTCCAACATATTCTAGTCATGTAAGCTGCCTTGAATGCTACAGTAGAAAGATGGGGTATAAGAATAAAGTTTATTATTTATTTATTATCTCATGCAACCTCCAGCAAGGTCCTAAAGGCAGCTGGTCGCATTATTTTTCTTGTGCACCAGTATCTTAACTGAAAGCCCCCCCCCCCCGCCGTCCCCTTTTTCCCTCATCACCCCCCGCATCTTTCCACTGCCACCAGGGGGGTTTATAGTGCCCACTTTGGGAATCACTGCTCTAAAGGGTGCAAGGCCACTAACAACAAAATGAAACAATGATTTATTAGTTGAGAACATCTTTTTACAATATAGCAGAAAAATAAGGAATGTAATAGCAGTAATAGCAATAGCAAGTACATTTCTATACCGCTTATCAGTGCACTTAAGCACTCCCTAAGTGGTTTACAAAGTGTAAGCTAATTGCCTCCAACAATCTGGGTACTCATCTGGGTACTCATTTTAACGACCTCAGAAGGCTGCAAGCCTGAGTCGAGCATCAGCCCTTTCACTGGTATTGAACTTGCAACCTTATGGTTTGTGAGTGAGTGGCTGCAGTACAGGCATTTAACCACTGCGCCATCAGGGTAATTATTCATTCTGTAATGATTTATCTGAATCCAGAAACTGTTAGTATGATTTAGTGAGTAAAAACTGAAATAGTGAGCAAAATCAGCAATCTGGTATTGGGCCCATAGCCAGAGGTTTTGCAGTGCTAGGGGCAGGGGTTTGCCAAAGTTGAGTCTTAGTTTTGGTAACACTCAGGGAGTAACTTGACATTGTAAGATCAAGCTTAGTTTAAAAAAAAACAAACCCACACCTGGCCAGTAGTAATCCAAAGCAGTTCTCTGCACTTATTCACACAACTCAGCCAAATTCTTCCTCTCCTAATAGCTAGCTGCTGATCTAGGGAACTGATGCTCGTTTGTCTTCCACATAGGTTTCATATCTATATTGCTCCATGACTGATGGAGTTCTGATGCTAGTTCTTGCGTTTTTCTATCTAAAGCTGTAAAGGGGAAAAATTGCAGTGTTTCAGAAGCCCCTTAGGCAAGTGCATACATGTGATTACCTTTTGATTTCATCTAGTACAAAGCTTAACAAGTTCTCGGTGCACTCTTTCCTTGCATACAATTTCCCAGCATAATTTACAACATGTTTCATTGGTTTTTTTCAGGATCATTTGTTGTTGCCTGCTACTACCCATAATAAGACCAGAAGACCAAAGATGTCAATAGTGTTACCAGCAATAAACGTCAGTGGTGAGTATTAACATCTGAGAGAAGAAGCTATCATTGTACAAAGGTCGTGTTTCCTCAAATTTTATGAAAATCCAACCAATATCAACTAGATTTAAAATATGGACTCTCCCATGACCCAAAGTTGAATTGCAAGCCAACACCTCCCCCCTCCCAAATTTGTGAGATTGGTTACCATAGTTTCACTTACTTGCATCTGGTAAAAAAAAGGTCTCTCTAGGTATCTGGAGGTCCTTATGGTCAACTTCTGCTGTTCTCTGTTAACTGTGGTTTCTGCTTATCTGCGTTAGCCAGGTGGATGGATCTCGCATGGATACTGGGGTCAAACCGTATCTATTGGTAATTTTCCTGTGGTGATGCAATTTTTATTTTTGAATATGGGACAGATTATACAGAATGAAGTCACTTCTTGTGCTGTACCACTTCAGCATGCAGGTTAGGAATCATATATTAGAATGGTAAGAGAAGAGAGGTAGCCCAGTCTTATATCCACAAAACCAATATGTTGAAAAGAATAGTTCTGCTCACTTGTTCCTTAGCATTAACTTTGTGTGGATACATAAAAGATGGGGTATGGAAATACTGAAACATGCAGCCCTTGTCCCCTTGTCCTCATAGCTTGAAATGATTCCGTCTAAGAAAAACTTTATTAATTAATTTTGCTAAATGTGCAAATTCTTCAGCTATATATTTTATGTTATTTTAATATATATCCTGGTCTTTATAATGTATTATCAAAAAGCAACATACCCATATATACAAACACACACACACACACATATACATATAAGTGTAGGTATAAACATATACTAGCTGTAGTATCCAGCATTATTCAAGAATTCATTGAGTGTTCTCAGCGCTTGTTCAGTGCTGCTCTGGGGGATGAATGCCTGTCCTTTTGGGTGTTCAGATGTTTTTCACATTGTGCATCAATCTCAGTTCCCTTTGAAAAAATATGCCTCTTCAAATTGGCTACCCAACACAGTATGACATGCCTTCCCAAAATAAATTCCATGTATGTCGCATAGCCTGTACATTGTTAGACAGTCCCAAGCATTCCCTTAAAATCTGGTAAAAATTTGTCCAACCATTTACATGTGATGCAGTGACAATCACAGAAAATTACTTTATATACTTATGGCAAAATGTCAGAAAGTAATTTTTTGAACTCAGCTTGTCAAAATCTTTCAAATGGTGTTTATAACTTCTCTGTATGAATGAAAAAATAATCCCCTCCCCCCAATTAATGCCATTCTGGCCACATAGCCTATATTTTAAATCAGGCCACATACTCTCTAAATTTGGTGAAAATCCATCCATATTTTATGTGGTGGAGTAACAAACATTTGTTTACCTATATCTCGGTCTATACATACACATGTGTATAGGTATCTTTCTAACAGGAAAGATAGCAATAAAACACTTGCAGTAACACAGGACAGTTAAAAGAATTAGCCAGTTAACATGCACAGCTTCGCTTTCTCAGAGTTACAGGCATACCTCAGTTAACAAATCCTCTGGCACCCTCTGTGTGGGTGTAAGCCTCTTTACACCACACAAATTCCCCTTTCTTGCTCATCCTCAGTCAAGCTGCATGTTTTTAGCAGCATCTGAACTGGGAGGACAATGAAGGAGAGACAGAGAAACACAGGCCTTCAGCAATAGCAACCTGTATATCTGCAGCACACAATGCAGTGTTTAGGAGTTAGAAAGGAGCAAGATTGTGCTCTAAGCTGACACTAACTTCAACTATGTGTGCCTGCCTACCACAGGCAAGGTAAACAATAGCTGTTTCCATAATCCCTTATTGAGCCTGCATGAACAGTAAAACAGAGGAAAGAGTACACAGCAGAGAAACTTGCCTTGTCTGCCCCCAGCAGGTTAAAAGAGCCTCTCTATAAATCTGGCAACTTAAATAGAAGTCATAAGATAAGTGAAGGCTTGTGGAAGAAAATGTTATGCCTGGATGCATTTTAGAAGAAGGTTTTAAGTGGCCTCCAGCAGTTTCAAAATGTTTTTGTTTCCTTATGCAAGGCTTACCTGACTGATTTGTTTCAGTTCACATGTCCATATGGTTAGTTTTTAATTAAAAGTTTGCTGAAACATGTTGATGTGTTTTTCATTTTTTATGGTGTAGGAACCTATTCCTATTCTTTCTGTGTGAGTTCTGCTTCTGATACCTATTTTTATTAAAGAAGTAATGTACAGGAACACATCATCTTTATTCACTGAGGTATCCCTGTATTACTGTGTCATTTGAATCAGTTTGGTTATGTTTGTTGCTTAATTATTCTTGTCTATTAAGCTCCCCCTCCCCCCCCCCCCCCCCCGGATTTCAAAAGGTAACCTAATGCATCTATAAGGAAGAAAGTTGACAGCCCCCTTTTTGTCCAGGAGGAATTTAAAGCAAAGCGAAAGGAATAGGTTGCAGCCTTTTGGTCTTTTTAACCCCCCCCTCCCCTCCCCCAGGAATAGGTCATAGTTCATATGCCTGACAGCATTTTTACATTATAAAAAACATTATAAGAAGAGTTATGAAGAGTTATGAAATGGATCTTGATGTGGTACAGTATTTTTCTGGCTGAAAAATACCTTTAATGCCTATGTTGTAAGAGCTGTTTCTTAGCAAAGCTAGGCTTTTTAACCCCTACAGCCGTATAGTTTGTCACTTGCAAGGTATATTCTGTTCCTGATAGTGGTATGGAAACTCTTATATTGTTCTTTGGAAATGTTCCTTGCTCCATCATGCAATCCAAGGCAGTTTTTCAAAGAAAGTGAACAGAGTGATACTCTGGTTCTGCATAAGAAATATTAGGAGGGGTGGCAGCCTGATGATAGTGCCAGCAGTACTTGCTGTGATGGGTCAAGAAGGCAGTGCAAAGCAAAGCAAGAAATGCAAAATGACATCCAGTTGCACTAATGTTTAAAGTTAATAAGTGTATTACTTGAGAAGCAGCAAAACATTTCAAGATGCAGTGCTAATGAAATTATTTCTTTTTAAGAAAGCCTTTGAGTCGGCGCCTAAGGAGAGAATATAATGTACCAACTGTACAGTACAGTACAGGAGAGATCCAGCATGGCATAGTGATTTGAGTATTTGTCTGAGACCAGGGTTTGATTCCTGCTTGGCCATGAAACCCACTAGGCAACCTTGGGCATGCTGATACACATGCTGTCAGACTCAGGGGAGGACAATGGCAGACCTCCTCTAAACAAATCTTGCCAAAGAAACCCCATGGACCCTAGGATTGCCAGAAATCGAAAACAACTTGAAGGTACACAACAACAACAGTGACCATAACTGAAAGCCATGAGCTTTCAACTGCTGCTGTCTGTATATTAGAGAATGTGAAATTTATCACAGAACTCAATATCAAGGCCAGGTACTGACCCATAATGTGTGGTTTCATGTTGTTTTTTCTAGTTATTTATCAGTGCTGAAACTATACATACCATTACTCTTTTCCCCATTCCATTGTTCCGCGCCCTGGGAATTTTCCATAGATGAATAGTTTGTCTAATGTAGGAAAATCTAAGCATTTTTAATTTTCCAGTACCCAGGAAATTGTATTGTATGAAATTTTCATAACTGCAGTTTTTATTTCTTTATTTTATTTTATTTGTAGTGCTGGTTGCATACCCACCTGAAATCTTAAACAGGAGGGCCAGTACATTAATACTTTAAATAAACTTGCTTGAAATAGTAAGTTTGCAGGAGGGATTCAGGCTGCATTGTTAGACATGACTCCCTGCTTTCTTTCAGGATCCAGCTGACACATAAATAACCAAGAGGTGCTGCTTCTGTCACATAGTTTGGCCCTCAAACACACACACGCATGTCAAGCGGCAGCACAGACACAAGGAATCTCAAACTGTTTGCCTCTTCAGCGTAAATATTCTTCCTGTCACAGTCTGCTTGCATTTTTTCTCTGCACTACATCATCACTTCTGTGCTTGTTCACTCTTTAGAGTACTCATAGTTGATTCTGATGTTCAGTGGTAAACTTTATATAAGATACACTGTTGTGTGTGACTACAGCAAGTATCGCTTACTGAAAGAAGAACACAAAATCCTTTGTGGTCTCTGCACATCACACATAACACGTTTCATGCCTGTGTGGGCACTGTTTGGAACCTTCTAGCTAGCAAACAACTTGGTTGGTAGATCCACCCTCTCCCCTTAATACACCTGCTTCAGTTGCCATTTTCTCAGTTTTCCTATGTTTGCAACCTACCTCTTGAGAGCCAGTGTGGCATAGTGGTTTGAGCATTGGGTTAGGACTCTGGAGAGCAGAGTGAAAGAAGCTCTTAGAATCTTGGCTAATGACTTAGGGAGCTGGGTATGTTTAGCCTGGAGAAGAGAAAATTAAGAGGGCCTATTTAAATACATGAAGGAATGTCATATTGAAGATGGAGCAAACTTGTTTTCTGCAGCTCCAGAGTCTAGGAGATGGAGCAATGGATGCAAACTGCAGAAAAAGAGATTCCACCTCAACATAAAGAAGAACTTCCTGAGAGTAAATGCTGTTCAGCAGTGGAACACACTCCCTCAGAGTGTGATGGACTCTCCTTTGGAGGTTTTTAAACAGAGGCTAGATGGCCATCTACCAGGGGTCCTTTGATTGTGTATTCTTGCCTAGCAAGGGGTTGGACTTTGATAGCCCTTTAGGTCTCTTCCGACTCTTGATTCTATGGCTTTCAGCTGGTCCTATTTTTCTCAGACTATTTACCATGGGGCCCTCTTTACGTCTTTTTCCAGAATTGGGACAATACCATTCCCTGCCAGGTCTAAGGTTAAACAAGAGCATTCCGTTGTACCTTCCCTGAGGTGTTTATAGAGGCTATGGAAGGCAAATGGGTTCATCCTCCTGTGGCAGGTGTGGCTCCATCTTTTGATAAACATTTGTATTCATTGCCTACTGAAGTGATGAAGAAGTTGAAGCTGCCTCTTATTGATGCTTAAGAGATCAGTGGGTAAGAAGCTGGACAATTTTTTTGTGCAGGTCTCATGAGGCTTCCACTCTTGCCATCAGAGTTACTTTGGTGACCTCCCTGAACCACTATTCATTGGGCTAAGGACTTATGGTCTCTGGTTCGCAAAGAAGAGACTAATCTTTGACTGGGAGTCAGTGAATTGGCAGATGTTAATCTTAATTCTGGTCAATTTCCTTCATGGGCTATGGTGGCTGCTGTTGCTGCCAGGTGTTAGCTTTAGCTAAAAACATTGGAATAACAAATCCAAAGATAATTTAACTACATGTCCTTTTAGAGTGTTCAGATTATTTGATGAAGCCTTGGATGAGGTTCTGATTGAGATCAAGGGCAATAAGAAAGTCCCAGTTCTGGGAAAAGATCAGGATACAAATAAATATAAATAATAACTGCTACTACTACTACTACTACTACTAAAAAGAGAGAGACTAAAAAGGAGGGCTTTTCACTCCAGAGCTCAGTCTTTTCAAGGTTATAGGTCTCCGTTTTGGGAAGAGGGAATTTAGAGATCTTTCAGACCAAATTGGAGTAGTTTTAAACAACAGCCCTGTCAGCGGCAGTCCTTGGAGTTCAGTAAAGGCATTTCCACCTCTTCCAGTGAACAGAGAGGAAAATACAGTCATTCTTTCTGATTTGGGGCAGTTCTAGTGAGCCTTACCTCTTGCACTTTGCCCAACATTGGGAGCAGATATCCCCTGATGCTTAGGTATGCAGGCCTGTGAGTTACACCATCAATTTCATTCAAAAGATCCCAAACTTTTTCCAGTCACACAACCCCAGGTCTGGGGAGCACACTTCCAGATGCTTTGGGCCACAGAACACCTGCTTCAGATAAAGGCTATAAAGCCAGTGCCTTCTCAGCAGAGATTTTTGGGATCTTGCTCAGTGTTGTTCTTGGTCTCAAAAAAAAAACCAAAGACTGGAGGGCTATGCTGAACCATCACAGAGTCAGTTGTTTTGTTCGTTAGTGTAAGTTCGTCATGGAAACTCTACAATCAAGTCTGAAAGGGGTACAAGAGGAAGGGGTCCATTCTGATGATATTCATCCTCCAAGAAATGTGCTTGCAAATTCCAGTACACCCAGCTCACAGAAAGTACCTCAGGTTGTCTTACCTAGAGAGTCAGGACAGGGTCTTACAATTCAGTCTGTTGGCTTCTCCATGGGTGTTCACTAAAATAGGCTTTGGCGACACATCTGAGGCTGCAGCATATGGATATGTACCTGTATCTAGATGGTCTGTTGGTCTCTGTACCTTTCTTGGAAAAAGACAGGGAGGTTGTGGTCATCATGTCTGGAGTTTCATGATGGAAAAGTTCCAATCTCTAGTCAGGAGAATGTTGAGGCAGACAAAATTGCAACTGATGATGTTAGCCCAGCATTGAGGTTGATGGTGGCTTATTTAGACTCAGCTCCTTGGGCCAGGTACAGTTTGATGGAACTATAGTGTTTGTTTCTCCTAATGAGTTTGCTCAGAAGTGTCAGCTGGATCTGCATCTCCCCCCACCGCCACCCACTGGGAGTTTTTTTCTACATAGGTGGCTTTCACAGTTCCTGAGGAAGAGGATGACATTTGAGATCCAAGAAGAGTGGTTGTCACAACTGATGCCAATTTTTGGGGTTGGGAATGTACTGCAATGGCTAGATGTCACAGGGCTTGTGGTCACCCAGCAAGAGGAGTTACAATATGAACTGGCTGGGACTATGGGCATTGCATTTGGCACTCCTCAGTTGAAGGGGGATTAGATATATTCAAGAATAGTGGAGGTATCGTTGTCTTTTGCTGTTGTTGTTGTGTGCCTCTTAAGTCATTTCTGATTTATGACGATCCTGAGGTGAACCTATCATAGAGTTTTCTTGGCAAATTTGCCTCGATCTCTGCAGAGAGGTGGGTAAGAAACAACAACAGAATACATTCAGAGATGCTATGCTCTAAAAAACAGAGCAGTTATTTTCAGATATGTTTCCAAAATGATGTGGGGGTTTTTTAATGACTTTGCTTCTGGCTTTGGGAATTTGTTGGAAAATAAAACACAGGCTAAAAATTCCCACAAAAGAGGAGAAAGGAACAGGCAAGCAGAGGGCCCATTCATTGCACTGCTCACTTCCAAGTGTCCCTTGGCCTCCTAGTCCCTCTGTACATGTCCTCTTTACATGCATCTTTTAGTTACTGTTACACCCACTGATGTTCTATGACTCAGTACGTTATTCTGCTAACTTATTCCAGATGCTGATTATTGGACTGATCAGCAAAATCCACTCCAGCACAAAACATTTGACATTATATAACTTCCTATACCCCAAGGAGGCCCTTCCTCCTTTTTATGTAGACTCCACTTGCATGCAGACCTCTGAAAAATCTCTCATAAAAATCAGATACTACCTGAACATTAGTGTTCATTTGCTCAAAGAACACTTTAAATTTTTGCCTTCTTACAGTGCTATTATTGTAATGGAATAGAAAAATAAAGGTGACTTGTTCAAACAGAACATCATTTTAAAGATTATTTATATCAGTATTTCTTAAACAGTTTGACGTGGCAGACTAGCTATTCCCCCCACCCCAGTGTGCCTGAGACCAGCACCATATCTGTGACCATGAACTACAAATCTTTCTTTCCTTACTGGAAACTCTCCAGGGACTGACAGCAATCAGCTCAGGGACTGGCACCAATAGTTTGAATAGCACAGTTTTACAAATACATTCCAAAGCCTGACACCTTTCTTTTCCAGCACTACACAAATAATGAATTTAACTCTGGCTTGGTATTTCTGGTTCAAATAGTAATTGCTTCAGCAATGATATCCAAAAGATATTTATAGATAGTTCCTCTTTAAGTATTTGGTCATTTCATCTCCACTCAGAGTTAAAAAAAATGGCAGTTGAACGTTTAACTCTATCAAATTATGATCAGAGAGTAATCTTGGCAAGATTTCCATTTGTTTGATTTTTGTTAAAAATTCTCTTGGGGCCAGAAAATAGCAATTCTTGACACTGATTAATGGCTGTCTGAAAAAAAACGTGAAGCCTTTCTTGTTTCTATATAAATGTGACCAGACATCAACCAAGTCTTGTTCTTCTATCATGTCAAAGAAGCTCTTTGATAATTTCCCTTGGCCTTTTTAATTTTTTTTCTCTGACATCCTATTTCTTTGCGTTTTGATAACACCAGAGTGGGATCATACTGTCAGCTATGGCAATTCCCAAGGATCACTCCAGTAAATATTTTTCTATGTTCCTAATTTTAGTTGCATTTCCTGCGCAACTAGGTGTAATATGTGAGACTGTTACTGTCATTATAATGTGATGTTTTACTTGTATTTTAGCAGAAGGAGGGAGGGTTAGGGGATTGAGATTATGTCACCACTGTTTTTGAATTTTATATTGGACTGTTGTTACCCACCTAGATCCTCAAAAGGGAAAGGCAGGATATAAATATATTGTTGTTGTTGTTATTGTTATTATTATTATTATCCCGATACTGTTCCTCAGTGTATGCTGCCAACAGAATCCTTACCAGATCAACTTCCTCTAAGATCTATATAAAGGTGTTCCTTTTCTAATGACTGTTATTTTAGCTTTTAGCCTCTTATTGGTATAGTGTTCACATTTTTAGTGTTCATTTGTGATAATTATTTATTGATATTTTCTTTTATTGATTAACTAAATTACTTGTCTTAAAGCAACAGATGTCACCAGTACGCATCTCCCTTTACAGCATTTCAGGACGAGGAGTATGAGTAAAATGAGGGTCAGATGAGGGTCAAATGAGGGACCATACAATTGGAATGAGTTGGTTACAGAGGGGAAGAAACAAACTGCCTTCATCCAAACCCTAATCCTAAATGACTCTCATTCTGTTCACTCCTCCTCACCCTACCTTTACTTTCTCCACCAATCACCAATATACAAACTCATCCAGCACTCTACTCCCATGACTTCCGACAGTCCCTCCTCATTTAACAAAAAGTAACACTACTCCTAAACATCATTAACTTGTAAGACATAGGATAGGCCTCTTAGGGGCTCTGCCATACAAACTGATTCTAAAAAGGGCATTGTGAGTCAAAAAGGTTGGGAACCAATGCTCTACACCAAATCTGATCCCAGACCTATGCCCAGAGAACCACAACTGGTCTTAACTGATAAAGCCAAGTCAAAAAGTCCAAAATGCCTTGGATTCATATTGAATAAAAAAACAAATCAAATCTTGATTTTGCCATTTTATATAACACCATTGGGACTTAAGCATCCACAGATTTGAGTATCCATGAGGAGTCCTGGAACCAAACCCCAGTAGATGACAAGGGCCCACTGTATAAAGATTTGTTATTTTAAGATTGTTACTTCATACCAATATGTAAACAACAATGAAAACTTACTTATGTTCAGAATGGTTCAGAACAAATGGTGCAAAAAAAAAAAAGGAACAGTTTCCTTTTGCACCATTTTTAAAAACCATGCTGTATAATAAGACATTCTACACTAATATACAGAGAATGGGAAATAAACTAGATAAACTTGATCTCTTAACACAGTAAAGCAAATATGACATAAAAGGCATCACTGAAACCTGGTGGGATCAGCCTCATGACTGGAATGTAGGAATCATAGAATCATAGAGTTGGAAAAGACGACAAGGGCCATCCAGTCGAATCCCCTGTCATGTAGAATCTCTCAATCAAAGCATTCAAGACAGATGGCCATCCAGTCTCTGTTTAAAGACCTCCAAGGTGGGAGACTCCACCACACTCCAAGGGAGTGTGTTCCACTATCGAACAGCTCTTACTGTCAGGAGGTTCCTCCTAATGTTGAGGTGGAATCTCTTTTCCTGGAGCTTGCATCTGTTGTTCCAGATTCTATACTCTTGAGCAGCAGAAAAAAAGCTTGCTCTATCCTCAATATGATATCCCTTCAAATATTTAAACAGGGCTTTTATATCAACTCTTAATTTTTTTCTTCTGTAGACTAAACATACCCAGCTCCTTAAGTCTCTTCTCATAGGAGGAGACCCTTCACCATTTTGGTCAGCCTTAGATGATGGAATAGAGGGCATGCTTATCAAATAGAGAGCATGCTTATGAAATGTTTAAATGTCACCGAATTAGGTGTGGTAGCTAATTCCCCAGAGAATAGGATCAGCATTCAAAATGGTTTTAACATATTAAAGAGCTGAGCCAAAACTAATAAAATTAATTTCAACAAGCAAAAATATATGGTACTATACTTAGAAAAAAAAATGAAATTCACAGTCTTGGAAAGGTGACACCTGACTTGACAACAGTACATGCAAAAGGGATCTAGTAGTTTTAGTAGACCACAAGCTGACCATGTGTGATGTGGCAGCTAAAAAAGCCAATGTAATTCTAAGTAGCATCAGTAGAAGTACAGTCACCCTGCCACATTCGGAGGAACAGGGGCAGATGTTCCTTGAGAAAGTGGGAAAACCACAAATATGTTATCCCCCTGAAAACATGAATGATAAAGAGTCCTCTCCTACCAAGAGAATCAGCTGTAACTCTTTAATAATATAATAATAATAAAACTTTATTTTTAGCCTGCTTTTCCAGAGATCAAGGCGGGTTACAGCATATAGACCATACAATCCAAATCTTTGCAACACATATCTTCCCCCACATTTCCAAAGCGCTTCCACTTTCAATCTGATGGTATCAGTCACCATCACAGAGGATCCACCTTCTCTCCTCTCTCTCCTCCTCCTCCTCTCCCCCCTTCCCAACCAATCAAAGCAACACCATACATCCCCCTAGTTTTCCAAACTTTGCCTCTTCCTCATTTCCAAACTCCTTTCCTTTGAATCCAACACCACTGTGAAGGATCCAGTTTCTCTTCCCTCCTCTTCTCCCCCACTCCAAGCCCAACAAAAGCAACACTTTACGTTCTTTGCATCCTCCTTATTTCCAAAGTTCTTCCACTTTGATGTTTGCAGCCACCACCACAAAGGGAAGGTATGGTGTTGGTTTTGTTTGGCCTGGAGGAAAGGGAGAGAGGAGGTAATGTTCGGTTTTGCTTTTGACTGGCTGGGAAGGAGGGTGAGAAGGAGCGGGCTAAAGAAATCAATCTTGTTAAGTAGCAGCTACAAAGTTGCAAATAGTCAAAACTACAAATCTGAAACCCACAAATATGGAGGGCTCACAGTATAGTGTCTAGATTGGGTGAAGTAATAGTACCACTCTATTCTGCTTTGGTCAGACTTCATCTGGAATACAGCATCCAATTCAAAAAGAATGTTGACAAGCTGGAGCGTATCCAGAGGAGAGAGACCAAAATGGTGAAATGTCTGGAAACCATGCCCTAGTGACTTAGGCAGCTCTGTGTTTAAGAGGTAATGTCATAGCCTTGTTTAAATATTTGAAAGGATGTCTTATTGAAGATGGAGCAAGCTTATTTTCTGCTGCTCCAGTAATTAGGACATGGAGCAGTGGATTCCAGCTACAGGGAAAGAGATTCTACCTAAACTTTGGGAAGAACGTCTTGATGGTAAGAGCTATTCAACAGTGGAATACACTGCCTCAGAGTGTGGTGGAATCTCCTTCTTTGGAGGTTTTCAAAGAGAGGCCAGATGCCATCTGTTGGGAGTAGTTTGTTTGTGTATTGGATGCCATCATGGTCTCTTCCAACTCTGTAATACTATGATTCTGTGATTCTATAATGTAATTTATCTTAGTTATTGGGAAAAGGAATTATTACAAGTCATTTCTAACTAGTTTTTTCTAAGCTCTGACAATTGTCAAGTATATGATAGAAATTTAAGAAGTTGTGTCAGATGTGCAGTTGAGGTAAAAGTTTGTTACTATTCTGAAAATGTTGAGACAACTGTTCTAAAACATCTCAAAGGACAACTATAGATAATGCTGGTATCTCATCTGCTTTGGACCTGTTGAGTTCCTGTCTTCTCTTCTTCTTCCTGCTTATTGAGCTATTTTCTGAATGGCTGATGTTTTATTCCCATGAAGAGCAGTTTGCTTTATCTAAAGGGATCATAATGTTCCTGATAAATACTTTTCTTCCCATCCCCTTTTTATTGTTTTGAAATAAAGTAGTGTTTGGGAATTGAACTTTCTGATTTTCTCCCAGCACATTCCAGACTTGGGAGCGTGAGAATTCAGCAGAGCACTGGGAATGAATCAAGGCTAGTCTTTGGCCGTAATGTATTATTTTGTAAGATTGATAAGTTGCCCTATAATTAGTGGATCTCAGGACAACATGCAGTTAAAAACATAAATAAAATCAACAATCCACACAAAAACAGAAACATCACAAAAAAGGAATCAGTTATATTCAGCAAGGGAAAAACATATCAAGCCACTTAAAAGTATGGCATAGCAATAGAACAGGAATATAATAGCAATGGAATGAGAAGGGCAGCTATGAACAAACTGCACAAGATCCTAAAGAGTAAGGATATACATCTGAATATCAAAGTGAAGATAGTCCAAGCCATCATATTGCCTATCACCATGTATGAATTGGAGAAATGGACAGTGAAGAAAGCCAATAAAGAAAATCAATATTTGAGATGTAGTGCTGAAGAACAGTGCTAATAGTGCTCTGTGGAAGACAAACAACATAGCAACAGAACTATGAAGGTAACAAAGTAGGTACCAAGTAGATCTTTCTGGGAAGAGTATTCCGTAACTGAGGGTCTGCTTCTGAAAAGGCCCACTTTGAAAATAGTCTGTCTACCTTCATTTATCTTTTTGCTTTGCCCTATCCATATTGTTTTCAGGTGGTAAGAAAGGCAAGGTCATGGCTCTTGCAGCATTAGCTCTGAAAGAATTCCTCCATTATATAGCTGCCTGAGAAGTGAAAGTTGATGCAGATTCACCAGGGTCTGTTTCACCCTATAAACAAGAACTGACTACATTATAATCACTGTTGGTATACTGTGTCTTCCTTCCCCAAGATCTGGTGGAGCAGTTACTCTAAAAAAAACACACCCTCAGGCAATAGCATTCCTGACCACCCTACTACTTAACCTTTCAACAGCAACATCAGATTGCAGAGGATTCCTAACTACATATGTAATCACAGAGCCATAGAATCATAGACTTGGAAGATGTTTCAGATGGAATGCTGCTCCATCCAAAAGAGTTTGTATCCCCAATCCCAGATTAGATTGATGGCTGGTCAGTAGAATCACTTCAAAATTTGATGCTCAGTTTGTTCACTCCTTCACTCCATCCAGGTGTCCACAGCATCCTTAGCACTAAGTCAGCAGGAGAGCTAGATATCATTAATATGCTGATAAACACTAACCCCAAATGCTGAATGATATTCTCTAGAATAGTGGTTCCCAAACTTTGGTCCTCTAGATGTTTTGGACTTCAGCTCCCAGAATTCCAGATGATTGGCCAAGCTGGCTGGGGCTTCTGGGAGTTAAAATCCAAAACACCTCGAAGACCAGAGTTTGGGAATCACTGCTCTAGAACATGCAGGATAACTGGGACCTTGAGGAAACTCACAGACCAAAGGCCAAGGGTCAAGCATAGTCCCTAATCACCATCTTCTAGGAAGGTGCAACCATGGAATGTCCCATATGAGGCACCCCAAACAAATTTGAATGCTTTTATTTCATACAGTTTATCCTGATTTTGCCAGACTTGATGTGGAGTAAAGAATTGTGCAAAGCACAGAAGCTCCATCCCCAAACACTGGAAGCTTTATTCAATCAACCCTCTCGTACTTGAGAGTTCATCTGGCAATGCTCACACAGGTTCTGCATATTTTCAGTCTCATGACAGTTAGAACTGGATATTATTTAATTGCTGGAATTCTCAAGAAGCGCATTTTATGATCAATACCATTGTATTCCCATGCAGTCCTATAATATGCAAGCCCAACTTTTAATTACCTAAGACAAGGACAGAACACCAGCCATGAATTATGGCTTGTTAGATCAGCACACTTAATTTGTAATCCCAGTCAGACTGCCAAAAACGGGGAAAGTGGTGGGCTGTATTTGGTTTGGTACAGGCCTGTTTTAGGAGTACATGGGCAAATGTTTCCCACATTACTTGTGGAAACTGACAATGCTGGAATTCTCTTGTAACAAAAGTAGGAACAGGCAAGGTGAGAATGTACTCTGTATTTTATGGTTCGTGGCATATTATGCATGCTACAGAAGTAGGAGTTCATAACAACAACAACAACGTCAGAACTAGTGGAAACCCTCCCCAGATTCAATAAGGCCTCTGAGGATTAGCAGAAAGCTTTATTGAGAAGTCAGAAAGGTTCATCTATTAAAACCTCTTTAGACAGAATTAAAAACCCAACCCACATGCATCAAATAAAAGCAGTTGAAAAAGCTCAACTCCACCCTCCATAATTGGTGGGCTCAAAACAATTTCTTCTTCAGTTGTTTTCCCTTTCTTTCCCAGAGAATTTGAGCTTCGTTGTGCTAACACCCACTGTTGGTGATAAACAAGACCTTCAAGCACAAAAGAAAAAACACTTTCACACATTCCTTTAACAGATATTCAACAGACCCAATTAGTTTAAGATGTCACTATGGAGCTGTTTCAGCCTAGACAGTTAACACATTTTAATATCTATGCATTAAACACATATAACATTCTAGGATATCTCAGTTATTATTCCTCTATTAACTCTATAATTAACCTAACTTATAAAACCTTAACCTGTCTCTGGTTTCTTTATTCTTTGAGTAAGCATCTTTCCTGCTTTGGTATATGTAGCACAAATCTTTATTAGCAACCAGGCACCTATAAAACAACCAAATACAATAGACACCTATATGACTAAACATAATAAAATAAACAAATCCAAAAGCATATTAATATCCCCTTACATAACTGTCCCCACTATCTATGATCAACCTATATAAAGCCCAGCACCCATTGCCCATTAATACATGGTACAACATATACAGTCGGCCCTTCTTATACACAGATTCAAGCATCCACGGTTTTAAAATGTTCCAAAAAAGTATAAATTTCAATATCAAACCTTGATTTTCCATTTTTTATAAGGGACACCATTTTGCTATGTCATTATATTTAATGGGACTTGAGCATACACAGATTTTGTTATGCACAGGGGATCTTGGAACCAAACCCCAGCGTATAACAAGGGTCCACTGTATCTGCAAAACATACTCATAAACAATGTTTATTTAGAATTTCCACTAAAGGACAGTGCACCAGAACATACAGTACACAATCAAAAATGATAAAAATACTAAAATACTATCCTAATATTCTAAAAACAAAAACAAACAAAATCTTCATTAGTCACTACCCATCTTGGCCACCTTAGACATACTCAGCAATTTAGGTCCAAAACAGACAGCCCTTTTGTGCCTCCGTCTGGGCGGCTTGGGAGCACGATGTTTACATGCCACATGCTCCCAAGCTACCTGGAAGCTGCGTGGTGTTTACATTCTGCTGGAGCATCAGCCACGGTGCAGGCAGCAAAGCCAGGTGGTGGCTGGATGGCCTCAAAGCGGATTGGGGCTGCAGGATGAGGTTGCCATGGCCCCAATCCAGCTTTGTCTATTTCGCCCCTAAATCCGGTGAATCAGGGAAGATCTTCAACCTTTTACAAAAGTAAAAAGTAAGATCCTCCTCCAGCGAGAGGTGCAATGAAAGGTTGTTCCACAAATTTGGAGCCAGATCCTGAAAGGCTCGCAACCTTGACAGAGCCTTTGTCTGAAGATCTTAAATTACTAGATGATACATACCATGCTAGCCAAGCTGCTAGATACTGGGGAAGGTTAGAGCGCAGGCCCTTAAATACCAGGACCAAAAGTTTGTATTGAACCCTGGCCAGTGGAGGGATCTATGAGGGGAAGACACATGTGAGTATTTGGGGAGTTTTAAGACAACCCAGACAGCACTGTTCTGGATTAAAATCAGAGGAGTAAGAGAGCAGGAAGGCAAATCTGCCACTAGGCTATTACAATAATCAAGTTGTGAAATAACCAAGGCCTGGACATGCAAAGGGGCAGCCTTGACAGTCAAAAACCTATGGATTCTACAGATATTCAAAAGATGGAAGTTACATGCCTTAGCAATTACCCTGACAATCATCCAGCAGGACTCCAATGTTCCTGGCAACCAAGACAGGATCCAGTGTGTAACCCTGTAAACACAATGAAGGGCATGAAAGTGGGGCTACTGGCTGACTTGGCTGAAACACCAGGATCTTTGTTTTATCTATATTCAGCTTAAGATGGTGAGTTTCTCCACAAAAAAAAAAACTCAGTAGAACAAACAGTAGCATCAATTGAATCAAAACTCTGGAAAATCTGAGGTTCATCTGTGTAGATATGAGATTGGAAACTCAAATGAAAAGTCCAGGGGAAAGCATATATTATGAACAGAGAAGAGGACCCAATACTGAGCAATTGATGGAGTGCAGGCATTTCTTATAACCTTATAGTAAGCAAATTGTGCTGCAGAAAAGGCTGCCCATTTGTTGGTATTTGGAAATAGCTTCAGATAAATGCTTTCAACGTTCCTAGGTCCATAAGGCAGAGGATACTTTTTGCATTAGGTCCATAAATGCAACCCTGAACAGAGATTTGTCAAAATGTGCTGGTATGTGTTTGAGAGTGGAGTGTATTTTTAGTCTCCTTGTGCTCTTATGGCCCCATTGGTGTTTATAATCATATTTGGTATCTCTTAGCAACTCTTATGATGGAAATGTTGCTCATATAGGCAGAGTGGTAGATGCAAAACAGCTCAGTTTAGTCAGAGTCATGGTATTTGTAAGAACTGAGCTGTGGGATGAGTTACAGCTGCAGTACTCATGTACAAACAATCCAAATCTCAGTCCCTCTTAGCTTTCTTTAAACCTCCCCCATCCATTGCTGGAAGACAGACTCAATGTTTTGTCTACTTTGCTCTATTTTCCAATTCTACTTCCATGGTGGCCAGCTTGAAGAGTCTGGTTTGTCTGGATTCATTTTCTATCAAACATATTATTGCTGTAATTATTGTTGTTGTTGTTATTGTTGTTATGTGCCTTCAAATCATTTCTAATTTATGGCAACTTTAAGGCCATGATTTTGGGGTTTCCTTGGCAAGATATATTCAGAGGGAGGTTGCCTTTTCCTTCCTCTGAGGTTAAGAAAGTGTGATTTGCCCATGGTCACCCAGTGGGTTTCCACAGCCAAGTAGGGATTCGAACCCTGGTCTCCAACACTCAAACCACTATACTAGGTTGTCCCATATGTACTCATCTGGAATACAGAGCTTTGCAATGAAATAGCAAAGACATTCTAGCTTATTTATTCAACAGTTCTGCTCTGTTTATAGTAGAGTAACCCCTCGCAATTCGCGGGGGATCCGTTTTGGACTCTGCCATGAAAATGGCAACTTGCAAATATTCAAGTGCCATTGAAAATAACGGTGTGCATCACCATTTTGTCTCTCCCCACTTGTCCCTCCCACAAAGAGCAAGATCTGTGGACTCCAAGTCCACGAAAAGGGAGGGAAAACTGTAGTTTATAAGACTTTTCATTTTATGGATAGTGGAGCAATCTGAAGATCTGTCCATGCATTCACTAGGTGTTATCATACGTCATCATGCATTTCACTTTAGCCAATGCATCCTGCAAAAGCTTATGTCTGTCTCAGGGAGAATACAACTCCAGTCTCAGGTTGAGCTGCTTATATTCCAGAAGTAAAATCCCACCACCCTAGAACATCCAAGGAAGGGACAATTTGGAAAATCTCTACTCCTAGACGTACCAGCATGGGATAGTCTTCCTACATATTTTAAAAATAAAGAGAGGGCAAGAACCTGAATAGAAAGCATTAGCCACTGGCCTCTGGTTTGTTTTGGAGTTCCTGAATTTTTAGCCTCCAGCTTGAATATCCTGAGTCCAGTGGAATTTCTTAAATTCGTGCACCTACCTCATGAGAGCAAGTGTGGCATAGTGGTTTGAGCATTGGGTTAGGACTCTGGAGAGCAGTGTTCGAATCTGGGCTCGGCCAGGGAAATCTGTTGGGTGACCTTGGGCAAGTAACACTCTCTCAGCCTCAGAGGATAGCAAGGGCAAACCCCCTCTGAAAAAACTTGCTAAGAAAACTCCGCCTTAGGGTCGCCATAAGTTGGAAATGACTTGAAGACAAAACACACCTACCTCATAGCCCTAATGTTATATACCTTTCATAAGGTAGTGGGTGCAAGGTAGCAGTGTGTGTGTGTGTTTAATTCATCTTTGCTGCCTGCTTCAGAGTGCAACAGTTGAAAGATTTATAAATCTAGACATCTGAGCAGATAGGAGGGGGCAAGGTGGTGATTTCCTTGCTGTCATTTATGTAATTCTGCAAAACTCTTAGATTATAGGTAATTCACAGTTATAAAAACATAAAAAAGAAGTTCTGTGATAATGGCCAGGTTCAAGCTGTATGTAACTGAACAGCATCCAAAGTTTGGTGCAGTCTGATAACAGCATGCACTCTGGCTTTTAAGACTGAACTTGCAGGCCAAATGGTTTCAAAGCAACCTGAATATCAATGTAAGAGGGAAACAGGTTGAAGTCTGTGATGGACACTAGGTACAATAGCAATGTGAGAGGAAAACAGGTTGAAGTCTGTGATGGATGCTAGGTACAATAGCAATGTGAGAGGAAAACAGGTTGAAGTCTGTAATGGACACTAGGTACAATAGGAAAATATAAGAAAGAAGTAAACACTGGTGTGTATGCTTTTCCATTCAAACATAAAACTGGAAGGGATATATCCCCTCAATTTTACCATCAAACAAGGTGAGTTCTGAAAAGAGTTGAACCTTACCTGCCTTATCTCTCTGGATCCACCTTCACTCACTGGCTTCATAACTAGAAGTGAGTTAGATGTAAGTGGGCTGAGGGGGAAAGTACATGAAGCAACAGAATACAGTGGGGTAAGATGGTTGGAGGAAAATGTTAGTAACATACCTCCCCATCTCTTCCCCAATATAGTGAATGTAGCAGACACATTAATGCACACACATGGCAGCTCCCATTCCAGCTAATTTGTCCAGTTCAATATGTTTAAATGGGATCCCTTCTTTATTTTTTAAGAATTAGGCAATTTTGCACCTGAAACACAAAACCAGTGTAACAAACTCATCCCATAACCATCTATCCACTCATTCTAATATTGAATACAATACACTGGGAAGATGTGCCAACCCTGTTGAACTGAGAGCTGCATAATAATCAAGGGTCTGGGAATCATGTCCTATGAGGAGTGACTTAGGGAGCTTGGTATGTTTAGCCTGGAGAAGAGAAGGTTAAGAGGTGATATGATAGCCCTGTTTAAATACTTGAAGGGATGTCATATTGAAGACGGAGCAAGCTTGTTTTCTGCAGCTCCAGAGTCTAGGACACGGAGCAACGGATACAAACTGCAGGAAAAGAGATTCCATCTCAACATAAGGAAGAACTTCCTGAGAGTAAATGCTGTTCAACAGTGGAACACACTCCCTTGGAGTGTGGTGGAAACTACTTCTTTGGGTTTTTTTAAACAGAAGCTAGATGGCCATCTGGCAGGGGTCACCAAATTGTAGAGTTGGAAAAGACCACAACAGCCATCCAGTCCAACCCCCTGCCATGCAGGAATTCTCAAAGCATCCCCGATGGATGGTCATCCAGCCTCTGTTTAAAGACTTCCAAGGAAGGAGACCCCACCATACTCTGAGGGAGTGTGTTCCACTGTCCAACTGTCAGAAAGTTCCTCTTAATGTTGAGCTGGAATCTCTGTCCCTGTAGATTGCATCCATTGTTCCAGGTTCTATTCTCTGGAGCAGCAGAAAACAAGCTTGCTCCATCCTCAGTATGATATCCCTTCAAACATTTAAACAGGGCTATTATATCAACTCTTAACCTTTTGTTTTGTAGGCTAAACATCCCCAGCTCCTTAAATCTCTTCTCATAGGAGGAGACCCTTCACTATTTTCTTGCCTAGCAGGGGTTGGACATTGATGGCCCTTGAGGTCTCTTCCAACTCTATGATTCTATGGCTGTCTGTGATGTTCAACCTGAGAAAACATTCCTGAGTTAACAGTTTAGTCTCTACCATTTCACCCCTGATGGCAGGGACACTGAAGCAGGGCCTACCCTGAAGACAACACCTTGTACAAATGGGAAACATCTTGATTCTATCATGAAGTAAAAACTGCTTGCCTGCCTTAAGAGTTTGAGAACATGCTTTTAGCTCTCACAAGCACTGGGTAAGATGGTCAGTGCAATTAGTGAGCATGCACCACTAAGCAGAAATAAATTCATTGTTTCACCGTAACAAGAACAATATAGAAACAAAGGGGTTCTAGCCCAGAATTTGTATTCATTAGCTAGTTTTCTATGTGTATAATTGTATTCTTCCCCATGGCATTATGTCATTTGAGTCCCCCCCCCAATAGTCTGAAGTGGTACAAACATAGGTTTGTCACGTAATCTGCTATTTGTGAGAGTTTTGCCAAATATTCTATATTTTTACAATTCTTTGGCACCTGAAACTCTGTTGCTTACAAGTTTTCATCGCTTCTGCTATCTCAATCTTTCATGGTCTCTTTTGATTTGTGCAAGTGGCTGGGGCTATGGAATAGCACTGCCCTTAATTGGGAACTGCCAGCTAAAGTCCAAGTTTATCCAGGGAAGCAGTAAATAGAATTAATGTATATCCCATATCTTGAGGTTTTGTTTCCATTTCTGTCATTACACTTAAAAAACATATTGTACAGACATTGGCTGCTAGGGTTCCTGGATGAAAGGAGATCATTGGCTGACTGCCACTCAGACTCCAAGCTTTTGTTTTCTTAGGCAAAATGTCCATATGGACAATGACAGGCATCTTGGATGTAGCTTACTGGCATTGCCAGAATCTTCCTGCTTTATAGTACATAACGTGTGTTGAGTAGAGTTGAATTTGACATCCAAGTTCAGTATCCAGTCCTTTTCTCTTGAAGAACTGAAAAATAGGTCCAGTTTTGATGTCAGGGAGCTGATGGGGAAGAGATTGTGTTGGGTAGATAACCACTGCAAAGCATGTTGGGATGTTAATTATGCCAGGGAATGATTCACAGAATAGCCAGAAGAACTAGGTACAAAATGAAAATAATATGAGCTTGTTTCTATTTGAGTTTCATCACTTTCAACTGAATGTGTGAAGTTTCTCCCATTTTTCAGGAGGATGGAAGTGAAGGGCCATAACTCTGTGACTTACCTAGAATAACTTGTGGATGGTTCACAAGTTATGCTGGGACTTCCTCCTTTTAAAAAATCTTAAACATTCCTTTATTTTTAAGATTGCTGCAACCAATATAAGGAGATAGTCACTTAAGTTTGAATGTTCCTAGGAATGTAACTGCTTTAATTGGAATGCTTGTTGCATGCAGTTCTATTAACAGAGGATTAATAAGATATTAACAGTGTAATATCTTAAAACAGTGATTCCCAAGTGTATTGTAAAGCATTCTGGGGTGGCAATGAGGGGGTGAGCAATAATTATTATTATTGTATGTGTATGTAAGGCATTCTGGGGTGGCAAAGCAAGAGGATGAAGAGATGGCATTCTGAGGTGAGGATAGATGATATTTTGGGGTGGCAATCAGAGGGAAAGCAAACGATGCAGAGATGGCATTGGGATGAGGAATTATTATTATTACTATTATTGTGACGGAAAGAGTATGGCATGGGGGGAGGCAAGGGCTTTGGAGGTAGCATTGGTCTGGAAGCGAAGGGGAGGCTAGAGGCTGCCATGTGGAAACCCATGACTTTGGGAGAGTCACACTCTCTCAGCCTCAGGGGAAAGGCAATGGCAAATCTCCTCGGAACCAATCTTGCCAAGAAAACCCCAGGATGGGGTCATTTTAGGGTTGCCGTAGACAACACACAGACACACACCTGGAGGTTTTTAAATTTGACAGAATATGTGCACTCTGCCGCCAGTTTCTTTTTTAAAAAAGGAGGGGGGAATCACCCATCTGCTTGGCCAATGGCTGTAGTAAACGTCACCTTTGATGAAAGTGGAAAAGAATTTGATTGACAGCAAAGGAGCCTTCATTTTAAACCGGTACCGCAAATGTGAACTCTCCGCAAAGAGCTGCAATGGCACTCAGGGGTAAATTACCCCAATTAAGGTAAATTGAAGTGGGCACTTGCTTCCCGAGTGATTCAGGAGTGGGGATCCGAATCTGCCCAGTTCCATCCAGTGCAAATGGGCCAGTGGGAATGGGGCCCCAGAAATCCTGACCCTGAGGATGATTTGCACTGGAATTGTAAAGTGTGTCGAACATGACACAGTACTCCCTCTCATTACAGGAGTACGTCTCAGTCCTGAAAAGACTCTCAAAGTCAACTTCGACATTCCCACTCCCTGTCCTATTCTGGACACCACTGCTATCTGTTTTTATTCTCCACTTTATTACTAGTACAGGTACTCAACAAATTTACATCTGATTTAAGACTACTGTGCACCTTGTGAGGACTACTCTAGGGAGCACCCTCACTCTCCATCTCAGTTATTAGCTCATTTCCAAACCTCAGTCTCTAGGCATCCTTCTGCCACAGTCTCTAGGCTGCAGTCTTCTCCCTGGCATACACGGCTACTCCGTCTTTCTCTCAGATTGGTGGTACTATTCCTCACCATGCCAATAATCCTGTGTCTCATTTTCAAATCCAGCCAATTCCAGTTTTTTCAATTGCATCTTAATGTTCCTCTATAGAACACCATGATGCCTCTTCAGTGTCAATTTACAATTTACACCTTCCCCACTGCTGTCTGCCAGAGGCAGAGACATCTCTGCAGTCTTTATGGAAGGAGAAATCAGGTTGTTCAATGGTAGATGACCCATCTATATCCTCTCTGGATCACCTTGTAGGAAATCAATACACTCTCTGTATCTGGGTACCTTTTCAGAGCAGATTTTCAGAATGGCTAAGGTCTTTAAGAGGATCAAACCCCCAAACACTCCTCTTACAGCTATCCTCATGCTTCATGTGTTGTGGAAGGTAATGTATTTCATTACTCCTGGTGAACTCCACATTGGTTCCCTCCACTTCAAGGAAGATTGAGAACTTCTGCTAGGTGCTGGAAGAGGGTCCACAGCCTAATTCAATTATAATCAGACTAATCCAGAAATACTAAGAAAGCCTATGCTACTCCAGCTGATAAAGAGGGACATAATATCAACACTGTGGCCCATAAAACATACAGCACTGAAGGCTTGTTATTGTCAGGATCCAAGTTCCTCAGATGTCCTTCCATGGTTTATAGAAATATGCTTTGCAACTGTTCTACAGCAGTTGTTTTGCTGGTCCAGACACCTAAACTTGCAGGCCAGAGAGCAGAAAGCCAGACCAAATGAGCCTCATTAACAATCACATGCAAATTGGCTGTGCAGAAAATCTTAGGATCAAACTGCTATCTGTGACCACCCAGTGAGAGGTGCTGGGATGGTATAAGCTTCAAGGCTGTTTAGCATGTATGCAAGAAAAGCTATTGTGGAGGGAGGGAAGGGTGGAAGGACTGTCTACCTCATAATAAAAAATTAGGAGATTACTCATAACACTGTTAAAGCATCTTAAAATGGGTAATATTATCTGATGCTGTGATGCAAAATAATGTCTGCTCCTGTGATTTCTTTCCAAGGATGCACCTGCATTGCAAAAACAATGTGGTTTGACACTGCTTTTACTGTCACAGCTCAATGCTATGGAATCCAGGAACTTGTAGTTTGTTGTGACACCAGAGCTCTCTGAAAGAGAAGGCTAAATATCTCACAAAGCTACAAATCCCAGAATTCCATAGCATTGAGCCATGTCAAACTGCATTATTTGTGCAGTGCAGATGCAGATGCAGCCCGAGTGTATGTTTTTTAAAAAGAAAGAAAGAAAGTGAGCAGGATCACTGTTTTAAGGTTTTTATCTATGTTTTTTCTTATATTAAGAAAAGGCACTCAGTGCAAGGGGACAAATATTGCAATTGCAAAAGGGAGTAGGAGGTAAAATCCGCCCTTCGAGCAGCCTTTCTTTGTGGTACTTGGAAAACTTAATTTTTGAAGGCTCTTGATAAAGCTGACAAGGCTTTTTACTCCCTGGTCCCCAATTTCCTCCTCATCCTCTGTCCAGCTAGATTTATTTTAAAGCAGACATAGCATGTATCACTTGGACATGATGTCTTAATGCCTTATGGTAGGACTCAGTAGGTTTTCTTGTGATAAATACCAAATTGGTAGGTTACGGTTACTGAGTAAAGAAGGGAAACCCTTTTCATGTGCTCAGAGACACACACCTGTTTGTTACCACTACCAGTTGAAAATAGATTGTAGAGTACCTAAGGAGCTCTGGGCATCTTCCATATCATGAAATAATCTGTTCTGGATATCCATGGAGAATTTTGAAATATTGTTCTCCTGATTGTTTAATCCATACCCCTTCCTGCTTTACCAGTTACTTGGATTCACAAACTGCTGCAAATTTTGGACAGAGTTTCCACTGCCATTCAAGCTTTCCCCTCAGTAGCAATAGCTGTGATGTTTTGACAGTGGAGATATTGTACTCGGAAAACGGCACTTGTTTAAATGTTCATACCCTCAGTCAAGCCTGGTTCCTTGGTGAAATCAAAAACTAAGAACAGAAGGGACTGGACTAGTCATGCCATGCAATTGTCTTCAGCACACATACATATTAAATGGACTAAAACAGATGATGCTAGAGTTTCCCATTTACAGCTGTTGTTTCCCATTTCAGAAGTGTGTTGGAGGTGCCAGCTGAGAAAAAACAAGCAAAAGTTCAGTCCCAGTTCTTACCACACAATTGCACGTGGCACAGCTAAATCACGGCTAAATCAGATAAGTGCCACAGCTAAATCACAAAGCTTTCTGCAAAATATTCCGTTGCCTCTAATAGACAAACTGGTCCCCTCCCGTTGCATTAACTGTTGTGGTGATCTCTACTGATCCAAAAGAATGAATGAAGATGCCAGTTACAGTCTGTTATACAGTTATAGTGTTTCACAATTCCCCTCAGTTGCTCAGAAGAGTTGAGGAGCAGACAAACCATTTAAAGGTTTTTGTGGGTTTTTCAGGCTATGCAGCCAGGTTCTAGAAGAGTTTATTCCTGACATTTCGCTAGCAAAAAACTATGGATGCTGGCCATGAAAGCCTTTGCCTTCACCAGTTATTTAAACCTCAGCTAGCACAACAAAGTTGTCAATTTTTTAAAAAATCACTGTATATCCAATATTATCTGGAAACAAGTGAGGCTCTTCATATCCTTTTCTTTATAACTAAGAGTTACCTGATCCCCTTCAAAATGTATCCAGTGCTACTTTTACTTGGTAAATCAGTTCCATTAGGCAGAATCATGGAGTTCACAGTACCTGATGCCTATTAAGAAAGAGCCACTAGTCTCTACTCATGATGTCATCATTATGAAACTCTTGAGCTCAGATGATGATACTACATACTACTACCACCAGCAGCAGCACTTATCATTAGCAGTAGCAGGAGCATCCCTTCTATTAAGAAACAGAGTGACAGAGCAGATACAAAAGCCACTCGGGCTTTTTTAAGTGTCTCTTCTTTCCTTTTCATGGAAACGGTTTGTGTTTATACTGCAGTATTCCTGTTTTCAATGTTTCTTTTGAACTCTTTTTTTAAAGCTTAAGAATTCCTAACTATGGTGTCTCATGTGGTCTGTCTGTATTTATATTCATTTTAATTGCTGACAACTTCAACTCAGAAGGTGGAAGAAGAATCAGGGGCTTCTTCAGTTCTGAATGTCTTCAACAATGGGGCTAGTTGATGGAGTCAGTGGTATAAACCCTGTTCCATATTATCATGGACTCCATGGTACTTTGAAAACAAGCTTTTGCCAGATGTGCACCTTGAGATATGGAGTAACAAGTTCAAAAAGCTCAGAGATTGTTTACATGAAACTATTCCCATGAAAAGAAAAAAAAAAGGAGAGACACTTAAAGAAGCCAGAGTGGCTGCAGGTATGACATGCTGAAACATAAAAGGGATCCACATAGGAGCTACAAGTAAGGACAAGAAGAAGGACAATAGAGTGCCCAATCTATAAAAGTAGTGTCAAAAAGTGAAAGGCCAGAATGAGCTGGGGTTTATGATGGATGATAAAAGCAACAAAAATGGTTATCCTAGGAGCAAGAAGTAAAATAAGGAAGGGTCAGCCCACTTGCTTATTGAAGATAATGAATGTTAACAGGTGACAGAGACAAAATCCACCTACTAAACACCTGTTTTTGCCTCCCATGATAGTTGTGTTCAAATCCTATATGGGACAAGTATGACAAATGATGTAATAGGCACTGTAGTCTAGAATACAGTGTAGTCTAGGTAAGTGTAGTCTAGTCTAGGTAAGGAGGTGGTTTGAGTGCACACAGTTATTTTTAAATGAATTCAGGTCTTTAGGGCCAGGTGATTTAAAGGGACTTTTGAACATTATTGCATAGCTGCTTGGAGAATAGGCAAGGTGCCAGAAGTTAGGCAATGTTTTTCCTGCCTTCCTGAAAGGTAGGTTCAGGAAATTACAGACTGGTCAGCCTAAACGAGGCAAAATTCTAAAACAGACTATAAAGTGGTTAGTTTTTTAGCAGGTGGAAATAATGCATCGATTACTAGGAGCTTACATGGGTTTGCCAGGAATAAGTCATGCCAGACTAACCTTCTCTCCTTTTTGATAGAACTAGAAACATAGAATTGTAGAGCTGTAAGAGATCACAGGGGTCATCCAGTCCAACCCCCCTGCCATATAGGAACTCTCAATCAAAGCATCCCTGACAGATGGCCATCCAGCCTCTGCTTAAAGACCTCCAAGGAAGGAGATGCCTACACTCCAAGGGAGTGTGTTCCACTGTTGGACAGCCCTTACTGTCAGGAAGTTCTTCCTAATGTTGAGGTGGAATCTCTTTTCCTGGAGCTTGCATCCATTGTTCTGGATCTTATTCTCTGGAGCAGCAGAAAACAAGCTAGCTCCCTCTTCAACATGACATCCCTTCAAATGTTTAAACAGGGCTATCATATCACCTCTTAACCTTCTCTTCTCCAGGCTAAACATCCCCAGCTCCCTAAGTCGTTCTTCATAGGGCAAGGTTTCCAGACCTTTCACAATTTTAGTCGCCCTCCTTTGGACACATTCCAGTTTCTCAATGTCCTTTTTGAATTCTGGTGCCCAGAACTGGGCAAAATATTCCAGGTGGGGCCTGACCAGAGCAGAATACAGTGGCACTATTACTTCTATTGATCTAGACACTATACTTTCACTGATGCAGACTAAAATTGCATTGGCCGTGTTAGCTGCCGCATCGTACTGTTGACTCATGTTCTACTTGGACTCCTAGATCCCTTTCACGCGTAGTCTCGTTCAGCCAGGTGTCTCCCATCCTATATCTGTGCATTTAATTTTTCTGCCCTATGTGCAGTACCTGACATTTCTCTGTGTTGAATTGTAGTTCATTTGAATGCTGCTTAGTTTAATATCATTTCAGCAAAGCATTAAATCAGTTGCTGCTGTTGTCATTTGCTGTCAAATCTGCTTTGTTTTGAAGTGATAATATGAATTAGAGATCTCCAAGATAAGCCTGCAGTATGGCACTATCAATTTGGTCACCTGGTTTAGGATGTAGAAGGGATGCATAAGACCAGAATCCTCTTGTGACATACATCTGCATATGTACTTTTAAAGCTATGGAAAGAGCTAACCAGTGCCTCTGAGTGAGCACCAGCTCAAGATGCACATGCCTCTCTCTAGTCAGTTATTAGCGTGGGTGTTCAACCCAGCACTGTTAAATGAGATTGAACATAAAGGTTAGAAGTAGAATACCAGCTAAAGAACAGAAATTGAGATCTGTTTACCACCAGTGTTCATACAGGATTTTGGCTTGGAAGTGGCATGAATTTAACACCAGAGAGGACAAGATTAATGTTCAAAAGAATCCAGGCACACTGGAAAACTGGAGCAAAATGAAGATAAGATTCAACAAATAAGTCAATGCAGATGGCCTTGCATTATGGGATTGGGAGAGCTCTCTGAGTAGCACTAACCTAAATCCTGTAAAAAATCTTGTTGTCAATCCTGCCTAGGACTAGAGTAAACCCATTAAATCAATGGAGTATGCCTATGTGTTGAATCAACAGTCGACTGAATGGGCCTACTCTAATTGGGACTAATCAGCAAGGTGTTAACCATTATGTGTGAAAATTACCTTGGTGAAGCATAAGTAATGAGCCAGCAATAAAGTATGCCTGCTTTAAAAGATTTAGCAGAAGTATAGAGTTAAGGTTATGGGAAGTAATGCTATTCTGCATTGATCAGGCTGCAGTTGAGGTAGTGGGAACAGTTCTAGACTCCACATTTTAAGGAGGGCATCAAATTATGAATATAGCCTGAACAGAGAGTGATCAAAAGAGTGAGAGTGTTTTTCTATAGAAACAGTTGAAAAAGCTAGGTCTATTTAGTCCCTGGAAGAGGGAGTGATTTGGAAAGCTGTAATGATGAAAGGAAGGAGAATTGTTCTTTGCTGCTTCAGAATAGAAATGGGCATATGCGCAACGGTTCAAGGACCAGAGGGCATTTTTCCTCCTTGTGCAGGCCACACCAGCACATTTTGGCACACCTGTGACACAACATTACTTCCAGCCACCATTTTAGCTGATTTTCCAGTCAATTTCTGGCCCTTTAGAGTCTAAAGGACAGAATTAGAAATATGGATGAAAATTGTGGGAAGCAGATTTCAACTAATCATTAAGATTAAGTTCCTGGCGGTAAGAAGTGTTCTTCATGTAAGCAGGCTGCCTCACTGAAAAAGGTCTGGTTCTCCTCTGTTGGAAATATTTAAGAAATGGCTGGATAGTCATCTTGAAGGAAAGAATGCTGTAGCTGTGTCCTGCATTGCTGAAGCAGAGCCAGCTTGCCAGAGTCCTGTCCTATGATTGTATAGTACACCTGAAATCGAAAATATTAATCATGTTCTCTTTGGCTGTTCTTTGTACACAGAAATACGTGCTTTATATATAACACCAATTGTGTTGCAGTTTCCAGGCAGACGAGAAATTTTATACAAATTTTCTTCTTGCAGACCAGAAGGAAGGTATAACGCAAGCAGTTGCACAATTCTTTGCAGCTGCCATTGCAAATCATAAAAAGTTTGTTAAACAGATGTAATATGTTATAATATAATCTCAAAATCTGTATAGATGGCTTGATTTAATGGTAAAATTTGTAAATGAGGAGGTATGGATGTATTTTACCATACCATCAAACTAACCTAGTTGGGGACCAAAGTCTAATGAAGTTACCCAACCAGTTGCATCTGATTATTGGCACTTTGTAGTTTAACTCTTGCTTGGATAGGGGATATGACTGTGGTTTTGAACTAATATGTCTTGAATGCGGTGCTCTGTAACACAATATAATAGAATTTTTTGCGAGGCGATGGCAGCCTACTCATTGTTGTGTGTTTACCTGATCATGCAGTTCTATCCTTACTTTTTATAAACTATCATTTGTTTATACTCTCCAATCTGCCTGTACATGAATCTATGGTATAAAACTAAGTTATGTCTTAAATTGGAATTTTGTAATTGTGCTGGCCAAATGGCTGTAATAAAGTTTGTTGTTGTTGTTGTTGTATATTACACCTGTACCTGCATAAATAACATTTTCTCAGACCCCTGTAATACTGTGGGCATATAAAAATCAGTTGAAATAATGTTCTTATTACATTTTATGATTTTCAGGATAATCTTTCCTAGGACCCAGGAAAACTCTTTCTATATAATAACCCTTGCCTCTTTTCTCTCTCTTGCAGAAAAAATAATTAATGACCAAGAGTATGAAGTCATGATGCAGATAGACTGTGAAGTGATGGACACTAGGATCTTACACATCAAAAGCTCCTCCATCCCTCCCTACCTTCGTGAACAACAAAGGAATCATACAACATCCTTCTATAGCTCTCCACCAACTGTCCCAGAGGCAGCCCCTGCTATGAGAGCAATTCCAGAGTCCCCACAGTAGTCAGAATTAATACTATCTCCTGTAGTGACAATTTTCCTCCTCTTGACACCTAGGGACATGTCATGGCAGCTTCCTGGGCAGGCATCCAGTCTCAGACAAGAGCTTCTCATACTCACCATGAGGATATTTGTTTTTTCTGTGACTGGGTGATGGATTTTGACTGCCTCAGACTGAGTACAAAACCATTCCAGAGCCAGTCACTTCAAACTGCTAGTCAACATTGACATTGCTTTATTATTCCTCTTATGTTGAAGTGTGCAGGATACTTTAAAATCCTTGCTCAGTCTTTTTAAAAAAACTTAAGAGATGGGAAACAAAAAAGGGTTTGTGGTGTGATCATGGTAAATTCCAGATCAAGACCTCTCCAAATCCTCTTTGCTGGAGCAGCTGCTTCCTTTGGTTCCTTTTATTATCTCATTCAATGTCTGGACATCTGGGGTGTGGCATAAATAAGCCTTTCTAGAGTTGCTGTGCAACACATGCCCAGTTGTTACACATTTGTTGTGTAGGAGAATGTGGATGTTGTGTTGATACTTCCTTTTATCCAGCATTCAAATATATACTCTATTATTGCTGGGAAAACACGATTCTTTCTCTCACTGATAAACTTGTGGAAGTTTGGAACACTGTTTTAGCTTTGGTTTATGACCACTAGTGAAAAACCATGTTTTAACTTTTAATACTAACTTGCAAAGAGGGAGTGGAAACTGATTGGTTTCAAGGAACCGTGACAGTGCCCTTGCAGTTTATATACAGATCCACAAGAAAGCACTCCTGCTTTACTAACCTTTACTTAGCATAGCTAGATATATTTCTTCCATGTAAATAGCCCATTTCAACTTTCAGCTGTCTTTTACATGCTGAGTTCTTCTTTCTTGTTATCTAGTCTTTTATAATTCCAGTAGGAAAATAGTAGTAATTTCCTTTCTCTCAAATCCATTACCTATGGACTGAATATTGTTGATTTCATTTGGGAAATAGATGCAAGATTATCCTGCAAATTGTAAAATGTAAGAGGAATATTACTGTATATCAAGTAATTTTTATGTGCCCATAGGGTGGTGCTGTCAGTACTGCAACCAAAATGTTCTGAGTTTAATCCTCCAGGTTGACTCAGCCTTCCATCCTTTCATAGGTTGGTAAAATGAGCACCCAACTTGTTGGGGGCAATTGGCTTACATGTTGTAAACTGCTTAGAGGGTACCTAGCACTATAAAGCTGTATAGAAATGTAAGTGCTATTGCTATAAGGTTCCAGGGTTCTGAGAAAATATTATTTGTGTAGGTACAGGTGTACTATATTATATGTCTTTCTTCCATTGATACATAGATAAGAGTAATTGCTGCCCTACCACATGATGAGAAAGGGGGCACCAGTTCAGCAAGCTTAAAGGGGTTATCAAACCACAAGAAAGTTAAACTTTCAGAGTGCCAGCTCACTAAGAACAAGTTCTTTATCTTTTCCCACCTATTCCTACTCTGTTGGAGTACAAGAGCATATTGACTACCTATACTGGTCATATAGAATACTGATACTTGGATGTGCATTGACATTGTTGGTTAGGAGAAGGAAGAGTGTGTTGTTCTAGAGCAGGGGTGGACAGCTGCAGCTTTCTAGCTATCTTTGGAGTCCAACTCACACAATCCCTCACCACTGACTATTCTGTGTAAGACAGATGGGAATTGTAAACCAGAACATCTAGAAGGCCATAATTTCCTCCAGTGGTAGAAGATGGGTAAGGCTTTGCAGGGAGATAATAACTAAATTTTCAATACATCATAAACTAAAAATTATTTGTATTTATTTTTATATGTTATGTACCATTATTTAGTATAGATACTATCAAGGCAGCTACACAGTAAGATTAAGCCTGGTAAGAAGGCAGGGCCTGGGTTATTGGGTATCAAGGAAGTAAATGTTGGAAAAAAGGTGCTTTGCAGTAAGATGTTATGAATGGAAGGTTACCTGCTCCCTAGAGAAAAATAACTTCTGAGCAGACAGAGGAAGGCTAAGCCACAGACAAAGCTGTGTGCCTCTCAGAATAGGCTAAAGCACCCCTGTTGCTCCACACTTTAAGACTCCTGTTACAGAACCAACAATTATTTCTCTCCACTGTTTTACCTTCTTTACTCTCAATCTCTAAAATTTAGCCTGTAGATTTTAAAGCCTTGGATTCAAGACTAGACCATCATTAGACAGAGACCCAATTCAGACACAGCACTCACCAGTTCATTTCTGCAAAACAATGTTTACGTGAGTGGTGTGTGGGCAGTATCATATGAGTAGATGTGAGATGTGACAGTGGAAGGTTCCCAGAATAAGCTGTGTTCAGGACAGAAATCCACTTATCAAAGCTGTTACCATAATTGCTGTGACTGTATTAATTCCATTGTCTTTGAGGAGATATGAACATTCTAAATGTAGTAATGCTTCTGTTGAGGGCTGTATAGATATAAAGTAGGCACGATATATAAATTTTTTTCCAGACATTACATTCATAACATTATGCACAGACAAGCATACCTAATCTTAAACTGCTCATGGAAATATACCACTACTGTGCACCTTACCTGCACAAATGAACCACCAGATATAACTAAGGCAAAGAAAATGTAACTGAAGTTAATTTTAAAGTGACTTTTCTATCAAAGTATTAAAGGTAGAAAAGTCAGTACACAGTAAAATTAAATTAATGATCAATGATAAAGCCAATGGCATAATAGTGCAAAATAGTTGAACAATATAAAGCTGAAAAGTCAAACTGATGAAACTGAAAATAGCAGTAGCATTAATTAAAGGTTTATAAGAGAGAGTTTTTAAAGAGCAACAGTAATGTTTCCTCAAAGGAATACTTAGGGCTGTTGCTGATTAGAGGTGCCATAACTAGAAAGACCTACTCCCTAATAAGTGATCATATTGCCTCTCCTGTTAGAGGAACATACATAAAGTGTATGCATTCTTCCCCTAGTTAAATGCATTTGTTCACTTCCTCAGCTGTCACCTTATGTCAGTTTCATAGTGTAAGAGCTGTCTATTTTACCATGCAGCAGGCTGCCACCTAGTACAAAATCAACTTGTGTCCATCCTGTTGCTACTGATCCTTTCATAGCATCTCAGAGAGTTCCTCAGATAAAGAACATTCTGTTTTCAAGGATGGTGGGATTCTGTTGCTTTTTTTCTTCCAAGAAAACTTTCTCTATCTTCTCTTGGATTGAGTAATGTTTCCTAAATAGTCTTCATTAAGGAAGGCATTGTTCACTTCAGTGCCTGCAGTCAGTCATATTATATGCAGTTTAGTATACTGGTGGAAATAAATACAGAAACCTTTGGGGAAGAAAGTCTTTGAGGAGGTTACAAACTGCTTTTTACAAGTGGAAAGTTGGCCACACTGTGTCTTCAGTTCACTGGGAATTTTACTGCACTGGGTCTCTTGTATGCTTTGAATATGGATCTGAAGTTCTCTCCTCTTGTGTTCATGCCTGTCTTATGCACAGTGAAGTGGCTGTCAACAGGCAATTTTTGTGCAGTGTAGTTGGAAAGTGCATTTGAGGTCATGCTGAGTTTCTACTCCTACTACGCAAATCTCCATGAAACCAGGCAGATGCTGTCTTACATATGGAAGAGAGCACCTCAAGCCTGGTTTTACAGAGCTCCTGGCCTAAGCGAGGCATCTGTGTCCACTTGCATTGCTCCTTACTGACATGCATAAATAAATGACCAACAACAAAACTGAAGGCGGGAAGAATGATTGTTGGATATACTTTTTGAATTATTAAGAGAATTGGGTAAATATTCAGTGCTCTTCATGAAATAAAACAAATGTTCTCTTTGGTTCAGTAAAGCTCTTCCCTGGTTTATTACAAGCCACTTGTCCTTACTTTTTTTTTTTAAATCACCTTTCTTTAGGGTCTTCATATCTAGTCTAGCCAACTGCAAAAGTCACTGTGTTTTACTTCCCTACTGTCAGTCTAACAGATTTGGGGCACTGTCCACAGTTGATGCTAATCTCACCAAATCCAGAAAGTACCATTACCTTTTCTTATTTTTTTTTCAGAACACAGCAATGTCTTAACGTCCCCCAAACAGATTTGAAATGTTGTCTTGGACACTGGGTTGGATTTAAAATTAAGCGTGCGTTGAGCACATTAACTGAAATCAGGGAATGTCTGTCACGATTCACTAAAATCACATTGGTTTCAATGTGTCTCCTGTAAGCATGATTATATTTGGAGCCTACTCATTTTCTTCTTATAACAAGCTAATTTATTTCCTTGTTAGTCCAGGAGAATGTTTCCATTCATTTTCCAAAATCTGAACAAGAAACTACTGTTTTGCGAGCACAGGGGGATGTACTGGCTTTGGGTGGAGTATTGTAACTACAACTGAATTGGCAGTATCCTAGACACAGGCTGTTAGAAACAAGGACTACTGCTATGTCATGTACTGTCTAAACAATAAATTAAAAACATTAAATGGAGAGCAGTGTCACTGGTTTTTAATGTCTGCCTGTCGTTCAGACCCCAGATTACAGAACTGGCACCAAACCACCACTCTCCCTGAGATGCCTGTTTCCCCACAGAACTGCAATAAGGAGAACCACAATGGTTGCTGAAACATAAAGAGGAGCTGGGGAAAGGAACTGGGCAAGAGCCTCACTGGAACAGGAAAGGGGCTGAGGCTGGCAGTTAACTCATTTTGTTATATAGACGATTTAATTCAGTGCTTATATTCCTGCCACTAGTGACCATCTTGCTACTAAAAATCAATGACTGAGAAGGGGACAGTATTGTGTGCGCATCACAAAATGTGGAAATCACACACATTCCACAAGTAGTAATATGATTCTGTGGCCACATGTTCCCAAACTACTAACCAGAACTTACTGTGATTGAGATGACTATGTCTGCCAAAAAGTGAAAGAAATTATGCGCCCACCAATGGCACTGCCTTTCCATGGTGGTGGGATTGTATGCTCCTGTGAGGTAAGAGGCTAAACTGACAACAGGTCCATGTCAGAGAGGCTTTTGCTGAGGAGCCAGACTAAATGAGCCAAACAGCTATTAGGCAGCAGAAGTAGTGGCTGGTGGAGGATCTCTCAGAGACAACAGCAGTGGCACCATAGCTAATGTTTGCAGGAGGAGGCATGGTAAATCTTCTTTTAAAGATTTTTTTACCATGGAAACCCTATGATGAAACATTCCAAAATGAAACAACATAGTGTCAGAAGATGAGATTCCCAGATTGGATAGCACTCAACTGGCTACTGGGGTAGAAAAGAGGACAACTATGAGTAGTGGTATAGCTAGTGAAGCAACTGGACTCAAGCGAAACAATGTTCAACTGTTGATGTGCTCAGAAGCTAAAGGAAATTCCAAAGCTGAACAACATATAGGAATATGGAATGTGATTGCTCTTTAAAAAATAGATGTGCCACAACATTTGACAGTATAACCTGTGCTCAGGACAAGAAGCTACCATTAGGACAGAATTTGGAGAAACAGAATGGTTTCCAATTGGCAAGGGATTCAGGCAAGGCTGCATTTTATCACCCTGTCAAACATGTATCCTGAACATATAGTAAAGCAGGATATCATCTGTTACAATGGATGAACTCATTCAAAATGTCTTGCTGAGAAGAATTCTGAGGATACTGTGGACTGCTAAAAATACAAATAATTGGGTCTTAGAGCAAATCAAACTTGAATGCTCCCTAGAAGCCAAGATAGAATCAGAATCATAGAGTTGGAAGAGACCACAAGGGCTATCCAGTCCAACCCCCTGCCATGCAGGAACTCTCAGTCAAAGCATCCCTGATAGATGGCCATCCAGCCTCCGTTTAAAGATCTCTAAGGAAGGAGACTACACCCCTCTCCAAGGGAGTGTGTTCCACTGTCAAAGAGCCCTTACTGTCAGGAAGTTCCTTCTAATGTTGAGGTGGAATATCTTTTCCTGCAGTTTGCATCCATTGTTCCGGGTCCTGTTCTCTGGAGCAGCAGAAAACAAGCTTGCTCCTCAATATGACAGCTCTTCAAGTATTTAAACAGGGCTATCATATCACCTCTTAACCTTCTCTTCTCCAAACTAAACATCCCCAGCTCTCTAAGGCGTTCCTCATAGAGCATGGTTTCAAGACCCTTCACCATTTTAGTTGCCCACATTTGGACACACTCCAGTTTCACAGTGTCCTTTTTGAATAGTGAAACGAGTGTGTCCAAAGGAGGGCAACTAAAATGGTGAAGGGTCTTGAAACCATGCCCTATGAGGAACTCCTTAGGGAGCTGGGGATATTTAGTCTGAGGCTCTCATACCTTGGCCAGATCAATAATGTTTGGTAAGGCCAAAGGCAGTAAGAAAAGAGGAAGGCCACATCACGGAAGCCATGGCCCCGAATCCGGAAGACCTGAGTAAAGTGAGTAGAAATCTCTCACTCACCCCTAAATTGAATTCAACTTGACAGGAGTTAACAACAGCAAGCAATTGTGGGGTTTGAAGCACCCTCACTTCAAGTGGCTAAATGTTAATTTAATTCATGATGAGCTTGGAGTCCTAAAATGTTTACTTGGAAGAAAATTTGATTCACTTCTCAATTATTTACTTTTAAGTAATAATGCCTACAATAAGGGTGCACATTAACATCTGTACTAACAAGTAATTGTACCACTGGGCATGAACCCGAGAAGCTTCAAAGCATATAATATTGGATAGATCATGTCCAAATTGTTCCAAAGGAACTATTAATTACTTTGAAGGGATAAAGATAACAAACAACAGACCCATTTTTCTGGAGGAAATACCAATCATGTTTGCAAGATAGAAACCAAATTTTGTTGTGAGAAAAAGAGGTGTTACTCATAGAAAGCACAACATACGGAGATTTGTATAATCCAGCTAAAACTAATCACTGAAATTCCATTTATTTGAGAGAAAGTTTTGCGCAAACTTATTTGTTCCTCTGAAAGCAGTATCCTGACGTTTGCCTAAATGGTTTAGGCTCCATAACAGAGAATTAATCACCTATTGCAGTTATTTTGGCAGTCCATAAAGTGTAACCTTGATATTTCTGTTCCAGTTTCATCCAGGCATAATTATTCTTAGAGTAGACACATGAAAAGAGGTAATCTGCTCTACTACCTGAATTAGGAAATGTAACTAGAGACAATAATAACAAACAAAAGCAGAAGGAAATGCAAGAAAGACTTTAGTTTTGCTGAGTTTTAACATGGATGTTTTATTACAAAGATTGTAACTTTGGAGGATTATTTCATCCAAAACTAAGTCTTATATAAAAACAACAAGGCAAAGGGATCGTTTTATTCATTTCGGAGTCTGCTCTTGGCAGCTGCTAATGAAGAAATATTTTCCATTGTCTCATGAAAGGCAGGATATTCAGTATAAAAAACAAAAGCAAGTTATGCCCAAAATAAAAGGGTTGACTTTAGTGGATGGATTGATCTACAATCCATTTTTAAAGGTAAAGAATAACAACCACATTTACTCTGATTTGTACAATTAAAATATTTATAAAAAGGTGCTAGTGGTTCATTAAAATTACCATTGTCTGTCCTCAGTAAGCAAAGATGACATTGTAGGTAACCTGGTGGCCATTGTCCCAGGCATAAAGGAGCCGATCTTTGGGATTATAATCTATTTGAGTGGTATAGGAATATTCATTTTCAAATAGTAGGTGGGGGACAATCTGGGTGTTGGTATGCGTGTCAAACGCATAAGAGATATTGGCATTCCTCTTATTGTAGCTGTCAACAGCATAGAGAACACCACAGATGACGAAAGAGTTGCCGTAAAAGTTTTTGCGCAGACCTGTCCTCCAGGTGGTCTCTTTACGAGTTGTCAGATCATTGGCATTGAGTTTGCTGAGGACTATCACCTCCTGGCTGAACTCTTCATAATTAATGGCTGGGTAAATGATCCACAGGCCATTCTCATCCACAGCAAAGTCCACATCAGAATGGCCACGCCACCGCCAAGGCGTCTCCTCCTCATATGCTACGTCATGCAACATGGCCCAGGCAGCCACATAGCGTTGCTTTAGGTCATATTTGATGAGGTTGCGGGTGAAGGCTCGATTGTAGTACAGAGAGCCATTAAAGACTGCATGGCCGGTCCCCATCCAACTATAGGGCAACTTATATGAGTTACTCCATCGCCCTGTGAAACAGAGACAATATAATCAAATTAGGGCATACATGAGCCTATTTGCCTTTCTGTTTGGATAATTGGTCCATCTAGATAAGAATTGCCTATACCAATGATTCTTAACCCTTTTTTTTACCAGGGATCCCCTTGAAATATATTTTGTTGCCACGGATCCCCCTCCCCCACTTAAGATTTAAAACCTAAATAAATAAATCCTCCACTACCGGAACACTTAACTATTAACAATTTACACGATCCATTAAACCTTCCCTCAGAGGTGCTGGAGTGAGAGGGAAGACTTCTCGCCTGCTTCTTCCAGCCAGTTTGTGGCTAGAGCAGATTGAATGGCAACGTGAAGGCCCAAGCCAGGCAGCCAACATTTGCCTTGGCTCCTGACATGTGGCCTTCTAGGAGGAGATGATCTGAGCAATTTTCAAGCTTTTGCAGCCCCACCTGTGAGGATACCACAGCCTTCTGGGGATCTATAGACCACAGGTCTATACTAATCACAAGAACCTCTCTGAAGTTTCACACAAAGTCTTGACATGGTACTATCTGGAAATCCCATGGGACCATCCAACCCAGGTTGTATTACAGCCTTTCCCCTAATATGGCACACTATAAATAAACTTGAAATAATTTTACTTTCCAAATTCACCACAACACTTTTACTGACACCAAATTAGGAGGAATAGCTAATACCCCAGAGGACAGGCTCAAAATTCAAAATGACCTGAATAGACTAGAAAGCTGGGCCAAAGCTAACAAAATGAAATTCAACGCGGAGAAATGTAAGGTACTGCACTTAGGGAGAAAAAATGAAATGCAGAGATATAGGATGGGGGACATCTGGATGAATGAAACTACATGTGAAAGGGATCTAGGAGTCTAAGTAGACCACAAGTTGAACATGAGTCAACAGTGTGATGCAGCAGCTAAAAAGGCCAATGCAATTTTAGGCTGCATCAATAAAAGTATAGTGTCTAGATCAAGAGAAATAATAGTGCCACTCTATTCTGCTTTGGTCAGGCCCCACCTGGAATATTGTGTCCAGTTCTGGGCACCACAATTCAAAAAGGACATTGAGAAACTGGAGCGTGTCCAAAAGAGGGTGTCTAAAATGGTGAAGGGTCTGGAAACCATGTCCTATGAGGAACATCTTAGAGATCTGGGGATGTTTAGCCTGGAGAAAAGAAGGTTAAGAGGTGATATGATAGCCCTGTTTAAATATTTGAAGGGGTGTCATACTGAGGAAGGAGCAAGCTTGTTTTCTGCAGCTCCAGAGAACAGGACCCGGAGCAATGGATGCAAGCTGCAGGAAAAGAGATTCCACTTCAACATTAAGAGGAACTTCCTGACAGTCAGGGCTGTTTGACAGTGGGACACTCTTCCTCGGAGTGTGGTGGAGTCTCCTTCTTTGGAGGTCTTTAAGCAGAGGCTGGATGGCCATGTGTCGGGTATGCTTTGACTGAGATTTCCTGCATGGCAGGGGGTTGGACTGGATGGCCCTTGTGGTCTCTTCCAACTCTCCAATTCTATGATTCTACTTTGAATATTCACTAACTACTAGTCTTTGAATATCCCAATATTTGTAAAATCATAAAATGTCTGACACTTGTATTTGAGTCTAATATTTGACACTTGGCAGTGTCTTACTAAAAGATAGTAAAGGTATATGACTGATAACAAATAATGACATTTACTATTAATCTTATTAAGTTTCATATCTGATCCCTGTCAAAATCAGAACTATTGGGAAATAGCAATACAACTGAGGCACTCAAAATGAAATGAAATTGCACATTCAGATTTTGCATTCAAAATTTGAGATTTTTGACAACGATCAAGTACTTAAGCTGCAAAAAGCCCTTTGAAGAGCGTTGCCTGACTGTCACGCACATGGACCATTCTAAACCCCTTTAAAATCCTGTCATCTCCATTTCACAGGTTTGGAGCCTCCGCCTGTCTTAATAGCAAGTTGTAAAGTTCTTGGTCCTCCTATCCCCAAACACACTCTGTCTCCAATCTTCCCAGAATCACCGCCACCACCTCACAGATCCTCCCCCACTGGCAGACACTGAGGCACCCCATCCTGTGGCATGGGGCAGACCTTGTTTGAAGTTATCCAGATTCCGAAACTCCACCAAGGTGTTGCCATAATAATAGTTGGTGACATAGATCCGCTCATCCTTGGCAACTGGATCCTTCATCCAAGCACCTTCATTCCGTCCATAGGTGTTCTGGATCACTGGCCCTGAGATTGTAGACAAAGTGTCCTTGCACTGGCCTGTTAAGAGAGCAGAACGGCAAAAAATGTGCTATCCAAAAAGAAAAGAAAAGAAAAGAAAGAAAAAGAAAGCTTAGCAATCTTTACAAATACCCTGTAAAGATATCCAGTTCATTTCCCCCATGGCTAAAGCTGAGATGGCTTGTTGCTGCCAAATTACTAAGAAAGAGGATGTTGTTCTTGTATGTCTTCAAGTTGTTTCTGGATTATAGCAGCCCTAAGGCAGACCTGTAATGGGATTTTCTTGGCAAAATTTCTTCAGAGGGGTTTGCTTTTGCCTTCTTCTGAGGCTGAGAGAATGTGACTTGCCCAACATCACAATCCAGGTTTCCAGAGTCATAGTCCAACACTCAAACTACTATACCTCCCTGGCTCAGGGATGATGGGAGAAGATTTAAAAAGGGAGTGAACTGCTTCTTTTTGAAGCTTCCAGGAGTGGTGATTCATCTTGTTTAACATTGAAAAATGACCATGTTTTGTTTTTGCTGCTGTTTTACAAAACCAGAAAAGGATTTCCACCCCTTGACACATCAACATTGCCCACCCTAGATATCTTTAATTGAGCAGGGCAATCCCTTCTTCCACTCCATTTCCCCCCACACACAGTATTCCATGGTTTAGATAATCTGAATAATTTGTTGAACACAAACTGTTTAACAAATCTGGGTTATTTGCTGGGTTATTTAAAAATATTGTTTCTACAAAGAATTACATTTTCACATCTCTAGGGAGTTCCTTAAATATGCAGAAGCCATTTACCCAATTTTGGGAAGATCCTACCATTTCCTTTTTAAGCTGACAAGTCTCTTGAGTAAGGTGGCACTTGGATTTTCATTGGCCATCTTTAAACTACAATCATTTTATACTGAGATGCAATCACACCAGATAAGCTGTCAATATGGCAATGTTGGACTATAGATATCAGCACCTATGTGGCATAGTGGCAGAGGCAACATGGCATAGTTTGACTGCAACTCTGGAGACCACATTTAATGGACTGGGTGACCATCAGCAAGTCACTCTCTCTCAGTTTCAGAGGAAGGCAAGAGAAAAATTCCTCTGAACAAATCTTCCCAAGAAAACCCTGTGATAGGTTTGCCTTAGGGTGGCTGTAAGTCGGAAATCACTTGAAGGCAAACAACAAATACTTATAGAAGTTGGAACCAAGAGACTTCTCTCCCCATCCTAATAATGTTGCTGTCACATGGCATGGTTGAAAAATATAAACAAGAAGGAAGAAAGGAAGGAGGAAATTATCTCACCAATGCTGTTTCTTATATCCTCCTCATCCAGGCCCTGCTTGGGTGTGGCTGTGAGGCTGGGGTAGGCAGGGGTAGGAGAGGTCACAGTTTTAGCCATGGTAGCCCCTGTGCTAGGCTCAGCTGTTCCCTCTTTTTGGAAATTTGTTGTGGCTGCTCTGACAAATGGGGTCCTTGTGGTTGGTGTGTTTTGGGATGTTGTCACTGTGTGACCCTGTGTGAAAGCTTGAGTCACTGTTTTCACTGTCTCTGTGGCATCCCCACCCTTTGGCCCAATTACTGAGGAGGTTTCAGTGGCTGTTGTGGTCTCCACTGATATTGAAAAGCTTCCTGCGGCAGTAAGGGAGACTGATGAGGTAGATGCTAGTGTTGGCTCAGCAGAGGGAGTCATGGTGGCAGAGGACAGTGGTGGCTCTGCTGCTGGGGTAGTAGTTGTAGGGGCATCTTTTCCAAATGGTGTGATGCTTGCAACTTGTCCCTTCGTGAGCTCATGGTGCTGGTGTTTAAGGGGGTCTTCCGCAGGTGGCTGCTTCTTTTCGGGACTATCTGACAAGTAGTTGTGTTGCAAAAGCTGGTCCTCAATCAGCAAGTCAATTGTTTCACCACTGAAAGGCTCATCTTCTGTTAGGAAAGAAACATAATAAGAGAGGGGTTAACATACATAGTATAGGGAGTGCATTTAACTTTGTACCCTTCAACATCTGTATGTCATTTTTCTTTGCATTCTCTCAGCATGGCCCATCTGAAATGCAAACCAAAATATTCTGGCTGCTTTTGCATCCCATCCTCATATGCACTCCCAACCCACTGCTTCATCTTCCTGGCTATACCCTCAAAACACCTTAGGCATGGTTTAAGAGTTTAGAAGTGTAAAAACTGGCAATCCAGTTCCTTAAATTGTGAATACTGAACTACACATATGCAACAGCAGTACGGGAATAGAGGTAGGGTATTAGAGCACAGCACTCCTTTGTTTGCAAAATCTTACATCCAGGATACTCAGGCAAAGGCCTTCATCAGGACTGTTGTGTATGTGTGTGTTTACGTGACATGAATTCTGAAATGTATTTTAAAAATTACACTTTAGATTACAGTTTGGATTGAGAGAAAAATCCAGTGGCTGTTTAATCCAACTCCCTGACAGTAAGAGCAGTTCAAGAATGGCATGCACTTCTGAATGGCCATCTATTGGGGGTGCTTTTATTGTGAGTTCCTGCATGGCAGAGGATTGGACTGGATGGCCCTTGTGGTCTCTTCCAACTCTATGACCCTATGATTGTATGAAAAAAGTAATCCCTACCTTTCTAGTCCTCATGCAATCAGGCCAGCAAAAGAGAGCAAGTACCCCATGGAAAGGGGTTTGCAGAGCAAGAAAGGAGCAGGTGACATGCTTGGCAAGAGGGATCATACCTTGCAAAGGAAGGCAAACAAGCACCACCTGCAACTTGTAATCAGCACAACTGCAACTGCTTCTGGTTTCCAGATTTTCGATTTTAAATGATTATGGGATTTCCCATAATTTCAAACCAGTTTGCAGACCCATTCCTTGGGTCTTTTTTACCTACTCTCTCCCCAGTTTGCCACTAGATCTGAAATCATCTGCCTCAGTAAAGAGTAAAATTTCAAGTGCTACAGGTGTTTGTTTGTTTTTTAAACCTATCCTTAGTGATATAAACAGATCAGACTTGATGACACTTGGACAGTGCTGCTTGGCAGTATGTTATAAAGAACACAGCATCTGAAGAAATGTAATCTTTGCAGGGCTGAAATCACAACTTACGTTCCTCAAGTTCATTTTCTGTCTCAGCATCTCTGGCCTTATAGTAAGTGACTCCTCGGATGATGGTTGGGTGGGATGAAGTTTGACTCTTCACATCGACTTTCTTTGAAAAAGTGGACTTTATATTCATTTGATCTGGGGTGGTGTAGTGCAAAGACTCAGCTGAGATTATCTGCCGTGAAGCCAATTCATCATGTAGGAAAACTTCTTCATATTTTTCCTTGAAGAGATTTAAAAAACACATGTTAAATTGTAGCCAGGGGTCTCCTTGGAACCTCCTGGACTATCAGTCCTCTTGGACAGGTTACTTTCAGTTCAGAATCCTGTTTTCAGCAGTAGCCAGTGAGATATATCAAGGAAACCCAAAAGCAAGCTACGGACATATTTTGACTTTGAGGCTCTCAGAACTGATCATGAACCTAGCTCACAAAAATATAGACTCTGTGGGGAAGCCATTTGCTAGGGTGATCTATGGGGAGGTTAACTGTCTCCTTCTCTCCCACAATGATCATCCCTTGTGAATGCACCAAGCATGCACTGGGCTGAGACCACACATTTGCCATGAAAGCATCTAGTACCACTCTCAAACTGAAGGGTAATGCAGAGTGAAATTATCTGCATTAAACACTGATTGTAGAACAAGTAAAATCAGATAGTATTTTAATGAGTGTTTCAGAAGTTTACCAGCTCTAGATTTAAAATCTGGTAGCAAACTGTATCTAATATTGTCAGTAACCCAGATTGTTTTCTTCTGAATTTTGATTGATGGTGGGAGTGGGGCTCCAGAATTTCTAGCCCTCTGGGCTGTGAGGAGAATAGGGATTGAGGGCAAGACCTCACCTCAGGGAGGGTGTAGGCTGCAGCAGCATCTCTCTGCAGTGAACTCTGGATGTCAGCAAGGTTGTTAGAGATGCTGGTGGAAGAATTCATCTTGTCTTTAACATCCATCTCTTGCAAACTTTCCTCTGCATTTTGCCTCTTCTTTTTATTATCCTTAGTGAGATTACTAGACACTTCCTGGAAAGGGCAGAGGGAAAGGGAGAAGATCCCGTTGATTGATGCATGATGAAAATATTCAGTGTTACAATTTAGCCTACTTTTTATAGGAAGAAAAAAAAAAGATGAGAACCAATAATTGCAGACAACCTGCTTCTCCCCTACTCCAGACAAACAGAGCTCTGAGTATTCAGCTAAGTACTTTTTGTGGCTCTTAGGCCAGTCTGGGCCAAACAGTTCTTCTGCTTCTCACTGCTATAGGCAGGGAAGTTTATGGGGACAGTTAGGGGCTCACAACTGTTTACAGAAACTGTAGGGCTCTTCTGCGATCAAGAACTGACCCTAAACTAGCACACATCCAGCTACAGTAAGGAAAATTGAATTTTGAAAGAGAATGTACAGAATGACAGGACACAGAGCTATAATTATTTCACAAACCATTTGAATTTCCATGGTTGAATACAATTTACTCTTAGATTCCCCATTAGAAATTACAAAGGACCAATATAGTGGGCCCTTGGTATCCACTGGGGTTTTGTTCCAAGACCTCCTGTAGACATCAAAATCCATGAGTGCTCAAGTCCCATTAGAATCATAGAATCCTAGAGTTAGAAGAGACCCCAAGGGCCATCCAGTCCAACCCCCTGCCATGCAGGAACTCTCATTCAAAGCATACCCAACAGATGACAATCCAGCCTCTGTTTAAAGATCTCTCAAAATACAATGGCATAGTACACTGGTGTCCCTTATATAAAATGCCAAAATCAATGTTTGCTTTTTGAAATGTATATATTTTAAAAATATTTTCAAGTCATGGATGCTTGAATCCATGGATATAGAGGACTGTACTGTTTTTATGGGATGCTAAAACAATTATTTCACATAGCAAAGCTGCTAACCAGGCCATTAACCATAATGTTAAGGCAGCAATTCAATTGCTGCATCCTTTCTTGATATTTTAGCTAAAAGCACTAAAAGTTGGCCAAAAAACAAATAAAGGTGGAAGATTGTGCTTATTGAAATTGCATCAGCTGTAAGGAATGTGCCAAATAAGTTTTTAAATTCCATCTTGAAGGGATAGTCAATCACATTTTAATTCTGCAATTGAAAACTGGGGGAATTAGAAGTGCTTGACATCTTTATTAATTTTTCATGCCCCAGACCTAACGATTATCCCCTTGCCTCATAGCTGTTAGTCTGGTATGTAAAGGAAATACATTTTCCCCAAACTTCACCTATAATGCTAATATTCCACTCTAATTGCTGGTTTCTATCCTCCGGAATCCTGGGGTTTATAGTTTGGCGAGGCATTAAAGTGCTCGGCCTGGGAATAATACCTCTCCCTGCAAGTCCCATGATTGCATAGGACAAAAGCATGGTAGTGGAATATCTCACCATAACTGAGAGCCAGCATAGTTTGAGTACTGGACTAGAACTCTAGGAGCCCAGGATTTAAATCTACACCCACCACAGAAACCCACTGTTTGACCTAGGAAAAGTCATCTCTCTCTGCTTCAGAGGAAAGCAATAGTAAACCTCAGATAGCAGGTGCTGTTTCTCCTCGTATGGAAACGGGGGTTAGTTAATTGCTGCATTCAGTAGTGGGGGGGACGGGGACATAACCCTGAGAATGATTGTGATCCATCTTACCTCTTCCAATTTTTCTACTCGGCCGACCAATTTTGTTGTCACAGCATGAAGTTTGAGCAAGTCCAAGCCATAGAAAGCGCCTTCCAGCATGTCAATGACTGCTGCCAGCTAAAAAACAGTGATGAAACTATGTGTTTACTTGCATGACATTTACAGTCTGAATACCCTTTAAATAAACCAAAAAACAGCTCGGCTATGAGGCTGACTGGTCAAGAAACTCCCTTGCATGATTGTTGTGAAGACTAGCAGCAGCCTAAAATGATTGCATAATGTATTCCTTTGGTACCACCCTGGACTTATTTACTAGAATCATGAAATTGAAGAGGCCACAAGTGCCATTCAGTCCAATCCCCAAAACACTGTCTTACCACTGGGAAGTTCTTTCTAATGTTTAGGTGGAATCCCGTTTCCTATAACTTTAGTCTTTGGAGCAGCAGAAAACAAACTATCTGCTTCTTAAATATGACATCCTTCCAAATATTTAAATATGGCTATCATGTCATCTCTTAACCTTCTCTTCTCCAGGCTAAAAATATCCAGCTCCCTGAGGCATTCCTCACAGGGCATGGTTTCCAGACTTTTCACAATTCTAGTCCCCCTCCTCTGCACATGCTCCAACATATCCACATCCCTTTTGAATCATGTTGCCCAAACATGGGCATTATTCCAGATGGGTATGAACAAAGTACTGTAGATAAAGTGGTGCTATTACTTTCCTTGATCTAGATTCCTATTGATGTAGCCTAGAATTGCACTGAATTTTTAGCTGCCACATTATACTGCTGACTTCAGCTTGTGGTTTACTAAGACTCCCAGATCCCTTTAACATGCACTGCTGTCAAACCAGGTATCCCTCATCCTATATCTGTGCATTTCATTATTGCCAGCCAAATAAAGTACCTTACATTGCTGCTGATTGAAATTCATTTTGTTGTTCTTCTAATTGGTTAAGGTCACTGTGAATTCTGATCCTGTCCTCTAGGATATTAGCTATCCCTACTAATTTGATATAATTGCAAAATTGATAAACATACTCTAGTCTATCATCCAAGTTATTGATAAAGATGTTGAATAGTACTGGGTCCAGGACAGAACCCTGTGTACCTTACTAATCATGAAGAGAAGCCATTGGTGAGCACTTTTTGGGCTTGGACGGGCAGCCAACTACAGATCCACCTAACAGTCATATTGTCTATCCCACGTGTTATTAACTTTTTTGCAAGGATATCATGAGGGACCTTGTCAAAGGCCTTAAAGGAATCAAGATACACTCTATCCACAGCATTTCCTTCATCTACCAAGCTTATAAACTGTACCAAAGAAAAAAGAGATGTCTAGCATGACTTGTTTTTGAGAAATCCATGTTGACTTTTAGTGATCACAGCATGCCTTTTTATGTATTTATAGGCTGTTTAATGATCTGTTCTAGAATCTTTCCTGGTATTGATGTCAGGCTGATTGAGCAGTAATTTTTGGGTCCTCTTTTAACCCCTTTTTGAAGATGTGGACAACATTTGTCCTCCTCCAGTCTGCTGGGACTTCTCCTGTTCTCCAGGAACTTCCTATTATTATTTTTTAATTGTTTCCTTTTAAAGGCATTTTTTCTCTCACTGTTAGGTTATTGTGCTAGTTTCTTTGTTGTCCATATAACAGTCAGGCTATGAACTCCTGCCCTAATTTGTTTCCCTCCCCCACATAACTCAGTTTAAAGCTTTCCTGATAAGATTTATCAGACTTAGCAAAAATGATCCTGCCAACTGCTGTGAGGTGCAACCCATCCCTTCCTTTTACTAATCTAAGCAATATCCTACAATACTACAAGGCTATGTATTGTAGCCATTAGATCACAGTCTAACTTCATTTTTATGCCAAAAGCTTAGCATAACTAGCTCTTGTTGGGTGACTTGGAAATGGTACACAATGGCCTCAAAGGAACAGAGGCCATCGAGAGAAAGACAAAACATCAACACAACAAGTACAAGGAAATATTAATGATCTACTCCAGCAGCTAAGATCTGAATTTCAGCAAGAATTAAACCAGAGTTTCCCAAGCTGGGGTACCCACATCCCCAGTGGGTGCAAGAGGGAATTTCAGGGAGTGCAACAAAGGGGTGGCTTGTGTCCTTGGATGACAAGTTACAAATCATAACTCAGCTAGCTAAAGGTGTGGTTTGAGAAGTGGTATTAGGTGGCTGTGTTGCAAAGATAGTAGTCTCATTGTTTATTTAATCAAAAGGAAAGAATAACAGAATTATTTTCTGTTTTTTACTCCTGCCTCCTTCTGGACTCCTGTCACTATCTATTGTGTCAGCTTGTCAGAGTATTACTTTTAAAATCATTACAACACAACATTCGACACAATCATTATATATTATTTTACTCATAAATTCACAACTCATTGTGAGTTCTTTGAGTATTTCACCTCTCATGCACGGACGTAGCCAGGATTTGATTTTAGGAAGGGGGGGGGTCCAGACTAAGTGCCACCATTATAATGGGGCTTGGGTGTGGCGGCGCAGCAGCACACACCATTCATTTTTCTAATGGAAGGGGGGGGGGTCCGGACTCCAAGATCCCCCCCTTGGCTACATCCCTGTCTCATGGCCTCTCAGTTCACCTGTCTCCTCTTTTCACATGCACTAGGCCTCCCTCTGTGACTTAATTCACTCAGTCAATCCTGTGCTTATCATTGTTTTGTCCAGCCTCTCTTGTTGCCACTTACTTTCTCATATGTGATAAGGGGCATGGGAGAGATAGCAGGTAATGCTCATCCCATTCCCAAGCACACTCTAGTCTTCTGTTGCCCAAGTGGAGAAAGATGTAAACTCCTTTGTGTGTTTCTCCACATGCTAGTAGTAAAATTGATTCAGTCAAATCACATTAATTCACACTAGTGAAATGTGAGTTTATTGGCAGTGAAATTGACCAACAACACACAGTGTTATTCACTTGTCCAGAAGTTACTCCCACATGAATTATGACATTTATTGAATGTGTTGTGTCATCATGAGTCTTATCACTTGAGCAGAGGAAGTAAAGTTGTGATACAGGCTGATCTAGTGTGTCATACCTATCATGCACTGATATAGGCTCAGTACAAACCTGTTTCACAGTTATCAGGAGTGTCAGGCAATAAGAAAATAGCCTAATAAGTTGCACCATGTACCTGTAGCATTTCCACCTAATGATTTATCTTGGCTTAACCACAGATATTATTGCAATATATTACAATACGAGTCAACAGATTTCTTCAATTGTAGTCAAGTCACCACATTAGTGAGGTGTGATGATGCTGTGAAGGAAGATTTCCTATTTTGTAAAGATCTGAAAACAAACACAACTGCAAAGGATGTGATGCAGCTGCTCAAAGACTTCTTTGCCAAACATGATTTAGATATCAAACCCATAGGTTCTATCTACACTGACAGGGCACCTGCAAAGCCTGAAAATAAATCTGGCTTTTTTGCCTTTATAAAAAAGAAGATTCCAGACTTGGAAGTTACCCTTTTTTTTTAATCGGCATGCTTTGGCATCAAAAATATTTCCTCCAATTTGAAGAAAGCCCTTAATACATGTGTGAAGATTATCAATTGAATCAGAGGGCATGCCTACCATCACATCCTCAAATCGTTTTGTGTGCATTTGAGAAGTGAGCAATCAGTTTGGCTTTTCCACACAAAAGTCTGTTGATTGTCTTGAGGACAAGCTTTAACCAATTTCTTTGAACTGCAACAAGAAATCAAAGTTTTTCTGGAAGAGTGTGAATGTTAGGGCATTGGAATCACAGGAATTCACCCAAAGTTTGGATTATTTAGCTGACATTTTCACTTGTATGAATGATCTGAGTGTTTCTCTTCAAGGAAAATGGTTGTGAAAAGTTGAATGCCTTCAAACAAAAGTACATATTTGGCACTGAAAGATGGAAAGAGGCAGTATCTCAAATTTTCCTTTAAAGTAGACAATACAGATTTTGAAATAGTTTCAACAGTATGGAAAAAAAATTCCATACCTTGACTCAATTGTTAATCAGAACAGATATTGCAGTCAAAAAATCAGAAGAAAACTAGAACTTGGAAGGGCAGCTATGAAAGAATGAGACAAGATGCTGAAGTCTAAAGGTATGTCATTGAATACTAAAGTTAAGATTGTCCATTATATTTCCCATTTCTATGTATGGCTGTGAAAGTTTGACATTGTAGAACGCTGAAAGGAATAAATTCAACTCATTTGAGATGTGGTGCTAGAGAAAAGTTTTGTTGATACCGTGGACTTCTAAAAGACAAATACATGGGTCCTAGAGCAAGTGAACGTTCTTCCACTGCATAATCTCTTCCTACAATACCTGTAACCTGTACAATACCTGTAACCTGTACAATACCTTTCCTTTATTTAGGAACCTGGATTCTTATTCTGAAAGTCACTCCAAAATGGGCTCAGCTGCAAAAACGATTATCTGTCTCAGTTAAAAGCATCACCTGAAGAACTGCTTAGCAAGATGGGAGAGCTATATCATGAAGGCAGATTTCTGTTCTCCAAACTGTGCAGTACTGTCACAGTTTAAATGGATGGAAAAAGTTTAGAGTAACCTAGAAAAGTACATTGTAGCACAGCAGGTGCTCAACAAGCAATATCCCACAAGGTGGGAGGAAGGGATATGTGACCATGAAGAAGATTTTCAGCCCCCACTCAAGGATTAGTGACAAATCATAATCACGCAGGTTGTTTGATACCAAGGACATTGAGAAACTGGAGCGTGTCCAAAGGAGGGCGACTGAAATGGTGAAGGGTCTGGAAACCATGTCCTATGAGGAATGCCTTAGGGAGCTGGGGATATTTAGCCTGGTGAAGAGAAGGTTAAGAGGTGATATGATAGCCCTGTTTAAATATATGAAGGGATGTCATATTGAGGAGGGAGCAAGCTTGTTTTCTGCTGCTCCAGAGAACAGGACCCAGAACAAGGGATGCAAGCTACAGGAAAAGAGATTCCACCTCAACATTAGGAGGAACTTCCTGACTGTAAGGGCTGTTCGACAGTGGAACACACTCCCTGGGAGAGTGGTGGAGTCTCCTTCCTTGGAGGTCTTTAAACAGAGGCTGGATGGCCATCTGTCAGGGATGCTTTGATTGACAGTTCCTGCATGGCAGGGGGTTGGACTGGATGGCCCTTGTGGTCTCTTCCAACTCTATGATTCTATGCCCAAAGGCCACCTTTCCCCCATCTGACACTTTCCAGATTTATTGAAGTCGTTACTCCCACCTTCCCTAGCCAAAAAGCAAATTATGGGATTTGCACACATCTGGAAAGTCCCAAGATAGGAGAAAATAATTTAAACTCCCAAAAAAAACATTATGCAAAAAGCCAACAACAAAACATTCCCAAACACTGTCTAAATACTGTGTGCCATTTTCTTTGTTAAGAAAGGAATATGGAACCTTTTTAATTTCCTCTTATTGTGCTTCCCAATGTACTTATCCTGAATACTTTGGATTGTTATCCTCTGTCTTTATTTTGCAATGCTCATCACAACAAACTCATCAGAAATTCAGCCAGTGGGAGGCAAGATGAACTCTAGCATATTTAAAGTATAGCAGTTTCAGTACTGCCAAATTCTATTATTTATTTGGGTATAATTATCCTTAGGGAGTTTTCACAAAAGATTAATCTTAGCATAATTAAGCTGATAAAAGACACTGTACAAGATTTAAGCAGGCTTAAAGCTGGGTCTGTGGGGTAAGACAAATGTGATAAAAATGAATATCATAGCTAGAATTGTTTATGTTATACATGGAGTTCGTCTATTGATATCTTGCAAATATGTCTTTTCCCAGAGATTGGGGGGGGGCTCATTTTCTCCTAGAATTTCAATAAAAGATGCAAATTCCAATCCAAGAGGTTGGGTTTAGTCTTCCAGTTCTTCTTATATACCATTGGGCATGTCTGTTCTCTTGTATTAAATTCTGGACATATCCACTTGCTACTTCATTTCCACACACAAAGGATTTTGAAGTTGAATTGACATTCTCACATACCAATGACATATATATATGTCAGTCCCTGGTTTCTACTCCATTAAATGCATCTGAGGAAGTGGATTTAAGTCTACGAAAGCTCATGCTGCCATTCTTTCAGTTAGGCCAGCCTGGGGGCAGAGTCAGGGCGTAGCGTCCTGATGACACAAGCCCGAATCTACCCCCAGGGTTCCCTGATGCCGTGTGCCACTCCAGATGGCCATATAAAGAAAAAAGAGAAGAAATAATAATCAAACATGAAATGAATCAAGAACTGTAGATGATACATTGCTTTGAATTGTGCTTGGCACCAGAAGATCCTGGATGGCCTGGTTCTGAGTTTTCCAAGCTTGAGTTCTCCAGCCAAACACGTTTGCATAACCCTCTTCAGGGAACTTTGCAAATTAGCCCTCTGGAACACAATCCAGTTCCTAGATGACAAGGAATCTGACTCAAGTGCCAACAATCCACTGGAAGCATTGCAGAAGGACACAGGGAGCAATGACGAAGGGATGCCCTCTAGAGGAGTCTTGAGTCTGGTGTTAGTCAAGCACGCAAAAACAGGACATGAATCACAACAGTGCACAAAAAACTAAATCAAATCTGAATAAAAGCAGCAGCCTCACAATGGAGTCACACCATGCATCCATCAAGCCCAATATTATCCATTTTCTGACCAACTGGCAAGAGTAGTTTCCAAAGTTTCAGACTCTTTCCCAGAACTACTAGCAAAGATGGCTTTTACTAGAGATTACTGGGAGTGAAGCTGGGATTCTCTGCTTCCAAACATGCAGCAGCCCACTCAAAAAAAGAGTTACTTCTAAATTCTTTGTTAGAAGCTTACTTGTTTGTTTTTTAAAAAACTGGATACAGTCAGTAACAGAAGATCTATTAACCAGACTTCTCCAGTTGTGGTGGATTATAAATTCCATCATCCCCAGCCAGCATTACGAAGGGCTATGTTGGTTGGAAGGGGAATTTAGTCTGACAAATTAGTGGGTGATGTCCATGTTAGAGAAGGCTGCTGTGATACATATGACAGCTGAAACTGAACCTTCATATTCAAATGTAGCAGTCCTGAAAACTAGACCAGGAGAGGGAAGGAATGCAGGAAGGTGACCCATTCACTTTCCCAAAGCCTCTGGACTTGATGGACCCTGTTTTGATCCAGTAAGATGATTCTTACTGACTAGTAAGATGTGAAATACTGACGCAAGTATTTTTGTACATGTCAACCTTTCCATGCCACAGTAATATCTCATTAACAAAGTTTTATCAAAACTGCAATATCTGCAGCATCAAGATATTAAGTGCAGCAATGGAATGATTGGCTTGTCTCTTCAAGCATTTACCATTCCTACAGTGGTCTAAATCCTGTTCCTAGTTCAAACTACAATGGATTCGCTGAATCAGTGGGATTTACCTATAATTTGATCAAATGTATCTATACTAGTTAGGATTAATCCACAAGACATCAACACATTCTCTATATGAGAACACAAAACATTGCTAGCTGCCTGCAGCAAAGGGTGTCATTAAAGCGACTGGAATATCACCAGGTTGTAGACCACTGGGAAGAAAGAGAGCTTATGGCAATTTCAGGAGGCCAGTGGCCTCTTTTCTGCCCCTCTGGCAGACCACCAAAAAAGCCAAAACATGAAAAGAAGGAAACCAAAAGTGGCCTAAAGTTTATTTTTGATTTTGAAAAATAGTTTTCTTTCTCTTTCTTTCCTTTTCTTTGTGGTTTTTGGTTTCTGTTTTTACATTGTCCCTGTGGTAAGGACAGGCAAATGCTATAACCTCTTCTGCTCTCGATTTACATCCTGAATAGATTGCTAAACAAAGGAAAACGTCTCACCTCTCATGCTAGAAAAGGAGTTGGGAAAAGGAAAGTGATGTCCTCAGATGGGGGGGAATCTCAAGGGGGGGAAATATATAGAGGGCTCTTTTATGCTACTGTCTGTGCACCAATCACACTATGAATTTCACACAACTCCAAGTAATTACTAGTATTGAACATTTGTAGTGGGCCATTGGTATACACTGGAATTTGGTTCCAAGATGCCCTGTGGATACCAAAATCCATGGATGCTCAAGTCCCTTTATATGCAATGGCATAGTAAAATGGCAAAATCAAGGTTTGCTTTGTGAAATTTTTAAATATATATATATTTTTCAACCATGAATGGTTGAAACCATGGATATAGAGGCCTCATTGTATAGTGTTCACACAGTCATAGTTCTTTCTATACAGTCCGTCCTCGCCTTACGCGGGGGATCCGCTCTGGATCCCACCGCGTAAGGCAAATTCCGCCTATGCTCGAGCCCCATTGGAAACAATGGGGCTCGTGCGCGGCAGCACGGTGGCGTGCGGGGTGCAACGGGCGCGCGCAGCCCCGCGCGCACCCCACGGCTTGAGCGCGTATGCTCAAGGCTGCGTATGGTGCGCCCGCGTATGGCGCGGGCGCGCTGTATATCATTTTGTTAAAACACCATAGTATAGTAGATGACATTATCCTTCTCATATTGCTGTAAGTGTGGTGGGTATGGCTGAGAGACAGTGGCTTGCACAAAATCATCTAGTGAGTTTCTAGTAATAGCAAGAACCAAGCCAAGATCTTCTCCTTAGGTCATTGCAGATTCTGAGCCAATGTGTTACAACTGCTTACTAGACAAATGAAAAAACTGTAGTATCAGGTTGAACACAGTACTGGGCTGGCTAGGTCTTTCATCCTGACAGTTCAAATACAGACACACACATACACACACACACCCCGCATATTATGTGAGGCAGCCGTTCCAAGATGCTTTGCATAATGTGATTTTCATGTAAAATCCAGAATCCTTTTTCTCTTTCCAAAATGTACAGTGGAGGCATTGCAGCTATCAAAAACAATTACTATTATCCTCCTAATGTACAGGTATCATCAGAAGGGGAGTGTCAGAAGGTGCTACTGAATTGTAGCACAAGGAGGAGGTCAATGGTTTGATATCAATGTTGGAGCAGATGTTGTCAATGGTTAGACTACAATGTCAGGAGACACTGTTAATGGCTCAGGGGCATCAGTTGCCTAAAGCTTTTGAAAGAGCATTGTAATAGGAAGTTGTTGCCTCTTTCTTCTTAACTCATCCAAGTGTTGCTGCAAAGGTTGTAATCCTAAAGTGATCATGCAGATTACTTTAATGCTGCGTTCCATCCCAGGATCATATTCCATATTTTTTTTCCTTTAATGACTGTGCAATTTGAAACACTACTACAAACTGCTAAAATAAACTCTGCTTCTGCTTCCATTTCTTCCTCTTTCTCTAAAGAGGTCTTAACAAGCTCCTCCAATTTCTAATTGGTTAACACTTCCTCCTGGTTGTTGATATATTCCTCCACTTCTTCAGCCAGCAGTAGGAAAATCCTTCTCCTCCAGTTTGTCTTGCTGCATCAATGATTCTACTAACATCTCCACCAATCCCCAGGTTAGCATGAAAACCTTGCACAGCGTTACTCCATAAGTTTTTCCAGCAGGCAATTTTATTTCATCCATTGCAGCTTTGATTAACATTATAATGTCAGCAATAGTGAAAGATTTCTAGCACTGCATGATGCCCACAGTAGGATCTGCATCACTGCTGCTACAAAGCACTCAAATACCAGGTATGTGTATGTGGTCTTTACAAAACAAATGACACCCTGGTCAAGGGACTGTATCAATAAAGTTGTATTGAGAGACAAGAAAACAACATGGATATTTCATGGGTATTTCATTACGACTTGCTTTGGGTGGTGTCCTTTCTCCTGAATCAACTGCTTAAACTGTTCTGGAAATGTGGCAGCAGCTTCTTCATTGGCAGGCTCAGCCTCTCTCATCAATATAACATTTTTAAGTCCATGGCTATCCCTAATCTGTGCAACCATCCCTTACTTGCAATAACTGGCTTGGTGGCACTTGTTTCAGTGGATGCCCCATTGAGGTCTTCATACAGGCTCAATGCTTTCTGGTGCCACACCTTACTGTCAATGGGAACACATTTTCTGTTGATATCTTCTACCTACAAATTTAAAGCCTTCTCCATTTTTACTATAAGCCTATCACACACTCTGGACATAAATTTTACAGTCTGAGATGCCACATCAAAACTACCATGAATTTCTTTTTTCCCCTTTTACAATTTCATGCACAGAAGATAAATTCTTACCATAGATCTTAGCAATCTCAGAATATGAAGGTTTTTTTTCTTTTTTAATCATATTCAGAACTCTCACCTTCTGATTCAGATAAAGTACTTTGTGTATTTTCTTTGGCTTATCTGGATTGCCACTGTTGTGCTTTGGGGCCATTATTCATGGGCATGACACCTTCACTGGTGCAACCAGCATGAGCGACAAACAACAGGAGCCACTCTGTGCTGAACATGAGGTAGTATGAGCAATATGGGATAGCATGAGCTGCACTGAGGGGGTCTTCATGTTCAATTAAAACTGCATAATACGAACTCACACATAAAACCTGGCTCACCTGTGTATAACATAGTACAGTGGAAAGATGCAGAAATGTGTTCTCTCTGTTCATTTACTTTCTTATTATGCTATAATATGTATTGTCCAAATTCAGAAGATCAACCAAGAATGGTGATAGATAGGTTAAAAAAAAAACCCTACTAATGCCACTCCCCACCTCACAAGATGGGCAGCTCCTCTAGCAAGCTCAAACATGTATGAACAAAAGGACAAAGAAAGTGCATGGATAGGAGCAGACTACATAAAGGCATTAAGCAAGAGAGAGTGAGCTGGTAGAACACACTGGTAAAAAATATGCCTCTGAGATCATTTCCTTTGGCTGCCTGTAGCAAGTGATTTTCACTGTACGTCAGCCCTTTCCCAGTTCTGCAGTTGTTAAAAGGGTTATAATTAGTTTATGTATGCAAAATGTTTTGCAGCCTAAAAGAACTATACAAATTCCATGTATTAATATATTATTACCTCTTAAATGAAGTGTAGCAGGAGCATGGACCATGCAGCACATTACTGCGCAGAAGAGCTATTGTAATTTTAGACTGCCTAACCTACCATAGCAATAGCAAGTACATTTCTATACTGCTTATCTATGCACTTAAGCACTCTCTAAGTGGTTTACAAAGTGTGAGCTAATTGCCCCCAACAATCTGGGTACTCATTTTAGCAACCTCAGAAGGATGCAAGCCTGAATTGAGCTTGAACCCTTTTTGCTGATACTGAACTCGCAACCTTATAGTTTGTGACTGAGTGACAGTGGTACAGGCATTTAACCACTGCACCACCAGGGCTTTTCACAAAGACTGCCTACTCTAACCATAGCACACATAAACTGTAAATGCCTTTGTTTCCAAAAGATGACCCAAGTGCTGTAGGATATTTTCCCCACAGAATGAGTAACACAATGCAGTACAACCCAATGCCCTGCATGCCTACAGCTCATTGACTTGAGGTTATATATTTCCCTTTTAAAAAAAATTCAAATTTCCACACTCTTTGGGAATGTAGACTAGTTAAGATGCATATATGACACCCTATGATTTTCCAGACTAACAGGCGTTCCTACAATCTATGTGGTTACCCATCCACCACTTTCACTCAGTTCCCCAAACCAATGATTTTCAAATTCTGTTCAAGACAACTCTGAGTTTGTTGGAAGCTTATAGGCTGTCAGGCTAAAACAAAACAAATGAACAAAACCCCACAAAAATAAGAATCAGCAATATCAAAAAGATGGCTCATGTCTTGTTTTCTAGAATTTACTCTCATTTCACGGGCTCCTTGTGCCTCAAGACATGTGTGTACACCTTAGAACAGGGTGGGGAACCTTCTGCCAAGAGCTGCATTCCCTCTGGGATAATCTATTGGCACCAAATGGGGCCATCCCTGTTCAGCCACTTGAAACGGCTAAATTTTCCATAAACACTGTAGTTGGGTTTCTTAGCAGATGAACTACGTAGAAAGGTTCCTTGAAAGCAGGGAATTTGAAATTCACTGCCTTAAGCCACTACCCTCTGCCTCCAGTAGCTACCCAATTGCTCACCCAACCAAACTTCCAGAGCATCTTTCTGGATTACAGATTTTACTAGATCTTATTCTGTTCACTCTTCTAGCAAGATCCCAGCCCATAATTTCTTCTCCTTGGAGTCAGATGCAGGTTTTTGTCTTGGTGAGACATTGGGTCTAACTCCCCCACTCCATGCCACCCACCCACTGCTGTTGCTTTCCTCACTCCAGCAAAGGAAAGGGGTTAAAGGAGAGAGTGTCCCTCTCAGACAGAAATGTGAAGCTTGCTCCATCACACAATGGGATTCAGCCCAAGGGCTGAATTCCCATGTTACCCCAGAAGGAAAGTTGGTGGAAGCAGCAGCAAAGTGCTGTTCTTCCATTCTGTTTCCCCTCCAGCCAAGAAACAGTTCTCCCCTGGGAAAAAGGGAAGCATTCCAGTATCCTGTGTCCCTGAGGCAGGATCCCTACCAGGATCTGGGTCACATAATACACGAGAGAGAAATCAGCATTGCTACAACCGTTACTTCATACTTTGGAAATGGAGTGGGGTGCTGAAAGAGGAAGCTTCCAAATGAGACAAATCTATAAAAAAGGAGTAACCAACATTAAGAGGAGTGAGTGTGAGTAGGAAAGAGATGTTTAAACATTTCTTGCTGTAACAGAACATTTTACTCCAAGGAGAGGAAGGCATAACCTTGCCAAGCTGCAAGGCTGTGAAGAAAGTGAAAAACAAGTTTGAAGGTCACAAAGAGGCCTGGTGTGATTTGTAAGAATTTGCTAATTTATTAAAGTGAAATCTGACAGTAAATGAAGGTGGTCCTTACATATCCAACACTGGCTGCTTATCACCTGGCTGCTCTGAGAACAAAGGAGCTGCTGCTGGTCAGATTGTTAACTGGGTTACAGTTTATGTGAGCTAGGGCAGACAAGAGGCAATGGTGGAGGGCTCAAGTTTCAAATCTTCCAGGAACAACACTGCAAAGAAAACTGTCACAACTGTCTCCACTTTCATTTTGGGCTCAAAGCCTCATAAAGCAGAAAAGAAGGGAAGACAACAGTTACCAGAATAAACCATGGGCTTCTCACATTTGGGCTGGCACTGTGGGACAGCTGTCCACTTTTCCAGCAGGATACATGCAAACAAGTGTGGATCATCCATAGAACCAGGAAGATTTGTCCCAAAGTGCCTGTTCCACACTACAGGCACTGAATGCTGGGAACTCAATGGTACCTCTGTAAACCCTCAGCAGTGGCCATAGAGCTTCAAGTAATAAGATTCATATGATCAGCCCCATGGGACTGTCCTGGGAATCTTGCTGTACTTATCAGAAAGGCATCATTTTGGAATAAGGTTTCTCAACCAGGGTTCCCTGGAACACTTGGGTTCTGCAGGGGGTTGTTAGAGATTCACTGCAAGTTAGTGACTGAGAACACAGAAAAAAAAATTTAGTTGCAGATATAGTAAAAATTTGTTCCTGAAAATTATTTTATTATATTTATTAAAAGTTGAGAAGGACTCTCAAAGAGACAACATCTGGCTCCTGTTGCCAACAGCTACCAGAAACTTATGTCAGTCTGATCCAGCAGGAGCACTCACAGCTAACATCCAATTGGGATGAGCCCCACATAATGACAAATAAATGGAAGACTGATTCTGCAAAGCAAGATTAGAAATAAATGCTTTGCATCATTGCTTATTGTAAAGCAAATCGACAATATTCAAAGACCAACAGTTTTTTTTTCATTCAGATTTTACTTCAGCTGGGAATTGAGCACACTTGCACATGTAATTTTTAGGCACATTCTTCTCCTGCTCCTCCACCCCCTGCAATGCATTAGAGATCTACCACATCCACCACATGCTGCCACGTACACAGCTTCCCTCGGCAGTACATTCCCAAAAGCAGCAAGTTCAAAATTTGCAACAAAGGGCAAGGCACCACAAGCTGTGTTTTGCCAACAATTAACCTCTTCCCGCCAAGTCTACATTCACACCAAACTAAGAGATGCAAAACTGTTTCAGACTCATTAACAATATTATATGACCTCAGAAAAATTGTCTAGAATGTATAAAGGAGTTTCTAACGTATGTTGGAAATATGAGAAACATGAAAGGGGCATTTTATCATATGTGGTGGGCATGTGAAACAGTTAAAAAAATTGGATTCAAGTGCATGTGTCGATGCAGAGGATTTTAAAGATTAATATTAAATTAAAATAAAATCTGTTTCTTTTGCAATTATTGGATACACAGAGATCCATGGAAGATTACTGCAATGTATGACCACAGCAGCAAGATTGTTACACACAAAGATGGAAGAATTCAACATTACCTGCTATGCAGGAATGGTTTGTGAAACTGACAGACTTCATAGAAATGGAAAAATTGTCCTGTTTGATTAGTGACATTTTTCAAAGATTCCGAACCCTTTATAGATGTTTTGCAAAGAAAGGGAAAAAAAGAAAATTACTTGGTAACTTATAGTTTTATTACAAAGAATATTATTAGAATTCAAAAGAATTTGTTGTAATATTGGAGAGAGAGGCATGAATAACTAATTACAGTTGCCCCTCCTAAACTCGTGGATCTGAAATCTGCACCCTCGACTATCCGTGGAGGGACAACCTCCGCTATGTGTAATGGGGCACACACCCAATGTGCACACCATTCAAGCCTATGAGGCTTGAATATGTGCGAGCCTTGATTTTTGCGGGGAGGTCCGGAATGGATCCCACACAAAAACGGAGGGCCATCTGTGTATGTATATATAACTGCTGAAATGAAGATCAGGAGTCATCTTTTCATTCTCTTTTTATTTCTTTTCTTCTTCTTTTACCTATTTGTGTTTCTATGTTTATTTCTAATTTCTGTAACTTTTTAATGTACTTTCAAAATTCGGAATAAAAATATACCCCAAAAAGAGTAATTGACCATATTAAGTATTTATGTTGTGCTTTTTGTGCTCAGTGTTCCACACAATTGTCTTGTTATAATCCTAACAATAACCCTGGAGATAGGTCACAATTATTCTCATCTCATGTAGCAGGTGGCATCAACAGAGTGAGACCATACAATAATTTGCCTCAAAAAGATCGAGAGCTCACTGTAGAAGTTATAATGAAAGTCGAATGAGGGCCAGTGTGGTGTTGGCCTATTATCAAGGAGATCTAAGATCAACAAAATTTATTTATTTATTTAAGAATTAATTTATTAATTTAATAATAATAATTTAATAAAAGAAGAAGAAGAAGAAGAAGAAGAAGAAGAAGAAGAAGAAGTCCCCAATTCAGACAACTCATTGGATGATCTTGAACCAATCACCCTCCTTCTATCTAACCAGGGCCACAGTGTTGCTGTGCAGATAAAAATGGGGAAGAGCGTATACCTCTGTGTAGGAAAGGCAGGATAAAAACTCATAAATAAAAACAATCACTCCAGGGTCTCCCTGACATATCTCTGTCTTAGCCACCAATGCTACACCAACAGCTCTCAAAATTTAGCCCCTTACTAAGGTTCACCTAACTGTCTGTTTCTTCTATCCCTCCCATCCCAACTGGCTTGTTTACCCACATTTTCCTTCCCTAGATGCTAAATGTATATTTTTTGCTCCAGGACATCTCTTAGTTATGCTGTTCTGCAAAGTGCCATGTATACTGGTACCACCAACCAGGTGTTGGGACCGTATATAAAGGATGAGAAAATAGCACAGGACCCTGACAATTCTCTCTGCTTTATATCACATTCAGGCATGTCTTTGAAAGTACTAAAATCAGTGTCTGACATCAAAAACAAATCATAGAATCATAGTTGGAAGACACTGCAAGGGCCATCCAGTCCAACCCCCTGCCATGCAGGAAATCTAAAACAAAGCATCCCTGTCAGGTGGTCATCCAGCCTCTGTTTGAAAACCTCCAAGGAAGGAGACTCCATTACACTCTGAGGGAGTCTGTTCTACTGTCGAATAGCCCTTACTGTCAGGAAGTTCCTCCTAATGTTGAGGTGGAATCTCTTTTCCTGTAGCTTGCATCAGTTTGTTGGAAATATCACTTTCTTGAGAATGGCTAGAAACTCAGGAAAGTGGGAGAGATTGTTGAATCAGAGCATACACAGAGGAATATGAGCGAGCAGGAAAACTAGGTCCACTATATCTCCCAGTCCCACATGTCCCCAATAAAAACACAGTCACTTGGTTAAAGTGAATAATAAAACAAGTTTACTTACAAAAGCATGTGGTATGAAGTAACACACAGGTCGAGCTTCATGTTGCAAGAAAAATAAGGTAGGAAAAAGTAGGTTACATACATCTCAGAAAAGTTTCTTCTCAGCATGCAAGGAAGGCATCTTCTCTTGAGCAAGGAGAGGGCAAGAGAGAGATGGTGGCTCTTTCTCTCAGGGACAAAAGGCAAAAGGTGTGCTCTTGGGTAAACAGAAAATGGAGGAGGGGCTGTGAGTAAACAATAAGACCACCATAGACATGCATTACTAGAAGGTCTCAGCATGTGAAGTTGCTGTATTCCAACACATTTGCACCGGGTCCTAGTCTCTGAATCAGCAGAAAACAAGTTAGCTCCCTCCTCAGTATGACATCCCTTCAAGTATTTAAACAGGGCTATCATATCACCTCTTAACCTTCTCCAGGCTAAACATCTCCAGCTCCCTAAGGCGTTCCTCGTAGGGCATGGTTTCCAGACCCTTCACTATTTTAGTTGCTCTCCTTTGGACATGCTCCAGTTTCTCAACATCCTTTTAAAATTGTGGTGCCCAGAACTGGACACAATATTCCAGGTGGGGCCTGACCAGAGCAGAATAGAGTGGAACTATTACTTCCCTTGATCTAGACACTATACTTCTATTGATGCAGCCTAAAATCGCATTGGCCTTGTTAGCTGCCGAATCACACTGTTGACTCATGTTTAATTTGTGATCTACTTGGACTCCTAGATCCCTTTCACATGTAGTTTCATTCAGCCAGGTGTCCTCCATCTGTGCATTTCATTTTTCAGCCCTAAGTGCAGTATCTTGCATTTCTCCATGTTGAAATTCATTTTGTCAGCTTTGGCCCAGCTTTGTAGTCTACTGGTATTCAGATCATCTGCAAATTTGATAAGTATACCCCCAATTCTGTCATCCAAGTCATTGATAAAGAATGAATAAAGAAAGACTAAGACTCCAAAGGTCAATCCCCATAAAATGCATGTACTGTGAATGGATGGTTTGTTGTCCTGAGAGGGGATGCTCAACTTCATCTTAGGTTGGGATGCCCCAACCCTGACATCCCTGGTGGAGTGGTCATCTACACCCAGGTAATATCCCAGTCAGACTTACTGCCATACACTGTATTACTGAGCATGCATTTGAAGATTTTTCATCTGCTGTACAATGTACCTTGAAGACCTCTCAGAAAATACCATTGGTTCAAAATGCAGCCATTAAACTGAAAATTGAAACAAATGGAACATATCCTTTTGTTTTGACCAACCACACTGGCTGTTGGTTCACTCACACACAGTTAAAGTGCTGGTGATGATGCTCAGAACCTTAAAGACTATCTTGTTCAGTTTGAACTCACTGATGTTAAGATTGTTTTCTCAGGCTCTTTTCAACCTCTCCCAACTTTTGGAGATGAGCATGATGGCAATATGAAAATGGGCCTTTTAAGCTGTGTCCCCACATCTGCCATTGTAGTTAAATTAAATTATATTTATCCAGCCCTCAGACTAATTTCCAGCAGCCCCTGCAAATGGTTGATTCAGGCCTCTGACAAGGTTAATCTGTCCCATTCCTGATAGCCAGTCACTAGGAAAAGCCCTGCCAACTGCTGGCTCTGGCCTCACTCATTGCTAGCCCCTGACTGCCCAACTGGCAATAGATTTGTTGGGGAATTCAAGTTTCCTAAGGCTTCAGTCTTTGGTAGGGAAACAAAAATATTAAAAATATCAAAGCCAAGCCTGTTAGGGTCTTGCTTTTAAATCTTGCTTAAGATGCTTCTATAAGAACTGAGGCTGACACAAATAGCTTGTAGTTTAAAAACAAAACTTTACTAATGGCTTAAATCTACATGTGCACGGAAGCTACATCCTAACCTATCTAGTGAATAGTTCAGGTAAAAGAAGGAGTTTGTATCTCACCATCTTTCGGAGGAAAGTTGAGAGAGCATGGTGATGGAGAGACTTAAGGGAAGTCAGGAGAGATCTATTGTAGTGAGAACTTCCTAAGGAAGTCACTTAGATCACATGATCTGTTTACCAACTTACAAAGGTATTTATTGTCCTTGTAATTTAGCAGAACCAAATGGCATGCAAATAGAGACAGAAGACAGTAGAAATGCAGGAAAATCCTATCTATCTCAGGAGGGGGAGAGAGAATGCAATATTTTCCAACAAGATTACAGAGAGAAAATGTCACTGAAAGAAAAAAGATTCTCTACCCCTGGTTTAAAGCTATATTTAAAAACGTTCCTACTCCCTGAAGGCCACACATTCCTGTTTTTCACATTTACACTACAGTAAAGGATGATGACATCCAAAATGAAGATCCAGTAAAGATCTCCTCATGATCCTTTACTTTCACCACAAAATCAATCCAGTTAGGACATTTTCATGACTGGAGTGTCCTTTTGTGCCTCTGCTTTCCCACATCTTTGCTGCATAGACACAATTGAGTGTCACAACTGGAATGTAGTAATCGAGGGGTATAACCTATTTCAGAGAAATAAACCAAACAGAAAGGGACAGGAGTAGAATTATGTCAGGGATATTTACACGTGTGAAGAGATCCATGACTTAAAAACTGGAAGCCAAGTTGAGAGCATCTGGGTAAAAATTAAGGGAGAAAAAAACAACAGTGTTATCATTGTGGGGGTCTACTACAGACCCCCCAAGTCAGATGAGGACTTGCATGATGCCTTTCTGGAACAGATGAACACATATTCAGAAAGGAAAGATGCAGCAGTAATAGGGGATTTCTACTATCCTGATATTTGTTAAGAAGTCAGACACTGCTAAAAAGTTAAGGTACAACAAATTTCTCACAGGCCTTGTAGACAATTTCATTGTCCTGAAAGTGGAAGGGCAACAAGTGGATGAAGATCTATTTTAGATCTGGGACAAAACTGACAAAATTAAAAATATTAATTTCAACAGAGAGAAAATGTAAGGTACTACACTCAGGCAGAAAAAAATGAAAGGCTCAGATATATGATGAGGAACACAAGGCTTGACACCGGTACAAGTGAAAGAGATCTGGTAGCATTCCACAGGTTGAGCATGATGCAGCAGCTTAAAAATCTAATATGATCCTAGGCTGCAGCAATGGAAGTGTGGCATGTAGATCAAGGGAAGTAATAGTACTATATTCTGCTTTGGTCAGACCTCACCTTAAATTCTGTATCCAGTTCTGGGCACCACAATTCAAGAGGAATATTGACAAGTTAAACATGTCCAGAGGAGGGTGACCAAAATGATGAATGGTCTGGAAACCATGCCCTGTGAAGAGCAGCTTAGGGAGCTGAATATGTTTAGCCTGGAGAAGAGAAGGTTAAGAGGTGATACGATAGCCCTGTTTAAATATTTGAAGGGCTGTCCTATTGAGGATGGTGAAAGCTTGTTTTCTGCTGCTCCAGAGAATAGAACACAGAGCAATGGATGCAAGGTACAGTAAAAGAGATTCCACCTCAACATTAGGAGGAACTTCCTGACAGTAAGGGCTGTTCAACAGTGGGGCATGCTGCTTCAGTATAATGGAGTCTCCTTCTCTGGAGATTTTAAACAGAGGCTGGATCACCATCTGTCGGGGAGGGAGGTCAGTAGTCTGTTCCTGTATGGCAGAAGGGGGTTGGACTGGATGGCCCTTGTGGTCTTTTCCAATCCTATGATTCTATTAATTGTTTCCCAGCTTGCCCTGGAGAGCCTACAATGTGGGACTGCAGCATTTGGTCAGCATGCAGAAGATTCCTAACTCAGTCCCAAGCTTGGCCAACCCAAAAGGGATGCAGGTAACAAGGCTGGGGAGCCCAAATATCCAATTACATCTTGGGTAGCTTCTTATATTCCTCTGCCTAAGAAAGTAAGGACAATCTGGGGGATCAAGACAGCACTGGGGTGAGTAAATTAGCCACAATGACCAAGGGATTCTGGGAGTTGTAGTCAAAAAAAGGATTTAATTCAATTTCCAATTTAAAAGGATACACAGAAAATAACTAAGCTGAAGAATATTTCTCACCTACTGACATCCAAGCCACAAGTAAGCAGCAGCTGCATCTGTGAGCCTTTTTTTGTGCTGTCCCCCCTTTTGTTCTTTCTGGACAACCTGACAGTAATTCCTCTGAAATGTCACCCTTTGCTAAATTAACACGATGTTAGGGAAATGCTGTTGTGTTGGACAATCTCAAGGAAATGCTCTCTCCAAGTCTTGTTATAGCAAAGAAATTCCTTTAATGAGCACTGAAAGTTGCACTGAAAATACTTGCTTAGACGAATATGAATAGGCATCAAGGCAGCAGACTTCTAGAAAGTCCCTCACCCTTGGAGAGGCAGTTTAGCTGTACTGGAATGTGGCCAATGAAAGAAACAGAAACCTGTGTCTTGCAACATGCTAGCAAGTAGTGGCCACAGAGGTTGCTTCAAGGGCAAAGAAAAGTTACTCTTAGGATTACTATAGAAGTAAGTTTGAGGATAACATTTCCAGTAAGGTAATGGCCGGGGGAATCTTTCTGGTTATCATTTAAAAGCTAACACTTACAAGATCTAGGTATGCTACTGTTTTTGCCTATCTTTTTTCCTCACCCCAGCAACAAGCCGTCCAAAACTCATTGTTGTTTGAAGATGGGAAGAACATTTTTGTACTACAATTCCCATTCTAGTCAGCATAGCTAATGGCAAGGAATGCTGAAAGGTGCCATTCATTTAGCAACATCTGGAGGGCTACAAAATTTCTATCCCAGATTTAGGAAGTGGGGAGTTTTAAAACCCATAAAAAAGTGCCTGAAGGCAAATACCTTGAAGTCCTTGCTGTCTGCTTCTTGCAGCTTCTTCAGCCGGAAGTCTCCTTCACAGGGGTTCAGAGCAGATGGTGGTGCCACACATGAACATTTGCATTCTGGTCCAGACGTTATTGTTTCTACCACGTAAAAATCCTCTGGTTTGGATGCTCCTTCATTCACCCTCTGGCAGGCACTTCTGCTCAGGGGCCTCACCACACACTTGCACTGACAGTTTGGGCCTTCGGATACTGCCTTCACTTTGTCATAATCACCCAGCAACTAGGCAAGGAAAAGGAACAAAAATATAAGCTGGTCAATTTGTTTGGAAAGTAGCCCTTCCCCCGTCCCCAACTATGTGTATGCTTTTGTGGAGTGTTTGGGAGAGGCACAGACATTCTGAAATCCTGAAGAAATAGGTCACTGGTTTAAAATATTGCTTACTCTTAGCATTTTCTGTTCCTTGGGTATCTGGGAAAGTAATTTCTTCCACTACCCAGCCCTCCCAAACCAACTTAGTTCATCTCCCCTCAAATATATTTGGCCTCTCTGTAAAGGGTTTTGGGAAATTAAAAAGGAACAATTATCAAACCCTTCATTCCAGAATGATCTCATTTAAATCAGAGCCAGTTGGGAAGTTCCCCTGAACAGGCCTTATTGATATGAACAGGAGTTGCCCTAGGATCTCTGCTCTCCCAATTACTTAAGTGTGGCTTATGTAAGAAAATTTCCCATGAGTTCTCATGAGACTGCACCAGATAAAACATTATGGTATTCTTGAAATAAAGGGGGTAAGGTCAATCCCATAACAAACTTTCCTGGAAGCATGCAAGACATGCATGCATGCCCTCTTAACAAAAAGATAAGACCTTTAGTTGAGCTCTGAAACAGAACAGCACATCTGGCTCAGCCCAAAGCCACTCTCTTAACAACTGTCAATGCCATTCAGAAAATTTCCTTTAGAGGGATACTGAGACACAAAACTGGAGAATAAAAAATAGACCAAGTGCATATTTTTCTTATTGTATGCTGAGCTTTCCAATGGTGGAGACCCTTATTCAAGTGTCGAGTAGAATGAAGTGTCTTGAGGCCAGTGTTTAGCAACAAACACTGAAATTTGCTACTAAGGGCACATTTAAAGAGAAACATTTTACCTATCTACCTTTACTGATGTTTTCAACAAAAAGAAGGCAATGAATACTGATCATTATCCCTTTCTTTTGGTTCATGTGGGAACCAATGATACTGCAAGGCACAGCCTTCAGAATATCATAAGGGATTATGAGGCTTTGGGTAGGAAGTTGAACGAGACAGATGCAAAGGATGTCATCTCATCTTCTCCCAGTCAAAGGGCATGGTCCAGGAAGGGAAAAGAAAATAGCGGATGTAAACAACTGGCTCCGCAGATGGTGCCGCCAAGAACAATTTGGATTCTTGGATCATGGTCTGAGGTTCCATGAGGAAGGACCTCTGGCAAGGAATGGGTTGCATCTCACACCAGTTGGCAGAAACGTTTTTGCCAGGAGGGCTTTAAACTGAGTTATGTGGGGGAGGGAGACAGTATTCTGGAAGGCAAAAGGGATAGAAAAAATAGCCAAACTGTCATAGAAGGAACAAGACAAACAGTGCAAGGACCCAAAAGTGGGAGGCAAAAAAAACTTGCACAGGCAGCAAGTAGGGGGGACCCATGGTTTAAGATGTCTTTACACTAATGCTCAATAAGCAAGATGAACTTGAACTCCTAGTACTACAAAGCAAATATGATATAATAGGCATTACTGAAACCTGGTGGGATGAGTCTCATGATTGGAATGGAGAAATACAGGGGTATAACCTTTTCAAGAGAAACAGGCCAAACAGGAAAGGAGGAGGAATAGTCTTATATGTCGGACATTTACACCAGTGAAGAGATCCAGGACATCAATCCTGGAAACCAAGTGGAGAGCATCTGGATAAAAATTAAAGGGGAGGGAAACAACAGGGATGTTATTGTGGGAGTCTACTACAGACCCCCGAGTCAGACGGAGGAACTGGATGATGCCTTTCTAGAACAGATGACCACACACTCAGAAAGGAGAGATGTAGTAGTGATGGGGGACTTCAATTATCCTGATATTTGCTGGAATTCAAACTCAGCCAAATCCTCAAGGTCTAGCGAATTCCTCACTTGCCTCAAAGACAATTTCATTGTCCAAAAGGTGGAAGAGGCAACAAGAGGATCAGCTTTTTTGGATCTGATCCTAACCAACAGGGATGACCTAGTTAATGGAGTGCAAGGGGTGGGATCCTTAGGTGGAACTGATCATGTTCTCCTGGAGTTTGTTATACAATGGAAAGGAGTAGCCAGGCATAGTCAGACATGCATCCTAGACTTTAGGAGAGCAGATTTTAGTAAACTTAGAGAAATACTGGGGGTGATCCCATGGTCAGGAATACTAAAAGAGAAGGGAGTTCAAGATGGATGGGGCTTTCTGAAAAGGGAGATACTGAAAGCACAATTTCAAACAGTTCCAATGAGGAAGAAAAATGGGAGGTGTCTCAAGAAACTAGGATGGAACTAAGGAACTCAAGAAACCAGGATGGATGACTAAGGAACTTTCAACTGAGCTAAATTTTAAACAGAACGTGTATAAGAAATGGAAAAATTGGAAAATCACCAAAGAGGAATTCAAACAAATAGCTAACCTGTGTAGGGGTAAAGTCAGAAAAGCTAAAGCACAGAATGAACTCAGGCTTGCTAGAGAGGTTAAGAACAATAAAAAGGGCTTTTTTGATATGTCCGCAGCAAAAGGAAGAAGAAGGAAATGGTAGGGCCACTGCATGGAGAAGATGGCAAAATGCTAGCAGGGGACATAGAAAAGGCAGAATTACTCAACACCTTCTTTGCCTCAGTCTTCTCAGAAAAGGAAAAGGCTGCTCAACCTGAGAATAATGGAGCAGAAGACAGAATAGGGGAATTTCAGCACAGAATAAGTAAGGAGATAGTACAGGAATACCTGGTTAATCTAAATGAATACAGTATATGTCTCCAGGACCAGATGAACTACATCCAAGAGTATTAAAAGAACTGGCAAATGTAATATTGGAGGCATTGGCAATAATCTTTGAGAACTCCTGGAGAACAGGAGAAGTCCCAGCAGACTGGAGGAGGGCAAACGTTGTCCCCATCTTCAAAAAGGGAAAAAAAGAGGATCCCAACAATTATCGTCCAGTTAGTCTGACATCTATACCAGGAAGGAGAACATTAAACGGAGAGTCTGTGAACATCTAGAAGGCAATTCCTTAATCACAAAAAGTCAACACGGGTTTCAGAGAAAGAAGTCATGCCAGACAAATCTTATGTCTTTTTTTGATAAAATTACTAGCTTGGTAGATGAAGGGAATGCTGTGGATATAGTATATCTGGATTTCAGTAAGGCCTTTGACAAAGTTGACATTCTTGCAAACAAGCTTGTAGAACGTGGGCTAAACAAGGCAGCTGTTACATGGATTTATAATTGGTTGACCGGCTGAACCCAAAGGGTGCTCAACAATGGCTCCTTTTCATTCTGGAGAGAAGTGACCAGTGGGGTCCCACAGGGCTCTGTCCTGGGCCCAGTGCTATTCAACATCTTTATCAATGACAGAATTGGGGGCATACTCATCAAATTTGCAGATGACACCAAATTAGGAGGAGTAGCTAATACTCCAGAGGACAGGACCAAAATTCAAAATGACCCGAATAGACTAGAAAGCAGGGCCAAAGCTAACAAAATGAAATTCAACACAGAGAAATGGAAGGTACTGCACTTAGGGCAGAAAAATAAAATGCACCCAGATGGGTGACATCTGGCTAAATGAAACTACATGTGAAAGGGATCTGGGAGTCCAAAAGTTGAACATGAGTCAACAGTGTGACGTGGCACCTAAAAAGGCCAATGCAATTTTAGGTTGCATCAATAGAAGTATAGTGTCTAGATCAAGGGAAGTAATAGTGCCACTATTTCTGCTCTGGTCAGGCCCCACCTGGAACATTGTGTCCAGTTCTGGGCACCACAATTTAAAAAGGATGTGGAGAAACTGGAGCATGTCCAAAGGAGGGTGACTAAAATGGTGAAGGGTCTGGAAACCATGTCCTATGAGGAACGACTTAGGGAGCTGGGGATGTTTAGCCTGGAGAAGAGAAGGTTAAGAGGCGATATGATAGCTCTGTTTAAATACTTGAAGGGATGTCATATTGAGGAGGGAGCAAGCTTGTTTTCTGCTGCTCCAGAGACTAGGACCTGGAGCAATGGATGCAAGCTGCAGGAAAAGAGATTCCACCTAAACATAAGGAAGAACTTCCTGAGAGTAAGGGCTGTTCGACAGTGGAACAAACTCCCTCGGGCAGAACTGACATGAGATATGTGTTTGTCATATTTATACTTGTGTCTGCTTTTCTCTTCCTTCTACTTCACATTCCAGTCTCCAGGTGAAGCAGTCTACAGAGACACAAGAATGATCTGGCCTGATGGGTCTAGTTTGATAGTCTGAGCAGACTTCTTTATGTACCACATCAAAACATACAGACTACATGACTTTAACATCATCTCCCCCTTTTCCACCCACATATGCGTATTTTTAAACCATCTTTGCCTAGTGAAGAAACATCTGAAAGGTTGCACAGAAATTATGCCTACAAGGTACTGAGAGTCAGCATGGTGTAGCTGTTTCAGTGTTGGACTAGGACCCTGGGATGCAGGGTTTGAATCCCCGCTCGGCCTTAAGTCACTGGGTGGTTTTAGGCCAGTCAAACACTCTTAGCCTCAGAGGAAGGCAAGGGCAAACCCCTCAATGACTTGAAGACATACAACCACAACAATAAATGTACTACCACAACATAGAGTTTTGTTGTGATTAGGGTTTGACAGTTGAGACATAATACTGGGATGAGCTTCCTTACCCCTGGTTTTGCATGATACCTGAACTGAGTCACAGTTCTGATAGTCAGAAAGTTAAGAAGAAAGAGGAGAGATGCTACAAATAGTCATCCGGAAAAGTAAAATTTCTAAACGCTGGGTTCTGCCACTCTTGTTGTGCAGTTAGGGCACCAATAGGCAGATAAAGACTCTGAAGCATTTTTTTAAATGTAAAAAAGCCTCAAGTAGAAGCCCCAAACATTTTGATTACTCCTGCTTTCTTTTTCATGCCTAAGCCTTGGTTTCAAGCAGTCTTCTGATTAGCTTGCAGGCTGCAGCAGGACGCACTACCCCAGCAGCTGGACATCCATTCAATACACAATTGTTCCTGTAACTTTATGACACTCTCATGCTCCCTCAGGCAACACAACTCCCTGTCTTTCAGATTTGTATATTAAGCCACTATTGTTCTGTTTCATCCTGGAGAGAAGTGACCAGTGGGGTCCCACAGGGCTCTGTCCTGGGCCCAGTACTGTTCAACATCTTTATCAATGACTTGGAGGAAAAAATTGGGAGAATATTTATCAAATTTGCAGATGACACCAAATTAGGAGGAATAGCTAATACTCTAGAGGACAGGATCAAAATTCAAAATGACCTGAATAGACTAGAAAACTGGGCCACAGCTAACAAAATGAACTTCAACAGGGAGAAATGTAAGGTACTGCACTTAGGGCTGAAAAATGAAATGCACAGATATAGGATTGGAGACACCTGGCTGAACAAGACTACATGTGAAAGGGATCTTGGAGTCCAAGTAGACCACAAGTTGAACATAGTCAACAATGCGATGCAGCAGCTAAAAAGGCCAATGTGATTTTAGGCTGTATCAATAGAAGTATAGTGTCTAGATCAAGGGAAGTCATAGTGCCACTATATTCTGCTCTGGTCAGGCCCCACCTGGAATATTGTGTCCAGTTCTGAGCGTCACAATTCAAAAAGGACATTGAGAAACTAGAGCGTGTCCAAAGGAGGGCGACTAAAATGGTGAAGGGTCTGGAAACCACGCCCTATGAGGAACGCCTTAGGGAGCTGGGGATGTTTAGCCTGGAGAAAAGAAGGTTAAGAGGTGATGATAGTCCTGTTTAAATATTTGAAGGGATGTCATATTGAGGACGGAGCAAGCTTGTTTTCTGCTGCTCCAGAGACTAGGACCCGGAGCAATAGATGCAAGCAGCAAGAAAAGAGATTTCACCTCAACATTAGGAGGAATTTCCTGACAGTAAGGGCTGTTCGACAGTGGAACAAACTTCCTCAGAGTGTAGTGGAGTCTCCTTCCTTGGATGTCTTCAAACAGAGGCTGGATGGCCATCTGTCGGGGATGCTTTGATCTGGATTTCCTGCATGGCAGGGGGTTGGACTGGATGGGCCTTGAGTCTCTTCCAGCTCTATGATTCTATGAAGGAGGACAGTTTTTTAACCCATAACTAAATTTAGCAGCTGAGCCATTTCTGCCATTTTATTTTGTTTACAATATGGTGGAGGCTAAATTTATTTGCTGCTTTAGTAATAGAAGCTGATCAAATAAAACATTCTGTGCCCAATTTGCTTCCTTTATATCACCACACACACGTTTGGTATTCCATCAATGCAGCATTAAATATGAGAAGGTTTTCAACTGGCAAAAGGAAGGAGTCTTGTTTGTAAGAAAACTGAAACAAACAGTGTAAATTTATTCAGTTGTGGAGGAAAGTGATGTGGAAACCATCTTCCATCTAAGTAACAATAATTGATTTCATTCACAGTGAAGAGCCAAAGACACTGCCCACTCACTGCATGACTCACTTTAATAAAGAGTTTTGATTTAGTATTTCTGGCTCATTTCAGCAGCTGTTGGAATCCATGGCAGCTGTCAGTTTAAGATGACTTTAGCCACAGGTGAAAGGCAACAGAGGCCGGTTGAAAACTCTAGTTGCTTGCCACAGCTCTACACATATCTCTTCAGAAGGACATGCCACTTAGGAGTAAGTAATATTATGAACAGTGGGCCTTGATAATGAGCACACAGGTAGAGGATTCAACTTACACACAGTGATCCTAAATATGCTACACAACTAAACAAGGTCCTAGAACAGGGGTCGGCAACCTCCGGCCCACGGGCCGGATCCGGCCCCCGGAGGCCTTCGTTGCGGCCCCCGGGGGCGGTTGCCGCCGCCGCCGCCACTGCCGCCGGGCAAAAAAATAATGGCACCCAGATTGGCAAAAAGCCGCGCTGGGTGCCGCCATTTTTCGCCCAAAATGGTGCCGAACTCTCGCGTGAACTTCTTTGAGGTCATGCGAGACTTGGGCGCCATTTTTTCGCCCAAAATGGCGGCGCCCAGAGGTGAAGTCTTGCGCGACCTCAAACAAGGTCGCGCGAGACTTCGGCCTCCAGGAGGCCCGATCCAGCCGTCGGAGCCCTGTTCGAGGGCTCCGGCGATGGCATCGGGCCTCCTGGAGGCCCAATGCCGTCGCTGGCGCCCTCAAAGAGGGCTCCGACGGCCGCATCGGGCCTCTGGAAGGCCCGCTGAAGCCGTCGGAGCCCTATTTGAGGGCAACGGCAGTGGCAGCAGGCCTCCTGGAGGCCCGATGCCATCGGTGGCGCCCTCCAACAGGGCTCCAGCGGCGGCAGCAGGCCTCCAAGAGGCCCGGTGCCGTCACTGGGGTCCTCCAAGAGGCTTTTTTGCCGGCCTCTGACAGGGCCTGGGGCCCCGTCAGGGGCCTGCAAAGATGGGGAGGCCTGGCCCCCGGAGGGTGAAAGCTCCACCCCCAGCACATGGCCCCGCCCCGGAGGGTGGAAGCTCCACTCCTGGCATGTGGCCCCGCCCCCGGAGGGTGGAAGCTCCACCCCTGGCATGCAGCCCCGCCCCCGGAGGGTGGAAGCTCTACCCCCGGCTTCGGCCCCCCAGTCGCCTGAGGGACAGCAACCCGGCCCCCGGCCCAAAAAGGTTGCCTACCCCTGTCCTAGAATGTCAGCCAGATTCAAAAGACAACATGGTCTCTATACCCTTAAAAGTTGTGTAGAAAAAAATTCAGCTGATGCAGTTTCAATTCAAAGCAACATCTACTGCAAATATTTCTACACAACTATCACACCTGTAGGAAGCCTTGTGCTCTTTTGCATCAGTCCAGCCTTAAGCGTTTTCTTAGGAACAGTGAAGAAAGCTGACAGGAAGCAAAGCAATTCATCTGTTGAAGCAGGAGAGTTCTCTGGGGACAATGAGATAAATAACTATATAGGGTCTGCCTTGCTTTGGACTTATCATGAGATGACGTCTCACTGGAAAGGAGGGCAATGTTTGGTAAAGTGGAAGGCAGTAGGAAAAGAGAGATGCCGCACTAGAGATGGCTTAATTTGATCAAGGATGCCTGGGCTCTGAGACTGCAAGACCTGAGCAGGGGAGCCCTTGCAGGGCTCCATGAATTAAATTCCCATGTATGTAGTGCTGCTGGAAGAGCTAAGACACAGCCTTAGTTTATGGATCACTGCCATTCAAAGCTAATGCCACAGAACTGAAAAAAATTATTAGGTGGGTGGCATAATGCCAAGAAGGCTGTCATAAAGCCAAGCTGACTTAAGGGCAAATAATAACAGTAAGACTTCAACATATCAAGCAGCCAGTGAAGATGAAGCAAGTTTACAGAATTTATACTGCAAAGTTATTGTAACATGCAAGATGGCAACCCACACATGCACCTGTATCTCACTGCAGGGCTTGGAAAAGTTACTTTATTGTACTGCAACTACCCAAATTCATCAGACGGGATGGCAGCATGGGGGATTCTTGGCATTATATGTCCCCCCCAATAACCTTTCTCAGTTCTGCGGCATTAGTTTTGAATGGCAAGGATCCAAAAATTACGGCTGTAGCTTAGCTGTTCCAGCAGCACTAGCTATGTTAGAATGTAGTTCATAACTTGTAAAAGTTAACTTTCACAGGCAGCTAGGAATCAGAGTACAGAAACAGGCGTTGTTGTTGTTGTTGTTGTTGTTGTTGTTGTGTGCCTTCACCTTGCTTCCAAGCCACAGACCTCAAGCCCCACTCAATTCCACATAGTCCGCCAAGGGATCCTGAAGCACTTTTGAGACTAACTGGGAAAAAGAAGCTGGTGTGGGCTTTCCTAGACTTGAACTACTATGTTTTCAAAGTGTGAGCTACTTGGGTCCCTTTTGGGGAGAAAGTGGCATTAAAATGAAATCAGTCAATCATTTCCTGAGGAAGTGGGCTCAAGTCTCCAAAAACTCCTGCTGCCAACTTCTTTCTTTCTTTCTTTCTTTCTTTCTTTCTTTCTTTCAGTGAGTTTCACAGGTGCCCAAGATCTCTTTGCATGGTGATTGTCCAGACTAACAGGGTTGCCTTGGGATTCAGTTCCAAACTGGCATCTGGATGCCAGAAGTGCAAACTTCATGGCTGGGTTGGAGGACCAATTTTGAGGGGACTCCAAAGAGAAGACACCCAAAGGTGAGATCCCTGCCCAAAAAAGGCTGAGTGTATTTGGAGACTGGACCCTGGTGCCTTTTTTCCTTTCTGGGGCTGCCTTGGCCCAGACCAGACCCCCAGGGCTCAAGGCAGAAGGAGGGACAGAGATTCCCCCTCGACATTAGGAGGAACTTCCTGGCCCTTAGGACTGTTGGACAGTAGAACACACTCCTTCCTCGGAGTGTGGTGGAGGCTCCTTCTTTGGAGGTCTTTAAGCAGAGCCTGGATGGCCATCTGTCAATAGGGATGCTTTGACTGAGAGTTCCTGCATGGCAGAATGGGGTTGGGCTGGATGGCCCTTGGGGTCTCTTCCAACTCTAGGGTTCTGTGATCCTATGCTCTGGGGGAGGGACAGTCTGCGGCCTTCAGGGTCCTGGGATTGCGCTCCCAAGAGGGGTCTGCTCCCCCTGGACCCCTTTAGCCCCTTGGGCCATCTGCTTCTGAATCCCCTTTCATCCCACTGAGCCTTGGGCCTTTGCCTCCAGGCAGGAAATCCTCTCAAGGGCCAGGCGCTTCGGGGGCCCCTTCCTCCTGCCCCAGGCCAAAGAGAGTTGGAAGAGGCCCCAAGGAGGGTCACCCAGTCCAAGCCCCTTCCTTCCGCCATGCAGGAACTCCCCATCAAAGCAGCCCCTGGGACCCAGGGCCATCCAGCCTCTGCTTGAAGCCCTCCAGGGTAGGAGCCCCAGCTCCTTGGTCCGCAGGGGAGGCTGGGGCTCTGGGGCCCAGGCGTGGCGCCACTCTCTCAGCCCAGTCCGCGGGAAAGGGCCGGGGGAGGTCCTCCTACCTGGGAGAGGATGTTCTCCTGGTTGTCTGCCTCGTCCTGGAGCGAAGAAGAAGAGGAGCAGCAGCTCCAGCTCCAGCAGCCCAGCAGCACCAGCAGCAGCCCCTTCCCCAGCGGCGCCATGGAGGCTCTTCTGGGGGCCAAGGAAGGAAGGACCGGCCAAGAGACAGAGGCAGGGAGCTGGAAGGTAGTCAGCTCAGGCCAGGGCTCCCAGGAGGAGGAGGAAGAAGGAGGAGGAGGAGGAGGAGGAAGGCTCCCCGGCTCCTCCTCTCCTCCTCCTCCTCCTCTGTCCCCTTCCTTCCTTTCTTCTGCCAGGGAGGAGGAGGAGGAGGAGTGGCTCCCCCAATGAAGCCCCGGCCTTTGTCTCTCCTCTGAGTCCAGACCCCCGCAGGGACCCCTCCCTCTCTCTGTTGGATGTGGGTCTAGTGAGTAGGTCTCACAGAGTCATAGAACTGGAAGAGGCCACAGGGACCATCAAGTCCAACCCCCCGCCATTTTTGGAAGGAAGTAGACTCAAACTTAGGAAAGTTCATGCTGCCAATTGCTTTCTTTCAGTTATTCCCCAAAGTGCCACAGTATCTCACTACATGCTTAAAACGGTATAGAAATTAAATGCACATGGATACATTGCAGAGGGTCTGTGTGGTGTAGCGCTTTTAGCACTGGACTATGACTCTGGAGATCAGGGTTTGATTCCCATCTTGACCATGACCTTGGGCAAGTTACACTCTCTCAGCCTCAGGGGAAGGCAATGGCAACCCCCCTCTGAAGGAATCCTGCCAAGAAAACCCCATGAGATGGTGGCCTTAAGTGGGAAACAACTTGAAGGCCCACAACAACAAACAATGCAAAGCACATCTTATGCATCTCCTGCTGCCAAGCACTTTCTTTCAATGAGTCTCAAAGGTTCTGCAAGATCTCTCTACAACAACAACAACAACAATAATTATATCCAACTGCCTCTGAGGAAGTAGGCTGAAGCCTAGGAAAGCTCATGCCACCAACATCTTTCTTTCGGTGAGTCTCACAGACCTCTCTACAGACTGATTCCACAGACTAACACTGCTATATCTGTGAGTTCTAATAGAATCCATGTCAGTCTGGGAAATGGTGGCCAAAGGGTTGGCAGCCCCTCTGGGAGCCTCTGAGGGAAAACAGCTGAGGGCCTGCGCTTTGGGAGACTCCAGCCCAGTTGAGGCTTGCCTCTGAAGAAGGAGAGCCAGTCTAGGAAAGCCCATGCTGCCAACTTCACTCTTTTGGTGAGCCTCAAGGGTGCTACCAGATCCCTTGGCATACTTTCAAGTAAATAGGTTTCCCACACAAGCAAAATTGTGCTCAGACTTCTGCAACACAGGTTGCAACCATACATAGGACATTAGCACGCAAAGAAAATCAGGGGTTTAACCAGCAATTAACCTGTGAACATCACACAATCACAATTAAAGATTTTCACACACAACACATTTAAAGAGCCGCTATCCCAAAGAGCCCTCACTGTCAGTATGTTCCTCCTAATGTTGAGGTGGAATCTCTTTTCCTGTAGCTTGCATCCATTGTTCCGGGTCCTGTTTTCTGGAGCAGCAGAAAACAAGCTTGCTCCCTCCTCAACATGACATCCCTTCAAATATTTAAACAGGGCTTTCATATCATCTCTTAACCTTCTCTTCTCCAGGCTAAACACCCCCAGCTCCCTGAGTCTTTCCTCATAGGGCATGGTTTCCAGGCCCTTCACCATTTTAGTCAGCCTCCTTTAGACACGCTCCAGTTTCTCAATGTCCTTTTTAAATGATGGTGCCCAGGACTGGATACAGTATTCCAGGTGGGGCCTAACCAAAGCACCATTACTTCCCTTGATCTAGACACTATACTTCTATTGATGCAGCCTAAAATTGAGAAAGAGAGAAAGACTGCATGCTAGATGGGTGGACTCAGTTAGGGAGATCAGGGGTCTGAATTTACAAGACCTATGCAGAGCAGTGGATGACAGGGGGCCTTGGAGGGAGATTTTTCACCCACAGGGTCACCATGAGCCGGGGTTGACTTAGGGACAGTTAACAAACAACAAAAACTTGTCTATTGGCTGAATCTTGCCTTAGTCTTGCTTCATGTTTACCCCTGTCCCAGTGCCTATACACTTGTAAACAAACAGTTTTACCTAGTTGGAGTGCCTTATATTCCTGGCTTGTTCATTGGTGAGGCAGAGATGTAGAGACTGGAGATATGAAGAACTGAGAATTGGGGAAGGGGAACTCCCATACTATAAGAGAGGCCCACACACCCCTCAGCTACCTTTCATGTGTGTTGCCAGTGGAAATACCAATCCTTTCTGCACTGTGAAATTAATCCAAAGCTTCTTGAACTGGATGGATGTCTTTTGATGCAAATGATTCCCATTCACACCTGGGGCTACTCATGGTTACACGCGGTTTATTGCTGGAATTCCAGGTGGATCAGAGCCAACCACATTTTAGCTCAAGGGTACTAAGATTAAACCAAAACATTTTTTTTTAAATGTTAAGCTTCAAGGGTAGAGAGAAAAAAAGTAATATGCTTGCACTTTTTATTAAAATCAAGAATGAATCAAATATGGACATTTTCATACTCAACCACAATGCCCCTCTCATTTTCTCAATTTAATGGTGTTACCGAGTATGGATTTATATCAAATTTTGGGTGCTATGCGGTCTGAAGCTATGATACCTGAATGACCCCACAGTGAGCCGCCAAGGTAGCTGCCTCCCTGAAAGGTGTCAGACCTCATGTATTGTGCAACTATTGTGTAGCTTTTGGCTTGGCAAAGCCCAAGCAATCAACACCTTTGTTTAGCAAGTCCTATAGCCTGGGGATATGTTTAGCCCTATATATACCCTGAGTTTTCAGCCCTTCTTTGGGCTTTTGAGCATTAAGTTATTTGAGCCTGAGATTCCTGAGCACCTTGCCTGCTCCGCTGAAATCACTGAGAGAAGCCAAGCTCACTGTCACCGGGCTGCTAAATTAAGCTTTTGCCCGCCAGAACTCAGCTCCTAAGCCACTGCGGCTGCTCCTTCTTTCCCGTTCCCACGGCGGTGATCCACTATCCATCCAAGCATCATCCAGCTTCCTGGAGAAGACATCTAAGGTAATATTCCCAGCGGTGCCTTTTTCTTCCATCCTTTGCTTCCCGAACTCTCCCTTACCCGCTATAGCATTGAATTAGTGTGTGCGTGTGTGATCCCTTTTGTTGTGTGACTTTAATAAATGTTCATAGTTTAACTGCACCTCATTGGTATCCGAGTCTCTTTCTCTTGGGGGTGGACTAGGTGACCTCTGGTATACACATAGGGACACGATCCCATGCATGCTTTGTTAGGACACGCCTCTTGCAAATATTTGAGCTAATTAAAAATTCCCCTAATTCAATCCTTCCTAACAATGGCTTTAATTTAAAGTGCTCCTGCTGATTAAACATCAGTGAAATGACTGGAGTTGAGTTAGATCACTTGAAATAATGTTACTCTACAAATAAAGATACTCTTATAGGCGACTTGGAAGAAAATAAATTCATTTGAAATGTAGTCCTGAAGAATAGCTCTACAGATAGTCTCTGGGCAGTACTCATCCCGTACTCGACCCAGGCTTCTCCCGGACCTTTTAAAGAACGGGAAAATCTGAGGAAAGCACATGCTGCCAACTTCTTTCTTTCTCAAAGGTGCTACAAGATGCCTCTACATACTGATATAAAAGCAAAGTAAAAGAAACTTTGACCAAAGAAAAATAAGCAGGGATCTGTGAAGGATTTTTAAATAATGACCTTACTGCTAAAAAATATTTACACCAGCAATAACAAAAATCTTTATATCTGAAGCTGGAAGAAACTGTTAAACCCTGGGATGACAAGGCAGTTAAAGATGTCTACTGCTGAATAAACAGAAAGAAGAAAAATGTGTCTGTCTGCACTGTAGAAGATGCAGAACCATAGACCTCAGCTGACATTTGTAAGAATAGAGGCTGCCACTGCACTACAGAAATAATGCAGTTTGACACCTCCTTAACTGCCATGGCTTAATGCTATGGAATCCTGGGATGTGTAGTTTGTTGTGGCACCAGAGCTCTCTCACAGGGTAAATATCTCGCAAAACTACAAATCCCAGGATTCCATAGCACTGAGCCATGGCAGTTAAAATGGTGTCAAACTGGGTTATTTCTGCAGTGCAGATGCAGCCAGTGTGTGAAAAACTCATGAAAGAGTTCCCAGTTCCAACTTTGATGGATTTTCCAAATCAAACTTAAAATGAACAGTTTTCTCTAGGAACAAAATATATCTATCTTAAAGGGTGTACCTACACATTCTCAATATTACATTTTTGTTTTTCTAAGTTTAAGAATATTTAACTTGTCCTGAGGCTTGGACTCCATCCCTGAGGACAGGAAAGTGGCCAATGCAGTGACAATTTCTGAAAAGTGATCCAGGGAAATCACAGGCTTGTCAAAATCATGACTGTTTTGTATTAGGTAAAATAATTTTTAAAGATAAACCATTCAAGCATATAGAATAGGTGTGGGAAACATGCACCACTCCTTTGTTTACTCTGTGCATTGATTAAACTGGCAATCTTTTGGCAGGTTCATTCTTTTGCCCACATTATACACCATTTAAAAGTTCCATTTTTGGAAACAACCATTAACTTTTGGAAGCAATTGTCTGTTGATTTGAGGTAGATGGTTTGCTGAGATAGTGGAAACTCCCTCAGATTTTGCCCACTAAATGCAGGCTTTTCAGTTTCTTTTGAAGAAAATTGGAGGTTTTATTTCCCCCTCAACTTTAAAATAGCACTTTCCTTCCTATCAGCTTCTTCTTAAATATTATTAATCATTTCTCCCCCTCACTATGTACCAGGGTCTTAATTTAGCTTTCTAACAAATCTTTCCACATTCTAAAAAGGCAGACAATTCAAATTAATTTGCTCAACAGGATCAGTCTGCAGGAAGCCCCAGTGGTTTGTTTTGTAGGCATTCACTATTTTTTGCAAATTACTGTAAGGGAATAATAGAATCATAGAATCACAGAGTTGGAAGAGAGCACAACGGCCATCCAGTCCAACCCCATTCTGCCATGCAGGAACTCTCAATCAAATTATCCCTGACAGATGGCCATCCAGCCTCTGCTTAAAGATCTCCAAGGAAGGAGACTCCTACACTCCAAGGGAGTGTGTTCCACTGTCGAACAGCCCTTACTGTCAGGAAGTTCCTCCTAATGTTGAGGTGGAATCTCTTTTCCTGAGCTTGCATCAATTGTTCCAGGTCCTGTTCTCTGGAGCAGCAGAAAACAAGCTTGCTCCATCCTCAATATGACACCCCTTCAAATACTTAAACAGGAAGGCATCAACTAGCCAGTAAAAGCAACAGGAAGGGTATTTTGTAGACTAACAAAAGCAATCAAGAAAAAAGTACCAGTGTAAACAAAGGGAAAAAGGGGTGAAATAACAACTGATGACACTGAACAGAGAATAGGACTACTCTTGAGTAGCACACCCAATCTCCTCCTCCAGCACCACCTGTAAAGGGGAAGGTCACACAATGTAAGAACTACCTGTTGAATCATAGGAGGGAGGAGCGATTTCCATTTGATTGTAGGGTGGGAGATAATCCAGTTTTTTTTTGGGGGGGGGGGGGGAGTGTGCAATATTAGGAGCTTATCCCATGGCGTTTTAATTCGGATTACCTCTATCTGGTTTAAACCTTAATTCAGGCAGCATCCTGATATTATTAGATGGTTTCCGGCACCTAATTTGCCACCTGAATACAGTCTGGGTCTATCCTCACTCCACCGGCCATTTTTCCAAGCCGGAAAACTCTCAGATCCAAAAAGAGCCAGGAGGAGCAGATCTGGAAGTGGGAATGGACCCAGGATGCATTCAGGCAGCATTATGTGCAAAAACCATCTGATAAAATCAGGATGCTGCCCGAATTAAGATTTAATCTGGATAGAAGTAAAACAGATTAAAACACCATGGGATAAACTCTTTAGACTTACATCCTGCGAATATCACTGAGTATTATTCTAGTAGTGTGAATCTGAGCAATGCAATATAGTTTAATCGCTTTTAAACAGTCCTCGTGAGGCAAAAACTGCTTAACCGCTGCATCACAATAAAGTAGTAACATCCTTTTGTTAAATCCTTAAATTAAACAGAACACAACACAGTAAGGTTTCAAAAAAATACAGAAAAGCATGTAAACATATGAATCCCTTAAGTGTAAAAGAGCACATGACCTATGAGGTAGTGTAGCCTAAAAGAAAATATTTTCTCTAATTTTGGATCTGTGACTCATTTATAACCTACATTTATTTGGGGAGGGTTTTTTCTTTGTTTTTTAAAAAAATAAATAGTGTGGTAGGATGGACATTAGTACTGCAGGCTAGGCATGATCTTCCCAGTGGAACTGCAAGAGAAAGGCAAAAGTCTTAGGAGTTTATCAAACGGGTCGGGAGGCTCTCAGTTTCGAAAGAGAAGATAGCGAGTTCAGTTGGAAAAGTCACGCAATTACGTGATTACTTAGCAAAGCGTAAATATGTTGTATTGGCCTCCCCGAATGCAATTCTGTGCAAAGTAAGCCATCACATCGGTGGGTTCTTAATTGCAAATTGGCACCCTTGCGCATGCTCAGTGAGGGCAGAATCGGATCGTGACTTTTTTACACTTCTGATGGGGCTTGTCTCCGGTTCCCATGGTTATGTCTTGTTTCACATTATTTGTTCTTTCATTACCCTTTATTTCACGTTATTACACAATTCACATTACTTGTTCATTCCTTACCCCTTATTTCATGTTATTTAGGCAATTCACGTTATTTGTTCATTCAATACCCTTTATTTCAGGTTATTTAGGCAATGCACTTTATTTGTGCATTCATTACCCCTTAAAGCAGTGGTTCCCAACCTTTGTTGGGCCACAACCCCCATTGCAGACGAAAGTCCCGCCTGCGGCCTTCCTGATCAGTTGGGAGGCCAGGAAGGGGTGGGACTTTCGGCCACCTACAAGCCCCAGCGGCCTTTGCGGACAGAAGTCCCACCCTTTCCCGGCCTCCCAACCAATTAGGGAGGCCGCCGGGGAAGAAGGGCCGGGACTTCTGGCCTCAAAGGTTGCTGGGGCTTCCAGTCCCGTCCTTGACCCCCTCTACCCGCGGGAATAAGGGGAGGAAGAGGGAGCCCGCCCCCATCCCTAGCTCTATATCACTCCTCCCAGAGCCTTTCCAGAGCAGTTCCTGCTACGGGGAGGAGGAGGAGAGAGGTAGCTGGGCAGCCATTTTGAGTGATGACTGTTTAAAAAATTTTAAAACTCTAGGGAGAGTGTGCTTGTCGCTGAAGGGGTGGAGCTTCTGCGAGTCACATCTGTGAGTCGCTGGGGGGAGGAGCTAGCAGACTAGCTCTATATCACTTCTCCCCAGGCTACCACACTCCATCCTCCCCCAAAGGAGGAGGAATGAGAGAAGAAGAACTCTTTCTCTCTTTTAGAAGCCCCCTTGCCCTGGAAGGAAGGAAGTCAGGAAAGCAAAAAGGGCCACAAAGGAGCAGGGCAAGCCTCAAGCCCACAGTTTTGGCCAGAGAGAGAGCTTGCAGGGCACCTAAAGCAGAGCCACTCTTTCCTCTGTCAAAAAAAGCTGTTTTTCCTCCCAGCTGCCAGGGAAGCCCCAGGAGCCCCGGAAGCCAAAACAAAACGGAGGATCATGGAAATTGATGCGGGGGAACACCAGGGCCACACCAGACATGCATATCACACCAAACAACACCAAACTGAATGTGAAGTTGCCTGGGAATAGGATTTGTGAATTCCCTACTTCACCAAATTTGCTTAAGTGTGGATTGATGCGTGATTGTATTCGGAGTGCATTCGGAATGCCAGCGTATGCGTGTGGTAATCTTTCGCGCAATAACGTGAATATGCATGAATGCGTTCAGGATGCCATTGGATTATACTTCCAATTTCAGTCGTGTGATATTGTCCTTAGACAATTTATCAATGCGTAAACAGCTGAAAATCATACAGAGAAAACAAGAACATGAATTGCAGGGGGTAGAAAAATGCCTTGTGATGTTAAAAAGCCTGCAGATCAGATAAGACCGGTTGAGTCTTTGAGGGCTAAAAGTATAAAATGGTTACCTTAAAACACCCCACTCTCTAGCTTTGTCCCAGCAAGTAAACGAAGAGCCCTCCAGCCAGAATCTCCTACAGAGCTGTGAGCCAGAACAAATGGTTGCTGACCGAATTCTGCCATGATCACAAAGCTGAAGTGGTCATTTGATTCTCTGGCTGTTCATCGAACTGCAAAGCCATGTGTGTTAGCACTCAGGTTATTCAGGTCATGTATAGGTTTTCCTGACAAGATTAGGTCTTATTAGTGCATCGGTGGGCAACTGTGATAAGTTTAGGGGCATAAACTGTGTAAACTGCCAAAAAACAGGGAGAGGATGAAAAACTAAAGTGAACTAGAAATGTCACTTCTAGGTTTGAAAAATTGGTGTATTTTGATGTTAAATTGTGGAGGAGCACATTATCATTATGGATAATGTGCTGTTTTTATAAGACACTTACCATCAATTAATTTTGCAGAACATATAATGTACAGTATTTGGAAATCTGTCATTAATTTATTTTATACCCTCCAAAATTTCACAGATGAAAAGCAGGACACATGTGGCCAAAAATCATCAGAGTATGGTCGAGATGGGAACAGTTGTTATTTAGGAAGAATCATTTTAATATTTAAAATATTAACACACAATCTGCAGAGAGAGGGGTTGTAAGCAGTTTGCTTTTGTCACAGCTTTCTGGCAAGGGCAAAATTCTGCCCTCTTGTCACCACCACCCCAAGTTCATTGACTGCAAATTACTTTTGCATTTTGAACTCAGCTTGAAGTTGGTTGAGGACAAAGGGGGAAAGTGGGAGGAGGAGAAACTGGCACATGTTAAAAGCATCTCAAAAGTGTGGGATAATACAGAGTTAATCTGGACTGTCCCTGTCACATTGGGACACCTGGAAGCATATTTTATCCCAGTTTTGCCACAACTGTCACTTAAATACAGTGTTCAGTGCTAACTACTATTGCTCAGAGATTAAATAATAACATCATGAAACTGACCAGAATTACTGCATAATAATCATTACAAAGGCAGAAAATAATCTTAAAAGAAAATGATTGCTATTTCTATTCTAATATTTCTAGCTTTATTTGATAGATTTATGTCACTCAGCAGCAGTGGAAACGGGGGGGGGGGGTTACATTCACGTTGCAGAAGAAAGAAAGAAAGCTGTGGTTTCTTTCTTTAGAGATGACCCATGCAGAAAACTCTAGCCTTCCATCCATGCATAAGAGGCGCCATCAAGGGGCCATTTTGCAAACTAACTTTTTTACTCTTCAATATTGAGATTAAGCAGAATGTAGTTAGGCCTGTTCTATTTCTACCTTGTAACATAGGCGGGAGACACACCGCCTCTTTGGGCGGCCTGCACCCACTCCTTTCCCCGACTGATCGGGGCCTGAGCGGCCACAGTGGCAGCCCCAGAGGCCCTGATCTGCCACTTCTCCAGGCCTCGGGGAAGTGGCAAAACGCCGCTTCCCCACCGCCTCGAAAGGGATGTCCTTGGGGCCCAACAACGGCGGGGAAAGAGGCCCCTTTCTCTTCCATTTAAAGGCTGCACCAGCGATACACACAGTGAAAGGAGCTCCATTTCAGAGCTCCTTCTGGTGCCACTGAAAGGGTGCCACAAGCTCCCTGCAGCGGTGCCACGGCATCACGCCTGTGCTGCGCCATTTGGATGCGGTGCGTCCATCACGTCAAACCCTAGAATCGCCACCGCCATGCTACATTTTGGTGGTCTGTATCCCGCCCTTTTTAGGTAAGGCCTAAATAACCTGAATCTGCTGTTGAATCTTGGAAGCTAAGCAGGGGCAGGCCTAGCTAGTACTTGGATGGAGGACCACCAAGGAATACCAAGTGCTATAGACTCTGTTTCAGAGAAGAACAATACCAAGCCACCTCAGAGTATTCCTTGCCTAAGAAAAGCCTGTGACTTATGTTGGCATAAATTGTCAGGTCACTTGAAGGCAATGTGTATGCACATATCATATTTACCCTTTGAGGCAAAAAAAAATTTTTTTTAATGAATCATAGTCTTGAGGTATCCATGCAGCACAGGATGTGGACACAAGAAAAGCTTCCAGCACAAAACCATTCCAAAATGGGGAAAGGAACTCAAAATCAAGGATATATTTGGGCACAAAAGCCCATAGAGCACTCTCAGAAGCAGCAGGAATAAAACCCAAGCCCTAAACAAGGGTAGTTAGACTTTGCAAATTAAAGGACCAGACTCCTCCATGTATGAACAAGCTAGAATGATAAGGCCTAGACAACTTGCAGACACCAGCTCAACTGTAGTTTATCAGTTATGTATTGCAGCTTGCTAGCTGCCTTGCATTCAACTCATGCACATAGAAAACACTAGTGCTTTATGAAGCCAGTGGTGGGCCTCATGCATGAGAAAACAAAGGAAGGATTCCAGAGATTGTTGGACTTCAACTCCCCAAAGCCCCCGACAGCATAGCTAATAGTTAGGGATTATGGGAGTTGGAGTACATCATCTGGGGACTCAAAGTTTAGGAACCACAGCACTATAGAATAGAATAGCCCTTTTTAAGCTAGAAATTCACTGCATTGATATCGGGCAGCTTTTCCTGAATCACTTACTGTATTGTTATTGTTAAACTGTTGGTTTTGCATATTTTTACTATTGCTGGACACAAAGGGTTTAGAATACTTGCATTTTATTTTTGTTGACATGTAAATTACTTCACCTATATAATTAACAGGGTTATTTTTCATGCTCCTAAAAATCTGTATGTAGACGCTTACATTGAAGACCTTGACCTTGAAGACGCTTACATTGGCAGTGGGTTGGAGTGGTCTGGCCTAACATTTTTCAGATACTTCAAGCACCTCCATTACAGAAGCAAGATTGGGTTAAACCATTTATGATTTTGGTTTTTGCACCTATAGCAGTTTAATGCCTTTACTGAATAAATGCTTGTTTTTCAGAGTTCTTTTTGTCATCTTGAAAACCTGCTCCCTATTTTTCTATGCTTTAAGTTGATTCATAATAAAGGCATTTTGTAGCTTCACCTGTATAAATCTCATGGTTTTGTAAGATGAAGCTATGGATATTAAATCTGTAAGAAACGGCTATTACGTTTGTAGTACAGAACATTCATAGTGAAGCAACAAACAGGGACACTTGTCGGAGCTCCAGTTTGCTGTGTAGCCAATGTCACACAGTGTGACAGAACAGCACACATACATATACAATCCCACTTGAAGAAGCAAGAACACATCTGTCCTCCAATATATTTATTATCTGAGGTAAATGTCTTCTTCTGGAAGCACTCTCACAATAGAGAAGACCCACTAGTGAAAGAGAAAATCTGAGATGTATTAAAAACAGTAATAATTAATAGGTTAGGGAAAAACACATTTATAAAAATCATAGCAGGGGCAGCACCATATTTGGGTAAGCAAAGAGTAAGTAATAAGGTATCATTTGGGTTTCTTCAGCACTCCATCATAACCCAGCAATATGTCTCCAGAGAGGCCTGCTTTCCAAAGCTAAACAAGGAGGTGGGAGTCATACTGCTTCAAGTGGAAGAAACTCTTTGTTACAAAGATAAGAAATTAGAAACATGTATGGTCTTGCTATTTTTTATTCTGCAGGTTATTGCACCTTTCTAAAAGTTGTTTCTCTAAGTCCAACAACTTTGCATACAGCTTTTCAGCCATGTCTTCACTAACATCCATCTGAAAGATAAAGCATACAAAACAAACCGGATTAGCTTTTCTCACTACTCTTCCCAAAACAGCCCTACTCTTCCCAAAGCTTGGAAAAGTTACTTTGATGTAAAAATGGGAGGAATTTATCAGTATGGTTGTATTTTAATGAGCTTTTTAGACTACAAGAATGGTGGCTGGGAAATTGAGTGTTCTGTGTTAACAATTCCCAGCCACCATTCTAACAGTCTAAAAAGTGCCTTAAAAGACAACCATACTGATACATTCCTCCCATTTTTACATTAAATACTTCCAATTATTTTTGGTTGATCATTTATTAAATTTAGCCAGTGTTTCCCACTGCCAAAAGCAGCCTCAAAGGGATTTATAACATACACAATGCAAATTCATTATTCTGTAATATAAGAAAACAGCACTGACACTAACCATAATACAATAAAAATATCTGCCACAAAAATATCATTTAAACACAATACAGTGTTTACAATACAGTACTAAAAGTTTTCATTCACAATGCACAAATTGCCTTCTCATTCCTGCCCACTCCAACCTACAATGAATATCAAAGAAGCTGTCCACAATTTTCTGATGTTAATAAAAAGACAATGGAATGTTAAGTTAAATTATTTTATACAGTACACATTAACCAAATGATAAATGGCTGTTTCATGTATTTTAGGTGCCATTATGCTTGTTTAGAAAGAAACTGCCTACTTCAGCTGAGTGTTGGCAATGTAATGCCAATAATGCTTCCCTGGATCATATGATTATTGCATGCTCAGTGATTACCCCTTTTTAGTTGGATGTACAGTTGGCCCTTGTTATTCACTTGGGGTTTGGTTCCAGGATCCCCCACGGCTACCAAAATCCATGGATGCTCAAGTCCCATTAAATACAATGGCAGAGCAAAATGGTGTTCCCTGTATAAAATTGCAAAATCAAGGTTTGCTATTTGGAATTTATACTTTTTTTAAAAATAATGTCAAGCCGTGGATGCTCGAATCTTTGGATTAAAAAATCCATGGATAAGGAGGGCTGACTGCATTACAATACACCAATTTTGTATTGGAGAAAATTTTGTATTTGTATGTGGTGTGCTCTTTTAAATTATATCTCTGAAGCATGGTATTTAACTAATGGCAAACCTGGTTGGATCCTGCATGCCCTTACTGTTCCTAACAATAAAAAAAAATTCTTCACCTATTGTTAGATGGTCAGATCACACTGCTTTAGCTATCCATGCTATAGATACTAACTTCAAGATAAGGTGTTTCCAGAAATCCTCTCAGCTTATGTCAATTTATATGGCTAGGCCACACTAGTATTTTATTTACTCTCCTCATTCCCCTCTGTTCCTTCCTTTTTGTACTCATACTTTAAAAACCCTATAATTATTTTTTAAATAAAATATTTCCTTTATTGGTACCAAGAATCTGCTATTTGAGACAGCTACTTTCCCTCACCTCGTGATATAATTTTTCATGCTTGCATGGCTGAGCATTTACCAACAGAGTAAAAGAATTTGTGGTATCTGTGTAATTTCCTCAGTGTTATATTTACCTTACGGAGCTCAATGTAATTCTTTCCAAAGACTGTGGTACAGCTGTGGCATTTCACCAGTGGGTCCAGTGTTTCAGGCTTCTGCTTGGTTAACCAAATCTAGATTAAAAATACAAGCAGCTCTCATTCAAAAAACACCCAAGCACTTTTGAGATCTCCTCTCTGGGCTTAATCTGGAGCTAAAAGACTCAGTTTGGAGACTAAGGAGGCTCAATACTCAGAACCAACAACACATCCAGTGAACATAACAAGAGGAGAAAGTGGACAGAAACAGTAAGATATGGAGTACTGGCATACTATTTTGCAGCAGAACAGCAATGTAATGGCAATAGCACTTACATTTTGATAACACTTTATAGTGCTAGGCACTCTCTAAGCCTGTAGCAGCGAACCTATGGCACGTGTGCCCTCTCTGGCATGTGAAGCCATTTTGGAGGGCATGCAGAGAGATGGGAGGGTGGGGGGAGAGGAGGAACAGGTGCATGCCTGTTCCTCCTCTTCCCTCCCTCCTATGCCCTTAGCTGCCTCTCTGGAGACAGCTAAAGGCCCAGGAGGGTGGGGGAAGAAGAAGAGGAACAGGCACATGCCTGTTCCCCCCACCCTCCTGGGACTTTAGCTTTCTCCAGAGAAGCAGCTGAAGGCCTGGGAAGGTGGGCAGGAAGAGGATGAACAGGTCTACACTTTTTCCTCTTCTTCCCCTTGCCCTCCCAGGCCTTTAGCTGTCTCTGTGAAAGTCCCGCCGCTAGAAGGTGGAAGTCCTGCCTCCTGAAGTCCTGTTCCCTTCTTCCAGGAAGTTCTGCCCCCGGCACTGGGTGCTGGAATGCCTTTCAGTCTGGACCAGGGGTAGGCAACCTTTTTGAGCCGGGGGCCGGGTTGCTGTCCCTCAGACAACTCGAGGGGCCAAAGCTGGGGGGTGGAGTTTCCACCCTCTGGGGGCGGAGCCCGCATGCCGGGGACGGAGCTTCCACCCTCTGGGGCGGAGCCTCCACCGAAGCCCTGTGGGGAGGAGGAGGCGTGTGCCCGCCCTCTCCTCCTCGGTCCCTTTCTGGCCAAACACCCCCAACCTCCATTCCAAAACACACACAACAGCACATTTGTGCATTTCACATGGCTTTACTTAACGTAGCCTCTTGCATATTTCAGAGGCTTATTCCATAACCAAACCCCTTGGGTTTAACACTTAGCAAGGTTTAACATGGCTATGCATATTGAACATGTCAAGGTGGTTTCACCGCTCTTGCACCAAGTGTACTTCTCAGAAGTGTGTACTTGGTCAAGGGACTTTGATTTTTCTTCACTGCGCATGAGTTTGTAAAAATCACAGCAATTTACATTGGCCTTGCCTCAGAGGCTGGCTGATATCAATATCACCATTAAAGAACCAAAAACACACAGAAAGGGCACTTTGGAAAGTCACACTCTCTTGGCTTCAGAAACAGTGCGTGCATGCCTCTGAAGCTGACTCATATCATCATCATCATCACACTACCATTGTCAAAGCAAGGGAGACTTGTTAGCATTAAAAGCACCCAAAACACACTTTGGAAGGTGACACTCTCTCGGCTTCTGAAACAGTGCCTGCATGCCTCTCAAGCTGAGTCATATCATCATCATCATCATCATCATCACACTATCATTGTCAAAGCAAGGGAGACTTGTTAGCACTTAAAGCACATAAAATAAAATTTAAAAAAACCTTGAGGCCTCTGGCCACTCACCACCTCCTCCTTCTGCTCCCCCTCCATCTCTTCCTCCTCCTCTTCCTTCTCCTCCCTCCTCCTCTTCCTTTTTCTCCTCCCCCTCCTCCTCTTCCTCCTCCCCCCTCCTCCATGCACCGCGTGGCCTGGGGGCGGGGCGGAGGAGGCAGAGGAGAAGCAGGTGGGCAGCGCTGGGAGGCAGGGAGGGCGGCGCAGGGCCATGCGGGGAGGCAGGGAGTGCAGCACGGGGCTTCCCCCTTTGCCTCCTCTGCCCCAGGCTGTGCGGCCCTCCTCTTCCTCCCCTGCGTGGTGGAGGAGGAGGGCCACATGGCCTGGGGCAGAGGAGGAGGAGGTGGTGGCAGGACCAGGCTGGGGCCGGTCATGCCGCCTCCACGGGCCGCATCAGGCCTGCGGGCCAGGGGTTGCCAACCCCTGGTCTGGACAATCAGTCCCTAAAAGATTTCCCATTACTGCTCTACGTGGTTTACAATCTGTAAGCCAATTGCCTCCAACAAGCTGGGTACTCATTTTACTGACTAACAAAAGTATGAAAGGCTGAGTCAACCTGCAAAATCGAACTCACATTTTAGCTGCAGTAGCAGCCTTTAACCAGTACATTATCAGGACTTAAATCAGACCTGAACAACTTGGCAGTTGGTAGGGGCCAAAATTAAAATAGGCTAAACTTCTATGGGCCGCAAATAGGTTTTAATTAATTAATTAAGAGAAGTAATAGTGCCACTATATTCTGCTTTGGTCAGGCCCCACCTGGAATATTGTGTCCAGTTCTGGGCATCACAATTCAAAAAGGATGTTGAAAAACTGGAGTGTGTCTAAAGGAGGGTGACTAAAATAATGAAGGATCTGGAAACCATGTCCTATGAGGAATGACTTAGGGAGCTGGGGATGTTTAGCCTGGAGAAAAGAAGGTTAAGAGGTGATATGATAGCCTTGTTTAAATATTTGAAGGGGTGTCATACTGAGGAAGGAGCAAGCTTGTTTTCTGCTGCTCCAGAGAACAGGACCCAGAACAATGGATGCAAGCTACAGGAAAAGAGATTCCACCTCAACATTAGGAGGAACTTCCTGACAGTAAAGGCGGTTCAACAGTGGAACACACTCCCTCGGAGTGTAGTGGAGTCTCCTTCTTTGGAGATCTTTAAGCAGAGGTTGGATGGCCATCTGTCAAGGATGCTTTGATTGAGAGTTCCTGCATGGCAGAATGGGGTTGGACTGGATGGCCCTTGTGGTCTCTTCCAACTCTATGATTCTATGATTAATTAATAATAAATAATAATAATAATAATAATAATAATAATAATAATAATAATGATAATAAATATTAATATGAATTCCATCCTCTTCATCTTCTGTCTAGCCCTCTCCTCAGGGGAAAGCCGAGTGGCAGAGGAACCTTGACTGTCCTCCTCCTCCTCTGCCTGGACTTCTCAGGAGAAGGCTGAGAGACAGAGGAGCCTTGTGGGGCAAATGTTTGTGCCTCTTCCTCCTCCAGTGCCTGGCCTTCTCAGGAGAAAGCCAGGCAAAGGAGAAGCATTGCAGAGTGAATCTTTCCTCCTCCTTCTCCCATGCTTCTCCTCAGAGGAGCCTTGTAGGGTGAGTGTTTGCCTGTCTTCCTACTTCTCCTTGGCCTATCCTCCTCAGGAGACAACCATGCAGAGTAGCAGCCTTGTGGGGCAAGCATTCGCCCTTCCTCCTCCCTTCTCTGCATGGCCCTCTTCTCAAGAGGTGGCTGAAAGGCAGAGCAAATCTGAAGTAATTTCATATCCTTGCAGGTCACCCAAAATCCCTAAAACCCGTGGGTCATATGTTGTGCAGGCCTGGCTTAAATAAATAATTTAGTGTATTTATCGGTCATATGTTGATTTTACCATATATTCTGCACTTTGATTAATAGCTCAACTTGTTAATGAAAGAGAGAGAGAACACTGCAAATAATAATAATAATAATAATAATAATAATAATAATAATAATGGAGGAGAGAAGATTGGATGCATGGGACCCATGCCATTTGCCTGGGAAGACTCCTGAATCTGCTTTTTAATTAGAACTTTGGGTTTCCCATAAGTTTCTCAGTGATTTCAGGCATACCTCATACTTTGTTTTTATGAATATCTTCCCTGATTGCTTGAGGGCTGCTAAGCGGGCATAGAAATCAAATTTAGATCCACAATATATGCCAGAGCACACCTCAACACCTATTCCTCAATTCACACTGCAATAAAGCTCCTTAGAACCTCTCAGTATAGGGCAGTGGTGGGAAATGTGCAGCCTTCCAGATGTTGTTGGGCTGCAGCTACCAAAAGCCCTAGTCAGGATAGTCAATGGGGGAGAGTTCTGGGAGATGCAATCCAGTAACATGTAAAGGGCCAAATGATCCCCACCCCAATATAATATCCAGCACAGGACAGAGCACTGTGGGTTTAAAAGTCATCAGATGTCAATTCCATAAATATGCAAAAGCACCTTACCTGTGCTTCTGCTCCATTATATGGCGTCAGTGTATACGTGGGAGTAAAAAGACGCAACTAGTAGGGAGAAAAGTGAAATAAATCAGTTCTCTTCTCCGCAGTCTGTGTGTAGTACACTAGGGCTAGAAAAACATTTCGAAAAGTGCAGGGGGAACGCTGCTCCTGCTGACCAAATATTTACAGTAGGAATACCACAAACAGGAAACTGCACTTTCTCTATAAGTAGTACTTCTCAAGCTCTTTAATGTAGAGGACCAGCAGGGATCTTCCTGCATGTGCCAAGGACAGACACCATATTTGTGCCCATTGACTGCAACTTTCCTGGAAACTAGCACCCAATGCCTCACAGACTGGCACAAGTCCACAGGCCACTAATTCGAGTAGCTATGTTCAATGGCTACATCATAAATTTACAATAGACTTCACAACAGATTACATAAATTGTTGATCTACAAATTTAGCCTTTCCTTACACTTGAATCTGAATAGTTTCCTGCTTCCAAAAACTTATTTTCAGGGCACACTGTTTCAGAAGGCCATCACACTCACCAACCACAAGATGGGGAAAAGCAACTTCCAGAGAAGAGGGGACAGAATTTCATAAGTCATGTTGGTCATCACAACACCTGGACACACGACACTAGAATACAGGCCCTATTCAGAAAAAAGGGGGAAGAGACAGAAGAGAGCAATGAACCCAGAAAGATAAGCACCCCTGCTCATACCCAGCCATTGTGTTCATGCTGGAAGAAGCAGCTTTTATTGAAATGCCCCCACTCATCACCATCTAGTAACATTCCCTTCTGACTTTTATCCATGTGAATGGAACAAACCAGTGGAACAACCCAACCCGGATTACTTTTGAGAGTACAATCCACTGGTTAGTTTCATTATGTCATTAGCATTTTCTTGAGTAGAGATGATCCCCTTCAGCCATTTGCAGTACTAAAACCAGAGGTCAGCCCTGGAAATCAAGCTGTCTGAGAAGAAATGCTGAAACTATTCTCAACCGCAAGAGATCTTTTGGCAAGAAGATGGTTACTGTTCCACCACAGAAATTGACAGCTCCTTTAAAGAAATCTGTTGCTTATTTAAGCAGGGCTCATCGTCTTTATAAAAGGACCAAACTGTTTCAAACATAAAATAATTTAACCTGTTAGCCAACTAAATGTTGCAGCTCAGACCAGGAAAAGAATGAAAAGGGTAATGTACTACACTTACTGAGAACTTTGAAACTTAGAACTTTTGACCCCCATATTTCAGAGATTTTGGTTTCCTCTACTAATGAGATCAATTCCTTCACAGAAATGTTTAGCCCATACTAGGACTGCCAGATCACAACCTGAACACAGCCAGCTCTCAGATCCCCCAAGTAAAGAGCCTATTGTCCCTTTACTTTCCATCTTGGTCTTTCCATCTACCTTTCACCCAGAAGATGTAGAAGAAGCTATTGGTATACCATGGCAGACTTCAGAAAATGTTTGGATAGCACCATGGGAGCCCAGGGATTAAACAGTACACTTGGCAGCCTTACTGCAATGATAACCATGAATTTGGTGGAATAGCAACACATGCTATAGGTAGACTGTATATCTAAATAAACCTATATTGGTTTATATTGGCGGGTTACAGACTCTGCGCGTCCTAGGGTTAGGAAGGGGCGTCCTAGGGTTAGGAAGGGTTGCCCCTTCCTAACTGGCCCCGTTCCCAACACGTGCGGAGCGCGTCCTAAATGGCAGCGCACAGCGTCCAGACGTGGCGCACCGGAAGTGACGCTGTGAGTGCGCACCTCGCGCTTCGCGGTGCCACTTCCGGGGGCCAAAAAGGAGCGCCATTTTGGCGCTCTTTTTTTGCTGCGGCCGGAAGCCTCGCGGTCTGGCCACTGGGGCTTCCCGCTGCAGCTAATGGCAGCGGCAGCAGACCGCCCGCTTTAGGGCGGTCTGTAACGCACCTTAGGTTATTATTTCTTATATTCTTATAAACATTAGGAAGAACTTTCTGACAGTAAGAGCACTTTGACAGTGGACACAGGTAGTCCTTCATATAAAGCAAAGGATCAGCCTCTTGATACAGAGAAATAAAATGGCTCAATTGACTTAAAATGCTGAACTAGAACACAAGTCCTCTGTTCTATCACAAAAAAATGGTGATTCAGCACAAAATTTTTACTTTGTTCATCTGTGAAATGGTAACAATGACATATCAAATAAGTGCTGCTCTACTGAGAGAACCAGTTCCACCAGTGGAACCAGGAGAGGTTTAGCTTCCCTTCTCCATGCCACAGCCTCCAGAATGTTCTTCGAATATGTTCTGGAAGAGTGAAAAATGTTGAGAAAACCTCTAAGGCAGATTTTCAAGTAGTGTGGAAGGCTATAAGAGGAAAAGGAGAAAATACACTGATCTTGAATTCAACAAAACTTGATAACGTTATGAATATTTTGTGTATTTCAGAGCTTGAAAGTTACTTATTGGAAGTAAGTTGTTATGCAATTTGTTACAAAAGCCCTCCCGACTTTCATTTTATCCTGTTATTGTAACAAAAAATATTTTAACAACTTGTTATTTTTGTTCATATGTTACTTGCACTTGTTAGGTTTGACATAAGAATTGCATAAAACTGGAAAAAAATCTGTTCTGAAATATAATTTACTACTCTAAAAATGTCCTTTAAATGTAACCTTTTTTTTAAAAAAATTGAAAACACTACTTGTCATACACTATCACAAAATATAAAGCAGCATGATTCCCAGTTGGTATATTCCTTTTAAAATGAAAGATCGTTGTACACCCACTGCTTTAAAAAGGTAACTTGGGCGGGTTACCGACCGCCATTTGGAACGTCCTTAGGACGTCCCAGTTTAAAAAAGGGGCGTCTCTTCTAGACACCCGTACTCCTGTTATGGACTGTGTCCGTAACAAATGGCGGTGGCCGTTCCACACGGCCGCTGCCATTTTGACATCTTGGACGCCTAGCGTCCAGAAGTGTCGTGGTGGAAGTGACACCATGAAAGCGTGCCTTGCACTTTGCGGTGCCACTTCCGGGGCCCAGGAAGGAGCGCGATTTCCGCTCTCCTTCCTCGCAGCGTCCGGGAGTCCCACGGTTTAGAAGCTGCGGCTCCCGGACGCTGCAAGCAGCGCCGGCAGCAGACCGCCACAATTCGGCGGTCTGTAACATGCCTTAATGTAGGTGACTATGTCACTTGTAGCTCATGAATTCCATGCTCTGGTAAGTTTTAGCAGCACCAGAGGCTGTGAGATTATTTAATAACACCAAGACAATGGCAAATGGTAAACCAATGTAACCCACTATTTGTACTAAGCTAAACCATAAATAAATGTCCTGTATAAATTATCTAAATGAAACAGAAGCTTTTACAATGTGCTCACATTTATTTTGCTTCCACTGATTATAGAGAAGCACAATACAGAACACTTGAAATCAACTATGTCTCTCCTACTCCCACTGCAGAAATTTGTACATGCCTGACTTTTCAGTGATATGGGTTAGAAACCTTGGTCCAAAACACACTGCAGAAATAATCCAGTTTGAGACCACGTTAACTGTCCTGGCACAATGCTAGGGAATTTTGGGAACTGTCATTTTGTGAGACATTTAGCCTTCTCTGTCAGAAAGCTCTGGTGCCACAATAAACTACAGTTCCCAGCATTGAGCCAGGGCAGTTAAAGCAATGTCAAATTGGATGATTTCTGCATTGTGTTTTGGACCTTAGTCTTTGATATTTCTGCAGCAATAGTCTAACATGGCTATCCCTCTGGAAACAGCCCAGTGAAAAATGGGATGAGCTGTTTTTTGTAAGAATAGCCATAGCACAATCTCACCCGCTTGTTGAAGTGGTTGTTCAAAGCCACACTTGTGAGGTCTGTAGCATATTTAGAGGAACTGTAGGCCTCTGTGCCTTTGCTGTGTTGGTAATCATCAAGACTGAAGTTTGACTTATGAGCATTGACTGAGGAGGTCCAGACAAGCTGGGAGGGCCTTTCAGTACAGCAAAGAAGAGGCTCCAGCTGTCTAATCTGCAAAGAGAAGAATCAAAGTTTCATTAAGGTTCTAGGTCCATACAGAAGATGACCATATGAGCCAAACATGTTCTGCTTTGGCAATACTTCTGATTTTAATGAACCCAGACATGCAGTGAAAAGGAAGTTTATTGGAATTGTAGTGGGCCAGCTCATATGCATTTTGGCACTGTGGATAACCCCTGCAAAAACAAACCAAAGACCACTTATTCATCCAGCAATGGTCTCTGAACTTCCCAGTTGCAAGGAACAATGCCAGTGTAACTGTTTTCTAAACTGAAAGGAGTACAAGCAGCCCTCCACATTTGTGGCTGACTTCTGCAGCTTTGGTTATTCACAGATTTGATTAATCCAGTTTCTCTGGGAATCTCTACTTCCTCTAGCATGACTCTATGGTCAACATTCAGGAGAAGTCATGCTGGAGGACCTAGACATTCCTGGACAGAACACTTTCCCAGGCATTTGTAGGTCCTCCAGCACAATTCTATGATCATTTTCTGGCAAATACTAACCACAGAGTTGCATTGGAGGGCCTGGAGATTCCTAGAGAGGTGTCCTTTCAGGTGAAAAAATATTGGCTTTCCCCCCACTTTAACAGGAGAGCTGTGAATGTTCAGGGCCCACTTTATACCTGAAGACAGAATTTTATTGTAATGCAAATCATACAAAATGAAGTCTAACTGGATATTATTCATTAATTTTTGTGACAAAAAGAACAATTCTCAAAGGAGCTTGCAATCTAAATCAAATTTAGGATCCTATTTAAAATCCTTGTCACAAAAAGCAAAGAATCAATTCTTTATAGCACAGCTCCAGTCATTTCCAACTGTAAACACAGCATAAAACTAATGTAGTATAAAAATATTATAGCCACTTCACTAACCTGGAAAACAAAGATTTTGCCTTTGACAGCTGGGAGGCAGTCAAACTTTGGCTACTCAAGGTTAGTAGTTCCATTTCAGAAAAGGCTCACCTAAGCCCATTTTACATTTATTTCTCCTTACATACATTTTATGTACAGAGGGAAATCAAGACTGCCTTTGCACCCCTCCCCTGACCAACCATGCCTTTTTTGCTATGGCTTTCATCTCATATCTATGTATCCAAACTGGAGCCCACACATATACACCCCAGTAATTCCATATGATTACCAGTCCCCAGATTTTGAAATATCTGAAATGCTTGAGACCAGAAGTGTTTTGGATTTCAGATTTTTTTTAGACTTTGGAATATTTGCATAATGAAATACCTTGGAAATGGGGCCCAAGTTTAAACATGAAATTCATTTATGTTTCATATACACATAGCCTCAAGGTAATTTTATACACAATTTTAAAATGATTTTGTGCATGAAATTAATTTTGTTCACACTGAACCATCAGAAAATAAATATCATTTCGAATATGCCAACAAAACAGGGAAATTGCTGGCGTATAAAATAAAAAAACAAAGGGAAAGGAGTATGATACTGAAATTAAAAGAAAAAGGAAATGAGTATACACAACAAGATAAAATTAAACAAATTATTACAGAATATTATTCTAAATTATTTCTTATAGAAAATCAAACAGATAGCAAGAAAACTAAGATTCAAGAATTAATCAGAAAAGAAAATATTCCACAATTTACAGAAAAGCAGAAAAAAGAACTGAACAGTCCAATAACAGGGGAAGAAATTCACAAGGCAATAAAGAAATTAAAAGACAACAAGGCTCCCGGACCAGATGGGCTCACTGCAAATGTGTCACTGTCTCAGCCATTCAAGTGGACAATTTTTGGATTCTGGAGTATTTTGGTGTTTGGAATTCTGGATGAGGGAGACTCAACCTGTATGAGACTTACAGTAGGTCAAAGAGTACGTACCAGTACAAAATGTCCAAATAAGTTTGTTTCAAAGACCTCCTGCAGGCCATCTGGAGAGACCCTGTCCTCCTGAGACATCAGGCCCTCAGCTGTGGTCAACATCCTGAGTACTCTCCTGAGAAAAGGATGAAAGGTTAGAAATCACTTTGTGGAAAAGAGGACAGTCACCCTTAAGAGAGATAACCAGTGACAATTATATATCTGTACCAAGGAAAGCAAAGAGTGCACTCCTCTTTTTCCTATGAAAATGCTGACTCATTAACAGTTTTATTTGGAAGATTCTAGAGTAGTGGTTCTAAAAATGTATCCCCAAACTACCACTGATCCTATGTGGACTTTCAGCACTCTCTGCCCTATACAAGACTACGGTGAGAATTACCGGGGGGGGGGGGAGTGGGGGGATAGGAATGCTGTACTTTTCCACAACATGCTGAACAGCCAATTTGCTTGTACATTGAAATGTTCAAGCTTGTTGAGTTTTCTGGTGGCATTTGGCTAGCCACTGTTGGAAACAGGATGTTGGAGGAAAATGGAATGAAACTCATTCAGCCCTCCTCCAGATGCTGCTGGACTGCAGCTCCACAAATCCCTAGCCAACATCATTAATGGGATGTGTAGGGAAGCTGAAAACTGCAGTCCAATCATCTCTGGAGGACTGCATGATTCTTATCACTGGCCTAGAAGGACCCTCCACCCTGCTGTGGTCTTTTTGTTCTCTTCAACAGTGTAAACATAACAACTTGCCTGGAATTCTGAAAACTTCCAAATGAGTCCCTAGATTGCAGCTGGAAACCAGAAGCAAATCAAAGGGGCGGCCTTCAGCTCAATAAAGGACTGCTGTTCTAGAACACGGATTTCTAAGATAACACAGTAACTGATGCTAGGGGGCTATTGTGGTGCAAGGACTGGTACTTATGTCTCAGTTGCCCATCTCTCCTACAGGCAGCAATTAAGTGAAAGTGGCAGGACACTTAAAAATGAAAGGCCGATTTGATGTCAGCTTGGGCCAGCTGGTGTGGTGGCAGGTGTCCATTCTACTGCCAGAGAGATCCAGATGTTATCAAAACTTAGGACAAGTAACTATACATAGTGATTGGCTCCTTAGCAATAAATCAGGGGGAAACCTACCTGGCAGGCTCGTCATCAGGACAAACAAGATGAAGACTGTAATACACTCTATGCAAATAAAGCTTTCTACATAAAATCAAGGCAAAATAGTCGTTCCCATGTCACATATGAAGTAGCACATACTGGGTGCAAGAGGACTTTGCTTCATTTTGTTCCACTTGAGGATGTTCCATCACTGTAGCTACAGAGGTTTGGGGCTGGTCAGTATTTGGATAGGAGAGCACTTGGGAACCCAATATGTGTTGCTTTGAACTCCTTAGAGGAAGAGCAGGATACAAGTGTAAATAAAATAGCCAGCTGTTAGGTTACAGGTTAGGTTTTAAGCCACTTCAGGATTCTTCCCTGGTCACAGCAGTTCAGTGCATGATAATAGTTTAACACAGAGAACAAGGCAGACTTAAGATAATGCAGAATAATAGCATTCCCACATCTTGGCATCCCCACATCTCAAGTTTGTGTGTTTTTCCAGTTTTAAGGACAAAAAGAATTCAAGTGCAGAAAGTACTTGATAAAATGAATAGAATATTAAGACATTGTGGCTTGGATAACTGTGAAAACACATTAAATAGTATGCTGTTAGAGTGATCACAAAGCAAAGAACTGTTGTTATCTTGGACAACTGCACATATATAACAAGAAATTTTGGCAGACAAACATATCATGTAGAGGGATGAGGGGGGGGGGGAAGGCTATATCTCCTGGAATGCTACTTTCTATACCACTATTAAGAGACAGGAGCACCATCTTCATTTGCACCCAATTATATCTCCCATTAACCCTATACAGTTATTTTCTGCAGATTTCTAAGAACTCAAATAAACCAGAAAGAATCCCAAGTCTATCAATTTAAATAAAATTAGGTTTTCCATGTCACTGGATAAATTTCAATCATATTTGGAAGGAATGTTTGGGATGGTTTGACTTGAGCTACATGATATACATACCATATACTTTTGGGAACCCACGCATTTCTCAAAAATGAGTTAGATAGATTATCACCAAATCTGAAGCCTATGTTTATGATGGTCTGTTGTTTTTTTAAAGGTTGTGGAAGAAAGAGCTGAAAGAAATAATATTTTTATAAAATGTGACCATTACAAACATAACTTCAAAATCTGGTGCTTCAGGGCATCAAAAAACAGAAGGACTCATTGTCTCCTTTTAGAGTATTACAAATAGACTCAGGCAACTCCATGTACAACTCATTCAGGAAAGAGATAACCTACATAGATGTTTATCACACTATACTCTTAAAGTGCTACTATTCCACTTTGACTCCTCTAGGTGCCTCCTGCTGCATTCTGGGATTGGCAGTTTTAAGGAGGGGTATTTAGAATTCTCTGCCTGAACTGCAAATCCCACAATGCAACAGGAGGCAGCTAGAGGAGTCAAAGTGGAATAGTAGCACTTTAAGAGCATAGTGTGATAAACATCTAAGCTTCCTGGGGGAGGGAAAAAGTTTAAAAAACAGGAGGGGGCTTTAGCACTCCTGGGAAATCTGTTACTGATCACATAAAAACAGGTGGGCACCCCAATAATTAACCCCAGCTAATCTGGGCATTCCAGGTACTACAGATTACAGAGGTATTTAAGAATATATTGACTTCACTGAAGGAGGTAAGCCCAAATGAAAATTTCCAAGTGTCATATTGTTTGTATATATATATATATATATATATATATATATATATACCAAAAAACTGTTCAACAGTAATTAATATTTTCTATTTTTTATTTACATAGCATTTACACAAATTAAAATAAAGTACCTTACATAAAGTGAAGGTGAAACTCTCTTGTAGGCTTACAGTTTAAATAGACAGTAACCTTGGGAAAATAACACAACACAAAAGGAACAAAAACTGGCAGAAAAGAATAGCAGAAAAGGTCCAAAACAGGCAAGTCTTGGCTGCTCTTTAAGTATAAGACTAAATTAATGCATCTACCTTTCTGAAATATTCCAAAGAACATAAGAACAATGCAAGAAAGCATAGCACATAGAGGAGAGAAGGAGAAATCTTAGGTTCAGCAAGAAGGATGTTGACAGAATGGTGAAAATGTGAGCAAGAGGCTAATGGAAGACCATGAAAGCAAGGAGCAAGAGTTTACAGTGAAAGTGATATGGAAAAGGGAGACAGCAAAAAGGAGAGTGGAAATATGATCCTCATCTTACTCCAGATAGAGATATTGTACCAGAATGGCAATAGGTCTAGAAAATGAGCACCTCTGAAAGTCCCCTTATGTCTCCGACTTACTTCAAGAGCAATACACTACAATAGTTACACAAGTTTAAGAATTAAAGCTGTTGCTCTTTAAAAAAAAAACTACCACATTTTAAAATATTGAAAACATCCAACATAGAATTTATTTAATGCGTTAGATGAGAAACATAGAAAGCTACTCTTCCAGAGATAGTATTTTACATTGTGACTGATGGCCAGTTTAGCTGCTGCTCTTAGTGGGAAAACAATAAGGTAAGGGAAAGGAAATACACTCATATGTAAGGGGATGTGTGCAAGATGCAAGGGAGAAGGTGGCAGCCTGGAACACTTTTCCTGTGAAATACATTAGAAGTAACATTAGGGGTCAAAGGGCTATAGGAAAATCTGCATTTCTGCTGTTCTAAACACATTATTAGACATCTAATCTAATGTAGCCTCTAATGTTTCTCACAGAGCCAACTCTGGTCCCAAAAGTTTTCTCCTTTTTATTCTGACTCTCAACTACTTTCTCATCAGCTAGACACAGGCAAAGGGCTCTGTCTTCTCCATACCCCTAACCTATGTGTGAACAGCAAAAGAAGCTCTGGAAGAGTTCAACCCCTGAGAGTCTTCTATGCATGAGTAAAAAAATCAGAGATACAGAGATATGGAGCTGAGGTCATTAAGTATGGGAAAAACCTGTCAAAGCTTCTGTGTGTTCACATCAGACAAGACTTTACTAATCCTTGACTGTGCCTTGGCACCTGGATGGGTGGGTGGGAGTCAATAGGAAAGGCCAATATTACTGACTTCTGCTTAATTCAGCGTATGGTCCTTGCCTAAAAGAAACATTTATATAACACTCTTCTGAAACCTTTAAAGACTATATCCCTATATAATTATAGCATGGTGAAATGTATGCCAGCATCATTACACTGGAACCCACAGTTGCACAATCAGTTGTGCAATGGGCATCATGGACTGTTTCTCAGTGGTTGCTTAGCTCACTACCCACCAAGTCCAATGTCAGAGAAAGGGCTGCGTATGTTCTGGAAATATTTGCTGCATTAGGGACCATAGTTGTGCAACCGCTGAGAAACTGCAACTGCTAGGGCAAATATTTTTGTATGGCAGTAGTATCCCAAGAGGATTTAAGTTTAGGATATTTATGACCATCTGTTTTTCCACAGAAAAGAATTTACTTGATCAGATTCAAGTGCTACCCTCAGCTGGCAAGTTTGAGTCCAGTAAAAAAATGTTTTAAAAAAATGTTTTGAAGGAAGGAAACAAAGTGCAATAACAACAACACCAATGCTGACTTATGTTATATATAACTACCTATTAAGGACAGCACTTTATCTAGCTAGTTAATAATGCCTTAACACACACATTAGTGTTTAATGTGCCACAAGACTGAATGGCATCCTCTTGGTGATATATGCCTACATATATCTTTTATGTTCATGGCTGGAGAAAATATTCCTCCACACTCTCCCCCTTGTATGGACCATGATACATGGAGAACTCATTTCTCCTGCACCCAACCCAGCATGGCCATTTTGTGGCCTGGCAAGAGTGAGAACAGCTAATAGCATCTGACTATGGCCTGTTACAGACTGCCAAAATAAAGCTGCTTCGAGTCTCTTTGGAGGTATGCTGTTTAAATGATGCATGCATTCTAAGAATCCGGAAGCTGCACCAAAGCTGCACTCCAGTGCTTTAGGAATGGAGTGTGGCTTTGGTGCGACCTCCAGACTCTTAGGACCCATGCATCATTTAAACAGCATACCTCCAAAGAGACCCGAAGCAGCTTTATTTTGGCAGTCTGTAACAGGCCTATGTTCCAGAAGTCCTGGAAAATGCCTTTATCATTTTGCATCCAGCTGTACAAACACAGACAGATTCTTGTGGGCTATGACATCTACCACATGATTTAAGTTCTTGATTTGTTATTTTTCCAACTACCTTTTGTGTGTGCAAACATCAAAAAATAAAATGAATAGTACAGTCTCCTGTCATATACTAACTCTATCGTACTCTTTTTCAAAATCTGTTTTTCACAGAGTATAAAACATTTGAGCCAAGATTTTCAGAGATGGGAGCCACACTTATAGGTTACTTTAGAAGGAAACGAGGTGGGATGGTGTGAAAGATACAAGAGATTTGAGATTCAGTTGATTTAACTTCTTGTTTCTATTCCTCTAGTATTATCAATATAATACAATGTGGCTCTGAAAGCTAGGAAATTTATTCAAAACAGGCATACCTATATTTTTAGACTTTTAATAGTAGCCTACTGGCTTGTATGCTTAAGGTTTATTGCATGTGTAACAAAGGAAAAAGAAAAGCCAGAGGAAAGCCTTGAGTCACATTGTGCTCGCTACAAAGTAGAAAGCATCACATTGCCTAATGCTGTCTCAGAGGAAAGAGGTTCATGACCTAAACCCTGGGTTTAGGTTTCTCACAGAGAAAACTGTGGCCATGGTCTTCTGTGCTGGAATGTCCATTGAACCCTTCCCTCCCACTCACAATGCCAGAAGGAAAATAAAGAGCAACTGACCAGTCAGATATATAATACCTGGAAAAGATGCCTTGTAAAAATGCCCAGAAACTGATACGTGGATTTACCATGATCCCAGCATTCAAGAAGAGATAATCCAAACGATGAAATCTACACAATGAAAGTGACACCCGGTTATTGCAACATCTGCAATATCACAATGAAAATGACACCTACTTATAGCTAGCAGAGAAACACAGTGAGCACCAGAACTGCTTAATATTGTAAGCTGTCTCTCGAAGACTAATTTTATAAGGGAGTGAAGAAATTAATCAGACAAATGAACAAACTGGAAATATAAAGTGTGGGTTCCTAATACTGAGGATAATACCACATCCTTCTTTAGCAGGATCAAGTGTTTTCCCACTTGATCCTGTTTACTGTAGGAAATGACTTGGCTCTTAGCCATCCTTTATTACTATATAGTAACTTCCTAGAACAGTTTTGGCTCCTGGTCCAATGAAAATAAAGAAAACTTTCCCATTTGTAGCCCTCTAACTACATTTTGTTACAATGGTGGGATATTTGTTATAACCTTGCTTATTATGCCATCTAACAGATACAAAGTCACCATGGCATAAGCATGAATAATGTACATCTCAGGGATGTTTAGTCCATGATCAAGGCAAAAGTAAATTTTGCCTGCAAAGCACAGTTTAGGACGTGGGTCACCATGTGCCTTTCTTGAGCCCTTTCCAAGCTGTATTTTCCCACTCAAGGTTCCCATCAATGTGTTTTCATGGGAAATGGTGGGAATTGTAATGTCTAGTTTTGCCTTTAAAAGAGTAACCTTTTAAGGAATTTGTTTGCTACAACCAGATGGATACTATTCTGAAATTTATCCAAGGGTCAAGGCTTCATAGCAAAAACCGGCAACACTGTCACAGCCTGCAAAGCTTGGAGAACTACAGGTTGTGTCTCCCTTATTCAAAATGATTGAACTAGAAGTGTTTTGGATTTCAGATTTTGGAATATTTACATATAGATAATTAGATATCTTGGAGAGGGGACCTGAGACTAAGCATGCAATTCATTTGTTTTGTATACAACTTATAAACATATCCTGAAGATAATTTTACACACAATATTTTACTAATTTTGTGCATGAAACACAGTTTGTGCATACTGAACCATCAGAAAGCAAAGGAGTCACTGTCTCATCCACCCATGTGGACAATTTTGGAGGATTTCAGATTTGCAGATAAGGGATACGCAATGTATATTTGAATGAACAAAGAAGGGCGGGAAATTCCTTACTAAGCCACAGGAAGCTCATCTAAGTGCCTTTGCCTTGTCACCTACCTCATTTTGATCTCTTCAGCTGCACGCAGGACAGACTCCAGCTTGCCCACATCTATTTGAACAATGCTGATGTCTGCATGGGTGAAGTGGGACAACAGTTTGTTACGGGTCGCATTGGCCTTCTCCATGTTCCTGCAGGCTAAGCACACACGGAGGCTAGCATCTTCCTGGAGGAGACGCTCACAAAGTGCAGAACCAATCCCACTGCAACAGTAACAACATATGGTCAAGGCATTGAGAATCAAGTCCAAAGCTTGGAAGGGTTTCTTTCACAACTCCCAGAACCCCCCCCCCCCCCGCATAGCCTGTAGCCATTTGGACTGGGGAGATATGGGAGTTGTAGCCAAAAAGGAACAAGCTGTGAAAACTTCCTACATTTTTTCGATAGAGGCAGATGTAGAGACCATTTCTGATCATTTTCAACTGCTGAGAGTGACATAAACAGGGTGAACAGCAGATGCTTCCTGCTGGTGAAGTCCATTGGTTCTGATGAGCCCCCTGCAATGTCACTACAGTAGGCCCTTGGAATCCCCTGGGGGCTGGTTCCAGGACCACCAATGGATACTAAATTCTGTGGATGTTCATCCCATTATATACAATGGCGTAGTAAAATAGCATCCCTTATATAAAATGACAGAGGTCCGTTACAGACCGCCACTTTGCGGCGGTCTGCCGGCGCTGCTGTTTGCTCCGCGAGGGAGCCGCAGCAGCCAAACCACGCAACTCCCGCACGGAGCAAAAAAGTAGCTCCAAAATGGAGCTTCTTCCTGTGGTGCACTTATGATGCCGCGAGGCGCCAATGGCGCACTCGCGATGTCATAAGCGCTGTGCGATGTGCAGATGCACAGCGTCCGCTACGTTAATATGGTGGCGGCCGTGTGGAACGGCCGCCACCATATTATATGTATTGACTACGTATTAGGGTTAGGGGGGTGCGGAAGCACCACCCCTTCCTAACCCTAATACGTAGTCAATATGTATTTTATGGCGGTCTGTAACGCGCCAGAGTCGAGTATTGCTTTTTGAATTTTTTAAAAAAATATTTATAAGTCATGAATGGTTGAATCCATGGATACAGAAGACTGAATGGATGCAGGAAACTAAACCAGTTTTATTCTTATTGGATCTGGAGACTTGCAAACTCACTTAGGAGACAAATCATATTAAAAGGATAGTGTTCCCAAAAGTATGATTTCTCCTTGATGGTACATATATAGGGTCAAATGACAATGACTACGTTTGCTCCACAACACAAATGAAGGCTGGAGACTTTTCTAGTACAGTATAGGGTGCTGATTGTGCCAAACATCAACCAGAAATCCATGTATTCTGGACTTAATAAGAATACAGAAGATGGGTAATTCAAAACTATTTTCAGAATTGCTGAGCAGAAACAACAGTAGTAATTGTGTCTGAACTCTGGCAGGAAATACCATATGCAAGGACAAGGAGTATTAGACCTTGCACATAAATTTAGTGATTGATGATTCTCTGATTACTCATCAAGTACCCAAGGAAAATCAACTCAGTGAGATGTGTGCTGGAGAGCAGTGCTGAAGATACCATGGTCAGCGAAGAAGACAAATGAATGGTTCTTAGAACAGATCAAGCCGGAATTCTCTCTGTAAGCTAGGATGACTAAATTGAGACTGTAGTATTTCGGTCACATCATGAGAAAGCATGATCCATTAGAAAAGACAATGATGCTGGGAAAGGTATAGGGCAGCAGAAAGAGAGGAAGATCACACAAGAGATGGTTAGGTTCGATCAGGGAGGCCATGGCCCAAGCCTAGAGGATCTGAGTAAGGCAGTCAAGGACAGGGAATCTTGAGACAAAGTAGTCTCAAGGGCAGGTAACAACAACAACAACAACAACAACAACAACAACAACAACACACTAGGAGTCAAGTTTTCCGAGCAAAGGAACATCTAGAAAGCTCTCAAGTGGATGTGCACGACCATGGCAATCATGCATCTGGAAAACAGTTGAAAATGTTTGCAGAGCACTTGAAATTTGCCATCATTCTGAGTTGCCCACTTCTTCAGGTGGACAGGTCTCCTGTGGCTCACCTTCCATGACTAAGACAGCTGAGTTTGGAAGTGGTAACGGTTGGCATAAGGCCTTTAAAATTCTAGGCCTTACTTATCTTTTCTTCAGGACTATAGCATCTCTTTCTCCCCCCAATGTTTTCCCCCCAAAATGGATTTATTTTCTCTATGGGTGTCCATCCTCCCATTGCAAAAAGAAGAATACATACTGAAAAACATGGTGAGAAACAGAGCTGTATCATAAATAATGGAACTAAGAAAGAAGGCTGGGAGTGAAAAATCAGGGACTGTATCCTGAACTAAGTTTTAGTTCATTGAGATATCAATTAACCTTTTGTTTAAAAAAAGATTATCAGAAATTCCTCTTCCCCAGGTGACCACCCCAGTATCTACTTTTGTTTATGTGTGTGTGTTTTTATCACTACACAACTCAAGTGACTCATTGTGGAACTACATCTGTACTAGAGCTTTACTCAGCAGTTTGTTCCCTGTGTCATCCAAATGTAGGCCCGCTCTTTCTCTTCTAACATCTTAGAGAAACAAACCTAAAGCAAACCTCAGATTCTTTATTTGGTTAGTGGGCACCCAAACAAATTAGAAACTTCAATCAGAAAACATGATTTAGCAAATTGTTTGCTTAGCTAGTCCTACTTCAGGCAGAGTGAGCCTGAAGTGGTTTGGCTTTTGGACTACAATTCCACAGACATGGTACTGTTACAGACTGCCAAAATAAAGCTGCTTTGGGTCTCTTTGGAGGTATGCTATTTAAATGATGCATGGGTCCTAAGAGTCCGGAGTTCGCACCAAAGCCACACTCCATTCCTAAGCACCAGAGTGCTGCTTTTGGTGCAGCTTCTGGATTCTTAGGATGCATGCATCATTAAAATAGCATATCTCCAAAGAGACCCAAAGCAGCTTTATTTTGGCAGTCTGTAACAGGCCAAGGGTTTGAATACCTGCTCTGCCATGGAAACCCACCGGCTAATGCTGGGCAAGTCACGCTCTCTCATCTTCAAAAGGAAAGCAAACACAAACCCTCTCTGAGCAAATCTTGCCAATGAATTTGGTATGAAGACATATTCAGTACGGCGCATGAACATCCCTTATTGCATCCTTGCCTTAGGGGATGGATTGTCTCTCTGGCTGAGAATAGCATTTTCTCACAAGAAGATGAACTCTGTACAGGACCGTAGAGTTGCAAATGTTAGCCACAGAGCATTTTAAAGTTATTAAAACCAAAACAGAGCAAGGACATGCCAATTATAAACTAAGGTAAGCTAAACCTCTGAACATTTATCAGAAATTGTCTTCCTCCATAGTAGCTGCCAGCCCCCAGTCCTTTAACCTCAGAAAGGCTCTTCTCCCACAAGTGTAGGAAGATTTTCAGCACAGCTATAATAAAATACAGAGTTCATTCCCAATGGTACCTGAAGAAATTCCACTACAAAATCTATTTTATGAGGATGAGACAGACCTTTTAAAAATCAAAATTCATTTTTGCAAACTGAAAAGTCTGAAAAACACATTAATATAATTTAATAATTTGAAATAGATGGGTCACTGAAATAATGCTGACAAGTCAACCCACAGAAAGCTCTGCACAGGTTGATCCTCTCTTATTCAAAATGCTCGGGAACAGAAGTATTTTGGAGTTTTTCATATTTTGGGACATTTGCATGGACATAATGAGATATCTTATAGATGGGCCCCAAGTCTAAACATTAAATTTACTGATGTTTCGTGTAGACTTCATACACATAGCTTGAAGGCAATATTTTAAAATAATTTTGTGCTTGAGACAAAGTTAGTGTTCACTGAACCATTAGAAAGCAAAGCTGTCAGTATCTCAGCCATCTGTGCAGATTATTTGGGATTTCTGAACTCCAAATAAGGGAGATTCAGCCCTTACTTACTGAATTTATATCATGCCTTTCTCCCAAGACAGGATTCAAAGCGGCTTCATTAAGGCCTGTTACAGACAGCCAAAATAAAGCTGCTTCGAGTCACTTTGGAGGTATGGTATTTCAATGATACATGCGGCCTAAGAGTCCAAAGGCCGCACCAAAGCCACACTCCAGTCCTAAGGACTGGAGTGCAGCTTTGGTGAAGCTTCCAGACTCTTAGGACTCATGCATCATTGAAATACCATACCTCCAAAGTGACTCGAAGCAGCTTTATTTTGGCTGTCTGTAACAGGCCTAAGTTAGTATTTGAGAACAGGAGACTCCCAACGCTTCATTGAAGCCCAGCTGTTTCCAGTTTGGTCAAGACACAAAAAGGCACACATCACACCCACTCCCACACACAAGGTACACTTATCCCTCCACATTTGCTGGGGTTAGGGGCACAGGACCCCCATGAATGTGGGGAAATCACAAATAACAAAAACACTATGTTTCTACTTCAGAAAACACTTCTCTAGGAATCTCTAGGTCCTCCAGGGCAACTCTGTGGTCAACATCTGTCAGACGCTGACCATAGAATTGCACTAGTGTGACATTTGGTTAAAGGTGACCATAGAGTTGCAGAGTGGTTTCCAACAGGCAAAGGGGTCAGGTAAGGCTGCATCTTATCACCATGCTGAAAACATCATAAGAAAAGCAGAATTAGAATCAGAAAAAGGAGGAGTGAAGATAGGAGGAAGCAACATTAACAACCTAAGATATGCAGACAACACCATAATATTAGCAGAAGACATTCAGTAATTGGAACAGTTAATAAGAAAGGTCAAAGATGAAACTGCAAAGGTAGGTCTGATGCTGAACTTAAAGAAAACAAAATAATGACCACAGAAGAATTCAATCTGGACAACGAGGACATTGATATAGTTAAAGAATTCCTGTATCTAGGATCAAACATTGACCAGAATGGAGACTGCAGTCAAGAAAGAAGAAAGATTAGAAATTGGAAGAGCAGCTATGAAAGTCATGCCAGACAAATCTGATCTCTTTCTTGTTAGATGAAGGGAATGCTGTGGATATCATATAGCTTGATTTCAGTAAGGCCTTTGACAAAGTTTCCCATGACATTCTTGCAAACAAGCTTGTAAAATGTGGGCTAGACAAAGGAACTGTTAAATGGATCTGTAATTGGTTGACCGGCCGAACCCAAAGGGTGCTCAACAATGGCTCCTTTTCATCCTGGAGAGAAGTGACCAGTGGGGTCCCACAGGGCTCTGTCCTGAGCCCAGTGCTATTCAACATCTTTATCAATGACCTGGATGACAGAATTGGGAGCATACTTATCAAATTTGCAGATGACACCAAATTAGGGGGAATAGCTAATACCCCAGAGGACAGGATCAAGATTCAAAATGACCTGAATAGACTAGAAAGCTGGGCGAAAGCTAACAAAATGAAATTCAACACAGAGAAATGTAAGGTATTGCACTTAGGGCGGAAAAATAAAATGCACAGATATAGGATGGGTGACACCTGGCTGAATGAAACTACGTGTGAAAGGGATCTAGGAGTCCAAGTAGACCACAAGTTGAACCAGGGATGTAGCTAGGAAGGGGGGAGGGGGGTCCAGACTAAGTGCCACCATTATAATGGGGCTTGGATGTAGCGGCGCAGCAGCACACACCATTCATTTTTCTAATGGAAGGGGGGGTCTGGACCCCAAGAACCCCCTCTTTGGCTACGTCCCTGGTTAAACATGAGTCAGCAGTGCGATGCGGCAGCTAAAAAGGCCAATGTGATTTTAGGCTGCATCAGTAAAAGCATAGTATCTAGATCAAGGGAAGTAATCATGCCACTCTATTCTGCTCTGGTCAGGCCCCACCTGGAATATTGTGTCCAGTTCTGGGCACCACAATTTTAAAAGGATGTTGAGAAACTGGAGCATGTCCAAAGGAGAGCAACTAAAATGGCGAAGGATCTGGAAACCATGCCCTATGAGGAACGCCTGTTTATCCTGGAGAAAAAAAGATTAAAAGGTGATATGACAGCCATGTTTAAATACTTGAAGGGAGGTCATATTGAGGAGGGAGCAAGCTTGTTTTCTGCTGCTCCAGAGACTAGGACCTGGAACAATGGATGCAAGCTACAGGAAAAGAGATTCCAGCTCAACATTAGGAGGAACTTCCTGACAGTAAGGGCTGTTCGACAGTGGAACGCACTCTCAGAGGGTATTGGAGTCTCTTTCCTCGAAGGTCTTTAAACAGAGGCTGGATGGCCATCTGTCAATGGGGATGCTTTGATTGAGAGTTCCTGCATGGCAACTGGATGGCCCTTCAGTCTCTTCCAACTCTATGATTCTATGAAAGAACTGGAAAGATACTCAAGAGCAAAGACATACAACTGAGCACTCAAGTCAGAATCATCCAGGCCACTGTATTCCCAATTACCATGTACGGATGTTAGAGCTGAATAGTGAAGGAAGCTGCCAGAAAGAAAACCAACTCATCTGAAATATGGTGCTGAAGAAGAGTACTTAGGATCCCATGGAAAGCCAAGAAGATGAGGGAAGGTGTTCCTGAAGAGATGGGAGCAGAGTTGAGACTAATGATGGCCCTTTGGCCACAAATTGAGAAGGCAGGGATCCCTAGAGAGAGAAGCCAATGCTGCTGGGAGAGGGAGAGGGCAGAAGGAAGAGAGGAAGACCAAAGACCAGGCCGAGAGAGAGACTCAGGGACTGCGGCCATAGGAGGAGAGGGAGGCTCGGAGAGGCCCCATCCATCCATCCATCCATCCAGGGGAAGCCATGAGTCAGAAGTGGCTGAAGGGCAGCTCACAACCCCGGTCCTTCTGCCCACAAGGGCTGACTGGAGCGTCCTCCTCCTCCTCCGCTCCTTTGCCCATCTGAAGCGCTGCTGGGTGGCAGAGGAGAGCGCAGGGCTCAGCCTGCAGAGGCGGCCCAGGGGAGCCTTGGGGGCGGCTGGCAGGAGAACAACAGGGATGCAGCTAGACTCCGCGGAGGACCCCGCGCCCTGTGTGCCTCCGCGCCCTTCCTGACTTATGCCCCCCATTCAGAGGGGCTTCGCCATGGCCCTCCTCTGAGGCTGAGAGACTGTGACTCCTTGCCCAAGGTCACGGCGGAGCCGGATTCGAACCCAGCTCCCCAGAGCTCCCTCCCTCCCTCCCTCCCTGGTGCCTCCTAAGCAAGAGAAGGGAGGGAGACCCGCTGACTGGCCTCCCTTACCTGCTGGCGCCAGTGACCAGGGCCACCTTCTGCATGACGGCGCTGCCTCAGACGCCAGCGAAGACTGACTGAGGAAGAAGCCGGCGGTAGAAACTCAGGGCAGCCCCGCCCCCAAGCGAAGCCCCGCCCCTCCCGCCACATGGCCCCGCCCCCTCCCGGCGCCTCAGCGCTCCCTCGGCCTTGCCCCTCGCGGGCCACGCCCCCTGCCCTCCTCGCCCAACCAGAGCGTTCCCTCGGGGCCTCAGAAGTGGCGTGAGGGTTGCCCCACAGGAGACGGCGCCGCCCTCCTCTCTCCTGAGTGGCTGCGGCCGCGGGCGGGGGGCGGGACCGGCGCCGCTGGTTGGCTGGGAGCTGCGTCAGTCACGGCCCGCCCGGTTGCCAGAGGAGGCTGCGGCTGCGGGGGCTTGGCGGGTCAGTCAGGATCCGTCGTCCCTGCGGCCGGGTGCTCACTGAGGGCCCAACCCAGAGGACTCTGGCCGGGGAGTTCTGGGTCTGCCCAGCCAAGCTGCAGTGGAGCCCTCTTTTAGAGTCCCACGGATAAGGAAAGGGGACTAAGGGACCCACTCCAGCCTCATAGAGCCATAGAGTTGGGCCATCCAGTCCAACCCCATTCTGCCATGCAGGAACTCTCAGTCAAAGCATCCCCGACAGAGCAAACCCACTCAGGGAGGGACACTGGGTCAAAGTCACACACTCTCAGCCCGAGAGGAAGGCAGTGGGCAGCCAGTGCTGCCTGTCTGTGTGTGTGTGTGTGGGGGGGGGGGACTGGCACTATTGGTTTACAACTGCCTTCCTCTGGGGCTGAGAGTGTGTGACTTTGACCCAGTGTGGACAGCACCCATGCACCCCAGGAGGAGGAGGGTGGCACCCGGTCTGGCCCTCCTCCCACGGCGCCTCTCCCAGGAGCTTTCTGGAGATTTTGCAGCTCAGATCCGGGGTGACTGCGGGTCCAACGATGCGGATTCACGTTATAACATGAATGTGTTATCAGACGAGATTCCTTCCTATGGGCGCTCCTTCCATGACGCTTCCGCAGTGATTCCCCCTCATTCCCCCTCACAGAATTCGCTTTCCAGCTCACTTTGATTTCACTTCGAATTGGTCTGGTGTGGAGGACCACCTTGGCCCCCTGCGCCCTGCTCCTCCATCCCCATCCTCCTCCTTCATGTCATCTTGTCCTCTCTGCCACCCTGCCACCTATCCCATCGTCCCCTGGCAGCTCCTGCATCCGAACCCCACTGACCCCCCTACCACCTATCCCATTATCCCCTGGCTGCTCCTTCAGCCCGATCCTGGCCCCACTGACCCCCCTACCACCTATCCCATCATCCCCTGGCTGCTCCTGCATCTGAACCCCACTGACCCCCTGCGACCGATCCCATCATCCCCTGCCTTCTCCTGCTTCCAAACCCTGGCCCCAGTGACCCCCTGCAACCTATCCCATCATCTCCTGGCTGCTCCTGCATCTGAACCCCACTGACCCCCTGCAACCTATCCCATTATCCCCTGCCTTCTCCTGCATCCGAACCCTGGCCCCAGTGACCCCCTGCGACCTATCCCATCATCCCCTGGCTGCTCCTTCACCCCGATGAAGGATGACAGCTAAGGAGGGTGCAGAGAAGGACAGCATCCAAACCCCCACTGAGCATGCACAAGGGTCCCATTTCGAATTATTGAATCCTCATTGCACTCACTCAGCTTTGCGTGAATCTGCATCATGTGACTTGCCTTGGATTCGATTCCCCCTCAGAAGGGCAACCAGGTGTGATAAAACATTCACGTTATGACGTGAATTCGCATAGCTGAACCAGGAGTCACCCCGGATCTGAGCTGCAAAAAGCCCCGTGTGATAAACCTCTTCCCCCACAGCAAAAAAGGAAAGGCCCAAGCGCCCCTCTGCTGGCTTTGATGGGGCAAGGAGACCTTTGCTGAGAAGGCTGAATGCACCCTTTTGTGCTGCACCCTTGACCTTGAAACTATAGTACAGGCACTGGTAACCTCAAGGCTTGGTTTTTGCAACACACTCTACATGGGGCTACCCTTGTGCTTAGTCTGGAAAGTGCAACCAGTACAGAATATGGTGGCCAGGCTGATTACTGGAACATCTAGGAGTGACCATATAACACCAATATTAAAGTCACTCCACTGGCTACCTATTATTTTCCGGGCACAATACAAGGTGTTGGTTATCACCTTTAAAGCCCTACATGGCTTGGGCCCAACTTATCTAAGGGATCGGCTATTTCCATACAATCCACCTCATGCTCTCAGGTCCTCTGGGAGGAACTTACTGCAGCCTATAAAGACCAGATTGACTGCAACCTCCCAGAGGGCTTTTCTGCAAATGCTCCCAACTTATGGAATGGCCTGCCGGATGAGATCCGTCAAATCACCAATCTAGAGAGCTTCAAGAAAGCTGTTAAGATGGATCTCTTCCGGCAGGCCTTCCCAGAATAAACTACTCAGCCATGTAACGACCTCCCACATATATGTGATGACGCTGCCCACCATTATTGTTTTAACTGTTTTATGTAATTTTAACCTTAAACTGCTTAATTCTTTTATAAGGGGGGTATTTTGTATATATTGTTGCATTTTATTTTAATATTGTAAGCCGTTTTGATTGTTTTAACAAAAATCGGTGTAGAAATAAAAGTGTTACTATTTATTTATTTTTGCCAAGGTTGACTGAAAGGACATAAATAAGCTTCATTTATATGCCGCTTCTAGTGTCTAAGCGATTTACAACTGTAAGCTGATTTCCCCCCAACAGTCTGGGTACTCATTTTAGTGACCTCAGAAGGATGCAAGCAAAACCGTGATCCATTAGATTCAGCGGGCATTGCATCTAGGGTGTGTGGGTGTAACACTGCTGCCTTTAAAAAGAATTAGACAAAATTTGTTAGGTCAATTAGATAGAGAATTAGACATTGACACGTCTCTGAAAATGCCAGCCACAGATGCTGGTGAAACGTCAGGAATAAACTCTTCTAGAACACAGCCACATAGCCCGAAAAACCCACAGAAAAACTATAGACACAAAATAGCTAAACATTGCTTCCAGGTTCAGAAACGCTGTCACCTTTTGCAAGGGTGAATGTGGGGGAAGGAGACAGCTACCACCACAATCTCCCTGAGATAATGAAGGCCACAACTCAAAATGGAGGAGGACTGGCATAGGTGGCCCTTGGGATTATACATCACAGTTCATTTTAAGCGCCTTCTGATTAAATCAGGGGCAGCTGCATATTTGTAATCACACCGCAAAGAATCTGGCCTCTGTTAATCAGAATTATTCAGAGTTCTGTGCTTGTGCCTCATGAATATTAGTATCATTTTTTTTCTTGGCCTTGCTGGTGCTAGAGAAATATTTTGGCTTTAATGTGAGATTGTTATTCTGAGCAAACTGGATGAAAACAGGGCATACTTCCACATTTAAGAACAGGAGCAAGGGGCAGCTGTTCTCAGCAGTGACAGCTATTGATAGAAGGATCACCACTTTTGCCCCATTAGAAAACTAATTGAAAGCATCTTCTCTTCTGTCTGCCTTCTCTCCTGTCCTCGTCTGCTGTTTTTATATGCAGAGGAAAAACCGTCTTTTAAATGTCGACCCCTTACTGTTTTAGACTAGAACCCTATACACAGTAAGGTCAGGAGTAAGTTCTGTTGAATTCACTAGGATTTCTTCTGAGTAGAAGTGCATAGAACTGTGCAGTTAAGATCTTTGTATGAATTTTTTGAGGGGAGGGAAACTTTGAGAAAAATGAAGAAAATATGACCCTTTACAGATTTAGGAAAATAAAAACAATTATGTGTAATTTTATTTGACATAAAATTATCATGTTTGGCACACAGAACCATAGAATCTTAAAGAGTTGGTATTGACCCCCAAGGGCCATCTTGTCTGCTCCCCGTCATGAAGGAATACACCATTTAGAGCACTAGTGAAAGATACTCACCCAACCTTTGTTTGAAGACTTCTAAGTAAGGAGGGTCCACCACTCAGAGTGGATACTTTACCTAACTAATATGGAGGACATCTAACACTACAACTCAGTGGCTCGCTGTCTGGGGGAAGTGCTCAATAGCAAGCAGGGTTTGGGGAGTATCATGAGTTGTAAATTCCTGAGAATGTAGAATGATACAATCTCAAGAGTTGGAAGGCACTACAAGGGCCATCTAAACCAGCCCTCTGCCATGTGGGAATACATAACTAAAGGCCTGTTACAGACAGCCAAAATAAAGCTGCTTCAAGTCACAGTGGAGGTATGGTGTTTCAATGATGCATGCATCCTAAGGGTCCAGAAGCTGCACCAAAGCCACCATCCAATCCTTAGGGCTGGAGCGTGGCTTTGGTGCGACTTCTGGACTCTTAGGATGCATGCATCATTGAAACACCATATCTCCATTGTGACTCGAAGCAGCTTTATTTTGGCTGTCTGTAACAGGCCAAAGTACCCCTGACAGATGCCTATCCAACCTTTGTTCAAAGGCCTCCAAAGGAGAGTCCAGTGGCCTGCAAGGCAATCTGTTCCATTCCCCTTACCTTCAGATCTTCAAGGGCAAAATTTACCAACAGCACCCCTTACCTTGGTACTGAAATACAGCTCTGGCAAACAGTATCCATCATCACTTTTTGAAGGCTGTCCAGGTTGATGTGAAAGACCTGGTGCAGTTTCTCGCCAAGGATGGGCATGTGCTGTTGAGGGGGAGGCCCCTGGTGTACAATGGGCAAGTATAGTTAATTCACACAATATAGTAATTGCAAATTGAATTTCCTTTTAATTTTAATTTAATTTAATTTTTTTACAAATGAACCTCCAAGAACCTGAACTGTGAGGAACCCTGAACTGTAAGAAACTCTTTGGTTTTGCCAGTTTGTTAAGAACTCAAACATCAAAATTATTTTTAAAAAAGAAAGAAAATTGTTCTCTTCTCTATGGTTCTCTATATTGTCAAGCAGACATAAAACACTCATCCACATAAAAAGAAATACAAACCAAATATGTGATCATTGCAATGATCACATATTTGAAGTCTCATATTAAAATCGTAATGTTCCATAATTTCTAGAAATAATTTGGGGTTAATCAGTATATGAAAACCCTGGCCACAATCCTGCATCAGGATATGGGATGTAATGTTCTGCCTAGGCCTCGTGTCTCTCCTCCATAAAAGCCACTTGTCTCTTGCTTCCCCTCCTAACAGCGAGTGAGGTCATGGGACAATGAAGAAGCATCTGGTTACGTGTTCCATGGCCGCCTGGAACAACATTTTCATCTTCTAAGACCACTGGAGGACCCCCCCCCCCCCCCGGAAGTCTTGGGGAATGCCTTCATTGTCACTATAGGAAAATACCCAGACCATAGAATCAGAGTTGGAAGAGACCACAAGGGCCACCCAGTCCAACCTCTGGCCACACACAATCAAAGCACTCCCGACAGATGGCCATACAGCCTCTGTTTAAAAACCTCCAAAGGCGACTTCCCTACACTCGAAGGCAGTGTAAAACAGCTCTTACGGTCAAAAAAAAATCTTCCTAATGTTTAGGTGGAACCTCCTTCTGTAGATTGAATCCCTTGCTCCATGTACTAATCTCTACAGCAGCAGAATACAAGCTTTCTCCTTCCTCAGTATGACATCCCTTCAAAAAATTAAACATGACTTTCTTGTCAATTCTTAATCTTCTGTTTCCCAGGCCAAACATACCCAGCTCCCTAAGCCATTCCTCATAGGGCATTATTATTATTATTATTATTATTATTATTATTATTATTATCATCATCATCATCATCAAGCTTTTTTTATATAGCACTGTAGATTTGCACATCGCTGTACAAACAAACAATAAAATAAGAGTAAACCTGCCCATGGCGTACAATCTAAGTAATAATAGCATAATACATATAAATAATACATAATGGCATGATTTCCAGAACTATCACCTTTTTTGTCACCCTCCTCTGGACATAGTTTAGCTTGTCAATATTCCACTTGAATTGTGGTGCCTAGAACTGGACACAGTATTCCAGGTGATGCCTGACCAAAGCAGAATCAAGTGGTACTATTACTTCCTTTGATCTAGACACTACAGTCCTATTAATGCAGCCTAGGACCATATTGGCTTTTTAGCCACTGCATCACACAGTTGACTCGTGTTTAGTTTATGGTCTGCTATGATGCTTAGATCCCTTTTGCATGTATTCTTGGCTAGCAGATATCACCCATCCTATACTTCATGGAATCTGTTGATTGATTCTACATATATCAAGTGAGACAGTGTATCTCCTCTTATTTCTTGGGGGGGGGGGGGGAGGCCAAACTGAAGACGTCTGTATTGTTACGCAAAGCAAATTTCTCAGAATAGTCAATAGCAAGCCTGTCTTCTGTTTTCACAACACAAGCAGCAAGTTGTTGTTACTTTTTAAAAGATTCTTATTTACAAATCAGTCATTCTATAGGAAAACAATCCAATGTGTATTTACAGAGAATAAATTAAAAAAGGAAACCTTTACATTGATATCTAAATCTTAATTTCCAAATTCAGATTAGTTTTTGAATGAATACTGCTATTACAAATTAACATTAAACAGCCTGAAGTGTATTTTTCCTAAGGATGAAAGGAACATGGCTACCCAGTATGTTCTTATAAGCAGAGGGGCCCTCATTACTTGTAAGTGTGACTTAGGCTGAACCTAATGGGGCTTTTGTCTGAAAAGATATGCAGAGGATGGGACTGTTAGAACATCTCAGCAAAATGTACTATATATTTCAGGAATAAAGTTCAGCAAAAAAGCAAGCATTATCATTACAAAGCAGGAAACTAATATACGACATACTACAAACTATTGCTAGGATCCAAAGAACTGTACAATTATTTCTATACTATACTTCCATACTTCTGAGGGCTCTGAGCATATGTTTGTTCCCCACTAAAGACACTCAAGCCCTTAGGCACCCCTATGGTAAACTCTGCGGACCCTGGCCTGATTATAACAGAACAGTCAGAACGTAGGGGAGAAAAACTCTTTAGGGGCACTGTTTTGCCACTTGTAAATTGTAGCCCCAATAATCGTCAGCCTCAGAGGTTAAGCTTGTAAAGAATTTAAAATCTGAGTATGAGGCACATATCCACAAAACAGTTCTAGAAACTAAAAAACCCAACTGATATATTTCTTTGCCTCTAAAAATAGGGGTTTTAAGCAGAAATGTTAAGATGTTTCAGGTAAAGAGTTAAAAGGAAGTTACTAAGTGGATTTTCCCACTATGGGCATATCCATTTCCATTTTATAACAGCAAATGCTGCTTTCATGGCTTCTCCCAGAGTTTGCTTGGAATTCTTTGCCTCATTCACAATTAGGTTTTTGCACTGATGACAATCAAATCGCACAATAGATTCAACACCAAATAGACGTTCAGATCGAACCGGTGAGTGGCAATTTAACCCAATTCAAGTTCATATTTACCTATGGATCATCAGTTCAAAATGGATTCTCCATTGCAGACAAGTTAAATAGTTGCTGGCAATTTTTTTAAACTGTCAATCAAATAATACACACTTTTGTCACTGTGATGTTGTGAAGGTCAAGTTCAATATTAAATTGCATTCCCCTGTTGTATATTACAGAGAAATTTGAAGTGTGCAAACAGCAAGGATCTTTATTTTTTAAAAGGGTGCGGGGAGCCACTAGGGATATTTAACTTTTAAAGGGCTGCAAGAAGCAGCCAGGGATCTTCAGGACACAATAAATTCAATTTTTATTTTTGGGGTTAATGTTGCCTTGTCACACGAGAGTACAACTGTCAAATTAGCGACTGTTCCGGAACCCCACGCATAAAAAACCCCCGTGTATGCTCAAGCCCCATTGAAAGTAATGGGGCTTGTGCATGGCGCGGTGGTGCAGTGGCATGGCGGCACGCACGCCATGGGCGCACACCCCATTAAGCTTAATGGGAACCGTCGCCGCTTACGCCCGCGCACTCCCGCAGGCTTCCTCACAGCTTTCAACATATGTTGAAAGCCGCGTATAGTGCGCCTGCGTATGTCGCAGGCGCACTGTAATACTTTACTGGATTGTAAAAAGAAATTGGAATTTACTTTCCTGTTGCCCACATTATTTTCAGATTTGAGGGTTAGCATTTCAGGATCTAAAAAGTTCAGTTTTGCCACATTTGGATCTCTTACAAGTTTTTCCCTAAAGATTTTAAGAATAGTCATGAGATGTAAATAAACACTCAATAACATAACAATTTAGATAGCAATTAACAATGAACTAAGAACAGTATCAAGAGGACTGGAGGTCAGGTGTCTCCTGTTCTCCTGATCAGAATCAAACTTGCTGATCTTGTCTGAAGGGATGGGGGCAAATAATATCTTTTCATTGTAAGATACTATTTCCTATATTTTCAGCCTATCCTGTGATTAATATTTTTTAAATAGTTTGCTAAGAAGCAAGAAATGTCGAATTTTAAACCTTAGTATCATATAACTCTGTATAGGCTTGTAGCTAGAATATAATTTTGATAGAATGGAAATAATTCTAGCATGCTTAAATGAACTAATCATGACAATGTGAAAGAACAAGCCTGCATCATTTTGGAAAGTAAATGCATTTGTAACCACAGAAGTTCATACGAAAATAAATCCAGTTAGTCTTAAAGGTACTGTCACACTTTTCCCTCCCCCTTCCTTCCTTTTTATATTGAAAGTAAAATATTTTGCAGTATACCTTTTTTTTATCAGAACAAAAAAATTGCTCCTACATTAGAATCAGGTCATTACACTTCTAATTGAGATTATGGGAAGTATGTTACAAATCATTCTAGACAACATTGACAGATCTGCAATTTTCTTCAATAAGGATTCAAAGAGTCTACATGAATAGAGATAATTTCCTCCTGTGATTAAAAAAGGGACTAAAATACTAACAAAAATGTGAACATAACCACAAACACCAAAACCTAAAGACTGTTACCCAAGTGTACCATTTGTCTGCACCAAATGTAACATCTGTCTGGTGTGTTAACAAAAGTTCCATATGTACGAAGCTAGGATTTAATATGTACTACATCTTGTGGTCATGCCCAATAAAGATATTTTCAGAGGAACTGTGAAACAATTTCAATTTCATAATCAGTGTCAGTCAATGAGGTCTAACAGCACTTTTTAATGTAATACAAAAAAAGGGAAATGATTTTGTGATTATTGATATGGGTTACATCTCAGTTTTTTAAAGGCTGGATATATCTGAGAAACCAATGAACACTGCAGAGGGAAGATGTTTTACCAGATGTGGTAAAAATATCCTTATATTTTTCACGAGAACTGTAGAGAGCAGTCAGCCGTCTATATCCACTGAGCCTTTATCCACAGATTCAAGCATTCACGGCTTGCAAATATATATATATATATATATATATATATATATATATATATATATATTCCAAAAAAGCAAACCTTGATTTTGCCATTTTTACTAGAGTACTTATACCCCGCCCTTCAGCCCTAAAGGCTATCAGCGCAGCTTTTGTATTAGGGGCATCATTTTAGTATTATTATTATTTTATTAACCTTTATTTATAAAGCGCTGTAAATTTACACAGCGCTGTACATACAATCTTTTTAATTAGACGGTTCCCTGCCCTCAGGCTTACAATCTAAGAAATCCACTGAATTTAACAGGACTTCAGCATCCACGGATTTTGGTATCCATAAGGGGTCCTGGAAACAAACCTTTGCAGATATCAAAGGCCTACTGTATAAGGAAGAAAGGAAAAAAGTGTGGATAACATCAAGGGAAGAATTGGTAGTGGGGAAGAAATGAGTAGTCAGTCTCATATACTAAATGCCAAAATGTGTTTGACTATGACAATTTCATCAGAATCCTAAACTGAAACAGACTGATACATAGATGTTCAGAAGATGTCTAAATCAAAATGAGGCTCCTCCAAAGTGGAGCATGTTCAGTCTAAGTATCATTAGTGACCTGTTTTTGGAGGGACTCATACATATCTTCCAAAATAGATCTCTCTCTCTCTCTACAAAATGGAAAAACCCCATTTATTTGAAAGGATCTTATGTAGGGCATTGTCTCCCTGGCAGACTACATCTATCAACATTAATTTAATATTATTTTAAAATGACTTATGTACATTATCCCAACGATATATTTACTTGATAAACATCTCAAGGGCATTAACACTCTCCTTGTAATGAAATATGGAGCAATTGAAATGTGGGTTGACATTATATTCTCACTTGAATTAGCTAATTATTTATGATTCATGTTTATGTACAAAAGATAATTCTGGACTCATTCAAAGAGGTCATTTTGAGAAAATCAATCAGACATTTAACAACTTTCACTTGAAGCTAGAACAGTTCACGTCACTTTCTTGACACAACACTATGCAACTATGGCCTGATCTAGACGGGCCTTTGCGGTGCCCCCATCTCATGCCAGGGGTTGGCCGAGGGTGCACCACCCATATTGGCCTCACCCCCAGCACGTGACAGGGGCATCAAAATGGCGGCGCCCTGTACACACGGGTGCTGCCATTTTGACGTGGCGGATGCTTAGTGTCCACACATCCCGGCGCATTTCTGATGCCGCAAGTGCGCCATTGGCGCATTGCACAATCACAAATGCGCCGCATTAAGAACCCGCTTTTTGCAGGTTCTTTTTGCTCTGTGGGGAAGCCCCACGGTCTGGAGGATGCGGCTTCCCCGCGAAGCAAACCAGGGCGGCGGGAGACCATCCTTTTTGGGCAATCTGTATCCCACCTATATAATGAACATAAAGGTGCTGTGTTATATCAAAACCCACTTATCACTACACATGCTCATGTGTGCCCAGAAAACACTAACAAAAATCTATTGTCTGTGGCTAAGCTCTCAATTCAACAAGGCCAATTTTTTAAAAGAATTAAAAAATGACCTAGCAAGCTAGTTGTCCAGGGTCAATCTACTATAAGAAATGCTTACAGGTTTTGGGTACAAGGGCTATTCTTACAGATAGCCCTCCAATCTTAAACAATTATTCCCAAGGTAGCTCTTTTGGTTTTCGTGGTTATTGCTGATTTCACATCTACCCAGTCTATATCTGTGTTCCCTTTCCCCCCTCCTAGCTATTAGAGCTTTTCCATTTTAAAATAACAACAACAACAAAAATAAAAACAGGGGCATGGTTGCTGAGGCTGAGTTGTGCACCTATGGCAATTATTCTCCCCTCTGAAATGTTTGTGGGTTTAATTTTACAATGTTATACTGAAAAAGTGCCATTTATAACTACGTTGATGCAATATGGCACTGTAACTATAAAAACATTTTTTAAAAGCAGTGAGGAGATGAGGTAAGGTAAGATTCAGGTAAGTTCATTCGCATACTTCATTAGGGGGAGTGCTCCCCTTCAAAAAAATGTATGAGCCACAAGTATTGAGAATATTCCTATCTAGACTTTTTTTTTTGGCTGTCTCTTGGAATGAAAAAAAGTGGGAGTGAGAATAAAAGGATGCAGCTGTTGTCAGGATCTGTCAGAAAATAGTCTGGGACAACAAAAACAGTGTTTTTTTGTTTGTTTTTTGTTTAAATCCAAGTTCTAAAGCAACAAATACTGTAAAGCAATCTCCAGCAACCTCCCAAGAAACATGGTGTGTTTTGTTGTTTTTGTTAGCTGTCCTTGAGTCGATCTCTCATAGTGGCCCTGTGGATGAGGCATCTTTAAGACTCCCTGTCCTACACTGCTCTGCTCAAGTCCTGCAGATTCAGGCCTATGTCCTCCCTGATTGAATCCAGCCATCTGGTGTGCAGTGCTCCTCTCTTTCTGCTGACTTCTACCTTTCCTAGCATTGCTGTCTTTTCTAATGAGCCATGTCTTCTCATGATGTGGCCAAATATGACAGCCTCAATTTAATTGTCGTGGCTTCTAGAGGTATTTCAGGCTTGATCTGCTCAAGGAGCCATTTGCTTATCTTGATGGCTGTCCACAGTATTGTCAGCACTCTTCTCCAACACCACATCTCAAGTGAGTTTATTTTCTTTTTATCTGCTATTTTCACTGTCCAACTCTTGCATCCAAAAATAGTGGTTTGGAATACCATGGCCTGGACAATTTTAACTTTAGTGCTCAGTTGTATATCCTTACTCTTTAGGATCTTCTCTAGCTCTTTCATGGCTGCCCTTTCCATTCCTAGTCTTCTTATCTCTTGACTGCAGTCTCCATTCTGAACTGTTTGATCCTAGACATGAGAAATCTTTAGTGTTAACACTTCAGAAATAAATTACAGTGATACACTGCTGAGCAAGCATTTGAATCAGATAATGAGTACCTAACATGGTGTGGTAGATACTCATTATCTGATTCAAATGCCTGCTCAGCAGCATATCACTGTAATCTGTCTCTGAAGTTTTAACCCTTACAAAAACACCCACTCAAAACAGAACTAAATGAAAAAGACGTTTTTGGAAAATATTTACAAGTTGGAAGTTTCTTGTGGAAGTTTGTTGTTCTTATATCAGTTCTTACAGAGTACACTACATCTATACCTGAATCTCTAAGGTTCATTTGACATGGGCCCTTTCCATATGCAGGGGATCCATTCTGGACACACCCACACCCACATAAGGCAAAAATTGCGTATGCTTAAGCCCCATTGAAAACAATGGGGGCATGCTCCTGCACATGCGCACTGCCCAAGCCTCAGCAGGGGCCAGCGGCAGCGCGCGCACTTGCGCCGCTTCCCTCCTCGTGCGTGCACGCACCAGCCATCCTATGGAGGAGGACGGGGGAGAGGAGGAGGAGGAATGAGCCGGAGGAAGGGTGCCTGAAGGCCAGGGCAGAATTGGGGCAGAGGAGGAGGAGGAGGAGGAGGAGGAGGAGGAAAGCTGAGTCAGTGGCCATTAGGTCTGCCTTGGTTTTTTGGGTTTTTTAAATTATTTTTAAAAATATAAAATACTTATTTTATTTTATTAATTTTTATTATTGCTTTTATTTTTTTATTTCATTAATTTTTATTATTGCTTGTTTTTATTTTATTTCATTAATTTTTATTATTGCTTTTTATTTTATTTCATTAATTTTTATTATTGCTTGTTTTAGTTTATTTCATTAATTTTTATTATTAAATATATACACCCTGCCTTGTTTTTTTAAATTATTTTTATTATTAAATATATGCAAGTGCATTTTCTGTGTATTTATGGCGATTTGAATGCTAACAAGTCTGCCTTTCTTGGCCAATTATAGTGGTGATGATGATGATGGTGGTGGTGATATTGATATCAACAAGCCTCTGAGGCACGTCCAATGTAACTCGCTGTGATTTTTACAAACTCATGCGCAGTGAAGAAAAACCACAGTCCCTTGCCCAAGTACACACTTCTGAGAAGTACAGTTGAACCCGAGGGCAAGTCCATTTCTGCCATCTGTCTAGGAATAATGCCAAAATGTCCTCCATTTTGATCATGCCTAAAAAACATGCATTTATATTAAGATTTTTTTAAAAAACCTCAATTTTTTTGCATGTCCTCCATTTTTTAAAAAACGTGTCCTACATTTGAAAATGTTGCCCTACATTTGTCCCGGTTTGGAGCTCCTGACTTATGGCAACCCTACGCATAAGGTTAAAGCTATGTATGGCGTGGGTGCACTGTTTATGTTAATCTTACAGGTCTTACACAACTCCTTTTTGCTTTGCCAACAGACTACACCCTATGCAAAATATAAGTCAGGGTCTAACTGCTGAAAATTCAAGTGGCAGAAAAAACTGGAGGAGATCATAAAACTGATGGCCTCCTGCTGTCTCTGCTTCTCAAACCAATGTAGGAGTAACTGCTAGAAGAGGAAGAATATAAGCAGATAGCAGTGGATAAATAGGAAAAGATAGCAAATAGGTGTTATGCGCCCTTACAGCTTCCCCACCCTTATTCCAGTTAAGCTTCACAACTGTCAAAACCAAGAGTTTGGCAATCTTTTCTAATAGGGAACTAATTGGCTTAATGAGCCAATGATCAGCTTAACAGCTCAGCAATCAAGTCGGATGCCCTTCCGAATGGTGTCCCAACCTAGTGCATTGTACAACCCATTGCTTGCTCTCGGCTTAACAATGCCCAAGCAATCAACGCCTTTGTCTAGCAAGTCCCATTGCCTCCAAATACGTTTGGCACTATATAAACCCTGAGTTTTCAGACCCTCCTTGGGCTTTTGAGCATTGGGTTTTCTTAGCCTGGGTTCTCTGAGCTTTAAGCTCTTCTGAAATCACTGAGCTACACTGAGCTCTCACTGTCACTAACTTGAACCCAGCTCTTAAGCCTCCGCGGCCTTCTTTCCGCTCCCGCAACCATGATCCACTGTCCATCCGAGCTTCATCAGGACTTCCAGGAGAAGACGTCTAAGGTAGTATTCCCTAGTGGTGCCTCTCCTTCTCAATCTATCTCCCGAACTTACCCGTCCCCTGCTGTAGCATTGAATGTGTGTATATGTGTGTGTGTGTGTCCCCTTTTGTTGTGTGGTTTTATTTGTGCTATAATAAACAATACCATTTTAATTGCACCTAATTGGTATCAGAGTCTCTTTCTCTTGGGGTGTACTGGCGACCTCTGGTATACACTTTGGGATCTGATCTTGACATGTGGCATTGTTAGGGCCACCTCTCGGCTAAATTTGAGTTAATTAAAATTCCCCTAATTCAATCCTTCCCAACAATGAGGACTAAGCATACTAAAGCACAAAAAGGTTTTATTGTGACCATGATAAATTTTGAGTATTTTGCTAAGAACAGAGGTCATACATATGCAATTGTCATTTTAGCCTCTAAACTAGAAATGAAGGTGGAGCCACATGTTTCTTATTTGAGTATTTTATTTGTATGTAAATGGGGCTGGGTAGTGGTACTTACTTTATCAAAACAAGTGCAAGAACCCAACCCTACCCTTTCCCTTTTGTGTACCACTGATTCCAAAAGTAAAGCGCCCATGTGGTTTGTCAGCCCAGAACTGTTAGAATGGAAGGCTACCAAAAAAAAAAAACAACCCTGCTATAGGTGTCTCTTAAAAGAGCTGTTTACAATATACAAGGGGATAGAATGCAACTGAATCAGAAACAGTAAACTACATAGAAACAAGCCAGATTGTTGTGCCTGTGTCTAAACTGAAGTACAACACTTACAGAAAAAGAACTGGAATGCACCTCAGCCTACCAAGGCTTTTTGTTGTTGGCCAGTGACAAAAATAAAAGGAAGGAGAGTGGCCAAGAAGACCCACGAAGTATGATTTAAGATTCTTCATAGCATGGATTCTAAGAAAGTGAAAAGAGCCAGGGGAGAATGCTCCACTAGCATTTGCAAAATCTACTAGCATGCTATGTGTAAGAATGGCATCAATCCACCCAATTCTGGGTAGGAAGTGGAGGAATGGCATTTTATCTCAGCTCAGTCAAAACATATATTGAACTGACCTTGATGTTCCAGAGAAAAATCTCTCTCATTCATTCTCTTATCATTGCAGCAGCCTACAGACTCCCTACTCTTTTCTTTGAGAACTATGCTTTCAGAGCAGCCATCCCTTGTTTGGGGTTTCTGAGACTCATCTGTTGATCCAAAGCTCTCCTGCAAAAGCTAGTCACCCAGTAATCCGTAGGAACATCAACTTTTAGTTGCAACATACTGATGGCTTACAACTCATCCTTATGAATCATATTTGGGCAAATAGCCTGTGGTGGCAACAACTCTATGCTTCTTGTCATACCGAAGAGAGTAAAAAAGCCACTTTTGTTGTTGTACATCATCATGTTATTTCTGACTTAAAGGTGACCCTGAGGCAAACCTATCACAGGTTTTTTGGGCAAGATTTGTCCAGAGGGGTTTGCCTATATCCTTCTCTAAGGCTGAGAGAGTATAATTTACCCAGTGGGTTTCCATGGCTGAGCAGGGATTTTAACCCTAGTCTCCAGAGTCATAATCCAATACACAAACCATTAAACTCCACACTGACTCTAAAAAATAAAGCTATTAGTGTTCAAATATGAAATTTAAAGGGTCTCACAGATATGCCTAAGGTTTGCATGAAAGCCCACCATGCATTCTCACAGAACTACTGCCAGGTATTTTGGTGCGTGAAGCATATATTCCATATACCTCCTGCTAATTTAATATAGAACACTGGAAAGCCCTGTAAGATGCAATCTTGTATCAGGAGCTCTAGCACTATAATCCAGACATAATACATTTTTGCCACAACAGTAGTCTGTTGTCCTTCAAGTGACACAATGGGCTACTACGATTGTACCTCACCCTACAAACCTCCTTGTGGCCTGGTTTATTAATCTGAGTAATCTGATATAGCCTGCGTGCAAGACAAGATGCATTGGCAGTAGACATATTTGTTTGTGTGCCTGCCCCTTTCAAATATGTAGTAGAGAGTGAAGGAGATAATTTGTAAATAGCAATATAGCAAGTACCTTTCTATACCATTTATCCATGAACTAGCACCCCCTAAGTGGTTTACAATGTGTAGGCCAATTCCCCCCACAAGAAGCTAGGTACTCATTTTACTGACCTACGAAAGGTTGGAAGGCTGGTAAAACCAAAGATATATGCAAGTGAAGAGAGGTGAAATCTTCTCTCAATCCCTACTTTACTTTCTGAACTCTACAATTGGGCTTGCTTTTCTGCTGAAAGCTCAGTACTCAAAGCCTATGGAAAAATTCTGAGGCAATAGAACACAAAGGCAGGTGAAGGGAAAGAGACAGCTTCTCTCACTTACATAAAACTTTTCTTTTTACATGTTAATAGGGCAGATTTTGTTGTCATGTGCCTTCAAGATGTTTCTGACTTAGGGGTGATCCTAAGGTGAATGAGATTTCTTGGCAAGACTTGATCAAAGTGGGTTTGACTTCCTCCGCGGCTGAGAGTGTGACTTAGCTAAAGTCACCCAGGCTAAGAGGGAATTTGAACCCTGGTCTCCAAAGACGTAGTCCAACACTCAAATCACTACACTACACTGGCTCTCGAACCCTGACAGGCTCACAAATGGTTAAAAATAATAAAAGGTGGGGTTTTAGTTATATTTGAAGCAAGAGGCAAGAAGAAAAAGGTAGGGCCACTGCCTAGAAAAGATGGGGAAATGCTAATGGGACAGGCAGAAGGCCAAACTATTTCATACCTTCAAAAAGAAAACAGTGTTCTATCTGGTGAAAATAGAATAAATCATGCAGTAAGAGGACTACAGCCTGGAAGTTAGTAGAAGAATACATAGCTATTCTAAATGAATTCAAGTCTCCAGGGTTGGATGAACTGAATCCAAGAGTATTAAAGGATGTTGTCTTCTCAGATCACTGTCAATAATCTTTGAGAACTTTGTAAGCTGCCCCGATAACTTTGTAAGCCGCCTCGATTGCTTTTTGTAGAGAGGCAGGATATAAATAAATTTTATTATTTATTATTATTATTATTATTATTATTATTATTAGAATTCTTGAAGGACAGGAGAGGACACAGCAGATTGGAGATGGCAAATATTGTCCCCATTTTCAAAAAGGGGAAAAGAGGACTTCAACAACTACTGAATGATCATTTTGACATTGATACCAGGAAAGGTTCTAGTACTTCTAGAATAGATCACTGAACAGTCAGTCAGAATGTACTTAGAAAGAAATGTGATTAGTAAGAGCCAGAATGGGTTTCTCAAAAACAAGTCAAACCAAATCTCTCTCTCTCTCTTTTTAACAAAGTCATAAGGCTGGAAGATCAGGGGAGTGCTGTGGACATATGTCTTGATTTCAGTAAGGCTTTTGACTTATTCATCTGGAATACTTTTTGCATTTAAGGACATTACAGTTCAAGGATATACTGACCAAATGGGATGTGCCCAGAGAAGGGACATCAAGTCTTATATGGAACAACTTAAGCATCTGGATATGTTTGGCAGCTTGGTGAAGAAAATATGATAGCTATCTTTAAATATCTGAAGGAGTGTCATGTAGAAGATGTTGCAAGCTTGTTTTCTGTTGCTCCAGAGTCTAGAACATGAACCAATGGATTCAAATTACAGGAAAAAGGATTCCACCAAAACCTTAAGAACCTTTTTACTGTAAGAGTTGCTCAACTTTGGAATAGATTACCCCTGAGGAGAGTGGATTCTCCATCTTGGGAAGCCTTCAAACATTTGTTGGATGTGCATCTTTTAAAAGTACTTCAGCTGTGCATATCTTCATGGCAATGGGTTGGACCAGATGGCCCTTTCAGCCCCTTCCACTCTGTTTCTGTTTCTAAGATCATTAACCCCTATTAACAGGTGGAAGCAGCAAAGTCTTTCCTTCTTTTAACTTCTTGCAGGATAGGCATGTAGCCTTCTACATACTTAGAGAGCTGCACCACTATGGTCATCCACCACTAATTTTGCAAGAAGATGAAACAGCTCAGCAGGAAGTTAAAAAAGAAATGTGATGACTGCTGCTGTCATTCTGGACCCTTTGGATTAGAGAGCCCATGGACCTGCCCTCGATGATTAAGTTTTAAGAGTGCCACTGATTACTGAGAAGAGAAGGATATTCTGAGCAAAAAAGGATGGACAACAATCATCTAGTCCAATTGAATCATCTACTCTAGCATTTTGTTCCCAAGCACAGAAGCCAGATGTTCCTAGAAGCCAAGCTAGGAGAGTGTGAGGGCAGCAGGGTGTGAGAGCATCACTCACCATTAGGCATCAGAACCTTTTTTTTGTAGTAAAGTCTGCTGCCTCAGCATCTGGAGGTTTGTTTAGACTATCAGCACAGCTTCTGATATTTTACGTAGGGCACCAACAGGCACAAAAGCAGCAAAACGGAGGGGGGGGGATCTGTACAAAGTATTCTAAAATCTGCAGACTGTACAGCTATGGTGTGTATAATGTGTACAAATGGAAGAATCTACACACACAATCTTAGAGTTATTTTACACAGGTTAGTCTGGATTGGTTACTCATGTGGTGTTATGCAAGGCACATAGGCCTTTCCCAAATCATTGGACATTTATTTCAGCAACCCTTCTGAACTTTCAGCAAGTATTGTCCACACACTTTCAAGCCTATATACACAGCAATTAAAATGAAAGAAGCAAAATTCTTTGTCCACATTCTATACATCTACAGAATTGTGGCATACACATAGCTCTGGGCATAAAGTACTATAGTGCTAGACACTTCACTACTTCCCTGCTATATGTACTTATTCTCAGCTTAGTTCCACACGTAAGTTATGTCTCAAGTTTTTTCCTCAGGTAAAGAATACCTCATGCTTTCCTTTTCCTTTCATAGACAAAATCAATTCATAACTCAGAACCTACAACATTTACAAGATAAATAATAGTTTTTTCCTCAGTCTTTGCTAGTTCAAAGCACAGCACCTTGAATGTGGCTATGTCACAGATGTGGTCAGATCCCAACTTTTTTCCTTTATTTCCTTTGGTGAGATTGAAATTCCAGCTCTGGTGTTGAAGGAAATGGTGAGTCCAAGAGTACTTCTAAGTGTACATTTTGGAGTATGGGAAAGGAGAGGGAAGGGAGGTGAAACAGATGGGTGGTTTGGGGTAAGAAAGAAAGGCATCACTATGAAGTAGTTGCATCTTGGAGGAGGCAATGGATTTCCTGGAAGGAGGGACGGTCTTTAGTATCTCGTCTCCAGCAGCTGAGCATTAGCTTGTATACAGAATCAGGACAAAATGCAGGCTGTGGAAGATAGGTCTTAAACCAGAAAAAGAAAAGAGGAGATGTTGAAAACAAACAGATAAATTCTTTTTTAAAAGGCACCAAACCCAAGACACAGCCACAGTAATAATGAGGATTTCATTTCTGGCATATAATTGCAGAATATGAGATGAACCTGAAGGTAATCTAGTCATTTATTAGTTTGACTCATCAGTATTCTCCTCTCCTCCATAGAGTTGAGGGTGGCTTGGAAGACTGGGTTTGCTTATCTTTGCAACGACCCTCTGAGGAAAGGTTTTGTTGAGAGTTAATATGTGATGTCATCTGATGCTGGGAAATGAGTTTTGTGCCTGAGGGGAAGGTGAAAACGCCCAGGCCTATCACTCAGTCCAGTGTATCACCTTTCCTTACTTTGAGACAAAATCTATAGTGGCATGAAGGAAGACATTGCTGATGGGGCAATCCAAAATGTCTGAGGTTTGGCTGAGAGTGAGTGGTTCTTATTTATTTCTCAACTGTGAGCAGAAGAGCAGAGTAAACAGTAGTGAAGAGACTGCCTGAACCTCACTTTAGCCTGATGGTGCAGGGCATGAAGCCTCTACAGGCCAGGAATCCAAGTAAGGTGGAATTCCAATGGCATAAGAACCATCAGGTTCATATTGGTCAGTGAGTGGAAAAAAGGAATTTCACTGGCAACATGTATCAGCTGAATGATATATGCAAGAGCAGACTTTACTCAGCAGCTTTACAGCACTTGATGATTATGCAGTGTTTGATCAGTTTAAAATTAAAATATGCGGTTTATAAATTTTCAAACTGGATTTTAGAAATAAATTAATCTATTTTGAACAGATATATATTGCTAATGCCAACATATATATTTATAGTGTAAAGAGTCCTCCAAATTACTGATTACCTCCCTGAAATCAGGCACAATGGGACAGACAGATTTAAAGCAATTCTTATAGTTTGGGTTTATTTGGGGACATTCCATTGGTGCTTTCAGCCTAGTGATGACAACTGTTGAGAAAATGGAGCTTTGACTACAGTCAGCCTTGCATAACTGCAGATTTTTAAATCTATGGATTCAAGTAGCCACGACTTGAAAATATTTTTTGAAAATTCCAATAAACAAATCTTGATTTTGCCGTTTTACTATATCATTGTATTTAATGGGACTTGAGTATCCACAGATTTTGGTATCCATGTGTGTGTCCTGGAAACAAACCCCAGCTGATACCAAGACCCCACTGTATTTTACTTCCAGACTCAGGCATTTAGGAGTTTCAAAGGCAATGAAGCAGAAACGCCTTGCAATTGTCATTCAGGACTTTTTATCATTCAGTGCATTTTTTCCTTCAGGTATTAAAGAAGATTTTGAGAAATTGATGCAGCTATTAAAAACTAGTGAAACAGACAAATATCAAGTAATATACCTGGAAACAAAAGAACCACAATGTAGAAGTACAAAACATGATGAAAATAGCACTGCAGCAGAAGAAAGACCATAAAATATTGCTCAACAGTTGAATTCCTCTATGACCAAGAAGTGGAAGTGTAGTGTATTGTCCCAATTGATCCTGTTTATTGCTTCCTATACAAGTCAGTGTCACTGAGTAAAAATTCAAAAATGAGAAATTTTTGCTTTTTATTCTGGCTTGCATAGGGATCTATGCGCCAGGAGTATCCCTGGTTTAGGTGATATGCTAAGCTTACACCTGGTTCACAGAGTGGTGACGCTAGGACAAGGGTGGACAAATCCCTGAGATCCTGCTGCCCACTGTACCTCAGAGGGCTGCATCTCACACTATTCTCCCAATTTAAAAGAGAACTGTAAAAAGACTTGCACCTTCTAGGAGCTGTGGAGAAGAAATGAAAGTGACTGGAAATCACTCTTGATTTTGAAGAAAAGCCCTGCTAAGCATAAGACATCCTTAGAAGACCAAAATTGCCCCTGAAGGATCCTAGAGGGTATGATGGTGTATTTGCAGTTTTAAAAAATGGAGATGGGGGGGGGCTGCACTAGGGCTGGGGGGGGGGCTGCATGTGCCTGACATTACACACTTTGCCCACTCCTGTGAGAGGAGGAAGTAGTGGCAAATGGACTACATGTACCTGCAAGCATCTAATTTGGGACAAAGCAGGATTTTCCAGACTATTGGGGTTTCATCCTATGTGAACGTGACCAATGCATTATCTGTCTTAATTAAACAGTTTTTTAATTGCATTCACAAAATAAAGAAGGTGTCAGAAGTACCATATTTCATGTATGCAGTTCTTCACTTGGTAAATGACATTTCATTTTTATTGTTTACTATACAGTGAGCCCTTAGTATCTGCGGGGGATCCGTCCTGGACCGCCCCTCACAGATATCAAAATTGGTGGATGCTCAAGCCCCTGTTGTCACCAATAGTGGTGCCTGCCCATGGCTGTGCTACCATTAGGGACAGCCCCCATTGTCCCGTGGCAGCGCATGCACATGGTTGCATTGTCATTAGGGACAATGGAACTTAATGGTGGACACATGAATGCACCACCACAAGACAATGGGGGCTGTTCCTAATGGTGGCACAGCCATGTGCATGCACCACCATTGGGGACAACATGGGCTTGCCATTTGCTGATGCTCAGATCTGTAGATGGCAAGTCTGTGGGTCTGTAGATGGCAAGTCTGTACATCCTTACAACAACCTGTAAGGAAGATCAATAACATGCTTACCTGTAACTGTGGTTCTTCAAGTGGTCATCTGTGCCCTCACACAATAGACTCCATGGAAGCTGAAAAACTGAGCAGATTAGTGGGAGGCCCTGCCCACCCCCATGTACTGAGCATGCCCAATCCCACCAATCTAGCTCCACCTTCAATTCAAGTCTGCCACAAAAAATAACAGCAGGGACCTGACTGAGGGGAAGTAGGGCGGGTTCGTGTGAGGGCACAGATGACCACTCAAAGAAGCACAGTTACAAGTAAGCAACCTGTTCTTCTTCTTCATGGTCTTGGTGCCTCACACAATAGGGTCACTAAAAAGCTGTACCTGTGGCAGGTGGGAAGGTCCCTACAGAATTGAAGAAAGAACAGCATGGCCAAAGCTGGCATCCCGACAAGACCTGGAATCAAGTCGGTAATGCTGGACAAACGTGGAAGGTTGGGACCACGTAGCTGCCTTACAGACATCAGGTAGAGGGACGCCTCTGAAGAAGGCGGCAGATGAGGATACAGCCCTGGCTGAATGTGGGTGCACACCAACAGGAGGAAGTGTTTGGCCAGTTCATAAGCCAGCAGAATGGTCTGGACAATCCACTTTGAAACCCTTTGAGAGAAAACAGGGTGGCCTTTTCTACGTCCACCATAGCAAACAAACAACTTGTTGGTCAACCTGAACTCAGTAGAACATTGAACATAAAATGCCAAAGCATGGCAAACATCAAGTGTGTGCACAGTATTTTCCAGAGGCATAGAAGGGTCTGGATAGAAGGTAGATAGCAGAATTTCCTGAGAGAGGTGGAAAGGGGATATCATCTTAGGGAGAAAGGAAATGTCGGTCTGAGGACCATTTTCTCCTTGTGAAAAATGAGGAAAGGCTCGTCCGAGCGCAATGCAGTCAGTTCAGAGGACCTCCTGGCCGACATGATGGCCACTAAGAATACCACTTTCAGTGTAAGCAATGTCAACGAGACTGAACCTAAGGGTTCAAAGGGAGGCCTGGTAAGGTGCATAAACACCAGAGAGAGTGACCATGCAGGAGTCAGCGGAGGCAATGGAGGGTAGAGGTGATGCAGACCTTTGAAGAACCTTTTCAAGGTTGGAGAGGTGAAGAGCCGAGCAGATGACGAACCAGAGGGCTGATTGGCTACAATAGCTGGCAAGTACACCTTGAGAGATGAGAAGGATAGCCCTTGGTCATGCAGGTGAAGCGGGAAGTGCAAGGTACTTGAGGGAGAGAAAGGCAAGGCAGTTCCAACAGGTCTTGCCTGAAAAGAAGAAAAGCCCTCCTTCTAACCACCATCTTGAAGGAGAAAAAGATAAGCCAGCTCCAACAGGCCTCCGAGGGAGAGCAGATCTGCTGGACTTTCCCCCTTCCCCTTCCCCACTGCCATTCCCTTCTCCTTTTGTGTCTTGTCTTTTTTTAGATTGTAAGCCTGAGGACAGGGAAATGTCTAATTAACAAATTGTAAGCCACTCTGATAGCCTTGGCTGAAGAGCAGTGTATACATAAATAAGTATTATTATTATTAAGTAAGGCTGTCGACAGTTGAACTGAAGAACGTGGCTCGGCTCTAGCCTCAGCAAAGGCACAAAAGTGTTTCCATTTGTAGGAGTAAGATCACTTAGTGGAGTCCTTTCTGGAAGCTGACAGGACCATGAGGAGTTCAGGAGTGGTCAAGGCTGGATCCACCATGCGGTCAGGTGGAGGCTGCAGAGGTCTGGGTGCAGGACTGCACGATTAGAGTGGGATTGTAGGTCTGGCCAATTTGGAAGTTTGAGGTAATGCCCCTTGGACAGGTGAAGTAGTAAGGCAAACCAGGGTTGCCCAGGCCAGTAAGGAGCCAGCAGGATTGCTTTAGACCTGTCTCTGGTCATTTTCATCACCACCCTCGCCACCAGTGGTAGCGGAGGAAAAGCATAGAGGAAGTGGTGGCTCCAAGTGAGATGGAATGCATCTTCCAGAGAGCCCTGTCATTGGCCTGCTCTAGTGCAGAACATCGAACACTGAGTGATGTTTGAATTGTCAAAGAGGTCCACGGAGTGTGTTCCCCAACATGCAACGATGAGGCAAAAGGCTGGTGCAGACAGCATCCATTTGTGCTGAAGGACATTGTCCCTGCTGGGGGAGTCTGCTAGGACATTGTCCTTGCCTGTGAGATGAACTGCCACTGGGTGAATAGAATGGCAATTACATCATGTCCAGAGCTGTTGAGCAAGGTGGAGAAAGATGGATGAATGCGTCCTGCCTTGTTTGTTGATGTAACAGACTGTTGTCGTGTTGTCTGTTATCACCTGGATAACTCTGTGGAGGAGATGAGGTTCAAAGGCCTGAAAGGAAGGCATTCCCCTGAGGATGTTGCTGGGGATGAGCCACAACTGAAGAGAGTTCAAAAGATATTGAGGGAGAGTCAATTTCTTGGACTGTTTGTCGTTGAGGTGGTCGAATAATGAGAGGAACCACTCCTGGAGGGGCCTCAATCTCAGGCGTGCTAGACAGGTGACAGCTGTGGTGGAGGCCATGAGGCCTAGAAGGCGCTGAATGTCCCTTGCTGTGGGACGGTCCATGGCAAGGACTGGGTGAAGATGAGCCCAAAGGCTGTCTGCCCTCACGGTGGGTAGGTAGGCACGAGCCATGACAGAGACAAGAGATGTGCCTATATAGTCTATTACTCTGATTGGTTCCAGAACAGATTTGGAGGGGTTGAAAGTGAAGCTCAAATTGGTGAGGAAAGAGAGAGAGTGGTGTGGACATCTCAGAACAGTTGTGTGCAGGAGGACGATACCAGCAACCAATCGTCTAGGTAAGGAAAAAATTTGATTCCTTGTATCTGAAGGTGGGAGATGACTGCTGCCATGCATTTTGTAAAGACATGAGGAGCGGTGGAGAGGCCGAAGGAAAGGACGGTGTATTGAAAGAGATCTCCATTGACAGCAAAACGTAGAAATTTGGGGTGCTGAGGCCTGATGGCGATGTGAAAGTAAGCATCTTTCAGATCGATCAATGCAAACCCTGATGAAGAAAGGGAATAATGGAATGAAAGGTTAATATCTTGAACATGCGAGATTTGTTGTAATAGTTCCCGCCTCTCAGGTTGAGTATGGGGCAAAGGCCTTATCCCTCTTTGGTACTGTGAAGTACCTTGGAGAAGCAGCCGTCCAGCCTACAGCTGGGTGGGATCCTCTGAATGGCACCTCTGTTGAGGAAGAGAACCCCTCTAGAAGAGGAGGGGAAGGTGGAGTGGATCAAAACACGGCGATAGGTGGAATACTTAAGAATTCTATGGCGTAACCCAGATGAATGATGGTGAGTATCCAGGTATCTGTGGTGATTCAACGCCATTTGTTGTAAAAGAAGCAGAGTCTGGAAAACTGATGGGATGGGAGAAGGGAACATGGTGGGATTAGATAGGATGATGGTATTGTCCCTATGGACATGTTAAAAATGAGACTTAGAAGAAGAAGACTTCTTTGAGGACTGCTGCTGCTGTTGTTGCTGTTACTGTGGATAGCGCTGTTTGTAAGGTCTCCTAGAGGATTGTTGAGAAGAGCCACTATATTGAGAGAAGGCTGCAGAGAGAGGCTGAGAGTAATTTGAGGGTGCTGATCTAGGATGCCACTGTTGTCTTCGATATTGTTGCTTTTGGCCCGTAACACCTAGGCATTTGCCTTTGAGACGTGCTTTAGCTAGAGTGTCTAAGAAGTCATCAGTCTTGGCTGCAAAGAGGCCATTGCCTTCAAAGGGGAGATCCTCAATATGCTTCTTGGCTTCGTCACTGAGGTCAGTGGACCTGAGCCAAGCATAAAGACGAAGGGCGACAGCCCCAGAGATGATTTTAGTAGCACAGTCGACAGAATGTCTAGAAAAATGGACCAAAGAGAGGGCCTCAGTGTAGAAATCAAGAGTAGCCACCTTCTGTTCTTCAGGTAAGTAAGGAATAAAGGCTGCCATCTTGTCCTAGAGAAATTTCTGATATGCACCCATACAAGCCTGGAGATTGCCTACTTTAGCAGAAAGGGTAGCAGAGGAGTAAAAGCGGCATGCAAATATATCTAGATGTCTGTCCTCTTTATCAACTGGTGCTGAGTAAGTCTTACTAGAGAACTTAGAAGTAGATTCAACCACCAAGGAGTTAGGAGTAGGTTGGTGAAAAGATAAGGTGCAGTGTCAGGCTGGACTCTGTACATGCCTTCAAGCTTTTTTGATGCAGGAGGTACAGAAGCAGGTTTGAACCAGGACAGGTTCATGATGTTGGACAAGGAAGCCAAAAATGGAAGGATAGTTGGCTGAACAGCAGTGGCATCAACTATACCAAAGACATGGTCTCTCAGCGGTTTAGGAGCCTCATCAGTCTGGAGTCCTATAGCCTTGGAAAACCATCCTCTGGACCACATCTGAAAAAAGATGTATATCTTCAGTAGGAGATTGAGGTGTAGTATCTTCTACCTCTTCCTGTGGAGATGCTATGACAGGAGAGGGAGAGGTTGGTGACATCACTGTGTCATAAGCAGATTCCTCAGTAGACTGTGGTGGAGGAACGGGTATTGTGAGATGAGGCACATGCATAACAACAGGAGGAGGCATAGACTGATCTACAGGCAGTGAAGAAACAATTGGAATGACAGCTGGGATTGGTGTCGTTAGTGATGTTGACATCGGGATCTAAGCAGCTGGCATAGAATGAAGAGGCGAATCTGGAGGTTTGGGAGGCTGTGCGAGGAGGAGGAGAAGGGACCCTGGTAGCATCATAGTCCAAATGTCTCGGAGAACGAGAGTGGGAGCGAGGTCGATATCAAGAGGGAGATTCATAGTGATGTTCTCTGTAGGGACACTGATCCTGGTAAGATGGAGAGTAGGACCTATAGAAGGGCGCTCCCTCCAATAATCCTCAGCTCGATATCGAGCTATATAAGATGCAGAGGTGTACGGCTAGTCGCGGTAGTAGCATCTGGAAGATGACGCCGACAGCTCAACTTGGTCTTTCGATGGTGTGGGAGACCTGTGAGACCTTGCAGGAGACATAGAGCCCTGATGGCGCAGTGGTTAAATGCCTGTACTGCAGCCATTCACTCAAAACCACAAGGTTGCGAGTTCAAGACCAGCAAAAGGGCCCAAGCTCAACTCAAGCTTGCATCCTTCCGAAGTTGCTAAAATGAGTACCCAGACTGTTGGGGGAAAATTAGCTTATTTGCTAATTAGCTTACTTGCTGTTCACCGCTATGATCTTTGGAATAGCGGTATATAAATAAACAAATTAATGATAGCTTGGTGTCGAGGGGCTGGAGGCAAAAAGGAGAGTCTGTAAGCCTGAACCAACAATGCAAATATCTGCAATGGAACCAATGTCGGAACTGGTGGCAGAAGAGACTGTTGGGGTAAGTGTTGATGCCGAAGGCAACGGAGCACTCAGTGATGCCGAGGTCAGAATCCCCGATGTTGAGTCTGTAACAGTGATGAAGATGGGGGACTGTGAAGCTGGTGTTGGCATCGAGGCTGGCATCAAGAAGGCCATTCCAGTTCTGATGTTGATGTAGAGACCGGTGTTGGTGTCAAAGCTGACATCGAGGCCGAAGAAACAATAGGCAGAGCAGTAGCCTTAAATTTGTGCTTCTTTTTTGCTCTTTCGACGTCATAGTCGGTGGAGACGTTGGACCTATTTTTGGCTTTCTGCCGAAGGGCACCTCTTGCAATGAGGCAGATTGCCCAGTAGATGGCATCTGTGATATCGAAGAAGCAGGCTGTATTGCATCCATGGCCTCAATGCTGAGGCAGAATCAATAGGCTGTGAGGCCTTCGGTGTTGATGTTGAGTCTAATGTTATTGATGGCTTTGAGATCTTGGAGATCCTCAGAAGCTTAGAAATGGGAATTCTGGCTAAAGGATTAGGTTGAGAAGAGGATTTTTCAGCTACAGAGAAGGAGCGTTCCCAACAAAAAAGTTTAAACGCTGTGCTCTATTGCGAAGAGTTACAGCAGTAAAAGCTCAACAATGAGAGCACCAGTCGGTGATATGACCCTCACCTAAACAAAAAAAGGCATTTAGAATGCCCATCGGAGAGGGGGATCTTGCAATCACAATCAGTGCAGAGCTTAAACAAAGATTTGGCGGCCATAAGAGGCCTAGAAGCAAGGAGCTCATCCAGGCCAAGAAAAAAACAAGAAAAAACTTGCTTCAAAGCTTTGCAAAAGGGCAAATGCTCAAAGAAATGAAAAAGAAATTGAAAATGAAAAGGAATTGAAAATGAAAAGAAAAAAGTGTACCATACATGAGAGGTCTACTCAGCTCAGGAGCAATCCAAAAGAGATGTTTCTCTTGCGGTGGACGAAAGAGAACTGAAGGTGGAGCTAGATTGGGGGGATTGGGTATGCTCAGTACACGGGAGTAGGCAGGGCCTCCTGCCAATCTGCTCAGCTTTTCAGCTTCCAAATGGAGTCTCTGTGCAGGTGCAAACCTTACTGTGTGAGGCACAGAGACCACAAAAAAGAACCCTATTTCCCTCCTCTCTCAATAAGATGGGATGCTGATGTCAACCTCATGGTCCTAGCATTAGTTTCACACTTCTTACATTCCCAAGCATAGCCCTGATTTTCTTTTTGTATAATTGAAGCCTTGGAAATAATATGATGCTTCTTTGTAATCATGAATTATTTCCCACTTTCACCTATGATTCTATTCAAAAGATTCTTTTCAAGAAACTAAATCTGACACATTCATTACCTTGTTTTAGGCTCCCCCTTCCCCCTGCTAAAAATCACATCATAATTACTGGAGGGATGATGGCAGTGGCAGCTTCCATGTCAGTGGGACAGTGAATCCCCTCTACATTTTGGACCTGAGTCTTACAGATATTGTTCCCAAAATAGGCTTGCAGCTTGAGTAACAGCTCTACTGTTCAGACTAAAACTAGAGTGGATTCAGTGCCCCACTGACATGGCAGCCATGGAGTAGGAGGAGGATGGATGTCAATGTAAGAATTTTGCGTTAATAGAACTCGCAATTCCAAGAGAAGGAAGAATGAGTGTCATTTGAAATAGATTAACAAAGGAAATACAGTAGCTTATTTGAATTGTGAAAGTAGTATGGTCAGCATGTATATTCCCCCACCACCACCAATTTGTAGTACTGTATATTTGAGAGCTGAAAACCAGGGAAAAGTGTGTCTGCGCTGATATGATAAAAAATCCTGTGTGTTGAAATGCAAGATTGAAATGTGGTGAAAATAAGTGTTGAGTTCAGTGGGATATACTCTGAGGTAAGTATGTACAAGATTACAATCCAAAGGATATGTAGGTGATTCAAATGTAAATCCCCTAACAAAGTGGTTCCTGGTCCTGGGTCTCAGACTATACTTTCCATAATTCCCCAACCACTGGTCTTGCTGGCTGCGGAATTTGGGAATTGTAGTCCAACATATAAGTAGATCAGATAACCCCCCAGTTCCTGTCCATTTAAAAATTATCCAGTAAAGGCATGCCTATAGCTTTCATTTACATACCTGTCGTCCCTGGTCCCGAAAAAACTCTCCGGTATTCTCAATTACTTGCTCATCTGAAAACTGAGAATACGGCTGCTCACGGCAAAAAGTGAAGATCTCCCAAAGTGTCACACCAAATGCCCACACATCACTTGCTGTGGTGAACTTCCCCTAAATGGAGAGATTGGAAGGAGAATGAATACAGAATTCAAAAAACTGTGCACACAATTATCCAGACATGTGCAGTTTCCCTCCAAGGGCATAGGGAGAACATCACACATAGGTATCCCTGTGGTTTCTTCCAACTCTATGATTCTATGATCCTATTATTCTACTTAGGTTGTGGTAGAGTCTACATTTATTCAGTCTTCTGAGCCTTTCTTAAAGAAAAGTGCATCTGGCATTGGGACTCACCTGTTCAGAGAAGCTGCTGTTTAGTTTTTTACTTCACCCATTTAGCATTCCCTTCACGTAGCTATCAAGAAAGAAGGTATCAGAAGGAATCCTTGATAAGTTACTTTCTTTCTTTCATTTTGAGGACTACTCCAGAGAGAAAGGAAAAAAGAAGAACAAGGAACCAGGAACAAACCAGAAGAACAAAAAGAAAGAATTAAAAAACAACTCAGAGAACAACAAAGAAAGTAAAAGATCAGAAGAAGAAGAGGAAAAAGAACAGCCAGAAGAATCAGAAGACTCAGAAACTCAAGAAAACCCCTGACTAACCTACAAAACTAAAACAGCCTAACCAATTCTAATCAAACAAAATGACACTCAGAATGTGTTCCTGGAATATAAAAGGGGAAAGTCTTTCACTATTTAGAATTTTTTTTCTTGATATATTATGTCTACAAGAAATCAAAATTAAGAGAAATGACATAAAATACCTAAAAAAACCAAACTCGGTCAAACATTATTCTCAACTAATGGGGGGAAAAAGAAAGGGGTTCACCTTACAAAAGAAATATTTAAACATAATGGTCATTTTGTAGGAATGGAGATTAAATTTCAAAATACATAAAATTATTAATAATAGGAATATATACACTATTCCACCAATATCAGCGAAAAGAAGATCACGTAGTGAACACAACGGTGTCAAATGCTATGTAGCTTATCAGGTTTGGCCATATGACTGTCAAAAGGGAAAATGAGACCAGATGATAACAAGGATAATGCTTTCAGAACAAGAGAAAATGTTTTAAGGAAGTGTTCACAGAAAAATCACCTGAAATGGCTCTTTCAGGACTGCCAGAAATGCTCACCAAAAGCACTTTGTTCCTCTTTCAGCTCAGCCCTAGTCACCAAGACAAGCCTGCTCTCTTATGTACATGATCAAAGTCTAGCTGGTCTGGGTCAAGACATGCCTAGATGCAGAATTATGATTTGGCCTCCACAGTCCTAATAGGAAGTTTACAATGCTTACCAAGAGAATGCTCTCCCATGACATCCAACGAATGGGGAGCACTGCCCGGCCCTGGATCCTGTAATAGTCACCACTATAGAGGTTTCGACTCATACCAAAGTCAGCTATCTTGATGGTATAATTCTTCCCTACCAGGCAGTTGCGTGTAGCCAGGTCTCGGTGGACAAAATTCAGAGACGATAGGTACTTCATGCCAGATGCAATCTGTGTGGCTATTAACTTCAAATCAGCATAGCTGGAGCAGCGGAGAAGTAATTTTTAAAGAGATAGCCATGTTAGTTTGCAGCAGCAAAACAACCAAGTGTCATCTGGCACCTTCAAGAATAATTTTTTAAGATTTATTGCAGAATGTGCTTTAATAGACACCACTCCATTTCCCCAGATGCATAGAGTACAATCTCAGAAGTTAAGAAATACATACAGTTCCCATTCTCTTCACATCCATAATCCAGATGCTTTCATTTTTAAAAAAAAAAATGAAGTTATTTTACATATTGAGTCAAAGAGCAGCTTCAAGGAGATGCTGAGCAGGAAAACAACTTGAGCACAAAGAGTTCATCTCTTTTCTTGTATATGGATTCCCCCAGCCTCCATGACTGCTTGTAAAAGAAAGACACATGACCAGTCCTACACTCACTATTTAAACATGTGCAGAGATATCTGACCAGTAAAGGCAACCACAGTTATGACAAAATAGCTGAGTAACTCAGACCCTTGGCAAAATGTACTCCTAGTGTCTCCCAGGCAACTCCAATGTCCTCTATCTCCAGGTAATGCTCCACCATGCTGTCCCCTCTGTTCCAGCCTCTGTCCCCATACTATTACCTCTGTCCCAGTCAAAACACCACTATCCCAGTTCTATCCAAGGCCATCCTCCTTTGCTAGATGAGCAGGTAGGAACAAATGGACAGAAGACTTCTATAGGGCTGTTTGCCCTCACATGCCCTCTCCCCATGCCACACCAGACCCTTGAAGGACCAAACACACACACACACAACAGAGCTGGCCAAAAAAAATGCCCCTATCTTTCTCTCAAATACTCAAGGGCACTAAGGGAGAAAAACAGCAATTGCCCGGGTTGGCGCTTAACTAAAAAAATTCCTAACACTGGTTCTGGTGAGCCACCCCAGGGCTCATGGTCCTAGTATTTGCCTGACTATGCTAAATGGTGATGTTACATTTGGGGTAAATTAAAAAGAAGATTAATCTGTGATGTGCACTGTAAATGGGTCAGCAGAGCGTTGGTCCTGCCCTATAACATGGGACTAAATCCTTCCCATAATAGTTCACCTTCTCCAAGATGGAATACCTCTTCTCTGTCTTTATTTTCGAAGCCCTCCCTGTCTTTATTTCTTTTTACCCCAGGATGTATCCCAGCCATGACTTTTGTTCCCCCATTCTATCATCTTCACCTGCCTGAATATCTCCTGCTCTCTTAAACAACTCTGCCTTATGCTGTGAAAAGCTGCCCAGGATATTGTATGTGATGTTCTCTTCTCTGTTAGTTCAGGAAACACCTCTCTGATGTTGAAATGACACCTCTTAGTCCTCTTCTCCAATTATAGCTTGCAGCTCATGATACTGGGTAAAGACATATGAGGCAGCTACTTTTCTGAAGCTAAGCAGGCCTATGTCATCTCAATACCTGAATGAAACTGTGAATCCCACACATTCTATGTAGTTTAACTAAAAATTAATTTACTTGCACTGATTCTTTGTTAGACCCTTTTCACTCTATCTTCAATTTTGTGTCTCTCTGCTATCAGCATCTGGACTGTAAACTTATTTACACAGGATGGTCATGTGATATTGCACTTATACAAGGAGCTTATGAGGGAGGATCCAAGATGATCAGAAAATAAGGCTGGGTATGAAGGATCTCCCCACTTTTCATGGGATTCCAGGTATGAAGAGTGCAAAGACAGGAAGCCCTGTCATCCAGTCTAGGATTTACAGTAATATATCCAGGGATTCAATTTTGAACCCTTTCATACAGCACGGTATAAATGCATATTCTTATGGGGCTATAATGTGGAACAGTTGCCTCACACAGGATGCAGTATATAGAACAGTATTTACAGAATTCTTATTGGCTACCTGACAGAAGGAGCAGAGCTCACTGTCAAGCTCTGGAGCTCCTGGCGAGATAGGAATTGATTTAGGTCACCATTTTCCATGTACTCTGTGATCATGCAGAGAGGGTCGTCAGTGATACACACAGCCAGTAACCGGATAATGTTGGGGTCCTTCAATCTGGACATAATCTTAATCTCTTTAAGAAAGTCATTCCTTCAAAATAAAAAACAAAACAAGTCATACAGAGGCAGAATTAACTGTAGGAATTTCTGACCAATAAGTGTTTGATTCAAATCACTTGTTTGACATGAACACAGTGGCTGACAAGCCTCACTAGACATGTCACATTCTCTTAGTCCTAGCAACTCCCCACACCTCTATAATATGAATACTAATCTATCAAACATGTCTAGGATGGGAGGATACTTTGATTTTTTACTTCTCCCACCCAAGAGCAAGATTTCTAGGAGTACAGTGAAGATAAAGCTTGCACTTCCTCCTAGCAATCTGAATCAGAATTTTTATAAGAGGGAGTGTATATATGTATGTTTCCATCTGTTCATGTAAATGTAATTAATAAGTGAACAATGTATCAAGCTGTCTTACATTGTGCAAAACTGACATAAATGGAAGCTGAAGAACTTGGTCACTGATATATGCTTTATTGTTTGTTTTAAAAACTACCTTGCTGTATGTTCAAAAGTAGCAGCATGCTATGATGAAGAATCACCTGTAATCTCTTCCATGGTAAAAAACATTTTCTTTTGTGTAGGAATTTTTTTAATACTATGGATCATTCATACATTTGATCCTACAGCTGCAGCAGCCCACTCCAGTAGCAATTTCAAAATCTAGAATTATGAATTAATTTGGATTAAGGTCTAACAATAATGATTATACTACCAATAACAACAAGAACAAATAGTGTAGTATGGTAGTTTGCTATAATGCTCTCAGCTTATGTTCATGTATCCATGGGTTTAAATTCCAGCTTCCTCCACTTTGTGAGCCATCAGGACCTGAAGCTTGTGGGAGGGAGGAGGTACACCAGCTCAAGCAAACAAATACAGAGTGCATGCCTAGCATTAAGATGATAATGATTTCATGGTCTTATATTCAGTAACTGGCATCACCAGCTAAAGGTAGCAGTCTGCTACATTATATGTAGCAGATCGCTACCTTAGAGCTCCTGCTGTGGCACTGCCTATAAGAGAAGGCACCAGTGATCTGACTCTGTCCAAGACAGCTTCATATATTCACCGGACAGCTTCTTACAGCAGTTTATGGGAGCCTCCACTTGTGTACTACGTGGACACTTTTCAACAGCGCTACAGCATCAGGTGCTCCCAGAACCTTTGCTCTATTCTTACAAAAGGGGAAATTACTAAAGGTACAGCTCTTCTCATTCTGTACTTCTCCAGATTAACTAGTGGTATCTGTAAAGCGTGGCTGTAATAATTTATTGAAAGAACCAACTAAACACAAGAAAAGAGAGCAGATTGAACTGAACCATACCTCTCTGTGGAGGCCAGATACATCTATTTAGGTCACTTGAGACCTACTGTCCTGTGAGGCAGGCATCCTAAAGACTCTGTTTGGTTAGTAAGTTCACTGGGGCTTCCATCTGAGGCCCCACTTTGCAAGCACCAAAAATGTTCTGGGGAAGATATCTCTAACATTTGAAAGTCAGAGAGCTGGTCTGAAAGTGCCCGAAGAACACTTGTAATTTTCTGTCCTGAAGAGAGTTCTGGAAAAAGACTGTTTCTGGAAGTTTTCCTGCATGGTTAGGTTGAGATGAGGAAAAGTAGGATGTGATAGCTACCAACTGGCTAGCTCTTGTAATGTCACTCCCACATCTTATCTCCTTCCTCCTTCTTTGTGAAGTTTTGCAACTGTTTTGAACAGTTTTAGTAAGAAAAAGACTGAGTGCTTAATTCACGTTTGTGTGAGTCACATTTGTGAATTCATAATAAACAATATGTGTTTCTTCTATTGCTTTTTTCAAAAGCAATCTGCCTACTTAAATGATGAGGGGAGAACCAAGAATAAAGGTATTCAGCATCCATCTGTTAGCATATTTATGTTCAAGACAAAGTAAGAGTTTTCATTTGGCTGCTACAACCATCCTTAAGAATACTGTACAAGGGCTTCCCCCTCACATGTCACACATTCCATGCACCTGGCATTCTTGTTGGCATCAGCTCGCAGCATTTTCACAGCCAGGAGAACAGACTGGCTCGAGTTGCCATCCAGAACAGAATCCTTGTCCACAAATTTCTCCATCCCCTCCACTTCACATAGGTGAACCTGGAGGAAATGTAACAAGCAGCAGTGATCTGACAGAGAACTCATTCATGATCACAAACAGTGAAGGGCTGAGGTTAAAAAAAAGAAAAGAAAAGAAAAGCCCAGGATGACTCCACTCCTAACCTCCTCCTCCTCCCATCCTTATCTTCAACTCTGTATGAAGAATAAGAATGCATCCAAAATGTGTTGCCAATTTCAGGTTCAAGGCTGCTTGTGAAATTCCTTGTACAAACAGATCTTCTAATCATTCCACTGGAGCTGATTTAGCCATTACAGGAAGCCTCAGAGACACAACAACTCCCTCTTGCTTAATTCCAATGATATTAAGCAGAGAGAGGCAACATTAATCACAAGAGAGCCTGGTCAATATCAGGGCTATGCTACACAGACTTCTAGATAAACTTCTTCATATTTTGTGCAAAATAAAACAATGGGTATTGTGGCCTTAGCAGTCCTGATTATTGTAGCTGTGATTATCCTTATAGATGTCCCTAAGGCCTTTTCTGTTAGGTCAGGGATTTAACAAGTGAATATGGTGACTTGATGGCAAGTAACTAAATAAATGAATGCTTCTTCATAGACCTCTAGAGCAAGGACTGGAGCATGGCTTTGGTGTTGCTTCTGGCTTTTTAGGACACATGCATCATTTAAACAGCATACCTCCAAAGTGACCTGAAGCAGCTTTATTTTGGCCTGCAAACACAGTGAGCTCTCACCTCTCCAAACTGGCCTTCTCCTAGCTTCTCTTTGAAAGTCAGCAGCTTCCTGGGAAACTCAGCCACAGCCACATCTTTGCCAGACAGCAAATCCATGGTGACTGCAGGGACAGAATAGGTGTTGCTGCCTGTCACTCCCTGCAGATTTACAATATCTGCCTCAGCATAATGGGGGACTCCCTCAGCTCCACTCAACTGGGTTGGTTTGGTAATCCCACTGCAGCCTAGGAAAAGAAGTAACAGAAGACAAGAAACTCAGCCAAGGGGCTCCAGAGGAGAAAGGGAGCTGCAAAAACTCTTCTGTTATGATCTGCTTTTTTTCTATTGTAGTCCTGTTTACTGATACTGTATTGCTTGAAAATGTTATTGAAAAATTTTGGGTGGTACTGTATCTGGTATATAAATGCTAATGTTATAATAATAGGCTTTGGCTATAGAAATTCAGCACATACTGCTCACAAATGTTCAAATACATATATTTGCAATAATAGGTACAAAGAACCTGCCTTTTAAATATAATACTACAATAAAATATGGGAGTGGGGGTGGAAATAAATTCTATGCAAAATTTATCTTCTTTTTGCTCTTTGATAACATGTGTTTTTGTTAGTCCTTAATGTACTCATTTTACTGAGTGATTTCAGATAAACCATCTTTTGATCGCCACTTTAAGTTGATATGAGAAATGAGGCCCATGGACTACGTGCAGTCCCCAAACCATTTTTCTGTTCTTGGGGTCTTTTGATTGCAGTGATTTTCATCCATGCCGGCTGGAAGATTCTGAGAGTCGTAAGTAAATAAATAAGTATTTCTTAAATCTGCCCCCATTTAGACCATAAATGGAGCACACTCACAGATTTAAAAAAAATGAGGTTGCCACCCTTTTGTTCTCTCAGGGGTTGTTTTGCCTTGTTGTCCTCAGAGATCACTATCTTAGATCTGTTATATCAAAATTATTTTACTGAGCTACACACCACGTCTAAAAAAAATGAGGAAATTGGAGATGATTCAACCATTTACTTTAGCAGATTATCTGGTGTCATTTCCAGCACACAAAGCTTCACTACAAAGCTGTGAATTCCATGCCAGATATGCTGCACAAAGACATGCTGATTTAATTAATCTGATCAAGTTGAACTCAAAACAGGGTAAGAAGGATTTCCCCATCTTTTCCTCTGTGGGACACATTAGACAGAAAGTGTTAGTTGCCCAAGGTAATTGGCTTTGTTCAATATTCTAGCCACATAAAGTATACATGACCAATAATCTCAGGATGAAAAGCTAAGAACTTCATCTATTGTTACAGGTTTTCATTTCAATTTGAGTCACCCTCTGGGTGGATTAAAAACTAAACCAAAAACAGAGGCTGAAATTTCAAATAAATACTGGTGCTAGTCTACTTCAGTTTAAAAGGGGCAGGAAAAAGAAGTCTTGTGGCATCTTTGAGACTAATGGATTTATTTCAGCATAAGCTTCCATGAGCTATAGCCAAGTTCATCACCCCAGAGTGATGCAGCACATATGGGAATTAAATCAAAGAATTATCTTTGAGATTTTAGAAAGATCATTCAAGTTCTGACCTGCCTCTTCCTCCTTTGGGGTGAATTCAGGCAGTTTGCGAATCAATCGAGATGGCTCCTGGTAGTCTGGACCCAGGGGAAATATGCGGTCATATGTAGAACTGGATTCACGCTCACTGGAGGATGTGGAGCGGTTGTGGTTGAACATACTTGACTCACTGGGCAGAGAGAGACTGACTGTCATCTCATCATCTAACATTCGCCGAGAGGCCTGGAAGTCAGGAGAAAACAGAATTTTTCTCACAACAGAATAGGCAATAGAGAGAGAACAGAGACTGGAAGTAAGGAGATACAAGTACCACGTTGCCAGTAAAGAGCTGTCTAATCTAAACAAAAGTAAATAAGTCACACTGCAAAAGCAGGATAACAAATGCAAACAAAGCTATTACAGTAACTATAATGAATAACTTTTTCTAGTTCCTTGTCAAAGTTAATGTCTAAAGGGCATATGGAGGCATTTTAGAAGCACTGTGAAAGTTTTTCTGTTGTTTTATACCACTTCCTTATAAATCTTAAATTCTCCCCCTTTGTTTCTACAGGCACTTGAAAAAACAATGCAACAATATGTTATCTTTTAGCCACTGTAACAAAAACATCAGAAAATTACACTTCAAACACCACAGGGAGGAACAGGAATTAGTTACTTTTTAAAGTAGCCTTTCAAGCTGTGGGAGAGTGACTTTCTGAACTGATAGAGAGGAAAAATAATACGGTTCACACTATGGCAATGTTGTCAGGACTGAGGCAGTTCGGTTACACAGTATAATAAAAGCATAAAGCAATTCAAACCTTTTTTATACATTAAAAAACATTCATCATGTAATGAAAACATATCCTTTCTCATACTGCCCTGTTTTTCATGTACCAGACATTCCCACAGAACTGACCTTGGCAGTTCCTGATGCCAACTACTCCCTTTTACATCTGCTCATTAGCCATCTCTAGAACAAATAACCATTCCCTTTCACACAACACCACCAGCATAACATATCCCAGCATCTAGTACTGTGATGGTAAACCTAAGGCATGCACTGCCACGGATAGCACGCAACCTCATTTTGCTGGCCACGGGCCAGGGAGAAGAAGGAAGAGGCACATGCGTGCCCATTCCTCCTCCTCCCTGCCTTTTCCCAGCATCCACCTGTCTCTCTGAGACAGCTGGAAGCCAAAAAATGGTGCTGGGGAGAAGGCGCCACAGGCACATGTCTCTGCCTCCTCCTCCAAGCCTTCTCCCAGCCTTCAGCTGCCTCTCTGAGATAGCGGGAGGCCATGAAAAGGGCGGGGAGGAGGAGGAGCGACTGGCCAGCGCCAGTTGCACCTCTCCAGAGACCTTTCCTGGCCTCAAGCTGTCTTTGGAGGGCCAGCTGGGGGCAGGGAAAGGTCCATGGGGAGGAGGAATGGACATGTGCCCACTCCTCTTTCCCTCCCATGGGCCCTTCCTGACCCAAAACTGCCTCTGCAGAGACAGCTGTGGGTCAGGAAGAGCCTGAGAGGAGGAGGAATGGGTGCATGCCCATTCCTCCGGCCCTGCCTGACCACCAGCTGTCTCTCAGGGGGAAGGGCAGCAGGAGGAGGAGCAACGAGTGCATGCCTGTTGTCCCCCCGAACCTTCCACAGCTTCTAGCTGTCTCTCAGAGACAGCTGGGGGCCCAGGAAAGGACGGGGGGAGAAGTCGTGCCTCAGAAGTCATGCCTCCGAAGGGCAGAGGTCCCGGTCCCAGCATGCAGCCCTGCCATCTGAGGCATAAGCCCCACCCCTGACACACGGACTGAAAAAGGTTCGCTATCACTGATCTAGCATCATGAAACAAAACAGGCAAAAGGCAAAGCCTAACTGACTGATAAGCATGAAAGGAATTTTTACGAACTCAGAACCTGATATTCTGCCCACCTACAATACAACTCCCCTCACTACACACTAAGATGTTATAATACTGAAAGTTAACACAGTTTAAAATCAATTCAGTGCTGGCTTATCTGGGCAGTGGGTATGGACTTTTTGCACTGACTTAGGAGCCCTTCTGTGTTTGGACATCTTCCCAATCCTGCTTTTCCATTGAAAAATGTTTCTACTGCACTATAATTGTCTTGAAACTCTGGAGTCACTTTCCAGTCAACTTCACAGTCAACCCTTGTCCCTGCTTGGCAAATTTCACCATCTCTTTGGTTGTCTCTCTTTCACTGATTAACATCACCCATCCTATAAGGGTACTGGGGTTGTCTCTCAATAAAATCCACTCCAGAATATCTGGGCAAAGGACATCTCAAAAATATTGGATCTTGATAAGAAGAGGTGTGTGATCCTTCTCCTTATGGAATGGAACATCAAAGCGCACTCATCATAAGGGTGTTGTTGATATTTTGGGTGATGAACCTTGCCCGTGGTCCTGGTCTGGTGCCAAATGGATGAAGATGCCAGCTATCTCTCCAACTCAGGAACAGAGCGAAACTCCAAAACAGGCTTTCAGCTTGCTGGAACAATGCCTGGAGAAACAGCTGCTAAATCAAAGAATCACTCTCCAGCAGGATTTCACTCCTTAAAGGGCTTTATTACTTTGTTTCAGATAAACACAAGCTAGTCACTACTATACAAAAATTCTTACTGTCATACCACACTATTTCCAAACTCCCAGACTGCAAAACTCCCACAATTCACCAGAACAGCTTTTCCTTTATATACAATATCACCATGAGGCGACCACTAAGTCCAGCCTCTTCATACACAATTTGCTATGTGCCACAGACAAGTTGCTGTGCATCACAGACACCAATCTATCTTGAGACTGAAGACATAGCATTTTTACATTTAGTCCTGTTCAGTTGACCTTGAACATCCGGCTGCTGCTCTGGACTCCAGCTGTAGCCAATTTAGGCTTCTGCAGCCACTGCCACATCTGAACATTTTTACCTTCAATATTCATTAACAGGTGTATCAGCTACTCTGCTGGCCCTCCTTCCAGATGCAGGGCTACACACCTCACCTTGGCTGCTTCAGATAGGCTTTATTTAGCCATAAACCCAGGCAGCAGAATGTCAGGATTGGGCTAATCCTATCATGATTATTGTGCTGCGAAAACATGTTATGTATCTTGGATATGATCCATCTGTGATGTATGGTATTATATAATAAGTGTGGTTTCAACTGGAAGGTATGTTATTATGTCATAATGCTTCACTTTGATGTTTTGTTTTATAAGAGTATAAAGAAAGGTTTACATCAGGTGTGCCAACTGATATGTATTGGATTGTGTGCTGATAGGTGTGCTAACTGATAGACATTTAATACTGATGCTCTGTGAACTGTTGAGATGTGTATGCTTTTGATATATAGAGTTATACATAGATATAGATTCATGTTGATATGATCCATTGTTCCTACTAGCTGGTATTATGTGTGAAAACTGGTTTGTGTTATCTTGGGGGGGAGAAATGCAAAATTGTTGTACATGTTAAACGAACAGGTATCATATGTTGTTAGTTGATTAATATGTATATACGTAGCTGACAAAATGTCTGATGATTTTATATATTTTAAATATGTTAACTACACAGTCTAAGGTAGCCTTAGAGAGAGAGCTTGAATAATAATTGGGTTTTGCCAAATGCTTGGTAAAGAAATGCATTTTCTGTTCGGCTTGTTAAGGCATCTGTTATCAACTGCAGCAACAATTAAAACAACTAGGCAAAGCTGACTTGATCATCACAAAAGCAAAACATATCCTTTCTCATACTGCCCTGTTTTTCTTGTACCAGGCAATCCTGCAGAACTGACCTTGGCAGTTCCTGATGCCAACTACCTCCCCTTTACATTTGCTCATTAGCCATCTCTAGACCAAACAAGATGCACCACCAGCATGACATATCCCAGCATCCAGTATCATGAAACAAAACAGGAAAAAGGCAAAGCCTAATTCACTAACAAGTAAGACAAGACGTTTAAGGGACTCAGACCTTGACACTATTCCAGACTGGTCTGAAGGAGCATGAGTTTTTGAAATATAGCTCCTTGGTTTTTTCTGGAGTTTGTAGGTTGTTGCTACCTCCGCATTCACTCATTCTATTATTTTGGGGGACTGCCTGTAGTGATTTCTTGTACAAAATAGATTTTTATTTAAGACTATGTACAGTATCAGATCATTACAATTTCTGGTCTTAGTTTATTTTTTCTCAGTTGTTTTAATAGGAACAAGTACATTATTCAAGGATGCAGTGGCTTAGTGGTTAAGATTCTGACTCTGGCCACTGCAAGGTCAGCAGATCAGCACTTCAAGACCCAAGCGGTGTGTGATGGAGTGCGCTCCCATCACTAGTCCCAGCTTCTGCCAACTAAGCAGTTCAAAAGCAAGTAAAAGTGCAAGTAGATAAACAGGTACCACTTCGATGGGAAGGTATCAGCATTCTGTGTTGTCATGCTGGCCACATGATCGCAGATTTGTCGTTGACAATGCTGGCTCTTCGGCTTAGTAACTGAGACGAGCACTGCCCCCTACAGTTGGACACGACTAGACAATCACTTCAAAGGGGAAACTTTTACCTTTAAAGTGGTACAGAGTGGTACAGAGCGCCAGGAAGAGGTGGCCGGGGGCGTAGCCACACTGCAGTAACCAAATTGTGCACCGTGGCTACGCAAAAAAAAGGACCGCTAAAAAGTGGCTCCTTTTTTGCGCCGCTGCAAACAGCTGGCGGTGGCGCCAGCACATCGCTACTGTGCGGCTCCATCTGGAGGCCACACAGCAGTGACGTCATCGCTATGCATGCTGTCTATTCAGTGCCGCACAGCAAGGACGCCCTTGTCATGTCCAAGGAGCAAGGGGAATGTAGGCGGGGCACCCCTCGCACGTGACGAGAGCATCCTTCGGGGCCTGTCTGTACCGGGCCTGTGTTATGTTTGTTTGACGTTCTTGAGAACTATTGGAGACAATATAATTTTCTGTGTTTTACTACTTTTGATGTTTTTGTGTACTTTTATGGGAGTTTTATTTTATGCACTTGGCATATTGTTTTCAAGTTTCTTTGACCCTTCCAAAAATAAAAATAAAACTGATATGTGGTCACTGCTGCACCATTGTCACTATAATTAAAAAAAAAATCCTTCCTTTTAAACTTTTTAAAGGTTTGGAAACAGGAAAAAGTTAGATGAAGTAAGATCTGGTTAGTAGGACAGATGGTCTATGAACTCAAATCCCAATTTTTTCAAAACATCCATCGTCCTGAGGAGATGCATTGTCTTTCAAAAAAGAGAAGGCCCTTTTGGAGCTTCCCTCGCCGTTTTTACTTCAATTATTCCTTTAATTAGCATAGCTAGTTAGAATAATATTCTGTATTAATTGTTTGGGCTTTCTGAACACTGTCAGTCATCATAATACCTCCTTATCCCAAAAACTGTGGTCATAACCTTTGAATCTTGTATTTCTTCAGCCGTGAAGAATTCAATTGCTGCTGTGCAAGGGTTGTTTTTTGATCTCCAGATCATAGTGATTTAACCATGTTTCATCAACAGTGACAAATCATTCCAAAAAATTATCACTAGATAGCTCAGAATGCTACAAAATCAATTTGGAGGTATCCACTTAATTTCATTTCTGGTCAGCATTCAAACATTTCGGCACTCATTTGGTTGACAGCTTCTGCGTAGCCAACTGTTCATGAATTATAAACTCAGTGCATTCCCAGGATATCGCTAGTGTCTCAGCAATTGTTTTAGCTGAGATTTGCCAACCTGCCAAAATCAGGTCATGAACAAGTTCAATAATTTCAGGAGATGGCACTATTAAAGATCTCCCAGACCTTCGGTCTCAAAATAAGTTGGCACACCACTTCTTCACAGTTGACTATAATAGGCATTTGTCACTCAGTGTTTGCATCATGCACTCAGGGTTTTCTTTTGGTGTTTTCTTCTGCAGGAACTTCATGATGGCCTGGAATTCAGCACTTGAAAATTCCACACTTTTCCTTGACATGATTCTATCAATAATCTGAAAAAATTCAAAAATTAGAGCTACGATCCTGCAAATTCGCTGTTTACAAGACAAAAGAACACTCTTTGAAGCGATATTGACAAAATCAGATTTTGGGAACTACATTGGGCCGAGAACTTTTTAGCATACCACTGTAAAGTAACAAAGTGACTTTCAATATGCAATGGGTAAAAAGGTAGGGTAAAGGTATTCCCCAATGACAAGGTTGTCAAGTCATGTCTGACGATAGGGAGTGGTGCTTATCTCCATTACTAAGCCGAAGAGCCAGCATTGTCAGAGATAACTCTGTGATCATGTGGCCAGCATGATTGCACAGAATGCTGTTTACCTTCCCACCGGAGTGGTACCTATTTATCTACTTGCATTTGCATGCTTTCGAATGGCTAGGTTGCAGAAGCTGGGACTAGTGAGGGGAGTTCACTCCATCATGTGGCACTGGGGTCTTGAACTACCAACCTGCCGATCTTGCAATCAACAGAGTCAGCGTATTTTTCTTTTCTTTTTTCTGAAAAATTTTCTTTTTCTCTGAAATTTTTTTGGGAAAATGTGCACATGGGCACACATACACAAGTTTTTACATGGCTTCAAAATTATCAGGAAATTATACATTTCAAAGCATGTATGCTTTCAATCTTCTACTTAGTTGCATTTCTTTCAGCCCCATTTTTGGAGTTCCAGATAATCTTGTTTCTAAGGTGGAGCTAATACATTAAGAACTCTCATTTTGGGTGGGCTGGAATTTTGTACAGATTATTGTACAAAAAGAAAGTTTGCCAAAACTTTCATCTCTAATAACATCTTATTTAAGCTTTCCCCTCCACCATCCTCCATTCACATGATTTTGTTCAATTACAGTTTTTCCATTGTTTTATCAATGCACATTAAATGCCTTGGTAACTGTCATGAGTGGAGAGGCTGAAGGACAAATAAATGAAAGGAACTGAATAATATGGCAAGTTTCCAAAGCAAGAGTTAATTTTCAAAATTCTCCTGGCTAGAATTGAAAATGGTAAGAACACAGAGAAGAAAACCAGAGGAACTATAAGGAAACAGAAGGGGGAACCCTCTCATCTTCAGCAGTGATACTTATGACTGAAAATTTTTCCAAGTGTTTAATTTATTAAAAACACTTGTACAAAGCTGTTAGTTTGTGTGGGGAAGAATGGTGAAAGGTCTGAAGTAGCTTAATATTCTGTTCTCTAATAGTTTGCCCATTCAGAATCAACAGACATAAGCTGCTTTTTTCCTTTTATGTAAAATAACACGAAATCTTTGTATCTCTTCCCTTGTGCATAGAAAAATATGTGTTTGAGTAGACATATGATGGGAAAGCATTGTGTATTCCCTTTCTTGAAATTTTATATTCAAAACTGCAGTCTCCAGGGCTATTCTTCAAACTTAAAAAAACCCAACAGAATCACAAGACTATTCACATACAGTATCTCCGATATAACATTAAGTTCATTCTCAGTAAAGTAAGCTACCCGTATAGATAGATAATTACTAAAAAAATATTATTTTTAAATCCAAAATCCAAGATACTTTTCACAGATTATGGATTTTGTTTTATCATGCTTAATATCCAGCATGGCTGCCTCTGAATATGTTTCCTAAATAATTTCTAAATTACTGAAAGCCTCCTGAATAGGTTGCTTCAAATCTTAAACATTATCTGTATGATGCTCACATGCTTGAAATAAATCCAAATACCACACTTCCCTCAAAATTATACCATATAGGAGAAGCAAATTTCAATACAGCCACTTGCTCCTGAGTGCCAGCCACTGAGCTAGCAATTTACTTTGCCATGTTGTCCAATTCACATTATGTTTACAATTTAGACATGCTCTGCACCTGTTCTGTAGTCTTACCTTTTCCAACATCTTTTTCCAAAATTGTCTCCAGAGGATGATTACTATGATAGCCACCAGAATAAAGATGATGGCCACTAGACAGCCAATCAAGATTCGAGTATTGCTGTCATCAACCTTGAGGGTTGGATCTGTCAGAACATGGAGGAGATTGTGAGAACTTATGAAAAACAAGAGTCACAGCTGGCAATTTAAGCCCAAAACAGATGGGCCAAAAGCACCGGCTTTGGGCTGCGTTGGGTGTGTGGCATTCAGACGACACACACCCCCAAAGCGGCCAGAGCAGGCAGATTGCACTCCAACCCAGAAAAGCAAACACAAAAATGAGCAGACATAATCCGCTCCTGCCAGTGGCCAGATTTGGGACTGTAGTGGCAGTGCAGTCCTGGTGCAATTGGGCTGGCACGTTCCTGGCGCAATCCTTTTGGCCTGTTTGCTTTGGGCCTTAGTTGCCTATGCAAATTTCCAACTGCTGTTCTAGATCCCTGTCTTCCCAGACACTCATCAGAGCAATAAATGCATGTTAGAGTATAAAATCTGGAAATCCTTTTTTGAAGCTATCCCTTCTCTTGTAGACTACTGCATTTTTCCAGCACTCAAAGACAATAGTTAATCACATGGAAGATGTAGGTTGCATTTAGGTAAATTTACAACTGTGATGACAGATGTTGCATGAACTCTATAAATACTATATTACCTATTAAATACCTGTTATAGTTACTTAACCATTCAAAGTTAAAAGTATTTCCCCTGTTAATACAGACTGATAAAAATTTATGTATCAGACAGAGCCTGTGATATTACTGTACTTGTAACAAACCACAAATCTGCACTACATGAGCTATCTGTCAATTTCTAGTGTGCTGGTTTATAACTTTTAAAGACACATACAACCTGGGATGAGGGCACCCCAAGTACAATTTTCTCCCACATTTTATTTTCTGATGAAGAATGTGAAACTGGTTGTGCTCACTATGATAGTTACCATCATACTCAGGCTACCCAATTCAAAGTTTCTAGTTATAGGCCTGAGGTAAAGCAGATGATAACTGGAATTAGGGCCAAGAACACCCCATGATAGGTTAGCCTTGGGGTCACCATAAGTCAGAAACAACTGGCACACAAGAACAACAAATGTATCACTGATACTGGAGGGAGGGGAGACACTCAGCACAAACAGCTATGATTTTTCAGCTAGATCACATGCAATATGGTTTACATTCCAATCTAACAGAAAGTATAAGTCATACCATAAGCGGTGGGAGTAACTGAAGATTCAGGAATGGCTCCAGAATTGTTGTACATGGCAGCATCTAACAAAAAAAGGAGGAGGAGGAAGAGGAGGAGGTTTTATTCATATAAGTAATGGCTGGAAGTGTCTAACTTGATTTTCAAGACTTTAACATGATTTTCAATGGTGTACGACAAGACAATAAAGTCTGAATGTGTGCTCAAAAGCAAAGAAGAGAGATAACTCCAGCAGCTGGAACTGTCATGATGAAAAAGGCCCTTTCCTTTGTTCCCACTGAGCCTCTAGTGGTGGTGTGGAACAACAAAAAGGGCTTTGAAGACTAGGGGGCTCACAGACTGCCTCTTTGGAACAGCCTGTAAATACCCCTTTCCTTGCTGGATCAGGGTCACAGCAACTACATGCCATGGGTTTGATCTGGCCTTTCCACAATGCAAAAAGAATAATAATAATAATAATAATAATAATAATAATAAAATTTATTTGTATCCTGCCCCTCTGAGAACAATCGGGGCGGCTAACAAAGTTAAAAATACAAAACATATAAAATCCCTGGTACCCTCCCCTCCTTAAAAAAGTATTAAATTCAATGCAATATTTAAAAAACAGAACAAAAAACAACAACAAACAAACATACAAGTTAAAAACTGACCAAAAGGTCAACAACATCATACCAACAAGCAACCAGTGGGAGCAGCAGTATCTTTCCCAGATGTTTTTCTAAGGCCGGGTTCTCTATTCCGGGAAGGCCTGCCAGAAGCTGCAGAAAGGGCGCTTTTGCCGCTGCTGTGGCACTTTCCAGTCATTGGACACAGCACCAAAGGAGCGCCATGACGGTGCCCACCATGCAGTTAGGTGCACAGCATGATGCTAGCGTCAGGGTAGCATTGGGGTGTGCATCATGCGGATGCTATGCCCCCACTCTGCCCTGAGGCTGGTGTTAGTGCCGGTCTGTTGAGGCCCTAAGTGTAACAGAAAGTACTGTTTCCCAGATCTTTATGGTTATATAATGATCTTGAATGGATTCTAGAAACAATTGGCATCTTGAATGGACTCCAGAAACAATTGATTTGACAAAAATTTGGGGTTGGCATAATACAATGCATCCTCCCTTACCCTGATAATAATGCACCAACAGAATTCTGCCCAATCAAAGTTTATATTCTGTCTCAAACTGTGTATTGCAGAGGGTATGATCTAGAAATAACTAGAACATAGAATGACCATAACCGAGTAAGACTTCTTCAGAAGAATGAAAGAGTTGGTAAAATACACCTCTGGGCAAACAGTCTGGTTCACTAACTGTGTTATTTCCTGGCAAAATCAAACCTAGCCATAATTGTTCATACTCTAATCATAACCTATGTGCAGCATAGTGTTTGCATACATGGCTTGTGAGGTGGAGATGAGGGAGGTATGATGCACTGTACCTATTTCATCAAATATCTGTCTATACAACTTGTAATCCTCCAAGCCTCCCATAGGCTATCTGATATGCATGGCAGTCCACCAGGGCCTTTATAAATCTACTGCCTGCCTTATCACATGGTGATACAAAACTCAGAGAAGGGAGTAGAATCGTGCCTGAACAGACAGGTCAAAATAAAGCTGCTTCGGTTCAGTTTGGAGGCATGCTGTTTAAATTACACAGGCATTTTAAGAAGCCAGAAGCTGCACCAAAGCTGTGCTCCAGTCCTTAGGACTGGAGTGTGGGTTTAGTGCGGCTTCCAGCCTCTTAGAATGCATGCATCATTTAAATAGTGACCTGAAGCAACTTTATTTTGGCCTCTCTGTTTGGGCCCATAGAATCATACATTTGGAAGAGACCACAGGGACCACTGAGTCCAACCTCCTGCCATGCAGGAACAAACAATTAAACCACCCCAACAGATGGCCATCCAGCCTCCATTTAAAAACCTCTAAAGAAAGAGACTTCACCATACTTTGAGGAAGCATATTCCACAGCTTTGACAGTCAGGAAGTTCCTTCTGAGATTTAGGTGGAATCTCTTTCTCTGTAGATTGAATCTATTGTTCCTTGTCCTAGTCTCTGGAGCCGTGGAAAACAAGCCTGTTCCCTCTTCGATATGACATCCCTTCAAATATTTAAACATGACCCCTCTTAATCTTCTTTTCATCAGGCTAAGTATATCCAGCTCCCTAAGCCTTTCTCATAGGGTATGGTTTTTAGACCCTTCACCATTTTTGTCACCCTCCTCTGGAAATGTTACAGTTTGTCAACATCCTTCCTGAACTGGTGAGGCCTGACCAAAGCAGAATATAATGGTACTATCACTTCCCTTGATCTAGAGACTCTACTCCTGTTGATGCAACCAAGAATTGCATTGGATTTCTTGGCTGCTGCATCATACTGCTGACTCATGTTCTAAAGGTGTCTGTCCTAAGGGAGATATTACCACTCCACAATAAGGCATGTGTTTTGGTGCAGAAGGTGTTTTACTGTCTGGCATCCCAAACAGAAGAATCTCTTCTAACAAAACTACTTCTTCCTGAGAAAGTCCTGAGCTATATAGGCCAATATGATAACTGCAACTGTTAAATCCAACTAGAGTAGCCCTACTGTAGAGCTCTTGTTATCAGCTTTGGCTGATATGCCAGCTGTGTCCTTTCCACATGCCTTGGGAGAGAAGGAAGGAGAGCTGGCTGGCCACTTCTTCCTTCTTTCCCAAGGTTTGAGAGGGTTCTGGAGACCCCTCTCATGCCTTGGGAGGGAAGGAAGGAGGGCACGCCAGCAGCTTCAGGGAGCTGTATTATTCCCAAGTCCATAGCTGTGTGTGCATCCTCCCGGCTGTTTTCTCCACCCTTGTTTTTCTGTCACTCACAGGGGAAAAGCCTGGGAGGGACAGAGGACTGAGCATGCACACAACTAGGAACTCACAAATAATCAAATCCACAAATCTCAAATCCGCTAATCCAGAGGGATGAGTGTAGTTCAAAACATGGCTGCCAGAGTGGTCACCGGAAAATCCAGAAGTGACCACATAACACCGACTTGAAAATCTCTTCACTAGCTGCCCATTAGTTTCCAGGCACATTATAAGGTGTTGGCATAGATCTTTAAAGCCTTTCATGGCTTGGGTCCAGCCTGCTTGCGGGATCGCTTTCTTTCATATGATAAACACTGAGGTCCTCTGGGAAAAACCTACTGCAGCCAAAAAAGATTAAGCCGGCTGCGGTTACCCAGAGGGCCTTTTCATCTGCCGCTCCCAAACTATGTAATGGCCTGTTAGAAGAGATAAGACATATTACTACATCTGATGGCTTTAAAAAGGCCATCAAGACAGATCTCTTCCAACAGGCCTTCCCTGAATAATTCACTTGGTTACTCCGCTGAAAGTAAGGGCTGTTCGACAGTGGAACGCATTTCTTCGGAGTGTGGTGGAGTCTCCTTCCTTGGAGGTCCTTAAACAGTGGCTGAATGGTCATCTGTCAGGGATGCTTTAATTGTGAGTTCCTGCATGGCAGGGGGGTTGGACTGTATGGCCCTTGTGGTCTCTTCCAACTCTATGATTCTATGATATAGACCAGTGTATGATTGCTCCCTACTGATCCCCTAAGATATCCCGCTTCTTCCTGTCTCTGTTTTAACTAATTGTTTTAATGATGCAACTTATATTTTATTATTGCTGTATTAGAATTATTATGTTATATATGTAAGGAGGGAGGGAATAGTGGGACTTATTTATATCGTATACATTTTATTGTAGTTGTATTGTATCTTATTTGTGTATTAGATTTCATTATTGTACTGTTTTTGTTGTAGTTATACAGGAAAAGGAGGGATATAAATACATTTTTATTATAATAATAATTATTATTATTACTGAATCAATTAAACATATATATGTGCTGACTTAACCAATTTGCCATTGGATCAATAAGTCTACTGCAGATGAGACTAAGAACTGAATTTAGCCAGTGTTTTATAGGGAAAGGGAAAGTCATCGTTCAGAGAACTTGTTTTTCATGCAAAAAGATCCTAAATTCACTTTTTCACAAGCCCAGGTAAAGGATCTCGTTGACAGAGCTGGGAAAGAAAAACATTGCTTGAGATCCATTTCCTGATCCTGACTGCTGCCTAACCCCACCACTATTAGTTACAGCATCCACCCTTCTGTTTCATACCTGATTGGAAGGTGATCTCACTGAACATCATCCAGGTGTCAGCAAAGTAGAACTGGCATTTGATGGCACTGGCCATGTGGTGAAGTAGTGGCACTGTGACAAAGCGAGCACTGGGGTTGACATCATCTAACACCAGAACTGAGGAGATGGAGTTGGGCTCCCACTCATTTGTATCAGAACGGAAATGGCATTGTACCTCCCTGAAAATCTTCGCTCCTTTGGCAAACATATTGTTGCAGTGAACCTGTGCAGTAGAGACAAAAGACAGTATAAATGCAGTGCTCCACCTAAGGTTGCCAGGGGGTTTTTTTTTTGTTTTTTTTTGGGGGGGGTGGAAACTTTTGCTGCTGTACAGACTGAACAATATCAATAGGTACAACTTTTCCTGCTTGGGCATCTGATGTAAAGACAGTGTGGCAGAAGATTTCTGATAGAGACTTCACAGTACTTTTTGTTTTGTTTCTTCAGTAAGGTCTGAACACTTCCTCTATGAAGAAAATTAAAACACAAGACAGGGCTTTGTCTATAGCAGCACCTTGACTGTAAAACCGTTTTACAAAGACATTCAGTCTGGCTTCATCTCCACTGAATTTCTTCAAAACTGTTATTGTATACTGCCTAGTATTTGCTTTTTAACACTGCCTTTTAAAATGGTTTCTCATCCATCTTTAAAAATGTTTGGGGTCTCTGGTAGGCAGAAAATGTTTAAGTAACCAAACATAAACCATTCAGGGCATCTTAGTTTAGAAAAAGGATATCTAAGAAAGTGCATGATGCATGTTTATTTTTTAAGAAGGAGAGAGAGAGAGACCTATTTTCTTCCTGTTCATTACTGACTGGTGACACTCAGTGATATCCACTGACAGCAGATGCTTGACCTGAGTATACAGTATGGTCCCTGTATCTACAGAATAAATACTCATGGTTTCACTTACATATGTTAAAAAAAGATGTATTGTCTAGGCATTTTCTAGGTTCTCCAGTACAATTCTATGATATGCTTCTACTGGAAGTTGACCATAGAATAGGGTGACCAGTGTCCTCCTTTTTTCAGATATGTCCTACATTTTAACATTCTGTCTGGGGTGTGGGAGAAAATTCCCAAATGCCCTCCATTCAATCTCCTCAACCAGCCAAAGCAGAAGATCACCAATTCCTTCTCCTTACTCTAGGCTAGAGGCTGCTGTTAGAATTGCAGCTGTGCAAGCATGCCAGAGTTCAAAAGGGCACAGAATGGAGGCATTAGATTGAGTGGTGAGTGTGTGTACTGTAAATGGATCTTATGGAAGGAAGGGGGGGGAGAGGCAAACAGAGAGTCTTCAAACAACCCTTCAATAGTAGAGGATTGCTGAATTTATATTTATATTATTGTTTTTATCTTTTATATTGTAATATCCTGCATTTTTCTTGAATGTCCTACATTTTCTGATGCCTTGTCCTCCTTTCCAGTTACGACATCTGATCACTCTGTCATAAAATCATATTGGAGAACCAATAGTTTCATAGAGAGGTATTCCCTCTAGGCATTTTTACATCCTCCAGCATGATTGGGAGTTGTTCATTTCAATATTATCCACAGACACACAACAACAACAACAACAACAACAACAACAACAACAACAACAACCTGTGTATCAACTGCCCTGCCAGGTTACCCTAGTCGTTAAGGGGCTAGTCTTCATGAGCCTTCTTCAAGGGAGTCCAGCTCCCTAGGGGGTACCGTATATACTTGTGTACAAGTCCACCTCGTGCATTTGCTGAGTCCTGGTTTTGGTGTTCTTCAGGACACTTGGACAACTTCAACAGGAAAGAAGAAACCCTTAAAGTAAATAAAGTTTGGCTACCAGTCCTGAAGAACACCAAAACTAGAACTCAGCTAATGCAAATGAGAAACCACTCAGGGTCAGAGGCTCTCCCAGCAGACAATGATCACCAATTAGCAGACACTAATACTCTTTTGCATATCCTCCTACCCTAAGGCCCAGCCATCAACAACAGAACAATACACAGGTTAACATGAGAATCATTCCTCCTTACCCAGGATCACACAGTATATATATACACCCATTCTCTTCCAGGTCAGCATTCTCTGAAGATGCCAGCCACAGATGCTGACGAAACGTCAGGAATAAACTCTTCTAGAACATGGCCACATAGCCCCAAGACCCCACAAAAAACTATGGATGCTGGCCATGAAAGCCTTCGGCTATATATACGGTAGTTTTGGCATCTGTTTCAACCATATACTCCATCAGTCATGACAAGCCTAAGGGGCTAAAGGTGAAAAATCCACTATGGATAACATCACATGAGGTACCATGACAAACTGTAACATTCACTCCAGGAAACTATTACATTGTCTCTTCAGCATTCTGTAGAGCAAATAAGAAAATATAAAGAAAAAATATTACACTGTGAAATCAAACATACAGAACCAAGCCTCTGGTAAATAATAGTGGTCCCCCCCCCCCCCCCAGGAATAGAAAAATCATCAGTGAGATGGAGTTAATTTTTTAAATTTCTTTTTAAATAAAGAAACAATCTTTCCTACACAAAGCCTCCAACTCCCACAATAAGATACACCATGAATTTAGATGACAAGATTGTGGATCTATCCAGCCATATGCTAAGGCAAGCAGAAGAGCCTGTTCTTTCATGAGACCTTTCCTGCCCATTTAAATCCACACATGATACAGTTCTTTTGTGATCTGGATGCTCAGTTCTGCCATTTATAACTCAACTTATATGTTAGAGACAGTAGTGACATAAGTCAGGGTAACTGCACAGAAGCTTTACCTCACTCTCCAGAATACAACAACGGATATTGTATCAACACACAGGGAAATGCTTTTCAGTACTAAAAAAAATTATACAGACTCCTTATGAATCTTGGAACATGGATTTTGGTTGAGCATAGAATACTTTCAATGCTGTAGCCAGACTGAGATAATAAACAAGAGACATAATTTACCATATTATCTCAGCCATATAGAACAAGATGGTATTCACATTCTCAGAAACAATTTCAACAATGCCATTAAAGAGGTTGACACCACACTGTACAGATCCTATTGTTGAATATCAGGAGAAATTATTCCAATTACTTAGAAAATTCCCCATGGATGTACAGAACCAAATCTGAATGGATACACCTCAGGAACTTTGATAGGCACCTTATACAGTCAGCCCTCAGTATCGACAGATTTCTTATCCACAAAATCAACTGTCCACAATTTGAAAATATTTTTAAAATATATAAATTAAAAAAAAAACACCTTGATTTTGCCATTTTATCTAAGAGATGCCATTTTACTATGCTAGTCTACATAACTTGACTTGAGCATCCACGGATTTTTGTGTCCATGGGGATCTGGAACCAAACCACAGTGGATATCAAGAATTCACTGTACCTACTACCCAAAATATATAAACCAGGCAACTCTGGAAAGCCCATTGTATTAAGCATTAGAATCCTAATCTTTACTGAAGCATCTCTATATAATATGGATTAATTTTTCAGACATGTTGCCAATATTCCAAGCTATGAGACAAATACAACTGACTTCCTGAAGGACCCAACAGTGGGAAGGAAAAAAACTTTCCATAAGCAGCAAAGAGTGGGGTGGGTGTACCATGATTTTAGATCATGCAGAGAGCATGGGAAACAAACAAGATGAACTTGAACTCCTAGCACAGCAAACCAAATACGATATAACAGGAATCACTGAAACCTGGTGGGATAAGTCTCATGATTGGATGTTGTAATAGAGGTGGAGTATTATATGTCAGGGATGTTCATGCCTGTGAAGAGATCCTGGAAACTTAAATCCTGGAAACAAGGTGGAGAGCATCTGGATAAAAATTAAAGGGAAAAGAAACAACAGGGATGTTATTGTGAAACTCTACTACAGACCCTACAGACTGAGGGAGTGCATGATGCCTTTCTAGAACAGACGACCACACACTCAGAAAGGAGAGATGTAGTACTGATGGGTGACTTCAACTATCCAGATATTTGCTGGACATCAAACTCAGCCAAGAATGTAAGGTCTAGCAAATTTCTCTCTTGCCTGGTAGACAATTTCATTGTCCAAAAGATGGAAGAGGCAACAAGGGAATCAACTGTTTTAGATCTGATCCTAACAAAGACGAATGACCTGGTTACTGGGATGGAAGTGGCAGGATTCTTATCTGGAAGCGATCACGTTATCCTGGAGTTTGTTATACAGTGGAAAGGAGATGCCAAACATAATCAAGCATGAATTGTAGACTTTAGGAAAGCTCATTTCAGTAAACTTAGGGAAATACTGGGGGTGATCCCGTGGTCAAGAATACTAAAAAAGAAGGGAGTTCAGGATAGATAGAAGTTTCTCAAAAGGAAGATACTGAAGGAACAATTTCAAACAGTTCCAATGAGGAGGAAAAATGGGAGGTGTCTCAAGAAACGAGGATGGATCACTGAAGAACTTTCGATTGAGCTAATTTTTAAAAGAGACATGTATAAGAAATAAAAAAGGGGGGAAATCATGAAGAAGGAATTCAAACAAACGTGTAGGGGGAAAGTCAGAAAAGCTAACTTGTAGAATGAGCTTCAACTAGCTAGAGGTTAAGAACAATATAAATGGCTTTTTTTGTTATGTCCATTACAAAAGGATATTTTGCTATGGATATTTTGCAAAAGGATATTTTAAGGTCATAGAATCATAGAATTTGAAGAGACCACAAGGGCCATCCAGTACAACCCCTGCCATGAAGGAAGACATAATCAAAACACCCCCAACAGATGACCACCCAGCCTCTGCTTAAAAACCTCCAAATAAGGAGACTCCAGCACACTCCAAGGCAATGTGTTCCACTGCTGAGCACCTCTTACTGTCAGGAGGATCCTCCAAATGTTGAGGTGGAATCTCTTTTCCTGTAGCTTGCATACATTGTTCCAGGTCCTAGTCTCTGGAGAAGCAGAAAACAAGCTTGCTCCATCCTCAACAGGGCATCCCTTCAAATACTCAAACAGGGCTATCATATCACCTCTTCACCTTCTCTTCTCCAGGCTAAACATACCTAAGCTCCCTAAGTCTCTCCCAATGGACATGGTTTCCAGGCCCTTGACCATTTTGGTCACCCTCCTTTGGACATGCTCCAGCTTGTCAATATCCTTTGTGGTTTCCAGAACTGGACACAGCATTCCAGGTGAGGCCTGACCAAAGCAGAATAGAGTGGCACTATTACTTCTCTTGATCTACACTCTATACTTCTAATGATGCAGCCTAGAATCGCATTGACCTTTTTTAGCTGCTGCATCACACTGTTGACTCATGTTCAACTTGTGGTCTACTAGAACTCCTAGATCCCTTTCACAAACAGTCTTGTTAAGCCAGGTGTCCCCTATCCTATATCTGTGAATTTCATATTTTCTGCCAAACCTTACCTTTCTCCCAGTTGAAATTAATCTTGTTAGTATTGGCCAGCTTTCTACATTAAAGTCATTTTGAATTTTGATCTTATCCTCTGGGATATTAGCTACTCCTCCTAATATGGTGTCATCTGCAAATTTGATGAGCATGTTCTGTCTGTTCATTTATTATTATTTGTTGTAGTAATAGTAGCAGTATTGTAGTGCTATTTATACCCTGCCTTTCCCCCAAAACCAGAACTCAAATTCTGATTCCAAACTCTTCTCTGCTTGGCCCTTTAATAAATTTATTTAATTAGAAACAAGTTGATAAATCTCTTGACCATTTGAGGGTCAGCTTCACTGATGTAAAGAACATGCTAATCAAGTTGGTAAGGAGTCTCTTTTGCCTACAAGTCTGGATTCTTGTGTATCTGTGATAATCAGAGTTTTTAAAAAAAAAAAAACAAAAAAACATTTAAGTTAGTAGTAGACTGAGAAATAAAAGTTGCCATTACTTTTGGTTTGGGAATATCACTTTGTGCACTTTGGCTTAGCAAACATGGTGTGCATTTTAATACAAGGTGAGTGACAAACAGACCAATGGATCATGGCCAATTAGGAAAGTTCTCTTCCATAAGCCTCCTTGAAATGAATGAGAGATATATAGTTCCCATTTGGTGGAATAAAGCCTGTACATAAAAGAGGATGCTTTAAGCAACTGTGCCCCATATCAATTAGTGATAAGCAAGGTTGGACTGGAGAGGCACCATTTGGAATGTTTTCTTCAGGAAGAATATATTGTCCCAGTTCCTCTCTTGCCAACCACAAGCACCAGTCAGCACCATATACCATATATCAGACTTCAAAATAACTATTGCAGTATCATTAGTTCAAAGATGCAAAGGGATCTTGCAGTGCCCGTGAGATTAACTGAAAGGAAGAAGTTGGCAGCATGAGCTTTTGTAGACTTGAGACTACTTCCTCAGATGCATGTTTCTTTCTTTCAGTTAGTCTCAAAGGTGCTACAAGATTGCATACTGATTTTCCAGATGAGCATGGCTCTGTTTTTGAATTCTACTGCCATTAGTTCAAATAGTTAAACACCTTTTATGAAGCAGGCATCTGTAACTTTGGCATGCATCTCCAGAGGTCAATTTAACTGTTTATTCAAGACAGGATCTGGAACTTCCTGCGAACAAAGAGCCGAAGGATGCTGCCGCTGCTTTCTAAATTTGCAAGAAAGAACAGAAATAAAAGTGTGGAGGGGAGTCATTTTAACCACATCTCTCTACACTTTATTCCAACTTTTGGAGGAAGACTCAAGAGATTAAAAGTAAGCGCGTAAACTACTGGAAGAGGAAAAAAGGGGAGAATTAAAAAAATCCCTTTTATTTAAATATAAAAAGAAAGATAATGCTTGTGGAAGTAGCACAGTAGTATGGAGAAGTTTAAACTATGAGGAGAAAAGGATAGAAGTATAGGAGTGAAAAGTAAACTTAAGAGAAAAAGCATTCCCCCATTTTCTTTTGGTCTCCCTTCTCTTTGTTTGTGTCCTGGAAAGGAAAGTTTGATATAGACCAAGAAAAGAAACACAGATACGATGTATTTTCACTGGGTAGGAATCATATGATAGAAACAATAAAGCTTCAAGCAAAAAGTTTGTCCTGGTAATACAGGAAAAGTAGTAAATCTCTGAACCCAGAGATTAGCCCCCAAAATTGAAAACAAGGAAGTGTTGTGTCTACAGAACTCTAAATTTACAAAAGCGGCCAGAGGGAGCCATCTGGTGGCCAGACTTAGACACAGCACGTTAGCTGCGTACTTGAGAATCATGGCTTCAGGGGAAAAATATACTCAGCAGCTGATGCAACCAAGTCAGATGCAGAGACGTCCATCAGCAGATACTCCCTTGAAAAATATAGAGCAAAATGAATTCGTGATGGAAGAATTACAAAAAATAAGAACAGGAATCAGAGAGGATAATGAGAAGATAAAAAATGAGATGAACGAAGAGATAAAGGAGAAAATTAGGGGGAACTGAAGATCAGAAATCAAAATTTGGAAACAATAATGAAAAATATGGGAAGAATTATAGAGAAAGTGGAAAATTTGGAAAATGAGTTTAAGCAAACAGAAGAGAATGTGAAGAGACCGACTAAAGAAAGAGAAGAGGACAGGATTTATGTAACTAAAATAGAAAATAAAACCGGAGAGAGATCCCTGAAACTGAGAGGTATCCCAGAAGCAGATGATGAAGGCCTATATAAATTTCTAACCCAAATCTTGGCAGATTTTGTCCAAGAAACAGCGCAACACTTTCCCTGGGAGATAGACAATATGTATCATCTCTCTACTAAAGTTGCGAAGCTCAAAGGTCTTCCGAGGGACGTAATTGTGCATTGTGTCCGAAGATAGAGTCGCAATTTAATCATACAAACTAGCTATGAAAAAGAATTGATAATCGAAGGGAGACAAATTCATATCTTTAAAGATGTGTCACGATAACACTCAGAGCAAGAAGAGATTATCATTTTTTGACATATCAGCTGAAAGTACATGGAGTACCCTTCAGATGGGAGGAGGTGGAAGGAATCACAGTGACGTGGAAGCAGAAAAAAATACAGATTAGATTCGCTGATTAAAGCAAAGGACTTTTGGGCAAGATTCAGAAAGGACATTGAAAGAAAATAGTCTCAGTAATGAAAGATATGGAAGGAGAATCCTGACAAGCAATCGATTATGATAAATGAGAAAAAATATGGAAGAAAAATATCAAATTTACATTGGCACAAAATTCAAGAGAAAACTGGTTTAAAATGTACTTGAGATGGCATCTAACCCCAATAAAAATAGCCAAAATATATAAGAAAACAAATTTATTTATGTTGGAAATGTGAAAAAACAGCAGGCTTCTACCTTCATTGTTGGTGGTCATGTGGAAAAGCAAAAGAACACTGGAGGCAGATAATAGATACAATAAATATGATACTAGAAATTACACTAGAAGAAACACCAGAATGTATATTATTAAGCATATTGGACGATAATCTAGATAAATATATGGGAGAATATTGATGTATATGTTAGCTAGCGCCAGGGTTTTATACGCGAGAAAATGGAAGACAAAAGAAATACCAAAAATAGAAGAATGGATTAACTCTCTATTGCAAATGGACAAACTATCAAACATACTGAGAGAAAATTCTGGAGAAACTATATCAGAAGACTGGGGAAAAGTATTAGATTTTATTAGGAAGAAATGGGGAAATAATTTGATTATCTATTGACGATACTTCTTATTGTACTATAATTTATTAACTATGTTATTCTACTGTGCATTTTTAATTTTATGATATCAGAAAAAAACTTGAATTTTTGTTAGAGGGACAAAGAGATAAACTAAGGAAGCAGTATAGAAACAAACAAACAAACAAATAAAAAGTGATATAGTGTGTTATAGAATCTCGATGATGATGATTATAGAGGGGGGGAAAGACTGGAAAACCTAGTGGTTATCTGTGTAAAAGATATTTGTAGAAGATACAATATAGTAGTTGGAACATTTGGAAAGTATAGTTTTGTTAAGATATTGAAGGAGAAGGGTATAAACGAGATAGCAAGATATAAGAGAGTATTTAGTTGGATTCTCGTAAAGTGGTGGAAGTCATAGATAAGTAGGAATGTGTGTGTTATGAATAAAAGAGTAGAGAGAAAGTTTTAGTTTTTAAGAAAAAGGGGGGGAAAGGCAAAGCAATTGATTGACTTATAAACAAGAACACAACAAGAAGAAACATTGAAAGCAAAGGCTCAGGTTAAAGAACGAGAAGTTAAAGAAGAAAAGAAAGATAAAGAAGAGGACCAAGAACTAGTGTCTCTCATAATGTAGATAAGACGCTCAAATATGACTTTGCCTTGAGGAAAGAAGAGATTGTATTAATTTAAGGAATGTAGTGTGTTATGTATTTTTTTTTAAACTAATAAAAATTTGTCAATAATTTTTTTTAAAAAAAAGTCAGGATCTTGTTGGTGCACTAAGCCAGTTTACCTATGCAAGCAGAGGCAGTGACAGCAGGAGGAAGAAAGGCAACTACTAGTATAACACACATGCAAAACCAGTGATTTGGTACTCCATGGCAACTTAGGATCACGGAGTGATTGTGGCAACCAACCTTCATGGTAGTAAAGTTTCGAATCCGATCAAATTCAAAGGTGATTTCCACATATCCATTTGTGGTGCTCTCATTGTGCCAGCCAACATAGTCATAACCAGGCCATACATGGTATTCGTGGGTCTGGCTGAAATCATCTAGGCCTGCAACTCCATCTGTCAGCTGGCCTAGTCCTTCTGTCATGCTAGTGGGAGACACATGGGAAGGAAACAAAAGGACATGATAAGCCTCAACACTTTCTATCCCGAATTTCAGCAAGCATCTTTGTCCATACTGAGTATGGCTTTCTTCACCACCGCTTAAAATAACTGAGGCTGAGTCAGTGGATACAGAGAGGGATAAACTCAGTGAAGAGGGGTTTAGTTTAGCTGTGGGATGAGCAGACTTTCATGGCATTTTGTAATGCAGTAAATTCTTCACAAGGGATAGCTTGTAAAGAGAGTGAGATCCACGTAATGCTTCCATATGTATATTGCTCTTTTCCAGGTTCTGCTTCCAGCTGCAGCATCTTAAATCCTATTAAAAATCAATCCAGGCGATTCTTCAACTTCCACTGAGTATACACTTTTGGATATGGGGGTGGCGTGGGGGCTGTCATAGAGAACATAGAGAAAGCCAAAGCTCTTGCAGTTTTCTGGAAATCATCTTTTGCTACATTATTACCATGTGGTAATTTGTTTTATGGAAATAGTCCTATAAAAAAAATTCCAAACAAGTGCAGACATTTCTGAAACATTCAAATACTAATTATATTGCTGATGTAATAACTTGTGAATGTTTTGACATATGAGCTTTTTCATATATATGCTATAAGAAGTCTGATGCATATATGTTCAAAAACCATAAACAAAATTAGTAAAAGTTGATGAAAGGGTGTCTTGGAGGTTTCTCATGCATAGGATCATCATACGTTGAGTTCGACTTGACAGCAAACAACAACAGAAAAGAATTAATGTTTAAAGCATACTTCCATTCACAAAAATAATGTTGTATATAGACACTACACAAGAACTTTGTCATCTGAAAATTAGAATCAGTCCTATATCTCGAGCTGAATTTGGGGTGTATTTCTAATTTGGACAAGCACAATGATATGGAAGGAGAGATTGCTGAAAGACATTTCATTGATTTATAGTGCAAATGTATCCAATGAAAGACAAGTCTCATTGAGTACAATGGTACTAACTCCCAAGAATGTGGGAAGAGGATTGCAGCCTTAATTTATTGACTAGTTACGGCGAGCTATCTGAAGGGCTAAAGCTCAGTGGGAAAAATTATTTTGCATGCAGAAAGTCTGAAGTTCAATCCTTGGCACTTCCAGGAAAAAATCAGCTGAAATCCTGGAAATCACTCCCAGTCATTGCACACAACACTGCTAAATGGTCTAAAGGTCTTACTCAGAATAAAGCAGGTCCCGACTTCAACATCCCACTTCAGACCAATTTAACAGGTGCGGCTCAGGAGTTCTCTACCGGCAGGCCTTCCCGGAATAGAACCCGGCCATGTAACGCTCCCCTCACAGACATATATAAGCGAAGATTCTGTCCACCGTTATTTTATTATTGTATTATTGTTTTTAGATTTTATCATTTGTAATTTTAATGGATAGAATTGTTTAATCCATTTTTAAGGGGGGGAATTGTATATACTGTATTTTTAAAAGATTATACACCACTTTGATTGTGGTAACAAAAAGCGGGATATAAATTAAAGTTTTATTATTTATTATTTTTAATATTTTTGTTTATGTTACAAATTAAGCACCCTTTTATCTGGGGTTGGTTATTTTCAGTTCTTCTGAAAACAAATAATTTCTGGAAGAATCTGATATATGCTGCTGCATGGGTCTAGCCTTCAAGGTATTAGAGAAATATTTACAACTTTTTCAGTTAACATTTGAAGGTGGATTCTGTTTTCAGAGAATAGAGCCATTATACTCCCAAAATATTTGTACCTCAGAGGTTTTAAAGATTTCCAACAATTGTCAATGTGCCAATAAATTAGGCAAATAGGCCACATTTCTACAAAAGGATCAGCTTTGGTTTTGTTTGTTCCATTGAATTAAGTAGGATACCAAAACCAGAGAAGCAGAGAGGTTGTTACCTTGGATGCAGAAATCTGATTCTAACCATAAAACCACAAAGAAAGCTTCTAGAAGTTGTGACAGGAGCAAACTTTCTGGAAAATATTTATGATTGATGCTTTCTGTTTGTTTCAATTCAAAAACATTATAATCCTCTTTGAGCCAATCAGATTGCCTGGTTCCTTCACTTTGAAATATTAATATGGCTTAAATATCTCCTCCTCCCCAGATTTGAACCTTTCCTAGCCTCATGATAATGATGAACCTACCTGTAACCATCATAGATTGAATCATTCAGATAAATCACAGTTCCTCCAGGTAGAACCAACTGCTGCCCTGCTGGAGCATTGTATGAAACCAACCCATCTGTAAATGGTTAAAAGAGAGGTTATTTTTACTCTGTTGCTGTTAATGAGAACACAGATCTGCAAGGACATCCACAAATATAGAGCCAACCTGGAGGTTGAAATGAAATGAAATTCTTTATTACGGCCAAAGACCAGAATCAACCTGGAAGTTAGTGAGAACACAGATCTGGAATAACATCTGCAAACAGGGAGCCAACCTGGAGGTTCAGAACATACCCATCTGCATAGTTAGGAATGTCATCTAAACTCTAATTCTGCTACAGTAGCCATACAGGCTATTGTAAGTGACAGAAATTCTCCCTCTGGCTTACTGTGTTTGTAGAGGAGAGCTGATGTAGCATTCTGATGAAGGACTAAACCATGGTTCTCTTTGTGTCTTCCTCCTTAGCTAAGAGGAAATGTGGAGACAAGCACACACCAGTGAAGATCAGATGTGGAGCACATTTGGATCAGGGCAGAAGCAAAGAAAAACAGGGTGAGGGATCAGTTTCCCCCATGCTGCTTCCCCAGCTCAGTTGTTCTCCCATTAGACACATAGACAGAAAAAGACCAGCATCTATATATAGTAGCTGCCTTTCCCCATTTCCACAGCAAATAGCAGCGGAGCATTTATGTTAAGTACAAGTCAAGGGAGAAAACACTGAAAACAAGAGCTTGGAAAGATACTGCTTTGCTTTTACAGAAAAAGCCAATTATCTTTTTACCATAGATCTCCCATATAATGCCTAGTCTGACCATGAGGTTCTCATGTTATGACTTATCTCTGTTATGAATTGATGCACCTGGACCGGGCTCTACTGGCAAATGGTTATTCCAGCTCAGACATCAGAAGGGCTGTCAGGCCCAGGAAAACCCAGAGGAATGAAGACAAGCAGCCACCCAAATGGAAGGTATTTTTACCATACATCAGAAGAGTCACAGACAGAATAGGCAAAGTGGTGAGGAAGCAAAACCTGCAAATGGTTTACAAACCGACGAAGAAAATCCAGCAAATGCTTCACTCAGCCAAGGACCAGAGAGACCCTCTCACAGCCACAGAAGTTTACCGCATACCATGCAGCTGCAGACAAGTCTACATAGGGACCACCAAACGCAGTGTGCAAACAAGAATCAAGGAACACGAGAGACACTACAGACTGGGCCATCGAGAAAAGTCAGCAGTAGCAGAACATGCCACAAACCATCCTGGGCATAAAATACTGTTTGAAAACACTGAAATTCTGGACCATGCCAACCACTAACATGTCAGGATGCACAGGGAAGCCATTGAAATCCACAAACACCTGGACAATTTCAACAGAAAAGAGGAAACCCTTAAAGTAAACAATGGCCTGTTACAGACTGCCAAAATAAAGCTACTTTGGGTCTCTTTGGAGGTATGCTATTTAAATGATGCATGGGTCCTAAGAGTCTGGAGGTCGCGCCAAAGCCACACTCCATTCCTAAGCACTGGAGTGCAGCTTTGGTGCAGCTTCCGGATTCTTAGGATGCATGCATCATTTAAACAGCATACTTCCAAAGAGACCTGAAGCAGCTCTATTTCCTGTACTATGAACTTACCCAGCCATATACAACCATAGAGCTCCACTCTGAGGCAGACGTTTGTGGAATGATCAGTCATGGGGATAAAGCGAATGAATCGGCCAATGATGGGTGGCTCCAAGTCCTTGAGAACAATGCCATATGGGTTGGTGTTTCCATCAAGTATCTGTGGGGTGGGGAGAGGAAACATACAGTGAGAAAAGAAATGGCTGCTGGACAGTAAACAGACAGAGAAGAGTTACAGCCATGGTAATGGAGACATATTGGATTGCAAAAGAAGGGTCTCTGTCAGAGTGGGAGACCAGAATCCTGGACAATCAATGATGAATCAACAGCACTTTATTGATAGATCCAGAATCAGCAATTCTACATCACTCAGCTTCATAGCTGAGACTGACCCCTCCCAACCAAACCAATAGCTAAATCCCCCTAGTTAGACTACTCCTCCCCTAAGCCAAAAGCCCACACAGAAAACCCCACCTCTTTCTCACTGGTTCTCAGCCTCCATCACTCCCCCCTCAGCTTTTATCCCCCTTAGCTGAAAGCTGCATATCAAGCCTCTGAGAGCAGGGCCACTAGATAAGCACCACCTGGCTCTACTGAACACTACCAAGCACTATCTACAACAACCTAGCCAAAGCATATCCCAACCCCCATCATCCACACCAATAATACATCTGATAGAATACATCAGGATTCTAACAGTCTCTCTTGAGATGCAAATGGACTTTGAAAATCTCTGTTGCCACATAGCCAGAAGGAGGAGCCTGCCTTCAAAAGATATCCTCCCCAGCATACCATCTTTACTAATGACTGAAACAACATGCAAGCATCTGACTGTCTCCAATTGTTTTTTTCTCCTGTTTGGTTTGTAACATCTTGACTGATGAAGAAGCTGATCTTTTTCTTGTTAATTTATTTTCTTCTATGGCTCCTACTATTTCTCCTAATTTAATTTCCATTAAGTGTTTTCCCTGTACTCAGCTTCCTTTGATTTGCTTTCTTTGGAACTGCCAATCAGTTGATATTAATGCAATGACAGTCCATGATCTTTTCTTGCTAAATCTCTTAATCTTCTTGCTCTCACTGAAACCTGGCTTCCAGTTCATGACACTGTAACCTCTACTGCTTTCTTGTTTGGTGGACTTTTTTTTTCTTACATTCATCACCTGGAGGGCAGAGGGAGAGGGGTCAGTGTCCTGCTATCCAACCCTGTCCCTTTCAACTCTTGTCTTCTCCTCAACAGCACTGTTTTTTGTCTTTCAAACTTCATGCTATTAAACTTTCCTACCACTTCATCTTTGGTTATCTATCATCTATTAGGATGATCTACTAAGCTTTTGTCGGATTTCAAGACCTGGCTGACTTTCTTTTTAGTGGATGAACTCCCCTCTTTGATTATGGGGGACTTTAATATCCATACGACTGTACGTCTCTTCTCTGTGTTGTCTTCTTTTGGTCTCAAAAGCTGTTCTAATGCACCATCTCATTCTTCTGGTCACTGCCTTGATATTGTTCTTACGAAAAAAATGTGTAACCTCTGACTTCATGGCTAGGGATTTCCCATTGTCTGATCATCATTTTATCTCTTTTGCCCTCGTCCATAATCCACCTGCTCGTCAAATTGTTCAACGCTGCTTTCGCAACCTTCATTCTATTAATCCTGTGACTTTTGGCCAGGCTCTGGATTCTTCTTTCTTAAACCTTGGAGACTCTGTGGATCCAGGAATCTCCTTACTCAGTTTAAGGCCAAATTGAAGACACTCTAGTTTAGGGAGGCATTCTAAATTACTGGTTGTTAATCTGCTGCTTACTTTGTCTTTATTATATACTAGTTAGTATTATTTTAGAGATATTTTAATTATGTAATGTTGTCGTTTTAGACTGTATGCCACTTGGCAAATTTTTATGCTTTTTTGCCTTATTTTATTTGACCCTTACTATGTAAAGTGCTATGCAAATTCTACAGCGCTCTATAAATAAATGTGAATAATAATAATAATAACAACAACAGCTTTTCAAGATTTTCTTCAGCAGAAATCATGGGTGCTGAACAACAAAGAACAGAAATGTGAACAATGGCAACAACAGATTTACTGACAAATTTAACATGACAGAATTAAAAAATCTTCTTTTTGATCAAATGTTGGTATGAGTATTAGGTTACAAAAAGATGAAGAAAATGAAAAAGAATGTAGAAAAGAATGTAAAAATTGTCTAAAACTTCTTATGTCATAAGGAAGTCATAAAGGGATATGGACTGTAATGACAAGGAAGGAAATCTGAATGAATGTGTAAGAATATAGAAGAAGTACGAAAAGTGAGAAGGTGCGGGGAAGTGATTTTGAGGGAGGGGAGAAGACTGGAAGAAGGTAGAAGGATTAGAGAAGGAGGAAAAAAGAGGGCTCTGGAAGGAGAGGAGGTGAAAAGGAGAATAAGGATTTAAGTGTTATGAAGATATTAGAAGAAGGTCTCCCTCCATGCTATCTGCCACCATCTGGTCTCAGAGGGAGTGAAAAGGCAGGCCCAGTTCATCAGGCCTAGACTAAAGTAAGAAGAAGAGCCCTGCCTCCATGCCATCTGCCATGGTCCAGGCCTCAAAGGGAGAGAAGAACAGCTGGACTTATTTCCCTTCTCCACTGCCATTCTTTTCTCCTTTTGTGTTACGTATTTTTAGATTGTAAGCCTTAGGGCAGGGAAATGTCTAATTAACTATCTGTAAGCCGCTCTGAGAGCCTTTCTGGCTGACGAGTGAGGTATAAATAGAGTAAATAAAATAAATAAATAATGAATATGATGTAACGTACGTAATAAGAAATATATATTGTATTTCCAAAAAGTACAGTCGTGTTTTTAGAAGTAAATTTTGGTATCAAAACTAGAATTTCATTGCAGATGCATCCCCTCCCATGGTACTCCCTTCCCAAAAAACAGGTAATGTCCTTGGCATTTTTTAAAAATTCTGCTTAAAGATTCTACCCTTTTTCTGAAGGCAGGTTCCTGAGATGCGTAGAAGAAGCTCTCCCCAAAACATCAGTGTGGGGTGGAGGAAGTCAGAAATCAACCCATTCTATTTATGTCACAATAAACGGCTCATCTGATAACAGCAATGAATAAGAACACTATTATCCTCACCGTCACCATTTCCTCTTCATTCTCCTCCTCTGTCTCACTGCCTTACCTGCTTTCCATGCCTGTTTCGCCAAGAGATCCATCGGATGCCATCCCGACTGTAATTAATTTTGTACATTGGAGCAAACTCATTGCCATGGCCTCCTGCATGGCGCCCTTGAGTCCCTACTAGGGTGATAAAGTGAAGAACATGTAAATCAATCTCCAGGAACTCTTTCAGGTCATCTGGCTCCACAGGAATCTCAGGACACCATGCACCATCCCCATCTTCTGAACCTAGCCTGGAAAAATACAGAGAGTGAACCTAACTGATGTTGCCCACCACCGAAGTCAGCTTCTTCCATGGCACACTTCCCAAGGCTTTGGTGTTCAAACTAAGCTGCTTTCTCTCATTCCTTTATTTTTAGAGAAGAAGATATGAGCACTTCCCACATGCTACACCAACTTCTCCATAAACCCTTCACATTCTCAACATTTTCCCACATGCTATACAAACTTGTTTCCCACATGCTACACCAACCTATGTGCCTACAGTATTCACCACCACAGCATTCCAAGCCTTCTGAGTACAGGGTAGGTCTGAAAAAGAAGTCCAGTCCTTGCCCCCTGGCCTACCTATGGCAATAGCCTCAGAAATGGAAAAAAGGCTGTAACAGCTGAGATTATGACAAAGGGAAGACTAGAAGCAGGCTACAACCAACAGACAGACTGAATGACCCTGCACTGTGGTGAAGACAGCAGCCAGAGAGGCATTTTTCTCCTCTCACACCACACCCCTGAGAGTCACCCAATGAACTGACAGCAGTACATTCAGAAAAGGCAAATTAAGATTCTCCAAACAATGAATAAGGAGAGGTTGCATACCTGTAACAGTATTTCTTCGAGTGGTCATCTGCGAATTCATACAAATGAGTTGTACTGCGCCTGCACAGTGCTGCTCGGAAAACTTCTAGAATCACTGGGCAAAGTTTACTTTGCAACTTTTTGGCGGTAGCTCTGCCCATCCCTTATAAGCTCCTTGCGTTCCCGCTCTTTCCCCAGTTCTGCAATTGGACCCGCGTGAGCGACATGAGAATGAGCCAATGAGGAGCAGGGCACTGAGGGGAGGACGGGCAGGATTTGTATGAATTCGCAGATGACCACTCGAAGAAATACCATTACAGGTATGCAACCTGTTCTCCATCTTTGTGGTCTCTGCAAATCATACAAATGGGTTGAGACTGACAGGCTTAGGTCCACGGCGGAGGGAGTGTCATGAAACCCAAGCAAAGTTGAAATAAAGTGTGTTTATTAACCACAATAAAATCTTTAAACCCAAGACTGTGTCAGTCATTTTTGGTACCTCAATAAATAGCACTTAATCTGTGCAAGACATAAGGTACATTAGGTCCTGGTACACCTGTTACCAGTACTTCAATAAATAATACTTAAACTTGTTTTGACACCTGAAACAGAGAAACAACACAATAGGTCATGCAAGACCTATGTAAGCTTATGAATGTTGCAAACCAAGACAAGTTTGGCAAAAAGATATTCAGTTGAAAGCATGTAAACCAGTAGGAATGCAGTACACGGACACTCATTTCAACATGTAAACAACTGGAAACGCAATGCAATTAATGTAACTCTGAAACCAACACTGTCCTTCCAAAGGCTGCGTCCCGTTTGGCCCTGGTGTCCAGCCTGTAGCGCTTTACAGACATCTTCCAGAGATGAGGAAATGGTCCCTAGGGAGATAGGTGACGCAATCTTCGGAATCGAGGATGGTGCCTATGAAATTGATCCATCTCGATGGAGTGAGATATGATTTCTCCAGATTTACCACAAGCCCGAGGGACGAGAGGAGTGACAAGGTGAACTCGACATCTTTTTGGAGCTCTTCCACGGAGGGTGCTGCAAGGAGACAGTTGTCCAGGTAGGAGAAGACCCTGGAGCCCTGCTGGTGAAGGTATGCCATGACTAGGGCCATGCACTTGATGAAGACCCTTGGGGCTGTGGAGAGGCCGAAGGTAAGGACATTGTAGTGGTACATGCCAGAACCGACATCAAAGGCCAGGAACCTCCAGTGGCTCTCTCGAATCCCCACATGAAAATTAAGCATCCTTCAAGTCGATGGTAGCAAACCACAGTCCCTGATGCAACAAGGGCAAAATAGAAGCCAGAGTTACCATACGGAACTGACAGTATGACAAAAAAGCATTGAGGGCTCTTAGATCGAGGATTGGTCTTATGCCCCCATCAGCTTTGGTCACCGTGAAGTATCTGGAGAAGAAACATCTAGGGGCCTCACTAGAGTCAATGGGCGAGATGGCGCTCTTAGCAAAAAGAGTGCGTACTTCGTCGAGAAGGGTGTCTGAGGGAGTGATGGAAACAACAGCTCCAGTTGGAGGGAGCTCTTCGAACTCGAGGGCCTATCCCCTGCAGACAATATCTAAAACCCAAGAGTCGGAGGCGACAGAGGCCCAGGTGTTATAGAAGGGCCTAAGTCTATCAAGGAAGGAGGAGGGCGGGAGGACGAAGCATGCAGGAACCCTTCAGGACCTCTTGTTTCCCTGGTTGGTATCCTGACGGCGACTCTTACGGTACCGAGCAGGGGCCTGGCGACGGCCAGAAGATGAAGAGGACTGGGAAGGGTAGCGCTGCCTCTGGTGCTCCTGTTGTTGGTACGGTTGATCCTGTTGGAACGGCCTCTGCCCTTGGCCCTGCCACTGGCGATAGTGCTTCTTGAAGGGAGGCTGGGAAGGAGGAGACATACCGTGCTTCCTGGCCGCAGCCTTCTTCTGGTACTTGTAACTGAGCCGTTCATTGGTCTCCTTGTTGAACAAGCCGGAATCATCAAAAGCCATGTCCTCGACCATTGACTTGGCGCCGGGGTTGAGGTCCAAGGAACGGAGCCAGGCATGTCTCCTGAGCGCGATGGACGCCTCCATGGATTTCACTGAGCAGTCCATGGAGTGCCGGGTCGACGTAATAAGCCAGCCGCCAACTGAGTGGGCTTCATCCCTAATGTCAGAATTAGTCATTGGAGTTCAGTTATAATGGTAATTCATACATGTAAATATATTCAGTTCATTGAGTTCAGTTATGATGGTTGTTCATATATATATATACGTATTCATTCATATAACTGTTCATATTCCTGTTTTGTCTATGAATATTATAGTGGGAGGGGGTTGGGTAGTGAGTAGAAAAGTTTAATAGATAATGGCCTGCCGAAGAGGCCTAGCTGGGCAGCTTGGAATGCTGGTGATAAGGTTTTTACTGCATCTGGTGTCCAAGGTTGCAGTCCCTCCTGAGAAAGTCTTGGTTGCCATAGCAAGGTGTGTGTGGTGTGGGGATAGAACTGGGCTGGAGGAAGGAGGGGTTGAGAAAGGATAAAAGTGGGACTTTTTCCTGTGAACCTCAGATTCTGCAAAAATGTGTCAATGGATTACTTCTGCCTTATTTCCACAATAAACTTTCTTTCTTTGGAATATGTTTTCTTGTGGATTACTGGTCTGAGGATCCCATATCTCACACCTAATTTTTGTGAGGACCCGCTGGCAGTCTTCAGGAACATCAGGGATGACCGGTGAAATTTTCTCCATGAGGCACTGAATGTAGGCCCCCATACATGCGTTGTAATTTGCCACCTTCAAGCCAAGCACCGAAGCAGAATAGGCCTTCTTAGCCAGGCCGTCAATCTTTTTGGCCTCGCGGTGGGCTGGCGATGTCAACATCTTCGGGGTGAACGCCTTTTGGGAACCCTCGACGATCGCTGAATTCTGCTTTGGGTGGGACGTAAGCCAGGAACACTGGGAAGGCGAGATCCTCAGTCTTCCTAGAGGATGCAGTCAGCGAGACCGGAGTGTCCCATGAGCGTTTTGCAATGCTCCCCAGGGAAGGCAAGAGTGGAATGGAGGGAAGTCTCGGCACTTTGCCGTGAATCCTCCTCTCGACTGCATCCTTGGTCTCATCCTCGACATGAGAATGTTGTAGCTCCAAAGAGTTGGCCATATTAATAACATGCTCCGAGAAGGTGCGGACATCATCTGTTGGGGATGAAGAGCCAGGCTGGTATAGTTCCTGCGGAGATTGAGGAGCCACCTCATCCAAGGAGCCCAAATGGACGCGAGAAGCATGAGAACCCTTGGCATCAGATCCGGAATCGGTGTCAATGGCATGGCGCGACAGTGTCGGTACGGGTGGAAGTGGCTTGAAGGTCAGCGTGGGTGCTCAACCCGTTGACGGAGTGGTGGCCACACGCGTTGAAGGAGAAGTTGTGTGCCCTGGTGATCCAGTGGATTGTGCCGGTAGCCCCTTTGAGATGGAAGCCTGCATTGGCGGCACAGTGGATTTCGATGACAGCCGGCTATAGGCCACACATTCTGGCTGACAGCGACGAAGTACCTATCGATCTCGCTATCATAAAAGCAGTCTGAGTCCTCTCGATGATGGACCTTGGCTTGGTGCACCTGGACTCGAGGAACAGGTGTTGAAGAGCACCGGTGAGGTGACGGAGAGGCAGACCGGACATCGTCATTGGAGTGGTGGAAAGCCAGCATTGCAGGCAAGGTAGAGGCCGAGTTTGAGGCTGATACTGAGATGGTCCTTGGAGAAGCGAGGACTGAGGGCACTGATTCGACTTGCACAGGTACCGAAGGAGATGCAAGGTCCCTGGGAGGTCGAGGAGTATCCGAGCACTCTTGATGGGTCTTCTTGCGAGAAGAGCTCTCGGATGACTTGGAGTGGGCCTTCTTATGAGATGGTGGCTGTACCGAAGCCTCAGTGGGGGCCAAAGGTTTGGCCTTCTTCGATGAGACGTGAGGGGAGCCGTCTCCCACATCCAAGGGGACGTGCCTCTTCTTAGAGGCGGATTTAGAGCTCGTGTCCTTTCAGGAGCTCACCTCCTGGGCCGAACTCTTATCGGAGCCTGAGTCCTTGGTTCTAGCCTTATCCTTTTCTGAGGACTTCGGCTTTGAACCAGCTCCATCGGTCGCCTGCCTTTTTGAAGGCTTTTCGGCGGTGGCACTTGGCTCAGTGGTGGAGCTCTGGGCCACGGTGGCACTATGCTTGGTCTTGGAGCCCTGGGCCACAGAACCAGCAACAGCTGGCATCAATTCTGAAGCCGTGGGTGCCAAACCCGGCTGGTCGGTATCCTGAGGCTTGAGGACCCCTCGGTAGATGGCCACAATCAATCGGGAGTCACGGTTCTTTCTAGCCTGAGGGGTCAAGGACTTGCACATGGCACGAGCTTTGGAGTTGTGATTCTTGCCAAGGCATAGGAGACAAGAAGAGTGGGGATCCTGTACGGGGATCTTACCACTGCAGACATCATATTTTTTAAATGGTGCTGGAGACATCATTAAGCCAAATCAAGATCCAAAGAGAAATCAAAGACGTGCCGAATGGTCAACAATACACGGGGGGGGGGGGGGGGGCGGCGCGGGGGTCAGAAGAAGAATGGTCAAGAACAGTCTGAAGTCAAAGTCCAGTAAACAAGTTCAAGTAACACAGAGCGAAATTCCCCAAGCAGCTAATGTGGCGGAAAGAAGGAACTGGGGAAAGAGCGGGAACGCAAGGGGCTTATAAGGGATGGGCGGAGCTACTGCCAAAAAGTTACAAAGTTAACTTTGCCCAGTGATTCTAGAAGTTTTCCAAGCAGAACTGCGCAGGCACAGTACAACCCATATGTATGATTCGCAGAGACCATGAAGAAGAAAGGAATTTCCTGCCATAGAATAGGTTAGCCACTGGCTGAAATAGTGTAAATGGAGATTATACATAGTCATCTAGAATAGGTCTACCAGTGGCTACTGACCCATGAATACTAAATGGAACCTGCAGGTTCTGAAATGGAAACAAGAAACAGGGTAAGGAATCACCTTTCTGGCTTGCTTGCAAGCCTCTAAGAACATCTGACTTGCCACTTTTGGAGATGAGATGCTGGACTTGATGGACCCTAAGACTGATTCAGCTAGGCTCTTTTAGCACCTACCTCATTATTAGAAAATAATGAACAGAAGAATAGCTCACAAATAGTGCACTATTACCAAAGAGTGGTAGGAGGGAATATTCCAAGGCTGCGCAGAAGTGCATGCTTTGACCTAGAAATCTTTTCTGACCCTAAAAGCATAGGGGAATGTGACAGTTAATAAGAAGGAACAGGTTATGTGGTAGTTCACTGGAGGTTACCTGTCCTTACTGTAAAGCATAGCTACTTGAAGGAGATGGTGTTGCTGGTGAAACAGACTGTGAAAAAAGCATGAGTATCATTAATTCAACTGAGCCAGTATGGTGTAGTGGTTTGAGTCTTGGACAAGGACTCTGGAGACCAGGGTTCGAACCCCAGCTTAGCCATGTAAACCCACTGGTTTGGGCAAGTCACACTCTCTCAACCTCAGAGGATCGTAATGACAACTTCCCTCTGAAGAAACTTGCCAAGAAAACCCCATGATAGATTTGCCTTAAGGTCACCATAAGTTGGGTGGGGGACACCTTGAAGGCACACAACAAAAACAAACCATTAATTCAGCACTGTGTAGGCTAGCAGTGCCCAGCCTGGACTGTAGCTATCCTGGCTCTCACACACACTGGGCATTGCACAATGCTAATCTAAAAGTCCCATGCCTTCTCCATCACCTCATATCTCCCCTATCCCATATGCAAGGGCTCACAGCAGTAGTTGCAAGTAATTTTCAGCAAACAACCTTGAAAACTACTATTCATTACAAGAGAATGATTAATTCCAAAGACATGTGTTTAGTCCAATTTATTACTGCTGCTAATAGTGAGTATCTGAAACCTAGCATGAAACAGGGCTGACTATCGGCACTATGTTGGTGCCAATAACTTTCCTTGAACCATTTGAAAGCAAGTTACTTCATGGGGCGCTTTGAGAACATGACCCATTAATATTCTGCTGGTGAGAAACAAAGCCACAAAGGTGAAATGAGGATTGGTTTCAGAGTCCCTTACAGCAGCAGAGGGGATTCGGTGATCCCCCCCCCCCCCCCATTCAGGCCATGGCCAAGTTGGAGATAGAATCCATCAAGAAACAGCAGGCATGACTCTAAACGTTGATGGGTCACAGAATGGGTTTAGGCATCATCAGCCAGTCAACTTCTGATACCAGTAGGGGGTAGACAGTGAACAATTACTTTCTTGGCCAATATATTATAAATCCTTACCAAAGGAAAGGTACTAGAGGGTTCTAATTCACTGAGAACAAAGATAAGGAAGATGACTAATGTATTATTGGACCCAGAGGGCTTGAAAAGGGAAGAGGGAATTAGTATCCCTCTGGACTTGGTGATGCACCCCAGTTACATCTCTCTCTTACCTTCCATATTTGGCTGCTGTGGATTCAGACCACTGGCTAGAAGCAGAAATGTCCTCATCAGGGATATGCCCACCTGACATGCCCAGTGGATACCGGCAGATAGCTACAGAGAGGAAAAGAAGAGAAAAGAAAGTGATTACCACATATCACTCTTAACCATAATTCTTTGAGAGAGTTATTTTTATTTAGGTTATATCAAAAGCAATAAAACTACAACCTTTAAACCAAACAAAGCATGTGTTTTTACACTGATCAAATTAAAAATCTGTAAATAAAAATGTGATTCTCCCATATGTATGTTTAATTGTTGTTTATCCTTGTGAATACATAGCTTCTTTTGACAGTAGGAGCCCTGGTGGCGCAGTGGTTAAATGTCTGTACTGCAGCCACTCACTCAGGCCGTTATCACACAACGGATATTGGAAGTATAATCCAATGTCACCCTGAACGCCATCATATGTATTCACACTACTGAGCGAAAGGTTATCACACGCATTCGCTGGCATTATGAACGCACTCCTAATGCACTTTCACAGCAATCCAAAATTAAGTAAATTCAGTGAACTAACAAATTCACAAATCCTATTCCCAGGCTACTTCGCATTCAATGCGGTGTTTGATATGCATGTCTGCTGTGGCCCTGGTATTCCCCTGCATCAATTCCCATGATCCTCTGTTTTTGTTTTGTCTTCCGGGACTCCTAGGTTTTCCTCGGGAGCAAAAGCAGCTGTTTTTGACAGAGGAAAGAGTGGGGGGGAAAGGCTCTCCATTAGGCGTCCTGCAAGCTCTTTTGGCCCAAAATGGTGGGCTTGGGGCTTGCCCTGCTCCTGGCCCCTTGTGCCCCTCAGGGACCTTTTTGCCTTCTTTCCTTCCTCCAGGGCCAGGGGGCGTCATAAAGAGTGAAAACCTCCTCCCCCTTTTTATTAGCCCTAAAGAGTTCTTCCTTTTTTGGGGAGTGGGGTAGCCTGGGGAATGGGGGTGTTTCCCCCCCCCTCAGGGGTATTGCTCTGGGCTCACAACAAACTCCAACTCCCAGAATTCCATAGCCTTGAGCCACAAAGAGTTAAAGTGGTGCCAAACTGGGTTATTTCTCCAATGTGGATGTAGCATTAGTCGCCAGCTCTGGTTCCTGCCCAGTTTCCCCTCCCCTTTCCCCTCTTCCAACTCATAACGAGGCTTTGCCATTGCCTTCAATGGGACTCTCAATGGGCCAGGTTACAACCAGAGAGGACCCACGTGCCCCACAACCTCACTGCAGCCAAGCTCTCCCAAATGGGAGGGACTCCTTCTCTTCCCCCCTCCCACATAGCTGGGGACTTAAAGGCACAGATACAGTCTCACTCACACACAACCATCTGGAGACCCCCACCCCACTTTTTGGGTTCTCTTGGCAGGTTTATTCAGACGGGGTTTGCCATTGCCATTTTCTGAGGAGGCTGAGAGAGTGTGACTTGCACCAGGCCACCCAATGGCATTTGATCCCTGCCTTCTAGAGTCATAGTCCAATGCTCAAACCAAGTACAAGGTGGCTTTGGACTGATTTTGAATTGGTGAGTTACCTAAATAACATGAATTGAATGCACAAATAAAGTGAATTGCCTACATAACGTGAAATAAAGGGTAATGAATGAAGAAATAACGTGAATTGCGTACTAACGTGAAATAAGGGGTAATGAACGAAGAAATAACGTGAAACAAGGCAAAACCATGGGAAGTGTAAAAAGGACACAATCCGATTTTGCCCTCACTGCGCATGTGCAGATATGCTAATTCGAATTCTAGACTATGAAGGGTACGTACTCATATGATAATTTATTTTGCATTCACCCTACTTTGGCTTTGGGATGGGTGCTGTGTTCTTCTGTGCATTTGATAACCATTTGCATAATAACGTTCATTTTCGAATTGGCCCTACTTTCTTTTCTTTCAAAACTGAGAGACATTCCTCCCATGTGATATCCTCACAAATCGCAAGGTTGCAAGTTCAACTCAGTGCTCAAGCTTGACTCAGGCTTGCACCCTTCCGAGGTTGCTAAAATGAGTACCCAGATTGTTGGGGACAATTATCTTACACACTGTAAACTGCTTAGGGAGTGCTTAAGTACAGTACACTGATAAGCAGTATAGAAATGTACTTGCTATTGCTATTCACATTCTCTCTTCTCCAGAAATCTAAAGCTTGATACTGGAAATTCTTGGAACAGCTTCATTCAAATCATAGGTTTTAGGCCTTATTTTCTCTACTACACTGTTTTGTTGTTGTTATGGGTGGTGTTAACAGCATCCATTTCTGTTATGTCTAATTGGTGAAATGATTTGTAATTGGTTGACCAGCCGAACCCAAAAGGTGCTCAACAATGGCTCCCTTTCATCCTGGAGAGAAGTGACCAGTGGGGTCCCACAGGGTTCTGTCCTGGGCCCAATGCTATTCAACACCAATATAATAATAATAATAATAATAATAATAATAATAATAATATGATTTATTTATAGCTCGCCCAATCACAAGGAATCCGGGCGGGTTACAGCAATAAAAATACAGAGAATACAATAAAATAAAATAAGACAAAAGAGAGTGATGTAAGCCACAGAATTCACAGCTAGACCTAATGGAATTGGGCCTGTCTTTTTCACTCCCTCCCAGGTCTGATGTTGACAATTAGCACGGAGGGAGGGCTCTTCTTCTTGAGGCAAGAAATTAATTTTAATTAATTTTAATTTAATTCTTCCCATTAAATTTAAGAGAAGAATTGGGGGACAGAGTGACATGAATCACAATAAACAGGGAGAGGAACTAGGTAGGGAAGGCCTGTCGGAAGAGATCCATCTTAAGAGCCTTCTTAAAGGCTGTAAGAGTAGAAATGTGGCGGATCTCCTTCGGCAGGTCATTCCATAGCTTCGGAGCAGCAGTGGAGAAGGCCCTCTGGGTAACTGAGGTTAGTTTAGATTTTTCTGGGCTGAAGTAGATTCTTCCCCGAGTGCAGGACGGACAGTATGGAAGAAGGCGTTCCCTTAAGTATCCTGGACCCAAGCAATGTAGGGCTTTAAAGGTAATCACAAACACCTTGTACCTTGCCAGGAAACTAATTGGCAGCCAGTGAAGGGATTTTAAAACCAATGTTAGGTGATCATTGGTGGCGCAGTGGTTAAATGCCTGTACTGCAGCCATTCACTCAAAACCACAAGGTTGCGAGTTCAAGACCAGCAAAAGGGCCCAAGCTCGACTCAGGCTTGCATCCTTCCAAGGTCGCTAAAATGAGTACCCAGACTGTTGGGGGCAAATTAGCTTACTTGCTAATTAGCTTAGTTGCTGTCCACCGCTATGATCTTTGGAATAGCGGTATATAAATAAAACAAATTATTAAATTATTATTATTACAAGAAGTACCTGTAATTAACCTGGCTGCCATATTTTGTACAAGTTGAAGTTTCCGAACTTGGCACAAGGGTAGCCCTATGTAGAGGGCATTACAAGAGTCCAATTGAGAGGTTACCAGTGCATGTGCTACTGTTTCAAGGTCTCCTGGTTCCAGGAAGGGGCGCAGCTGGCGTATCAGCTGAAGCTGATGCACCCCCAAGCTGCAGATAGAGTCTTTCAGGGGAAGTGTGACCCCATCCAGGACTGGCTGACATAACTCCATACCCAGGCTTGGATTTCCTATAATGAATACCTTCATCTTATCTGGATTCAGCTTGAGTCAGTTTTCCCTCATCCAGTCTATTACCACCCCAAGACAGACATTCAGAGGAGAGATGGCATCCTTACTCACTGCATCAGTCCGAGAGATTCCACCTCAACATTAGGAGGAAAATCCTGACAGTAAGGGCTGTTCGACAGTGGAACACACTCCCTCGGAGAATGGTGGAGTCTCCCTCCTTGGAAGTCTTCAAACAGAGGCTGGATGGCCATCTGTTGGGTACATTTTGATTGAGAGTTCCTGCATGGAAGGGGGCTGGACTGGATGGCCCTTGTAGTCTCTTCCAACTCTATGATTCTAAACCAAAAGTTTACTAATGGCTTTAATCTCTATTTACATAGAATCTATATCCTAATCTAACTAGTGAATACAGTGGTGCCTCGGGTTACGAAAGTAATTCGTTCCGCGGCCGCTTTCGTAACCCGAAAGGCTTCGTAAGCCGAAAAACCCATAGGCGCTAATGGGGAAAAGCCGCGATTCCGTGCGAAAAAGCCGAAAAAAGCACCAAAAGTTTTTTCGTAACCCGAAAAAACATTCGTAACCCGGAACAATAATTCCCTATGGGAATTTTTCGTATCCCGAAAATTTCGTAACCTGGGTATTTCGTATCCCGAGGTACCACTGTAGTTTGGGTAAAAGAAATATTTATCTTACCATCTTTCCAAAAAGAGCAGGAAGATGGAAACACAACATCTCAGGAGGAAATCTTGAGAGACAATGTCAGTTAGTCCCAAAGGGGGAATGACCTAAGTCAATGGTTAGTTTGAATGAGCGAAAGAGAGGGGGAGAGAGTATGTTTGCATACAGGAATTCACTATCTATCTAAAGAGGGGGAAAGAGAACACAAAAATCTTTTAACAGGGTGTCATCAACATACTGGTGGCACTGAACCCTTAAACTCCAGATGAGCTCTCCAGTGGTTTCATCCACTGAAGAAACTAGATGGGAAGCAAGTCAACTCATTTGACATGTGGATGTGTGGATACTGTAGATTGCTAAAAAGACAAATAAATGGGCCCTAGAGCAAATCAAGCCTAACAAGTGTTAGCCTCTCCCTCAAAAGTGAAAACCTACCCTTCCCAATCTATTTCAACCAGAGAACAAACCTCCACTCTTTCAGCCCTTTTAAATTACTGTTCAGCCAGAAGCATTAATTCAACATGTGGTCAAAAGAGAGGTCTACAGGTCAAATATACAGATTTTGGGTATAATTCAGAACAGCTGAAAGAGCAAGTTTTTGAAAGATAATCTGTGAAAAATTATCTTTTTGAGGATGTCTGTAATGTAATACTGGAAAATAACTGGAAAATATTCAACATACCAGGGTTCAGGACAATCTTTTTTTTTCTTGTCATGCAAATTGAATAGGAACTGTTTCCTAAGGAAAATGTGTTGCGGCTGCAGAGCTGTGCAAGTGTGCATTGGGAAATGTTAAAAAGAGTGGATAATGTGGATGCTTCTCTCCTTGCTCCTCATGGAACCACTCCCTCAAGGTGAAAGGTGAAAGCAGGAAGAAAGGTAGGTGAATGTGAAGCAGTCTATAGGCTGAAGCCACTTGCATCAAAATAAATCACAGTATAGTAGCTTCAGAGTATAGAATTGGTCAGCAAGCTGTCTTTCTATCTTCCCTTTTCACCTTTGGAAAGAGGATTGCTGTGTAGGGAAGAGGTAAGGTCTGTCCTCCATTTACAGGTTAACACACATCAAAAAACCACAAGACATAAAATCCATCATCAAAGCAATCTGAAGAAATCTAGGATATAAGTCCAAAACTGGCATGAAGCTGATGTGAGGAGTGCTTCATGCACTGTACATTATAATGACATAGGGAAAAATCCTAGTGATTATTAGCCCTTAGTCACCACTCTAAAACCACATAGCTGGGTATCTGATTAAAAAAATCACAAACCCACTGAGATCAAGCAGACTAAATGCTGGAGGGACAACTAAATAAAGTAATTTTGCTTGCTCTTTTCCTAGCACCTTCTTGCTAGTTGAAAGTGGAAAACTACTAGTGCCTGTAATGGTGACTGCTTTTGATTTGCAAGAGACCAGCCAAAGAGCTGCAGCAGGCCCTGCACAGCTACCTGAGCATTATTTTTTCATGCTTAGCTGCCAAGAGAGCTTCTCAAAGGGCCACTTGTTTCACAGTGTTTACTGTCTGGTCACGGGACTCAAGCCCAAACCTTCTGTCCGTAACTTGCACATAAGGTACTGAGATAACTGAGGTACATGTTATGAGGAATATGATGTTTCTTTGCACTTCTTACACACAGCCAACATCTTTACTAGACAACGTAGAAGCTGGGGACTACTCAAGGAAACTGACTGGCAATAAAGTGAACCAGGGATTTGAAAAAGGCGGGGTACAGACCGCCAGAAGAGGCGCCTTCCCGGCACCTCTCTTTGCTCCATGGGAGCGCTGCAGCAACCAAATTGTGCAGCGCTGCTGTGGAGCAAAAGAGGAGCGCCTGGAAGCGGCTCCTTTTTGTGGCGCCGCTGTGACGCCGCAAAGTGCCAGAGCCAGCGCGGTGACATCACAGCTGCGCTGTCCCATCTGGAAGCGGCACAGCTGCGATGTCACCATTACGCACCCCGTCTGGTGGATGTGCCGCAGCTGCGGCATCCTCATCACATGCAAGGGTTGTCGGCCGTGTGGGCACACCACCCACCAGGCAACCCTCAAACGTGACAAGAGCACTGCAAAGGCACATCTGTTCCGGGCCAAAGAAAGCAATTTTTCACTCACTGAATAATTTGACACGGAATTTGCGCCATAAGATGCAGTGTTTGTCAGAGTCTTAAATGACTTTTTATCAGAGACCAGACCATGTATATTAGTCCCCTCAGAAAGTATTATCTATGACAGCTAAATGGAACTTCCAAATTCAGGGGAAGTATATACAGTATCTCATTATTTGATGCTGTGACAGAGGAACAGGAGAGCTGGCAGTTGTATTTATGCACTGCTTGTGCATTTCTAGGAACATTAAGCTACTCATGGCTGGAATCAGAACACTGGGTTAGATGGGCTTTTCATCAGATCCAGCATTGCAGCTCTTTTGATCTTAGTTGAAGAGAGTGGCTACTTAAAACTTAATAAAAAGCAAACACGTTATAGGACATGAAAGATCACCTCCTCAGGGAAGATACCAAGGTTTTAAGTTGTTTTTAATATCTTAACTTGAGTGTCTTAACTTTAAAATGTACACTTCTAGACTACCTATAATCACCTACACATTTTGTTGAAAGGTAAGTCCTGTTTTATAAATTAGACCTACTCCCAGATAAGTGGGTAGAAGGTTGCAACCTTAGAGACCATGTATTTGTTCTATCATATCTCAATACTAAAAAGACAATTACTAGAGCTAAGACTGCAAGAGCTAACAATGAGACCTGGTCTGATGGATTCAACATGGTCTATGTGAGACCTGGTCTAAATTAATGTAAATTTACACTGCAGGTTCATATGAAGTATTTAACTACAGTGGCTTTATCCACTCATGGAGACAATATTATGAAAGTGTTGGGTCTATAAATTCTTTTACGTTTTTGGTTGAAATCAGATGTAACATTTAATGGGAGTTATCTGCTTTGTGAGCATAACATGACCTCTAGTGTGTCATCAACCTATCAAGGGTTGATGTCAGGGTCATCAAGGGTCACCCATCTCCATCTGGTACTCTCCTCACACTGACCTCCTCTGTTCTCTCATCCATCCAGCCTTTAATGTGAGCACAAACAGTTATGCCTGCTGGAATTTTGTATGTTCTTTGGTACTGTTTTACTTTCCTTCATCCTTTACATCCTTTGTTACATGTCCTTAAGTTTTACCCTCGACTTATCCAAGGGTCATATCAAAATCTAAGATTTTGGCCCCAAAATTTGCCCCTCGACTTATACATGAGGTTGACTTATAATCGAGTATATACAGTAAATAATATTTGTCAGATTTCTCATCCTTGACAAGAAAGAAGCATGCTACTGAGAAATGAGCAACCACAACAAGATTTTCCTTACATAGAGCAAAAGGAAGAGTGCTTTCCTATATACATGCTGTCAGGCTCTCCACAATTTTTGCAAAAAGCCTCTAAGCAAAACTACTCCCTTTCACCTTTGTGAGGCAAAGCATACACAGAGCTAGAGATAGAGAGAGAAAGTGAGAGTGTGTGCAAGCATAAAAGGAACAGATTGATGAAAAATACAGAAAACCCACTTAGAAAACCCACTTAGTCTTTCAGGGTTGTTTTTTTAATCTATGCAAAAAAACTATATTTTATATAAAAATCACTTCAGTGGTTTGCATAACTAACAGCCTCAAAAATGGAAATGCTGTCTTCAAAAATGCACTAGAAGCCCTCATTGTCTTACTCATTAATGAGAAAAGTGTTGAGGTTTGTTCTTCTCCTGCACAAGAACAAGATTATAGCTTATCATGGCATCCTAGAGTTGGAAGAGACCCCAAGGGCCATCCAGTCCAACCCCCTGCAATGCAGGAAATCACAAAGTACTCCCAACAGATATCCACCCAGCCTCTGCTTAAAGACCTCCAAAGAGGGAGACTCCATAAGAAAGTGTATTGGTTGGGCTTATGGTGACCAGAAAGTGAACCTATCACAGGGTTTTCACAGGAGATTATTATTTCTATAACAATAATAATAAACCAGCTGTCAGGTGGCAGATGTAAGACTGGGTAGTGGTGGGAGCATAACCTGATACCAACTAATTGGCTATAAGGCATCACTTTAGTGAGAATAGGATTATGCTGGAACACTTAGTTTTATTCATCCGGTGTGTAAAAACTGGGAACTGCTGCCTAATGGTTTTTAGAATTGTGTTAATGTGTTTTAATTGTTAAACTTATTTTATTGTCTGTTTTAAAGTATAACGTGTAAAGAAAATGGGGCTACCATTTCAGTTGTCCAGGACAGAGGTAAATATGGCAACGGTATGGTGACATATCATTACAGGGGAAGGAAAGAGAGATACTCAACACCTGTCTTATCTTCCAATCAACCTGCCATCCTCAGGAGCCTGTAGAGTGAACCAAGCCATGCACAAAACCTCACCTTGCTCCTCTGTAACTTCTCAAAAAGCCCTCCCTGACATGCTGGACCTAAACAGCTATAGACCAGTATCAAACCTCCCTTTTCTAGACAAGATAAGTGAGAGGCCAGCTGCTTTCCAACTCCAGGCAGTCTTGGATGATACAAATCATCCAGACCCATTTCAATCTGGCTTCAGAGCAGGATACAAAGTTGAGACTGCTATGGTCACTTTAGTGGATGATCTCTGACTTAACACTGACAGGAAGAGTGTGTCCCTGTGCTTTTGGACCTCTTGGGGATGTTTGATACCATCGCCCATGGTATCTTTCTGGAATGCCTGGGGCATTTGGAAATTGGAGGCACTGTGCTTCAGTGGTTCCGGTTCTATCTTTGGGTAGGTTCCAAATGGTAGTGCTTGGGGATAGCTGCTCCTCAAAAAAGGAGCTGTTATACGGTATACCATTAGATGTCATCCTATCCTAAATGCTATTCAACATCTACATGAAACAGCTGGGAGAGAGCATTTGGAGGCATGGAGGAGGGCTGCTATCAGTATGCTGATGACACCCAAATATATTTCCCTGTGCCTTCAAATACAGCCTCACTAAGGATATTGTGTCTCCTCTGAATCAATACCTGGAGGAGGTAATAGGCTGGGTGAAGAAAAACAAATAGAAGCTGAATCCAAATAAGACAGAGCTGCTTACTGTCAAAGTCATAACCTGGGTTTGGAGGTGTGTCAACCAGTCCTGGATGGGGTTACACTCCCCCTGGAAGACTGAGTTTGCAGCCTGGCAATGCTTCTGGATCTGCTGCTCCAAATGAAAGCTCAGATAGATGCGATGGCCAGGAGTGCTTACTATCAGCTTTGGCTGTTACTCCAGCTGCGCCCCTACCTAGAGCTGGAGGAATTAAAGATGGCAATGCATGCACTGGTAACCTCAAGGCTGGACTTCTGCAATGCGTTGTACATTGGGCTACCTCTGTAACAAGTTCGGAAACTTCAATTAGTTCAAAACACGGCACATCCAAGAGTGAACATATTACACCGATCTTAAAATCACTCCACTGGCTGCCAATTAGTTTCTGGGCAAGGTACAAAGTGTTGGTTAGTACCTTTAAAGCCCTACATGATTTGAGTCCAGTAGGACTGAATCGTTTCCTCCCTTATAATCCGTCCTGTACACTCAAGCCCTCTGGCAGAGATTTACTCCTGGACTAGATTGGTGAATGTCAGCCAGAGGACTTTCTCTTCAGCTGCCCCTAGATTGTGGAACAAACTGCCAGAAGAGATTCGACAGCTAAATACGCTTCCTGAATTTAAAACAGCATTGAAGACCAGTCTCTTTCAGCAGGCTTATCCAGATAAATTTAAATTATGAATTGAGATGGTGAATTGTAAATGGAGACTGTTTTAAAATGTGTGTCTTATTCATTCTTTTAAACTGTTGCATGTTTTAATTAATATGGTTTAACTGATGTTAATTATTGATTTGTTGTTGTTCCCTGCCTCAATCTATAGGGAAGGTGGGTAAGAAATAAATATTGTTGTTGTTATCATCATCTTGCCAAGTTTCCTCAGCAGTTTCTGCCATCCTCTAAGGCCGAGAAACTGTGACTTGTCTAAGGTGTAGGATTCATGGCAAAGGATTGGGTTTCATGGCCAAGTTGCCAGGTTTCTGCCATTCTCTGAGGCTGAGAGACTGTGATTTGCCCAACCCACCTAGTGGGTTCATGCCCATGTATGAATTCAAACCCTGTTCTCCAGAATCATAATCCAATGCTCAGACCACTACACCACACAGGCTTTAAGGTGATTTTGACTTATGATGACCCTATGAATGAGAGTACTCCAAGTGACCCTATCCTCAACAGCCCTGCTCAGGTCTTGCAGACTGAGAGCCCTGGCTTCCTTGATTGACTATATCCATCAAATGCAGTCTTCCTCTTCATCCAGTTTCTGCTTAAAAACCTCCCAAAAAGGAGAACCCACACTATGATACAGCATATTCCATTGTTGAACAGATTTTATCATCAAGAAGTTCTTGCAATCATTTAAGAGGAATCTCTGTTCCTGTAGTTTGAATCCATTGTCTGGAGAAGCAGAAAACAAGTTTGCTTCATCCTCAATAACGATGGACATTCCTTACAAATATTTAAACATGGCTATCATGTCACCTCTTTAATTGGCCTCTTCCTCAAGCTTAACATAGCCAGCTCACTAAATCATCCTTCATAGGGCGTAGTTTCCAGATCTTTCCCATTTTGTTCACCACCCCCTGTATTCCAGGTGAGGTATAACCAAAGCAAAATAGAGTGGTATTATTATTTCCCTCAATCTAGACACTATACTCCCATTGATGCGGCCTCTCATTAAACAGAGAGTCCGTGAACATTTAGAAGGGTTTCTAAAAATGAAGTCATGCCAGACTAATCTGATCTATTTTTATGATAAATTTACCAGTTTGGTAGAAGAAGGGAATGCTATGGATATGATTTCAGTAAGGTGTTTGACAAGGTCGCCCATGACATTCTTGCAAACAAGCTAGTAAAATGTGGCCTAGACAATGCAATTGTTAAGAGGATTTGTAATTAGTTGACCGGCTAAGCCCAAAGGGTGCTCAGCAATGGCTCCTCTTCATCCTGGAGAGAAGTGATCAGTGGGGTGCCACAGGATTCTGTCCTGAGCACAGTGCTATTCAATATCTTTATCAATAACTTGGAGGACAGAATTAGGGGCATACTTATCAAATTTGCACATAATATCAAACTAGGAGGAGTAGCCAGTACCCCAGAGGACAGGATCAAAATCGTTCTCTATAGGGCATGGTTTCCAGATCTTTAAACCGAGGTTGGATGGCCATTTGTCAGGGGCGCTTTGATTGTCTGATTGTAACTTCCTGCATGGCAGGCGGGGTTGGACTGAATGGCCCTTGTGATATCTTCCAACTCTATGATTCTATGAAGATTCATAAAGACTTTAATAGATTAGAAAGCTAGCCCAAAGCTAACAAAATGAATTTCAAGGTAGAGAAATATAAGGTACCACACTTAGGGCAAAATAAATGAAATGCATAGATATAGGATGGGGGACACCTGGCTTCATGAAACTACATATGAAAGGGATCCAGGAGTCCTAGTGGACCACAAGTTGAACATGAGTCAACAGTGTGATGCAGCACTAAAAAACCCAATCTAATTCTAGGCTGAATCAACAGAAGTATAGTATCTATCAAGGGAAGTCATAGTGCCACTCTATTCTGCCTTGGTCAGGTCTCACCTAGAATACTGTGTCTAGTTCTGGGCACCACAATTCAAAAAGGATGTTGACAAGAGAAGGGCAGCCAAAATGGTAAAGGTTCTGGAAATCATGTCCTATGAGGAGATACTTAGGGAGTTAGGTATGTTTACCTCGCTTCCTAAGATAGGAGAAGAGAAGGTTAAGAGGTTAGATATGATAGCCTTGTTTAAATATTTCAAGGGATGTCATACTGAGGATGGAGCAAGCTTGTTTTCTGCTGCTCCAGAGAATAGGACATGGAACAATGGATGCAAGCTACAAGAAAAGAGATTCCACCTCAACATTAGGAGGAACTTCCTGACAGTCAGGAAGTTTGACAGTGGACCACTCTCCGTCGGAGAGTGGTGGATTCTTCTTCTTTGGAAGTCTTTAAACAGAAGCTGGATGGCCACCTGTTGGGAGTTCTTTGATTGTGATTTCCTGCATGGCACGGGATTGGACTGGACGGCTCTTGTGGTCTTCCAACTTATTATTATTATTATTATTATTATTATTATTATTATGCTTTATTTAGATAGCACTGTAGATTTACACAGCGCTGTACATATAAACAATAAAATAGATAAAGTAAACCTGCTCATAGTGTACAATTTAAGAAATAATGGCATAATACATATAAATAATACATAACAATACAGGAAAGGATACAATAAAGTAAAGCAGGCAACAAATTAAAAATGTCAAATAACAAATAATAATCACGCAATGCCTGGGAACACTTCTCTGAACAGGATAGTCTTCAACTCTATGATTTTCTGATTCTCTGACATGAAGCATTAGATACAATTTTTAAAATTGGGAGAAATATCTATATTTTTACTTCCTCAAACAGCAGTTCAGTGCTGTAGGAGGCTGCAGGCATTTGCCCATAGTGAGCTCATGTGGTGATTTATGGGTCAGGCTTTTACCCCAGGTATCTCAGTGTGGCAAGTTACTGTATGAAAAGCAGAAGCCCAAGACCCTTTTTGGTAAATGGAACTAGCTGAGTTATTTTTAGATCTTGGAGAATGTTTTCATAATTTAGGGAAGAAAATTGAACATCCCTGAGCTGAGACAAGCCCCCATAGTCTCCTTCCATTACACTTGTTGTCAACTTCCTTTGAGTCGACCACAACTCATGGAGACCCTGTAGATGAGATATCTCCACGATCCCATCCTCCACTGCTTTGCTCAGTTCCTGCAAACTCATGTCCGTGTCCTCCCTGATTGAGTCTAGCCATCTGACATATCGTCTTCCTCTCTTTCTACATCCCTCCACCTTTTCTGGCATTACTAATGATTGATGCCTTTTCATTATGTGGCCAAAGTACGAAAGCCCCAATTTGATCATCTTGGTTTCCAAAGAGATTTTAGGCTTGATCTGCTCAATGACACATTTATGTGTGATCTTTTGATCTTTAATAAATAATGTATGTAATGACCCATTTGTTTGGCTTTTTGGGCCATCCATGGTATCCTCAGCACTCTTCTCCAGCACCACATTTCAAATGAGTTGATTTTCATTCTGTCTGCTTTCTTTACTGTCCAGCTCTTACATCCACACATGGTGATAGGGAATACGATGCCTTGGACTATTCTAACTTTAGCACTCAGTTGTATATCTTTATTATTCAAGATCCTCTCTAGTTCTTTCGTATCTGCCCTTCCCATTCCCAGTCTTCTCCTTATTTCTTGAGTGCAATCACCATTCTGAACAATGGGAACTCTATAACTATTTTGATTTTCTCATTGTCTAGGTTAATTTTTTGTATTTCTCCTGTAGTCATTATTTTCTTTATGTTCAACATTACTCCTGCCTTTGCACTTTGATCCTTGATCTTCCTTAGTAATTGTTCCAAGCCTATGATGTTTTCCACTAGTATTATGGTGTCATCTGCCTATTTTAAGATTGTTGATATATCTTAGATTGTTGATTATATTGGGGGGGGGGGGGTTGAGATGGCCACTCACCCCCTGGACCTCCTTGCCTTCACACACACCTTTTATTATAACCTCAGGTCTATAGAATATGGTTATTATCTGGGTCTGTCAACAGAAGCAGCACTCTCATGCCTTACCTGGATTGACCTGAGCTTTCACAGCACTTGGAAGAACCAGCAGCATTATCAGTATCTGGGGAGATGTAAGCATCTTCAGATCCTATCACAGCTCTGTAGATATGCTAGCCTAGAAAGAAATAAGAAGACATGTAGAATAAATACATAACTAAAATTGCAGTGACTTGAATACTTCCTAGCAAATAACTCACAGAGTATACATGTAGAAGAATATACTATAAGACTTTAACTGTAAACAGCTTGGGCCCATTTACTAAAAAGGGTTATTTTTGACATAAAATAGTTCTTCCTAAACTGGCGGCCTCGAAATGTATTGTCTATGATGGCTTAGGACAGGGGTAGGCAACCTGCGGCCCGCGGGCCGGATGTGGCCCGGCGAGGCCTTGGGACTGGCCCCAGCCCGGTCCTGCCGCCAATTGCCGCCAGGGCCTTTGGGGGGCAATTGTCTATAGAAGCCTCAGAAACATGCATTTATATTAACATTTTTTTAAAAATCAGCAATTTTTTTCACGTGTCCTCCATTTTTTTTTAAAAAAAGTGTCTTCCATTTGAAAATTTTGTCCTACATTTGTCCTGGTTTATTTATATATTTAATTTTTTAAAAAAATTATTTAATTATTTATTTTTTGGCTTCGGCCCCCCAGTTGTCTGAGGGACAGCAACCCGGCCCCCGGCTCAATAAGGTTGCCTACCCCTGGCTTAGGATAAGAGGAGTTGTAATCCAAGACATCAGGAAGGCAACAAGTTGAAGAAGGCTGCCCTGCGAGAATTTAACCTAAAACCTATAGCTTAAATACATTAGGTGACCAAGAGCTTTAATAAGATGCTACTTTCTTTCTCTTTATTTTAATGGCTATTATCTCTTTATTTCATACTTTTTGTACCTGTATCTGTGCCTTGGGCTGCTGGACTGTGCCACCGAGAACACAAGACAAGCTCTTCCAACTTATGCCTTGGTAAGCTAGATGTCTTTTTCTGAAAATGAAGTCGCTCTCTCTTCAGAACACTGATATACTTCTTTTCCTATGACAAACATTTTAAAAATTAATTAAAATATGTTCTAAAAATAAAATAACTAATGAAAATTAAACTAGCACTTCATACTAGGATGTGAGTTTTAGATATAATAATGCCATGATTCCATTCCTTAAAATGACTTCACAGCTGTCTTACGAACAATCACTGTGACAAAAGTTTTATTTTCTACATCTCAATTTCTGCTTTACACTCTTTCTGCATCTCTTGAAAACAGGTCCGTTATCTCCAACTGAAGAGAGCATTTGATGCATATGATGGTGTGTGTCCACAAATGCATATGCCATAATTGGTGTCTTAAATCTTTAAGATGCCATAAATCTTTTGATGCAATACCCCTTGAGGGTGTTGGGTGAAACTCTTAGGAAAGACTGGGGATTCTGTTGCTGTATCACTTACTCTGCTATTCAACAATTTTCCTGTATGAGCTCACAGAGGTCTTCTTTGTCTTCATGTTCAAAACCACTAGGATGGTTGGGGAACATAACACTGAGTGAATTATACTTTTTGGTCATTAAAATGTGTGGTTGGACTAGACAAGGGTTGCACTAAATGGCCCTTGTAGTCCCTTCCAACTCTAAGATTCTTCAATTTTCAAAAGATACATAGACAAATGTATTTAAACTTATGCAATATACTAGTAATAGGTAAAAGGTAACTACCGGTATTCGGCTAAGGCTAATAACCCAGAGGACAGAATGATAATTCAAAATGACCTTACAGATTAGAAAGATGAGCCAAAACTGACAAAATGTAAGGTACTGCACTTAGGCAGAAAAAGATGAAATGCATAGATATAGGATGGAGGACACCTGGCTTAACAAGACTACCTGTGAAAGGGATCTAGGAGTCCTAGTAGACCAGAAGTTGAACATGAGTCAACAGTGAACATTCAGGGGTAGATGTGTTGGCCATTTAATAAGTACACACAAAAATCCATGAGTGATATTTTTGGATTGGATTGCAAAAGATGGGTCCCTGTTGAGAAGCAAATGGACTTTAAATTTTCTCAACTTTGAAAATCTCCCTATTGCCACACGGTCAGGACGACCTTGCTTGCAAAAGATATCCTCCCCATCATAACATCTTTACTAAGGACTGAAACAACCTACAGTCAACTGACTAACATCTCCGATTGGGTTTTCCCCCTTCATGTTTTGTTTGTAACATCTTGACTGATGAAGAAGCCCGTGGAGCCTCAAAAGTTTGCAACAAGTATATTGTGTGTTCCAGTTGGCCAGTAAAGGTATCACTGATGGATTTTTGTTTGTATGAGTCAACAGTGTGATGTGGCTGCTAAAAAAGGCCAATGCAATTCTAGGCTGCATCAATGGAAATATAGTGTCTAGATCAAGGGAAGTGCAGTCAGCCCTCCCCAGAGACAGGCTTGCCTTCTGCGGCTTTGAGCTTATGTAGAAGGCAAGCCCCAGCAGAAATAATGGCACACACCGCATTATTTTCTATGGGGCTTGAGCATATGTTCTTTTCCGCATACATGCACGGGGGGGGGGGGCCGGAATGGATCCCCCACATATGAGGAGGGTGGACTGTAATTGTGTCACACTATTCTGCTTTAGTCAGGCCTCACCTGGCACCACAGGCTCCACAGTTCAGAAAGGATGTTGGCAAGCTGGAGCATGTCCAGAAGAGAGCAACCAAAATGGTGAAGTGCCTGGAAACCATGCCCTATGAGGAAAGACTTGGGGAGCTGGGTATGTTTAGCCTGGAGAAGAGAAAGTTAAGAGGTGATATGAAGTCCTGTTTAAATATTTTAAGGGGTATCATATTGAGCATGGGGCAAGCTTGTTTTCATCTGCTCCAAAGAATAGGACACGGAACAATGGATGCACGCTACAAGAAAAGAGTTTCCACCTAAACATTAGGAAGAACTTCTCGACAGTAAGAGCTATTCAACAGTGGAACACACTCCCTCAGAGTGTGGTGGAATATCGCTCTTTGGAAGTTCGTAAACAGGCTTTGTTGGGTGTTGTTTTAATCGTGTGTTTCTGCACTACAGGGCATTGGAGTGGGTGGCTCTTGTAGTCTCCTCCATCTCTTTGACTCTTTGATATTGTCCTCCACACCCAGTCTTGGGACTTCTCAGTGGTACTAACTTCTAAATAACTATTTGTAGAGCTGCCCCATAAAACTTATTTATTCTGTAAACAACTCTGATTAGTTTTGCAATATTTCACTCCCTACAGTCTATTCCTGTGAAGACATGTGTTAATGAGAATTCTCCTTCTTCTTTCCCATATTTTATCCTAGGCCTGTAAATTAGTCAGTAAACATTTTTCTACACTAATAATGTTAATAGAATCATAGAACCACAGAGATGAAAGGGATCTCATGGGCCATCAAGTCCAACCTCTGCTCAATTCAGGATCTCCAGTTTGGATTGCTCTAACTGCTTCTATGAACAATATTGGTCTAGAAAAACATTTACTAGTTTAACTGTCCATCTGAATACCAGGAAAAGAAAATCCAGAATTACTGTTGTTACAAAGGCTTTTCTACCTTGCTTCCCTGGAAGCAGCTTTACTTCTCAGTGGAAAGAGGTTATAATGATTCTGCTCCATCCTCTTCCTGACCTTAAGTATGTTGCCATTACACTCCTTCTAAAACATCTGAATTGGCCAATATTTTCTTTCTGACCCCCCTCCCCACATAAAGGGGAAATGCATCTGCTCAAGTGATTTGAACCCTGATCTCCAGAGTCATAGTCCAAAGGCTTCTATCTGAATAAATTTTTTTCCAGTCAGACCAGTCCCTGACTGTATTTATATATTTTAAAGAAATTGCATAAAGTTTGGGTTTGTTATGTACAGTTTGCTTTAGGATGCATGAAGGAACCTGTACTCAGGACAAGAACATCAGAACTGAATACGGATAAACAGAATGGTTCCCAATTGGAAAAGGCAAGGCTGCCTACTATCACCCTATTTATTCAAACCACATGCAGAAAATATTGAAGTGCAGGCTTAGGCTCAGAGGTAGGAGTGGTGAAGTTCAGAGGTAGGAGCATAAACAATCTAAGATATGCAGATGACACAATACAGTGGACCCTTGGTATCCAATGGAGTTTGGTTCCACGATCCCCTCATGGATACAAAAATCTGTGGATGCTCAAGTCCCATGAAAAACAATGGTATAGTAAGATGTGTCCCTTATGGAAAATGACAAAATCAAAGTTTGCTATTTGCAATTTATACTTTAAAAAAATATTTTCATGAATGCTTGAATTCGTGGATAAAGAATCCATGGATACGGAGGGCCAACTGTACTAACTAGCACAAAACAACAAAGACCTGGAGCAATTATTGAGGAAGGTCAAGGAGGAGTGCCAAGGCAGACTTGATGGCAAACATTAAGAAAATAAAACAAATGACCAAGGAAGATCTACAAGAATTCATCCTAGATAACAAGAAAATTGAAATAGTCCAATAGTTCTCATACCTTGGATCAAATGTTAATCTGAACAGATAACTGCAGTCAAGAAATCAGAAAAAGACTAGGACTGGGAAGGACAGATATGAAAGACCTGGACAAGATACTAAAAAGGAAAGATATAACTCTGAACACTAAAGGTGTTCTCAAACTAGATTATTTCTGCAGTGTGTTTTTGGATCCGTTGCCTACTCTCCCACTGTCCCAATGTGACAGGGCCAGTCCCAATTAATCCTCTCTTCTCCCACTTTTTCAGCTGCATATAACATATACCAGCTTCTCTGCCCTTCCCACTCTCTCTCTCTTTATAATTGCTGTGAACTGGTGCAGTAGTAGTTTGCACCCACTCAATTCTGCAGAGGGGAGAGAACAGGAGGGGACAGACTTTGACCTCTCCCTACAGACTGAAGCAAAACTAAACCTCACCTAACTTGTGTTTTCTTATTCATTCTCATTCATTACTTTCAGCAGCTTGACCACACTTTGATGTCAGAGGGGATGGTCATATCACAAATATATCTAGCCCAGCCATATCAGATGGATGCTTCTGGGAAGCCCACAAACATAAAGACAGCAGCTGAAGACAGCCAGAGCAGTCCTCGGACAACGCTGGCTCTTCAGCTTACGAACGGAGATGAGCACCACCTCCTACAGTCAGTTACAACTAGACAATCACATCAAGGGACTCCCTTTACCTTTTACCTATGTGTATATACTACCCACTTGTCCCTCCACATTTATGCCTTTGACTTTTGTGGATTTGATTATTCACAGATTTTATTAATATGTTCTCCCTAGGAATATCTAGGTCCAATGGTGCAACTCTGTGGTCAACTTTAACCAAAAGTCGCACTGAAGGACGTAAAGATTCCTAGATAGAACGCTCCACTAGGCCTTTGTAGCTCCTACAGTGCAGTTCTATGATCAGTGTCTGTCGGATGTTGACCATAGAGTTGCACTGGAGAAGCACCTAGAGCTTACTAGAGAGGCGTCCTCTCAGAAAAAAAACATAAGTGTTTTTGTTATTTGCATTTTTCCTACACTGACGGGGGTCCTGTGCCCCTAACTCCAGTGAATTTAAGGGGAAAGTATATATATGTATATATGTGTGTGTGTGTGTGTGTGTGTGTGTGTGTGTGCATGCGTGTGTTCACGTGTGTGTATATGGACAGGTTGCATACCTGTAACGGTGTTTCTTCGAGTGGTCATCTGCGAATACATAAAAATGAGTTGCACTGCACCTGCACAGTGCTGCTCAGAAAACTTCTGGAATCACTGGGCAAAGTTAACGTTACAGCTTTTTGGCAGTAGCCCCGCCCATCCCTTATAAGCCCCCTGCGTTCCCACTTTTTCTCCAATTCCGAAATTTACGCCGCGTAAGTGACATAAGAATGAGCCAATGAAGAGCAGGACACTGAGGGGAGGACGGGCGGGATTTGTATGTATTCGTAGATGATCACTCAAAGAAATACCGTTATAGGTATGCAAACTGTCCTTCTTCTTCGTGGTCTCTGCGAATCATACAACTGTCCTGCAGAGTGAGAAGGTCCGGACGGAACTCAAGCCAGAGAAAGTGTCTCCTGGAAAGCTGGATCAGGGATGGAAACCACGGCTGTCTCGGCCACCAAGGAGTGATAAGGATGGCATCTGAGCAATCTCTTGTCATCTTGGACACCACCCTGGTGATCAGTAGGAAAGGAGGAAAGGTGTACAGTATCTCTCCTGACCAAGTGAAGGTGAATGCATCTCTGAGGGAGTTCTCATTGCGCGCTCAGGAGCAGAACTGGGGACAGTGGCTGTTGAGAGCAGTAGCGAAGAAGTCGATCCGGGGAGCTCCCCACCGACTGAAGAGGCCGTTGACCATCTCGGGATGGAGCCTCCACTCATGGCAGACTGAGGAAGACCTGCTGAGCTGGTTGGCCAAGTCGTTCTCCTCCCTAGGCAAGTGAATTACTCAGAACAGAATCCCTCTCAGGATATACCAGTCCCAGATGCGAAGCGTGATGTCTAGCAGGGTCCGAGACTTGGTGCCCCCTTGTTTGTTGAGGTAGTACATCATGGCTGTGGTGTTTTCTGTCAACAAAAGCACTACCTTGTTGGCCAGGTTCGTCTCGAAAGCTCTCAAGGCCTTTTCCAAAGCCAGCATCTCCAGGGCATTGATGGGGAGAGACTGCTCTGTAAGAGATCACCTTTCCTTGATGAAGAGAGTTGACATGTGGGCACTCCAACCTTCCATGGAGGCATCTGTGGTCAGGGCGACCTGAGGCTGCGGCGGAGAAAAAGGCATGCCAACGCAGATGTTCCAGGAGTCGAGCCACCAATGGAGGGAGCAGGCAACAGGTCTCGGGACGGTGAAGCACTTGGACGAAGGGTCTGTCAGTGAATTGAAGGCCGACAGGAACCATGCTTGACGGGGCCGAAACCGCAGTCTTGCCCACGGGTCATCAAGGCCATGTGACCTAGGGCTACCTGGACTTCACTGGCCTGTACTTGCCTGTCATCGAGGCAAGTCCTGACCGAGGAGCAGAGAGCGTAGAAGCAGTCCTGAGGGAGACAGGCGAAGCAGACCTCGGAATTGAGGACAGTGCCAATGAACTTTATCTTTCTGGATGGTGAAAGATGGGATTTCTCCAGGTTCACCATGAGCCCAAGGGATGCAAGGAAGGAGAGGGCGAAGTGTATAACTCTCTGCAATTCGTCCACGGAGGGGGCGGCAAAGAGCCAGTCATCCAGGTATGGGAAGACTCTGGAGCCTCTTTGGTGAAGGTAGGCAACGATTGGAGCCATGCACTTGGTGAAGACCCTTGGAGCCATGGAGAGACTGAAGGGAAGGACATTGTAGTGGTACTTGTCGGGACCTACGGCAAAGGCCAGGAATCTCCGGTGACTCTCTCAAATCCCCATGTGGAAGTAGGCATCCTTCAGGTTGATTGTCGCGAACCACAGGCCCTGGTGCAACAAGGGCAGATTAGAGGCAAGAGTTACCATATGAAAACAACGGTAAACGAGATAGGAGTTGAGAGATCTCAAGTCCAGAATCAGCCTAATGCCCCCATCGGTCTTGGGCACCGTGAGGTATCTGGAGAAGAAACATATAGGGGCTTGAGAGGGGTCTACAGGCGAGATTGCGCCCTTAGCCAAAAGAGTGCGTACGTCAAAAAGGGTGTCTGAGGGGTGTGTGTGGAAATGACAGCTCCAGTTGGAAGGAGCTCTTCGAACTCGAGGGCATAGCCCCTACAGACAATGTCAAGGACACACGAGTCGGAAGTCACAGAGGCCCAGATGTTAAAGAAGGGCCTCAGGATGTCACAGAAAAAGGCAGAGGGAGCGACAGAGCACACAGGAACCCTTCAAGATCTCTTCTTGCTCTGGTCGGTATCCTGTCTGCGGTTCTTACGATAGCGAGCAGGGGGCTGGCGCTGGCCAGAAGAAGAAGAGGATTGGGACAGGTAGCTCTGCCTCTGGTGCTTCTGATGTTGGAATGGGCAGTCCTGCTGAAAGGGTCGCTGGCCCTGGCCGTACCATTGCCTCTGGTGCTTTCAAAACGGAGTCTGAGAAGGAGTAGATATATCGTGCTTCTTGGCGGCTGCCTTCATACGGTACTTGAAGTTGAGCCGATCAGTCTTGTGGTTGAATAGGCTGCATCGTCGAAGGGCATGTCTTCGATGGTGGCCTTCGCGTTTGGGTTGAGATCCGACGAGCGGAGCCAAGTGTGCCTTTTAAGGGCAATAGCTGCCGCCATGGCCATGGACTTGGCCGAGCAGTCCATGGAGTGATGGACTGAGGTGATGAGCCAGCTGCCAATAGAATGGGCCTCATTCCTGATCTCTGTGAGGACACGCTGACAGTCCTCCAGAACATCAGGAATGATGGGAGAGATCTTCTCCTTTAAGCACTGTATGTAGGCCCCCATACAGTCATTATAGTTGGCGACCTGAGTCCCAGAACGGAAGAGGAATAGGCCTTCTTTGCTAGGCCGTCAACTTTTTGGGCCTCTCAGTCTGCAAGGGAAGTGGACATCTTAGGAGTGAACGATTGCTGAGATCCCTCAACAATCGCTGAGTTTTGTTTGGGGTGTGCCAAGAAGACTGAGAAGGAGAAATCCTATAGAGAGCTTCAATCTTCCTAGTTGTGGGAGTCAGTGAGGCAGGTGCATCCCAAGAGCGCTTGGGTATTCTCTCAAGGGATGGCAGCCGCGGGATGGAAGGTGGTGGTGGTACCTTACCATGAATCCGTCTCCTCAATCGGGTCAGCAGCATCATCCTCGGTGTGAATGACCTGGATATCCAAGGTGTTAACCATCTTGATGATGTGCTCCATGAAGGTACAGACGTCGTCAGTAGGAGACGAGGTACCTGGCTGAAAGAGTTCCCGCAGAGATTGTGGGGTGGCCTCATCTGAGGAGCTCGAGTCAACCTGAGAAGTACAAGGATCTGTATGATGAGTTTTGTCATGATCAGATTCTGAAGAGTCAGGAATCAAGTCCACATGAGAAGATTGACGTGTCTGCTTAGCAGGGGCGACAACAGAACAGGGTCTTGTACTTGAAGGAGGAGAAGATGCGACAGCCGTTGGTGGTGGAGTGGACTGCGACCTCGGAGCAGACTTGGGCGTCGAAGGCAAAGTGGACCTTGGCATTGGTGGCACAGTGGTCTTGGGGCCCAAGTGACTCTGGACAATCTCCTGACTCACGGAGACAAAGTATCTGTCAGTCTCACTGTCATAGTAGTAGTCTGACCCGTCGTGGTGAGACACACGGGGAGGGGTGGCTGATGAATCTCTGCCTCGTGCACTTGAACTGTAGGGACTGGTGTCGGTGATCGACGACGAGGTGACCAAGAGGCGGTGTCAACATCCTCATCCGAGGGCTGATTGAAGGCCAATGTAGCAAGTGGAGAGGCAGCTGAGGCCAAGGCCGGATGGGCCTATGGAGAGAGTGGTACTGACGCATCCCGCCTGGGTACCGAAGATGAACCATGGCCCTTAGAAGAAGACCGCGCACCATCCAGAGTCTTGGTACAGGCCTTTTCATGAGAAGAGCCATGAGAGGAGATGTCTCCAGAATCCAAGGGCCTCTTCTTTGAGGAGCCCCGAGGAGAAACGTCTCCTGCATCGACTGACGTGCTCGTTCGGTCCCATCACCCTTTTCAGGGACTGCAGTAGTTGCACTTGGCTCAGTGGTGGAGCTCTGGGCCACAGAACCAGCAGTGGCTAGTACGGACTCCGAGGCAGCAGGTGCCGAAGCAGAGCGATAGGCAGGCTGGGGTTGAAGGGCCCGTTAGTACAGGGCAGCCAAGAGACAAGAGTCACAGTTCTTTCTGGCTTGAGGAGTCAGAGGGAGTCAAGGCAGGATGAGTGGGGATCCTGCCCGGGAATCTTACCACCACAGATGTCGCACTTTTTGAACAGTGCCGGAGACATCATGAGCCGAATCAAAGTCCTCTAAGCAAAGCCGTTAGATGTGCAGAAGAGTCAACAATACAAGGGGGGGGGGTTTCAGATCAAGAAAGGTCAAGATGGTCTGTTAGTCAAAATCCAGTGAAACAAGCAAGAAGCAGAAGCGAAGTTCCTAAAGCAGCTAACGCGGTGGAAAGAAGGAAAGAGCAGGAACGCAGGGGGCTTATACGGGATGGGAAGAGCTACCGCCAAAAAGTTGCAAAGTTAACTTTGTCCAGTGATTCCAGAAGTTTTCCGAGCAGCACTGCACAGGTGCAGTACAACCTATTTGTATGATTCGCAGAGACCATGAAGAAGAAAGATATATATATGTATGTATGTATGTGTGTATATATATAAATGTATTTATGTGTGTGTGTGTATATATATATATATATATATATATATATATATATATTTATGTATACGTATATGGGTGTGTATATATGTCAGTGTGTGTATATATATATATAAATGTATTTTGTGTGTGTGTGTGTGTGTGTGTGTGTGTATCTCTCTATATATAAATATATATTTATATATGTTTTTTGTGTGTTGGGGGGCTTGTTTGTGTGTATAACCTCCCTCACTTCATTCTCCACACTTCATGTAACATATTTGCACCATGAATTGTATTTTCCTACCTCCAAGGACTTTTTCACCCATTTTCCCAACCACAAACCTAAACAATGATGGCTTCTTCTGGTTCGGTAGATGGTGTCGCCAGGAACGGTTTGGATTCTTGGATCATGGGCTGCGGTTCCATGAGGAGGGATTTCTGGCAAGGGATGGGTTGCATCTCATGCTAGTTGGCAAAAACGTCTTTGCCAATAGTCTCAAGAATTTGATCAGGAGGGCTTTAAACTGAGTTATGTGGGGGAGGGAGACAGTATTCTGGAAGACAAAAGGGCTGGAGAAAATAGCCAAACTGTCATAGAGAGAACAAGACAAACAGTGCAAGGACCCAAAAGTGGGAGGCAAAAATGTTTACACAGGCAGCAAGTAAAGGGAACACATGGTCTTAAATGTCTCTACACTAATGCACAGAGCATGGGAAATAAGCAAGATGAATTCGAACTCCAAGCACAACAAAGCAAATATGATATAACAGGCATCACTGAAACCTGGTGGGATGAGTCTCATGAATGGAATGTGGAAATAGAGGGGTATAACATTTTCAAGAGAAATAGGCCAAACAGGAAGGGAGGAGGAATAGCCTTATATGTCAGGGACATTTACACCAGTGAAGAGATCCAGGACATCGATCCTGGAAGCCAGGTGGAGAGCATCTGGATACAAATAAAAGGGGAGGATAACAACAAGGATGTTATTGTGGGAGTCTACTACAGACCCCCAAGTGAGATGGAGGAATTGGATGAGGTCTTTTTAGAACAGATGACCACACACTCAGAAAGGAAAGAGATGTAGTAGTGATGGGTGACTTCAATTATCCTGATATTTGCTGGAAGTCAAACTCAGCCAAATCCTCAAGGTCTAGCAAATTCCTCACTTGCCTGGAAGACAATTTCATGGTCCAAAAGGTGGAAGAGGCAACAAGGGGGTCAGCTACTTTAGATCTGATCTTAACCAACAAGGATGACTTGGTTAATGGGGTGCAAGTGGTGGGATCATTAGGTGGAAGTGACCATGTTCTCCTGGAGTTTGTTATACATTGGAAAAGAGAAGCCAGACATAGTCAGACACACATTCTAGATTTTAAGGGAGTGGATTTCAGTAAACTTAGAGAAATACTGGAGGTGATCCCGTGGTCAGAAATACAGTGGTACCTCGGGATACGAAATACCCAGGTTACGAAATTTTCAGGATACGAAAAAAAATAATTTAAAAAAAATTTTCCGGGTTAAGAAAGTTTTTTCGGGTTACGAAAAAACTTTTGGTGCTTTTCGGCGCGATTTCACACGGAATCGCGGCTTTTCCCCATTAGCGCCTATGGGGATTCGGCTTGCGAAAGCCTTTCGGGTTACGAAATTGACAGCGGAACGAATTAATTTCGTAACCCGAGGCACCACTGTACTAAAAGAGAAGCGACTTCAAGTCGGATGGGAGTTTCTCAAAAGGGAGATACTGAAGGCACAATTTCAAACAGTTCCAGTGAGAAAGAAAAACGGGAGGTGTCTCAAGAAACCAGGATGGATGACTAAGGAACTTTCAACTGAGCCAAGTTTGAAACGGAACATGTATAAGAAATGGAAAAAGGGGAAAATTACGAAAACGGAATTCAAAGAAATAGGCATGTGTAGGGGTAAAGTCAGAAAAGCTAAAGCGCAGAATGAACTCAGGCTTGCTAAAGAGGTTAAGAACAACAAAAAGGGCTTTTTTGGATATGTCCACAGCAAAAGGAAGAAGAAAGAAATGGTAGGGCCACTGCATGGAGAAGATGGCAAAATGCTAGCAGGGGACAGAGAAAAGGCAGAATTACTCAACACCTTCTTTGCCTCAGTCTTCTCAGAAAAGGCAAAGGGTGCCCAACCTGAGGATAATAAAGCAGAGGACAGATTAGGGGAATTTCAGCACAGAATAAGTAAAGAGATAGTAGAGGAACACCTTGTTAATCTAAATGAATTTAAGGCGGGATACATACCGCCATATAGTACGTCTTCTATACGTACTAGGGTTAGGAAGGGGCGGTGCTTCCGCACCCCCCTAACCCTAGTACGTATAGAATACGTACAAGATGGCGGCGCCCCTTCCACATGGGCGCCGCCATCTTGACGTACTGGACGCACAGCGTCCAGACGTGTCGCGCCGCTTGTGACGTAGCGAGCGCGCCCCTGGCGCCTCGCTACGTCGCAAACGCGACGAAAAAAGAAGCTCCATTTTGGAGCTTCTTTTTCGGTCCGCGCGGGAGTCGGGCCGTGTGAAGGCTCCGGCTCCCCCGCGGACCTACTGGCGGCGGCGGCAGAGCGGCGCAAAGTGGCGGTATGTACCCCGCCTAAGTCTCCGGGGCCAGATGAACTCCATCCAAGGGTATTAAAAGAACTGGCAAATGTAATATCGGAGCCATTGGCAATAATCTTTGAAAACTCCTGGAGAACAGGAGAGATCCCAGCAGACTGGCGAAGGGCAAACGTTGTCCCCATCTTCAAAAAGGGGAAAAAAGAGGATCCCAACAATTATCGTCCAGTTAGTCTGACATCAGTTCTAGGAAAGATTCTGGAGCAGATCATTAAACAGAGAGTCTGTGAACATCTAGAAGGCAATGCCATAATCACAAAAAGTCAACATGGGTTTCAGAGAAACAAGTCATGCCAGACAAATCTAATCTCTTTCTTTGACAAAATTACCAGCTTGGTAGATGAAGGGAATGCTGTGGATATAGTATATCTTGATTTCAGTAAGGCCTTTGACAAGGTTTCCCATGACATACTTGCAAACAAGCTTGTAAAATGTGGGCTAGACAAAGGAACTGTTACATGGATCTGTAATTGGTTGACCGGCCGAACCCAAAGGGTGCTCAACAATGTCTCCTTTTCATCCTGGAGAGAAGTGACCAGTGGGGTCCCACAGGGCTCTGTTCTGGGCCCAGTGCTATTCAACATCTTTATCAATGACCTGGATGACAGAATTGGGAGCATACTTATCAAATTTGCAGAGGACACCAAATTAGGGGGAATAGCTAATACCCCAGAGGACAGGATCAAGATTCAAAATGACCTGAATAGACTAGAAAGCTGGGCCAAAGCTAACAAAATGAAATTCAACACAGAGAAATGTAAGGTATTGCAGTTAGGGCAGAAAAATAAAATGCACAGATATAGGATGGGTGACACCTGGCTGAATGAAACTACGTGTGAAAGGGATCTAGGAGTCCAAGTAGACCACAAGTTGAACATGAGTGAACAGTGTGATGCGGCAGCTAAAAAGGCCAATGCTATTTTAGGCTGCATCGATAGAAGTATAGTGTCTAGATCAAGAGAAGTAATAGTGCCACTATATTCTGCTCTGGTCAGGCCCCACCTAGAATATTGTGTTCAGTTCTGGGCACCACAATTCAGAAAGGACATTGAGAAACTGGAGCGTGTCCAAAGGAGGGCGACAAAAATGGTGAAGGGTCTGGAGACCATGCCCTATGAGGAACGACTTAGGGAGCTGGGGATGTTTAGCCTGGAGAAGAGAAGGTTAAGAGGTGATATGATAGCCCTGTTTAAATATTTGAAAGGATGTCATATTGAGGAGGGAGCAAGCTTGTTTTCTGCTGCTCCAGAGAACAGGACCCGGAACAATGGATGCAAGCTGCAGGAAAAGAGATTCCACCTGAACATTAGGAGGAACTTCCTGACAGTAAGGATTGTTTGATAGTGGAACAAACTCCCTCAGAGTGTACTGGAGTCTCCTTCTCTGGAGGTCTTTAAGCAGAGGCTGGATGGCCATCTGTTGGGGATGCTTTGATTTGGATTTCCTGCATGGCAGAGTGGGGTTGGACTGGATGGCCCTTGTGGTCTCTTCCAAGTATGATTCTATGATTTCTTAGGCATATGCTTTTGTACACCGCCATACAATGAATGTATACATACAAACCCAGACTGTGTGGGTCCCTTTCACAGCTTCAGTTCTTAAGAGCGTGAAAGTCCAAGCGAAACACTGCCTTGTAGGAGAAGGTGTTGGGGGTTGTCCCAGGCCTGTGTCCTCACGGGGGAAATAACCCGCTTTTAACCCGCTTTAACCGACAGGGTCCTATGCGATGGCGTTGTGGGCATGGGAGCGTGTTGCGGCTCCGGAGCAGAGTTCCCCCATTGCTAGGACGCCATCGCCTGGGACCCTGTCGGTTAAAGCGGGTTAAAAGCGGGTCAGTTCCCCGGCGAGGGCGTCCCCCTCCTCCTCCTCCTCCTCCAGGGAGCGAGGGCAGAGCTCCTGGGCCGCTGTCCTTGGGCCTCAGAGTCGGGGCCTGTCCGAGGGGCAAAGAAGGCGCCATCATCAACAAGAACAGTTGGGGAAAGAGTCCCGGGACACAAGAGGGAGAGCAAGAAGCAGCGAGAGAGAGAAAGGGAGGGAGGTATTGGGGAAGCCTCCATCCCTCCCTCCCTCTGGGAGAGCATCGTTTCATCCCCCCTCTCTCTCTCTCTCTCTCTCTCTCTGCCCTGTTTCAAAGCAGCCACGAAGCAAGAAGGAGAGGGAGCCCGCCCTCTCTCTCGCCCCACTTCCAGGGAGCCCCTTCCTCCCCTCCATCCTGGGACCCTGGCATCCCTGCCAACTTTCCCTTCTCCCCTCCGAAGCCCGCTTCCTCTCGGGCTCCTCCTCCTCCTCCTCCTGGGGCCCCAAAGCGGGCGAGGCGAGGGTCCTCCTGGCCCTGGCCCCAGAGGCTGCCTACCTGGGCGGAGGGCCGGGGCCTTCTTCCCTGGGCCAAGGAGGCGATCTGGCCGGGTCCCTCCGGAGGCTGATGCAAGAAGGAGGCTCCCTGGGGCCGGGCCAGAAGTCCCACAATCCTCCCCAGTCCCACATTTGGTTCCAATTAGGGGCCGGCAGGGAAGGAAAGAAGGAAGGAAGGAAGGAGGCAGCAGCAGCAGGAGAGAGACGCTTCTCCTGCCCTGGCCTCGCTCCTCGGACTGGCTCCTTCTTCTTGCCTTCTTCGCTCCAGGGATGGGAGCCCTTTCTTCGCTCTTCTGGGCCCTCCGCCCGGCAGCAAGAATAACCCCGATGGACACCTCTGCCAGGACTGGCCTTGCTAAGAAATAGTTTTGTTATACGAAACACACACATATACACAAAGAATACAAATGCAATGCAAGGATTCCAACTCTGTGGCCCATGCAGGGGCGATGGAGAATCCCGACCTATGACTCTGGCTTCCTTCCGACTGTTTATTGTACTACAGACTTTTGTATGATCACTTTTACCTCTCCACAGAGCCTCCTTTTTAACCTTTTACATAGGGTCTTACAGAGGGATTGATTAGTTTGGTTGCATTCTCTGTTTTGCATTCTGTGTTGCATCTATATAGCCCTATTATATTCTCATTTTTATAGATTTTACTCCCATGTTCTCTTCTATAACTCTTATTTAGAGTTTTACACAGAGGTTTATATGGAATCTTATCTTGTTTTCTATTTTGTATTGCGGTACTTTGAAATGGCCTAGGGGCTAAGCAATAAATACTGATTGAGTATGAACATATAAAACACACTCCCTCAGAGTCTAGTGGAGCCTCCTTCTTTGGAGGTCTTTAAGCAGAGGCTGGATGGCCATCTGTCAGGGATGATTTGATTGAGAGTTCCTGCATGGCAGAATGGGGTTGGACTGGATGGCCCTTGTGGTCTCTTCCAACTCTATGATTCTATGAAAAATACAAATACCAGCATAGAAACAAACATCCTTTCTAGATAGGGAGTATTGACTTTTCAAGTTGGTTTGGGATTTATAGTTCGTAGCTGCACCCTGTTGCCAGGAATGATAGCATCACAGAATCCCAGAGTTCCTTCTCGGTTGAGTTTTCCTTCGACCCAGATGAAAGAATGTGGCTTATCATAAAATCCTAGAGTTGGAAGAGATCCCTCCTTGGAGGTCTTCAAACGGAGGCTGGATGGCCATCTGTCGGCGATGCTTTGATCTGGATTTCCTGCATGGCAGAATGGGGTTGGACTGGATGGCCCTTGCGGTCTCTTCCAACTCTATGATTCTATGATCCCAAGGGCCATTGGGCCCAAGCCCATTCTGCCATGCGGAAACTCACCATCAAAGCACCCCTGTGGCAGATAGCCATCCAGCCTCTGCTTAAGAAAGAGACTGCACCACACCTCAAGGGACAAACTAGAAACCCCAAAATTGCATGTCATGGAGCCCTGGCAGTAAAGTGATGTCAAAATGGATTATTTCCTCAGTGAGGAGAGAGGGGGAGTCGCCTTTTAAAAACTGAGAATGTTCCTCCTTGGTTTACTTTTCCTTTGACCTACAAGAAAGGATGTGGCTTATCATAGCATCCTAGAGTTGGAAGAGACCCCAAGGGCCATCCAGTCCAGCCCCCTGCAATGCAGGAAATCACAAAGTACTCTCAACAGATTGACTTCCAGCCTCTGCTTAAGGACCTCCAAAGAGGGAGACGCCATCACTCTCCAAAGAAGTGTGTTCTTCCACTGTTGAACAGCTCTCACTTCTGTCAGGAAGTTCCTCCTAATGTTGAGGTGGAATCTCTTTTACTGCAGCTTGCATCCATCGTTCTGGGTCCTATTCTCTGGAGCAGCAGACAATAAGCTTGCTCCCTCCTCAGTATGACACCCCTTCAAATATTTTTACTTGTTTGATTTTACTGCCTCAAGAAGTGTGAATGAGGGGCCCAGAACGAGAGCTGGGCCAGTCCCAGAGTGTAAGGCCCCTTTGAAGGCCTGCCCACCTTTGCGTCTGCCACTCCAAAAAGAGGCCATGGGGGCTCTGGGGCCAAGAGGGACAAACACTCCTGTCTTTCCCAGGACCTGCTTTATATTTCAGCCTTCTGTCCAGGAGGGATTCCAAAATGGCCTCCATCTTGGGCATATCTGAGGCTGTATCCACACTGGGGAAATAATCCAGTTTGACACCACTTTAACCACCATAGCTCAAGGCTATGGAATTCTGGGAATGGTGGCTTGTTGTGGCCCCAGACTTCCACAACCATAGGTGGTTAAAGCAGTTCAAACCAGATTATTTCTCCAGTGTGGATGCAGTCTAAGAAACATGAATTTACAATTACATGAGTGTTTTTAGCTTTATATTTGGTCCTGTCCTCACTTTTTCTTGAATGTCCTTCATAGAATCATAGAATCATAGAGTTGGAAGAGGCCGCAAGGGCCATCCAGTCCAACTGCATTCTGCCATGCAGGAACTCTCAATCAAAGCATCCCCATTGACAGATGGCCATCCAGCCTCTGTTTAAAGACCTTCAAGGAAGGAGACTCCACTACAGTCCGGGGAGTGTGTTCCACTGTCGAACAGCCCTTACTGTCAGGAAGTTCTTCCTAATGTTGAGGTGGAATCTCTTTTCCTGTAGCTTGCATCCATTGTTCCAGGTCCTAGTCGAGTGATGATAGCAAACCTTTTTAGGTCACCATGCCAAGGGTGGAGCTTCCACCCTCTGGGGGCGGGGCCCCATGCCAGAGGTGGAGCTTCCACCCTCCAGGGGCAGGGATTTCCCCTGAGCCCTTTCCCGGCCTCCAGCTGTCTCTCAGAGACAGCTGGGGACCAGTAAGGACCCATGGGGGGCAGGAGTAAAGGGTCCGCAGGCCCTGCTCCTGTCCTCGGGGCTTCCCCAGGCTGGAGGTGTCCTCCGGAGGAGACCTCTGGTCGGGTGAAGCCCCGAGGGCAGGAGCAGGAGGCCGCCTGCCCTTTTTCCTCGGTCCTTTGCTCCGAACGAAAGGGCTCCATGGAGGCCGAGGAGAAGGAGGCTGGGCACACGTCCCAGCCCCCTTCTCTGCAGCCCTTCTCACGGAGCAAAGGGAAGATGGCTGGGAGGAGGAGCCAGATGCACGCGTGCACTGTCTCCTCCCAGGTGCCATTTTCTGGTTTCCCGCTGTCTCCTTCGCCCTGTGCCTGGCGGAATGGCGTCGCATGCCACCCGTGGCACGCTTGCCATAGGTTCGCCATCACGGTCTCTGGAGCAGCTGAAAACAAGTCAGCTCCCTCCTCAGTATGACATCCCTTCAAGTATTTAAACAGGGCTATCATATCACCTCTTAACCTTCTCTTCTCCAGGCTAAACATCCCCATCTCCCTGAGTCGTTCCTCATAGGGCATGGTTTCCAGACCTTTCACCATTTTAGTCGCCCTCCTTTGGACACGTTCCAGTTTTTCAACATCCTTTTTAAACTGTGGTGCCCAGAACTGGACACAGTATTCCAGGTGGGGCCTGACCAGAGCAGAATAGAGTGGCACTATTACTTCCCTTTATCTAGATACTATACTTTTACTGATAGGCTGCATCAGTAAAATTATAGTATTTCATTTTGTGGTGCCTTGTCTTCCTTTGCAGTGGGGACACCTGGTCACCCTATGTGGGCTGTGCTGGTGCTCCTGTTGTCCAAGAGGAGCCAGGAGCCCAGCTGAGAGCAGCCCGATGGAAGGAGAGGACTGGCAATGGGCAGGGACCAACTGGGGCACAGACAGAGCACCCTGGGCCTTACCCTCTTTCACTGTGGGTCTGCCCAGAGGATGAGGGGAAACAGGAGACATAGGGAAGGACATGGCACTCATCAAGGACATGGTGGAGGGTCTGGAAACCATGAAGTCCTATAAAGAAAGACCTGGGGGCTGGATATGTTTAGCCTGGAGAAGAGCAGGTTAAGATGTGATATGATAGACCAGTTTAAATATTTGAAAGGGTGTCATACTGAGGATAGAGCAAGCCTGTTTTCTGCTGCTCCAGAGAACAGGACCCGGAACAATGGATGCAAACTGCAGGAAAAGAGATTCCACCTCAACATTAGGAAGAACTTCCTGACAGTAACACTGTTTGACAGTGGAACACACTCCTTCCACAAGTAGTAAAGTCCCTGTCTTTAAACTGAGACTGGATGGCCATCTGTCAAGGGTGCTTAGTTTGAGAGTTCCTGCATGTCAGGAAGTTGGATTGGGTGACCCTTGTAGTCTCTTCCAACTCTATAAAACTCTGTCTATATCTAATTCTGTGAAACGAGCATAGGTTGGAAAACCAAAGGACAGACAACAGTGGTGGTTGGTCAGCCACCACTGCTAGGATATGCCCTCCTAGTCAGGTGCTCTGGAATAGGAAAGAGCTGAGGCCCCACTGATAAGGCTGGAGGACTGATCTCCCTGAAATGATCAAGCAGGAGGGGGAGTCTGAGCCCTCCCCCCTCAAAAAATTTCCAGATAAAAAAGACTCCAGGGTGGTTGAGCCCCTTCAGAAAGGGCCAATCAAAGCAGTACTATATGATCAAGCATTTTATATATCCCTGAGAAGGCTCCACGACAGTTTGGTGTCAATTGCTGTCATTCCACTTATGGCAACCCTATGAATGAGAGACCTACAAGGTAAAGGTAAAGGTATTCCCCTTTGACAAGTTTGTCAAGTTGTGTCCAACTGTAGGGGGTGGTACTCATCTCCTTTGTTACTAAGCCAAAGAGCCAGAGTTGTCAAAGACAGCTCCATGCTCATGTGTGTCCTTGTCCTCTACTCTTCCCCAGTTGCTGGCTTAGTGCTTTCTGCCCTGCAAGTCACATCTTCCTGCACTATCTCTTGTTTTATTTGAATTGTCTCATCATAGGGTTTTTATGGTAAAAGACATTCATTGTCGTTTGGCTCCTTCTGTGCAACACTAACAAGGGTTAGCTTGAGTCCCACTGCTGTTAATCCTTAAAGTTCCTTCAACACTGTCATCCCCTCTCATCCATATACACATTTAACACATTTAGGGTCCATGCAGAAATAATGATGTTTGAGAAACTACTTTAAGTGCTGTAGCTACATCCTGTGGAATCTGAGGAACTGGAGTTTGACAAGGTCTTTACCCTTCTCTGCCAAAGAGTGTGGGTCGCTCACAAAACTACAAATTCCAGGATTCTGTAGATGGAACCATTGCACTTAAAGTGATGTTGAACTGCATTATTTGGAGTGTTAGTGCATTTTTAGTCTGGCTTCTCAGGAGAAGCCTGCCTGACCTGGGAGAACCTAACAGCAGGAAAAAAAGAGAAAAAAACAATTGTAGGCAATGGGCATAAAATAGAATGCTGATCTCTGGCATTTTGGAAAAGAATAACTGATGATCCACCACACAGATAACATGAGAAGCACTACCCTAGACTAGTGGTTCTTAATCTGTCTGATGCAGGGTAGGGCCTTACTGAAATCAAGATATAATACGTATTATCCACAGCATTCCCTTCATCTAACAAGCTGGTAATTTTATTAAAAAAAAAAGAGAGATCAGATTTGTCTGGCATGACTTCTTTCTCTGAAACCCGTGTTGACTTTTTGGGATTATGGAATTGTCATCTAGATGTTCACAGACTCTCTGTTTAATGATCTGCTCTAGAATCTTTCCTGGTATTGATGTCAGATTAACTGGATGATAATTGTTGGGATCCTCTTTTTTTCCCTTTTTGAAGATGGGGACAACGTTTGCCCTCCTCCAGTCTGCTGGGACTTCTCCTGTTCTCCAGGAGTTCTCAAAGATCATTGCCAATGGCTCCAATATTACATTAGCCAGCTCTTTTAATACTCTTGGATGTAGTTCATCTGGTCCTGGAGATTTATATTCATTTAGATTAACCAGGTATTCCTCTATTATCTCTTTACTTATTCTGTGCTGAAATTCCCCTATTCTGTCTTCTGCTCCATTATCCTCAGGTTGAGCAGCCTTTTTCTTTTCTGAGAAGACTGAGGCAAAGAAGGTGTTGAGTAATTCTGCCTTTTCTCTATCTCCTGTTAGCATTTTGCCATCTTCTCCACGCAGTGGCCCTACCATTTCCTTCTTCTTTCTTTTGCTGCAGACATATCAAAAAAAGCCCTTTTTATTGTTCTTAACCTCTCTAGCAAGCCTGAGTTTATTCTGCGCTTTAGCTTTTCTGACTTTATCCCTACACATGCCTGCTATTTCTTTGAATTCCTGTTTGGTGATTTCCCAATTTTTCCATTTCTTATACATGTTCCATTTAAAATTTAGCTCAGTTGAAAGGTCCTTAGTCATCCATCCTGCTTTCTTGAGACACCTCCCATTTTTCTTTCTCAATGAAATAGTGCCTTCAGTATCTCCCTTTTAAGAAACTCACATCTGTCTTGAATTCCCTTCTCTTTTAGTATTGCTGACCATGGGATCACCCCCAGTATTTCTCCAAGTTTACTAAAACCAGCTTTCCTGAAGTCTAGAATGCATGTCTGACTATGCCTGGCTTCTCCTTTCCATTGTATAACAGACTCCAGGAGTACATGATCACTCCCACCTAAGGATCCCACCACTTGCACCCCATTAACTAAGTCATCCCTGTTGGTTAGGATCAGATCCAAAATAGCTGACCCCCTTGTTGCTTCTTCCACCTTTTGAACAACGAAATTGTCTCCCAGGCAAGTGAGGAATTTGCTAGACCTTGAGGATTTGGCTGAGTTTGACTTCCAGCAAATATCAGGATAGTTGAAGTCACCCATCACTACTACATCTCTTTCCTTTCTGAGTGTGTGTGGCCATCTGTTACAGAAAGGCATCATCCAATTCCTCCGTCTGACTTGGGGGTCTGTAGTAGACTCCTACAATAACATCCTTGTTGTTTCCTCCCCTTTAATTTTTATCCAGATGCTCTCCACCTGGCTTCCAGGATCGATGTCCTGGATCTCTTCACTGGTGTAAATGTCCCTGACATATAAGGCTATTCCTCCTCCCTTCCTGTTTGGCCTGTTTCTCTTGAAAAGGTTATATCCCTCTATTTCTACATTCCAATCATGAGTCTCCTCCCACCAGGTTTCAGTGATGCCTATTATATCATATTTGCTTTGTTGTTCTGGAAGTTCAAGTTCATCTTGCTTATTTCCCATGCTCTGTGCATTGGTGTAAATACATCGAAGACCATGTGTCCCTTTGACTTGCTCCCTGTGCAAGTTTTTTTGCCTCCCACTTTTGGGTCCTTGCACTGTTTGCCTTGTTCCCTCTATGACAGTTTGACTATTTTCTTCAGCTCTTTTGCCTTCCAAAATACTGTCTCCCTCCCCCACATAACTCAGTTTAAAGCCCTCCTGATCAAATTTTTGAGACTGTTGGCAAAAATGTTTTGGCCAACTGGCATGAGATGCAACCCATCACTTGCCAGAAGTCTTTCCTCATGGAACCTCTGACCATGATCCAAGAATCCAAATCCTTCTTGGTGGCGCCCTCTGCGGAGCCAGTTGTTTATATCCACTATTTTCTTTTCCCTTCCTGGTCCATGCCCTTCGACTGGGAGAAGAGATGAGATGACAACCTGTGCATCCATCTCTTTCAACTCTCTACCCAAAGCTTCATAATCCCTTAAGATATTCTGAAGGCTATGCCTTGCAGTATCATTGGTTCCCACATGAACCAAAAGAAAGGAGTAACGGTCAGTAGGCATGACAAGTCTTGTCAGCCTCTCTGTCACATCATGGATCTTTTCCCCAGGGAGACAACATACCTCCCGAGACATCTTGTCGGGCCCACAAATCACTGCTTCTGTACCCCTCAGCAAGGAGTCCCCGACCACCACCACATGCCTCCTCCAAGGCTTAGCAGTGGCTGTTCCCTTTGGTGGTATTTCCAGGGTCCCCTGCTCTGTCCCTGAAGTCTGTCCCTTCTGCTGTTCCTCATCATCCTTGATCATAGAGAGAGATTCAAATCGATTCTGCAGCTGCAAGCTCACAGAACGTTCCCTGGTTTCTCTACCTCTGTGTGTGACATTCCTCCATTTACTTCTGTTGTGTGTGAAGTGACCTCCTCCTCCCCAGCAACTTCCTCTGTGTGTTTCCTGTCAGGGACGTAGCCAAGCGGTGGTTCTTGGGGTCCAGACCCCCCCCCCCTTCCATTAGAAAAATGAATGGTGCATGCTGGTGTGCCGCCGTGCCCAAGCCCCATTATAATGGTGGCACTTAGTCTGGACCCCCCACCCCTTCCTAAAATCCTGGCTACGTTCCTGTTCCTGTTCAGGACCGTCTGGTCCATTCTGGTCAGAAAAACGTCTTGTTCCCTGCAGCAGGTCCTTCATTGTCCAAACTGAAAAGTTTTAAGGAGACACTGAACAAGACTGTGGCTTCTCCTGTTAAAACACCAGTGTAAAGAACTCCTGCTGGTTTGGCCTTTGTCCCCAAGATCTGTTAAAGAGCTCAATCAACTGGGACTATAGTTATGTAAAGAGCTTTTGGCTACTAGCTCCTTCCAGAGTAAGTCTCTGACTCACTTCCTCTAAATACAAGTCCCCACAAGCCCCTTAAGGAAAAAAAGTTTAGTGCAAAATTGAAAATTTAAAGGAGCCCCTCTCCAACCCTCTTCCCAGCCCCCCTTGTCCTCTGTACAGTACTTTAAATGCTCCTATAAAATAATAAAAGGAAAAATCGTGAACCAGTAGGTGTGCACCTCTGCTCAGAGCTTCTAATGTTGAGGTGGAATCCCTTTTCCTGTACCTTGCATCCATTGTTCTGGGTCCTGTTCTCTGGAGCAGCAGAAAACAAGCTTGCTCCCTCCTCAATATGACATCCCTTCAAATATTTAAACAGGGCTATCATACAGTATCACCTCTTAACTTTCTCTACCCCAGACTAAACATTCCCAGCTCCCTAAGTTGTTCCTCATAAGATATGATTTCCAGGCCCTTCACCATTTTAGTCAACTTCCTTTGGATGCACTTGTTTCTCAGCGTCCTTTTTGAATTGTGGTGCCCAGAACTGGACACAGTAATATTCCAGGTGAGGTTTAATTCCTGTGTCTGAAAAAAAGAGTCATTAATACTGCTGTAAAAGTAAAGATTCCAGTGTGAGGAAACATACTGCTCTGATTCGTGGGTGTGTTTATGTGTGAGTGTCCAAAAAGGCAGATTCAAGGCATTTAACGTATAATGAAGACTATCAGAATAGACCTGCTATGTGTTGACTGTTCATGTGCACTTCAAATTGTTGTTAATGTCTCATTTATCATAACGTAATATTTCTGATAACTTTTCATTTTGGTGCTGAGAATTTCCCATCCTGCTGACTGGTGATGTTACAACCATCCCCCTCAATGTCTTACAGCGTTCAGCTGTGCTGTTCACACCATGGATGTCTAAGGTGCCTTGGTCCACTCAAGCCCTTTTCTTAGCAACACTGGTTGTCAGTGCTGGAATATTCCTTGGGATTTTGACAGCTGATGTTCTAAACTCAAGTTTCCAGGGCTGGGAAGTAGGAGTAAGTAGGGAGTAAAGGAGTAAGAGGTTTTTACAGGAGTAGGGGTAGGAATAAATAGTAACAAAATATATATTATATTGTACATGCAAACACCAAAAAACCATTTTATTATATTGTACTGGGGAAGGGACTGGGAGAGACAGAAGAGACGCCAGCCTTGCAAAGCTTCCAGCAATTTCCCCCGGAGCTGGGGAGTAGGAGTAAGGAATAAAGGAGTAAGAGGTTTTTACAGGAGTAGGAATAACATTAAGGAAAAAAAAATCACCAAATGCTAAAATGTTTTTGTATTTGTTCTTGTTTATTTTGGGGAGTAATATTTCATTTTTGTGTAGATTTCCTTATTCATTTGTGTACAACATCTACATTAATTGGGCTGCTATTATGAAAGTCTAATACATTAATATATTTCATGTAACACTAAAGTTTAATATTAAAATGAACATAAATTTGATGCAGTTCTTAAATGGTTTTACTTTGTATTCTATTGTTTCCTTATCAAATTTTCGCTTTAGCCACATGAAGCTATGTAAATGGGAATACAGTTAGGCACTGGAAATGTAATGTTAGGTTTTGTAGTTTATGTCACTGCTATTGCCCTGACATTCAGTGACAGACAGGCAAGAATTATGCTTTAGGAGGCACAGGAATGCTGTGGCCGGGGTGCTTTCCTTGCAGCCTCCAGAAACACAGGCGCCACGCGCTGCGAGCCAGAGGCCGGTGCAAACCCAGGGACTTTGCTGAGCACACACTGGGCGACTAGAACCACCACCACACCCCCCCCCCCCCCGGTCAAGTCCCCAGTCCCGCTCCCCTTCCTCTCCGGAGGGGCCCGTAGGATGCCCAGAGGCCTTTCCCGGCAGCTCCCTCTCCTCTCTCCCCCACTCCTGGGTCCCACCAGCGACCTGCCAGATTCCCCTCCTTCTGGGCAGGAGTAGCTTTCCAGTCCTCCCCGGTCCCCTTCCCACCGCAGGTTGGGGAGCTCTATGGCTTGGCGGGGCCCCACCTTTGGCCTACCCTGGGAGTCACGCAGGGATCTCTGGGGCAGCCTTCCCTAAGCGGGCTGTCTGGGGGCCGCTTTGCCTTGTCCTGCCCCCTCTCGTCTTCGAAGGCGCCGGCTCCCCTCCGCTCTGCCCTGGGCCTGTTGACTCCCTCCCGGCAGGGACGTAGCCAAGGGGGGGGTGTTCTTGGGGTCCGGACCCCCCTTCCATTAGAAAAATGAATGGTGTGTGCTGCTGCACCGCTGCACCCAAGTCCCATTATAACGGTGGCACTTAGTCTGGACCCCCCCCTTCCTAAAATCCTAGCTACGTCCCTGTTCCCGGGCCCCATCTCCCTGCCTTCCCTCTGGGTCTCCTGCCCTATTAATCCCGCCCTCCCCAGTCTCACCCCTCAGAAAATATTCCGAAGGATTCTACCTGGTAGGGAGGGGAGGAGGGGGAGGAGGCCTCTGAGTTACTGCACCAGGCAACACCAACCCAGATAGATAGATAGATAGATAGATAGATAGATAGATAGATAGATATGCCTCATGACTTGAAGATATAAAACAATATTGTAGTTGAGCCTTCCAAGCAAACGTGTGTGCATATATATAGTGCTTGAATAGATGGATGCATGCCATCTATTCTGTTGTTCTGCGTAATTCCAGGTCTCCCCAAACACTGATCCTGTTGCGTCTCCCTTGGAGATCCTAACATGACTGAGTGTTTGAGAATAGGCTTGGAACCCCTGAAGCTCACTCCATTTATTTGTACTAAAAAAACCCAGCCTCTCTAGATAAGATTGGCAGCAAGTGCTCTATCACCGTTAAACAATGCCAGCCACCCACTCCAGGAGAGACATCCCAGCCAGTTCAGAGAAACCACTTGTAGAATCATAGAAGTGTAGAGCTGGAAGAGACCGCAAGGGACATCCAGTCCAACCCCCTCCCATGCAGGAAATCCAAACCAAAGCATCCGCGACAGATGGCCATCCAGCCTCCGTTTGAAGACCTCCAAGGAGGGAGACTCCACTGAACTCCGAGGAAGTGTGTTCCACTGTTGAACAGCCCTTACTGTCAGGAACTTCCTCCTAATGTTGAGGTGGAATCTCTTTTCCTGCAGCTTGCATCCATTGTTCTGGGTCCTGTTCTCTGGAGCAGCAGAAAACAAGCTTGCTCCCTCTTCAATATGACATCCCTTCAAGTATTTAAACAGGGCTATCATATCACCTCTTAATCTTCTCTTCTCCAGGCTAAACATCCCCAGCTCCCTAAGTCGTTCCTCATAGGGCATGGTTTCCAGACCCTTCACCATTTTAGTCGCCCTCCTTTGGACACGCTCCAGTTTCGCAATGTCCTTTTTGAACTGTGGTGCCCAGAACTGGACACAATATTCCAGGTGGGGCCTGACTAAAGCAGGACAGAGTGGCACTGTTACTTCTCTTGATAGACACTATACTTCTACTGATGCAGCCTAAAATTGCATTGGCCTTTTTAGCTGCCGCATCACACTGCTGACTCATGTTCAACTTGTGGTCTACTTGGACTCCTAGATCCCTTTCACATGTAGTTTCATTCAGCCATGTGTCCACCATCCTATATCTGTGCATTTTATTTTTTGCCCTAAGTGCAGTACCTTACATTTCTCTCTGTTGAAGTTCATTTTGTTAGCTTTGGCCCAGCTTTCTAGTTTATTCAGGTCATTTTGAATGTTGATCCTGTCCTCTGGAGTATTAGCTATTCCTCCTAATTTGGTGTCATCTGCAAATTTGATAAGTATGCCCCTAATTCTGTCATCCAAGTAATTAATAAAGATGTCCTGGGCCCATGACAGAACCCTGTAGGACCCCACTGGTCACTTCTCTCCAGGCTGAAAAGGAGCTATTGTTGAGCAGCCTTTAGGTTTGGCCAGTCAACCAATTACAAATCCATGTAACAGTTACCTGATCTAGCCCACATTCTACAAGCTTGTTTGCAAGAATATCATGGAGAACTTTGTCAAAGGCCTTACTGAAATCAAGATATACTATATCCACAGCATTCCCTTCATCTAACAAGCTGGTAATTTTATCAAAAAAAGAGATTGGATTTGTCTGGCATGACTTCTTTCTCTGAAACACATGTTGACTTTTTGTGATTATGGAATTGCCTTCTAGATGTTCACAGACTCTCTGTTTAATGATCTGCTCTAGAATCTTTCCTGGTATTGATGTCAGACTAACTGGATGATAATTGTTGAGATCCTCTTTTTTTCCCTTTTTGAAGATGGGGACAACGTTTGCCCTCCTCCAGTCTGCTGGGACTTCTCCTGTTCTCCAGGAGTTCTCAAAGATTATTGCCAATGACTCCGATATTATATTTTCCAGTTCTTTTAATACCCTTGGATGTAGTTCAGGGATGTAACAGGGATGTACTTACTGAGGGGACCATGCTGGCACATAATACACAGGATGTGGACCTGAGGGACTGGAGAACAGACAGCTGTGGAGGACCAGCCAAAACCCAGCAGCTAGCCTTAGGCAGAAAGGCAGAGGGCCTCGGGCTGGGGCTCTACAAGAGGAATGATGCCAAGCAGAATGGGATGAGGAGAGGGGATGGAAAAGAGAGAAAGGAAGCTTGCTGGAGGACTAGTTGGTGGGGATTGAGGAACAGAAGCAGAAAGCCTTCACACTGCTAGATTTATCCTCTTCTGGGAAATCTTTCAGTATCAGCCAAGCAAAGCATCGAGCAGCTTTTAAAGATACTTGTCAGTAAACACATCAGCTTTGACAAGGGACACGTACAAAAAAAGTACAAAGCATGGGCTTTCTTTAGATGCTAGCTCCATCTGATGGTCTCTTTGTGTTATAGCTGTTCCAGGATGGCTGTTTAATTGACTTGACTTGAAAAGACTGGCAGGGAGCTGTTTATCTTTCTCTAGCCACAGGACAGACAAGCTATGCTCCCAAAGACTTCAAGGGACTGTTCTTGAAATAAGGGGTTTTGTTTACAGTTATATATCACTGATTGCACCACTAATAGCATTCTGTGAGGCAACAACATCATCTTGTTTTTGAATACAGACTACTCTTCTGCTTGATTCCCCAACTACTGACTGATATTCTTGACCGCTAATCCAGTACATAATTTCTCAGTTCTCCAAGTGAATTATCGTTGCTGAACCACCAACCTTCTCTGGTGGAGCTATGAGGCACTTAGGTTTTACAGCTGGGGTAGCAGGGGTCCCACCAGCTGCTGCTGAGTTTGGATGGCTGCTGTAAATTGGGCCACCTGGTCTTGTAAGACCAAGTTATCTTGCACAAGCTGCTCTGTAAAGAAAACAGAGGCTCTTTACAGACTGTCCAAAAGGGGTGGTCTTGCGCCGCTGCCGGTTGCAGCGCGGAGGAGTCGCAGCAGCCAAACCGTGCAACTCCTCCGCGCTGCAAAGAAGAAGCGCCAAAATGGCACTTCTCTTTGCGGTGCAGTTATGACGCTGCGAGGCGCCAATTGCGCACTCGCAGTGTCATATGTGCTGTGCGCCGTGTGGACACAGCACGTCCGCTACACAAAGATGGTGACCCCTGTGTGGAACGGGCGCCGCCATTTTGTACGGACTGGGTCCGTATTAGGGTTAGGGGCGTCTGGAAGGGACGCCCCTTTCTAACCCTAATACGGACCCAGTCCGTACTTTAGGCCCGTTTGTAATGGGCCAAAGAGTCTCCTGCTTTTTAATGTTCTGTGTAAGAGACTGGAAACAAGCTTGGGCCTCACCAATTATGCGGCAGGTGTGGCAAACCTCTCTTCAGAAACTCTAGTCCTGCTGGTATTTCCAAGGGAAACACAACAGATGCACACTACTGCTATAAGGTAAGTTTTAGTGGTGATAAATGATGCAGAAGATACAGCAGAGACGTATTCCAGACCACATTTGCTCATAGGTTAAAGCATCAACTCAAAACCAATGGTAGAATTGGGGCCCCAAACAACTAATTCTACCCAGATTATGAAGTCTGTAAGCTGGTGTACACCACCTCCCAGGGCAAGGTCAATGGAAGACAGACTCCCAAGTATTATATCATGCAGAAGAAATCAGTCAGAATCAAAGGCTGACTCTGCACTGCAGAAAAAATGTAGTTTAACACTGCTTTAACTGCCATGGCTTCATCCTATGGAATCCTGGAATTTGTAGTTGCAGCACCAGAGCTCTCTGACAGAGAAGGATAAATATTTCACAAAATTACAAATCCTAGAATTCCATACCATTGATCCATGGCAGTCAAAACAGTGTCAAGCTGCATTATTTCTGCAGTGCAGATTTAGCCAAAGTGTGCAAGCATCTCTCGATACCTAATAAGTATGAGAACCATGCAAGCTGGTTAATAACAAAGGAAAATCCACTCCCCCAGTCTGTTTCCAGTCTTCATATGTTTTCCTAGCTTCAGACTGCCAGGTTAATGCACCCAAAAAAAAAAATCTAGCTAAATCACTAATACAAATTAACCCTATCTGCATCGGTGGACAGCTATTCATGCTCATCCATGATACCAACAAGAAATCCATAAACCACCTGCTTTGTGGCACATGCCCAACTCATTATACATACTTATTTGGGTGGAATCTACACTAAACACATGGCGTGAATGTCAAGTACATACTGTGTTTAAAATAATGTTCATGCTTAAGAGTGACTGAAAGAAAATGGTTGGGATAAATATTTTTGCCTTCTTATGTCAGTACCCTCAAGTGCTATGATAGGTGTTGTGATGGCCTGACTGATGTTGTGATGGCCTGACTTGTGTCTGTTGGGTTAAATCTCACCAGCCCTGGAGAATCTTTTGGGAGAGTTTGTTGGGTCAAGGCTGTTGAGAGTCTCTTGGGGTAAGACTGACAGTTTGTGTGAGAGACCTGGAAGGAGGCTTGCTTGCATGCTCATTGGTGTTCTGTGTATAGGCCCAGGTCTTCTGCCTGAGCACATGGTTTCAGGGGTGTGTGGATCTGCTGAGAGGAAGTGAATCAGATATTTGGCTGGGGCAGGAACTAGTAGACACTAGTGCTCTCTATAGCTGCATCCCTAGACCCTGAGGCTTGGCAAAGAAGACCTCCAATAACAGACAAGGCCAACAGGCATTTTGTATGGGCATTTTGAGGGGGAGGACTGGAGATCTGTTTCAGTGCCTACTGAAGACTACTGAATATGGGGATTTCGATGCTGAAATGGTGGAGTATTGCAGTGTTCCTTGGAATCTCTACTAAGGGACTCTGTGATGCTGGCTGGCTTTTAAAAGTATAAGCTGGCTGATACTGCTTCCTCCAGTGTGGGAAGCTTAGCAAATAATCTCCAAAGGTTTAATGCCTGTCCCTAGCATGCAAGACGACATCAGCTATTGTTGACATTGTTGCTTTGCCACAGATGGAAGAAAGAAGAGTACCATTGGAGAGTACCATCATCAGCCTGCCACGTTTTAGCCACTGAAAGGCTTGATACACCACACATTCAACTTTCCATTTTAAAAAACCAACAACATCAATCACTTTGTGATGTACAAGAAACTTGGAAGTGAGTGGAATTAACTAACTTCTTACATAAAAACCACTACTGTTAAAATCATGAGTAAAACATCTATCAGCTAAAACTAAGCAGAGTGTGAAGCACTTTCCAAGTGGACTTTAAAAATCAGATTTTAAAACTTAATAATAAATTTCAAAAGTGTAGAGAAGACAGCAGGATAAAAACCCAAAGACTAAAAGGCTGGAGCATTATGAACTCTAAATGTTAAATTAAAGTGAATGGATAAATTGTTCTTTGAGAACAGAAAGAGTTAATTTTTTTAGAAGCAGGAGAAGATCTAACTCTTTTCTGTACCCAAATGTTGCCATCACACGATGGTAACAGAAAGGTAAGAGATTTTCTTCTGGGTGAAAGAGAGAACTGTGAAGGACTAAGGAAACCATTGACATCTTGTGGCCAATGTGAAAATTTCAGGGAAAATATGTTGTCAAATTGCTTTTGAAGAGAATAAATATGGCATTTTCTACTAGATCTCAGACCGGGTAACCTAGATTGACTCAAGATTCAAGAAGAGCATTTGTTAACCAGCCAAATTAAGTAAATGGAGCAAATCAGTAAATTTTAGAAGAAATACACCATATGGCTGGTCAATAAATAGCCCAGATGATCATGGATTTGAGAAAAGAATTCCTCCTGCAGGAAGAACTGAAAGTTACTTTAAAGGGGGGGGGGGGGGGGCCTAAAAGAATATTTAAACGAGTGAATATTTCCACTGAAATGCAATAATTCAACATGAAATTGATATCTTTGGAAGAAAAAAACAACAAAATTGAAAGAAACTATTGAAATGATGACTACTAACACAGAGAAAGAAATCTGGATGCAATGTCTCTACTGGAACTTAAAGAAAGAGAGGTTTAAGAGTTAGAGGGATTGAAGACCAACAGAATAATAATATACATGACAAGGTGGTTGATGCCCTGGCTGAAATGTTGGAGAAACAGAGGGAATAAAATGGGAAATACCTTGACTACCAGAACGGAGGGTACGAGTGGGAATGTGAGGAGAACGAAGTTCAGATAAATAAGGAGGGGGCCAGCCCATGCAGGGCTTTAAAAGTCAGCAACAAGAGCTTATACTGAATATGGAAGGGGAAGGGAAGCCAGTGAAGAGATGAATGTAGAGGAGAAACATGGTCAAAGTGCTGAGCGAATGTAATAATGCATGCAGTGAGTGCTGAACAGAAATTAAAGGACAGAGGTGAGAGAGAGGAAGCCCTGCCAGAAGGAGGTTACAATAATCTAGTCATGAGACCACCAGAGTCTTGGCAGTAGTGGCCAAGATAAATGGGCGGATTTTAGCAATATTGTAGAGAAAGAATCGACAGGCCTTGGCTGTGGCCTGGATCTGGGGAATACATAACAGAGAAGAATGAAAAATTAAACCAAGACTGTGGGTTTCCTGGACCGGTCGAATAGAGATTTCATCAACAGAAACAGAAAAGGAGTATTGACTTAAGATGGAAAGACAAGAAGCTCAGTTTTGGACATGTTGAGCTTCAAACACCGATGCTGCATTCACTGAGAGATAGCTGTAAGACAAGATGAAACTTGCTGTTCAAGTCCTGGAGAAAGGTCAGGGGTGGAAAGATATAGCTGAGTGTCATTGGCATACAGATGATAGGAAAAACCAAAAGAACTAATAAGTTTCCCTAGGGACTCTGTGTAAAGAGAGAACAGTAGGGGACCCAAAACAGCCCTGGGGAACTCCAACAGATAAGGGAACAGAGGATGAAGTCTGACCACCCATGACCACTGCAAAAATCTATCTAACAAATAAGATTAAACCAATCAAGAACAGAGTCTGAGAACCCAAGGTTGGAAAGTAGATCAACTAGGAGACAGTGATTCACGGTGTTGAAGGCTGCAGACAAATCAAGAAGAATGAGAACAGAGTTGTGATGACTGGTCCTCCAGTCATCTGGGAACTTCGTCTGAACCATAAGGGGTTAATCTGGGAGGAGGAACATGCTAATGAGATATGACATCACATGCTAATGAGCTGTGGCATCATAGCTGATGTAAGGTCTACCTGACCAATCAGAGAGTAGGACCGCGAGATTCAAGAACTTTCTATGGGAAATCTTTAAAAGGCCCTTTGAAGCCATGCGCTCTTTTGTCTCTCCCTGGATCCTCTCCTGAGGGGGAACCAGATGATGTCTCTTAGAGTCTGGGGGACCCAGACTCAGGAATGCAGGTAGAGTTGGCAAGGAGCCAGCTCCCTGATTCCAAGAACTCCACAAGGACTACAAATCCCATCATTGTGTGAGTAGTTCAGGAACTGTGTTAGTCAGTACGTCTAGGTCTTTTTGTTATGTTTATCTAATAGCTTGCCTGAAATGAATATCTCTGTAACTGTGTTTTCTGACCTGCAAGGCAAGGAGGCCTGGCATGAGTGATACCTTCCTATTCTATATTATTTCTTTAAAATAAACTCTTTCTTTTAAAAGCATCTGCTATCTCTTTGCTCCTGTACACGCGCCTTGACTCGGCTACTGATTGCTCTGGGGTTAGCAAGAAAGGAAACTAGATCTCTCTCCCAAACAAGTCTCAGTGTGTGCTTGGGAAATATAGTTCATTGACAATTCACTGAGTGGTGGCAGCGGAAAAATAGTTCTTTTAAGGGACTCCTTGAGAGTAAGGGCCCTGCACAGGGCATTGCTCCCAAGGAACCATCACAAGAGTAAAGGCCATTTGCCTTGCCTCGCAAAAGATCATTCGATATTTTTGTGAGGGCCGTCTCTGTAGAATGCTGTGGGCGGAAACCGGACTGGAAGGGATCTAGAATGGAGTTGGCTTCGAGAAACTCAAGGCAGCGAGAGTAAATGACCCGTTCCAAAACCTTAGGAAGAAAAGGAAGAAGAGAAATCAGATGATAGCTAGACAAAGAAGAGGAGTCAAGAAATTATTTTTTTCAGAATTGGGGATGCTGGCGAAACGTCAGGAAGAAACTCTGCTAGAACATGGCCACATAGCCTGAAAAACCCACAAAAACCTATTAAACATCTTCTTTGCCTCAGTCTTCTCAACAAAAGTAAAAGGGTGCTCAAGCTGAGGAAAATGGAGTAAAGGAAGCAGTAGAGGAAATGCAGCACAGAACAAGAAAAAGCAGTGCAGGAATACCTGGTTAATCTAAATCAAATCTCCAGGGCCAGATGAACTACATCCAAAAGTATTAAAACAACAGGCATACGTAATCTCAGGGACACTGGCAACAGTCTTTGAGAATTTCTGGAGAACAAGAGAAGTCCCAGAGAACAGGAGGAAGACAAGTATTGTTCCATTCTTCAAAAAAGGGTGAAAAAAAGACCCAAACAATTACTGCCTTGTCAGCCACACATCAATACCAGGAAAGATTCTAGAGCAGATCATTAAACATACAATGTATAAGCTTCTAGAAAGGAATACCATGATCACTAAAAGCCAACATGAATTTCTCAAAAACAAGTCATGCCAGACTAAACTTACCTCTTTTTTTGATAGTATTACATCTTGGTAGATGAAGCTGTGGATGTAATTTATGCTGAATTCTGTAAGGTCATTGGCTAGGTCCCCCATTATGTTCTTGAAACAAAGCTAGTAAAATGTGGGCTAGATACTACTGCTATTAGGTGGATTTTTAATAGTCTGACCGACCAAATGCAAAGGATGCTCACCAATGTCTGCTCTTAATCCTTGAAAGATGTGACTAGTAGGATGTTGCAGGGCTCTGTCCTGGGCCCTGTGCTATTTAACATCTATATAAATAATGTGAATGATGGAATGGGGGGCACACTTATAAAATTTGTAGATGACACAAAATTAGGAGAGGACAGGATCAAAATTCAAAATGACTTTAACAGATTAGAGAGTTGGGAGAAACCTAACAAAATTAATTTTAATTGGGAGAAATGGAAGGTACTGCACTTAGGCAGTAAAAATGAAATGCACAGATATAGGATAGGTGATACCTGGCTTGATAAGATTGCATGTAAAAGATATCTAGGAGTTTTATAAAGGTAAACCACAAGCTGAACATGAGTTGTGAAAGGTCTCAAAACAATTCCCCTGTGAGGAGCTGCTTAGGGAACTGGATTGTTTAGCCTGGGGAACAGAAAGTTAAAAGGTGATATAATAACTCGGTTTAAATATCTGAAGGGATGTCATATTGAGGATGGAGAAAGCTTGTTTTCTGCTGATCCAGAGAATGGGGCATGGATTCAAACTACAGGAAAAGAGATTGCACCTAAATGTTAGGAAGAACTTCTCAATGGTCAGAGCTGTTCCTGGTGGCAGGTTTTTAATCAAAGGCGGGATGTCCATCTATCAGGAGTGCTTAGATTGTGTGTTCCTGAACTGCAGGGGCTTGGAGTGGATTGCTCTTGTAGTCTCTTCCAACTCTATGATTCTATGCTTCTAAATCAAGAATTTTGAGGAAACACTAGGTTATAAAGAAAAGTGATTTAATATCTTCCCTAGCATTTCAATTGTGCAACCTCTGCTAAAAACAACTGTTAATAATTAACAGTTGTTAAAATAATATGGGCAACAAAACAAGAACAAAGCATTTTTTTTAAAAAAATGAAAGAACAGAGTTACTGAAAAACAGAATTTCAGATTAGACTCTTAATCCCAGTACACTGGTTACGTTATAACGCTATCATACAATACAGGCATAATCTAAGTTTTGATACCAAATGCAGGCATTTTGAAGCACTGCAACATGAATGGCAATATCTCTGCTATTTATTCAACATGTGACCTTTTTTAACATTATTTTTTTTTTATAAATAGATAACTCCATGGTGCATAGAGGAAAAGGTACTGTATCCCTTCTACGTACAGCCAGACTTTGGATTTTAACAAAATACCGTTTCATTGAAAAACCTAAAGAGTAATGCGTAAATGGTTGAAATGTTTGAAAATGAGCCTTCATGGAGACCTCAGACTCCGTTCTTCACCAATTCATGGACCCCACTTATATCAATAATCAGAGGGGCATGGAATTCTTTGTTCTTCACAAACTCCTCCAGGCCCTATAAAAAAAAGCAGATATTCTGAAACAGGCCACAATAGATTTAGTAATATTAAAAAAGCTAATCAAAAACGGTAAGCAAAATGTAGATCTAGACATTGTTTGTTACACTTACAATCCACCTTTCCTCCAAAGAGCACCCAGTGATACACATCATTTTCTCTCTCCATTTCCTGACAACAATCTTGCAGAAGGTACCTTAGACTAAGAAGTAGGGACTGACCCAAGATCGTTCAGAGACCTTCACAAGTGTGATTTGAACCTGGGTCTCCCTGGACCTAGTGCAACCCTCTAACTGGATAGTGATACCACAACTAGGGATTTGGGAAAGCCAGCCTCATATTGCTGTTCCGAACGAACTTCAGCTCCCCAAGTCTAAATTTAAAAGTCTAACAACTTCCATAGAAGGATTACAATAGGCAAGAAAAGGAGGAGGAGATTAAGGGCAAAAAGGTCAAGGTAGTCCTTTGACATAAATGACTAGTTGCAACCGACTGTAGGGGGCAGTGCGCATCTCCATTACTAAGCTGAAGAGCCAGTGTTGTCTGAGGACTGCTCTGGTGGTCATGTGGTCAGCATGACTGCACTGAATGCTATTACATTCCCACTGAAGTGGTACCTGTTTATCTACTTGCATTTGCTGGCTTTTGAACTGCTAGGTTGGCAGAAGCTGGGACCCATCACACAGCATTCAAGCCTTGAACTGCCAACCTTCCGATATGACATCTTAACCACTAAGCCACTGCATCCCCCAGAATAAGTGTGGAATATAATATGCATACAGATACCGTAGGCCCTCTGTATCCATGGATGGCAAATATGTCAAGGTTGAAGTCCCCTCCCAGAAATAGATCCCCCTCATAAAAGTCTTCCAGTAGAGTTAACACCTTATTTATAAATTCAACTTGTTTTTCATTTGGGGCATAAATACAAGCAAATGTAACTTTTATCTTCTTTATATTTCCTTTAACAAAAATATATCTCCCCTCATTGTCTTTTTTAATCTTATCTACTTGAAAATTTATTCCATCTTTCATTAATATTGCCACTCCTCTTGCTTTGTTTGTTCCCCTTGACTCAAACTGCAAATCCCATCCACCATAGCTAAAGAGTTTAGCTCTGTTTCTTCTTGAAATATGTGTTTCCTGAAACATGGCTATCTGAATTTGTTGTTCTTTAAGCATCTTATTCAACCTATATCTTTTCACTGGAGTATGTAATCCATTAACATTTAATGACATAATATTCATGTCAACCATTTAATCTATATCCTTTACCCTCATTGTTGTTCCACTCTCCTTTTCTTGCTCTCTGATCTGCTGTTTCTTCCCCTCCCCTCTTGCCCTTTCCTTCCCCCTCCCTCTTCTGAACTCAGGCTCTCCCCTCCATTGGAAGGGGCACAAGCTTTTCCCAGCTTGATACCCATGTCAGATCCCTTCCCTATGGAGATGCGTTCTTCACTTATCCCCCTCCCTCCTTATTATTATAACATTTATTACTCCATGTTTAATATTACTCAGGTCTATTATAACTTTCCTATTCCAGTATTACATCTATTACATTACATAGTCCTTCTTGCAACTTTCCTAAAGTACATCATATTGTGCTTCCTCGATCTTTCCTGCTTCTCAGCTGTCTGTCGCATTTCTCTCTTCTAAAATCTTTCCTTCTGATATCTTTCGCCTACCTGGCCAGCTTAATTCAGTCTTCTTCTTCATCTTCCTCCTCCCCACTGACAGTTCCTCCTTGACCTTCTCCTCCAAGTCCCAGCTGTTGCAGCAGTCACTGACCCTCATCCACATTAGAGGCTTTCAGCAATGTTCCACGTGGACTTAATTCCTGACTCTTCAGAACCTGATCATGACGAAACACATCATACGGATCCTCGTGCTTCTCAGGTTGACTCGGGCTCCTCGGACAAGGTCGCCCTGCAATTCCCACAGGAACTCTTTCAGCCAGTGCCTCATCTCCTACTGACGACGTCCGTACCTTCTCAGAGCACATCATCAACATGACTAACACCTTGGATATCTAGGTCACGCACACCGAAGATGATGCCGCCAACCCAATTGAGAGACGGATTCATGGCAAGGTACCGACACCACCTTCTATCCTGCTGCTGCCATCCCTTGTGAGAATAGCCAAGCCCTCTTGGGATGCACCTGCCTCACTGACTCCCACAACTAGGAATATTGAAGCTCTCTACAGGATTTCTCCTTCTCAATCTTCTTGGCTGCTGGCACACCCCAAGCAAAATTCTGCGATTGTTGAAGGATCTCAGCAATCGTTCGCTCGTAAGATGTCCACTTCTCCTGCAGACCGAGAGGCCAAGAAGGTCGACGGCCTAGCAAAGAAGGTCTATTCCTCTTCCATTCTGGGACTCAAGGTCGCCAACTATAATGCCTGTATGTGGGCTTACATACAGTGCTTAATGGAGAAGATCTCGTCCACAGTTCTGGATGACTGTCATCATCACTTCAGCCCGTCACTCTACGGACTGCTCGGCCAAGTCCATTGCCCTTAGAAGGCATGCTTGGCTCTGCTAGTCAGATCTCAACCCAAACGCAAAGGTTACCATCGAAGACATGCCCTTCGGCGACGCAGGCCTATTCAACCGCGAGACTGACAAGCAGCTCAACTTCAAGTATCATATGAAGGCGGCCGCCAAGAAGCACGGTATGTCTACTCCTTCTCAGACTCTGTTTCGAAAGCGCCAGAGGCAATGGTATGGCCAGGGCCAGCGACCCTTTCAACAGGACCGCCCATACCAACATCAGGAGCACCAGAGGCAGTGCTACCCATCCCACTCCTCTTCTTCTTCTGACCGACGCCAGTCCCCTACTCGGTATCATAAGAACCGCAGATGGGATACCGACCAGGGCAAGAAGAAATCCTGAAGGGTCTGTCGCTCCCTCCACCTCCTTCTGTGACACCCTGAGGCCCTTTTTTAACATCTGGGCCTCTGTGACTTCCGACTCGTGGGTCCTTGACATTGTCTGTAGGGTCTACACCCTCAAGTTTGAAGAGATCCCTCCAACAGGAGCTGTTGATTCCACACACCTCTCAGACACCCTTCTCAACGAAGTACGCACTCTTTTGGACAAGGGTGCAATCTCTCCTGTCAACCCTTCTCAAGCCCCTACATGTTTCTTCTCCAGATATTTCACGGTTCCCACGACTGATGGGGGCATTAGACCGATTCTGGACTTGAGATCTCTCAACTCCTATCTCGTCTACCGTCAGTTCCATATGGTAATTCTTGCTTCTATTCTGCCCTTGTTGTCCCAGGGCCTGTGGTTCGCAACGATCGACCTGAAGGGAGCACGTGCCTAATTCCACGTGCGGATTCAGGAGAGCCACTGGAGATTCCTAGCCTTAGCCATCGGTCCCGACATGTACCACTACAATGTCCTTCCCTTCGGTCTCTCCACGGCTCAGAGGGTCTTCACCCAAGTGCAAGTCTTCCCATACCTGGACGACTGGCTCTTTGCCACCCCCTCCGTGGACGAACTGCAAAGAGATGTAGGCTTCGCCCTCTCCCTCCTCGCATCCCTCGGGCTCATGGTAAACCTGGAGAAGTCTCATCTTTCACCATCCAGAAAGATCAAATTCATCGGGGACGTCCTCAACTCCAAAGGATGTGTCGCCTATCTCCCTCAGGACCGTTTTCATGCTCTCTGCTCCTTGGTCAGGACTTGCCTCGCCCACAGGCGAGTGCAGGCCAGCAATGTCCAGGTAGCCCTAGGCCACATGGCCTCGACGACATTCGTGACCCCGTGGGCAAGACTGCGTTTTCTGCCCCTTCAAGCATGGTTCCTGCCAGCCTTCAATGCACTGACAGACCCTCCGTCCAAGTGGCTCACTGTCCCGAGACCCATCACCCGCTCCCTCCACTAGTGGCTCGTCTCCCGGAACGTCTGCGTCGGCATGCCTTTTTCTCCGCCGCAGCCTCAGGTCACCCTGACCACAGATGCTTCCATGGAAGGTTGGAGCGCCCACATGTCAACCCTCTTCATCAAGGACAAGTGGTCTCTCGCAGAACAGTGTCTCCACATCAATACCCTGGAGATGCTGGCTGTGGGAAAGGCCCTGAGAGCTTTCGAAACGAACTTGGCCAACAAGGTAGTGCTTTTGTTGACGGACAACACCACAGTCATGTACTACCTCAACAAACAAGGGGGTACCAAGTCATCACGATTTGCATCTGGGACTGGTGCATCCCAAGTGGGATTCTGCTCCAAGCAATTCACTTGCCAGGAGAGGAAAATGACTTGGCCAACCAGCTCAGCAGGTCTTCCTCAGTCTGCCACGAGTGGAGGCTCCACCCCGAAACAGTCGACAACCTCTTCAGTCGGTGGGGAGCTCCCCATATTGACCTCTTCGCAACTGCTCTCAACAGCCACTGTCCCCAGTTCTGCTCCCGAGCACGCAACAAGAACTCCCTCGGATACGCGTTCGCCTTTGCTTGGTCAGGAGAGATGCTCTACGCCTTCCCTCCATTCCCACCACCAGGGTTGTGTCCAAAATGACAATCCTCGTCACTCCTTGGTGGCCGAGACAGCTATGGTTTCCGTTCCTGATCCACCTCTCCAGGAGACACTTTTTCCGGCTTGAGTTCCGTCCGGACCTTCTCACTCTGCAGGAAGGTAGAGTTGTCACCCAGACATCGAGAACCTACCGATGGTGGCGTGGAGACTACGTCCCTAGACCAGCTGCTTCCCTCGGTACAGACTGTGATTTTGGCTGCCCTGAAGCTGGCTACCAAAAAGTCCTACGATTCCAAATGGAAGAAATTCTTGGATTTCCTCTCTGTGAGAGGCCTCTCTCCATCCCGTGTCGACAATGATGCTGCTGGAGTTTTTGATGGCACTTTTGGATGCGGGACTGTTCATTAAGTGTTATCTTCTGCCATCTGTTCCCATTTCCAGTTTGATGGCAAACTTTCTTTTTTCAGAGACCCTCTTGTGAAGAGTTTCCTGAAAGGCTGCAAGAATCTTCATCCTCTGGTCTCGATACTGGCACCTGCTTGGAGTTTGGACGCTGTGCTGTCTGCTCTGCAATCCAAGCCCTTTGAACCCATGACCACTTCGGACTTGAGACTCTTGACTTGAAAGTAGGGTTGCCATAAGTCAGGACCTCCAAACCGGGACAAATGTAGGGCAACATTTTCAAATGTAGGACACGTTTTTTAAAAAATGGAGGACATGCAAAAAAATTGAGGTTTTTTTAAAAAATCTTAATATAAATGCATGTTTTTTACGCATGATCAAAATGGAGGACATTTTGGCATTATTCCTAGACAGATGGCAGAAATGGACTTGCCCTCGGGTTCAACTGTACTTCTCAGAAGTGTGTACTTGGGCAAGGGACTGTGGTTTTTCTTCACTGCGCATGAGTTTGTAAAAATCACAGCGAGTTACATTGGACGTGCCTCAGAGGCTTGTTGATATCAATATCACCACCACCATCATCATCATCACCACTATAATTGGCCAAGAAAGGCAGACTTGTTAGCATTCAAATCGCCATAAATACACAGAAAATGCACTTGCATATATTTAATAATAAAAATAATTTAAAAAAACAAGGCAGGGATGTATATATTTAATAATAAAAATTAATGTAATAAAATAAAAAAACAAGCAATAATAAAAATTAATGAAATAAAATAAAACAAGCAATAATAAAAAATTAATGAAATAAAATAAAGACAAGCAATAATAAAAATTAATAAAATAAAATAAAACAAGCAATAATAAAAATTAATAAAATAAAATAAGCAATAATAAAAATTAATGAAATAAAATAAAACAAGCAATAATAAAAATTAATGAAATAAAATAAAAACAAGCAATAATAAAAATTAATGAAATAAAATAAAAACAAGCAATAATAAAAATTAATGAAATAAAATAAAAACAAGCAATAATAAAATTAATAAAATAAAATAAAAATAAGAAATAATAAAAATTAATGAAATAAAATAAAACAAGCAATAATAAAATTAATAAAATAAAACAAGCAATAATAAAAAGTAATAAACTAAAACAAGCAATAATAAAAATTAATGAAATAAAAACAAGCAATAATAAAAATTAATGAAATAAACTAAAACGAGCAATAATAAAAATAAAAATAAAATAAAAACAAGCAATAATAAAAATTAATAAAATAAAATAAATTAAGTATTTTATATTTTTAAATATAATTAAAAAAACCCAAAATACCAAGGCAGACCTAATGGCCACTGACTCAGCTTTCCTCCAATTCCTTCTCCTCCTCCTCCTCTTCCCCAATTCTGCCCTTCAAGGCACCCTTCCTCCTCCTCCTCCTCAAGGCTATGGAATCCTGGGAACTGTAGCTCTGTGGACCATTGAGCCTCCTTTTGTCAAGAGAGCTCTGGTGCCACAAGAAACTACAATTCCCAGAATCCTATAGCACTGAGCCATGGATGTTTAAGGGGGGGGGGGTCAAACTATTTCTGCAGCCTTTTGCTACCCCAAAGCCCTTCCTATTTACAAGCAAGGCAAAATCTCTTCCTTCCAAGCCATTGAAAACCAACCCAAGTGGTTCTTTCTCATTGGTCAGCTTCGGGAGAAATTTGCATATTACAAGTAAAGGTGTTTAGGGCCTCAAAAACGATCCTGTGATAAAGAATTACAAGAATACTGACGCAGCATACATTTAAAAGATGAGGTGTTTAGACTCCCAGTGAAACATGAACCATTTATGGCCTTTTTTTTTCCTCACTGTAACCTGGAAAGTAATGCCTTTTGCAAGACATATATACCAAGTGGGCTGGCAATAGCTCTGAGTGGCAGATGTCCTGAAGACCTGCTCTCTAGGCTGAGCCAGGCAGGGAGGCAGGGAGGGTGGGACACAGCCACGGGGAGGAGTGGAGCTGCCTCCAGGGCCTCGCTGGGGGGGGGGGGGGAGTCCTGGGGGCGGGGCCAAACGGGGCAGGACTGTGTGGCCCCGCCCAAAACTGGGAAAGTCCCGCCCCCAGGTGGGATATGGCAACCCTACTTGAAAGACAACCTTCCTTGTGGCCATCACCTCTGCTCGCCATGCGGGCGAACTTTGTGCCTTGCGGAGGGACCAGCCTTTCCTTAGGTTCCATAAGGATAAGGTTGTCCTCCATACTGACATATCTGCCTTCCACATGTGTCAGGACATTGTTTTATCGACCCTGGCCCCAAACCAGACCACTCACACCAAACGCCGCTTGCACACCTTGGACGTTCGGAGGGCTTCTATTTGGACAGAACTATGGGTTCGAGCCATTCCGAGAGACTTTTCCAATGCTACTCAGAACCGAAAAAGGGACTGCCTGTGACTGCGCAGAGGCTTTCCAAATGGGTGGCTGGTACCATCCACCTCTGCTATGAACTGTTGGGAAGACCTCTCCCAGCCAGGGTTCAGTCCCATGCAACTAGGGTGGTAGCGACATCCTCCACCTTTCTGACTGGGGTCTCTTTCGCGGATGTCTGCAAAGCTGCTGTTTGGTCACAGCCATTTACTTTCATCAAACATTATAGGCTGGACTCCAGGGCCAAACGGGACACAGCTTTTGGGAGGGCAGTATTGGTTTCAGGTTTACATTGATTGCACTGCATTTCCTTTGTTTACATGTTGTTGAAGGGAATGTCTTTTGCCAGGTTGGCGTGGTTTACAACATTCCTATGGTTTACATACAGGTCTTGCATGACCTAATGCACTGTTTTACCTTTGACTTGAACAGGCTGACTGCTTTGATTAAACTAATAAACACAGCTCACATGATTTTGGGTTCAACTTTTTTATTGTGATTAATAAACACAACTTGTTTGAACCTTACTTGGTGTCGTGACACTCCCTCCACCACTGACTGAAGCTTGTCAGTCTAACCCATTTGTATGATTCGCAAAGACCACAAAGAAGGAGGAAAGCTTGCATACCCGTAACGGTATTTCTTTGAGCGATCATCTGTGAATACATACAAATTCCACCCATCCTCCCCTCAGTGTCCTGCTCTACATCGGCTCATTCTGTCACTTACGCAGCGTAAATTTCGGAACTGGGAAAAGAGCAGGAACGCAGGGGGGCTTATAAGGGATGGGCGGAGCTACTGCCAAAACGTTGCAAATTTAACTTTGCCCAGTGATTCCAGAAGTTTTCTGAGCAGCACTGTGCAGGTGCAATACAACCCATTTGTATGTACAGTGGTACCCCGGGATACGAATTGACCGCGTTACGAAATTTCCGGGTTACGAAAAAGTTAGATTTTAAAAAACTGTTCCGGGTTACGAAAGATTTTTCGGGTTACGAAATTAATTTCGGCGCGAAATTTAAATCGGAAGCGCGGCTAGCGGCTTTCCAGCGCCTTTTCGGGTTGCGAAATGTATCGGGTTACGAACGGCGCCGCGGAACGAATTAATTTCGTAACCCGAGGTAGCACTGTATTTACAGATGACCACTTGAAGAAATACTGTTACAGGTACGCAACCTGTCCTTCTCCCGACCACGAATCAAGTGACTTTTTCTTGTTCTCAGAAATGAAAAATCCATTGTGGGGTCACCAATTTGACAACACAAATAACGTCATTCATGACGTGGAAGAGCGGTTTAAGGCATAATCTGCAGACTTCTACAATAACAGTATTCAGAGGATCAAGAAATGCTGGAAAAAATGTGTAAATCTGGATGCTGACTACATGGAGAAAAGTTAACTATAAATCAAAACAAACTTTCTGTAAAATATTTTTAAAGGTGATAATTAAAACTTCATGATACCCCATCGTATACTGCCAAAAACAGTGCAGAGTGATTAGGAATTTGAAAATAGGACAGAGAATAACTTACTTCACCTCCATAAGAGACAAGAGGAGAAATCTCACACTGAATTGGAACATCACAGGCATCCTTCAAACTAAGGAAGAAAAACAAAACGTTAGGCAAGAGAGAGAAGCTTTGGCTTGGATATTCATTTCTTTGCATTTCAAAGACGTTTGTTAATAGATTAGCATTTTGCTCTGCTCCTGCCAAGAAAAAGTTTAGCAGCAGTGTGGAAAGAAACCAAAATGATGTTCATGCAGCAGGTCCATCACATGTATCCATAGGGATTAGTTAAGCGTGCAACATGAGCTTGATAAAAATATATACCAAGAAAGATGCAATAGAAGCAACCAATAATAGGAAGTACAAGATTTAAGTGCTCCTTTCAAATATTGTCTCTCATTCCAGAGAAAAGTTAAACAAAGCAAAAAATAAAGCCATTTCAGTACACTGTATTACAAACTGAACTTTCCATTTTAGGTCTGCCTCAAACAGAATGAATTTTTTGGGCGCAAAGTTTTAAAATCTGTAAGTTGGCCAAGTAAAGCTTTAGGTCATAAATCAGTACTGGCAAAATTTAAATCAACAAGCCTGACACATCAAGATTTGCACTACTGTATTTCAGTATGCAAGAAAAGTGAATATTATTTTTCTGCCTTAAGTCCTCTGGGATGCTTAAGGAAAATGTGAACACTTTCATATTAGCAGGAGACATATTCTGTTTTTTGTTTTTGCTAGATTCTCCAAACTCCAGTGAAAACAAGGGCCTGTGGAGAGCTAGTGGAAGTTCTCCTCAGAGGTATTTGCCTCTAGAGCAGGGGTGGGCAATGAGTGGCCTGTGGACAGCATGTGTCCCCCTGAGTCTCTCAAGGAACACAGCTTTTCAAAAAGTTTAGGGCCTCTCCTCAGCTTAAAACAGCCAGAAGGGACTGAAACATGATGCAAATGTCACCCAGAGCCATTGGAGGGCATTGGGAGAAATTTGGAGGTTTTTTTTTTTGCAGTGAAGGTGCACCCCCAAAGGTTCTCTGGGGGCCCAATGCAGCCCCCTAGCTTTCCACAATCGCCTATTCCTGCTCTAGAAAGTAGGTTTGTGGGTGACTGACAGAAATATTTCCCCAATCCTATCATACAATTTTTTTTAAAGGATTGGGCACAGGGTTCAAGAGAGAACAAAGATATAAGTACCATGTGTGCAGAGCTTTGAAGGATGCTAGAACTTACACCATTTCTTTGCTTCTTAGCAATGGTGGGAGAAGAAAAGACTCTCTCTCTTTCTCAACCACAGAAGATGAGAATTAACTCTCTTTTGCTCAGAGTATGGTTTTTTTTAAATAGTGTCTATGTAATGGATTTTTTTTTAAAAAAAAATGACTCTCCCACTTCCTTGCAAAGTGTCTGAGGATTTTGTTAGGGCAGGGGAATTGCTGTCAAGAAATATAGATGCTGACTACTAAGCTGAGCTAATATATGTGGACCTCGCTGGCTTATGTGCACACACTTTAAGGAGATAAGCAACATGCATGATCGGCTCTCATACGACTCATGGACTTCAGGGGATGTCCGGAGTGGCAGAATTTACCCACCACAGAGGGTCTGACAATATTTGATGTGATGTGATTTGTTTGATATTTGATGTTTTTAATCTGTTTTTTCCTTTCTATATGGTAATTTTATCTATTCCTCTTTTAATTGTTATTATCTTAGAATGTACGCCTTGGGCAGGCTTTTATTTACTCCTAATTTTACCGACTTTGTACAGCGCTGTGTATAATTATAGCGCTATAGAAATAAAGTTTAATAATAATAATAATAATAATAATAATAGTGTATGTGTTATCATTAATTCTAGAAAGCCATTGTTTAGATATCCTTTTATGGGAAGGGATAAATAAGACAATATATAGATATAAAGATACCTACTCTAGTTGCAACTATCAAGAGCAGAGGTAGGCAACCTGCGGCCCGCGGGCCGGATGCGGCCCGGCGAGGCCTTGGGGCCGGCCCCAGCCCGGTCCTGCCGCCGATTGTCGCCGGGGTCTTTGGGGGGCAATTGTCTATAGAAGCCTCAGAAACATGCATTTATATTAACATTTTTTTAAAAATCAGCAAATTTTTTCACGTGTCCTCCTTTTTTTTTAAAAAAACAGTGTCTTCCATTTGACAATTTTGTCCTACATTTATCCTGGTTTATTTATATATTTAATTTTTTTAAAAAAAATTATTTAATTATTTATTTTTTGGCTTCGGCCCCCCAGTTGTCTGAGGGACAGCAACCCGGCCCCCGGCTCAATAAGGTTGCCTACCCCTGATCAAGAGGATTAAGACCCAGGAATGTTAACAGTCCCTTCAGGCCACCTGATGCCATACTGTGGAATATATTGTAGAGCTGTCATTAAATTACAATTAAACCCAAACTCTACAAAACAGTGATACCTTTTTGGAGCCAAATAAGAAGTGCAAAATATATTAGTTTTCTATACTGTTCAAGTAGGACAATCTTCAAGCTACCAGAAGCCGCTCATTCCCAGGCTTTTAAAAAAATGGGTGTGAACATGCAGAGAGCCCTCTGAGGGCTGGTATACAGTCCTCCCTCAATGGTCACCTGAGAGACCAAAAAATAATCTAGTAGCTGCAACAATGGAACTTGCCTCTAAGCCACTATGGATTATGCTCTGGTTTATCATATCTCATCTCACTCCACTTTTTTGCTTTTAGGGTGGCCTTTATGAAAATTTAGTTGCTAAATCAGGTCTTAAAAGAAGACAGCAGCCAGTTTTCTTTCACTTTATAAAATAGGGAAGACACCACTCAGAACAAAGTCTTTCAAGAGCTGAGGCTAAGTCTAAAGAACGCATTATACTGCTGATTTTTTTTTAAAATTGGGACATTTGAACAATATGTTTAATGGAAGCAGGGAGTGAGGAGAGAAAATAAAAAGCCCAAATATTGGAAAGGATATATTTTACATTTAAAGCCAAATAAAGATAAAGCTCAAAAGGACCTTGAAAAATACTTACAGTCAACTCTGCTTTTACTATTTTGTTTTTAAGTGGCATGAAAACTATCATCCTTTGGCCTGCGAGGGAGTGAACAGGCAGGCCCAGCTCCACCAGGGCTAGCCTCAAGAAGAAGAGCCCTCCCTCCAGTCCATCTACCTTGGTCCAGGCCTCAGAGGGAGAGAATAACCACTGGACCTCATCCCCTTTCCCACCACCATTCCCTTCTCCTTTTGTATCGTGTCTTTTAGATTGTAAGACTGAGGGCAGGGAACCGTCTAATTAAAAATAATAATTGTAAGCCACTCTGATAGCCTTTAGGGCTGAAGGGTGGGGTATAAATACCATTAATAATAATAATAATAATAATAATAATAATAATAATAATTTTGACTGGATTTATCTTAATACTTGGGAAGATCCCTTGGAATTTTGCAATAAAAACAAAATGAGAGACTGAGGCAAGTGGGGATTGTAGTTTACAGTTAATACCCAATTACAATAGAGATCCAATACAGTAAAAGCAGCACAAATATTGTGTGGTTATGCCTACAAATAGAAGGGAGATACAGAATCTAACCCTGACCCCTACACACACACACACCAAAAAAGTACTACAGCCATAATTTGTAGACAAAGCAGTTATTGTCTTAAAGATACTTCACAGTTTTCCCAGAGGAACCTAGCTCACCTGTTCCTTAATTTCAGTCATGGCAAGAAGCTACAGGATTCAACGATCAAACATGCAGTGCCTTCCTAGTGTCTGATTGTCTACCATTATATCAAGTGTTCCTACAAGACAAGTGTGTCATAGCAACAAACATCCCCTGAAAAAAGCAGGCTAAGCACTAAGATCCCACATGCTGCAGAAAGATCTCCCAGTCAAAGCCCAAGTACAGACCCATCACCATGCAGCTCCAACAACCCAGTATATTTACTTGTGATTGACATCAGCTTGGTTCATATTTGATCTTCCATTAGTACAGCTGTCACATGGGAAGAAAAAGGGATTAATGAGAAGGTAAGCTAAAATGGGATATGCCAGATCAACTCAGCAGACTTTCCTGATTGTCCTATATGATGCCTGTGATGGCATGTTTGTTTCATCGATAGTTCCATCTAAAAGATGACCTTGAGTCACCATGTGCTAAACAGAATGACAATGATGGGTAACCCATTCTTCTGGTTCTAAATAAACAAACCCATTCACACCTATCACGGATCAGTTTGATTTTTGCTCTCAGTTCTAGTACTGGATTGAAGAAATATTTTGGCCATTTTTCAGAACATAGATTCCTGCCCAAGAGAAATGATCCCAGACAACTTTTTGATCATGCAAACACAATGCTGACAAATCTGAATGAGGTTCAGAGACACTTCAAAAATGGTGCAGTGGTTTGAGTGTTGGACTACGACTGTGGAAATCAGATTTGATTACCTGCTCAGCCATGGACACCCACATGGATACCTTGGGCAAATCACACACTCTCAGCTCCAGAAAACCCTGTGATAGGTTCACCTTCGAGTTGCCATAAGTTAGCAATGACTTGAAGGCATCAAGCACACACACACACCCCCAGACAAGACAGCTAAGGATCATGCTGGTTCTGTTTTTGAATACTCAAGTATGAACAAAATAATCCCTTATTACAAGCAAGTGGTCCATTAAAACAAATGTCTTCTCTGTGTGGCTGCAGCTCTCCCAAATCTTGACTGTTATGAAGCATTTATTGCAGCTATTCTCCATCCCATAATTTAGTTCACTGGACTGGCAAGCTTACATTAATTATTTTATCCCATCCGTGGTGGTGGTAGGCTGCTTCATACCAGTGATGGACAGGCCCAAAATTAAAAATGAACTGGACCAAACAAAAGCGGATGAGGCCATTTCTACTCACCCTTTTTTTACACACCATTTTCTCTCTCTCTTCATCATCTCCATCAACGCTTACCAGTTGTACCTCTCTTTTTGCTCACCTCTGCCTTCCTCACTAACATAAGGCAACCACACAAGCAAACTCACGAGTTCCCATCATACCAGCTAAGCTGTCTTTCTGAAGTACAGCATTCTAGTCTGGCTACATCTATTCCTCTTGATTTCTCCCTGTCTCTCTTTTGGTATCCGTTGCTTTTGCTAAGTAAAGGTAAAAGGTAAAAGTTTCCCTTTTGACAAGGTTGTCAAGTCATGTCTGACTGTGGGTCAGTGCTCATCTCTGTTACTAAGCCAAAGAGGCAGCATTGTCTTCTTAAACTCTGTGATCATGTGGCTAGCATGACTGCAGAATGCTATTACGTTCCCACCAAAGTGGTACCTATTTATCTACTTGCACTTTTACATGCTTTAAAACTGCTAGGTTGGCAGAAGCTGGGACTAGCAGCAGGAGCTCAATCTGTCATGCGGTGTTTGGGCCTCAAACTACTGACCTGCTGATCTAGCAATTGTCAGAGTCAGCATATTGACTGCTGAACCACTGTGTCCCATTGCTAAGTACACAAGGCAAAAAGAGCCAGGGATAATAGCTTCAGGTTCATTTCCGGGCACAACTCAAAGTGCTGGTTAAGACCTTAAAAGCACTGTATAGCTTTGGCCCAAACTATTTGAAAGACTATTTTCCTATGTGATCTTAGCTTTAAGATCCTTTGGGAAGAACCTTCTTCTATTCCCATCACCATCACAGATGAGGACACTGGAAAAAGCCACCTTGGTGGCTGCTCCCAGGTTGATCTTCCCTCCCATGGGAGACTAGGATGTTACCCTCCCTGATCTCCTTCTGTCAGCAGGTAAAGAAAGACTTTATTATTTGAACAGGCATTTGATAACTAAGTGGGCAATGCAGGAAGGTGCTGAATTGTTATTACTAGTGTCGTTTTTAAATGATTTTATACCGTTTTAAATTACTGATGCTTCAATATGGCAGTTTATTAATTGTTTCTTAACTTTTTAACATGACAATTTTGTTAGATGTACCTTGTCTAAATTTTTGTTGACCTTTTGTCAGGGGAAAGTTAAGAAAGCTGAATGCCGGTTTTCCATAGCAAACAAGAGTGTGTGAAGTATGTGAAAGGTGAAATCACAACCTCAGATCGAAAGTCTCCACAGACATAACTCCATCCCTGATTTAGCCACTGAACTCCTTCTTGCTTCTGTTACCCCAGAGAGGCTGAGGCACTAGGTGCATACCTACATCTCACAATAGCTGGATCTATTTTCCAAAGAAATGAGTATCATTATCTTTGGTTTACTCTGAGTGTGGGAATCATGGAGTGCTAAGATTCCATCCACTTTTTCCCAAATCCACACTTTCAAGACTGTAACAGATGCGATTATGAATATTAAGTTGTGTGTGGCCAACAAAGAAGAAGAGCCCTCCCTCCAGTCCATCTGCCTTGGTCCAGACCTCAGAGGGAGAGAAGAATGCTGGACCTGATCCCCTCCTCCCATCACCATTCCCTTCTCCTTTTGTGTCGTGTCTTTTTAGATTGTAAAGCCTGAGGGCAGGGAACCGTCTATTATCCCCTCTGTTGTAAGCCGCCCAGATTCCCAGTGATTGGGCGGCATATAAATAAATCCTATCATTATTATCATTATTATTATCATTATTATTATCATTATTATTATTAAAACAGTATAAAACAAATCCAGTGAGGTCTGCCAGTTGTTATCCTCCTGGCAAATGTGAAAGAAGCAGCAGCATCAAGACAAAAGGCCACAAGCACAGTGGTGTGAAGAAGAGGAGGAGGAACCCAGCAACAGTATCAACAGGAGGAGAAGGTTGCTGGCGCTGAACAGTACTTTATTTGATGCAAGGCTTGCAAGGATGCAGAATGGGGGGATCCTCGGAACCACACTGCCTTGGAAAGAGTGGCTTGGACAACTGCTTGTCTCATAGCACAGGCAACTGTCCATGCCAGCCCTCTTTGAGCAACCTGGCATTGAGGACTTACCTATAAGCCATACATTGAAGAAAATGGCAGCCTAGCATCAGCAGCCTTTTCCAACTGCTATTGCCACCTCTTTCTGTGTAAACTCAGAGAGGTTTGCCACAACAGTATTATATCCACAGTGCAATTATATGATTTTTTTTATTTTTATTTAGGTATTGATATGTGTAAATACAGTCAGAAGCAAATACTACTAGTTGAGAAGCCTGCTACAAAATATGGATGAAAAGACTATCCACAGGAACATCCAGCATGTCTGAATATTGTTATAAATAGACAGCAAGATTATCCAGCCTTATAAGGCTTACTCACACTACAAATTAGAAGTGGAAGTTAAAAGGCAGAAGAAGGCAAAAGTCATCTTACCAGGGAATGGCAGGAAGGCGTGTCTTATTCTCATCCACGAAATGACCACCAGCATTGAGAACCCAGCGGTGATGCAGTGACATCAGAGAGTGCCGTGCAGTGGTGGGGTTATCCTTACCATTTTGGCTATCTGCATTCTTCAAAGGGGAGAACTCGTCTTCTCGCAGCACTTCATAAACCACAAAATTCCTGATAGCAAAATAACGGAGAGATGTTAGAAATCAAGTCTTTTTAGCTTTCTGAAAATGTTCTATTAAATTTGAAGGAAGCCAGCCAACATTCTAGAAGCTTCTAAAGATTCGAAATTATACTGTGAAGAGCAGAGCAACACAAGATACAGGAATAAGCTTAAGTGCTAAACAGAATGAAAGGGGACTTGCAAAAAGCCGAGAAACCCAGCCCCAACCAATTTTAACTCTTGCCTGAAGACCCCATTAATTTCAAAGTTCTCAGAATGGGACTATGCACCAGTTTCACAGTAACTGTTTGCACTCATTGCTACTTTACCCACCGATGAGAAGGAAAAGGTGGACTCAAGTAAAGCAATCCTTGGGATAGTCTCCTGCTGACTTATTTGTCCAGTACAGATCCAAGGCTGTGGAATTCTCTCACATGGAAACTACATTGACTCTCTCCCTGCTGTCCTTCTCAAGATAGAATGAATGGATGCCCCTCACTCTTATATAGTTTTATAAATGCTTAGGCATTTCAGCTTGTTCTCAACACCTTGTGCAAGACATTTAAAAAAAATCTGATGAATGAAATTGTCAGTTCTTATCTCTGTTGCCCATACACAGAATTTCCAGGCACCTCATCTTCCATCCTTCTCACATCCCATAACCATGAGGCTTACAAGACTTACCATTTATGCTTGGATTTTGCTCTTTTATTTTATTATTGAATGTTTAATTTTTTATATACACAGCCCTGACATTTTCATTCAGATGGAGGCATGGGATATAATATACTATGATAAATAAATAGAATTACTTTTAAAACAAAATGATACACCAAAATTAAGATGACAAAAGAACATTATCAGAGCTGGGAAACAAAGAGCTGGGGAAACCCAACGACCTACTTGGCAAACTGGAAAATGTCAAAAACAAATTTCTCCATCTTAATCCCATTTGGTTTGTCTGGCGTCAAAGGTTTCCCAGTGGCCACATCAATGTATGGGATCTTCTTCTGAGCTATGTGGTGTTGTAGTTGGGATTCATGAACACTGGAACATCAAGGTAAAAATAAACAGAGTTTGAAATGCACCAGGATCTACTGGGGGCCACTAGCCAAATGAAACACCCCTGTCTCAGATGTTTGAGTCAAAGCATATGAAAAAGCCATAACCTTCATGCTATGAACCAGATAGTTTTTTAGATTCTCACTAAATATCAATGTATCTCCAAAAGCGGACTTGATATCCAATCACTCTGGCAGAAAATACACCTATCTGCAATTGGATCTCCATGTTTTCTTCTTTTCTTTTCTTTGGCTGTAAAGGAATAAAAGGTATCATCTACAGAAGACTTGCTAATAAAAGTCACTACCACTTTTGAATCCACCTAACACAATGTAACACTTCATGGTATAGATATCAGTGCAAGCAGGTAGCATGAATACATGCCCAAGTATGCACTGATTTTTCATAATTTTCCTTAAAGAATCCAACTCACTGGTTTTAATCTAAACAGTCTCTCACTGATTCCAGTTTAAGCCAGGCATAACTGGCAAATTACATGAAACCAGATCTGACATTTATCTATAGAGATACTGTTAGGATGGCTGCAAATCATCCAAGTGGCAATTATTTTATGGTGGGATTAGCACACAAAAGTTAAGTAGAAACTAGGCATTTTCATAAGCAAATACCACTGAGTTTTCAAAATTACAGGTTGGCTGATCATGTTCCAAGCTTTATTTGTTTAGTTCTTTAAAATGAGAAAGTAAGGACCTCCTTCCTTGGAGGTCTTTAAGCAGAGGCTAGATGGCCATCTGCTGGGGATGCTTTGATTTGGATTTCCTGCACTGCAGGGGGTTGGACTGGATGGCCCATGAGGTCTCTTCCAACTCTATGATTCTATGTAATCAGCACATAGCCATTATACCCTACAGTATCAAGTGTAAAGCTTCTTCTAGACAGTATTATCTCAAGATTCATAGAATATAGTTGCATGTTTTAATATCCCATGGGACATTAATGGACCCAGAAAATGACCATATTCTATAATAGATTAAGGTAAAGAGAATCTGCCTCTTAACATCTATTTTAAATAGATTAAGGTAAAGAGAATCTGCTCCTTAGCTATTTTTCTCCTTGCAGACTGAAGTTCTCTCCAAAACCCAATTCAAAGAAGCATTCAAATATGTTTCTCCACTCTTTCCTCCAGCCTGATGTGATATAGTCTAGGGAAAGATTTACTATTTAATCCTATTAGAGATACATATTGGACATGTTAACTGGAAAATGCTAACACCAGAGGACTATTGTTAACTACAGAGAGGGAAAATATATTAGAAAAACTTACTTTCCCAACCATTTAAATTTGTTTTTTAAAGCTTGAAGCTGTTTTTATTTTGTTATGCCATATTGTGTTCTCACTGGGTTTTTTTTTTTTAATTGGATTTCCAATAGTGTTATTTCTTTTTCTGGGTCACCTTGACAACTTTCCTATAGGACAGCATATAGGTATTGTTAATATATTATCAAGAAAGGTTTTGGCATCCAATAGAGTCATCAGAAATATCTCCTTAGGACTACATTTCCTAAAGAATCCACAATTAAGGAATGTTCATACCTGACAATGTCTTTCAGAAAGTCCATCGTGAAGTAGTGGTTGGCAATGTTACCAGCATTAAAAAGCAGCCGACCATCAGGACTCCTTTTCTGTGCTGTGGCCAGAGAAATCTCACTATACTCCACTACCTTGTAAAGGCCACCCACTCGGCATACCACACCAACTGGCTCAGTGGGGTTGGTCTTTTCAACAACCTAACAGGATGGCAAAAAAATAAGCTCTGTGTCATTTTCAAAACTAACAAATTTTGTCTATAGCATACACTATTTTGGACTATAAAAAGAAGAAAAGGAGGAGGGAGAGATAAATGTTCCAGCAATTTTAAGACAAAATGTTTTTTTTTTATTTTAGTACGAGTTTTCATTGATTAAAAAAATCTCTTCTTAAGATGCAGTAGAGTGATGGACTGTTGTGGACTAGAGTCTGTTCAGCAGAAGCATCCAGGGCTATCCTTGGTTAGCTGGAATAACATATATGCTGAATATATGGTGGGGTTGAGTGGCAATAAAATGCAAGAAGTGCCATCTGCAACAAATTGTGTTAAGCTACCATTTACAAAAGGTAGCCACACAGTAGGTATAAACATACTGGCAAAATGCATGGAAAATAGAGATGATACTAAACAACAGAATCACAAAACCTCTGGTAACATAATAGTAGAGGAAAAGTAACAGGTGTAAACATATAACAAATAAAAGGTAGTACTGCTAATATTTACTACTTGGTATCATGCACTGGACAACATACTCCAAACATTTACTGTAATTCCCATTGACATAATATAAAATAAATTTTGTTGTTGTGTGCCTCCAAGTCATTTTTTACTTACGATGACCCTAAGGCAAACCTATCATAGTTTCTTGGCAAGCTTTTTCAGAGGGAGTTTGCCACTGTCATCCTCTGAGGCTGAGAGAGTGTGACTTGCCCAAGGTTTTTATGCTCAAGTGAGGATTTGACCCCAGCTCTCCAGAGTCGTAGCCCAACACTCAAACCACACTGGTTCTCAATAACATAAATTAGCCAATACCTATTATATGAGTTCCCCACAATGAATATAAAGATACCCTACATTTAAACAAAAATCAAAGCTATGAATTCATATACAGTCTTTGGAAAACTGCTAGAACAATGAGTTGCAAGAGTGCTGATGCACCCATAACCAGTATAGATAAATTTCAAAGTATCAATTCTTCTTAATATGACAACAAGCAAAGATTTCAGTACAATGAGTCTTCTTAACAGAGCAGTTTTCTTAGCAACAACAGTAAATCCTGTGTGGTGGTGTTTCCATTTCATCATACCGGACTTCATCAGTTGAATATGATTCCATGTGTGTTCCTCAATATCTATAACTTACTGTCATGTGGTTCTGGGAGTCTGCAAGCCCAGTGTGGCAAAATGGAAATGATACTACTCAAGCTCTTCCATTGTTGCTCTGTTAAGAAGGTTGCTTGTAAAAGTACAAATCCCAGGATTCCATAGGATAGAGCTACAGTGTTTAAAGTAGTGTAAAACTGCATTATTTCTAGAGTGCTGATGCACCCATAGCCAGCTTACCAAACATAATGTCCACAAGGGGAGGTGAGAAAACAACTCATTCTGTACAGTTATGCAAAGAATTATTACCTTTGCTCCACAATCTGCTCCTTTGTGTATACAGAATCCAATGAACCAAGGGTCAGCCACTTTTACCAAAATATTGTCTACACAGTACACATGAATGCTGCCAATGCCTCGCTGTTCCATGTCCTCTACAATATGATGAGCTCCCAAGGCGCGATACAGACCACCATTGCCATCTTTAAGAGGGGGTTGAGAAGAGGAAACATTTCAGTGTGTCGGGTACTTCTTACCTTGTTCTTATTTATTTCTGTGTAACTTTTTTTGACATTGCCATATGATGAGTCATCATATCTAACATTTATTTTTAAAAAAATAATTTAAAAATCATCAAGCCAACATCTCATTTGTTGCAGGTACTGATAACATCCAAGTTCAGTTGCTGACCAACAGAATGACAGAACTGACAGTTTACAGTTGGTATATCCACTTACTTTTGCACTGTATTCTTATTTGCAATCTTTTTTAGTATATCACTCTTTGTATGAAAAAATGGGATGAATAACCCTGCTCTGGAAATAGAGCAGTTTTTCCTATTCAGTGCATCAAGGTTTTTAAAATAAAGGAAATTAAATCCCTACTCAAGCTTGTCTCAGAGTTACCTGCTGGATATCTTTGTTGTTGTGTACCTTCAAGTTATTTTGGACTTATGGTGACCCTAAAGCAAACCTATCTTAGGGTTTTTTGGCATGTTTCTTCAGAGTGGATTTGCCATTGCCATCCTGATCACACAATATGTTGTTATGTTCAAGCGGGGATCTGAAGCCTGGTCTTCAGAGTCGTAGTCCAACACTCAAATCATTATATCAAACTACAACTTCAGAATCTGAATAATTACCAAATCAGACCTGTAAAGCTTGCTTGAGACCTGTGTTATTGGCTCATTCACTGGAGTCAGAGGGAAAGGAAGGGCAAATGCCATGGTGTCTTTGAAAAATGCTTTTGTAGATTGTAGTACCTGGTGCCATAGAAATTTTGCCTTTTTCCTCCAGAAGAATTTTCCCATCAAAGTCCATAGCAGGAAGCATCCCCTGTTGGAAGAATACTACATCCTCCTTTTTTAAGCCAAAATATTTGTGCTTCTGGAAGAATTCCCTTGTCAGTTCCATTGTTCTGCCACTTGTCATGATGTACCTGTTCAACATAAAAGCAGTATGACTCATAGTATGCAGCATGTTATGAGACATGCAATCCCTGGCCCTTCTCTACTACTAGACATCCACAAGTGTCAACCCCTAAAAGAGCCATAAGACCATTAATGTATGCCTCTTCATTTCAGTGTCCTGGGGGCTCTGAAAGTGTAGATGCCCAAGAATTCCACAGGGTCTGACATCCAAAATTTCAGGGCAAGTCAGTTCTCAGACAATAAAGAGGCTAACCTCTCGTTAGCAGCAAGAAATAAAACCTGTTAGAAAACTGGGAAGAGAAAGCCAACAAATGTAAACAGCCGTCTCTGGTCTAATGTGGCAATGCAGCCCTCCTTCACAATCAGGTAGCTTTATTTCTATCTGAGGCTTTAATATTGTACTCCATCATTGCACTTAAAATATAACAACTTTATTTATTTATTTATATCACACCTTTCTCCCAAAATTGAGAATCAAGCAGTGTACAATTTAAGAAAAAAATACAACTAAAATCATACAAAAATGTGAACATTAAAATAAGATTAAACTATCAAAATGGTTTAAAACTGTACTTAAAAAGATAAAATACCATTAAAAAAGTAAAAATCCTTTAAAACAATTCAGTCTAAAATAGTACATCACCCTCAGCACATTCTTTTGATTGGTGGGGGGGGGGGGGGAGGCGTACATCATCCGCATACTGATGGCACTGCACCCCAGAACTCCAGATGACCTCTCCCAGCAGTTTCATGTATCTGGTGACTAGCATAAGGGATAAAAGAGAACCTTGAGAGACCCCACAGGCCAATGGGTCAAGCAGGAGTCTCCCAACACCACCTTCTGGGTTCACTCCTCCAGGTAGGATTGGAGCCACTGTAAAACAGTGCCTCCAAATCTAAAGTGGCCCAGAAGGTTACTATGGCTGATGGTATCAAAACACACAAAGGGGTCCAACAGAACCAATAGGTTCTCAAACGGTGGAATAGGACCCACTGAGAGTGGCATGAGAACTGCTCAAGGGGGGCTCCAGACTTGGAGGCCCTGACCTTCCCACAACTTTTTATGTGTAAAATTTATACATACATTGAGTTAAATATTAATTTATTTAAACAAAACTTTTATAATTTTAATGATATTATTTCCTTATAAAATGTTAAAACATGAATATACACAAATGTGCAAATGAAAATATGCACACTAAATAAACATCATATTTCTATTCATATACTATGTCAAGTGTGGTGTGTGTGATCTCTGTATGCAGATATAAAAGGGGGTAATAAAATGTTTGAGAACCACTGAACTATGGCATCCTGTTTGGAACGGATCTGAAAAAAGTAGATTGTAATACACAAAAGCTACAAACCCCACCCCACCCATTTCCAGCCTGACTTTTTACCTTTAGGTGGGGCTTTTTCAGTTGGAGGTGTGTGTGTGTGTGTGTGTGTGTGGACATGGTTATATGGATTTAAATATGGTGCGTTACACAAAACAGAAAAAGATCCCTTTTGATAAGTTCAAAGATAAAAAGAGTCAAAATGGGATCTGGCTCCAACCTCAAAGTCAGGACAATTAATACAACTGTCATTAATACTTTGGCACTAGAGCAGTCATCTCCAATATGTATAGAACTTAACAGTACTTAACAATAAAAGCTACTAGGAGCTCAAGGTATCTACAAAAAGAGAAGGCTGTCTACTATACTTTTGAGGGGTTTTGTGCTCTGCCCTCTAGTCACTTTTTAATGTTGTTGTTCTGTGATCAGTTTTGAATATTCAATATTCTCTTACCATAGAGACAAGAAAAAAGTATGCCCGCTCCAGGAGGCAGCCCATTACATGTCTAAACAGGTTATGGTCAGAACAGCCCCTCTTGCAGAAGCACAGAGGGAGGACTATTGAGGGCATGCACGTCTTTATACCTCCACAGTTTCATAACTAAAGAGCCTAGTAATATTAAGTCTCCTGTGTACCTCCATCTATCATAACAAAATCTTCCAGCTAGGCAAAATGAGATGTTTCTAAGGTTGTGTGTAGAAACAATTTCAACTCAGGCAGTCCAAATTCTCTCTCTCTCTCTCTCTCTCTCTGTTTGTGTGTACACATGTGTGTGCAAGATGATGAACATACATTATTTCTTCCATATTATTTTACTGTTTTGCATGAGTCTATTGGGTTTTGCCTTTGGGAGTAGGCAATAAAACCTCTTCCTCTTACCACTTGAAATCTTATTCATCCACCTCTTCAGCAAACACTTCATGTATACAGTGGGCCCTTCCCCTTACGCAGGGAATCTGTTCCCCCCCTCCCCAATTGAAAACAATGGGGCTTGTGCACATGGCATGGCACATATGACATGGGCACGCTGTACTTTCAAGCACTTGTATATAAGCATGGGGTTTCGTTTTTAAAAGTGTCTAAACATTAAAAAAAATACTGAATTTCTTAAATAGCTGAATTCTGCACTAATCTCATTTTCTAAGCTATGAATTTCAGTAGTTACAAAATTGTGATCACTGAAACTCTGAAACTAGTGAAACTTTGAACCAACAAAGCCAAAATTGCTATCAGATACACATACTATAAATGTCACTGGTTACAAGAGCTTCCAGGATACTTACCAAGGAATGACACATTTGAGACCATGTTGTTTTTCAGCCAATTGCTGTAGTTTCAAGATTTTCTCTGCTTGAATTTGGAAGAGGGTTTTATGGGATGGCAGGCCGACATCATACATTCCTTTGGGGTATGAGACACCTAGCCTTGTCCCCTGTCCACCAGCTAGAAGAAGGACGGCAACTTTGCTCTGAGAAATCTGTCGGAGACCTAAACCAAATAAAAAAGATGAAAGTGAATTTTGTCACTGAGTCCAAAATAGCTCTAACAGATCCTTTCCTCCCAGTCATTAAAGTAGAAAGCTATTGAGTTATACAGAATTCTTTTCAGCTCCATCAGGAAATACTTTAAAAAATGTACTCTGCACATAGTCAAGTCATGATCTCTGTATCTTTGTTAAATTCCCTTGTGGGATCTCTGCCTCACTACTCCAAGGTTGTTTTGAACCCCTCCACACACATTAAGTTAAAAACAATGAAAAATTCCTAACATTCCTTTACATGAATAAGAGTTTTATGTCTAAATTCTAGTTAGATTCCTGAGAATCAAATGTTTCATTTACACATAGGAAAATAACGGTCATGCAGACATGCATACATCATTTTAAATAGTTTGGGTTTTAAAAGTCTCCATTATTGAAGGTAATTACTGAATTCTATTACTGAAAAGTAATCCCAGTACTAAAAAGTCTCCATCATCTGTGGCCTTCCTCATTTGGACTTCTTTTCAATATCCCACAAATTAAAACATTTAAATAAGCACATTAAAAACAATATTTACATCATTTTTCTGTTTATGGGCCCATGGGTTGATGTTATATGCAGAACCTTAGCATAAATCTTAAACTCATACATCCTTTTTGCTTGTCAGTTCACTGTCTCCTTTCCTGGTTTGGGAGATTTTGTCAGCCTGAATAATATGCAGACTGATGGTCCAGCAAAACTCAAGCAAGAAGGCTAGAAATTGTCATATGTGGCCTAGTGGAGGGAAGAGAAGGAAGCATGTGATTTTCTTTAAATATTCTTTAAAGAAAGGGACTTGATAGAAATAAACATAACCAACAAACCTTTTAAAATTATTTGTTTAGCAGGACCAGACAACCACTTGAAGAACAGCATTCAACAGGCAACTCCCATAACAGCACACAGACAACGCTGTGCTTCTTAACAAACAGGCAAGTTTGGCAACAAAACAAACTGGCTACAGTTTGGCTATGGATATTAATATGGATAATAAGATATAATATGCATATATTCGTCCATCCTGGAGGGAGAGAATGGGCAGGCCGAACGACATCGGGACTGCCCTGAAGAGACGGAGCCCTCCATCCATGGCAACAACTGCCACCTTCCATCCTAGAGGGAGAGACAGGGCAGGCCCAATGATCTCGGTCTGCCCTCAAGAGACTGATCCCTCCCTCCATGGCAACAACTGCCACCTTCCATCCTGGATGGACAGACGGGGCGGGCCCAACGACATCGGTCTGCCCTCAAGAGACTGAGGCCTCCCTCCATGGGAATAACTGCCACCTTCCATCCTGGAGAGAGAGACGAGGCGGGCCCAACGATATCAGCCTGCCCTCAAGAGATTGAGCCCTCCATCCATGGCAACAACTGCCACCTTCCATCCTGGAGGGAGAGACGGGGCGGGCCCAACAACATTGGTCTGCCCTCAAGAGACTGAGGCCTCTCTCCATGGGAATAACTGCCACCTTCCATCCTGGAGGGAGAGACGGGGCGGGCCCAACCACATCAGTCTGCCCTCAAAAGACTGAGCCCTCCCTCCATGGCAACAACTACCACCTTCCCTCCTGGAGGGAGAGATGGGGTGGGCCCAACGACATCGGTCTGCCCTCAAGAGACTGAGCCCTCCCTCCATGGGAATAACTGCCACCTTCCATCCTGGAGGGAGAGACGGGGATTGGAAAGGGGCTAATTTTGAATTGTATTTTGTATATATTTTTATTCCTGTAACCCTCTCGGATTCCTTGTGATTGGGCGGGCTATAAATAAATAATTTTAATTATTATTGTTGTTATTATTAAATGGGCATATTATAACAAAAAGAGAAACATAGATATAGTTCATTAATGTGAATTTCCTTACTGGTTGGTAAATATATGGTAGTTTGCGAACTCACAATTATTTAACAACTTTACTCACTACCTCTTCTTCCAATAGAACAGATGAAAAAAATGGTCCAGAAAAAAATGACCTTTATAATAATAATAAAATAATAATAAAAGCTTTATTTATATACTGCTTTTCCAATATGATCAAAGCATAAACCTGTACCTCCCCAAAAGAACCTTTTCATTCTTCAGAGACTATGGTGCCATTAAGGAGAGAAGTAAGCCAAAGACTCGTCTTTCCATATGTAAAAATTCTATTACTTTGGGGATCACATCTGTTTGCCTAGAACTGCCGTGTGAGTCAAGTGGGGTCACATTTAGTACCTTCCTTCTCCCAGGCTGGCAGGTGATCTTGGTCTCGGGTTGTACTTCCTAACACTTCACGAGGCACAGGTTCCATTTTAACATCCACATTCTCCTTCTCTGGTAAAAGGCTGCCACCCCTCATGGCCTTTTGGAAAGCCTGGCTCAACTCCTCCAAGTCCATAGCATTCAACTCCATATACAGCTCTTGCTGTTCTGCTACACAGAGTTCATCCCAAAACTGAAGTAAGTGGCTTTGCCCTGCGACAGCCAACCGATGCTGGAGAATACGAATATTTTCATCCTTGTCCATTGTCTGTAGAAATGAAGAGAATCAGATTCATAAGATTCACTGAGAGGTGCTGTGCTTGACACGCATGACATTATCCTCAGCAATGTTCCTGGAGTTAACTCACTCCAAAAGTTTTCAAGGATGTTGGATGTGAGTCTGATTCCTGCAATACACATCAAAACACTTCTGCAACTATTCCTAGTTGGCTGCATTTATTAAGCTTTGTGCTTCAATTCCAGCGATATCTAATTAGGCATATGTCAAGGAATAGATGTTTCCTGCTGAGCTCCTAATTCTTCCCATAACTCCTTAATCATTTCCCGTATTTCTAGTTAACGGGGCACTCTCAATCCTATTCTGGTATAATGGCAGCACTGAGGCCTTATGCATGCACACATAATAAGTATATATAAACACAATATATTTCTATAACAAGTAGTTCTTTATATAATAAGTAGTAGTTGGTCCTCCTTATCCATGTTTTTTTATCCATGGATTCAAGCATCCACAGCTTGAAAATATTCCAAAAAAGGTATAAATTTCAAATAACAAACCTTGATTATTATTATTTTTTTCATTTTATATAAGGGACACATTTTTGCTCTGCCATTGTATTTAATGGCACTTGAGCATATATGGATTTTGATATTGATAGGGGGATCCTGGAACCTAACTCTAAAGTATAAAAAGGGTCCACTGTACAATAAGTAGTGTAACAAATAAATAAAGTAGTATAATTATATAAATTATATATTTATATAATAAGTAGTAATATAAATATTGCATAGATCTCTTAATATGTGTATTTTATGCAGCTTAATATGTTCATTTTATGTAATGAATGTGTTTTAACTATGTTGTAACCCATCTCAAGCCATGAGGAGAGGCAAGTAAGAAATAAAATTATTATTATTATTATTATTATTATTATATATAATTGTTATAGGTTATTGATTATTGATTATCTTAAACCCAGAATTTTAAACAGAAATCAGCAGGAAGAAGCTTGATTGGAAAGGAAACATGTTTATTTTTAAATGCAGCATTATTCCTAGCAGGAAATTCTTCCAAATTACTAGGACCCCGAATTCAAAGTGAACCAAGTTTTTATACTATTTTGAATAAAGGAAACTACAAATCACATTTCATTGCTTACACTGAATTAAACATTTACACCCCTGTATATTCACTGGATGTTCAAATATTACACCCAACATACGTCTCTATCTCTTGTGGTACCCATCAATCAAACCGTTACCTATATGTTTTGTTTCACTGTCCTCAAACTGTTTATATGGTACCTCCTTTTATTTGGGTTAAAATTATAAATTAGGAGCCATTTTCAAAAATTGTTTATACATTCCAAAACAGAACATTTGACATGACCTGGAATAACAACCTTTGCTCTCATTTCAGCACTAGAATCACAGAATAATACAGTTGGAAAAACCCACGAGGGCCATCCAGCCCAACCCCTGCCATGCAGGAACTCACAATCAAAGCATTCCCAACAGATGCATCCCCAAACAGCCTCTGTTTAAAGACCTCCAAGGAAGGAGATTCCACCACTCTCCAAGGAAGTGTGTTCCACTGTTGAACAGCCCTTACTGTCATGAAGTTCCTCCTAATGTTGAGATGGAATCTCTTTTCCTGTAGCTTGCATCCATTGTTCTGGGTCCTGTTCTCTGCAGCAGCAGAAAACAAGCTTGCTCCCTCCTCAACATGACATCCCTTCAAGTATTCAAACAGGGCTGTCATATCACCTCTTAACCTTCTCTTCTCCAGACTAAACATCCACTATAATTTTTAACTTTTGGGAATAAGTAAAATTCTGAATTTCAACCATGTTACCACAATAATAATATTAATACTAATAGTGATATGATTTATTTATAGCCCGCCTTTTCACCAGGAGTCAAGGCGGGTTATATAAGTAATATGAGCACCTCCCAGCCCAAGTTTTCCAGTGGTCCCCAAACGATGCCCTTTTAAGGGATTTAGGACTCCAGCTCCCAGAATCCCAGCCTATTGTCCCACATGGCTGAGGCTTCTGGGAGATGAAGTCCAAAAACCCCCCCCTTAAAAGGGCACAGTTTTGGGACCCCTGCTTTATATCCTTGTTTACAGCAGGTGGACGAAAAGAGTCTTATGCAGCTCCCTCCCTGGGGTCCCAATGCTGCTGGGCAGCCCTGGCAGGAAGGCTCCCCTGAGTAACAGGAGCCAACATAGAGCCCCTCAGGCGGCGTCCCCAGGGCTCCTGGGAGGGTTTGATTTCCCTCTCTGCCTGCCGCCTCAATCCAGCGCTTCCAGCCACAAGGGCGCCCCTCCCTCCCGCCTTCCTCCCTCCTCCACTCACCTCAGAACTAGTGACTTCTCCTTCCTCCGCCCAACACCAGCGCTTTTAGAGCTCCCTCTAGGCCCCGCCCCCTCACTCCGCGACAACCAATGGGCGCGCGCCCTCGCTTTCCCCGCCCACCCTCCCTCCCTCGCGCTGGAAGGCTGCCACGTCACACCCGGCAGGAACCGCCACGCAGCGCTATCGGAGTGACGCGAAACCTTGGCGCGGTCCCTATGGCAACTGCGTTGAGACAGTCATTGCCCGGAAGTGCCGCTGTTGGATGGCCATCCATCTGTGACTCACAGTCACAGGAGATGCTTTGATGGAGAGTTCCTGCATGGCAGAATGGGGTTGGGCTGGATGGCCCTACTTGGGGCCTCCTCCGACTCTAGGCTTCCAACCTCAGTTCTGGGGGGCCAGGCACGTCCTCCTTTTCCAGGGCCTGCCCTCCCTTCTGCCCGGGAGGAATTGCCAAGCGGCCCCCTTCTGAGCATGACTCAGGGCAAGGGCTTGGATTAGGGGCCTCAGCAGGGTTGGCGTCACACACACACACCCACACCCTCCATTGCCCTCTCCCTCTTCCTCCTCCTCCTCCTCCTCCTCCCATCCCACGCCAGGCACAAGCCTTGTACTCATGTCACTCATTAGTCACAATTCCCGTTTATGTATGTGTGTGTCTGTGTGTTGCAACTAATGGCCATTACTGAATTAGTTGCAACACACACACACAAACCAAGCAAAATTAACATTGGCCTGTTACAGACTGCCAAAATAAAGCTGCTTTGGGTCTCTTTGGAGGTATGCTGTTTAAATGATGCATGCAGCCTAAGAATCCGGAAGCTGCACCAAAGCTGCACTCCAGTGCTTAGGAATGGAGTGTGGCTTTGGCGCGACCTCCGGACTCTTAGGACCCATGCATCATTTAAACAGCATACCTCCAAAGAGACCCAAAGCAGCTTTATTTTGGCAGTCTGTAAGAGGCCATTATACCTTCAAAGTATGCCTTTTGATTCCAAGGTCATATACACAGCCTAAATATATTTATTTTCAAAATATTAAATATATAAATATATATTGTTATATTAAATAACACACACACACACATATATATATATATATCTGGCCTAGAGTAAGCAGATGAGCCCTCCCTTTGCCATCTACATCATCAGAGGGAGAGAGAGGCCTGCCAGGTCCATCAGGCCTAAACATAGTAAGAGGAAGGGCCCTGCCTCCAGTCCATCTGCCTTGGACCTTGGTCCAGGCCTCGGAGGGAGAGAAGAACCACTGGACCTGATCCCCTTCCCCACCACCATTCCCTTCTCCTTTTGTGTCCTGTCTTTAGTTTCTGTTGATCATCCTCTCTTGTTTCTTGAATAAGCATTTCCCCTTAAATTTCTAGGTAAATGCCATCTGGTTTTCTTTTTTAAACCCCACCCATCTTTGTTGTTGTTGTTGTTGTTGTTGTGTGCCTTCAAGTCGTTTCAGACCTGTGGCAACCGTGCCATGGGGCTTTCTTGGCCCGTTTCTTCAGAAGGAGTTTGCCAAGATTGCCATCCTTTGAGGCCGAGAGTGTGTGACTTGCCCACTGTCACTCAGCGGGCTTCCATGGTCGAGCTGGGATTTCAACCCTGGTTTCCAAAGTCTTTATAGTCGAGTGCTCAAACCACTACACCACACTGGCTCTTTAATCTGACTCTTTGACCTCTTGGGTGTATCACAAATGTGTTCCACCTTGGGGTTTTGTTTTGTTTTGGTCCATTGCATAGACATTTTCATTTCCTTAGCAGAGAGTTGGGGAACTCCCAAAAGATGCTGCAGCATCTTAGATGACTCTAACCAGTAAGCCAAACTGTGTGCCCCAGGGGCCAAATTGCAGGACCAAAGAAGGACAAACAGATGGCACAATCAATTACTTGGGGTACTTTAGTGATGGATTCCTGCACTGGCAGAAGGTTGAAATATATGGCCCTTTCGGGTCCCTTCCATGATTCTGTCACTATGACTTGGCTGTATCAAAACTATTCCACCTTGGGTTTTTGTATTGTTTTGGTCTATTACATAGAAGTTTTCAGGGTGTGAGCAGGACAGGGGGGGGGGGTAAAGTCCAACCCAGAACCCAATGGAGCCTTGATATGTATTTTTTTTAAAAAATTGGCACTGCAGTAGAAAACATTAACGTTCCTTATTTTGTTTCTGGCTGCCTTGAAAAGGCTTCTCAACCGTACTTCTCCAGTCATGCCACCTGCAGCCAGAAGGGAGCACACTTCTGGTCACTGTTTCCGGTATTAGCTATTTCATGCACCTTTTTCAGTTAATGAGTTGCCTCTCCCTAACTGAAACTCCCTAATAAAAATCCCTAATAAAAGTATCAAATGCATACCCAGTCAACAGCATTGGATGCCTATTTGGACAGGGATGGCCATGAAGGAGTGGTTGAAAAGTTATAGAAATGAGGCAGAGTGGTGTCAAAAGGAGTGGAAGGATGTTATTATTTGCCATCAAGTTGTCTTTGCGATTCCAAGAACCCTGGTGCTCCACTGCCACACTCAGGTCTTGCAAACTCAGGGCAGCTAAAGCTTGATTGAATGAAATGCACTCTTCCTCTTTACCCTTTCCTCTTTTCATTTTACTAAGCATTATAATTTTTTCTACCTTCTCCATTTTATTATACTTCAAGTATTACATAATTCTATAGGCATATATGCATTAGTAGGGCATATACATGCATGGCCCCATGAATGAGACCCCCTCCAAGACCCCATTGTCAGGAACCGCTCTGCTCAGGCCTTGCAGGGTCAGGGCTGTGGCCTTCCTGACTGAATCTGTCCATCTGGAATGTGGTCTTTCTGTCTTCCTGTTTGTCTTTTTGGCCATTCATGCTCTCCTCAGCACTCTTCTCCGGCACCACATCTCAAGTGAGTTTATTTTCTTCCTCTCTACTTTCTTCACTGTCCAGCTTTGGCATTTGTTCATGGCGATGAGGAATACAAGAGCCTGGGTGATCCTAATTTAGTGTTCAGTTTTATGATCTTGTCCAGTTCTTTCATATAGCTGCCCTTTCCAATCCTAGTCGTCTTCTGAGTTCTTGACTGCAGTCTCTGTTCTGATCAATGATTGATCCAAGGTATGGGGAATCTTTAACCATTTCGATTTCTTCATCATCTAAATTGAATTTCTTATGTTCAGCAGTAAGCCTACCTTTGCACTTTCTTCTTTAACTTTTCTTAGTAATTGTTCAAGTCCATGATGTTTCCCACTAGTTGTATGGTGTCATCTGCATTCCTTAGATCAGTGGTTCCCAGCCTTCCTAATGCCGCGACCCTTTAATACAGTTCCTTATGTTGTGGTGACTCCCAATCATGAAATTATTTTCATTGCTACTTCATAACTGTAATTAAATAGGTGTTTTCCAATGGTCTTAGGTGACCCCCATGAAAGGGTCCTTCGAACCCCAAAGGGGTCCCGACCCACAGATTGGGAACCACTGCCTTAGATTGTTGATATCCCTGCCTCTAATCTTCACTCCTTCCTCTGTGTCTAAACCTCCTCTGTATTATATTTTCTGTATACAAGTTGAATAGATAGCATGAAGATATGCAGCCTTGTCTGACCCCCTTTCTGATTCAGAATCATTCTGTTTCTCCATATTCTGTTCTGAGGGTAGCCTCTTGTCCTGAGTACAAACAAATGTAAAGGTACTCCCATGTCTTTAAAATCAATCCACGGTTTTTCATTATCTATGCAGTCAAAGGCTTTGCTGTAGTCTCTCTCTATACACACACACACACACATGTACATATACAATTTTCTTTTTACAAATCATAGCAAACAACACTTAACAAATAGGCATGCTATAAGACCTTAAATTGTAATTAATTATTTTATTACTAATATCTAGTCCAATAGAAAATAAAGGGATGTTCCATATGGGTTCAGTGGTAGTGTCCTGTCAAAAGGAACTGGTCCAGAATTGTCAAAAGGACTGTATTCAGAAGTTCCTTTGTTGCCAAATATAATTAACTAATACCATATTTTAATAAAATTATCATCTTCATCCTTTTTTGTCTGCTGTCTCATTTTATATGTCAGGTTTTCCTATAAGGCTATGTTGTTGTTGTTGTTGTTGTTGTTGTTGTTGTTGTTGTTGTGTCTTCAAGCTCTTTCCAGCTTATGGCAGACCTAATGTGAACCTGTCATAAGGTTTTCATGGCAAGATGTGTTCAGAGGAGGTTTAACATTGTCTTTCCTTGAGGTTGTGAGCATGTGACTTGCCCAAGGTTACCCAGTGAGTTTTATGGCCGAGTGGGAAATCGAACTCTGGTCTCCAGAGTTGTAGTCAAACGCTCAAACCACTGTGCCATACTGACTTGCCTAGTTTCTTCATGGCTGCCTTTCTGAGTCTTAGTCTTAGGCCCAGTACATACCTTTGTGAAGCAGCATGCCGGTGCCGATTCTAGGGCAGCAACCGCATGCTCCAGAACCCTAGTCCATACGGATGCCGCCATCATGGTCGTCTCCCATCCACACAGAGGCCACCATGATGATGTTGCCACTGTGCAGCATCCAGATGTCGCTGGCAGAAAGTGGTGTCATGATGGTGCCCTTTCCTGTTTGCGACGCCGCAAAAAAGAAGCTGCTCAATGCAGTTTCTCTTTGGCGGCGCTTCGGTGCTACAGTACCGACCCGAGGCACAGAGCCACCCATCATTCGAGCCCCATAGTCTTCTTCTGATTTCTTGACTACAGTCTCTATTTTGGTTGATGACATTGTTTGGAAATTAGCTAGAATTAGGGGAGCAGGGATTAGAGGACCAGGCATACAAGGTGAAGCCAAAAAGTCCTTAGCCTGACCCACTGCCCAAAACCTGAGCATAATTTTGTCACTATGGCTTGAAAGAGTGTTCTTTTATATTGTAGAATGTCAAGTTCTAAGATCGTAGCACTAATTTCTGGATTTTTTCAGATCTTTGATAGAACCATGTCAGTGAAAAGTGTGGAATTTTCTCGTGCTGAACTCCTGGACGTTAAGAAGTTCCTGCTCCAGCAGAAGACAACTCCAAAGAAAATCCCTGAGTGTATGACCCAAACACTGAGTGACAAGTGCGTGTCATACTTAACTGTGAAGAAGTGTTGTGCTAACTTTCAGTGTGAGATTTTGAGACTGCAGCAAAGTCTGGGAGGCCTTCAACAGAATCAACTCCAGAAATTGTTGAGCGTGTTCATGCCCTGATTTTGTCAGACTGGCAAATCTCAGCTAAAGCGATTGCTGAGATACTAGAGAAATCCAGGGAACACATTGGTTTTATAATTCATGAGCAGTTGGCTATGCAGAAGCTGTCAGACAAGCGGGTGCCGAAATGCTTGAATGCTGTTGTTATTGTGTGCTTCAAGTCATTTCCGACTTATGGCAACTCATAGCCCTGTCATGAGGGTCTCTGAGGCTGAGAATGTGTGATGTGCCAAGGTCACCCATTGTGTTTCACTGGCCAAGCAGGAAATCAAACCTTGATCTCCACTCATGGTTCAATGCTAAACTACTACACCATGCTGGCTCTCTGACCAGAAATGAAATCAAGTGGTGCCTCCATGATGATTTTGCAGCATTTTCAGCAATTTAGTGATAATTTTTGGAACAAGTGGTCACTGTTGATGAAAAATAGCTACATCACTATGATTTGGAGACCAAACAACAGCCTTTGCAGTGAAGACGCTCGGGTTCCCCACAGCCAAAGAAATTCAAGACTCAAAGTTCAGCAGGAAAGGTCATGGCCACAGATTTTGGGGACAAGAAAGGTATTTTGATGACTGACTATCCTCAGAGGGGCCAAACTGTTAATGTGGAATACTACTCTAAGTTGTGCCGATTAAAGGAGGCATTGAAGGAAAAATGATGAGGGGAACTGCAGAAAGATGTTCACTTTTTGTAGGACAATGCACCTGCTCACCAAGCTGGTAAGATAACCAATGTTTTGAAGAATTTGGGATTTAATAAACCACCCAAACCTTAAAAAGTGTTTGAAAGAAAGGATTTTTTTTAAGATTCAGAGGTGATAGCAGCAGCCCAGCAATATTTCAGTGACCAGATATCATCATCATCATCATCGAAAGTTATAGCCATGTTACTCTGTAGCATCAGTATGTAGAGAGATCTTGTAGCACCTTTGAGACTCACTGAAAGAGAAGTTGGCAGCATGAACTTTTGTAGACTGAAGTCTACTTCCTCACCAAATGCATCTGAGGAAGTAGACTTTAGTCTATGAAAGCTCATGCTGCCAATTTCTTTCAGTTAGTCTCAAAAGTATCATCAGCACGATGATGATGATGATGATGATGATGATGATGATGATGATGATGATGATGATTAAAGGAAACATGAGAAATGATGTTCCAAGTGCATTAAACCTTTGGCTTAATATGTAGAGAAGTATGTAAGTTTCATGTCTTGGTCAGGCCATTAACTTTTCAGCACCCCCTTGTAATTTCCCCTAGTAAGAGGCCTTGAGTCCCAGTTTGGGAACGAGGGAATGTATAAAAAGTGATGGATGAATGGAGTGATGCAAGAGTTCACTAACATTCTTGGATATTTCCTGTTTATTTCAAAGGCGCTTGTGAAGGAGAGGATCTTGCTCCAGGGACCCTGAAACGGTTTTTAAGGTTGTGGGGGTGGCGCTCAACATTGGTAGGCAGGTTATTCATAATATTGCCTCCTTGCAGTTACTGCCAGGAGGAGAGCAAATTATTTTTCCCACCTATTATCATGGAAATATCTTTAAATATGAAGACTCTTATAAGCACACACTGTATTCAGTGTAGCTTACTGTTAAGTATAGAATAGATTGCAGGCAGCCTTTCTTATTCCTGGAAGGGCTCAGTGATAAGCGCTACTTTAATGTGTCTTAGTGCTTGATCATTTTTAGTATATTTTTGATTGATAGCACATGAGGAGGCGCAACCACATAGGAACCTTGGGCCTTTTCTGCACAAACCAGAAGGCCCATTTCTCTCCCATTCTGGTGTCATCCTAGTCGGATGAAGCATGTGGCCCAAACCCCAGTCCTAGTATGGACAGTCTGAACAATGTCCAGCATGTCTCGCACCACAGTCAGGACAAAGCAAGGTTAAAACACATTGAAAAAATGTACCTATTGATCCAGAGCTCTCCATTTCTGCAGTGCGCAGGTTGTGCATGTGTGTCCCTCTGAGACACTTGGTGCATCCATCACAGCTGCAGGTCACTTGTTTTGAGGTCAGAATGAGGCATCCAACACGTCACCATTACCTTGGCATTTTGTTCCGACTTCAGAACAGGTGACTTGCAGCGGTGGTAGATGTAGACAGCCTCCTTGCCACAGAAAGTGAGGGTATAGTAACAGTGCGGAAACAGGGAAACTGTGGGGCCAGGATACTCTGGGCACAGCCTTGGTGGTCCAATTTTGCCACATCGTTGCCAGTTTTGCCATCCTAGTGTCCCTGTCTTGCTGGACTCTGTGGTGTCTCTTTCCCAACCTCCAGCTGAACTGGTCTTTGTGGGGGTCAATATGACTCACCTTGCTTAGCCCTTTTGTGGGGACTTTGGTCGGGCATATGCAGATGTGGAGCAGCAGTTTCTTCCATATCAGTCTATTTTGCACTGGTTTCTCGTCCAAATGCCATTCCCTGCTTGCAAATTGACAGGGGTTAATATAATTGATTACGGAGAGATGGGCCTTATTTGCGGGCCATTTAGTTAATTACGCCTGGATGGGGGAAGCGTGCGCACCAATTGCTGCTCGTGGATGGCTGTGCCAAATGGCTGCAGGTGCAGCTTGCCATAGCATCCTGCTAATGGCTGCCATGCGCAGGCAGTGGGAGATGAAAGGCACAGACGCCCGTCTTCCTTGCCTCCTGTTAGAGATCAACACCCAGCTCCACTTCCAATGAGGAACATTTTGGAAAGGGGGAAAAACAACAAAAAGATATGGCATTGCTTTTGCATGGTGAGTAAGCCAAAGAATTTGATTTCTGGTTGGTTCTAGCACATTGGTTGCACATTCCTGGGAGAAAAGAAGAACGCAAATGGAACCATGTCTTGTTGCAGAACTCTGGGCTGTGATGGTGGTGCAGTGGCTTTCAGACACATTGAATTGCTGTTTCCATCATTTCTAGTTGTGGTTGTTCATCTGCTGTCAAATCAGCATCAACTTATGGCAACTCCATGAATGAGAGACCACCAAGGCTGCTGCCACACTGCAGAATTAGAGCATTTTGACACAACTTTAACTGCCATGGCTCCATCCTATGGCATCCTGGGATCTGCAGTTTGTTGTGGCACCAGAGTTCTCTGGCAGAGAAGGCTAAATATCTCACAAAACATTTTTAAGTCCCAGCATTCCATAGCATTGAATCATGGCAGTTAATGCAGTGTCAAACTGCATTAATTCGACAATGCAGATACAGCCTTAGACATCCTCTTAGCTGCCCTTGCTCAGGTCTTGCAAACTCAAGGCTGTGGCTTCCTTGACAGAAACAACCCTGTTTGTAATGTGTTCTCCCTTCTTTCCTGCTGCCTTCCATTATTGCCTTTTCCAGGGAGTCATGCTATCTAAAGTATGTCTAATGTATGACAGTCTCAGTTTAGTCATTTTAGCATCTAATTCAGGCTTGATTTTCTCTTGGATCTATATATTTGTCTTTTTGGTGGTCTATAGTAGCTATAAAATTCTCTTCTAGCATCTTATAACAAATTAATCATGTTTTTCCCTGTCTACTTTCTTCATTCTCCTGCTTTCACATCCATACACAGAAGCTGAAATACCATGGCATCGATGAGCCTGACTTTGGTGTTCAGCAGTATAGCATTACACTTGTGTTTCTATCATATCCAAAGTAAGAGCAAAATCTAGCTGTTAGTCTGAAGTGGAGAAGACCCACTGAGTCAGCGAAACGTAGTAAGTCAACACCTACATAACTTCCATAGATTCAGGGCCATAGTGTGGTACTATGTTGTGTATGCTGTGTGCCTTCAAGTCGTTTCTGACTTATAGTGACCTTAAGGTATGGCGTTTTCTTGGCAAGATTTGTCCAAGGAGGTTTGCCATTGCCTTCCCCTGGGCATTGAACCCTAGTCTCCAGAGTCCTAGTCCATCACTCAAAGCACTACATCATGCTGGCTCTCAGTCTTCAGTGTAGTACTACTGAGTAATAATTGGATTCGGTCCAGGCACACCTGGGGATGAACTTGGCAGTGAAACTCTGGAGGGTAAGCACTCCTTTATCCTCCCCGCCTTCTCAGAATTTGCTCTTTCTTAAATGTTGCCATTCTTGGCGTTATTGTGAATTCCTGCTTTTACAGCCAGCCCTCCTTATCCACTTATTTTTTATCAAACGATTCAAGCATTCACAGCTTGAAAATATTTAAAAAAAGTATAAATTCCAAGTATCAAACCTTGATTTTGCCATTTTACATAAGGGACACCATTTTATTGAGCCATTGTATTTAATGGGACTTGACCACCCATGGATTTTGTTATTCACAGGGGTTCTGGAACCAAATCCCAGCAGATAACAGGGGCTTACTGTATTAGAAAACAAAGGATTCATCAGGATTGTCCTCACCAAATAGGGACAAATGGGAGGTACATTTACTTCATAAAGTGGCCAAGGGAGAGGGAGAAAATGGAAGCAATTCTGCTCCTAAATTCCTTGAAAGACAGGTGAAGAGCAAACATAATACAGAAGCCATGGTCTCATATGATCATAAAGCTGGGCTTCGATGTACTACATTTAGGCTCATCTCCAGAAATATCTGAAATTTGCAGAATATATAGAAAATACAGATTTCTCCACTCCCACCAGAAGAATTTTTCTGGAACTCAGAAACTGTGTTAATTTAAAGTTTATTTTATGCACACATGCACACACTCCTGGCCATTGGACAGTACTGCTGTTGCCCACTTGCCCAAGAGCCTTGGCTTGTTTCATACCAATTCGTACCAGTTCAGCCACACTGAACTGTAATTTATTTATAGGAGGGTCCCCATAATCTTTAGGGAGAAGGGAAGCCACTCTCAATCTAATGCATCTGGTTCTTTGTCCCAGTTGGGATTTTCCTCTCTGACTTTTGGTCCTCCACTCTTCTTGGCTACAATGACCTCACTCACTCCCAGGAGTGTGACTGCCATCTGAGTGGCCAACACAATGCCTCGTTGTTTCACTAAGAATGGATCTAGGAGGCCTTCCTTGACAGTGTCGATTGTGCCACCTTCCTCCACGGCCAAGTTGATGCCAGTGTTCTGTATGCCCAGTTGTTGCTGCACCTCTATCTTTGCCATCACTTCATTGACTGGGAGACCTGAATTTTCAGCCAGGGTGGCTGGGAGGGTTTTCAATGCTTGCGAGAACTCCAAGACCCCATACTGCTCAGATCCTGGGTAGTACATCCCCAGGGTATTGAGTCGCACTGATAGTGCCATCTCTGTGGCACCGGCCCCTGGCAACAGTTGCCCATCATTGCCCAAAATCTTGTAGACGTTGACTCCATCACGGATGGCTTCTTCCAAGCAGTCCAGCATATCCTTGGTGGCTCCTCTAAGCACAATAGTGGCGACAGGGCAAGGGGTGTCATCTTGACTGAAAATGACTGTGTTGGTGCTGCCGATTTCGGTCATGTAGACACGGCGGCAGTGCCCAATCTCTTCTTGGGATGGCACAGCTAAGTTGAACAATAAGGTGGCTCCCACAGCTGTACACAGACGTTGCAGCTCCATGTGGGAGGTCAGCTGAACCACCAGTATCCTGTACCGGTTAGCATAGAAGAGCGCCAAATCGTCCACCTTTCCTCCGACCACCACCACATTGATGCCAGCCTTGGCAAGGCCCCGAATGTGCTGCTCCAATAGCCGCTCTTCTCCTTTGGTATAGACCTTCATTTCTGTTGCATTTCCAAAGACAACTGTGCCCTTTGCTTCCAATCTAGGTGGGCCAAAGCAGCAACAGTAGACCGCTATATGAGCTCTCTCCATCTGCTTGACTGTTCCTTCAGCTTCTGTGCAGATGACCATACCTGCCACTATGCAGGAGTTGGTGATGTCACCCCCTGGGATTTTACATATGCGGATGAGATCCGGGTTGAAGGTGTTGTTGTCTGGAGGCAGCACCAAAATGCAGGACTTGGCTACCAATTTGGACAAGAACTTCTGGTGACCAAAGATTCTACTGCCCACAATGGCCTGCAGGATCCACATTACCTCATCCTCATCACGTGGGTTTTTCATCATGTGGCACACCAGTGTGGGCAGCAGGCGCAAAGCTTCCTTGCAAGCCATCTCATAGCCAGACCGGACGTGGACCACCGGCAGTCCTGATCGTAGCAGCTTCTCAGCATTCTCCAAAAGTGCTCCTGCCAGGAGGATAACAAAATTTGTGCCATCTCCCGTCTCCTCCTCTTGTGTTTCGGCAGCTGAGCGTAGCAAGCAAGCCACAGGGTTCTCCAGTTCCAGTTCACGCAAGATGGTGGCAGCGTGGGAGGTGTGGAATGATTTGCCAAGATGGTTGATCACCAGCTTGTTGTGGCCCAATGGACCATAACAGGTACGCAAGGAATGCACCAAAGCTTTGCAGGCTGTGATGTTGCTGAAGAGCGTTTCCTGGAGGCCGCTGAAGTACTTCACGCCTGCCTTGAGCATCTGTGGAAGGCCAGGAGCCATGGGAACATGTGCAGCCATAACCTGTGGAGACAGTGGCAGTGGGAAGATCTACAATGACAGCTGGAATGTGTGCCATCATCATGACAGGATTTAAGAGGAACAAAACAAGCACAAAGCAAGTCCACACACCAGTTTTGGGATGTGTGTATGATAAAAACAACCATCAGTGATCCTTTTCATCCAGCTCTACCACCCTCCAAGGTCTAGATATCACCTATTCACTTAGATAATTCAGCTCATCCTCTCTTGTTGGCCCATCTTATATTTGGAATTGTCTCCCAGCACACATGCCTGATCCCACCTCTCTGACTTCCTTTCAGATCCACAAAGACTTTGGCTTGATGTTCATCCCCCACCCCAATAATTTCCTCTAGTTTTGCCCATTCTGGTGCTCTCCAGATATCTTGGACTACAACTCCCAGCATCCCTGGCATCACCACAATGGCAAGCTGTACTTCATAAATAAAAATCAAATAAATAAATAGATGAATAAAGTTCAACCATGCTGGAGGGTCTCAGATTGGGAAAGCTTGTCCTATCTTAACCAGGATCCTTTTCACACTAGATATATTATAGCAACTCTGGGCCCGAACAGACAGGCCAAAATAAAGCTGCTTCGGATCACTTTGGAGGTATGCTGTTTAAATGATGCATGCGTCCTAAGAGTCCAGAGTCCATGCCAAAGCCATGCTCCAGTCCTGTCTGTTCAGGCCCAGAGATTCCTTTTTTTCTGTCATGGCAACATCCTGTGAATGCCTGGGATTTCTAGTTTGGTGATGCCTTAGAATTTTCTGGCTTATCATTCTAAACACCACTCTCTAATTCATGAATCCTAGGATTTCACGGGATCGTGCCAATTAAAATAGAATTGTAGTACTATAATTGTGTAGCATGTAAAGGTCCCAAGCCAATGTATTAATAGTACAGTAGTTTAAAAGCAATACGGCCAATTTTCCCCTTCGATGTCCCCCCACCGGTTGCACTGTTGCATCCTGGCACATGTATGGCCCAACAAATAGCAGAAACAGTGGCTTTCCAGAGAAGTTGGAGAGTGTGGGAGGCTAAAAAGGCAAGCTGCTGTGTCTGTACATGCTCTTGGGTACTTTTGGTTGGAAAAGTGCCTTAAAATTGCTAGGGAATAATAATAATAATACAACTAAATTAATAATAATAGGCATTTGGGAGGGGTTCAGAGGGCTTTTGAGGATTGTGGGGTCCCACAGCTTTCTGTCCTGGGCCCAGTGCTGTTCAACATCTTTATCAATGACTTGGATGACAGAATTGGGGGTATACTTATCAAATTTGCAGATGACACCGAACTAGGAGGAGTAGCTAATACCCCAGAGAACAAGATCAAACTTCAGAATGACCTTAATGATTAGAAAGCTGGGCCAAAGCTAACAAAATGAATTTCAACACAGAGAAATGTAAGGTACTGCACTTAGGGTGGAAAAATGAAATGAACAGATATAAGATGGGTGACACCTGGCTGAACGAAAAACTTTTACGTATGAAGTAAAACTACAAGTATGAAGTAGACTACAAGTTGAACATGAGTCAACAGTGTGATGCAGCAGCTAACAAGGCCAATGCAATTTTAGGCTGCATCAATAGAAGTATAGTGTCTAGATCAAGGGAAGTAATAGTGCCACTCTATTCTGCCTTGGTCAGGTTCCACCTGGAATATTGTGTCCAGTTCTGGGCATCACAATTTAAAAAGGATGTTGAGAAACTGGAGCCATGTGTCCAAAGGAGGGTGACTAAAATGGTGAAGGGTCTGGAAACCATGCCCTATGAGGAACGACTTAGGGAGCTGGGGATGTTTAGCCTGGTGAAGAGAAGATTAAGAGGTGATATGATAGCCCTGTTTAAATATTTGAAAGGAAGTCATATTGAGGAGGGAGCAAGCTTGTTTTCTGCTGCTCCAGAGAACAGGACCCGTAGCAATGGATGCAAGCTACAGGAAAAGAGATTCCAGCTCAACATTAGGAGGAACCTCCTGACAGTAAGGGCTGTTCGACAATAGAACACACTCCTTCCTCGGAGTGTAATAGAATTTCCTTCCTTAGAGGTTTTTAAACTGAGGCTGGATGGCCATCTGTCAGGGATGCTTTGATTTAGATTTCCTGCATGGCAGAATGGGGTTGGACTGGATGGCCCTTGTGGTCTCTTCCAACTCTATGATTCTATGGTTCTTTCCCTTCTCCTACTTTAAAGCCATAGGCAGGCACCCTATTAGTATCTTATTATTAGTACACACTGTTAGTCCATATGCAAATAGTTACACTTTCTCCCAGATTGTGGAAAATGGTAGAGGGAAGGCATACAAAAACCTGCCAGTTCTGAGCAGCCTATTCCTCCAGTGCCTGCCTGCCTTCCTTCCTTCCTTCCTTCACGGTTGCTGTGCCCGCAGCTTTTTCCTTCTGTCGCCACCGCCTACACTGGCATAGTTACTGCAGAGTAGTTCACCAAGAAGATTCTAGCCATTATCTACTTTTTTGTATTTTATGTTGTCTTGTTTTATTGGTTTTTTCTTAGTTTGCTTGCTTTGTTTATACGCTCATATGATGAAGATCAATTCAGTATATAAACTTTTTAAACAAGATGGTAAAACTAGCCATTATTTTTTATATTAACACAACCTTCCACCATTTACCGCTGCCTCTGTTTCTCTCTTGTGGTGTGGTCTTTCCAAATGTTAGCCCCATGGGGCAGAGACCTTTTGTTTCATTTTGTAGATAGGCAGTTAGCTAAATCACCAGAACTGGCACCAACAACAATCAGTAAAGGAAAAGATACCACAGAGAGCGAACATTCATGCCACTTTGCCCCACCTTGATGATCTGGGCTTAAGAAAAATCCATGAGCCAACATTTCCTTAATGCCTCAAGATTAATCTTTTAGTCTTTCCACTGCCCCATAAACTAATAATTAGTGTCACCAATGGTTACTTGCTTTACTTTTTAGAAAGGTTCAGGAGTTTAAGATTGTCTGGGGAACACATCTACATGCTCTCCAACAGTTTACAGATGAAAATGGGGGTCTGTTTGGCTATGCAATAGCAAACTGTGGTCAGGACAGCAAACATTATTAATGAGGAAGAATGAAAAAGCTAGGAAAGGCTACAGCAGTTTGCTTTTTCCTGAGCCTACTGAGAAAGTCAATTCCTGCCCCTTCCTCTCTACACGCCAGTTGAGTTAATTTAGTGCAAACTACTTTTACATTTTGAGTTCAGTTTGCAGCAACTGAAGTAAGCTGAGGACAAAGGGAGAAAAAGGAAAGAGAAGAAAGAAACTGAGAGAATTAACTGGAATGTCCCTGCCGTTATTGGGTCAGTTGGACAGTATGCATCCAAATTCAGCTGCCCCTTTGACCCCTTTTCCATGTGCCAAGAGGACAAACCTACTGAAGCCAGCTGAGAAGTGACCAGTCGAGATGCCAAAGACCTGAGAGATACCAGGATGTGAAGGGAGGAAGCAACCAGTAAACGGTCGCTCTGATCGAGAAGTTGAGGAGGAAGTGATGTCACAGTGGCACATTCTCATGGCCAGGGAGAAGCCATGGCCAGCCTTTGAAGCCATGAGCTGTATGTGGAGATCCATTCCATAGGATGGAGCCATGTCAGTTGAAGTGGCGTCAAAATGCATTCATTCCTCAGTGTGGCATCATCAGTCTCAACATCCATTTCCAGTGTCACCCATTGCTACTGCTGGGGCTGTTGTTGTTCACGGCCCTTTAGTCAACCCCGATTCAGGGCAGCCCTGTGGATGAGACATCTCCAAGCTACCCTGTCCTCCACTGCCCTGCTTAGGTCCTGCAAATTCATGTCTGCGACCTCCCTGATTGAATCTATCAATTTGGCATGTGATCTTCCTCTCTATTACCCTCTACCTTCCCTAGCATTATTGTTTTTTCAGTGATCCGTGTCTTCACATGATGTAGCAAAAGCATGACAGCCTCAATTTGATCATTTTGGCTTTCAAGGAGATTTTGGGTTCGATCTGTTCAAGGACCCATTTGTTTGTTTTTTGGTTGTTCACAGTATCCTAAGCACTTTTCTCAGCACCACATCTCAAACAAGTTCATTTTCCTTCTGTCCATTTCCTTTGCTGTCCAGCTCTCACAAGCATACATGATGATGGGGAATACGATGGCTTGGACAATTCCAACTTAGGGCTCAATTGTATATCTTTACATTTTAGGATTTTGTCTAGTTCTTTCATGACTGCCTTTCACATTCCTAGTCTTCTTCTTATTCCTTGACTGCAGTCTCCGTTCTGATCAATGTTTGATCCAAGGCATGGGAAATCTTTAACTATTTTGACTTCTTTCTGATCAAAGTTTGATCCAAGGCATGGGAAACTTTAATTATTTTGATTTTCTCATTATCTAGGTTGAATTTCTTTATCTTGGGTTAATCATGGTCATTTTTTTCTTTACATTCAGCAGCAATCCTGTCTTTGCACTATCTTCCTTGACCTTCCTCAGTAATTATTTCACGTCTATGATGTTTTCTGCTAGTAACATGGGGTCAGCCACAAATCTGAGATGGTTGAAGTTCCTTCCTCCTATCTTCTTCTTTTTTCTTCTGAGTCTAACCCTGCTTTTCTTATTATGTTTTTTGCATACGAGTTGAACAAATAGGGTTCAACTGCTGCTCTCTGGTGTATAATACCAAAGTCAGGATTGCCCATACTATAGTATTTCCGATTTCTATGTTCAGCTGAGAAAGCAGAACAGTGAAAAAAGCTGATGAGAAGAGAATCGACTTATTTGAAACGTGATGCTGGAGGAAAGTTCTACGGATACCCTGGACTGCTAAAAAGAAAAATGAATGGGTCCGAGGGCAAATCAAGCATGGATTCTCTCTCAAAGCCAAAATGACTGAATTGAAGAGTATCATACTTTGGGACTGTTGAGCTGTATCTGCACTGCAGAATTAATGCAGTGCTTTCACTTCCATGGCTCCATGCTATGGAATCTTGCAATTCGTAGTTTGTTGTGGTGCCAGAGCTCTCTGACAGAGAAGGCTAAATAGCACAGAAAGCTACAAATCCCATAATTCCATTGCCTTGAGCCATGATGGCTAAAGTGATGTCAAACTACATTAATTCTGCAGTGCAGATGCATCCTTCTTTCAGGTAAGTTATGGCCTCCATGTTGGAAAGCTTGGCTCAGGTTCGTTCTGGGCCAGCATTCTCATTATTCCCTGCCTTCCTGGCTGAGGGGTTCTCCCAGATTCCTCTTTGGAGATGTTGCTTTCCCCCACCTCCAGCTCCACTTTTGCCATCAAAACCGTGGCCTGGCTTCTTTTGCTTCGTGGCCTGGCTTCTTTTGCTTCGGCCGCGTGGTCAAAGCTGACCTCCTGACCCGCAAGCCCTCTCTCCTAGAAGTACACTGCCAGGGTCAGGGAACACTTGCCCACCCTTTTGTGCACTCTCTTTCTTTTTAGATGTTCTCCTGATGCATTTCTATTCTCTCCCATCCTTCTTTCGCTCCCTCTCTCTTTCACATGATAATGTGAAAATATTTAGGGTGGGTGGGTGGGAATTTATAACAAAAGGCTTGGAAGTGTGAGTGTGCATGCATGTGAAAAGTGAGCAGGGTGACCAGATGGCCTGACTGAAAAAGAGGACAAGACACCCCCAAATGTAGGACATTACTAAATAAAAGCTAAAAATATGCATCTAAATATAAATTCATGCTTCTGAGTCATTTCAAACTGGAGGACATTTTGAAATTCCTCCCAGACAGAAGGTGGAAATGTGGGACATATCCTAGAAAAGGAGGACATCTGGTCATCCTGAAAGTGAGGCAAAGGGGGTGACCAGACTGCTGTTCCAAGCAGATCCTGAGTAAATAGCTAGGGATCTTGAAACACCTTTGAGGCTAACTGTGACAAAGAAGTTATAACATGACCTTTCCAGACTTGGGCTGCATCCACACTGTAAAAACACTCCAGTTTGACACAGCTTTAACTGCCATGGCTTGATATTACAGAATTCTGGGAACTGTAGTTAGTTGCAGCCCCAGAGCTCTCTGACAAAGAAGGCTAGATGTCTCACAAAACTACAAATCCTCGGATTGCATAGCATTGAGTCACAGCAGTTCAAGCAGTGGCAAACTGGGTTATTTCCACAGTGCAGATGCATACGGGTGAGTCTACTCCCTCATGAAAAGGCAGGCTATAAATAAACCATATTATTATTATTATTATTATTATTATTATTATTATTATTTCCTCAGATGCAGCTCATGTAATTCATACTACAACCTCTTTCACAGAATTAGTCTCAAAGGTGCTGCAAGATCCCTTTGCATAATGAATCCATTCCAGGTTTCAGATTGCACTTTAAAGGCCATATCCAAAACAATAAACCTGACTCTGGAAACCAGGGTTTGAATCCCAGCTAAGCCATGGAAATCGACTGGGCTGCCTTGGGCAAGTCACACTCTCTCACCCTCAAAGGATGGCCATGATAAATCCCCTCTGGAGAAACATGTCAAGAAAATCCTATGATAGGGTCGCCTTAGGGATGACTTGAATGCACTCAATGACAACAACAACAGCGACAATCCCTAAAACATATGCAACAACTTGGGTAGGTCCTTTATAGTTCACATTACAACCTGCATCGGATTCACTGCCCAGGAACATGAAAATCACAGCCACAACTCTTTATAAATAAACTTATTTTTTAAACTACTACAACAACAACAACATGTGACTTCATGAAATATAACACCACATGCCATGAATGCTGCATTTCCTGGCTTCTTTGTGGGGCTGGTCACCTCTGTCAGGTGCCACCTTACAGATGGCAAACCGTACAAGAAAAATGCTCTTTCTCCCCTCTAGTATCCTTTCCCTTTCCCCGCTTTTAATTGCCACTTTTCCTCCTTGATGAGCCACGGTTGCCTTCTCCCTTTTGTCGCCAACTCCCGTCTATCAAAGCGTGCCACCACCACCTCAACTACTGGTGGTGGCAACCAAGAGATAGGGACTTAATAACAGGGCTCGCTGGGAACCTGCTTATAATCCCGGCCCACTGACGGCTCCTGGGCTGATAAGGCTGCGCAGAAAGCCAGCTAATCTACCTTCCTGGCAGTGGCTGAGGATGTTCTGCTACCTGGAAGCCAGGGGTGTTGCTCATAATGAGACTCCAAATGGATTCTTCTTCCAAACAGGCAAGTGGGGGAGTACAGAGAAGCCAGGCGAGGAGGTCTCGCACAGGCTGGCAAGGCTTTCGCTCTGAAGCATTTGCATGCCGCCCGTTTTTCCAAGGCCTCCCGGAAGCTAGGATGGTTTCCTTGCACTCGCATGGCTCACCATACAAACCAGGTACAACAGCATCCAAAATCCACCAAACAGCAATACCTTTTTTGTGAAGTCGAAGACTTTCATGGCCAGCATCCATAGTTTTTTGTGGGGGTTTTCAGGCTATGTGGTCATGTTCTAGAAGAGTTTATTACCAACATTTCACCAGCATCTGTGGTTGGCATCTGCAGAGATGCTGGCAAAACATCAGGAATAAACTCTTCTAGAACATGGCCACCTAGCCGAAAAACCCACAAAAACCAATCCAGAGTAAGAGCCCTGGTGGCGCAGTGGTTAAATGCCTGTACTGCAGCCACTCACTCAAAACCACAAGGTTGTGAGTTCAAGACCCAGCAAAGGGGCTCAAGCTTGACTCAGGATTGCATCCTTCTGAGGAGGTTGCTAAAATGAATACCTAGAATGTTGGGGGCAAATTAGCTTACACTTGTAAACCACTTAGACACTGCTTAGGCGGTAGGAAGCGGTATATAAATGAAGCTTGTTTGTTGTTATTGCTGTCATGTGCCTTCAAGTCATCCCCGACTTACGGCAACCCTAAAGTGAGCCTATGACAAGGTTTTCTTGGCAAGATTTGTTCATAAGAGGTTTGCTCTTGCCTTCCCCTGAGGCTGAGAGAGTGTGACTTGCCTAAAGTCACCCAAAGGGTTTCATAACCAGGTTGGAAAATGGACCGGCCTCCAGAGTCGGGTTTGTTATTTTGGACAGGGCCTTTCAAGTTCCGTCTAAAAAGCTGGATTCATTGCCCCACTGACATGGATGCCACCAGCCGCTACCGTTCTTTTGTTTTTAAATATTGTGTATAAACAGCTGGGTTTCGCTTTGCTCTGTGTTTAGATGAATTTCCAAGGGGGGAAAAGGAAGTAAAACTATTTTCTATTTTAAAAAGAGAAAGTAGGCTATATCCACACTGCAGAAATAATCCAGTTTGACCCCACTTTGACCGCCATAGCTCAATGCTGTGGAATTCTGGGAGCTGTAGTTTGTTGTGGCACCAGAGCTCTCTCTGATAGAGAAGGCTTAATGTCTCACCTACAATTCCTAGGATTCCATAGCACTGAGCTGTGGAAGTATAAAATGGTGTCAAACTGGATTATTTCTACAGTGCAGATGCAGCTTTAGATGAATAGAACACTGTCTCCTGCCTTCTTCCCAGACAGGTTCTGGACTGTCTTGACCCAGTAAGCTCCACTCCAAGCTCCATCTGAATTTCATTTCAAGAACTGGCAACCCAGGTATCTGCTAGTCCAAGTATAGAAGCAATGTAGTTTGGCACCACTCTAAACTACCATGGGTTCATCCTACAGAATCCTGGGATTTGTAGTTTATGAGGCATCACCATTTTTGAGTAATGATGTTGCAAAACTACTAATCCCAGGATTCCATAGGATGAAGCAACAGCACTTAAAGTGGTGTTAAGCAGCTTTATTAGATGCACCCCAGTCTTAAACAGTTATTCTCCAGCTTCTCTCCCTCTTTCTCTTTCTTGCACACAGACTGCTAAATACAAAAATGGCTCCAGCTTCCAGCTGCTATGACTCAGTGTAGGTTCCTAGGTGGTCTCATACAAAGTGCGGTAATCCATTAGGGTTGAATGTCTTCCATCAGCGATCACGCCACACAAAGCCACTTGACGTGGCATGCCAGCATGGCTCCCAATAACAGCACAGAGCAGCAGAGAGAAAGTGGCCACAGAGACAAGACATTTCTAAAAACATTTGCTCTGCTATGGCGCCTCATACATGCGCCATACATACCACTTAGTGAGTAGGCCAGCTTCCTTATCAGCTTTTGCCAGTATAGTTTATTGGAAGACGTGTCCATTGTTTTGATGTAACTACTTGCAAATTTAGGATCTTAGATAGTGGCAAAAGGGTGCTGAATTTCACCCAGGACAAGCACAGAATTTACGGTAGTTTCTTACAATGACAAAGTTAAGCAGTTGTCAAAGCTGGACTCAAGCCACCTTGACTAACTGAAGCTACAAGCACTGATACCCCTAGTGTTGCCTGCCTCTTATGAATGGGGTCAGCCCTATAATTGTGTTTTTTGGACTATGCCATTCCTACTTCAGAGGCTATTAAGAACAAATCTATGCACTGGTTCAGGAAAACTGCCACCTAGTGAATGAAGATGGTAGTGCATGTTTCAACTACAGATACAGTCGGCCGTTCCCGTTTCAAATAGCAAGCCTTGAGCAGTAGCAGAACATGCCACAGACCATCCTGGGCATAAAATACTGTTTGAAAACACTGAAATTATGGACCATGCCAACCACTACCATGTCTGGATGCACAGGGAAGCCATTGAAATCCATAAACACCTGGACAATTTCAACCGGAAAGAAGAAACCCTTAAAGTGAACAAAATTTGGCTACCAGTCCTGAAGAATAGCAAAATACGGACTCAGCAAATGCAAATGGGAAACCACTCAGAGTCAGGGGTTTCCCAGCAGATAATGATCACCAATTAGCAGACACTAATCCTCTTTTGCATTAGCCTGAGGCCGGTCATTAACACAGAACAAGACACATGCAAATCACTCCTGCATTCTCAGACTCACACAGTGTGTGTGTGTGTGTGTGTGTGTGTATAGATATAGATATATATATATACCCAATGTAAAGTCAAAGGCTTTCATGGCTGGCATCCATAGCTTTGTGGGTTTTTGGGCTATGTGGCCATGTTCTAGCAGAGTTTCTTTCTGACGTTTCAGAGAAGATGCCAGCCACAGGTGCTGGCGAAACCTCAGAAAGAAACTCTGCTAGAATATGGCCACATAGCCCAAAAAACCCACAAAAAACTATATATATACCCACTTTTTGCAGGCAAGCATTCTCTGAAGATGCCAGCCAGAGATGCTGATGAAATGTCAGGAAGAAAATCTTCTAGAACATGGCCACATAGCCCCCAAAACCCACAAAAAACCATGGATGCCGGCCATGAAAGCTTTCGACTTCACAGCAAGCCTTGATTTTGCCATTTTACAGTTGGCCCTCCTTATCCATGGATTTTTTTTGTACACGGATTCAAGCATTCATAGCTTGAAAATATTTTTTAAAAAGCATAAATTTCAAGTATCAAACCTTGATTATTATTTTTTTCCATTTTATATAAGGGACACCATTTTGTGATGCCATTGTATTTAATGGGACTTGAGAAGACATGGATTTTGTTATTCACGGGGGATCCTGGAACCAAACCCCTGCAGATAGCAAGGGTCCACTGTATATGAGGGACAGAACATTATTATTATTATGCCAGAGCATTTAATGGGATTTGAACATCCACGGATTTTGATATCCATTAGTGGGGTCCTAGAACCAAACCCCAGCGGATACCAAGGGCCAACTGTACACTTAAATGGATAAAAATTAGTAATGTGTGTTTAACAACAACAACCATGGTGTGTAGGTTTCATAGTATTGGGACTATGGGCAGTGAGAGAAAGGCACACATCCTCTTTTATTGTTAATATAGATATAATTCACTTGATCGTTCATATATAGTTTTCCTGTACTGTATGCTTCTTTGGGGGAAATTCTGTATTGCTCAGGATCTGAGGGTGCATCTGCATTGTAGAAACATGGCAGTTTGACCCCACTTTTAACCGCCATGGTGCCATTTTTACAGAATCCTGGGATTCGTAGCTCTGTGAGGCGCCAGAGAAGGCTGAAGACCTTTGTCAAACTGCAGATCCCAGGACTCCATAGCAATGGTTTCATAGCGTATTAATGTGGGGGTTTTAAATTGATTTTAAACCTTTTTGTAAACTTTTTTTAATTTCTGAAAGCCGCCTCAGGTCCTGTCCTGGAAGAAAGGTGGCATACAAATGAGGTAAATAAACAAATAAATAAAAAAATTGTGGGCTGCAGCACTCTAAAGTGGTGTCAAACTACATTGTTTTCACAGTATTGAGTCTCCTCAGAGTCTTGTTTCCTGAGCAGAAAAACCTCAACACTCTTATTCTTTGTTCCTTTTAACAAACTCCTCTAACTCCCGCCTCGGAGTCAAAATTTATCCAATCCGGTGAGCCGGTGGTTATGATCGACAGGCCTTTCCCCTCCCTCCGCCTCGAGATTATGGGGGGCATTAAGCTCCTCCCACACATTTACCGCCCCACCCCTTTCCCCCACCAACCGCCACTTTGGTCCCTCCCCCCGTCCAATCCTCACGCGCCTCAACCTCCCCGTTCCCACTCCCAACTGTCACTCCCAACTGTCGCTCTAGCCCCACCCACCCCGCTCAACCCTTTCGCCGAATGTCCCGCCCCCAACATCAACCACCAATCAGGATGTGAACTCCTCCCTTTTTTTTTCCTCCTCAGCTCCTCCCCCTCCTGATTCCTCGCCATCCCATTGGCCCCCGGCCTCCCTCGCTCCCCGCCCAGTAAGCGGCCCCGTTGCCCGTGGCAACGTTGGTAGGTGGTCGGAGCTCTGCCAGCGGCCAAGAGTTTGAGGAGGAAGAAGTTGGGAAAGGTGTGTTTTAGGGGGGCACAAAATGGGAGGAGAGGGAGGAATTATGGGAAGGGGGTGGCTGGTGGAGGGAGGGGGAAATGGGGACCAGGGGCGTAGCCAAGGGGGGGGGGATCCGGGGTCCGGACCCCCCCTTCAGCAGGAGGAGAGAAACGGGCGCTTGTTGGAGCGCGCGCGTGCACGCAAGCAGCCTCAAACCCACTTGCTCTCCTCGGGGACGGTGGCTTTAAGGGACAATTGAGAGCCAGCTGGGAGAAGTGACTTTTTTTGGACAACAGTTCCCAGAATCCACCAGCACAGTGTGGCCCTGCTGGCCAGGGGACCATGGGAGTTGTAGTCCGCTCCAAAAAAAGTCTTCCCACAGCATTGGGACTGGTGAGTCTTGTGTTCAAATCTCAGCCATGGAACTGGGGGATATCATTATTATTATTACTATTATTATTACTATTACACTCATCCCTCCAAATGTGTGGCTTTAATTATTCAGGGATTTGATTAATATGTTCTTTCTAGGAATCTCTAGGTCCTCCAGTGCAACTCTATGGTCAACCTTAGCTAAAAGTTGCATTGAAAGACCTAGAGATTCCTAGAGAGAATACTCTACTAGGCCTTTGTAGATCCTCCAGTGCAACTCTGTAGTCAATGTCCAGCAGATATTGACCACAGAGTTGCACTGGAGGACCTAGAGATTCCTAGAGAGGTGTCCTCTCATTTAAAAACATGGTGTTTTTGTTATTTGCGCTTTCCCCATATTCACGGGGGTCTTGTGCCCCTAACCCTTTGGATCTCTTTGGAGGTATGCTGTTTAAATGACACACGTATCTTAAGAGTCCAGATACTGCGCCAAAGCTGTGCTCCGGTCCTTAGAATCGGAGCATGGCTTTGGTGTGGCTTCTGGCCTCTTAGGGACTTGAGAAGACACGGATGCAGCATTTAAACAGCATACCTCCGAAGTGCCCTGAATCAGCTTTATTTGCGCCTGTCTGTTCGTGCCCAAAAAACCCTTTAAAAACAGCTCCTGACTCTTTCTTCGGCTCAGCTGCCTACCTCACAGGGAGAGCCAGGCGTGGCGTAGTGGATTTGAATGCTGGACTAAAACTCTGGAGACACCCCTCTTAAGCATAAAAAACCTTGGTCAAGTCACACTCTCTCAGCCTCATAGGATGGCAATAGCAATAGTAATCCTGCTCTGGAGAAACTCGCCAAGAAAGCCCTGTGATAGCCTTCAGGTTGTTTCCAATTTGTGTTGACCCTCTTATAGGGATTTCCTTGGCAGATTTCTTCACAGATTTCCCCATTGCCTTCCCCAGAGGCTGAGAGAGTGTGACTCGCCCAAGGTCCATGGCTAAGCCAAGATTCGAACCCTGGTCTCCCAGTGTCCTAGTCCAATGCTCAAACCATTATGCAACACTAGCTCTAGGTTTGCCTTAGGGTTGCCGCCGTAAGTCAGAAATGCCTTCGAGGCACACAACAGCAACAACCTCACAGGGCTGTTGTCGGGAGAAGAGAATTGAGAGGGAAATCCCTTTTGTACGCAGTCCTGAGCCCTTTGAAGAAAGTGAGATCTAATAATAACATTAATAATGAGAATTTTTTAGCAGTCATGATGCACTGAGGATGCTTTCTGGAGGATGGCCAAGAGAACAGATAGTCCCTCTCATCCACACTGGAGAAATAACCCGGTTTGGCACCGCTTTAACTCTTTCTGGCTCAAGGCTATAGAATTCTGGGAGTTGGAGTTTGTTTTGGTCCCAGAGCAGAGCGGAGCAGATGTTGAGAAGCTGGAGCGTGTTCAGAGGAGGGCAGCCTATTTATCTAGAAGCCCTATGAGGAGAGACTTAGGGAGCTGGGTATGTTTAGCCTGGAGAAAAGAAGGTTAAGAGGTGATATGATAGCCCTGTTTAAGTATTTCAAGGGATGTCATATTGTGGATGGAGCAAGCTTGTTTTCTGCTGCTCTAGAGATAAGGACACGGAACAATGGATGCAAGCTCCAGGAAAAGAGATTCCACCTCAACATTAGGAGGGACTCCTGACAGTAAGGGCTGTTCAACAGTGGAAGATGCAGCCTCAGACAGAGGTGGAGTCTTCTTCTTTGGAAGTCTTTAAACAGAGGCTGGATGGCCTTTTGTTAGGGGGTGCTTTGATTGTGAGTTCCTGCATGGCAGAAGGGGGTTGGACTGGATGGCCCTTGGGATCTATTCCAGTGCTATAATTCTATGATTCTACTAGCTTGGTAGACGAAGGGAATGTGGTGGATGTAGCATATCTTGATTTCAGTAAGGCCTTTGACAAGGCCTCCTCCCCATGAGATTTTTGTAGGGAACGACTTCAGAGACATAGCCAGGTTCATCTGGAATATCAGTATGCAAACCTTTGAGAGTAACTGTGTGAAACTGTGAGGAAGCAGAACAAGTTTTTAAATACATTTTAAATGTTAAGGTGTAAAGCTTTTTACTTTTTAAAATGGTTTAATTGCTTGTTTTTTAAACTTTGTATCTATATTCTTAAAGGTTCTGTATTGCTGTATCAATTGCATAAATGAATGTGGTTTTAGATCCAGCTCTGAACTTGGTTATGCCACATTTGGCCAACCTCTAAACAGGCTAGGAGAAATGAGGAAATGGATAGACGGTAGGAGACAGGAAAGAGAGAGAGGATTGGATCATGCTGTGGATGTTGGAGTTGGGGAAATGGCCGTGCCAAATTCTGTACTCATTCCCAATCATTTGCCCATCATTTCTTCCCATGTCCACCTTGTGTTTTCTCATGATGCATACGGCTTCTTACAGGCTCCATTGGTGAAAGATGAGCACTCGACGGCGCGGTGCATCTGGTGACAAGAAAGGGCGACGGAGTGCTGGCCGTGGACCAGGCCCACCTGTGCCAAAGACCGAGTCTCCCCTGCCGCCAGTTGTTCCTGATGATGAACCTCCTGGTATTTTTTTAAAATTCAGGTTTACTGATCTCAGTACTTCTGCCACTTCTGAGCTGGCTTTGATCCCTCCTCCCAGGAGTCCTTGATGCTTTTGACAAGGCTTTTGGCACTGGAGTGATGTCTTTTAGGCACTGTGTGGGTAGGATTCCTCCTGAGGCAGGGCTGCATATCCTTTGTGCTCACCAAAGCTGTCCAGATTCAGCCCTATGAGGTTGCATTTTGTGACCTGAGTAACTGAAGGCTAAAGCCAGCCAACACTGCCCACATTGGTCTGCATTTTGAATGATTTTCTTAGCAGGAGGGGAGAGGCTGGGCTCTTTGAACACCCCCCTTTCCAACCACAACAAGTTCTGCTCAGCCCCCAAACTGTCGTGTGACATTTCTCACACCTTCAATCAAACCTGCCTTGTGAGGCACAAAGGCTAAGATGCTTTTAAAAAGAAAGAAAGGAAGAATGAAAGAAAGCCAAACTCCTTAGAGTGCTGAATTTCATGTCCATTATCAAAGCTTTTATTTTCTGTTTGTGTGTATGGCGTGAGCCTAAAAGCACAGAATACACACAGGTGTTTTTGTGGGAAGGGTAGCAAGCAGAAGGGTGGTTATTGAAGAATTTTGGAAAACTACTGGTGAGGTATCAGTTTCTCACCATGACACTGCCTCTGTCTTCTTGGTGACCTGACTTCCCTCTTGCACCCTCTGCCAATAGGTGCAGGAGGGACTCAGACTATCTTCTGCCAATTCAGTAGAAAGTCCCTTTGTCTGTATGCCCACCTTCACCCTCTTTGACCTCTGCTAGCACTGTATGTTGCATTTACAAACACTGACAAAATGGTATTTACACATGACCACTGGCTGGGGGAGAGACGCATATATGGCTGGGGATTTACGCTGTCCTTTGAAGACATGTGTTGCGGATCCAGGACAGCTGTAGCCAGGTAAGCAGCCTACAGAGGTCTCCACATATAATTTCTCCATCATTTGCATAACTGTGATCCAAACGTCGTTCTTAACTGCCTTTGAGGCGACTTCAACTCATGGTAACCCCATGGATCAAACACCTCCAAGACCTCCTGTCCTCAACAGCTCTGCTCAGTTCCTTTAGGCTTATGTCTGTAGCCTCCTCCACTGTCTAACTATCTGTTATGAGGTCTATCTCTTTTTCTGGTACCTTTTACTTTAAAAAAAACTTTCACCATGTGCAAACCAAAGTTTGGAAGCACTACCTTTTGGATGACAGTTTCCTGAATCCCTTAACCCACCAGAGGGTACTGGAAAATGTAGCTGGGATTAAAAAAACCCCACATTTCCAGGCTCTAATAGGAACTGACCTGAGTGACCAGAGACAGGGCTTAAAAGAGGCTTTCCTATTTCCCGCCCTCCTCTTGCTGGAATAGATTTTGTTCTTCAAGAAGTCTCTCTTTCTTCCCTCCTTGTATTTGGACCCCTAGTATCTTTAGGCTTTCTATGTCTGGGGAAGAAAATGTCACTGTCTACAACTTTCAGCCCTAGACATGTATCTTAACCAGTCTCGTGAGTTTCCCCGTTGCCTTGCTCCAGCATGTTACCACAGTAACCTGCCAGGATTTCCAGCAGCAGCTTTTCAAAGCTCCAACTCACTCTCACATCCCGGCAGTCATTGGTGCCTAATGTAACATGCACAGAACCCCTCCACTCCAATCCCATCTGCCACAACAAGCGGGGAAATGACATCCCCTGTCAGGCAGCTGCACACCGTCTGAATTGGGAAGCATAGGCCTGGCGTGCACCCTGTGAGCCAAAGCCACAGGAGGGTTTCATTTCAGCAATGTGCAGGGGGTTTGATTATGGAATAGGGAATGTGGGAGAGAAGGAGAAATGAAAGGAAGCAGAGGGGGAGGAGATTTGACTGCTAGTGCATGAATGTAGGTGGTAGCAGACCCTCCTGAAGCTTCACAATCAAGTCTGGGCAGGGGGAGACTGTCTCCCATCTTGGCCGTCTGTTGTTCCGTCTGTCTCTTCTGTTTTGGGTGTGTGTATGTGTGTGTGAGAGAGAGAGAGAGAGAAAGAGAGAGGGAGAGAGGAGTACCCTCCATGCTGGCTTATTTACTTATATTGTATCTCACTTATTTTGGTGGGCTTGGGAAGAGAGAAAGCCCAGCTGGTGAGCAGTTCTGCGCTTCAAATGCCAATTAAAATCCTCACATGATTGGAATTGAATGGGATGGAAAGTTGGTACTGAACATAACTTCAGGATAGAAGGATTTTTTAAAAAAGCAAGTTGATTTTTAAAATGAGGAGTGCAGTTTGGTTAGCTGAAGAATCCAAACTACCACTTCCTTCCAGAAACTTTAGGGAGCTGGAAAGAGGGGTTGAGACACTGATGGGTGCCCCACCAGTACAACAATAGGGGCTGCTTTCTTCCAGATCAGGATAAGGTGCTTCTATGGTGTGAAGTGTGATATGTGGGCACAGTTGAATTCAGCTGTAAGACATGGTTGCACTTTCCCAGAGCTCCAAAGAGATCATGTCAGTGAGACCTCCCTGTAGTTTCCCAGGGCTCCCAGTAGTGAGCCTGCTTACAGTTTCCTAGGTGTCAGTTACCCAGCCCTGAGACATAATCCTCTGTTTGCCAGAGGAGGCAAGTAGGAGCATGTGGGCAACAGCTTATGCTGCTCCAGTCTTCTCCAGCAGGAGGAACTGGAGAATTGGTGGAAGTCTGATCTCTTCCTTGGCTTCAAATTGTTGGAAAGAGGCTCCCAGCCCCTTAGGTACTGTTTCAAAGGTTGCAGAAGAAGCCATGGACTGGTTCAAGACATGGGATCGAATAATGGCTAAAATTACACTTTGCATAGTGTGTCCATTTCTGGTTACTGCTGTTCAAGAAGGATACTGATAAGCCTGAACAAATCCAGAGAAGAAATACAAACAAAAATACAAACAAAAAACAAACAAACTTGACATCCTTCCAGATGTTTAAAGATGATTGTCATGTCATTTCTCAGCCTTCTCTTTTCCAAGCTAAACATATCCAGCTACCTAAGTCATTTCTCACAGGACTTGGGTTTCCAGATCCTTTACTACCTTGGCTGTCCTTCTTTGGACATGCATGGGTAGCTGTGTTAGCCATTTAACAAAATACAAACAAAAATCCATCAGTGATACCTTTAGTGGCCAACCGAAATGCACAATATACATGTTACAAGCTTTCCAAACTCCATGGGCTTCTTCATCAGGCAAGATGTTACAAACCAAACCAGGTGAGGGGGAAAAAACAATTGGAGATGTTAGTCAGGTGCCTGCATGTTGTTTTAGTGCTTAGTTAAGATGTTATGATGGGGAGGATATCTTTTGTAGGTAGGATGCTCCTCTTTCTGGCCATATGGCCATAGGGAGATTTTCAAAGTCCAGGAAATTTAAAGTCCATTTGCATTTCAACAGGGACCCCTCTTTTGCAATCCAATATGTCTCCATTCCAGTGAGGTCACAGGCCTCTCCTATTTGGTTTGTAACATCTTGCCTGATGAAAAAGCCCATGGAGCTACTAAAAAATGGCAGACTGTGAACTGGCAGTAGACCCCAAGCCATTGGCTGCTGGTCCCTGGGAAGTCTCCAGGAAAGAAAGAAACCATTGTAGTCAATGGGCACAAATATGATACCAGCCCCTGGCACATGGTGGGTCCTGCTCTCCCTCAGGAAGCTTAAGATGCACTGAGGTATAAGATGAAACACTTCTACAACAATGTAGAAGATGTTCTGGAGACTAGAACGTGAACCAGTGAGTAATAATACAAGAAAAGAGTTTCCACGTGAATGTTAAGAGGAATGTCCTGACAGTAGGAATGGTTCGAAAGTGGAATCGACTGCCTCAGAGAGTGGTGAACACTTTTTTGAAGGTCTTTAACCAGAGTTGAAATGACCATCTCTCAAGAGTACCATACTTTCACTGTGGATTCCCACATGGCAGGGAGTTGGAATAGATGGCTCTTGGAATCCCTTTCAGTCCAATGGTGCTATGGGTTATAAGTTGGTTGTTTTGTTAAGAGAGTCCCCACATTTTCTTCCCCCAGTCCCAGCACTGAAGAGTGGGCAGGGTGAGGCCTTTCCTCTTCCATTGCTCCTCTGTTTCTTGTCCTGCAGGAGGATGGGGAAGGCTCTTGCTCTTTGCTGTCCCTAGTGCCTCAACAGGTTCTGTGTCTGGTCCATGTGAGAACCATATTCCGGCTTTATTGTCCAGGAGGGCTTGAGGGACAAAACCACCTTCTCAAAGCTTCTAAGGGCCAATCTGGACCTGACCTGGGGCACTTTGAGGCTGCACACTGGCTCTATATATTGTGGGACAGTGCTTTATTTTTTACCACACAAGGGGTTTTCACCTGAGGAAAATGGGAAGAGTTGCAGGCACTTTCTCTCAGCCGGCATGGGTGATCTGAGCTGGAAGAGGTACCCCATATATACCTAATATGGGTGTAGAGAGGAAGACAGAATTAGTTTTCTCTCACTGCCAAACAGAACTTTGGGGGTGAAATGACAGCCTCCCCCCATGCATTATACATGAATGGAGTGAATACCCCCATATATCCCTGGGTGGATAGTAGGAAGCAGGACACACAGTTGCAAGGGCATCCTGGCATCTTCCTGCCCATCTTCTCTCCATCTGATGCTCTCTCATCTCCAACACAGCAACAGAAAAGAGGCTGGTGGTGAGTGAGGGAAAGAGAGAAGGGAGGAGAGGATCTTGTTTGTCATACAACAATAGCAGGTGACCATTGTCAGATGGTCAAGAGAGGGGGGATGCTGCTGCTGGTTTCCATCTCCCCAAGCTGTATTTGGTGAGTATTTGAGGTTTTGGCTCATGCGGGGAGGCTCTGTTTGATGAGTTATATAAACAAGGAGGCCTCGTAGCCATATGGTGGGCAACCTCTTCCCATGCTGACTTTTTGGAGAGGGATTTGTTTGCTGGTTTTGCAGCTCTGGAATATGGGAGCCAACTTCATGCTAAGAGGTGGAGCAGACCTTGAGAGTGAACTCAAGATTAGAATGGCTGATCTGAGGATGTCAGGCAGGGCTGGGTAACTAACTGGCCATCTAGGTGTAGCTGGATAGCCCCCCAAAGCATGCCTCGCTATACCCTGAGCTTGATAGGACTGATGGGAGTGGTAGGCCCAAAACATCTCCGCCATTGCTCAGCTCCGGTGTAAGCTTTCTGCCTTCTCATCACACCGAGCCATTTAGCTGCTCGATGCTGTTTTGCTCCTGACACTCTAACAAGTTAGTCTTCCACAGTTGTCCTGAAGGGGAAACATGCCTTTTTTCATCTCACTCTTTGCTTAATGACTCTGAGCTATCTGGAGCAGAAGTCCTTTTTCTGTCCAGCTTACTGTACTGTATTGACCTGGTTTCCCAGATGGTGAGCCACAGCAATAATTTTGCATGTGATATTTTCTGAATAGTTTTAATGTTGCGCATTAGAACCTCTCTATTTTACCTACACGTGTGTTGTTGTTTTTCAGGGCAAAGTGAGGTATTCCCCTCAAGAGGAGGATTTGGGGTTCTGTTGAGGGCAACCCAGGTTGAGTTGGAGAAGATCAATTGGTACTCACTGTGCCCAGAAATTTTCTACTACAAGGCAGGGGTGGGAATCATACAACCCTCTAGATGTTGTTGGATTGTAGCTCCCAGCATTCTTACTGGCTGTGCTGGCTAGGGCAGTTGGGACTTGTAATTAGTCCAACATCTAGATCCCATGCCATAAATTGGGTCTAGCCCCCACCTGGCTAGACATAGATCCTGAAATGAAAGGGACAGATGGGCTCAAACCGCCGCCCCCCACGATTAGACTGAGGGGGCTTAAGCCCTCTCCGATGGCAAATATTGGATCACCAAGATTCCTATGCAGTTGATCCTCCTTAGGAATTATCAATCAGAAGTGTACTAAACAGTCAAGCACTAAGACATGCAGTATAAATACAGTCACCTGTCTGTTTCCACAGATTCTGTATCCATGGGTTCACCATCCGTGGCTTGAAAATATGTTTATAAAAAATCCAAAAAGTGAACCTTGATTTGTAATTTTATCTAAGGGATTCTATTTTACTACAACACTGTATATAATGGGATTTGAGCATCCATGATTCAGCCATCCATGGCTTGAAAATACTCTCACTCCCATCCTCCAATATTTCCACAAAGTAAACCTTGATTTTTTTTCCTTTTACTATGCCATTGTATATAATGGGACTTGAGCATCCACGGATTCTGGTATCCACAGGAAGTCCTGGAACCAACCCAATGGATACCAAGGGCCCGCTTTACAACAGTTGTTGAGCCTTCCCAGGAATAATATCGGCTACCTGCATGTGCATTCTTACTTGGGAGAAGGCTGCTGTCAACACACGGAGGGCCCTTCTAGGTACACATTGTACTTATAGGAGCCCTCCTATTTAAGGATAATTGAATGGCTATGGATGGGAAAAGTAAATTGCCCTCCCACTGCCAAGTACCTGCAATTAAGCAAAATTAAGAACAACCTGCTTGCCTTTATCACACAGAGGTTTCTGCAGCTCAGATCCGGGGTGGCTCCTGGTTCAGCTATGTGAATTCACGTTATAACGTGAATGTTTTATCACACCTGGTTGCCCTTCCATTGCCCTTCCTAATCGAGGGGGAATCAAATCCAAGGCAAGTCATGTGATGCGGATTTTGTAGCAAAGTGGAGTGAGTGCAAATTGTATTACCACACTGGTGCATACCATGCGGATTTAACAATTCGAATTGGCACCCTTGCACATGCTCAGTGGAGGTCTGAACGCATCGTGACCTGGGGTGAAAAGGGGTGCAAGTTCTTGTTCCCTGTTTCGCGTAATTGCGTGATTGCATGAATATTTGCCTTGTGAATATTTCTGCGTCTTCTTCATCCCCCCCTTTTTATTTTCCCTTCCATTTCAGCAATTTTGACACACAGATAGACAGACAGACAGACAGACAGACATATGTGTATATTCACATTCACGCACATACACACATATATATTCCAAAAAATGAGTTGCCCTGAAAGTGAAAGGACCACCGAAAGGAAATGGGGGGAAATTGCAGTGCCGCATCACGAGAAATTTGCAACCCGGGGGTTGTACCAGAGCAGAAGCAAAGTTACATTCCACACCAGACTAATTTGGAGTGAAATCGAAGTGAGCTTGGAAGCGATTTCTGTGAATTCGCTTGTTACTGATTTCGCCAAAATGAAGGGTCACTTTGGAATCACTTCGGAAGCGCCACGGATGGAGCCTCCATAGAAAGGAATCAGCATGTTATAACACATTCACATTATAACATGAATTCGCATTGTTTGACCCGCAGTCACGTTGGATCTGAGCTGCAAAAAGCTGCAGAAACATCAGTGTGATAAACACCAATGTCCTCCACCACCGTAAAAACAGAGCTGGGCTCTCTGTCTGCACATGTGTTGAACTAGAATTCCAGATGGCTGTGAAATGAATGAAAGTTTTAGTCCAGCACATCTGAAGAGTATCAAGTTGAAAAAGGCTGAGCTCATTCAAGAGAGTGTTCTGGTTTCTGCCCTATTTGGATTTTTTTGCCTCCGGTGTTGAAATGTCTCATGCTGGCCCGCCTGCCTCCCCATCTCAGCAAGACCTTCTCTGCTGTCTTCGTAGGGGGGGAATGTGGGTAGTGATGATGGAATAAACCCTTCTCAAACTGCCGCTTTCAATAAGTATTAAACATTTTGGTGCATGACAACTTCTGACACAGAAGCAGGTTTATGGGGAAATTAATTGTAATTTGGTTTGACAACTCCAAATGTTCCAAAGAAGAGCTACAGTCAGTCTCTTAAAATTCACAAGATATGGGGGGGAAATTGAAAATACCTTTTGGACACTTTTGATTTGCCAGTTAGGATCCATGTTGCAGTCGTGGTTTCAAAATACACACAACCAAAAGCTGAAAAGATTGTCATCATTAAAAAAAAAAAAAACTAAAGACCTACGTCAGGATGGGCAAGCCCATTTAAGCTCCTAAAGCCTCCAGGCCATCTCTATTCCTAAAAATATGGAAGGACCCACCCATAAAATTGCACATAACCATGCTTTGGTGGTGGTGGTGTGCCTTCAAATCATTTCTGACTATGGCTGCACTAAGGCAGATCTATCACAATATTGTTTTGTTTTGTTTTTTCAAGATTTGTTCAGAGGAGGTTTGCCATCACCATCCTCTGAGACCAAGAGAGTGTGACTTGCCCAAAATTACCCAGTGGATTTCCATTACCATGCTTGGAATGGTATTATGGAGCTATTCTTCCAAATTTTGCTAAAAATACCAAAAAAAGCTGCCAGAAGTACAAATAGGAAATGGACTTCTTTTTGGTTCCAGCTTGTATCCATAAACAGTTGCTAGCCCAAAATGTGTTCATGTGGATTGTTTGCCTGTGACTTCAGCTACAGTTGCCCACCACTGGCCCATTCACTCCTTGCTTGTAGCACACAGGTTTAGAGAGAATAAATCGGGTGGGGGGTGGGGAGGGCAAGACTGAGATGGATGACCTTCGAGAGGTGATGAGGGACATATTAGACTTTTGGATCTTTCTGAGCCTTTGATTCTGTCGGAATTGTCCTGAACTAGTTGTGTGGTGTGAATCAGACCTGTGAGAGGGAGTAGTGTGTTGGAAATATTGCATCTATACAACACGTTTGCCTCATCCACTTGTACAGAGGTTTTGCCAGTTTTAGAATACCAACCAGTGCTGAGTGTAAAATCTATTTGTTACTCTCATCCTTGGTCCACTTCTGATTTGTGTCCTTTGCCTTTTGCCTTCCCTTAGAGGAATTTTTTCCAGTACCCTTGGAAGAGAAGGAGGAGAGCAAGGTGGAGTTAGTTATTCCTGCCAGCCCACTGGAACATGAGATAGATTTGGTAAGTTCTGGGACGGGCACCCTCTTGACCTTGCCACTAGGAAGCATAGTGCAAGGAGGAGGTATTGGTTCCACCAAAGCCTTTGATCAGCTGGGCCCACATTTAATGGGGAGCATTTCATGAGGGTCTTTTCTTTATTAAGCTTCAGCCATTCTTGTGATCTTGGGTTTTTTTAAAAATATATATATATATTATTTACAAAGCCTCCAACCTTGGACATCCCATTGATATGGATAGCTGGTCTTTGGCTAGATCATTCTTGTGATCTTGTAAATGTTTCTTGAATACAGCTAAGTTTGTGCTAGAGTCAAGCAGGTAAGTTTGGGGACAGGACTTCTCTCTCTCTCTCTGCCTTCAACATTGACTTTATGGCTGCCTTTGATGATCTTCTTGGTCATAGAATCATAGAGTTGGAAGAGACCGCAAGGGCCATCCAGTCCAACCCCCTGCCATGCAGGAAATCTAAATCAAAGCATCCCCAACAGATGGCCATCCAGCCTCTGTTTGAAGACCTCCAATGAGGGAGACTCCACTACACTCTGAGGGAATTTGTTCCACTGTCGAACAGCCCTTGCTGTCAGGAAGTTTTTCCTAATGTTGAGCTGGAATCTCTTTTCCTGTAGCTTGCATCCATTGCTCCTGGTCCTAGTCTCTGGAGCAGCAGAAAACAAGCTAGCTCCCTCCTCAATATGACATCCCTTCAAGTATTTAAACAGGGCTATCATATCACTGCTTCTAGGGCTCCCTTCTCTCTCCCCACTCTCTGTCTTAAAGTTCTGTCCCAGACCTGACTTTGTCCCTTGGAAAACAGCCATGTCCTATTAACGAGGCAGCTACATCTATGCAGCAAATGAAATGTTCCTGACAGAAATGTGCCTTTAAGGCTATGAGGCTTTTGGACATCTTCAGAAGTGCTGTAAGAGGGTCTGACACTGGGTTCTGGCATGGGAGGTGGATCTCATCTCCGCTTGCCTAACCATTAAGCAAAGAGATATAGGGGACGCCATGTCAGAGGAAAGTGTTATGGTTCTGATCCAGCACTACTGACTGCCAGTCCTGAGTATTTCCTCCCACTGAAACCCGAAGGGCAAAGAACAAAGAATAGAGAGTGAGAAGTTGCCTGCACGGAATGCTACACAGTTTTGTCGCATTCGGGCAGGGAACATCTGGCTCTACACTTCCATGCCAGATGCTGTGTTAATTTGATCTTGATTTCCCATGTCTTCTTTAAGAAGCTCTTAGGTATTGGGACGGGGGGAATTTTAAAATGTTTGGGAAGGAAAAAAATCCACATTTTCTCTGTAAGGCCAAAGAATGGCTACTGCCAGCCAGCCCCCCCCTCCCCCCGCTTCTCCTTTTCATTCTTCATTCTTCACCATTCCTACCCTTAATTGTCTTTTCCCCATTTACCTCCTCCTCAGCCAGGAATTGTATTGCTTTAACAGTTCAGTGCCACAATCTGCAGAAACTCTCTCCAGAGCCCCTGTCTTTCAATTATCTTAACAAATTAGCCCTCTTCCATCTCATCTGAGGGCCCTTGTGGGGGCCTGACGAAACAAGGGAGACATAACAAGATCAGGAGTCTTGTAGTTCCCACTTTCCAGTCCTGGTTGGAGGCTCGTACACCATGTTTGCATGTAGCAGACCAACGGTATAAAGCAGTAGTGGCTGAGAGGCAAAGGCTTAATGCTCCACAGCTGAGGGCCAGAGGACCCATGTGAAACATGGGTCTGTGTATGACTGGCTGTTTTTATTTGAACAGCAAACTTATGGCAGGATTGGGGGATGATCTGCATCAGGACTATGCTATCTAATGAAGGGGTTCCTAACTTGTTTGTCCCCATGCCAGAGCTCTGATGTAAATCATGCCCCAAAGCTTCTATTCTATGGACTCTACCACTCAAGAAAAGAGGTGAACCCCACCACCTAATGGCGGGATCTCGATTCTCCTCAGCTCCCCTGGCTGTATTTCAGTAGCAGATATGTTGACTGCACACAAGCCATTTATCAGATTGTCTAGCCTGGTTGGAAGAGGGGACATCTTGCTTTGTGCTCCTACCTGCAGGACTTGTTGTAGGCCAGGGGCAAGACTATCAGCTCATCCCCGAGACTACCTCTGTATCCAGTGTTTGCTGAAGGCTGGTACTGAGTCAGGGAGGGCAGCTGCCCAACACTATACCCAATTGTCTGTGGACTTAAGGCTTGTAGTTTGGGAAGGAGGACTCTCCAAGCTTTTTCTAAGCCATTTATGCCCACCAGTTACTTTGCTTTCTTGTTGGGACCCATGAAAGGGTTATGTTTAAATACATAGGAACAATCATGTTGGATCTAACAAAAAGGTGTTAGTGTTTGCCTCCTTCCACAACCAAATTCAGATGCCTTTGGGAGGCCTAGAAACCGAGTGTGAGTGAAATATGATCCTCCCATTTGGGTTCCCAGCAAATGGTATTGGGAGGCATAGTGTCTGTGAGAATGGAGATAATATAAAATAATAATAATAAATGATTTATTTATAGCCCGCCTAATCACAAGGAATCCGCGCCGGTTACAGCAATAAAAATACATAAATATAAATTACATAAAAATAAAAATACACTCTCTTCTTGAGGCTAGCCCTGATGGAGATGGGCCAGCCTTTTCACTCCCTCCCAGGCCAGAAGATGACAGTTGCCAGGGATGGAGGGCTTTCCTTCTTCAGGCTAGCCCTGATGGAGACTATAAAGCCATCACAGTTGGTAGCCATTGGTAGCCCCCTTCTCCATGAACTTGTCTCATTCCCTGTAATCATTTAACAGAAGGACATTTGAACCACAAATAAATTCTCTGCTGGAACAGACCAAAATCATGTTTAGTCCAGCATCTGGTTCCCTACAGTGGCCAAGCAGATGCCTACTTGGCTACTTTCAAGGAAGAACAGGTGAGATTGTGCACCTGCGCGCAGAAATAGGCTTGTTTCTGTACTGGTGGGGAAGTTGGAAGGTTATGTCACTAAACATTGCCTCTGTCTGAAAACTGCAATTCTCTCTCGTACCCACATCCACACTCTTTTGCTTGAGCTTTTGCCAAGACTCTTGTTTCTTCCTCTATTTGTTGTTCAGAAACCCTGCATCCAAAGCCGCCTGGCCCTATCTGGCCTCAGGGATGAGATGTGGACAGAAGAACATGAAGCCACCATGGATCATTTTTTGAAGGATGTAACCAAGCAACTGCTCGTGTTTTACATTGATGAGTTTGCTGGACTGAAAGTAGAGTTCGTCATGCCACCCCAGGTGGGTCTGGCTCAGCATGCTCTAAACCTCCCAAGGGCTCCTCTGTTTCTTCAACAGTGGTCATGAGGGAGGGCTTAGTCTTTCTGTGCTAGCGCCCAGCAGCCACTGGTCCTCTGTGGCACACAGTTTATGTAAGTGCATGGCCTAAGAAGAGCCATTGTGCATCAGACCAAAGATCTACCTAGTCTAGTACATGATAATGTCTGAAGCAGGATTCTACTTTTTATTTTCAAAGCATCTGATCATGGTGGAGAGTTCTACTTTGGTTCAAATCCCTGAACATGGGGAGGTTGGATAATGAGGGGGCACAGCCCAGCACACACAGGAACACTGGAGCAGAACCAGCATGCACCACCTGTTGCCCATGTCTGAGACCTCATTTGTTCTTTTGAACACACAAGTATAGTCTTTGTCAAATCTCCTTTTAAAACACTCCACTCGTGGCCACCACAACTTCTGACCTGGGGGACTTCAGCTAGCCTTTGTGAATAATAGCCACCAGTCATGAATCTGTCTAGATTTCTCTTGGATGGAAGGAGATCTTTCCTTTGGCTGGTGGGAACTTTATTAGTCCCTCAGTGGTTGGCCCAGTTGCATTAAATTAATGGCTGTGGGGGTTTTGCATGGAATTTACACAAAGTATGAGGAGAATACTGTTTTGGATTCCCAGAATGTCCAGCCCAGTATGGCCAGTGGCTGTGATGGTTGGGGGCTTCTAAGAGTTATAGTCTAAAAAGTTATATCTTCAGGTTCTTTTCAGGCATAAGGTTGATGCAGTGCTTCTGTGTTTTGTTCCTGTAAGCAATTTCTCTACTGTTCTGAATCTCAGGGTGGGAGGAGATTAAATTAGTCCAAATCCCAAGGCCTGAAAGCAGTAGGAAAATTCAATTCTTAAATAAAAGCATGTTTGTTACAATCTACTGCCAAAAATCCATCCACTCCAATTTGTTCTGGAAAGCACATTGCCCATGCTGGAGCAAGTCTCTGGTGTTCATTCCTGTTGTGGATTAGTGTGACATTCCAAAGTAGATCAGCTTCAAGGGCCTAGGGATGGACCCTGGAAAAAGCAGCCAGTTCAGAAAGTATTTTCCCAGGTAGGAGTGACCACATCACATATCTGCCCAGGATTTCTCCATCTTTAATCCAGCATTTTCCCCACAGGAACAGAAACAGCTTACTTATTTCATCCGCCGAGAGAACACAGAGATCACAGAAGAGAATTTCCATGAGGTGGTGCAGTTTGGCACTGTCCGGAAACCCTACATCGATTCCCTGATGCGCTTGCTTAATTCAGTCTTTCTCCCTCGGCTCTTTCGCAGAGCATCCTGGCCTGAGAGTATAAAGAATGAATTTTTCTCAGAAGTTTACCACTTCATGACTTCTCTCACAGGTAGGTCTCTGTCCTCCTTTCAGTCAACATTTGACCTTTACAATGAGCTGGATTTACCCTTTCATTAAGTACTAAGATCTCCCTCTAGGTCTTAATATAGTGCAGATCAATAATGTAATTCAGATTGATCTGTGAAATGTAGTGCTCCTCAGGTGTTAGGTGTGCTGAATTGTAAGGGATGTGTCCGGGAAGAAACCAGGAACATGGTGTAAACAGGTTGTTAGAAAAAGATATTTCTCCTTAGTTATGATAACCAGACTCTCCTCCATGTTTGTCTGTCTCCAGATACTCGCTCCAGAATGAGAGGTCGCACTGTACTCTACGTCCCAATGGAGTCTCTGACCATAAAGACGGAAGTGGCCGTAAAGGACAAAGCTCTGGTTCAGCGGCTGGAGAGTGAGTGATGGGTCTTTGGGGACCTGGGCCAGGAGGTGATGGGGGGTGGTAACAGGATCAGCAACATAGGAAAAGGTCTGATGGGGAGGATAAAGCTTGACCGAAGGGCTTCTGAGAGGAACAGCACTCAGACTGTAAGTGAATTAACCCCTGGCAGCATATGAGCTGCATCCATCATTCCCAATCATGGAAAACGGGTTTGTCAGGCTGTGAGCGTGTTCAGGGTCCCGTTGTGGGGTTATTAGTTCTGCTGCAGACGTTCTGTCAGGAAATAGAATGCAAGGGCGGCTCAGCCCCCCCTCCCAGTCCTCCCATCTTACCTTTGGTCTCATGGTGGAATTTGCTTCTTACTTCTCCTCCATCAAAATTCTGAGCCACACACAGAATAAGGTGTACAAATGAAGCAAACAACTGAATTGAAACAACACTACCTCCCTTTTTTTTTGAGCCTTCACAAATTTTTTCCAGATATTTTGGCAACATCTGGGGAAAGTGTGCAGCCTGAAAGAGGAGGAGAGGCTGAGGGATGCCTGAGAAAGAAGCAGGATGCTATATCTGCTCAAGAGAGGGGCTGCCCATTCTAGAAATTTTATCTCCTCACATTTCAGATCTTTGTAGATCTTTCTGTCCCAGTTGCCTGAGAGCCCTTTGCCTGTCCCAGAATCCAGCTGTTAGAGCATTGCTGTTTGGTGCTGGCTTACAGCAATGGTGAGCAATTGTCAGGGGCTAGGGGCAGTATGCCCCGCCACAGGGCCTTAGAGGGCTGCACCTTCTTACACACCCCATTCCCATTTTTAAAAATTTAAAAGAAAAAAGCAAATCATGAAATGTCCCCTGTGTGCCCATCAGCATACGCTGTAGCAGTTGCCTTGTTGTCAGTAATCCCCATATTATTGAGCACTAAAAAGATTCTTGCTTGCTGCTCCTATGGAAGATTGGAGTTATTTTTTGAAGACAAATTTTGGTAAAACTTGGAGAGAGTGGGGAAATCCTAAAAGATCTGGAAGCAGACTAGCCACTAATCCAGATCCTCACCAAGAGGATCTCAGATACGGACCTATTATAAGCTCATTCTTTTTTCCTTGCATAAGTATCTAAACTCCAATGAGCTGAACAGTGATTTCTCTTATCTAGGCATCCTTCCCCCAACCACAGTACTTAACCATATATTTGCAGGAGGTCCAAATGACTTAAAGGTAATAGCTTCTTTTCCACTATTGTTTCCTCAGACAAATAGTCATAAAATAGACCTTTCCTCCTTTTCCTCCATGGATTTTCTTTTAAAGTCTTCTAGACCAGTGGCCATCACCACATCTTGTGATAGAAAATCCTATAAATGAGTTGCACACTGTGAGAAAAATGCTTTCTGATGTCTTTCTCTGAATCTACTGCCAACCTGTTCTCACTGAGTGATGTCACATTCTTGTATATACCAAAGAATGGGGAAGTTCACCTTTTTCACTTTCTGCACATCATGCATGCTTTTGATAAATCTTTATTATGTGTCATCCTCCTGATCCCCACTGTAGCTCCCCTCCTGTCTTCTCCCTGGGCTGCTGCCTTGTGACCAGCAGCTAAACAATAAGATGGTAGAGGTGAGTCATTCTTCATCTTGCTCTCCAACACTTCCTCTCCTCAGGTCTATTATAAAACCTGCTGTTCTTATTTTTTGGGGGAAAATCCAATGAGATGGAGGAGGAGGAGGAGGAGGAGGAGGAGGAAGAGGAGAGGGAAAACACAGAGACCAGAAATCTGAAGAATAAAAATGGTAGGGGAGCAGGAGGCCAGGCCTTGGCTCCACAGTCGAGCCGATGTGTCGTTTTTGTTCTGGAAGTGTGTAGAGCTAGCCGCAGGGCTAAATTGGAGCATGTCCAGACTTGCTTTCAGTGGCAGTGGCTCAGCTCCGAACATAGAAAACAATAATACAGGTGAGAGGGCAGAGGGCCTTTATATCGCTACAGGAGCAGCTCAGGCTGTTCCCTCATCTGTGGTGAATCTGGAAAAGTGTATTCCTGTGGCTCTGTGTTCTCATGGCAGCCAGCAGTGCCTTAAAAGCACTGACACCCGTGAGAGCTTTTCTGTTGATGCAACCTCTCCCTTACATTAGATTAGGAAACTCTCATCTAGTGAGGCCTTGTGCTAACAGGGCGAACCACAGTCCCACAACTTGCAATGCTGTCCTTCAAAGTGGTGCTGTGCATGACCCAAACAGATTGCACCCTCCTGCACACATTACAGACTACCTCAGAAGACCATCTGGTCAACGCTTGTATTAAAAGTACATCAAAAAGAGTTCCTGCTAGTTGATGCACATAGGCAGAGCACCTTTACTCTGAAGACAAGTACAGTGCAAAGAGGGATGGGAAGTATTAAACATCCACAAGTAGTAGTAGTAGTAGTAGTAGTTCTTCTTCTTCTGTTATTTTTAATTGATGTGCTATGTCTCCAAAGCCCTCGGGGTATTATTCTTTTAGAGACCTGTTCTGCCCTTTGCTTTCCTTATCTTGTGAGAGCTCCTCTGTGCCTTTGGGGAAGGGCACAACCTTCCTGCACCAATCTATTCATCTGCCTCCAGGCAGGAACCTTGTAGACAGAGCAAGCCATTTTCTCATTTTGTCCCTTACTCCCCTCTTCTTTTAACCTTTGCATGTATTTCAGGTGTGTGGGGCAGGCTGATGGTGGGGCTCGTCAGTTTCCCTCCCTCCCTCCCCATGTCTTCTGAGGGGAACGTTCTCCTTTGAGGGGGAATTGGGCCTCAGAGAGGCCTGCAATCCAAGAGCCCTTCATTGAAGAGGCCAGGCATTGAGTCCAGACAGGCCTTCCATGCTCACACAGCCCTAGAAGAGCACCTGCTACTGGTCCTTATGACCAGAGTGCACTACATGGCAGCACACCCATGTTGTCAGATACAAGCCTGAGTATATCAGGTGTAAAGCGGGGAGTGAGTCAAGTTATAATCTACAGGACAAAAAGCTGGGTGGGCTGAAGCCTCTCTCTCCCTCTAGTTCCCTTGAGGTAGCTTTCCACTCAGCTCTGCTCTTCCAGCAGATATGTCACAGTACTCCAAAGCTTTTGCAGTTGGTCTGAGCCCAGCTGGAGGAGAAATAACCTCAGGGGCATGGTTTGCAGAGCAGAGAAAAAGCAGCTAAGAGATGGGCCCAAGTGGAGGGAAGCAGCAAGTGGGAGGGTGGGTTTGGTGCCATCACATGCACACACATACAGACACAGCCCTTTTGTGCTGCGAATTGCACCCTGTGTGTTTAAAGATGCAGGCAGGCCTCTTGCTATTATGTCTGCTTTGGCCCTTTGGGGCCCAGCCTGGTGTGTCATTGTGGCATTCATGTCTCCCTCGCTGGTATCCCAGGGGCCTCTGGTTCCATTACTGCCCTGCAGGTAAAAAGTGTTGAGGAGAGAAATCACCAGTCAGACCTAGAGCAGCAGCTCGTTTGTTCCGCCCTGCGCAAATTCAATTGAACGTTTCGCTATGGACAAGGGGGAAAATATGTTGACTGAATTATGCAGTGCATGGGTCTCTATTAGGAATAATAAAGCCAAGCCTGGCGAAGGTGTGACTCACTGGGGGTTATTCTGTCCTTTTCTTCCTCATGCAAATGGCAGAAGGAGCCCACTGTGAGAGCAAGCTGGGGCTAGATTGCCCATCCTCCTCTGTAGCCCAGCTGTCTGAGGGAAGTGTCGCACCTTATGTTTTGAAAGGGTACCCAGAAAATGTCGCTGTAGTTTAAAATGAAGCATTTCAGTCTCATTGGTCATTAGGATTATATGCTTCAGGGATCGGGGCCTGGCTATGGTTTCCCACAGCACAAATGCACACACAACTGCAAACATACCTTTGCCATTGAACCATGCATGGAGCTGCCAGAGACATCATACAGTTGTGTGTCAAATGTCTTCTGGGGTCTGGAAGTGCCAGCTCCTTGTTCGTTCTACATTGCTTGTGGCGTTAAAATAAATTGCTATTACTCTTGGCTCTAACAATGAGAGAAAATAAAAAGGTTCTTAGTAACAACAGGTATTAATTGACTCATTTTCTGGACTGAATGCAGCAGCTCTTCAGTATGGCCCCGGTCTTGTACAAATGTGGGGTGGGAGAAACAGACTCCAGAGTGTTCGTATCTCCCCTTTCATTAGTTTTGTAGGTTAGAAAATGGCAACGACAAAAGAGAGCGAGCACAAAGAAGTGGGACTGGCTCAACTAGTGCATTATTTTTTATCTGGAGTACAGGAATTTAAGAAAACAGTAGCGGAACGAGCCCCTTTTAAAAGTTGGGAAGCATTATGAAGAAATCCCCCACTGCTGAATGCAGATGGGCGATTTGAAATGCACATGATTGTCCCATAATGAGAGGCCTGTGCGGTTGGCATCACCCAGCCTGTGAAGTGCTGTGTGCATTAAAATCTTCCCATGCCTGGATATTACATGGCAATGCATGCTTGGGTTAGGCATCCAATTGGCTACCTCGGTCGTCTCTTGTGTGACTAAAACCTCAGCTGTTATCAAGCACTTAGAGATACTTGGCTATTCTAATCCTTGGGCTGCCTGATTGTCTTACCCCTGTAATTTGGCACAGAGACTGCAGCTTCCACGCTGTGATACTAACTCTTCCTAGGTGGCTGCTCTGTAGCTATTAGCCTCTTCCATTCTGAGAACAGGGGGAGGCAGCAAACTTACTTAGTGCCATTCGCCACAGACTTTCCCCACAGATGGAGCTGGGCTGCTCCCACTGCGAATTTCTGCTCTGCGGGGGTCTCATTTACCTGGCAATGCTTGGGGTCTCTCTCTTTCTGAAGCCTTGAGAGAACTCCCCTTGCGATTCAGTCATGGTGTGCCTCCTCCTTTTGGCTTCTCTTCACAATGCACTTGGACGTGATGCATTTGGGATCTATCAGACAACAGATCACAAAGTAGAATTTCTGCCTTAGCCCAGACGCCGCAACCGAAGTCCCATATTAAAGAGCAGGGATGACAGTGCATTTTGGCAAGCTGTAGTGCCTCACATATAGAATTGTTAGGACAAAGAACTTGTTGTATTCCATTCTGTTGTACAGGAGAGCAACATGGTGGTAAAACATAAAAGCATTAATAGCACTCTGATGCTCAAAACAGTGTGTGTTCACATGGAACAAAGGCAAATGGCCAGGTACTCTTGGAGTGATATTTTCCCCTCCCCAAAGGACATGTCTTATTTCTGTTTGGGTCACAGTACCTCTTTTTCAGGAGCACTGTCCTCCCCCAGGAGGTCTGTCTTCAGTGAGGGCATGGCAGTATTCCAGAAATCTTTTGTAGTTTCCAGAGGGGCAGTAGACCTCTTCACTAGCAGGCTGTTTGGAAGGAGGTGGAGCAAGCCTAACTCCATTAGCAGTCTCATATATACAGTAGATAGTATAAAAAGCTGGGGGGACTTGCTCTAGGTCCCTCCTCAGTGCAGCATTTTTGTAGCATTATAAGAATGGAAGCCTCTGATTGTGTTGACATGGCTGGAGGTTCAGTCTAGAAGTGCTTTCTTCTCCCTTTCCACTGGCTGTCTATCTCAGAATCCATTGTCGGTACAACTTTCAATTTAATATTAGTCTGCTCACCAGCCCAGTAGATTTTTTAACGTGTAGACAACACAACAAGTCATGCTACAGGTTGGCAGGTTGAGAAGTGAGCTGGTCTAAGCCCCACAGCTTAACTGAGCAACTTTGCCTCAAGTCCAAGGTTGGAAACATGTGGCCCTAATCAGATGTTCTTGGATTGCAAATCTCAACAACCAACCAAGCCAGAGATTAGAGTTGCAGGTTCTCCATCTTGGCACTATTTTCCTGGCATTCTAGGCAACCCCTTCATCCTTAAAACTGATCAGGACCTTTCTCACTAAGGCATGGTAAATATGACTCAAAAAGGAAAAGACTGAGCCTGTACTGGGAGCTGATTCCCATAGCTGGACAGACTGAGGGATGAAGTGGTCATTGTCATTCCAGCTTCCATGATTCACTGGACTCGCCAAATCAAGGAAGTGCTGAGGGCCCAAGAGGCTGTGGAGAGCAGAGAGAGTGCAGGCCCATTGGAAGAGATTGAGTTCTGGAGGAACCGCTGCATGGACCTCTCTGAAATCAGCAAGCAGCTTTGCCAGGAAGGGGTCAAGCACATCGAGTCCATCTTGTGTCTGTCCAAGTCCTCCTATGTGGCCCCATTCCAGCGACTTGCCAAACAAATACAGGTGGGCACATTTGGTGTGGAATAGGGAGAAGGATGTCTTAAGCAAGCAGGTCTTGATTTCCTTCCTGGGTTCCTTGGGCTTCAGATGGGTTCACAAAGAACCAGATACTGAGCTTTGAGGAATAGCTTGATTTGAGTCCTGGGTTGTGAGGGGCTGTGTTCACTGCTGTTTGCCATTACTTTTGCAGGATGGGTCAGAGCAGGCCCAGTCCAACCTCCAGTTCCTATCCATCCTGAAGGAACCGTTCCAAGAACTTGCTACACTGAGACCCAAAGATATCCCTGAGAAGCTGCCTCACCTCATCAGTCTTGTCCGCATTGTGTGGGTCAACTCTCCCTACTATAACAGCAGGGAAAGAATCACGGCTCTTTTTCGAAAGGTGCAAACGCTACTTCTCTATTCACTAGGCTGTTCCATTTCTTTCTTTTAAAATGTAAAATGTTTCCAAACACCTTTGCTGTTAGGAAAATAATCTTGTTTTCAAATAAGAATAAAGTGATAAAATGATTCATTAAAAAAAAATACACCAATAAAGCAGTCTCAGATCATATCACATCAGCAGAAGCAGGTAATCAAAGGGCAACCCACATTGGAAAGTTTTGGAAAATAAAAAAGTGCCCAAATGGTATGAGTCCAATGTGTTCAAGAAGTTGGATGCCACCACTAAAAAAGCTCTCCTTAGAATCAGATCCTCCTATTCTGGGATTATGGAATATTTAGACCAGGGCCACTGTCATAAATTCCAGGCAAATTTGTGTAGGTGACTTTGACGGTGCCCTCTGCTGTGAGGCTATTTGATGCAGCTGATTTGGGTGTCATGAAAGTCGAGCAAATGGTCAGTTGTTTATTTTTAATAATTTATTCCAACAGATGAGATGTTTGGCTGTTTTTTGGCCTCAGGTGCAAAAAAACAAACAAACCCCGAACCACCCTTGGCTCGCTTTGGATAATAGGCATTGTGACTGAGGTGGGCACAGGAACAGAAGAGATGCACTGCTTTGCCTTAGGCAGTAAAATCTGCTGGACCTGCCCTGCTGTCTGACAAGATATGGCTGTGTCAGACATTTGGTGGCATTACTTGGTCTAACTAAGAAATGGGGGGTGTCCTCAAGTGATGTCTTTTGACTTCTTGCCAGATGAGCAACAAAATTATCCAGATGTGTTGCAAAGACATCTCCCTGGACCGGCTGTTTGAGGGTTATGTCAACTCTTCCCGGCAGACTCTCCATGGCTGCATCTCCTGCATGTCATCTTGGAAAGAGAGCTACCAGTATGCAGCCTACATGCACAACAAGTAAGTGGCTTAGGCTGTGGTGTGAGCAGTGCTTGGAAAAGGGGGGATTTGGAATCCGGGGGGGGGGGGTGCTCTGGGAGAAATCCTTCCGGTAAAGGAACTTTTCCAGCATCTGGGTGGGAGGTGACCAAGGAGCATTCAAAGCTGCTTTATGGTGAGTGAGACCATAGGTTTATCTAGCACAGTGTTGTCTCCCCCATGTGGCAAAAAGGACACTGAGTCCTCAGGCAGAGGGAGACTTCTTTCCTGGAGCCTGTTGTTTGAGCTCCTTTAATTCGGAGGAGCAACTGTTAGGGGTTTGGAAGACCATTGACTCTTAGGGAACCCTAGAGGGCACGGGGGCAATTTCCTTATGCCAAGGGTGGGCAACCTTTTTGAGCTGGGGGCTGGGTTGCTGTCCCTCAGACAACTGGGGGTCTGAAGCCGGGGGGTGGAGCTTCCACCCTCCGGGGGCGGGGCCGTGTGCCGGGGGTGAAGCTTCCACCTGCCGGGGGCGGAGCTTCCACCGAAGCCCCGCGGGGAGGAGGAGGCATGTGCCCGCCCTGTACGCCTTGGTCCTTTCCTTCGGCCGAACGGGCTCCAAGGGGCCCTTTCAGCCGAAGGGGAGGGAGGCCAAAGGGAAGGGCTTGGGCACCCGTCCCAGGCCCTTCCCTTTGGCTCTTCCCTTCGGCGGAAAGGGCTCCAAGGGCCGTGGAGGAGCCCAGGAGGCGGCAGGCCGCTTCTGCGGGCCCCTTCTCGGCCCATGCGGCCCCAGGCCTCCCTCCGGAGGGAGAGACCTGGGGCCTCAAGGGCCCTGGGTGGAGCCCGCGGAGGCGGCAGGCCGCTTCTGCGGGCTCCAATTCGGCCCTTGCGGCCCCAGGCCTCCCTCCCTCCTTCATATCATCATCACCACCACCACCACACTATCATTGTCAAAACAAGGGAGACTTGTTAGCATTAAAAGCACCCAAAACACACTTTGGAAGGTGACACTCTCTCAGCTTCTGAAACAGTGCATCCATGCCTCTGAAGCTGACTCATATCATCATCATCATCATCATCATCATCATCATCACCACCACCACCACCACCACACTATCATTGTCAAAACAAGGGAGACTTGTTAGCATTAAAAGCACCCAAAACACACTTTGGAAGGTAACACTCTCTCAGCTTCTGAAACAGTGCATCCATGCCTCTGAAGCTGACTCATATTATCATAATCATCATCATCATCATCATCATCATCATCATCATCACCACCACCACCACCACCACCACCACACTATCATTGTCAAAACAAGGGAGGCTTGTTAGCATTAAAAGCACCCAAAACACACTTTGGAAGGTGACACTCTCTCGGCTTCTGAAACAGTGCCTGCATGCCTCTCAAGCTGACTCATATCATCATCATCATCACCACCACATTATCATTGTCAAAACAAGGGAGACTTGTTAGCATTAAAAGCAGCAAAAATAAAAATTAAAAAAAACCCTTGTAGCCAGAGGCCTCTGGCCACTCACCACCTCTTCCTCCTCCTCCTCCTCCTCTTCCTCCTTCTGTTCCCCCCTCCTCCTCCTGCTCTTCCTCCTGCTCTTCCTCCTCCTCTTCCTCCTTCTGTTCCCCCTCCTCCTCCTCCTGCTCTTCCTCCTGTTCCCCCCTCCTCCTCCTGCTCTTCCTCCTGCTCTTCCTCCTGTTCCCACATCCTCTTCCTGCTCTTTCTCCTGCTCTTCCTCCTTCTGTTCCCAACTCCTCCTGCTCTTCTCCTCTTCCTCCTTCTGTTCCGCCCCTCTCCTCCTCTTCCTCCTAATGTTCCCCCCTTCCTCTTCTTCCTGCTCTTCCTCCTCCTCCTTCTGTTCCCCCTCCTCCTCCTCCTCCCCCCTCCTCCATGCCCTGGGCCAGCCAGGGGGCGGGACGGAGGAGGCAGAGGAGGCCTGGGAGGGCGGCGTTCGCCGACGGCCCCAGAGCCTCTCTCCACCCTGTGGGAAGGCCCAGGCCACCCCACAGGTCTGGGAGGAGGAGGAGGCCCCCGCCCCCTTCCTGCCCTCCCCGTGGCTGTCTCAGAGGGAGGGAAAGGGCAGGGGGTCCCCGCCCCCCTTCCTCTCTCCCTGCGGCTGTGAGGCAGCCGTGGGAAGGGAGGGAAAGGTCAGGGGGACCCCGGCCCCCTTCCTTCTCTCCCCGCGGCTGTGAGGCAGCCGTGGGAAGGGAGGGAAGGAGGAGGAGGCGACCCCCGCCCCCTACCTGCCCTGCTCGAGGAGGAGCTCCTCCTCTTGAGGCTGGCTGGCCAATGGGGGCAGGCTGGAGCTCCAACAGCCCGCCCCCTGTCAGCAGTCATTTCCCAGCCAGACCCAGGAGGAGAAACTCCTCCTATTTAGCCCTGTGTGTGGCCCTGCAGGCGCGCACAGGGCTACAGGAAGGTGCGGGCGGTGGTGGCGGTGGCGGTGGGGGCGGAGGCACACTGTCTGCAGCCCGCTGTCCTTGGCGGCACCGCCGCCGCAGTACCACCTGCGGCAATCGGCAGCCGGACTGGGCTGGGGCCGGTCCTGCTGCCTCTGTGGGTGTGATGCGGCCCCGCGGGCCGGGGCTTGCCGACCCCTGCCTTATGCTTTTGACTTTTTTGGCCATTTTAGGACAAATAGAGAACTTTTTTTTCCAACAGGAAGTGACCTAGAACTTGCATATGAGTTGCATCTTGTTGGGGAAAATGTATCTTGTGTCTTGCTGGGAAAAATGTTCCTAATAGGGGAACATTTTGTTGGGCAAAAGGGGTTTCTCTTGGACCCAAAATGACTATTAGGAGGCCAAATACCTGGCAGAATTGCCATCCACACATTCTGGGCTGTATTTGAGGATATTTTTGGCTAAAACATTTTTTAAAAATTGGGTGAACATTAGGCTTATGACCTGTACTCCCTATCCAACTTTATTTGAAGATGCTGGAAGTCGCTCTATGGTTTGACACATGCACCTCTCACATAGGAGAATAGAAAAGAAAGATGGATTTGTGATCTTCACCTGGGGATTGGTGTGCCAAGAAAAACTCTTTCTTCTCAGACATGACTTTGCCTCCTCACAGACTCATGGCTGCCTCGCTGACAGTCCAATTGTATTCAAACCCCACCTCATTTGTGCTCTTTTCCATTTGGAAGATCCCATCTGAGTTCTTATGAAAGCAGGCCTTAGGTCTTCTCACTGTAGTAGACAGTCCCCTTGGGACTGGAGGCTGGGGCAAGCTTATTTCAGTGTTTGTGTGTGTGTGCGTATGTGTGCGCACACCTGTCTGCATGTGCTTATGCGCCTGCATGCATGTTTATTCTCTGTTTGGCAAGAAATCAGGTCTTTGTTGTCTTTCCACTGCTTAGATCTGGAAAAGTGTGATTTTCTGAGACTAGAGGTAATAAACAGAAGGTTGAAATCAGTTTTGGGAAGAAAAACTGTTTTGGTGTGTACACCAGCATCAGTTATGAGAAGTCAGAACAAGTTTAAAGGTTTTTATGTACTGTTTCCAATACCTCTCAGACCTTTTTTATTAAAGCTGCTGATAGTGGGACAATGGTCCAAAACACACTGCAGGGATAATTCAGTTTGAAATTGCTTTAATTGCTCTGGCTCAGTGCTAAGAAATCCAGGGAACTGTTATTGTGGCACCAGAGCTCTCTGATGGAGAAGGCTAAATGTCTCACAAAACTACAGTTCCCAGAATTCCCTAGCATTGAGCCAGAGCAGTTAAAGTGATCTCAAACTGGATTATTTCTGCAGTGTGTTTTGAACCTAAATGAACATTGCCTGATGACTTAGCCAGTGAAGCTTCGAAAGCTTGTGTCATGTATTTTGTGCTTTTTAGTTGGCCCAATAAAGATACCACTGTTTTTGTGGATTTAGATATTTTAAAAAATAATAAAGAACTCTTGTATCTTTTCTCTTCCAAGTAACATTCAGTTTTCTTAAAAACAACAATACATGGGATTTCTCCCTCATTTCCTTGGCCTCTTCATAACACAGTTTTTCTGCTCTCCACTCCATGACAGTCCCAGGGTTTCTGAGCCACACAGACTGTAAAGTTTGATCTTGTCCATCGTAAAATCATTCCTTCCTTCCTCGTGTCTCTGTGGGCTCCAACCAGCACACTGCGTTTTGATAGAGTGGCCATCATTTGAGCTGGAAGGAAAGAAGCGTAGTGTGGGCCTGCTTTTTTATGGCCCTTGTCTGCCCTTAGTCTGCATCCTGATGGCAGCTGATCCTTGGCTCCACCGGCTCTATTCCAGCCCTGGCCCCATCTTCTGTTCCCTGATTCTCCTAGCTGTACTTCAGAAATAATGCAACATAACCCATCATTATGATTAGGGATGTCAGGTTTAAGTGGGTGCCTGCTCCTTGACAATTAAGTCTAAGTGTTACTTGTCTGCTTCAAATTCACATTTTAGTAGGGCTGGATCAATATCATAAAAGATATAAAGACATTTAACATGCGAGCAGCTCTGATGGAAGGCAGGCATGGTCAGGCCTAGATTAGGCTCTCGAGCCTTGCTCCTGGGGTGAGGGTCTCGCATGTTCCCAGAGCTCTTTGATTAGATGATTTCTTCAGAAGCCGCTTGCCTGCCTGGTGACGGTGGGGAGGGCAGAAAAGAGATACAGACAAACAGGGAGAACCGACTATCTGCCTGTCAGCTTCTATGCCATTTCCCAAGATGATGGGACTCCACCTTGAGGAAAAACCTGTCTTGATTTTCTGAAGTCTGGATGCTCAGTAAATACATGCTAATCCATATGCTGGTTCTGCTATTTGTCTGCCCCCAATTATTTGGAGAGGGTTGCAGTCTAGTCGGTGACTACAATGTTTTGCCTTAAATCTGATGGGAGGGAGTTGTAACCCTTTTAACCATATGACTCTTCTGACAGGCTTTCTGGGAAAGGCTGGGTGCTGGATCAGACTAGTATCTTTGCCCAAGTTGATGCTTTTGTCCAACGCTGCAAGGATCTCCTGGAGGTAGGTGGCATGTCGCCCCAAAAGGCCTGTCCCTACAAATGCTTTCACTGGTTTGTCTCATACAGGTTTCCAGGAATTCATATTTGATGTGAGCTGCAGATGTCATAGGTTGAGGTCCAGGCTGGATCTTTCCTACTGCAGGTCAGACCCATCTGATCTGGGCTCTCCTCAGGATGAATCCCATTTGGGGGAAAAGCAGGATAAAAATAAAGTAAAATAAATGTTTAGGCTGCTGGTGGGAAGAGAGATAGCAGCCTTGAGGAGAAGTGTGATGAGTTATAGTGGTAAAAAAGGCCCTGGCCTCTTTGTCCGATAGGTCTGTGACAGCCAGCAGCACTTTGCACGCTGGGAAGATGGCAAGCAGACACCACTGCCTTGCTTCTTTGGCCAGAGGGGCCCCCAGATGGCCAGGAGCCTACTGGAGATGGAGGAAACCTTCCACAAGTACCTCAACCAACTCCGGAATGTGAAGGGGGGGATCCTAGACGTAAAGAACACCTCTTGGCACGAGGACTTCAACCGGTGAGAGATGCTCCCGCTATCCTTTGAAAGGCTTAAGGAGGGAGGAGTTCTAGAGAAAGAATGAGGGTTTCCATAGTTATTGTTTTAGCTACAGGTGGGCCACATGTGGTCCCCCAGAGTTGTTTTTGCAATCCTCTCCTGTGCCAGACAAGTTGAATAAAAAGAAGAGGAGTAGGGAGCAGCACATCTTAGCCTGTCATATGTGAGGGACTGGCAAGTTTTTAAAATAATAAACCAATGACTGTTACCATATTTGTGTCCATTGGCTACAGCTGTTTGTTTTTTCCTGGAAGCTCATCATAGACAGGCAGCTAATGGGCTGTGGACCAGCACCAATCCTCAGATCACTAGTTTGAGTAGCACTGGTGTAAAGGACACTGGGAGAATAACAACAATCACTCCAGAGATGAGGCAAATCTAAGTTGGGGAATATAATGCCCCTGTGTGTTCTGACCATTCTCTCCCTTGTTGCTTTGAATTCCTTGGGGACCACAGCTTCCGTGCTGGTGTCAAGGACCTGGAGGTGATGACCCAGAACTTGATGAGTTCCGCTTTTGAGACAGTGAAAGATGTCGAGCAAGGTGTGAAGATCCTGGACATCTTCCAGCATTTGTCATCACGAGAGGTACAGCTGAGGCAACTGCTGCCCTTTGAATCCAAGGCAGGGCTGAACTTGACAGTTCAGAAGAGAGAAAACAAGACCAGCCCCTGAATAAGATCTTGGCACTTGCAATGGGGATATAGCTGCAGGTGGCCTGAATGACACCACAGCCGGGGACTACATATTTGAAGTCTGAGAGTAAGACCTTGGGCATGTCATTGCCCTTAACCAGTGGCTGTCTTAGAAAGAGCTTAGCATTCCTTAGCCCAGCAGACACCACATGAGCACCCAACTTCTAATCCTGTTGGTTGTTGTTCTGTCAAAAGCCTTGGGAGCTGTGCAGAAGGAGGTGTTGGGAGATTTGGGGAACTCTGGGGAGTGCTCTGTTCTGCTGGAAAAAAGAAGATGTGTCCATGTCTTAGCACAGAAAGCACATCCCACCATCCCTCCTTTCTCTCTCCCAGGCCATCAAACGCACCTTTGACAAGAAAACAGTGGACCTCTACATGTTGTTCAACAGGGAACTCTCTCTGGTCAACAAGGAACTGAGCAAGAAGGTGCCATTCCTCCCACCATACATGTGTCATTACTCAGGCATGGCCCACTGGGTTCGTGCTCTGCGACGTCGCATTGACAAACCCATGCAGGTGGGTCTTCTGTTCCTAGTCCTGTTCAGTAGACCAGAGGGGGAATGGTGTTGTCACTGCTCTGCCATATGTGGCTGGTGCCCATCTGGCCTGACTGTCCTTGAGCCCAAGCTTTTGGTGTAGTTGGGTGGTACTATGGAACACAAATCAGCTGAAATCCTACATGCTTGTGCATTGTGTAAGAGTTTACAATACCAAACTCTGCTAAGGCTATCCTTCACCAACACTGGGACTCACTGTGTCTCTGATAGCCCCCCTTGACCATTCAGTGGCTAGTGGACAGTGGCTGGGGGGATTAGAGGAGTGTCTGGCAATGTCCCCATTGCTGCCTGAGGACAACTTCTACAAGATCCACTGGGAATCTTCCAGAGGTCTAGCAGATGATGTCATTGATTTGCATCTTGTTATGGAATTATAGCCAGACACATTTCCAATCCCCTCTGCTCTCCACCAACAATGGAACAGCAACTGAGGGTGGCTGTTGCAGTGTCTTGGTGAGTCCTGGGTAGCTTTGTCATTTCAGTAGGAGGAAGGGACCCTTTCTCCTACCAACCTCTGCAGCAACCAGACAAATTACCTACACAAGCACAAGGTAGAATTACTCTTGCATATATCACTAACATAATCCTGGCTGTAGATCCCAGGAGTTCTGATGGTCAGTGAGTTGGTGATGGTGGGCAGTCCAGAGTAAACTACACCAGGCTGAACTACACCTGAAGCCTCTCTTCATAACTTATGAGCAGTTAACCCCTGCCGCTTATTACTGTACAGCAGACGTGTCTAGTCTTCAAGAGGTTTCAACTTATTTGCCAATAATCTAGTTGTCCCTTAATATGGCAGAGAGAAAGTGAGCAATGGTTTTTCTGCTTTGGTCATCTGGCCTACAGAAATTGTAGTGTGGTGGGCAAGCTCAAGGGATCCATGGGCTATTTTTCTGCCTCCATACTCTACTTTGTAACATACCAGCCCCCCAAAAGTGAACTAGAAGGATTCTGAAGTCAACTTTTGGTTTATTAAACACACATACATGCACACACATGCACACAGTTCTTTTGGAGGAGCCAAACAAAACATGAGAGTGATGCATCTTAAAGGACAATAGCTACTCCTGATGGCTTCTCAGAGTGACAATTCCATTTTCCGCCAGCCAGAATTTTCCCACCATTTTGAGGGTACTGGAAGGATAGGAGAGGCCTGAATCAGGAAAAGGGCCTGAAGAGCATGCAGGCCATTTGATTCCCATCCCTCAAGTAAATGATGTCCAGTGGTTTACAGAGATCCCTGTTACCCAGTAACACACCTTTCTCTCACAGCAGTTTTATATCGCTTGTGGGGCTGGAGGAAGGATAATCCTCCCCAGCCCTCCTGTGACTTGTGGGCCCATTTGTTGGTCAGCAAAATCATTTGGCTCTTGGTGTAGCCACGATCACTGCTCTTTATGCATCGAGCAACCTCATCAATGTTTTTGTCTCTTTCTTAGCTATTTACCTCAATAGCATCCTCTGTTGTTGAGTTCTTTTTGACAGGTTTAATTATACTTTGAGTAGAAACAAAACGGCATTTCCACCATCAATCAACCTTCCCCGCCCCTCTCTCTGTGTATGCCTGAAGACTGAAATTGCCAAATCCTTGTTAGGATATAAAACAAACACTGCCTACTGAACCGCTCTGCCCAATTCCTGCTTCTCCCCTGCCAGGAGCCTTCATTTTTATGTTACTATTAGTAGTTGGCAAATTCCTGGCCTCCAGTGATGCTCCTGTGCTCTGCTTTAGATGTTGATTGTGTCCTGGTGAGCTGTGCTTGTCCCCAAACACTGCTCTTGGCAGGCAGAGTCGATGTGTGATCTCAATACTTTGTAGCTCCACTGTCTCTCAGACCTGGGGAAGGTGGGATGGATGTACACAGCTTTGCAGGCCTAATGCCAAGAAAGTTCAAGGTTTCCCACTGGGATTGCTTGACTTCCCAACTACTGTGGTGGGTAAAGCTCCAAGCTGAAACAGCAGGCAGCTGGAGGGGAGGAGGGGAGAGTAGGAGACAATGGTATCTGGTAGGTGGCATTCAGAAGCTGGGTATGAGGACGATAAGAGCCAGAGTTTGAAAAAGTGACTTTTTAGGACTAGGACTCCCAGAATCTTCTGACCATGCTGGCTAGGAGACTTTAGGAGCTGTAGTCCAAAGCCAAGATCCTATTTTTGAAGCTAGCAGAACAGATAGTTCCACTGGCATACCTAAGTAGAATTAGGGAGAGCAGCGGGATTAGTGGCATGGGCAGTTCCTGCATCCAGCTGGGGGCTTCCTGGTTCAGCTCACAGGCCAATCTGTGACTGTCTTGGGGGTTTATCAAACGGGGTTTTTCCAGCTCAGATCCAGGGTGATTGCGAATCGAGTGATGCGAATTCACGTTATAACGTTAATGTATAATGTTAATGAAAACACGTGGTTCCTTTCAATGGAAGCTCCTCCCATGGGGCTTCCGCAGTGCTTCCGGACTGAATCCTTACTGGCTCCTCATTTTGGAGTGTCCACTAAATAAGTGAGTTGACAGGATTCGCATTGAGGCTCGCTTCGAATTCACTGCGTATTGGTCTGGTGTGGAATGACACTTTGCTTGTGCTCTGGTACACCACCACAAAATCCCCGGGTTGCAAATTTCCCATGATGCCATACTGCAATTTTGCCCCATTGGCTTCTGGTGCTCCCCCCTGAATGAATGCATTCACGGTGCTCCCCCCAGTGAATTTCTTTCACTGCAAAATAATCAGTGTAGAAACTGCAGTTCTACTTGGAAGTAAATCCTTCCTCCACCTTGGCCCCACTTTGGAGGACGTCCTGCCCCCCACCCCCAAAGAGTCCTTTAGAAACTTTACTAACCCACTCTCTCTCTTTCACTGCAAAATAATAATAATAATAATAATAATAATAACAACAATAATTTTGCCGGTGGGTGATACATTCAGATGAAGCAGAGGGCATTTAGAGATAGGTGACATTCCCTATCATTCACGTGAGGCTAGGGACGGAGGGTAGATCCAGATGACAGATCCGAAGGGAAAGAAACAGGAGGCTGGAGGGAGAGATGGAACTCCCAGAATTCCATAGCCTTGAGCCAAGGACCCCACAAGAAACTCCAACTCTAATAATAATAATAATAATAATAATAATAATAATTTATTTTAAAATAATAATAATATTAATAATTAATTTAAAAAAATAATATTAATAACAATAATAATTTAAGTTATTAGTTTGCTGAGGCACCAGAGCTCTCTGGCAGAGAAGGCTCAATATCTCAGGACACTACAGTTCCCAGAATTCCATAGCACTGAGCCAGGACAGTTAAAGTGGAGTTAAACTGGATTATCTCCCCAGTGTGGAGGCAACCTAAGAGAAGGCAACTGTTAAAAAGGGGAGGAGAGATGTAGATGAAATAGATGAGGAGAATGACAAGGGGATAGATGTCGATGTGGTTGAAATGGATGGGGGCTCTGACGGGCAGGACCCCTTTGAATTTGTCTGCCAGGGATGGGAAAATAGAAGGGAGGAAGAAAGGGGAAGCTGTCATTCCCATGAAAGTGGAACCAGGCTCCCTTCTTCATCCTGGAAATGCAAAGGTTCAGGATGCGTCCAGAGCCCCACTGAGCATGCGCAAGGGTCCCAATTTGAATAGTTGAATCCGCATGGTATGCACCGGTGTGGTAATACAATTTGCACTCCCTCCACTTTGCCTGAATCCGCATCACGTAACTTGCCTTGGATTCGATTCCCCCTCAGTTTGGAAGGGCAACGGAAGGGCAACCAGATGTGATAAAACACGTTATAACGTCAATTCACATCGTTCAACCCACAGTCACCCCTGATCTTAGCTCCACTAACCTCCGTGTGATAAATGCCTTGGTTGTGGGAGCGGAGCTCTGCCCTTCTGCTGCACCAGCATGTCAGCCAAGCCATTGTGCCACCATTCAGATTAAGGGAACTACTTGGATCAGGATATGGAATACCCCCTTGCACATGCTTCTAAAAAGTACAGCAACCTGTATAAGCAGGGTTTTTGCAGGCATAGTGCCCCAATGGCATCCTGGCCCTCAAAAATAACCTTTTCCCAATTTTGGGGGGGAGGGGGGAGATGTAGGTGAATAGGAGCAGAGGGTGTCAAGCCAGGAGGTAACTAGCCAATAAACACTGAGTCAGAAGATCTAATACCATGGTGGCGAACTTGTGCCACACGTGCCAGAGAGAGCACACAAAGCCCTTTCTGAGGGCACGCAGCAGAGGTTCGCCACCACGGGCTCCGTTCCTCCACCCCTCCCACTCTGGAAAGATGAGAGGAAGCCTTTCCATGGTGGGAGGGGTGGAGGAAAGGAGCACTCTATTTCTCCACCTCCCCACCCTGGAAAATGGGGAAAATACATTCTCCATTTTGAAAAAGACTAAGAAGCATGGATTTATTTTATATCTATATGAGTGTTTTTAGCTCAGGATGACCATACTCTGTCCTCCTCCTTTTCAGGACCTGCCCTCCATTTCAACTTCCTGGCCAACCTCCATTTTTTCCTTGCATGTTTTTCCCCCAGACATCCCCCCGCACCAGGTGACACCCGATGCGGAAACGCCATTGAGTTTGGGCATTCAGACTCTAAAAGGTTCGCCATCACTGATCTAACAGGTTTGGTGAACAGATGCCTTTGGGGGCCTTTACTGAGTCTGTATGAGGCTCTTAAAAACGTGTGAGATGCCGCATAAATTTAAAAAAACCTGATTTGACTTTAGAGAATCTTAGCTTCTAGCCTCTCCTCATTGATTGTTTGAGAAACAGAACTCAGTTTGGTGGGTGGGGTGGTGGTCTGGAAGCAAAGGCCTTAAGCAGCTGGGCTATACGTGAAGCCAGATATCTTTCTCTGGCTTTTTGCAACTGATCCCTGGCCAGCGTTGTCTCTCACCATAGTCTGATTAGCCGGGAGACATGCATGACCCTGCTGGGGCAGGTGACATCCTAGCCTTTCTGCAATCTCTGGACTCTTTGAGAAAAAGCAGGGATCAATCAATCAATCAATCATCAAAGAAACATCCAGTCTGTTGAAGGCCCTGGCCAGTGTGCTAGAACAGCTCATCTTTGTCCTCACTTGGCATTAATCCTAATTCCTGGTCTTGTTGCCCAGTCCTCGCCTTCCGTGAACTGCCTGTCTCCCAGGACTTCACCTGCTGCCATTACAAGTCTAGAGACTGGCACCACTGCTAGCCTGAAGTTGAGCCCCAGAGCCCCAGAGTTGTTGGTCTAGAAAGTGAGGAGTCAGTGCCAGCTTCTCTGGCACCATACCGTCATAGAGGAAACCACAGCACCAGATGAGTGGTTAAGAATTAGCCTCTGGGTGGGTAATCTCCACCCCTGCTACCATTTTAAAAAAGAGCATAGTTGTACTTATTTATACACCTGTTTTGGTGGAGCAGAACAACTCTACTGTAAGTGCCAAGAGGCAAGAAACAGAGGATGAGGAAACTCCATCCTCAAGAGACCCAGCCACCATCGTGCCTCTCTCTCTCTCTCTCTCTCTCTCTCTCAAAGCTGCAGCATGTCCAGCATCTGGGTTAGAGCAGTATTCCCCACCCGAGCCTTTCAGAGGGTTGGCACTGCAAGCCCAAACATCTGCATGGCCAATGGCATGGAAAGTGTAGTTCAAACTGTTGCAGAGATGCAAAGTGGGGAAGGATGACCCAAGAGATGCCTTCTTATTTTAACTCTGACTGCAGTTACAGGTGACACACAGTTCAGTGGCAGAGATTTTAGTGTTGGTGGTCTTTTTAAAACAAGGTCCCCACAATAGGGAGATTGGGACAGGTTTGTAATGTGGTCCTGTTTGGGTCAGGAGAGCCTGGAGAGTAAAAGGCACAGTCTTCCCATGTCTGTATTTCTGGACCAAACAAGTATATGCCCTGACTCTGGGAACTGGCACTGCCTTTAGAACAGACAAAAGCACCAACTCCATGCTATGTCCTCACCCAACTGACTGTCAACTGAAAGAGTAGGAAACAGGTTCCCTCTGCCCTGAAGAGCAACAAGTTAGATCAAGGATAGCATCTTTCAAGAAGTGACTGTAGGAGGGGGAGGCATACATTTGTGGTTCAAGGGGGAATTGGGTTTGCCTCATTGTTCATGGATTATTGACCCTCAGGTGGTCCTTTAAAGGCTAGCAGTAGCGACTCTCTTCTGCAATGGATCCCAGTCAGCATGACTGGGAGTTCATGCTGAGTTTTGCAAATGGCAAAAGCTTTTTAAATATATATATAGAAGTAATATATATATAAATATTATTTTGGCACAAGTAATTGGCCTGATTTTCTATGTGGCATATGTTGTTTTCTTTATTACACCCACCAGAAAGAGTTTAATGGGCAACCAGGATTTAATTTTCCCCATTTCATTCCTGCCCACTGTTGATCAAGCAGTGAACTAATGTTCTAGCTGAGCTCAAGACTGGAGGATGGATCCTGGGAACTAGGGAAAGAGGAATTGGGGGGGGGGGGGGGGGAGGTGAGCTCAACGTCAGCTGTCATTCTGCTAGTGTTACCTCACCTCCCTTTTGCTCTCACACATGGAGCCCTGCCTCACAAGAGGCAAAAAACCCCCTGTGTGTATTGATATGGCAGCTTTTTCAACAGCCCCATGCCCCAGTTATACACATTTACATGTGGTGGCAAAGTTGCTAGAACCAGCCCTTCCCAGTACAAGAGGAGGCTGTGCTTTCAGGCAGAGAACCTGGATGCTGCTTTTATTGGTGGCTGAAAGGATGGTTGGCAATTGGCTGTTCATATTTCAAAAACCACAGGAGTGAAGGAACATGCATCTATCTACTGGGTCGTTTCAACCAGAGTTTGGAAATGTTACTTCTCTGGAGGACAACTCCCAGATTCTTTTAGCCCAAATGGAAAGGGAATTAGGGGCCATAAAAGTAAAATTGCCAAGCTGTCTGTTAGAACTGGGCAGGAGGAACCATGGCTGTGTGGGAGAGCATAGAGCAGGTCCCAGGTTTCCTCACAGGAATGGAAGGAAACTGGAGAGCCACTGCCAGGAAGTGTCCAAGACTGCAGCCTAAGTCAGGCGTGGGCAGCTGTAAGAGACTAGGGAGCCTCATTGTACCCCCCAGAGACTTCTCAGAGCAACTTTAAAAACTCCTGAATGCCCGCTTGGTAATGTGGGGGTCATTCTGGCCATACCTTTGGGCTCCCCTGGGCCTTTTTAGGGCTAGGAAAGGCCTACTTGGGAGTTACTTCCATTTCACTTCTTCTTTGAGAAAAAAAAGAAAGTCTTCTCCTTAGCCTAAAATAACCCAGGGGGCAGAACCTTGACATAAATGATCCCCAGAGGATGTTGGGGTCCATTTGGAGAACAAAAATGTGTTTTCAAAAATTGAACCCCAGGGGACCTAGGGGCCACATGCAGCCCATGGGCCATACTTTGCCCATCCAGACTGTTTAACTCGTGTATGCCTTGTGCAGGACATTAGCTCTTCCTGACTTGTCTTGTCTTCCTGGCAGTCTTCATAAGCAGGAGAGAGAAAGAGACTAAAGTATTGTGTACAGAAGTATCCACCTCATCCCTTCCCCTGTACATCCTTTCTTCTGAGAAAAAGCCCCCCCCCCCTCTTTTTTCCTCTCCTCGACAGTGTCTTGCCAATGCCCACTTTATCCCCCACATTGGGACCGGAGAAGAGAGCTTCCAGACCTATCACCTGCTTGTGCAGGCCTTGGACGAGATTGAGAGGAAGACATTCCAGGAATGGACCCAGAGCTTGGACAAAGACTGCCTGAAGCGCCTGGATACCCCCCTCCTGGTCCTGAGCAGTGAGAAGCCAGGGATGCTGGACATCAATTTTGACAAGTGAGGTTGCCCATCGAAGTGAATAGGGCTGGGTGATAGGCATGAGGCTGGCTCCCTGCTACAGCCTGCTTTCTCTGTTTCGTTCTCTAGGCACTTACTGAAATTATTTGTGGAAATCCACTACTGGGAGAGGGTGCTGTTCGAGATCCCCCACTACGTGGTTGAAGCCTATGAACGGAGAGAGGACCTGCGTAACCTCAGGGAGAACTTGTTGCTGGTGGCTCGAGACTATAACAGGTTTGGCCCTGCATGCTCAGCCTCTTAGGAGGTATTTTCAGCTTCTAACCCAGGGGTGGGGAATATGCAGCCTTGTAGATACTGGGCCTGCAACACGCATCAGCCATAGCAGCACAGCTTATGATGAAGGATTATGGGAGGTGCAGTCCAGTAGGGGCACCTGGTCCCTGTTCTACTGTTATAGCCAACGACAAATTTGTTCTTCCTTCCTGCTGCAATGGGCAGACTGGATTGAATTACTTAGGCCGGAAAGGACATCTGTTGCTGCCCTTTGCTTAATACCATTCTTGAAGAACAGCCCTCCTTTTGGAACACTGCCTGCGTTCAGTTTGATGTTGTGATGCTCACTATTGCATTGGGCTGGGTTATAGAATATCATGATTTGGAACAGGGTTACTCAGAGTGATGGTCCCTGGACTGGTGCTGATCTATGAACCATTGACTTGCAGGAAATACAGAAACCGTTGTAGCCAGTGGGTGGGAATAATGGTACACATCCCTGGTACATTGAGAGAAAAATTGTCTGCCCCCACATGAGATAGCAGAAGAAGCAATGTTTTAAAATTGTTCACTGTGGATTTGGCATAGATGGCTGCAGGTTTTCATTTCACACAAGCTTTTCTCGGTATCTGTGCCACAGCATCTTCATGACAAGCTCTGTGTGGCATCCTTAGATGTATTGCATTGTATTAGTTTATTTCAAACTCATTTCCCCTCAAACCTGGGACTCAAGGTGGCTTGAGGTACGTCCCCATGATGGGACTGTGCAGATTAAATGTGTCTGCTCCATTTGTTGGAAGAATCCCCCTCCCCAAATCCTGCCCTGTGATACCCATGATGCACTTCTCCAAGCTCTTTTAGCTTTAGGGATGGTATGCTCTCAGCCTCAGGGGAAAGCAATAGCAAACCTCCTCTGAACAAATAGGGTGACATATGTCAGAGATGACTTTAAGGCACACAACATAACACACACTTGGGGTACCAACTGCGCTAAAACTAGCTAAGGCAGACGAACAAGCCATGTGGGGTTAGTGGAGTGTAGACTGCAAGCTCGACAGTGGCAAACTCCAGTTTTCCTCGTTTCGGTTTCGTAGGAGGGAATAATTCCCCCCAATGAAGATGGTTTGGTGAATAGGAAAGGGTACATGATCGGCTTTCTGTCTGGCTTGTTATGGGCCAAAGCCAGCTAATGAATGTACAGCAGTGCCAGCTCCTAGCCAGCTAAAATTCCTTTTGAGCTACTGGCCCTCCCTCTTCTAGCCCTACTCCTCCAGTCCAGGGGTCTCATCTTCAGGTAACAGGGGGGGTTGCCAGATTCAAACAGAGACTGAAAGAGTGGTTTGCTTCCTGTCTATGTTTTCCAAAGGTGTGTTTGGCAGAGAGGGGGCTCTCTCTCTGCTTTCTCCACAGCCTTTCTTGAAGTGTGACATGGAGGCGTTTCTCTACTAAGAAAGTGTTATTTGGAACGAGCTTTGTCTTGGCAGCTGTATTTTTATCATGACACAAGTATAAACATTTCTTTTGTACTTGCTTTTTTCCTCTCGGGAATTAATTGGACACCACACTGGTGCTGTAGGGGAGAAGTGGGCAGTGTTCCGCGTCTGTTCACATCCCTTGGTTAGCTCAGGCAAGGCTACTGAAGGGAATCGCTGCATTCAGGACTTTGGTCGGCTTGCCATGCAGAGGCACACAGTTTGAAATTAGATTGCCCTGGAGAAATCCTGCCCTTCTAGCCCCCAGGTTAGTTCATCTGGAGAGACCACATTGGCACCGTGCACCCACAAACACCTTTGCAGGGCGCAAAAAGGAGCTGCAAAAACCTATGAACCAAAGATTTCAGATAAACATGGAAAATCTTAACTTTGGAAAAAAATAATACGCAATGCCTGGTGAGTTTTAGTTTGCTGTGCTAAAAAGATTAATTACATTATGCCACTTTGTCATATTGTTAATAACTTAATTAAAAAAGGGTAAAAATAAGTCCCCAACTACAGCATTTTCCATGCAAGAAACAGAATTTTCTGCTCAGACAATGCTATTTCTTCACAGAAAGTGCTGTTTTCTATGGAAAATAACCACACATGAATTTTACAGGAGCCAGCTGTTAGTTTCTCATCACTCCAGGATTCTTCTCATCAGAGTTTCTTGAAACATGTGTTCTGGCCATTTTCCAGATATTTTAAAATATTCTTCCCATCTCTAATAAGCACTAAAACAGGAAAGAAAAAGCTCAAATCCCCCTCAAATGGACTAAAGATATTAGATGGGGATTGACTGGTTGATTGATTCATACTTTAATTTTGCCACTAGCCTGCAGAAACAAATGACAAAGTATGACATGGATATGAGGAAATACCACTCTGTTTTGTGGGCTTCAGTTTTCAGTATCCTCAGCCAACATGGCCATGCTATCTGGAGGATTCTGGGGATTGTGGTCCAAAACAGGAATTTTTCCAAGCTCTGGTGCTTTAGGAAAGTTGACTGTGTTTCTATGGAAGTGTACAACAACCTCTTATCCAAAACCTGCAGTCAGAGTGAGTGACTGATGCAAATCACTCGGCATCCATAAGAATCCACTCCAGCCAGAGTGTTTTGACTGTGAGGCTTTGAAGGTGCAACATTTTGTCTGGCCCTGCTCTGGAGGGGAAAGAGAGCTGACTTGTCTCCAGCTTTCATGCATTCCATCCTGTACCTTTCTCCTTGTACACCAGGATCATCAGCATGCTGTCCCCAGAGGAGAGGGGCCTTTTCAAGGAGCGCATCCGCTACCTAGACAGGAAGATCCAGCCTGGCCTGAAGAAGCTCCACTGGTCGCTCAAGGGGGCAAGTGCTGCCTTCATCTCTGAATGCCGACTGCATGCTAGCAAGGTCAGAGTTCCTCCTCCTGAAAGGGGGAGGGGAGGTGGAACCTGGTAGTGGGTTGGGGGTGATAATTGCAGCCATCTTTACATTCTTTGGCCTTCAGGCAATCTGGTGGCATTGAGGCACATGAGGAATGCCATGCAGAGCTGGCTTTCAGTGCCTTCCAGGGACACAATGAGATTTAAAAAGTGAGCTCTTGCCTGTTGATGTATCAGACCACCTCCACCTTTGTACCCCCTGGACAGTGAAAGTGACAGTCCAGAGGCACTTCAGCCTACAAGTCACATCAGCCTTCACCTGCATAGCCATTAGCGAGAGATTGTGGAAACTGAAGTCCTGAAGGGCCACATTTTCCCACACCAGGTTTTTCATATCAGAAAGTTGGATCTGGGATTTGGTGAGCCCCCAGCATCACCCATCACTGATCTTTTACATGCTTTTGAGTTGGCAGCTTTTATGGCCTTCATTTGTACTGCAGAACTTGCGAAAAGAACCAAGATCCCTTGGTCCTTTTACATGGCCACTGAGCCATCCCCTCCATCAGGAAAAGCCTCCAGTCTCTTAGGCTGGTTGGTCCTCTTCTTTCCCCTTCTGGCTGCCTGTGGATTCCTTTGTTGTTCCCAGTGGTACAGGAATATGGGCTTACCCAGTTCTTTTCTGCTACTTCCCACATGGCTGAAGGCTTCTTCCCCAGGTTTCCCCCCCCCCCCCCCCAGCATCCCCCTCTTTCAGCAGGGAGTCCCATTCTTAATCACAGTTTGGAGTGTATCCCCATGCTTTCTCCTTTCTGCTTTCCCACAGGTGCAGACCATTGTGAATGAATACAAGGCAGCCACCTTGGCGATTGCTCGCAGGGCCCAACAGATGAGTGAAGCTTTGCTTGTCCGGATCACTGGCAAGAGGGTCTACAATGACCTGGAGTTTGAAGAGGACCAAAAGGAGCATCGAGAGTCCATACAGAAGAAGCTGATTAATTTCCACGAAGACAGCATTGCTGTCATGAGGCAGACATATGAAGTCTTCAAGAATGATGGGCCAGAGGTGAGTGTCTGCTTTTAGAACGGTGTACTTGGAAATGTTCTTTTTCTGAAACGCAGCTCTCAAAATCCTCAGCCAAGTTGTAATCCCAAAATGATACTTTTCTAAGCCCTGGCGTAGCCTTATGTATAGTTTGCTTCAGAGTACATTGGAATGAATTGAGTGACACCAAAAATAACTGAAGCACACTTTGCATTTATTTCAATAAATGTCAGCAGGTGACACTATTGTATTTCTTCATATTGCTGTAAGGGACACATTGGAATGGCAGCCCTGTGGGCTGAAACAAATAAGAGAAGGATTGGAAAGAGCACATTGCCTTGAAAACAAGGCGAAGGGGTTCCCTGGTTCATCTGGTCATGGACAGCAGTTATCCTTCCCATCACTGAGCTAAGTGGCTTGTGGAGGAACTGAGGAACACTGTTGTAAACTTGATCCTAAAAAAGCCTGAATAATATGTTGTCCCACTTGTCTACCTGATGACTTGATGCCTGGTGAAAACCTGCTGCATAGGTTCTCAGTTTGGATTTTGTGAGGGTCTTTTTGACAGCAGCTGTACCCCATTGCCTTTCCCCCTAAGGTCCAACAGTACTGGTACAATTACACCATTAAGATGAATAAGATGATGGAGGATGCCCTGAGGTTGAATGTCAAATGGTCCCTGATGGAGCTCTCCAAAGCCATCAATGGGGATGGCAAGACAAGCCCAAACCCCCTCTTCAGGGTGAAGGTGATTCTGCAGGACAACTATCCTCAGACCCCTCAGGTAAGCCTTAAGAAGTCCACTATCTCTCCTCACTCTGGACTCTTCTGAGGGCCACTGGCAAAAGATGGAAATCCTCATCTTTCCAGCCATTTTGGAATGGAATATAGAACTCCAGCCATGGGCTTAAGTGAATGGTGGAGGATGTGTGTGGGAGTAGTTTGCTCTTGTTTTAGAGTTTCACCTGAAGTTGTGCCAAAGGAAGCATTCTGAAGTGAGAATCATAGGTAAATTTTATAATAACTCAGTCCTTATTCCTGAGTGGCTTTCGTTTGACTTTCTTTCTGAGGTCTTGCTTTGGATCCTTCCCCTTTCTGCTGACCCACCAACTTCTGCTCTCATAGGTAGAGTTTTCTCCAACGCTAGTCCAGTTGGCCAACATGGTCAATGACATCAGCACCCACTTGATCGCCAGCATCGCTGTCTTCCGTCACCTCCCAGAAATTCTTGTCAGGCGCAAGTTTGCTCGTGACCCCATCGCTACTCTTGTGGGTAAGGAGAGATCCTTGTACTCAGTGGGGTTGGCTGTTTGTTTTGAGATCTATAAAGCAGCTCAGATGTTGCTTGTTCTTCAGAGATGGGCCTGTTCTGCATGCAAACCTTGTGGCTCATATGCCTCTCACAGACCAGATGGTCCACCTTGCCTCATATGTTACCCCAAACACAGTTCAAGCTTGAGTATTTTGGAAATGGGGCAGGAATGGCATTTGTCCCCAAGACCATTTTTCTTTGTTTTCCTTGCTCCTCACTCATACAACTTGGACTCAAGTAAAAATAATAAAACTATAAAAGGAGCATATTAAAAGCAGAAGCATTCTGAAAGAGCACTGTAGATTGATAAGAATAAAGGCTATGAGAAAAACTCAGGAGAACTGAAAGATCTTCACTTGATGTTGAAATGACATCAGAATTGACATGGGGACGGGTTCTCTTAAGAACAGGGCTGGCAAAAGTTACTTTTTGTACTACCACTCCCAGAATCCACAACGTATTAATAGATTATTGGTATTCTAGGAGTTGCAGTCAAAACAAAGTAACTTTTCCCAGCTCTGGAAAGGCATTCCTTAATTGAGGCTCCTTCATGGAGAAGGCCTTTCCCCTAGCTTTACAATGAAAGAGGCTAAGTCACCGAGTCTCTCCTTTGTGGCATGCTTTTTACCTTAAGTTTGCCTGACACTTTTGACCCTTGAGTTGCAAAAGGGGGATGTGGGAGGTGTCCCATCTGGTGGCCTGTGGCCAAGGGACACCCATTCTGTGAAACCACATAACTGTGAGCAGCCTTGAAACCTGGGTTGTACCCTACATTCCTTGTACAGCTGACAAATGCTAACAGTGAAGCTTAAGCAAAGGGAGAGGTAGAAACTTAGGATGGTGCCTTGCCTGGCCAACTGCATTTCCTCCTTTCCCTTGAGAGCTGACAAGAGTGTTGTGCCCCCAAGAATGCCAGCCTGTGGTTGTCTCTGGGGTTCAACTTGTTCCTACTTAGGCTTTCTGGGAAATGAAGGAGCAGAGGCCCTCTTGGTAAGAAGAGACGTGAGCTTAAAATGTATTAGCCTGAAGGACCTGGGAAGTGGGATAGCAGACCTTCAGAACATCATTAAATGAAGTGGTAATTTATGGCATATGTGTTAGGAGGGATGGGGCATGCTTTCATTTGTTAGTTTTGAGTGGGGAAAGCAGCCACGCTGAGTCTCTTCCCTGTTGGCCCAGGAGTCATTATAACCATCTTTAGCAGTCATTGCATACTGTAGCCAACAACTCTAGAAGAGCCAGGTGAGAGTTGGGATTCTGCAGTGGTCGTGTGGGACCTCGTGCAGACAAGGAGAGAGGACTACTCCAAACTCCAGCCATGTACAAGCTCCTTGCCTGAGTCTTCGGGCTTCCTCCTGGTTTTTGTCTTCTGTTTTCTGCTTTTTTCCCCCTGGGCTGAGGCCCAGGACATGTTCTATGTTATTCTGCTGCCGCTTTCCCTATTCCCTGCTGCATAGATGCTAGTGCATGAGGTTTGTTTGTGTCACTGTATGATTCATGATGCTGGCTTCACAGTCTCCTGGAAGCTTTGTAAGACATCTTGAGGAGGGAGAGGGGCTTGAGTAACAGAGAAACTGTACTGATACTTTCAACCTGGGGTAGGAGCCTGTCTGCATATCCTGGAAGGAAATTTGGCTTGTACCTCACAGTTCCCGATGTCTGCAGTCTTTGTTTTCTCTGCTGGCTTGATAACTTGTATGTCACAAAAGGCATGCAATGATAAGGAAAATAATGCAGAAAATGTTTCAGCACCTTCTGGGTGACCTGCCACCTCCATGCAGCAGTGGGCAGTTTCTGTCCTGAGTCCAGGATCAATTTGGATCACAAGCAGAGGGAATGGTTCTGATCCATAGTATCTTTTTTTTAAAAGGAAGGAAAATAAGTACAAACCACACATGACAGAGGACAACCTTGGTGGGTTCAGGAGCCAATTTTCTCCAGAGGTCACACAGACTACCAGAAAGCAGGGAAATCACCACAGTAACTAGGACTCCATTTCTGGTTTTGAAAAACAGGGGTATTACAGATATGCAGCACTACAGAGGGCCCAGGAAAAGGGTGAGAACCTTGCTGAGAACTAATTCCTGGGTAGCTCCAGCCCATCCATACCCCACCAGTGTACATGATGAGAATTCTGATCCCTGTCATCTCATATTCATTACTTTACATGCACTTATTTGAACAGCACAGATCTGTTGTAATATGCATGGGGTTTTCTTTTCCCTGATTAATGTGGTATCATTGGCCAGTTTTTTGTTGTTGTTGCACGCCTTCAAGTTGTTTCTGACTTACAGCAACCCAAAGACAAACTTTGGCAAGATTTGTTCAGTGGTGGTTTGCCCTTGCTTTCCTCTGCGTTTGATCCTCATTCCAAGTCAACATGGTGTAGTGGTTTAAGCATTGGACTATGACACTGGAGACCAGCATTTAAATCTCAGCTCAGCCGTGTAAACCCACTGGCTAATCTTGGGCAAGTCACAATCTCTCAACCTGGTAGATTAACCTGTAATTTCCTAGGCCACCCCGGATCTGTTTTTTTAAATGCCCTTCATGTTGACTACCTTCCAGCCCTCTGCTAGCAAAGCCAATTTTAGTGACCAGTTTCGTACATTGATTAAAAGGTCATCAGTTCCATGTTTGGGTTCTTAAGAGCTCAAGGATGGATGCTCTTTGGGCCTGGTGAATTTTGTTTTTTATAAAATGACCTTGTGGGAATAGTTCTGCATTTCTAAAGCACTTTTATAAGGTTCTGGGTTGCTGCCTATAGACTTTAGATGCCCTGGGCTTGGCATGAAGGTACGGCATGTAATATTTCTTTGGTGCTGAGTCTTGGCACCATCATGGCAGCTGATTTCTTTGTCATTCTTCAGAACGGGATGAAGACATAAAGAAAATCCAGTCACAGATCAGTAGTGGCATGCAGAGCAATGCAGCACTCCTCCAGGGCTACCTGAAGACCTGGGATGTCTACCGTGAGATCTGGGAAGTCAACAAAGATGCCTTCATCAACCGCTACCGACACCTAAACCCAATGGTGTCTTCCTTTGATGCTGACACTGCTCGGTAAGAAGGCAAAGAGATGTCTGTAATGCCACTGGGAAGAAACAAAGCTGTGTTTCTGGACTTCTCATTAGTTGACCTCTGGTTGACCACCATAGGAAGCCAGATGCTGGAGTAGATGAACCAAAGTAGCCTGATGCAGCCCAGCTCATCTTATGTTACTGCATAGATATTTAGAGCCTCTCCTTTATTGATATGCATTATGTACAGTATCTGTGTGTAAGGGGTGGAGTGGCAGAACCACTTTGATCCTTCTAATTCCACAAGTCAAATTTCAAGGTAGTTGGTTTTGTGAGCAAGTAGGTTCTTCTCATTTATTTTAAGGAATATACGTGACCCACCCAGGGATTGTTCACTGTTGCAGGAATCAGAAAAAAGGCGTTCATCATAGAACCACCAGTTGCAGAGCTTGGAAAAAGTGTCTGTTTGCACAGCACTTTCTGGAATCCTCCAGCTGACATCGCCAATGGCGATGAGTGGTGGTTGTGCAAGTTTTTGTCCACCCTAATAGGCATTCCACCAGAGCACGGCCTTGGTGCAAGCATGGCTGTTCCAAAAGTACATGTGGTCCAGAGCTAAGGCCGGCTTCTGGGGAGAAGGGCAAGGGGCCAGAAGACAGGAATAAAGGGTAAGCAGCACTGATGTGGGGAAAGGACTATCTGAAAGACAAAGCTTGAGTTGGAAAGATTTGGGGCCAGCAGGAAGCAATCGCCTTCTGCAAGGCAGGCCAAAACATGCTGTGCAAGGTAGTGCCAGGATTACTAGGAGCTTTGCCATGATGAATGTCATGGTCTGGAACCTGAATTTCTTCTGTCATGCCATACCAACTCAAATGTGGTTACCTCTAGCAAAACTGGCAGAGGTTTAGGAACCATGGTCTTAATTCAGGCACAGATTGCCTCCAGACCGAGTCCTGCAGTGTCTCATGATGACATTCACACATGTCTATCACACAAGGTGGATGTTGACCTTGACATTCAAGGTAGCTGCTGTCCCAAGTGAAGCTGGGCCAAGTGTGACCCAGAGGCTCTGTATTATACACCTCTCCTAAAGTTTGCAGCTGGAAACTCACAGCCTTGTTCCCCACCCCACAAGATTTGGAGCATCCTACTCTTAGCCTTGGCTGAAGCCAAGTTTTTTGGGGGGAAAGGGTGGAAGGCCTGTCCTTCACCTTTGTCATGATTTCTCCCTGTCCTAGGGAGGGGGACATTTGTTGTGGAAACTGTTGTGGAACATCACTGTGTGCCACTCTGCAGCTGCCCTGTCCCTTCGCTGGAGGAGGCTGGAATCCAGTGCCGTTTGAGGGATGGGTTTGGGCAGAATGAACAGCAGGCAGAAGAAAACCTGTTTCCATGCAAATGTCAAAAGTGACTGTAGAAACCTAAACTGAGGGGAGAAACGCTGAGAGGCTGAGTGCAAGGGGGATATTTGTACAGCTCTCCCCCTGGAGACATTCCATTAAGAGCTTTGTAAACAAGATCCAGCTGCTGCAGTAGACTAAGCAAAGAGGCCTGGAAACCCATATCCCACCTCCACCCCACTCCAGACACTGCCCAGTGGGGCTGGCCTTACTGGAGAAGCTGGGGGGGGCATGGCTCAGGCACTGGGCTGGCCTTGAACAAAATCCTCCTCTTTACCCTGGTGGACCTCCTGTGTGCCTAGTGGATGTCTAGTACCTGGGGTGGACAGTAGGTGTAGCTGGCCTAATGCCCTAATGGGAAGAGGAGAGGGAGGGGGTGGTAATGGTGGCCCGCAAAGTGTGGCATTTCTTGGGGTGACAAGGACCGCTACTTTTGAACTACACCTTTATAGTGCTTTGATACTGTTATAGCACATTGATACTGCTTTATCATTATCTTCATCATCGTTATTATCGTCATTTACATCACACCTCTTCCCCAGTTTGGGACTCAAGGCAGCTAACAAAAATTAAAACAGACATAGTGTCAAAGTTACAGTATACAAAAGTTAAAAAGCAATTAAATCATCAGGAATTTGAAAGCAGTTAAAAACAAACTATTAAAGAAACCCATTACCACAAACAAAAGTTTGCCACATTATAAAAGGGCTGTTTCTCCTAAAATATTAATTTCAAAAGCCTGCTATAGTAAAAAGGTCTGCTATCGGCAAGTTTCCTATTTTTCTTTAGAACAGCTCTGCATGCTGCACCATCCTGGGGTTTGTAGTTTGGCACTAGAACTCTGGCAGAAGAGTATAAACACCTCATGAACCTACCAATCCCAGGATTCCATAGGATATGCATGTATCCCTGGCAGTTAAAGTGGGATCAAAGTATTGTAATTGTGTCCTATGAAAGGGACCAGTGATACTTTTAAAAAGCAATGTATCAACTGGTTTCAAATTCTTTGATTACTGTAACAAGAAATGCATCACTTGTTGCTCCTTTGAAATCGTGGGGGAGTTGGGTCTATTTCTGTATTTTTAATGCTTCTGTGGTAGGAAACAACACCAAGTAATCTATTATTTGTGAGTGAAGAGAAATGGCACTCTAAAGAGTTAATGGGAAAAATTGCTTCTGCAAAATAACATTCCAAACTGTATCCAAGACTTTATCCTATTTTTTTTGGTAAGGTTATAGTTGTTCTTGTTTTTGTTATGTACATGCCCTCAGTGTTTTTTCAAGGTGCAAAAACACCAGTCCCTTCCCCAAGGAGCATCCAGTTTAATATCAGTATGGGAGGGGGGGAACAAAAGGAGGCAGGTAGGAACAGGGAAAGCATAGGTGGTTCCAAGTCTGCAGGGCAGCAAATGAGTCTTTGAGGGAGTAGGAGACCTTTGGAGGTGAAGATCATAGTTAGAGGTGTGTTGGGAGGGATACAAGTCTGGAGAGATAAGGAACTGACAGACAAGGGCACCCAGGGGTTTTAAGGAGGGCATGGTAATGTGATGAGAGCCAGAATGATTGTGACAGCAGAGGGCTGGGTAGGTAGGAAAGGATCAAGGTGAGCCAAAGTAAGACTAGAGAGAAGGAAATCCTGGTTGTTGAGGCAAGATACGACCAGGGCATGCAGGGAACAAAAGCAAAAGGGAAGGAAGAACCAAAGATAAAGCCATAGCATGGCTGATCATGTTGTTCATGGATGAGGGACGCTTAAAGGGAAGGCTTGGAAGTTTGTCATATGCAGGTCCTCCAGCCTTGGATTTCAGGGGCGCACCAGCTCTGTGCCTTGTAGATGTAGAGAAGATTGATTTTTCTTCTTCTGGCCGCTTTCCATTTCCCACTCAGAGCTTTCCCTAACAGTTTTGCTTCTTTCTTTCTCGGCTCCCAGTCTGACTGGTGGCCATGTGCCTCCTTGCTTCTGGTCTGCCTGGGCAGAAGTGCTGTCCAACAAGAGGCCCGCTTTCTCTCCCTGGGATGGCCCAGGCTGAGCCCCCCATACCCCATACCTCCCTTGGCCTTCAGTTAACTTGCTCTGGCCACAGAGGGAGATGAAGGCACAGTGGCCAAGAGCGCTTCATGTCTACACAGAAGAGGGATAAGCGGGAGGATTCCATCCCTGATCCTTTAATCTTTTAATAATTTATTGAACAAGCATGTCGAGTGCTTGAGAGCGAGAGAGGAGAAGGAGGAGAGGAAGAGAGAGTCTCATCGTTGCCATCCCCCTTCCATCCTTACCCCAGGGGCTTGCCACTCTCTTGTTCAAGAGGAAGACAGGAGGCTGCGGGAGGACTTAAGGATGCCTCCGCTTGATGGTTCATGGTTTGTGGCTGTCGGGAAGACAAGAGGAAGATAAAAAGCTGGGTCCTCCAATGTCCCAGTGTCATGGGCAGGTCAAGGGTGTCCCTGGGGCTGTCTAGCTCTAGTGCAGGCCTCTTAAACAGCTGCCGTTTGCCTTTTGAACTTTTTTTTTTATATATAGCATGTTTTACAAGCTTTTGATTCTTCGCATTCTCATGCGTAAGGTCAGTAGCAGAGCAATGTTAAATTTCCCGATTAAAGACAACAAAGTAAAAGCGGGGGCGGAATTAACAGGAGATCAGGATAACAGGCTACAAGCAAGAGCCACCAAGGGCTCTTCTACCATATTTATCCCATGTGTGCGGCATCACTCGCCGGTGGCAAAGTCAAGGTGTGAGGCCGCCAAGGCGCTGGGGCTCTGGCATAAATTTCTTTCTCTCCCACCTGCATCTTCCTGGGCAGCCTCCATGCATGGCTGACTCAGCATCCTGACTCAGCATCCTGACACACCTAATTGATGGGCCCAGTGTGGGAAGGAGGCAAATTTGGGCCCAGAGCAGGGGACTGGTGCAAAGGAGTCCTCGGCCCAATCTGTCTTTGCCAACACCCGAGTGTTGCCATTGTCACCATTGGTGTCTTCTGGGACCATGGATTTTTTTGAGGGGGAGGAGGCGGTATTCTTGTTAGTCGAGTTTGGCTTTGCGTTTCCAGTGACCTGCTGACAGGGAATTAATTAATGAAATGGGAAGATTTAATAAGATCCCTTGGGACTGGAACAACCCTCCACCTGCTGGCCTTCCTTGCTTCAGTGAGCCAGGGAGATAGAGATAAAGCTATATTTCAATTAACAAATCACTTCAAGGTATCTAGTCCTGTTTCCCCTAACAGTTCTCGTTGTGCAGCCATGGGACGTAACTTGCATAGTTTAAGGACAGATAACTGCACATCTTTCTTTTACTCTTTATATGCATCATGCAAACGTACACAAGAGAAAGGGCAGCTCTTCCCTTTTTTGCTGAAAATCATCCTCTCCTGTTCAAACATAACCAGTTCTTCTAATTTGGATTGAGAATTCAGTTAACATTCCCCCACCACAAGCCTCCTAACCAGCTAGTCTAGAGCCTAAAACAGCAAATTAATCTCAGGAGTTTTAGATCTGGGTCAAGTGATACTTTATTTAGAGTCTAGACAAGTTGAGGTTATGGATGTGATCAATGTGATACATTAAAGGACCCAACTAATCTATGTTGGTTACGCTCAGGTATGTTTGAATCGTTACGGTGAGATGAGAACATCTTCTGTGCTGGAATTCAGCAAACGTCTGCAGCATGTCAAACAACCATGTAGGCCTTCCCCTGCAACATGTGTCTGTGTTTATGTGTATGGGAGGGGGAGGTAGGTTCAGGGACAACAGAACTTACAAAAGGTACTTTTTGGACAGTATGCTGGCTGAGGAACTGTGGGAGCTGTAGTCAAAAATTTTTACTGTTCCAAGATCTGATTCAGAGGCAATATATTGGGGAGTACCAGTTTATATGGGTGGGCAACAGCAGTTTTGGCTTCAGGCCCTGCCTCTGGTCTTCCTGAAGAGATGTTTTAGCTGTTTTTGAGCAGTAGCATCATGGATTAGGTGGCTGTTTAGGGTCTGACCCAGCAGGGCTCTGCTTATGCTATATTTATTACCTTCCTCTTCTGCTTTCAGGAATGCTCTTCCTCCAAATACCAGTTGCTAGCAGGATGATAAGCAACAGGGACAGGTTTGGAAAATTTACTTTGCTGGACTTAAACTCTCAGCATCCCCCAGCCAGCATGGCTTGTGTTCATATTAGTGTGTTTGCGTGCGTGCGTGCGTGCATGTATTTCTGGGAGTTGAAGCCCAGAAAAAGTAACATTGCAATCTCTGCAAAAGAGGCCTGTGTTCTAATCCATTGGGTGTTCACTGAAATGCAAAATGCATTTGCACAAAGGTATCTTTTGGTCAACTCCTAGAAGTTTCTGAGGCTTACTTGTACAGCCCAGGCTTGGTTATGTTAGGAATTGGTAGAGCAGCAGTGACATTTTATTTGACATAAGATGTCCCCATCCCCCCGGTAGCTTCTTTGCTGCCTTTTCTTCTGCTCCAGGAGGCCATAACTGTTGTTCATGTGCCTGTGTGCCATAGATACATGGAGGTGGCTAACAATGCCCAGAAGGAGGAGACGGTGCTGAGCATCCAGTTTGTGCTCCTGGACTGCTCTCACCTTAAGGCAGCGGTGGTCCAGCACTGCATCGAGTGGCAGAACAAGCTCACCCACCTGCTGAATGAGATGGCCAGCAGCCGCCTGTGGGAGCTCCACACGTACCTGCAGGATAATGCTGCTGAGTGAGTCCCGGGCCCTGGTTCCTGCCCCTTGCCCAGGGCCTGGCCCCCTGCCCTATCCCACCCTGCTCAGAGAAGGCTCCTTTCTCCCACAGCGTCAGCCGGCCCCCGCAGACCCTGGAGGAGCTCAGCAGAAGCCTCCAGCTCCACGAGACTCTTCAGAACGAATTGCCTAAGATTGAGGCGCAGATCCCACCCATCCACGAGCAGTTTGCCATCCTTGAAAAGTATGAGGTGGCCGTGGAAGAAGAGGTATCTGTCACCCCCCCCCCCCGAAAAAGAGGATGTGCAGCCTTTTCCCAGTTTTCCTGGCTAAAGTGATCCCACTCCTAATTCTCTCCTCTTCTGCTGAGGTCGACAGTCTCAGTATTAGGTTATGCACCTTTCTGAGGGCAAAAGGCAAGCATAAATTTGATTGGTATCGGGGGACTGATGGGGGCCTGGAGAAGTGGGAGGGAGGATGCACCCTTTCTAGATCTGTGCAGGCAAGGTAGCAGGCTTGCTAACACTCCCCAGATGCTCAGGCTTCCATTTCTTGGTAAAAGAAATCACATGGGCTAAGAGTGGTAGTTTTCTTTGAAAGGAAGGCATGGGGTGCAAGGATGGGGAAATGTCCGCTACAGGCCATATGCAGTCCCTGGGGATGTTGTTGTGGACCCAATGTCCACTCCACTCCACCCCACCTTTTATTAACTGATTGACTGATTTCATTCAAAATGCCCCTCTGCATCCTTTCAAGGATGTGGGGAAAAATTTTATTCTTTCTTTCCCTGGGCTGTTTTTGGGCTGAGGGGAGCTTTTTCCAAAAAAAGTAATGACTTCTGTTCACTTCTCATTTTGGAAAAAAAAAAAAAAGACTTCTTGGCCTAAAGCAGACCTTAAAAGACACGAGAGAAGTGCATTTGTGCCCTGTAGTGGGTGTGTGGGGTATGAGTCATTATTTCAGAAAATTTTATTTATTTATTTATTTATTTATTTATTTATTTATTTATAAAATGGTAGTGAGTGGGCACAGAGATGTGTGGCCCACCAGGATCTAATGAGACATGTGAGCAGCCCTGACTTTGAAAAACTGCTCACTACTGCTTTTTCTTTGTTGAGGGTGGGCATGGGGAGAAGGTTGAACTTTTAAAAATTGTCTTTTCGAAACTCAAGGTGAGCTTCCAGTCACCCCTGAGTTTAGAAAAAAAAATGCAGAAAATTGCCTTCTTTCAGACCCTCCTGTTGCTCTAAGACCCACCCTTCTGCTGTGATGCTTCCCTCTGTCATCTCTTGTTCCTCTTCTCTTCCTCTATTCTAGGTTCTGCAACTGTTGGGAGACCTCAACTCAGAGTGGCTGGCCTTCCAGCAATGCATCCTGGACAGTGAAGTCATGCTCAAGAAGCATAAGGAGAAGTTCAAGACAAGTCTCATCCATTGTGCAGATGACTTGAAAAAGAAGGCTCAGAGTCTCCTTCAAGACTTCGGCACCAATGGTGAATGGCCGCACAGAACACAGTCTCTCTTCTTTTGCCCTGCGATGGTCAAAATTATGTCCCTGGGAGGATAAAGAATATTGTCCCTTTCTTCTGGGAACACCATGTCTGAAACCTCAGCCTTGGTTTGCTTGTTTCAAAAGTCTTGGCAAAATCTGTAGGGTTTGATTGCAGCCAGCTCCCATTATTTTGTAGCCATTGTCAATTATCACTTAATGGCCTGTAGCCAGCATCTTGGCTTGTAAATGTATGTCCTGGTTCTCTTGCATGTGGACTGCAAAAGAGGCTTATAGTTTGATCCTGGGTATGTTTATTCAATTTACAATCTTTAGGAAATAAAAGGAGAAGCTGCCATCACATCCTGCCCATTGTCAGGTAGACTGCAGGAGCAATCCACTACATATGGGTTGTCTCCATGTGTCAACTGCTCAAAGCAGGGTTAAAGAATTCTAACCCAATGTTACCATTGCCCTCAACCCCCCCCCCCCCGTTTTATTTTTCTGCCTTGCCAACTGGTTGCTTTTTTTTTCTTCTTTGTCTCCCCTTCTGTCTTTAGGAAGCTTGTTATTTAGCAAAGATTTGTTAGCTGGTTAGGCTTCAGAGGCAACCATGTCTGATCCTCTGCAGTCACTTTTAATTTGCTCTGGCAGCAGCCATTTTGAGAGCAAAAGATAAAGATAGTTATATTGGCCACGGACCAAACAGGTGTGTGTGTGTGTGTGTGTGTGTGTGTGTGTGTGTGTGTGTGTGTTGTGTGTGTATTTTTAAGAGAGAGAAGAAGACTGGGAGGCAGTGCTACAGCGGTTTTTGTTTCTGACCTAGAGACAGTCCAAAAAGAAAGGGTGCAAAGCTGTATTTAGCTACATGATCTTATTTGGCCCACGATCTTGTTTATTTCCAAGGAAAACATGCACAGGACCAGATGTGACCAAGTGTATGTGTCTCCCATGTGCTTTTCTCATGTTGTCTCTCCTCCCAGGCTAGTATATGGCACAGTTCGTGGGAGGTTTCATTTCTATAAGAGCAAGATAATGTAAGATTCCCTTGGCCTTTGTGGTTGGTTTCTTAAACCCACAGGTTGATCATGTACCATTGCCCAGCATTCTCAGATTTTTGAATCTCAGGAATCAACTCTGCCCCCACCCACCCAAGATAAGACCCAAACCCAACACTGTAGGCCTTCATTGCTTCTTTCTTTGAGAAACCTTATTCCCAGGGATTGAAGGGAGAAGGAAGGAAGGAAGGAAGGAAGGGACTTATATTCATTAGGCTTTATTTGTTTTGTTTTATTTTCCTCCATTAGGTCCTTTCACCAGTGCCTTGTCTGCTGATGCAGCGCTAGACCAAATTGCAGCCATGAGGCAGTTGCTGGCCAAATTGAAGGAGGAAGAGAACACTCTTCGCTCTAACCTGGGCATCTTCAAGATTGACCAGCCTGCCTCCAAAGACCTTCAAAAGTTGGAGAGAGTAAGATGGCTTCCCTTCTTATTCTTGCTAGAGAGGGAGAAGGTTTACCATGAGCCACTTGATCTGTATCATTCAGTTTTATAACAGCAGAGAGAGAGAAAGAAGTTATAACTCCTAGTGTAGAACTGAAGGTGATCTCACCAAGTGCTGACCTCTCCTGTGTGTTCTGCAGGAGCTGGATTACATTCAGCAAGTGTGGGAGATTACAAAGGAGTGGGAGGACCACTGGAATGAGTGGAAGAATGTAAGCTTCAAGACTTTGAAGACAGAAGTGATGGAGAACACGGCCTTTGCACTTTTCCGGCAGCTGAATAAGCTGAGTAAGGAGCTGAAGGTAAGTAGGAACAGCAGGGGTATGTGTGTGTGTGCTGGGTGTTATTCAGGAAATTATCAGGGATATAGGAATCATTTTCTCATATGAGAGGAAGCCCTTATTGGCAACTGGAAAAAAAACATTTTGCAGGACAGGACAGATTCTCTTTTTTTCCCTTGTGCTCCCTGTGTAAATAAAACCATCCTCCAGGCATCCTTCAGCCTGTTACAGTTAACGTTCCATAGATCTGTGTTGCATCTTCTCCTTGGGAGTGGAGGCAGATGCAACAAAACAGGTGCTGAAGAGTGTGACAGATTATATCTTTCAGTTTTCCACTATTTAATCTTTTAACTCTCTGGTTTTGTTTTATTTTTGACACAAGGATCGGAACTGGGAAATAATTGAGACCTCCAAGTCAAAGATCGAACAGTTTAAGAGGACAATGCCCTTGATCACTGACCTTAGGAATCCAGCCTTGCGGGAAAGGTGGGCAGCTTGACTCCTGCTTATGTTGGCCTTTTAGAAAGGGTTAAAGGCTGGTTCTGGGAGGCATCTCCAAGGGTTCTGTGGAAAGTATATGGTCAAGGGCTCAGTGGAAGGTATAAATACTTGCTCCACCTTGTGGCAGAGATTACTTAATTGTATTGTAAGATGGGTGGGGCAGTGTAAATCTCCCACACTTACCTGTTGTTGTTCCTTTGGGATGTCTTTCTGTATCCACTATGTGTCCTGAAAAGGATTTGCCTGCAGCAGGAGCATCAGAGTGAGGAAAGCAGTATCTCTCATTATTACTAAAGGAAAATACTGGGGGTGGAGGGTGAGGGTCAAAGACAGGGGAAGACTGTCAGACTGAGGAAAGAGCTTTCCTGACCTGCTTGTGGACAAAGAGGGTGCCAGAGTGAAAGGGAGGAGAAGATATTCAGAAATACTTCTGTACCCTGGGAAAGTTGGAGCCTGACCAGCTCTGTTTTTCTGTAGACACTGGGATCAGGTGAAGGATCTGGTCCTCCGTACATTTGATCAGGATGCCGAGGATTTCAGGCTGGAGAATATCATTGAGCTGGGCCTGGATAAACATGTGGTGAAGATTGGTGAGATCTCTGCCTCAGCCACCAAGGAGCTGGCAATTGAGCAGGTGAGGTCTGCTGTTTGCTGCTGTTGGGCCACTTGAGTAAAGACCAACCAGAAGGCTGAGATTGAATGCCATTTGCAGGACCCAGGGAGACCTAGTTTGTCCTCCCTGATTCTCCCCCACCCTCAAGCAGGTCCTGCTTTACTACTAGAGTCCAACATCTCTCCACATAGACACCTACCATATCCTCTGCCCATCTGACACACTGCATTTCTATCCTCCTTGCAGGCTCTCATAAACATTGCCAAGACATGGGAAACCACCTCCTTGGACATTGTGCCCTACAAGGATAAGGGACACCACCGAATCCGGTAGGTCTACAAGGTGCACCCCAGCCCACAAATAAGAGAAAGGTGGTAGCATACTCTTAACACAGTAATGTTTGTCACAGCTATCTTGGGCATCTTGGAATGCATTCTGCATGGGACTATCTCTGGGAACTTCAGCTGTCCCAAATATGCCAGTGTGTGGATCTTAGTGGGTGAACTTGCCATATGGACATATTGTTCATTTTACTGCAATTGAGCTGCCTTCCCATTGTTATCTGGGCTCAGTGCAAAGTTCTGGTTATTAATTTCTCTAAAGCCCAAACTTGTTTTGGATCAGACAGGATAGGAAAGGCCCAATTTATCTCCTCATCCTGCTTGATCTGTATGATCCATGTGAGAGACTTCTTTTCTTTGTGTTCTGACCATGGTGTGAAAGCACAGTTTGGCTAGAGATATGAATTATTTCATTATTGTGAAATGAGTATTTTCAAAAGTTTTCTTTCTGCTAGGTGAGATTACAAGAGATTTTGTTTATTTTTATTGTTGTTGGTTTCAATACTTTCTGCAAAAAAATTGTTTGCAGACCAAAAAATTGTGTTTCTGCAAAGATGCTCATAAATAAATAAATAAATAAATTTTGCAACACTGTGCTGCTTTCTTGATGGAGTGTCTCAACATATCAAGAGCCATAGAGGATGAGAAAATGTGTCAATATTCTTTATGTTTGGCTGTGGAAAGGTTTTTCAGTCAGTATCAGAAAGCAGAAGGGCAAAAAGTTCTTCCGAAGATGTTTATGCTTCAAGGAAAGGGGAAAAGACTGTGTTCAGAATGAGTCTGTCCCCCACCCCAAGAAGAAGAAGAATGCCTGCAGCAAATCTAGGCTTTTGCAGAACACTCAAGGGCTTCATTGGCAGAACTTGAAGGAGAGAGAGTAGGGGACATTCCAGCAGGATTTGTAGAGGCTGGGGTTATAGCAGGAACCCTGTTTCCGCCACATGCATCATAGGCAGAGCCATGCTTTGTGCTTGGTTCCCATCCAACCTCCTCCAGCAGTCATTGGGGAGGGCTTTGGAATCCTGTACTCTTGAACTTCCAGTCTTGGAAACAGCAGGAAGAGTTGAGATGGCCTTAAGAAAAATGTCAAATTCCATGATTAGGCCAACCAAAAAGGCACCAAAAATGTGCATGTATTTGTGATCTTCAGAACTCTTAATAAGGCAAGGTGCCCTGATGATGGAGAAGCTGGGCTCTTCAAACAGAATGGAGACAGTTCTGAATTTATACTGTTCTTTTGTATTTTTAAAATTGAGATTCAAAGCTTTTTCCTTTCCCTCTTTACAGCAAACCCAGGGGCTATTTGGGTGAAATCTAATACTGTAATATCACATCACATGATCAGCCCATCTGAGAATTTGTAGACTCTTCTTCTCTATATGTCAAGACGACATGCAGATTAGATGACTTAAATCAACTCTCCCTCTTTTTCTCCTTCCCTTTCCAGCCTACATTTTGTAGCATCTTGCCTGATAAAGAGATCTGAAGATCTCAAAAGCTAAATCCATTTTGGTGCATTGTTGGTTGCTTGATAAAGGTATGGATCATGAATTCCCTGTCTCTGCAGAGGTACAGAGGATGTCTTCCAAGCCCTGGAAGATAACCAGGTGGCCCTATCCACAATGAAGGCCTCACGTTTTGTGAAGCCCTTCGAGAAGGAAGTGGACCGTTGGGAGCGCTGCCTCTCACTCATCTTGGAAGTGATTGAGATGCTGCTTGTCGTGCAACGACAGTGGATGTACATGGAGGTGAGGCGGCCATCTGACAGACTTCCATGTCTAGTTTTGTCTCTTTCCTTTAATAGACATCTCTGCCAGTGTCTCTTTTTACAGGGGCAGAAAGCTATCTTGGTGGCAGGAAGAGTCTTTTTGTGACTTCTTGTTAGAAGTGAGCATCTCTCTCCTTGGGATCTAAGGAGCAGATCTCTCTTGGTGATAACAAGTGTGCCTCTTAATAAATATAAAGTGTTAGCAAGTCACAGGAGTAGTCACTAGTGGATGCCACAGTGACGGCTGTTGTCCATTTCTGTGGAAAGAGTAAAGAGACTCCCTAGTGAGAACCATTCTCATGTTCCTCTGACCATTTTTATTAGTCTCCCATTGCAACCTGGAGAGAGAAAAATTACCCAGAGTCCTTAGAGCATGTTGGAGGCATGCCATACAGAATTCTGGGAATAGGAAATTTGGCCCTTCTTTGAGGGATGCTATCCAGCTCCTTCTCATCCTGGTCTGAAGCTCTTGTTTGTCAATCCTTATCATTGTCACTGTGGAGAAGGAGATCTGGTGCCTGGTGACCCTTAGGCCAAAGGTGAAAAAGAACCTTTGCTTTGGCATCAAGTGATATCCATCTTACCTCCCTCCTTTTGCATTCTGTCACCAGAACATCTTCTTGGGTGAAGACATCCGCAAGCAGTTGCCTAGTGAGTCAGCTTCCTTTGACCAAATCAACAGCAGCTGGAAAACCATCATGGACCGCTTCGTCAAGGACAACAATGCTTTACGGGCCACCCATTTCCCAGGTTGCTGCTGCACCTTTCCATCCTATCGGAGGACATGTGCAGGGGTGCAAGGGGAGGGACCATAACTCATGGCAGGGTGGGGGGCAGGGGGAAGAGCACATGTTCTGTGTTTGTTGCCAAGGAGGAATCTGCATAGTTTGGGGAAAAATGAAGATGGCAACAATGGAGAGGGTGTTCTTGTGAGTCCTAGCATCATGTTCAACCCTCAAAGCATAAAGGTTTTGAGAAAGGGGTGGAGGTGGAGTCACTCACCATTTTGAAGCCTCTTCTGGCATCTATCATTTTGAGATCAGCTAAATGCAGCCATCCTGTCTCAGTCCATGTCCATTCCTGTTGGGATTTTTTAGTGTCTTTGGGGCCTTCCCCTGAAATAGTGGCTCTCGGAGCAGCTTGATGGCCCCAAGACATAAGATGATTTCCTCTGTTCGTAGGGATGGAGTTGTTTGGTTCTGGAGGGATACTGTGGAATTTACTGTGGTGTAAATGAGGAATAGTTTGGGAAAGGTGAGGGAGTAGAGCAGGAGCAGGTGGGCAAGAGATGGAATGTGGCTGGAGGGGCTCATCATCATCATTGTCATCATCATCATCATCATCTGTTGCTGTTGCTGCTAATAATCATGGTGATGTGGTGGGGCAATGACTCCCTTTTGATTTATTCTGGGATCCTTCCTCCCCACAGGACTACTGGACAGGCTGGTGGAAATGAATGCTTCCCTAGAGGAAATCCAGAAGTCTCTTGACATGTACCTGGAGACCAAGCGCCACATCTTCCCTCGCTTCTACTTCCTGTCCAACGATGACCTTTTGGAAGTCCTGGGTCAGTCACGCAACCCAGAAGCTGTCCAGCCCCACCTGAAAAAGTGCTTTGATAACATCAAATGCCTCAAGATGCAGAAGGTATGACTTTGGATTCCCAGTGAGCACTCCTCCTCTGCCCAGCTTGCTTCAATTTGCCCCTTAGTATCTTTTTATGGGCATTTCCATAAATGAAAACTAGCCAAAGCCATCCTTTCCTGCCTTGCTGTGAGAGCTAAAGCCTCTTTGTGGTATGCACTTGTTCTCTTTTTTGTTCTCAGATTGGCCTGACAAACCGATTTGAAGCCTTGGGCATGTTCTCCTTGGATGGTGAATATGTAGATTTCACGCACTCTGTGCTACTAGAGGGACCCGTGGAGGTGAGTCCTGTTTTTTTTTTCTTCCTTTCTCTTGCCTAGCAAACATTTTGCAAGGTAAATTCGATTCTCCATTACAGAAATGCAAACTGTACTGTGAGCTCAAAATCCATACTGTATGTATCCAAAATCCTTTATTAGGATAACCAAAATGACATAAGTATGTAGAGTGACCTTGTTGCACTGCACCTTTGAGACTAACTGAAAGAAAGAAGTTGGCAGCATGAGCTTTTGTAGACTAAAGTCTACTTCCTCAGATGCATTTGGGTAACATAAATAAATCAATATAAAACAGCTTGGAATCTTTTGAAATCTTCAGATCTCGTCATCAGGTAAGAAGCTGATAAGGAAGTGAGGCTGGGAGATGAGAAAGAGGGGGATCATAATGTATTTGATCTGCATGTCTTCTGATAATACTGAAGAGGAAGATTTTGATGCAGACTCGCCAGTGGGGTTAGTCAGATGACATGGTAGTATTAGGTTTTGTCTGGAGTAGCCTCTGGGCATGCTGGAAAGAGGAAGGGAAAGTTGGCACAAATCTTTGTGCCTTTTTGTTTGGCTTAATAAAGTATTCCAGAACACAATGTTATTAGGATCCATACATTATGAATTTTGGAGTGTTTCCCTTGCTGTCTTCTCTGCCCCCCTCCCCCCACAACACATCTTACCCTGTGAAGAAGCTGTGTGTGCACATCATGACAGTTATGAATGCAGCAGACCCACAGTTTCAGGTCCAGGTCCTCAGCATCACAGTTTCAAGAGCCCCACCTGACCTTAGAGTGGAAACATGTTGCTCTAGAGCTCCCCTCTTTCTGGAACTGTGCTTTGAGTTCCAGTGATTTTGGGTTTTATTGATGAAAATGGAGCCATATGCTCTCTTTCAGTCAATGCAATCTATATAATATCCCTGTAATGAAGAATTGAGGGTTCTCTTTTGTGGCCATGGGGCCAAATTCCAATTTGGGAAATAGTTTGGGATGATACATTCCAGAAGGAAATGTCACTAATGCCATAGAGGCGAGAGATCAAGGCCACAGGAAAGAGGGTCAAAGAGAGCACCTGGAGCCAGGCATAATTTCCACCATTTGGGACATTTTGCCGCCAAGCATAGAAAACATACAGAAACTCAATCCTATGCATGTCTTTAAAGTATGAATCCCTTTATTCCCCAACTCTTATATCCAATCAGAGATAAGGACTTGGTTTCTGTTCATAGGGCTGGGGGTGGAGGAAGAAGGGGCAGAGCCTGCACAAAAAGCTTACAACCTGGATGAGAGATCCCCGGTGATTTTTGCATTATGTGGAGTTTTTGAAACTTGAGAGGGAACAACTTATGTGCTCTCATCTTCTCTGACCCCAGAATGTGTTCACAGATATTCATGTGTGGTGCTCACTCTTGCAGGACTGGCTGTGTGACGTGGAACGGGCCATGCGCTGGACTTTGAGGGAGGTGCTGAAGAACTGCCGACTCGCCTTGAAGAAGATGTTGACCAAGAGGGACAAATGGGTGAAGGAGTGGCCTGGACAGGTGAGTTGAGAGGCCAGAGGAGGTCTGGGCATGCTCTGCTGCAGTACCATGCTCTGACTAAGGACTTTTTCATATAGGAAAATTGGAAGGTTAAACTGGTCACAATGCAGGGTCATCCAGAGCGTTAGAGACAATTTCGCAATTGCTTTTCAGACAACGCTGTGCACAAACCGGTCAGAATCCAGACAGAAAGTGAAGTGAATCAGGGAACAAGCATTTTCGCAAAAATACTGTGTTTTCATTTCCAGTTCATTCACAAATGTGCTTTATTTATGTAATTGCAGCAGTCTGAAAACCATGTACCTGATTCTCCCTGTTCCCAGATATCCCATGGTTCCTTGCTGTGCCAAGGAGAGGGAGGCAGGCTTGTTCTTAAAGGGACACACACAACACACACACCTCTTTCCCTCACGTGGCTGCTCTCAAAGGCAGAGAGAGAGGACATTTTGGAATTCCTCCTGTACAGGAGGAAGAAATGGAGGATATGTCCTGGAAAAGAAGGACATCTGGGAGTTTCAGGCAGGTTTATGGACCAGCCCCGTCCTCTTTCTCTCTTGCATGTGTGTGTTTGTGTGTGGTTTTATGGGAGTTTCTAAAGGGAAACCCCAGCCTGCCTTCCTCTGAAACAGCTTCTGGGGCAAAGAAGATTTCCCTTCCTGTTTCTCTTCCCTCTCTGGAGCATGTGTGTGTATGCACTTGTGGAAATGACAGTTTGGAGCATGCATAAAAAAGTTATTTCCAAGCTAGCAACGGGATTAGTCCTCATCTGTCTGAAACCCAAATTCATTTTCAACCCACTTTCTTGCTTAAGTAATGTGCTTTTAACCCCTTGTTGTGCTCTGTGCGTGATAAGTATTAGCGAATTTGCTTGCTTTTCTGGGATGCCAACACTTTAACTGTTTTCAGAATGGAAGCACATAGGTCCCCGTGTGAAAAAGTCCTAAGCTGGAAGTCCCATTGTGACCTGTTGTTCTTTAGCCAAACATGTCTGTGTCTGTATGCATTTCTGCTCTTAAACATAAGAGTGGGCATTTGAAGCTACCTTGTAGATACAGTGCAGGACAGGAAAGATTATGCAGTACTTGAAAGCCTTTTCAGTTGTACTGTGAAATAAGGCATTTTTATGCAGTGGAGGAAACTCCTTGGGTGCATTGCTCCTTCTGTTTGCTCTCATGTGGAGATATTCTGGGTGAGGGTTTGTGCAGCCAAGAACAGTCTCCTCCACTACACAAAAATGCCTTATTTTCATATTTCATAGGGTTTCGCTGGGGATGGTGGCAATGGCAGCTTCTGCAGAAACAGCCAGGCCCCTTGTTCATTCTTATCCTGATTTCACCCCCTTGCAGATGGTGATCACTGCTAGCCAGATCCAGTGGACAGCTGACGTTAGCAAGTGCCTGGTCACCTGCAAAGACCGCGGTGACAAGAAATATCTCAAGACCATGAAGAAGAAGCAGGTGAGAAAAGGCAGCAGCTGAGGGGCCACAGTGGCTGGCTGTAGAGTTTGACAAATCTGCCTTGTTCCTGGATTTCTTTAGGACCCTGTTGTGATTGTACTGGCACGTTTTTAGTGGTGCCTGGTGGTAAACTAATGCTCACACCTTCCTGCCTCCACTTCTTTCAATCCCCTCAGACCTGGCACTTGGTTACTTACAAGTGGCATGGAGTGGGAGAGCTGCTCCAATTTGCTTTTCTTTGGGGATGTCTTGAGGGGAGGGAGCTGGAGCCATGGGGAAATTCAAAGTGGGGCACACCGCCCCCTTTGTCCTCTGGCTCTCCAGTGTTTGGATTTAGTGCATTCAGGCTGGGAACATGTTCCCTTCCTGTGACATCCAGAGAACTCACATATTCGCCAAACAAAGGTGGTGGATATTCTCTGCTAGTTTGGACCAAGTGCTTGCAGAAATGTCTCAAACCGGGAAGCATGATGTCTCTGTAAGACCTCCAGTTTGCCTCAAAATAACAGAGGCAGAGCATTGCTGGCTTGGACCAAGAGAGTTCTTTATACTATAGCATTAGCCTGAAAGTTGCCCCGAGGTGCCAACAGCAGCCCTCTTTCATCATTTATGCAGACATGCAACCTCCCTCCATTAATGAAACTAGCCTTTCAAGGTAGACTGCTGCTGTACACTGAAGCTCTGTTTTGCTATCATGGCTAGAAGAATTTGGTTGGCCTCTTCCTCACAAACAGGCCTTTTTGTGGGCAGGTATCCATGTTAAACAAATATTCGGAGGCCATCCGAGGCAACCTGACCAAAATCATGCGCCTGAAGATCGTGGCATTAGTGACGGTGGAAGTCCACGCCCGGGATGTCATTGAGAGGCTCTACAAGAGTGGCTTTATCGATGTGACATCCTTTGAGTGGCTGAGCCAGCTTCGCCTCTACTGGGAGAAGGTGAGAGGAGCCAACCATGTGCCAGTTGAGGAGGATGGAGTAGCATAGGTGGGAGAAAGGCAGTGGGCAAGAATGGAGTGTGTGTCAGAGAGAGAGAAAGAGACTGAAAGAGAAAGACAAGAGTGCTAATGAGTTTCCGCTGCTGCCCTCTGCTGGACAGAACGGTTGATACTCTACCTTCCCCACTTCATCCATTCTTTTGCTTCCCTCTGCTGTCTGTGGTACAGAACTGCAGCAGAATGTGCTGCTGGGGAAAGCCTGAGCCTGAACTCTCTTCTTCCAGGTGCACCCTTACGGACTGGTGAGCAGCAGCCAGACTGCTTGATCAAGGGAGAACCCAAAAAGCATGTGGAAAGAGCTCCCATTCTGAGCTCTTTTTGCTTTTGGAGCTGCTCAGCTCTGGAATTTGCATTTAGGAAGTGGAATCAGGAGGTTGCCCTGAAAGATGTAGCCTGCCTTGCTGGGACAAATCACACACTCTCAGCCCCAGAAAACCTCATGATAGAATTGCCTTAGGCACTAACAGTAAGAAATTACTTGAAGGTACGCAGCAACAACAAACTTTCTACTAGGCCTGGTCTGAGACCAGGCTGTAGTTGATTTTCAGGAAACAGGTGGGCCCCAGGCAAGATTGGGTACAGAACTAAAGCCAAAGTACAGAATGGAAAGAGGGATGCAGGCATGTAGTCAAACCCAAGCAGAGCTCTCAAGATCCAAGGGAAAGAAGAGGGTCCAATGTGCCAAAGCTAGTCCAAATCCAAGCCACCAACTGGGAAATGGGAGCAAGTGCTTATTAGATCCTTACACTAAAGCAGAAGTGGGGAATCTCTGGATTTTGTTGGACTGTGCCTCCTGTTAGCCCTTATGATTGGTTATGCTGGCAAGAGCTGATGGTACTTCAGTAGCATCTGGAGGGCCTCACAGTCTTCATTTCTCTTAGATAGTTTTTGGCCGGCAAGAGTCAGCTAACAGTGCTTGGGCAGCCAAATACTGCTGCCTCGAAAGTGCGCTTGAACCCTTCAGCTGGGCTTGCAGGAGAAACAGGCTGTTGGTAGCACAGGAGGTCAGGTGCTGGAATCTGGCTGCTGGGAGACCCATTTGAGAAACATCTGTCCCCCAGTATTTCACACTTTCTTTCTTCTGCATGGTGACAAAAAACAATGAGAGCTTAGAAAAGGCTGTGGCAGAATGTCAGTCATTTTACCACTGCTGTAAGAAGTGTCTCATAATTCCTGTGACTTTGGAATGATCTCTCCTCTGCCTTTCCTCCCATCCCGTGTCTTGAGATGCACATGATGGAAACTTTGTTTTCAGGACCTGGACGACTGTGTCATCCGACAGACCAACACTCAGTTTGCCTATGGCTATGAATATTTGGGAAACTCTGGGCGGCTGGTCATCACTCCACTTACTGACAGGTACACCATGGCATGAGCCTCTGGCCCATATTTGTTTTGGCGCTTGTTGAGTAGAGAGGTGGGCATGTGTGGAAGAGCTGGTGTGACTTTCTGACAGGTTGCAACCTGTGTCTTCCTTGTCTTGGTTGGCAAGCCGAGGGATCCGCTAAGAAGATCAGGAGGGGATCAGGAATGTATTTACCAGGCAAAATAAAGGCACTGGGCTTCCAAATAAATACATGAATGGATAAAAGTTTCCTTCAGTCCTCACATCCCTAGCATTGCTGAGATGAGACATTAGAAATTGCTCACCCTTCGAACGCTTTTATTTGTTGTGTTTGCATTCCCTTGGTCACTGTGCCTTTTTTCTTTGAATGCTTAAACTGTATTTCTAAATACTCAACCAAATTTTTAAGTTTTTAATTTTTAATTTTTAAGTTATTATAATGCTAGAAATTTGGACATCACAGGATAATTTCATTGAGGAGGGCAGAGCTCTTAGTTGGGAGAACACCCTAATTTTACTCCCCCCTACCTATAGCTACACACCTGAGAGGGACACCGGAATTGAGGTGGGGGCCTACTGTATGCGGATGTGCAATGGAAACGAATGGAGTATAGACAGAGCAGGAAGGAGTACAGCAGTGGCCAATGAGAAATGAGGAACCAACTGTGATGCACCCACAGTTCTGCTCTGAGAAAAAGTCAACAAGGTTCAAGTTGCTTTCTTCACAGGTGCTACATGACCCTGACCACAGCCCTCCACCTCCACCGGGGAGGGTCCCCCAAAGGCCCTGCAGGCACCGGTAAGACGGAGACAGTGAAGGACCTGGGCAAAGCATTGGGCATGTACGTGATTGTGGTGAATTGCTCTGAAGGTCTGGACTACAAATCGATGGGGCGCATGTACTCTGGCCTGGCACAAGTAAGTAAGATGTAGTGTGTGGAACTTGTGTATGTGTCAGTTGCTGATATCACCAGGCTGGGTTCCTGATGCAATCCAGCACTTGAACTTCCTTTGGGCACCCTGGCTTTCCTCAGCTCATTGCCTTCCTTACTTCACAGACAGGTGCCTGGGGCTGCTTTGATGAATTCAACCGCATCAACATTGAGGTGCTGTCTGTGGTGGCCCAGCAGATCCTTTCCATCCTCTCAGCTTTAGCTGCCAGCATGACTCGCTTCACCTTTGAAGGCCATGAAATCAACTTGGTGTGGTCTTGTGGCATTTTTATCACCATGAACCCAGGTGGGAATCTAGGAGATCTCAGATGGGACAAAGAGTGAGCTGAGCTGAATAGCAGGGGGGTGGAGTAAGGTAGACATACCTCTGTCGCTGCCCAGTGCCCTGTACTGATGTCCTTCCCTGTGCCATGTGGCAGGATATGCTGGGCGCACAGAGCTTCCTGACAATCTCAAGTCTATGTTCCGTCCTATCTCCATGGTGGTACCTGACTCCACCCTCATTGCAGAAATCATCCTCTTTGGAGAAGGCTTCAATAACTGCAAGGTATTGCATGGTTGGTGGGCAAAGTGGGCACAGTGCCATCCCCTGCAGTGAAAGACTTGCCAGAGCTCCAAATTCTTTTCTCCCATTCCCAGGTCCTAGCCAAGAAGGTCTACACCTTGTACTCATTGGCCGTGCAGCAGCTCTCCAAGCAGGACCACTATGACTTTGGCCTCCGGGCACTCACATCTCTGCTCCGTTACGCTGGGAAGAAGCGCAGGGTTCGGCCTGACCTTACAGATGAGGAGGTGCAGTGTTCTTGGCCTTCCAGCATAAAGCTGCATCACCTGAGGGAAGGGCTTGGCCAGGGGTCACACTTTCCCAACCTCCTGCTATACCGTGGCGCCAGCACAGAGAGTCCTTGGCTCATGGTTGCTGAGAGCTCTGCTGTGTTTCCCATCCCACACAATTCATAAAGATTTCTGATACTTGTTTGTTTGTTTGTTTGTTTGTTTATGGATTTGCTTATTTTCAGTCATTCTGGGGTCCTGAGATAATGTGTAAAAACAGAGAAAGTATTATTTAAAAATAGGCTGAAACAATTTCCTGTAAAATCAGTTTTAAAGAAACTGGTATTAGTTTTTTGTGGGTTTTTCGGGCTATGTGGCCATGTTCTAGAAGATTTTCTTCCTGACGTTTCGCCAGCATCTGGGGCCGGCATCTTCAGTTATGTGCGTACAGTGTGCCCTTTTACATGGCTTTCAGCTTACGCTGAAACTATTTGCCTTATGCGGAGAAATCCGGAATGGATCCCCCATGTAAGGCAAAGGCATACTGTATATAACATGATCTATATACAGCAGTGATGGTGGGCAGAATGATTGTCCACACCAGTTACAGGGGACGGGGCTTCTTTGTACGTGTGCCTTTGATGGCTTTGGGAATGATGCAGAAACCCCTCCACCAATGGGATCCTCTTGGAGTGAGTGATAATTTCTGTTACGGGAGGCCTATACCTGCCACCTTCACTTTTGCTCTCCTGCTTCTAGGCTCTTTAATAATCTCTTCTGTTTTGGTTCCTTCTTAGGTTCTCCTCATGGCCATGAAGGACATGAATATAGCCAAACTGACATCCAGTGATGTGCCCCTCTTCAACGCCATCATTCAGGACCTCTTTCCGGGCATCGAATGCCCTGTCATTGATTATGGAAAGGTCAGCCAACCAGTCTCTGATCTCTTTCCTCTCAAGTTTTACTCAGGTGGGCTTAGCCTCTCTTTTCTGGGTAATGGGCCACCGTCACCACCAATTGCTGAGATGTTGCCCATCAGAGAAAGATCTCTCCCTCCCCCTTCTAGTTACTCTTTGGGATCCACCACCTCATAGAAATGGTGGGGAAGCAGTAGCGTTCATTCCTGGGGCAGTGGGCTATAATACGCAGAGTAATTTACAGCGCTTTATAAATAAAGGTTAATAATAATAATAGCTTTTGGATCTCAGAAAGGTTTTTCCTTTCCTCCTCCCTTTCCTCCCAGATCAAGGAAGTGCTTGAGCAGGAGTTGAGGGAAATGGGGCTTCAGGTGATCCCCTTCACTATAACCAAGGTGATCCAGCTGTACGAGACCAAGAACTCCCGCCACTCCTCCATGATTGTGGGCAACACAGGCAGCGGCAAGACTGTCACCTGGCGTGCCTTGCAAGCTACCCTCTGTAGCCTGCACAAGAGCGGAGACCCCACTGGCAACATAGTCCGGGTCAGTAGGCTGTTGTGTTGGTTTTCCAGGACCTGTACTAAAGGTGGGCAGGGCAATGCAAAGAGCTGAATGGTCCCCTGCCTCCCTCGGCTCTGCCCATCTAGCTGTTTTCTCCTCAGCATCCCAATTCACTTATTTCCTGTCTTTGCAAGCATCTTCTTGGGCTTGGTGGTGTGGTATTCTTCCTTTTTAGCTTTTTGCTTTATCAAAGAGTCTCTGCTGGTTGGGTTCTGTCCTGTATTTTTTTTCTGTGGGATGGGTGTCATGTTGAATATTGTTGCTTGCCCTTGCCAATGGAAAGAAGATGCAAATTACCCATAGCCCCCAAGGAGCTCTGGCTTTGAGCAACCATAGAGAGCTGTAGAGAAATAAAGGGCAGGTGTGTGGTGGGTCTTAGCTAGACAGAAGGCCCCTTGCTTCCTTCTGACTGTGGCTTGCTCTCCCTCTTGCCTCCGTTCCTTCTCTCTTTCCTTGCTGGGCCTTCCTTCTTCCAGGAATTCCCCTTGAACCCGAAGGCAGTTTCCTTGGGTGAGCTGTACGGAGAGTACGACCTCAACACCAATGAATGGACAGACGGCATTCTGTCCAGTGTGATGCGAACGGCCTGTGCAGGTACTCCAGAATTGAACGCCACTGTGTTGGGGCATGTGTTTATGAGGGAGGGAGGTGCCAGAGATCTGGGTAGAAGTGTGGAAAGAAAGGCATCCATTTCTCAGTGGGTTATGTGGTGCATTGCCTAGGTAACTGCTTTGCACTGAGTCAGATGCTCGGGCCATCCAGTTCAGGCTTACCTACCCTGGACTAAATCCTATTGTTATCCATTAGAGTTATCTATGGGTTGGCTCACCATTCAAGAATGGATTGATTGGACCTATTCTAGGTGGTAATAAACAATAGGATGTCAGCCACTGTGTGGCAGTAAAGGTGACAGCAGAATCTGACAGCAGCATTGGACACAGCACAGTTTCCTTTCTAGGGTGCAACTTTGTCAGGCTGCTCTGCAGGCCAGCCTAGTTGCAAGTTATGCAAAGGCCTGAAGTTTAAATCATGGGTTGGGGGTGCTGAGGGCTAAAGGGCAGAGGAAGGAAAGGGCAGAGGGATCAACAGTTATGCCCACAGGAAACAAAGGAATAGTTGAGAGTCCAGAGCTTCAAAATGTTAAAAAAAAAATTTTTTTTTTTGGATAACAACTCCCACAGTCCTCAAGCCAGCATGATTACTAATTGGGTACTTTTAGAAGTTAGGGCCATGATTTGATTCTCAGCTCAGCCATAAAACCCACTGGGTGCTTTGGCTGTGAAGGCACTGTGCAATATAGCAGCTAAGTAAAGGCCTCAGTCAGGTAAGCTTCAAGCATGAGGAATCCCTGGCTCAATTCTGTTGCATCTTTTGCCTCCTTCTTTCTAATCCTCCTCCTTACTAGCACATTCCTGCCTTCCTTCTGCCTGGTTGCTTCTCAGCGACCATTTCCTCACACACTGAGCAAGGGAAGAATGCAAAAAACATCTCTGCTGGCCATCACAGGCTGGGACCAATGATCTTGATGGCGTTGGCTGCTCTGTCGGGAGTTGCCCTCAGAGACTTGGGGTGCTGAACTGCAAGCTTCTGGGGATTCATGCCAGCCCAGCTGCCAAGTCCTGGCATTGTTGCCTGCTGCTCTTCAGGTCTGCCTCTTGCAGTTTGCCTGATAGGGGGCAAAGGTGATTATCTCCGTATATTGGCAGGTGACCTCCCACAGGCCTTTGCTTTTTAAATGCCAGCAGGGTGATGGGATGGCTGTTTCTAGGAAGGAGTGGAGGAGGAAAGGAGCAGGAGGCCCTCCTCTGACCCCAATTTCTATGATAATTAAAAGCAAGAGTGTGGTGGCATGCATGTTGATTTGTGGGGACAGAGGAAGCAGAAATCTACAGCTTTTCCTCTTAGAGCAATGCCAGGACTTGGCAGCTGGGCTGGCATGCATCCCCTGAAGCTTGCAGTTCAGCACCCCAAGTCTTTGAGGGCAACTCCCGACAGAGCAGCCAAGTCTCACCCTCAGCCACCCTTGCCTCTGCTTGCTATCAGAAACTATACCAGTACTGGCAGAAAAGAAAACCTCCCTTGTCCTTGTGGAGGAGGATCCTGACCATCCATTTGTTTCTGGGGCAGGAGAAAGAAGTAACTGGCCATGTGCAGAGTGCTGGGAAGTGGCTGCTGGAACAAATCATCCTCAGGGCTAAGGTTCTGGCCTAGTTAAGCTATATCACAGCATGGTCTGTTTTCAACCTTTGGGCTTCAGGATCTCAGGTTCCCACTTGCCAGTCAGCCTTGCTTCCTTGATCCCCCGCCCCCCACAGCCCTCTAACCTCAACTCCTATCCCACTCTGACCTCCTCACAGGCATTCCCCCTCAACCCCAAAGCTTTGAGTCTCGGGGAATTGTTTGGGAGCTATGACCTAGCCACCAATGAATGGTGCGATGGCATTCTGGCTTCCATCATGCGAGAAGTCTGCACAGGTATTTACCCTCTGGAAGGCCTGTCTTGGCCGTGCCAGGTGCCAGCCTCGGCTGCCAATCACTCTTCCTTTTCTGAGAAAGCTGGCACCTCTGTTTGCCTGAGTCAATCAACCTCTTCAAAAACAAGCCCTTGGAAGAAATTCACTGCCTCTCTTCTGAAATTTTCTCTGTCAGAATTCAAAAGGCTCGGTGGATACATTGGAGGAGGCTTGCTGTGATTGCAGCATTTGTTGAGCTTGTGTGTGTCAATAACCAGTTGTGCATGTTCTTCCACTGACTCCCTTTCTCTGAGGTGCTGATTGTGGCTTTCAGTATGGCATTTTTAAAGTTCTCATTAAGGTAGGAGAATGAGGGGGAAAATATTGATGAGTCTAATAATGACTCTTCCTATAGGTATTCTCCATACATTTGGATTGAACTTAAGGTAGTTGAGTCTGTCTGCCTACTGTACATTCTGACTGGCATTGGACCTTACCACACAGGGCACAGAAGTAGGGTCAGTTCGCATTGGTCGATGTGTATTTGCGTCATATCGCATCGTTCATTCACACCCGCGCTCTCTGAATACGCTTTGCCGATTCGTATTTGCATCATATCGCATCGTTCATTCACACCTGGGCGGCCTTCCGAATCAAGGTTTTGCGAATCGGCCAATGCGTATTCAGGCAAAGTGAGGCAAGTGCAGATTGGATAACCACACCAGCCCAATACAATGTGTATTGGCCGATTCGCATCGGCAGCCTTGCACATGCTCTGTGGGGCTCTGAACGGGGCGCAACATTTTTAACTTACAGGGTGAAGAATGAGGTCACTGTTTAGTGCGTAATATCGTGAGAATTGCTGCCTTTAGCCACTTATGAAAGGGGTTTGCACCATCTGTATATGTGTGTGTGTGCGTGCGTGTATGTATGTGTATATATATATATATGCACACACATAAATACATATTTATATATATACGTACATATTTATATATATATATATATATACACATAGTGGTAAAGCCAAAAGTGAGATGCCTTTTTTTATGTGTACACACACATTTGTCTGTGTGAGTGTTTATACACACACACACACACACACACACAGTGGTACAGCCAAAAGTGTGAAGCCGTATATATACAGTGGACCCTTGTTATACGCTGGGGTTTGGTTCCAAGATCTCCCGTGTATAACAAAATCCGTGTATGCTCAAGTCCTATTGAATATAATGACATAGCAAAATGGTGTCCCTTATAAAAAATGGAAAATCAAGGTAAATTTATACTTTTTTGGAACATTTTCAAACCGTGTATGCTTAAATCCGTGTATAAAAAATCCATGTATAAGAAGGGCCGACTGTATGTGTACACATACAGGTGTGTGTGTGTGTGTGTGTGTGTGTGTATTTCTTCTTCATGGTCTGCGAATCATACAAATGGGTTTCACTGCGCCTGCGCAGTGCTGTTCGGAAACTTCTAGAATCACTGGGCAAAGTACTCTTTGCAACATATAGAAACTTTTTGGCGGTAGCTCCGCCCACCCCCTATAAAACCCCGGTTCCCGCTCTTTTCCCCAGTTCCATTTTTCCGCTGCGTTTGCTGCTGTTTGGAACTTCGCACTTGTTAGCTTCCTCTTTGAATCACTGGTTTGACTCGGACTGTCTTTGGACTTTGCCTCTTTCTGTTTTCCCCATGTGATTGACCTACTGGACTGTTGACCTCGAGCTCGGATTCCATCTCTCTGTCTGTCGACCTCGTTACGATGTCTCCTCCATTCAAGAAATGCGACGTTTGCGGGGGGAAGATCCCCGTTCAGGACCCGCACTCTTCTTGTCTCCTCTGCCTGGGAAGGGACCACGATTCCAAGGCTTGCCCGCTGTGTAAGTCCATGTCCTCCCAGGGCAGAAAAAATCGGGAATCCCGTCTTACCTCCACTATTGCCCAAGGAAAGATCTGGGAAGGGGACCCCTGTCCATCTTCAGCGCCTTCTGCTTCCGTCAATTCCCCTCCGACTTCTGCCCATGCTAGTCCGGCTAGCGCTCCACCGGCTTTGGCCCCTGCGGCTCAGGAACCTGGGCAGACCGCCCCGACTCTTATTGTGGCCCATGGTTCCACCAAACCCAATACCACCTCCAAACCTGTCCAACAACCCCACAAGTCGGGTTCTGTGGCTTCCTCGACCCCGTCAGCCTCGGTCCGTGAGGAGGCGACGACTTCGAAGCGGGCAGCCACCGGCCATAAGTCCCGCAGGGCGACTCCATCGTCGGATCCCAGTCCTAAGAGGCTTAAGGGCAGTGACAAGACCTCCAAGGACCGTGGTGGGGCTGCCAAACAGGATGGCAAGACCTCTAAGGACCACGCTGGGACCACCAAACTGGATGACTTGGGGTCCTCCAACGCGAAGGCTGGTACCGAGGGTAAGGACAAGTCGGGTGCAAAAGTCTCCAATATGCCCATTCCATTCTTCCCTCCTAACACACCACGGGAGTCAGCCTCCTCCAAGAAGAGAGCTCTGTCTACAGCCGCCTCGACTCCTCAGGCTCCAGCCACAAAGAGAGCTAAGGCTCGGGACCCTGTCAAGTCCCGCTCTGGATCTGTACCCAGGAAGGCTGGCAACCGGGACCGCCCACGTTCCCGCTCTCGCTCCCTGCTTCCCAGGGACCTCCGGCGAAGCACCACTCTCCCCAAGGCGAGCCTATCGAAAGGGACCCTACCGACACCAATGGTGCAATCATTAGGGAGGAACAGTCGACTGCCCCCGGGCCTTCAGCCTCCACGACCATTGCATATATACACCCTGATGACGATGAGTCCCACTCCCACAGGAGGAGATCACCTTCACCCTTATGGTCCGGACGAGATCACCTACGCCTTCACCTGTGCGGGATCCAGATGACGATTCCTATTTCTACGACTCTGTCCTGGACTGCGGCCAGCACTCACAGGCACACGCTGATAGAATGGATCAGCCAAGCAAGTGGATGCAAAACACAGACCTTGCAAGGATTCAGCGTGAAAGCAGTCCAAGAAGTCAAGCCGAGGTCAGGATACCAGAAGACAAAGCAAACCGAAAGCCAAGCCGAAGTCAGGATACTGGGAGTCAGAGTGGTCAAAGCGGTCCGAGGTCAAAGCAACAAGGAATCAAGATACAAGAAGCCAGTGCTAGCAGCAATCATGCCAAGGGATCATGCAATAAACTCTGGCAAACAGTGAAGGTCTCTCAACAGTTTAAGTAAGAGAAACTCTCCCCCGTGCCACCTGAGGCTGGTTGGCTAATTGCCTCTCTGCAATCCTCTTGGATCTGCGCCTGCAAGCACTCTCAGCCCTTCTCTCTTTGAACGTAGGCACCTCCAGGCAAGCTTCCTCCCCAGAGTCATCACTAGGCTGTTGCACCATAGGAGGCCCCTCTTTAGCACTAGGACCTGGTTGGGCCTCCTCCTCTGGGGCTGGGAGGGCACAGCTGGGACCTGGCAGAGCAGGATTGCCACCTGGTGTAGCCTCAATCAGCTCCTGCTCTGGAGGAGGCTCATCCTCCTCCTCATCCTCCGAGAGCCGATCTTGGCTGGGCATGACAGACTCGGAGACCGACAGGTTTTACGTGGCAGTGCCGAGAAACATAGCCATACTGAAGTTCCCACCTAAGCACGACCGGTACCGAGAGGATGTGAGTGCCCGTACCAAAGCCCGCCCTCGCTCCCCGACTCGCCGTCAGACGGAACAGCCCAAGGCGAGAATCGCCGTGGAGGTCATCCCTTCGGACTCGGAGCCGGACCCTCCTGCCGAATCCAATGCCCCCTCGGAGGATGAGGACCGGGCGGAGGACTTTTCGTTGGGCCTTCACCAGCCAGAGCCTGCTTCACCAACAGATGACGTGCGAACCTTCAGCAAGCACGTCATTGATGTCCTGCGTCTTAGACATCAAGTTGGCCTACCCGGAGGAGGTGGCTAAGGACCCGATCAAGCGACGGGTCCAAGGCCAGGTGCAGACACCGCCATCTATACCGTTCCTGCCGTCACTGGAGTCCCTTGTGAAACGCTCCTGGGACGCCCCGGCTTCTCTGTTGGGACCGCCTCGCAAGATAGAGTCCCTTTACAGGGTCTCATCCCCGAACGCTCCCTGGGTGGCCTCTCACCCTCGCCAGAATTCCGCGATTGTTGAGGGAGCCCAGCACACCTCGACTCAGTGCCAATCTTCTCTCCCCTTGGATAAGGAGGCCAAGAAGATTGACACCCTTGCGAGGAAGGCCTATATGGCGTTGGCTCTGGCAGTGAAAGCCATAAATTACACGGCCTGCATGGGGGCCTATGTCCAGACCCTCATGGAAGGAATCTCCCCGATCATCCCTGATGTCCCTGATAACGCGCAGCGCACCTTGGCGGAGATCAGGGATGAAACCCACTCAATCGGAAGCTGGCTGATCACCGCATCCAGGAATGTGGTGGAGTGCTCTGGTAGGGTCATGGCAGCTTCCATCGCAGTGCGACGACACGCCTGGCTCCGCGGATCGGACCTGAATCAGGGTGTTCAAGCCGCAATCGAGGAGATGCCCATCGACGACTCGGGACTCTTCCACGCCGACACGGACGATAAACTAAACAGAAAGTTTAGGATGAAGGCGGCGGCTAGGAAGCACGGCATGTCCGCCCCCGGCACTCCCCAATTTCGGAAGCGATTGAGTTCCTGGCATCACCAGCAAGGTCAGTCCCAGAGACCATTTTACCAGGACCGCCAGTTTCAGCAACAGGGCTCCCAGCGGCAGAGGTACCCATCCCAATCCTCTTCCTCTTCTGGTCATTGAGCTTACCCCCCCAAGTACCGTAAGGCTCGGAGGCAGGATGCTGACCAGTCCAAGAAGAGGGCATGAAGTCCCCCAGCGCACTTCGTTTCTCCTATCCCTTACTTTTTGAACATTCTTCGGCCTTTTGTCACCATATGGGCCTCTATCACTACCAACTCCTGGGTCTTAAACATCGTCCGAAGGGGCTATACCCTCGAGTTCGAAGAGCTCCCACCCACCGGAGTTTTTATTTCCACCTCGGACACCCTTCTCGACAAAGTGCGCTCTCTCCTCCAGAAAGGAGCGATATCGCCCTTACCACCTGTGTTGACTAGAGCCTTTTTCTCCAGGTACTTCACGATACCAAAGTCGGATGGCGGAATCAGACCCATTTTAGATCTAAGGGGGCTCAATTCCTTTTTGCAGTACTGAATGTTTCGCATGGTAACTTTAGCTTCCATTTTGCCTTTGCTTCACCAGGACCTTTGGTTCGTGACAGTAGACCTGAAGGATGCTTATTTCCATGTAGGAATTCGGGAGTCCCACCGGAGATTCCTCGCCTTCACCATCGGCTCTGCCGCTTATCAATACAACGTCCTGCTGTTCAGCCTGGCCATGGCTCCGAGGGTCTTCACAAAGTGCATGGCCCCGGTGGTGGCTTACCGCCACCAGAAGGGCTTCAGGGTCTTCCCGTACCTGGACGACTGGCTATTTGCAGCTCCCTCTCAGGAAGAGCTGCAGGATGCAATCCACTTCGCACTGGACCTCCTGTCAGCCCTAGGACTGATTGTCAACCTAGAAAAGTCTCATCTAGTCCCGGCCAAGCAGGTCCGTTTCATCGGCTCCATTCTCGACTCCGAAGAATGCACCGCGTATCTGCCACAGGATCGCTTCCTGGCATTGTCGGTGGCAGTAAAGGCTGTCCGGGCCCACAGGAGAGTAAGGGCCAGAGACATCCAGGTGGCCCTGGGGCACATGGCGTCCACGACGTTTGTAACCCCATGGGCGAGACTCCGGCTGAGGCCACTCCAATCGTGGTTCCTGTCGGTCTTTGACCCCATGATGGACCTTCCGGACAGATGGCTCACCGTGCTGAGACCGGTCGCCGCTTCCCTACTGTGGTGGCTAGACTCCCGCAAGGTCTGCGTCGGCATGCCCTTCATTCAGCTACAGCCACAATTGACCCTGACGACGGATGCGTCGATGGAAGGTTGGGGCGCCCACCTCTTGGACTTGTGTGTAAGGGAGAGGTGGTCCCGGCAAGAGGGTACTCTCCACATCAACGCACTCAAGATGTTAGCTGTGGAAAAAGCGTTGAAGGCCTTTGAATCCAGCATCACAGGCAAGGTAGTCCTTCTGAGAATGGACAACACAACTGTGATGTACTATGTCAACAAGCAAGGAGGTACCAAGTCAAGGACACTCTTGGACATTACCCTGAGAATCTGGGACTGGTGCATCCGAAGATGCATTCTTCTCCAGGTGATCCACCTGCCAGGAGACGAGAACAGCTTGGCAGATCGGCTCAGCAGAACCTCCTCAGCCTGCCACGAATGGACGCTCCATCCAGAGGCTGTCTACGACCTGTTCTGTCGATGGGGAACCCCTCAAATCGACCTATTTGCGACGGCCTCCAACAGTCATTGTCCCCAGTTCTGTCCTAGAATGCGGCACGAGAGATCCCTCGGAGACGCGTTCGCCTTCGATTGGTCCGGGGAGAGTGGGGTGGGCGGAACTACCACCAAAAAGTTTCTATATGTTGCAAAGTATACTTTGCCCAGTGATTCTAGAAGTTTCCGAACAGCACTGCGCAGGCACAGTGAAACCCATTTGTATGTATTCGCAGATGACCACTCGAAGAAATACTGTTACAGGTAAGTAACCTGTCCATATACACACACACACACACACACACACACACACATATATATACACACACACAAACTGTGGAGCAGCCGAAAGTGTAATGCTGCATGTATATGCTTACACACACATCTTTGTGTGTGTGTGTATGTGTATACACACACATACATATATACACACATATACATATATACACACACACACACACACACACACACACACACACAAACTGTGGAGCAGCCGAAAGTGTAATGCTGCATGTATATGCTTACACACACATCTTTGTGTGTGTGTGTGTGTGTGTGTATACACACACATACATATATACACACATATACATATATATAAACACACACACACAAACTGTGGAGCAGCCGAAAGTGTAATGCTGCATGTATATGCTTACACACACATCTTTGTGTGTGTGTGTGTGTATACGCACATATACGTATACATTCCCCCCCCCCCCCACACACACACAAAAGGTTTCTGCTTTATCTCGGTCAGTGGAAAAATCACTCCCCAGCCCCGGCGGTTGTCCTGAAAGGGGAAAGGGCCAACGGAAGGAGATGGGGGAAATTCCAGCGCAGCATCATGGGCAATTTGTAACCCGGTGGTCTTCAGGAGAACCAGCGGATTGGATGTACACACCAGCCAAAGCAGCAGAGGTTTCGCATTGGCCATCAGTACGGATCCCGTGAATCCACTAATTTTGCGGACTCGCAAAACGGATTAGCCGGCTGCCTTCAGTTCGGAACCCCGCCGTGAATACGCATTGGCCAAAGCGTATTCACGTTATATCACATTGGTCAATACATATTCTGAGCTCACAGGTATGGAATTGGTCAATACATATTCTGAGCTCACAGGTATGGAACACCAATGCGATATAACGCGAATACGCATCGACCAATGCGAACCGACCCTACTTCTGTGCCCTGTGTGGAAAAGTCCATTGACTGTCCAAAACAAACCCACACCAACACATCTGCTGGTCATGCTAGCTGAGGAGTTCTGATTATTTAGCCACAGAAGTAATATTTTCAAGTTCTGTTTTTCCCCCCAGCCCATTCAGTGACTAAATATCATTTCAAGGAGGAAAGTAGGTAATCCACAGTCCTGAGACCAATCGTGCCTCGGTGAAGCGAGCAAGATTCTACATTCTAGTTGCACTTGCTTGCCTTGGGACCTGACTGGGCTTCTTCTCTGCCGTCTTTGCTCAGATGAGAAACCTGACGAGAAGTGGATCCTTTTTGATGGCCCCGTTGACACATTGTGGATTGAGAGCATGAACTCAGTCATGGATGACAACAAAGTGCTGACACTGATCAATGGTGAGAGGATTGCCATGCCTGAGCAGGTGAGCCAGCAATCCTTCCCCAGCTGGTCTCTGGGTTGTCATCCCCAGCTGATCTCTGCTCAGGATGGATGGTTACTTTCTTTTCCTTCCCTGCTGCAGGTGTCTTTGTTGTTTGAGGTGGAAAACCTTGCAGTAGCCTCTCCTGCCACAGTCTCCCGGTGTGGAATGGTGTACACAGATTACAGCGACTTGGGCTGGAAGCCATACGTCCTTTCCTGGATTGAGAAGCGCCCAAAGGTACTTGAAGGGAGAAGTGGAAATTTGTGGTTGGTGCAGTCTGGGGATTGTACAAAGGTGCCCCAACAGAAACAGTAGCTCCCAGCAGCTACCTAGCCCTTGCAGAGGTAAGATCCCCACATTCCCTCTTGTCATGCTCATGTCATCACTCCAACCCTGGTACTGCTCTTACTGATACAGCCATCCCAGAACACATCCATTGCTCTGTCTGCAAAAGCCCAATATACCAGAAAGAAAAGGGATCCAGACTGTGGGTGGGTGAGTGGAAAACAGGGTGAGAGAGACAACAGGGGAGCTCCAAAGCATGTTTAGAAGGCAAACTGTGGGTACACTCAAAACTGGATGGAGAGGAGCTTGGCAGAGAATGAGTTATGGTGAGGAGAAAGGTGGATCAGGAATTAAATTAAAGAGATGGCATTCGATTACCTGGCTCTGCTAAGAAGCTGCAAGGGAGTTTAATCTTCATCTGTCTCTTCTCAGGCTGAAGCGGAAACCCTGCAGCGTATGTTTGACAAATTCACCAATAAGATCCTGAACTTCAAGAAGGAGAACTGCCAGGAGCTTGTCCCCATCTCTGAATACAGCGGGATTGTGGCTCTCTGCAAACTCTTCTCATCCCTGACCTCTTCAGAGGAAGGGGTAGGGAGCAGACAAAGCTTGTTCCTCTGCCCTGCATTCCCTCAGGCTCCTTAGAAACTTCTAGAGAAATAGCAACCTCTTTTTCGGTCAGGCATGCTAGGTTGCCCCATGTTTTCAAAATGCAGATCTAAATATTAACATCTGACTTTCTAACTATGTCTTTCGAGCACTTACTCTTGCTATGTCTCAAACTCTGATGCTTCAGCAGCAGCAGCAGCACCACAGAATTGTACTTATGTTGACCTGTAGCCTTCCTATATATTCTAGTTTTTCAAAACTGTTAGCAACAGTGGAACACTCTCCCTTGGAGGGTGGTGGAGTCTTCCTTGGAGATCTTTAAACAGAAGCTGGTTGGCCATCTGTCGGGGATGCTATGATTGAGAGTTACTACATGGCAGAATGGGGGTTGGGCTGGATCAGGGCCGTTGGGGTCTCTTCCAATTCTATGATTCTATGACTGCCCCAGAAATATCTGTCTGGAAGACATAAACTTCTCCTTCATGCTCTGAATATATTGCCTTCTGGCTGCCTAGATACTATGTACTAAAGCTCTCACTGTCTCTTACCACTACCTATGTTGGGTGGGGCTGGTGGAAATTGTAGGCCAAAACACCTGGCAAGTCAAAGGTTCCCTGCTGTGTGTCTGTGAACCTCTGGGCAGCCCTGTTTCTCTAGTCCCAAGTATTTACCTCCCTCAGTGCTCTGAGTCCATCAGCCAGCAGGTTTCCTGTGCTTAATTTTTATGTTCTTTCCTTCCAAGCTGAATCCCACAGACAGTGAGAACTACACAACGGTGGTGGAAATGTATTTCATCTTCAGCTTGATATGGTCCCTTTGTGCAGCAGTGGATGAGGAAGGTCGGAAGAAGATAGACAGTTTCCTTCGAGAGATGGAAGGCTCCTTCCCTAACAAGGTCACTTGGATTTCCGTGCTACAGGGGGAAAAGGGTGACATGGCTGGGCCAGGCCTAGCAGCTTTGGTCTGTTGCCCCTCACAGCCCTCATCTCTCAAGTTTCTGGTCTTAAAAATAGTGACACTCTCCATTCTCCATTTGGGGCCCACCTTTACCTGCAAAAAGGCTTAAGAAAAAAGCAGTGACACCCCTGTTTGAGGCAAGTAATCAGAAGGAAGGACCTTCCCAGTCCTCTCTGGAGTGGCTTCCAGAGACTGAACCTGGGACCTTCTGTTTGCAAAACATGCTGTCTGCTACAGAGTGTTTGCAGCAACTTCCAGCCCAAATTTGAAACCCTTCCACCACCTGAGAGGCAGTGATGTAGTCTCTCAGGAAAAAAGCAAAACTGGAAAATGTTCCTGTGCTGTAACAAAAAACTGTAGAAATTTATTGTCTTGAATATTTTTAATAATGTAAAGAGAGTAACAGATAATTTCCTTGTTTTTAACAACAACAAAAAACAACCCTTGGCTAAACCTCAAAGAAAACTGTTTTCTCAAAGGTCACATATCAGAATTGTACTGATATGCCTCAGGTTTAGTTTTCTTTTGTATAGGTATAACAATAACACTTTTAGCTTCACTCACACACTTCCTACATTACTTACCAGATCACATTTTGACTTGCCTATTTGCACTTGTGACTTACTGAGAAGCAAGAGATTTTGTGAAACAGGCTTAACATTTTGTTCATTTGGTAGTCTATTCCTCTAAATCAGTGGTTCCCACCCTGTGGGTCGGGACCCCCTTGGGGGTCGAACGACCATTTCACAGGGGTCACCTAAGACCATCTGAAAACACATATTTGCATGTAGCAATGAAAATAATTGTATGGTTGGGGGTCACCACAACATGAGAAACTGTATTAAAGGGTCATGGCATTAGGAAGGTTGAGAATCACTGCTCTAAATGCTAGAGTTTGTTAATGCTTGTCTGCTTAGAAGAATAGCTAGAACTTCATATTCCATATTTAATCTATCTAATATGACTGATTGCAGTGCAGCAGCCCAGACAATTAGAGAGGTGGATATAGATATTAGACACAGAGAAGGTGTGGAAAATATTCCAGAGAAAAATGTCACCTCACATTTTTGTGAGGAAGATCCTGCATTCTTTGTTTAGCCTGGGGCACATTCTACTGTTGTGGTCCTTGTGCCAGAAGTAACTGCAAAAAGTCCATCCACCTGATAAGTTCACTTCCTTCCCTCCCAGGACACTGTCTACGAGTATTATGTTGACCCCAAGCGGAAGCAGTGGTCTTCTTTTGAAGATAAGCTCCCCAAGATGTGGCGATACCCACCCCAGTGAGTAAACCTTCTCATATTTTCCCCCATAGGCAGCAGCCTATGGCCCAGCACTCTGGTCTACGCCAATCCTGGCCAGTGAAGGAAGGGTTTACAGTGAGTGCAGCTGAATCCACAAGGCGATCATCTGTTCTCATGGGTCTTGTGTCCACAGCTTGAAAAAAAGTACAGTTAGTCCTCCTGATCCATGCATTTTTATCCATGGATTCAAGCATCCATGGCTTGAAAATATTTTTTAAAAGTATAAATTGTAAGTAGGAAACCTTGATTTTCCATTTTATATTAGAGACACCATTTTCCTTTTCCATTATATTTCATGGGACTTGAGCATCCATGGATTTTGCTGGGGGGCGGGGGGGCTGGAACCAAACCCCAGTGGATACCAAGAACCCACTGTAACTATTTTGGATGTGATTGTCAAAATCCCCTGGCCAGCACAGACACAGGCAAAAAAACAAAAAAAACAAAAAACAAAAAAACCCCAAACACACTATTATTCCAAGATCTGGTTCTCTCCAGTAGATGCAAGACAGAAAACAGAGGGCCATTAGTGCATAATTCGCTTACAGTAGTTGCTGCCGTAAGATGTGGCAATAGGTTTGGGTGGCTTGAGGAGGAGGGGGTGGTAAGGGATGGTGGATAGATGGGCTATTCATGGCTGGAAGGCAGCCATAGAAGGATGGTCAGTTTCCAGGGGGCATCTCATTGGCTGCTTTGGGATGCAATGGCTATTGGACTAGTTGGATGCTTGACTTGATTCAGGAAGGCTTTGCTTATGTTCATGTGTTAAAGAAAGTGAGCTAGAGAAGGAGGATTTCTTCTCTGTATGTGTACATTTATTTGTGGGGATGGAGGATTCACTCCCCTGGCTGATCTTTATCTCTTTTGCCTTTGTTTCTCACAGCCATGACAGTAAGCTAGCAAAAGGAAGAGGATCTCTCTGATCATCTCCTTCCTGTAGTTGCACCCCTTCCTGCCCCCATCTTGGCTCATCTGTTGCTCATATCCAATTCCTTCCTGGTACCCAGCAGCCTGACTTTGCAGTGCCACTGAGTCGTACGGCTGGTTTTGTTGCTTGAGCCTGTGGCTCAGATCCATTTCGCACCTCTTCCTCCCTAATCCGATCAGTGGCCTGAAATTACCAGAACGTGGTCCCAGGGCTGACACAGGCAGCTGGCCACCCGCGTCAAGAGCCAGGCGGAGGGACACGCCTTCATTAACGGTGGCTTCCTTCCAAACTGTCAGGTTCCAGAGGGGGTGACAGCTGCACGAATTGTCTCGTGTCGGATGTCTTCATGCATTTAGACCAATGTCGTTTGCAAAACTGACAGCCACATCTAAAAGAACCATAGTGGCACTTGGGGCTAACACCATGTATTCTCCCTGCAGGAGGTAAGTTAGTCTGGAGCTGTCCTCTTTCCTTTCATGCTGAGCAGGGGTCTCCCGCTTTTCTTCCCAGTGCTCCCTTCTATAAGATCATTGTTCCAACTGTGGATACCATGCGATACAACTACCTTGTCAACGCCCTCATATCCAACCAGAACCCAGTGTTGCTCGTCGGCCTGGTGGGCACAGGGAAGACCTCTATTGCACAAGGTGTTCTTCAGTCCCTTGACAGCACCAAGTGGGCCGTGCTGGTCATCAACATGTCCGCACAGGTAATTGGGGAAAGAAGGAGTTGATGTATCACATCTTCGGATGTTGTGAAGTTTTCTGGGAAAAGCTGGCTTCTCAGCCACATCATACTTGCAGCAAGCCAGACCCAGGTCTACAGAAGGGAAGCCTGACCCTTAACATGTCTTCTTTCACTCCTGCAGACAACCTCAAACAATGTCCAGAGCATCATTGAGAGCCGTGTAGAGAAGCGCACCAAAGGTGTCTATGTGCCCTTGGGTGGGAAGAGCATGATAACCTTCATGGATGACCTTAATATGCCTGCCAAGGATCAGTTTGGCTCCCAACCCCCACTGGAGCTGCTCCGTCTTTGGCTGGACTATGGCTTCTGGTATGACCGGTCTAAGCAGACCATCAAGTATGTCAAGGTGAGGCACGTTGGCAGGCAAGGATCTGGTTTCAGCAGAGGCCACCAGACCTTCCTCCTGTGGGATTCCAGTCATTGGGCTACAGCTCCATCCTCAGGGCAAGGTCAGCCTTACTTTCTGCCACACTCTAAAAAGACTGCTCTCTTGCTTATCATTGCTCAAGGCCAAGTGAGATGGCATGTTAGGTGTTTCAGTGCAGGAAACAACTCTTCTCCCTTGAAATAGCAACTGTGTAAGGAGAAGTAGGTTCAGGATGGGGACCCTGATGTGTGAGGAATAGAGGTTGAAACCTTTGTCCTGTAGGGATGTTAGCAGTTTTGGCAACAAGGTCTTTGGTCTGGAATTCTGCGCCACTACTCCTGCTCCTGTGGCTTTTACTGAAAAAAAAATGTCTAGACACACATTAAATACAATCATGCTGTTAACGTATCATCTAGTTAGCCTCCCCCCCCCCTCCACTTGTTTGAAAACTCAGCAACCTGTGAGAAGAGACCATTTGTGCCTGGAATAATTGTCCTCAATGCTTTCTGAGAAGCTGTGCATCTGAATTTCAAGAGCGGTTGGGTAGCAGAGGGAGCGGGGTGTCTGAGAAGCATCTTCCTGCCTCCTGGCTGGAGCACTGGCACGTGCCTCCGCAGCTATTACAGCCTCCACTTCCATTCAGGGCCCCAATTTGTATGCTGCCTGCCTCCCCTCCACCCCCTTCATGGGTCCCTCTGGACCGCTTAGTGTGCCACTACTAAAACACTTTTATGGAAAGGGAGAAAGGCGGTGTGGTAGAGGAACTGTGAGTTGGCGGGGAGGGGGAGAAATTCCTTTGGCCTGTTACAGACAGCCAAAATAAAGCTGCTTCGAGTCACAGTGGAGGTATGGTGTTTCAATGATGCATGCGTCCTAAGGGTCCAGAAGTCACACCAAAGCCACACTCCAGCCCTAAGGACTGGAGCATGGCTTTGGTGTAGCTTCTGGACTCTTAGGACGCATGCATCATTGAAACACTATATCTCCACTGTGACTCGAAGCAGCTTTATTTTGGCTGTCTGTAACAGGCCTTTATTTTCTTTTGGTTTTGATCTATGCCTGTTTGTCTTCCCCTCAGGACATGTTCCTGATGGCAGCCATGGGACCCCCTGGAGGAGGGCGCACAGTGATATCCAGCCGACTTCAGAGCCGCTTCAACCTCATCAACATGACCTTCCCCACAGTAAGGGCTGCTTAGGCATTCAGAGGGTGGGTCTGCCGGGAGGGCTCTGGGGCCAGGGGTTAATCAGGCAATCATAGCCAGAGGCACCACCGGCCCTCCCTTCCCCTCTCTTGGGGTGAGGGATGGATGGCGGAGCCAAAGGCTGCCACACAAGTGGCCCAAAGGGCTTGTCCAGATGGCCTTTTGGTTGCCAGAGCCTCTCTGTGATCAAGGGGGAGCATGGTGGCTGCAGTGTTCACCTCTGTAGACCTGACTTCCGAGCAGCCTTTGCTGTTCTGCATAATGCTGAGTGACAACAAGGCCTGGTATCCAAAATCAAAGCTGTGAGGCCGGGAGGCATTTGTGGAGGGCGAGGGAGGTGCTGTTGGCAAGGTAGCACTGGCCAGGACATTGCGGTGCCTGAGGCATGGATTTCAGACTGGTGCCTCCTCCTGCTCAGTCCTGGGAGGGCACTATCCAGCAAGACGTTCTCCCCTGTGCAGTCTTTTGAAGTAAGCAGATCTCCCTGCTGCCTTGTGCTTGTGATGAGTCAGATTGGTCCAACGATCCCTCCACAAAATCCATGGCTTGTGGCATCTGCCTCATTGTACATCAGATGTTTGATAGCAGGCCTGACTGACAACTGTAATACCAGTTCATCACATTTAGAGCATCCTTATAACAACACTCATCAGGTGTGTCCCAGCAATACTGATGGAGGCTGCCTATTTATTTATTTATTCAATATGCTGCCTTTTTCTTACATGGGATCAAAGGTGGCACACAGCATGAATGAAAACAAGATACATCTAAAAAGCATTGTGTAGTGGGTTGTGCATTGGACTATGACTCTTTAGACCAGGGTTCGAATCCCCGCACAGCCATGGAAACCCACTCGCTGACCTTGGGCAAGTCACACTCTCTCAGTCTCAGAGGAAAGCAAAGGAAACCCCCCTCTGAACAAATCCTGCCAAGAAAAACCTACGATAGGGTCATCATAAGTCAGAAACGATACAACAGCAACAACATCCTTAAAAAGCTCCTAATGATAATTAACTTGAAAAATTAAAGAAACTACAAGTGAGCCAGTTGTGTTGGACTATGACTTTGAAGATGAGGATTCGATTCCCAGTTGGCAATGAAAACAATGGTTGACCTTGGACAAATCACATGCTGTCAGCCTTAGGGAAAAGCAATGACAAAACTCTTTTGAACAAATCTTGCAAAAAACCCCACATCCCATGATAACCTTAGGGGAAGACTTAGGGCTGCCGTAAACTGGAAAGACACACAACAACAACAAACCACAGTAAAGCATCAGGCCTATAAAGCAATGTTGCCTCATTTTAAAACATGACAATAACAATAAAAATGCAACACACCTCCCATTAGTAGACCTTTCTGTGTGCCTATTCAATTCTGAGGCAGAAGAGTGACTTCAGCCCCAAAATCAGATGCAACATCAGCAAGATAAGAGTGGTAACCCTGGACAAGTATTTTTGCTCCTGGAAGACTCCAACAGTGGTATTATTGCTCAGTTTCCCCAAGTCGTCTCTTGAAACTGGAAGCTTCCTGTTACTTGGAATTTTCTCTTTTTTTGGTCTGCTTTCCCACATTTTGTGGGGTGGTACAGCCTGTGGTGGCTTATGGAGATGGAAAATGGACCCATGGACTGCCGGGTTTGCCTAGCCTTGCCAATAAGGCAAGGGCTTTTCAATGATGGGATACACTTCTAGCTGGGTTCCAGCATTTTTAATTTTTGTTTTGGGTAAGAGAGTTTTTAGATTTCATTTAAAAATTACTCAAATGTCTTAATGAATAATACCAAGGTATCCTCCTTCTGGGCTCCAGCTGTTTCACTACTTACAGCAGAGCATCTGGGCTCTTGTGTCTCCCAGCATGACTGTGGGGCACCTAGCCAGCCTGTGGCCCACTATTATGGATGGAAGTCACTAACTTCTGTGGCAGGGATCCCAACTTCCTGTTGAGGTTGACACTTTCCACAGGCACCAGTTCTATAGCACAGCTTTCCCTCAGCTGAGAAAGGCCAGAAGGGTCCCAATGACAGGTCACATCCAGAAGGGGATCAGTGACCACCATTTCTTCACTTCCATCCCTGGGTTTGTGCGTGTATGGGCGAGTTGGTCCCTCTTGCATGCCTTTGCTACCACCATCACCCCCACACTATAATTTTCCCCTCCCTGAATAGGATTCCCAAATCCGGCGCATCTTTGGCACCATGATAAACCAGAAGTTGCAGAACTTCGATGAGGCAGTGAAGCCCATTGGAAACGTCATAACCGAGGCCACGATGGAGCTCTACAACAGTGTTGTCCAGAAGTTCCTGCCTACCCCGGCCAAGATCCACTACCTCTTCAACCTGCGCGACATTTCCAAGGTAGAAGGCCTGTAGCCAGAGGGGTTTGCCTCTAGGGAGGACTCTGCCCTCCAAGTCAGGGAGAGCATGTGAGTGGGTGCAGGGCAGGGGCAGAGGGCCGCAGCGGAGGGTTCCCTTCTCAGGGATTGCACACCCACAGGGCTCTCTGCCCTCCTTTCTGCTTGGGCCAAGGGGACGGGAGGCAGCAGGTGTGCTTTGCTTGATGTAACTCAGTACACATGGAAGGGGGCAGCTCACCCACACGTTCCAGACTCATTCTGCCTCAGGCAAGGAAGCAAGTCCTTGTTAGCTCTTCGCAGCCGAGGGTTAGGGAAGCTTTCCACTTTCCCCTCTGCGTCTCCCTGACATCTTCATTCTTTATGCATATATATGTGTGTATATGTTTTTTTGTCTGAATGCTGTGGCTTTCTGAGAATGAAAAACTGCTTTTCTTTCTTCTTCTATTTTCATGCCTTCTGGAACTGTGGTGAGATTGTTCTTGCAAAATCATTGGTGATCACACAAACATTCCCAGTTGGACAACTCTGACATCTGGGTTGCTGAGCAGCCATGAGACAAGGGTTAATGTTACATTTTTTGTGTTTTGGTTTAAATAATGCTCCTTCATGCAAGACTAAGGGCTGGGAGCATTAGGAATCCAGGCGAGCACATTTCCTTCCCACCTGTGCTGCAGAGCTCACATCAAAGGGGTTCAGAAAGTTAGGAGAGAGTTTGAAGATATCAAACGCCACTGAACGTTTGTCCCGGCCCAAGCCCTGGAGTTGTGCTCAAACACATCAAGTGCCAGCAGGTTGCATGTGAACTAGGCGAGTTGTGCTGCCAGCCCCAGAGTTCCCACACAGTTGAAAGAGCAGCCAACTAGAAGGCAGAGGAAATGGTGAAGGCTTCTTATTCTTGGGCCACCAGCCATGATGGCTGGGACTTTTTGGAAGCTGTAGTCCAAAAGAGTCCTGCTCCCAAACTCTGGTTTTGACAAACAGCCCAGGGCTGCTTCAGAATAGCCTTTCTAGCATAGATGTTGCCTGACTCCTGTGATAGCAAAGAAATTCCAAATTGGGATGTAAGCTCTAGGTCCAGCCTCCTTTAAGAGTCTCCAACCTCCCTCCACTTCCAGGCAGTAGTCAAAAATATGAATGACAATGGCCTTCCTTGTGATGAAAGGGTGGATAGGTACAGGAACCGGCACCACCTGTCTCTAATGCTCGTGTCATGGGAGTCATGGGTGTGATAGGCCTTGGTGGCGATCTGTTGACTTGTCTGGTTCTGTTTCTCCCCTTGCTCAGGTGTTTCAAGGCATGCTGCGGGCCCACAAGGACTTCCACGATACCAAAGCCAGCCTCACACGTCTCTGGATTCATGAGTGCTTCAGGTAGAGATGTCCTGAAGGCTTCTTCCTGCTGTTTCTGGTAGATGGGCCTTGGAGAAGCATTGGGGTAGTGGAGCAAGGGATGGGTGCCTTCTGAAGCATCTGGGTCAAGAAATAATATAACATAGGAGCCCCCTCTGAATGCTGTTCCTTGCAGTAGTTGTGTAGCCCTGGGCACCATGATTCCTTGGGGGCCTCCTTTTGTACAGTGTCATCGTTCTTGGAAAGGGGGCTCTCAAAAGCCAGTAGAAACCACAAATAAGAGTCCTGGGGTATTTCTGCGGTAGGAGAAGAGGCCAAAATTGATGCTCAACTAGAGCAGTTTGTAGGTGGTCATGGTTCTGGATTGCCTATAGGGAGAAAGAAGGGCTGTGGATGAGTGGATCCTGCTTTTCCTAGGAGCCTCTTCTCTGTCCTTGAGGCTATTGGCTTGCTTTCCATGGGACCAGGTGCACACAGAGGCCTCTGGCAATGTATGTATTGAAATGGGTACCTGCAAGCCCCAGAACACATGGATTCTTTCTCCTCTGCTCCAGGGTTTTCTCTGACCGTCTGGTGGATGCTGCAGACATGGAGGCCTTTGTGGTCCTCTTGAGTGAGAAGCTGGGCTCATTCTTTGACCTGACCTTTCACAACCTCTGTCCCAACAAGCGCTCCCCCATCTTTGGTTTGTACCTGCTGCTGTTTGTAGAATTTGTATCCTTTTTTCCCTACACATGGCATTCAAGACACAGTTTTTCTGCCTAACTAAGAAATATGCCCATTGTTTATCCAGGCTGATGTGGATAATTGGGATTATGATTTCAAGGAAATCAAAGTTTGGGAGCCGTAGCACCTACAGTGGGAGAAAGCCGGGTGTAGTGGTTTGAGTGCTGGATTAGGACTCCTGGAGACCAACGTTCAAATCCCTGCTCAAGCATGGAAACCATTTGGGGGAAGGCAATGGCAACCCTCCTCTGAATAAATGGCCAAGAAAAACCTAGGATGGGGTTGCATATGTTCAACTTCAAGGCACATAACAATAACAATAGCACTGACAATCCTTCATGTTTATTTCCTGCCAGGCTCTATGCAAAATTGTCCCAAACCATCTATTTCCCCCCCCCCATCCCCCCCCAAAAAACCCCAAAGTTTGCTGATCTATTCTGAACTTGCACAAAAATGCCTGGACAGATCAGCCTAAGTATAAAATATTAGGTTTGGTCATAATGGGTTGAGAAACCTTCAAAACATACCAAACACTTAGATGTTGGTTTGGCATGTAGTTGATTGATCAGGTCAAAAATATTGCTGTGTAATAATTAATTTAAGTGTTGTTAAGAATATTCCACTAGTTCCAGTTCAAGGAGAAGGGAGTTATAGGATGTTCTTGGCTCTCAGGGCTTTCTGCCTCTGGTTCTAGAGGAGTGGGTATAAAAAGCTGAATGACCGGAGCACTGGGAGGATGGAAGGAAAGCTCACTGGGGACTTGGGGTGATTGTTCTCTCCAGGGGACTTCATGCGCAATGTGTACGAAGACCTGACAGACATGGGTGTCCTGAAGGCAGAGATGGAGCGTGCATTGGGTGACTACAACCGGACGCCGGGCATGGTGCCCATGAGACTGGTGCTTTTCCGTGATGCAATTGAACACAGTGAGTGTGTAGAGTCACAGTGCTGGATGTTGCAGAATGATTTCCATCTGGGTGGGATACAATGTGGTCTGGAAATGATACGGAACATCTTTGCCTTGGGGATCCTTTCTGGAAGATACTTCCCAACACTTACAGTCAAAAGCCACTAAGCTGGTGTTTTCACAGTTTTCCCATGGCAAGACAAAAGATGGAAGGAGCAGTAGAAAAACCTGGGGGGGTTACAAAGGGAAAACGACTATTAAGCTTGAAGCTCTTCCACACTGCAGAAGTAGGCCAATTTGACACCACATCAACTGTCATGCGTCTGTCCTGTGGAATCCTGGGTTTTGTGGTTTGGTGAGGTATTCAGCCTGGTCTATCAAAGAGCTCAGGCGCCTCACCAAACTACAGATGCCAGGATTCTGTAGCACAGAGTCATGGCAGCTAAAGTGCTGTTAAACTGTTTTATTTCTACAGTATGGAAATACCCTAAGCGAATGAGGCTAGAGCTTGAAAGCATTACTTACGGTGGGCTACAACTTGCAATACAACTCATCCAGCACAGCTACTGGCCATGCTGTCTGGGCGACTTGGGACTTTATCAAGCTGTGGTTATTGTACAGAAAAACCATTGTCTGGGGCACACAACTTGGTACCCCATTCTGCTTCCATTGTGCCTACCTAGTGCTTTTTTCCCCTGCAGTAACCCGTATTGTCCGGGTGATCAGTCAGCCACGAGGGAACATGCTGCTGGTGGGCATTGGAGGCAGTGGGCGCCAGAGCCTGGCACGCTTGGCCTCATCCATCTGCGAATACTACACCTTCCAGATCGAGGTCTCCAGGCAATATCGGAAACAAGAATTCAGGGAAGGTAAGGATGTGCTCTTGTTTAAACTCTAGGACCCAAGTTGTAAACCCACTCCTATGTGGCTTCTCCTTTGAGTGGCCCTTACTGTCTCTTCTTTGTCACAGATGTCAAGAAGCTCTACCGTCAGACAGGAGTAGACCTGAAGCCCACTACCTTCCTCTTTGTGGACACCCAGATTGCAGATGAGTGCTTCCTGGAGGACATCAACAACATCCTCAGCTCTGGGGAGGTGCCCAACCTCTACAAGCCAGATGAATTTGAGGAGGTGTGTGTGTGTGTTTTGTGTCTCTGGAATGACCAAGTAGGTGGGGGAGCAGTCGGAGTCATATATCCCCACTTCATACCATCTCCTTCCTGGACTTTGCCTCCTCCTTTCAGTGATTTCAAATGGTGCCTCTATGTCCAAGACATTTTGAATTTTTTTTATTTGCCTACAGCCATCTTGGATGGGAGAATTCTGGGAGTTGTGTTCTGGAAATGTACTTCTCCAAGTTCTGTGCAGAGAGTGCATAATTTGTCAACCCAGAAGTACTGCAGTAAAAACATGCTAGAGGGCCACACTTGGTTCCAAAAAGATATGCCTCGGCCCAGACCCAAAGATGTAGGGAAAAAACCCTGTTATACCTTTGGATCTTCGACTCGGTCCAAGGCTGCCTATGCTGGCCTTGGGAATCTGTGGCCCAGCCCTGGAGGCTCTTTTCCACATCAGTACTGAACTCTGGGAAACATGAAAAAGTGGATGAGTTGCACACTCTGGGGATGTGCAGAGTTCTTGAAGCTCTTTAGTGATAGTAGCCATCCCCACTGCACACCAAGGCTTAAGGAGTAAAGTTTCTAGGCAAGTATGAGCCTCCCCTTCCCTCTTGCCCTGGTATTTCCCTCTCACTTGTAAAAAATTAGACAAAGCTGCCTTATCTTGAATCAGATTCATGGTCAGTCTAGCCCAGTCCAGGCTTCCTCCCATTGGCATCACAAAGCCTCTCGCAAAAAGAGGATTTTCCTTCCTTACTTACTGAAGATCTGGAGATACCAAGGTTTGAGCCTGGAACCTTGTGGATGCACAGTAGCTGTTCCTTCTGGGGGTTGTAGCTGAACATCTGGAGGACCACACAGTGTTCGCCTCTAGGTGAAACCGTGGGGATCTTTGCCACTATCGAGTGAGTGCTGGCTCTTCCCACTGCTTTGCTTGTGGCCCATGAAATGTTTGTGAGTTCCCCCATGGGGAGATGGGGAGCACTTCCAAAGTTGGGGTTGTCCCTTCATTGCCTCTAGCCATCCTTAAGTTCTGCCTCGCCGTTGTTTCTCTGCGGAGCATTCAAGCCCAATCTAGCCTCTTTCTCACAAATGCTCTTTTTCTTACCAGATCCAAAACAACATCATTGATGCGGCTCGAAAAGAGGGCATCCAGGAAAGCCAAGACAGTCTCTTTGCCTACCTCATTGAACGGGTGCGGAACAACCTGCATGTTGTGCTGTGCCTGAGCCCCGTGGGTGATCCTTTCAGGTAACCCAGTTTCTGTCTAGACAGCAAGCCAGTAGGTTTTGCTTGGAGCAACAGTGACCCCTGGTGGACACGAGTAGCTTAAAGCAGGAAAGTGTTGACAAAATGGTGCTGGTCTAGTAGGAAAGAAAGAGAAAATGACCCAGTGCAAAGTGATAAGCCTAGCTGAAGTCACAAAACAAAGAATGAGAGACAGAGAGAAGGAAGGAATTAAAAGAGAATGCAGAGGTGCTGGGTGCACAACACTTCAGGGCCTCTCTCCATTCTATGGCTGTTCATGCAGTCTGATTATAAAGGTCCTTCCAGGATACCAGTTCACTCCATGTGTCTGAGGAAGTAGACCTAAGTCTATGAAAGCCTATGCTACATGTCTATTGTTCAGTTAGTCTCAAAGGTACTACAAGATCCCTTTGCATACTGATATTACAGACTAACACAGCTATGTATAAATTCCACTCCTTTGCCTTAGGAACTGGATTCGCCAGTACCCTGCCCTGGTGAACTGCACCACCATAGACTGGTTCTCTGAATGGCCCAAGGAAGCACTGCTGGAGGTGGCAGAGAAGTACTTGGAGGGCGTTGACCTGGGAAGCGTGGAGCGGGGAAGTCTAGATACGGTGAGGGGCACAGGGCATCTTTTGAATTCTCTGCTACCAAGGTTTTGCTCCTTCCTGATGCTCTTCTTCTTCCTCCTGTCTAGATGCAAAAGCGAGTGGCTAAAATCTTTGTCACCATGCACTGGTCTGTGGCCAGGTACTCGAAGAAGATGATGCTGGAACTTCGGCGCCATAATTATGTCACCCCTACCAACTACCTGGAGCTAGTCTCTGGCTACAAGAAGTATGTGCCTCTCTCTTTTGATATCTTCAGGGAAGTGGCCAGGCAGAATGTTTTAGAACTATGCCAGGGGGAGCTTGCTGACTGAAAAATAGCTCCAGACATGGACATGGTACTGACACTTCTTTGATAGAACCTATTTCCTAGGAGAGAGAGAGACGGGAAATGTGGCCCTGCTGATACTATCTCATCCCTCAGTACCATCAGATGTAGTGACATATCAGACTGTCTCTGAGTGGGAGGCTCAGAGATACTGTGTTTCCACTTCTGCTGTGAGATTGGGTTGAGAAAGTGGATTTAGGGGGATTTTTGCTTGACTCTCCAGTCTTTCGTCTGCAGGGTCCTTTGAGAATCCATCTCAGCAGGTGTAGAGGTTTGAGTGTTGTGGTTTGAGCATTGGACTACAACTCTGCAGTCTAGGGTTCAATTCCCAGTTCATCCATAAAACCCACTGGGTGACAGTGGGCAAGTCACAATCTCTCAGCCTCAGAGGTTGGCAATGGCAAACCCCTTTAAACAAATCTTGTCAAGAAAACCCCATGATAGCTTCACTTTAGGGTCACCATAAGTCAAAAATGTCTTGAAGGCACACAACAACAACAACAAAGAGTTGGAAAAGGTGCAGAAAGGGCAACTAGCATTATCAAAGAGCTAGATCATCTCCCCTAGGAAAAAGATTATAAATTTGGGTTTGTTTGTTTGTTTTACTTTGAAGAAAAGATGGAAGGAACACAAGGTATATAAAATGTATATAAAATGATGCACTGTAAGAACAGAGTGTTGGATTATGTACTGATTCATCATGACTATTCTAATGTGCTTAAATAAATCTGTTGGGTTTCCCACATGAATAAATATTACATGTTACATCCAAATAAATGAATGCAAGTAAGTAATTTTAGTTATATCATATAGGAGATAAGAAGTGATTCCAAACATTGCTGTAAGTGGCATTATTTGCTGGTGGAAAACCATTTTTAGGCAGAGCACTGTCACTGATCTGGTTTGTGTAGAAATCCTTGGGGAACAGATGAGCAAGAGATGGGGAAATAGTGATCTCTGGCTCCCTTTTTATGGCCCCGATGCTCCTAGCAATCCCAAAAATATTCCAACATTTTTAAAAATAAAAAATAAAAATGTGTGCTGATCTTCAGGCATTTTTTCATCCCAAACTGGTCAAAACAACTAAAAAACAACAACATTTTGAGCAATTTATTTCTCCCACTCATAAGAGCATGCCTAAACCCCTCAAAGCCCAGAAATAATCAGCCAAAGATTGCCCAAAAAAACAGTCAAAAGTGACATGACAAAGCCCAACAGCGAGGCCCATGGGGGGAAGCACAGGGCACGAATTGGCTCCGGCCTCCTCTACAGTTGCCACCCCTTGGTTACACTCATCTCCTGTTCATTGCTTTTCCCAAGGCATCTCTAGGAACATAAAGTTGGACTCAATAAGGGCTTCAGTCTTATCTGGCTTCAGAGCTCCTCTTCTTTCTAAGAGGTTTGTGTGAAATGTTCCTGGAGAAACAGGCCTTCCTCTTCTTCCCTCTGTGCAGGCTCCTAGCAGAGAAGCGGAAAGAGCTCTCAGACCAAGCCAACAAGCTCTCCAATGGTCTCTTCAAAATCGACGAGACTCGTGAGAAAGTGGAGGTGATGACGCTGGAGCTGGAGGAGGCTCGGAAGAAGGTTGCAGAATTTCAGAAGCAGTGTGAGGAATATCTGGTCATCATTGTCCAGCAGAAGCGAGAAGCTGATGAGCAGCAGAAGGTGAGCGGCTGAGGCTGGGTTCCCTGTTTGTAGTTGTGCTAGTGGTAGGCTTGTGGTCCTCACAATGCTCCTCTTTTCCGTCTCCCCACAGACAGTGACTGCAAACAGTGAGAAGATTGCTGCCGAGGAGATCAAGTGCAAATTATTGGCTGACAATGCTCAGAAGGACTTGGAGGAGGCCCTACCTGCTCTGGAAGAGGCCATGAAGGTAGACGGGTGTGGAGAGCTGCCACAGAGCAGCTCTGGAGAACATGGAGATTGGAAAAGCTACTTTTTTAGACTATAGCTCCTAGAATGCCCTCGCCAGCAATGTCCAAAAAAGAAGAAAAAGAAAAGGAATTTCTCAACATCACCCCATAGGTCTTTTTTTTTTCTTTTTGAATGCTGGAACTGCATTTTATTAAATATCTAACAGGACTTACAGCACTTTTTAAAAAATCTCTTTCAAAAATGTATTAGTTCCATAAATCCACTATCAAAACAGAGAAGTCCAAAGGGCTATGATTTATCTGTCTGGTTATCCTAGGCCAGCTGCACCCTCCACTTGATCCTGACAGATGCCTCATACCCCTCCTTGTCACTTCACAGTTCCTACTGGCTGGGTGGGTTTGGTGGTTTTTGGTTTTGGCAAGGTTGGTCACCAAGGTCAAGGACTTTCTTCCAGTGTTCATGCTTTGTCTCATCCAACTGCTGGGGACAGTCTTTCCTAACGGGTCCTGTGTCTTTCCATCTGCCCAGGCCTTGGAATCACTGAACAAAAAGGACTTGACTGAGATCAAGTCATACGGCCGCCCTCCCACCTTGGTGGAGACTGTTATGCAAGCTGTCATGATCTTGCGAGGGAATGAACCCACGTGGGCAGAAGCCAAGAAGCAGCTGGGTAACTACATTTAGTTTCTTGTTATATGTCTCGCAGTCAACTCTGATTTATGGCACGCCTGGAATATGGATTTCTTGGTGGAAGAATGAAAGGAGACATAGTCCCATGTGCAGTGCAATGGTCAATTTAAAAAAAAGCCCTATGTGTTTTGGCCTTGTCATCAATTGGCCTTTTTTCAGGGGCTATTCTAGAGAAATTTTAAGTAAATAAGCAAGTGGATTTCTTGGGAAGATTTTTTCAGAGGGGGTTTGCCATTGCCATCCTCTGAGGCTGAGAGAGTGTGACTTGCCCAAGGTCAGCCAGTGGGTTTCCACGGCTGAGCGGGGATTTGAACCCTGGTCTCCCAGTGTCCTAGGCCAACACCAAAACTGCTACACCATGCTGGCTCATATTTATTTCTATCCTGTATTTTTCAAGGCCTGGAACTCAAGGCATATTGTGAAAGTTAAATACTGATAAATGTTCACATCACACTAAAGTTAAAATAGAATTAAACTATCAGTAGAATTGAAAGCAATTGAAAAAAAAAAACAATACAGACAATCTGGCACATTATTAAAGTGTCCTTTCTCATGTGCAGTCAGTTCTCAAAGGCCCCTTGAATTTTTTTTAAAGGCTTCACCTGCCTCTAGAAGGATAGGAGGCAAGTGTCATTAAGATGTAAATGGACCCCTGAACCAGATGATACACTTTTAACATGTCTTCAGTATTTCTTTAACGATGAAGAATGTTGAAGGCCCTGATCTGACTCATAGTTTATATCACGTGTATGTGCCTTCAAGTCGCCTGCCAATACAACAAATTGAAACACAGTACCACTAAAAAAATCCTATTAGTAAAAAAGTTTAATAAAACCCCAAACAACTATACTATTAAAAACACAAACTTTAAAACACTTTAAAACACATTTGCAATGTAATAAAAAAACAAAAACAAAAGCCACAAGAAATTAGTGGCTAAAGGCTTGCCTAAATAAAAGGGTCTCTGTATGCTGGCTGAAAGAGAGCAGGGGGAGGAGGCAACTAAACATTTGTGAGATGTATGTAGAAAGATCTTGTAGCACCTTTGAGACTAACTGAAAGAAAGAAGTTGGCAGTATGTGCTTTCGTAACTGAAGTCTATTTCCTCTGATGCATTTGTGAAAGGGCATTCCACATCCTGGGAGCAGCCACCAGGAAGGCTCTCTCTTGTGTCCTTTCCAGACATGCCTGTAATAGCAGGAGGACTGAGAGAAAGCCCTCTAAAACTTGAGCATCTTGCCTACAGTGAGGGAAGAGTAGTGGGGAGATGACACTCACCTGTGTCACTGTACCAGTGAAATTCCTTACCCCACTAAAGCTATTTCCCCCAGAAAGGAAGCTACCAGCTAGATTGGAGGGAAATTGCCTTTCAGTCTCATATGGAGACATTTTGGAGTCAATTGACTGGCTAATCTAGAATCATAAAATCATAGAGTTGGAAGAGACCACAAGGGCCATCCAGTCCAACCCCCTGCCATGCAGGAAATCATAATCAAAGCATCCCCAACAGATGGCCATCCAGCCTCTGCTTAAAGATCTCCAAGGAGGGAGACTCCACTACACTCCGGGGAAGGAGTTTGTTCCACTGTCGAACAGCTCTTACTGTCAGGAAGTCCCTCCTAATGTTGAGGTGGAATCTCTTTTCCTGCAGCTTGCATCCATTGCTCCGGGTCCTAGTCTCTGGAGCAGCAGAAAACAAGCTTGCTCCCTCCTCAATATGACATCCCTTTAAATATTTAAACAAGGCTATTATATCACCTCTTAACCTTCTTTTCTCCAGGCTAAACATATCCAGCTCCCTAAGTCGTTCATCATAGGACATGGTTTCAAGACCCTTCACCATTTTAGTCGCCCTCCTTTGGACACGCTCCAGTTTCTCAATGTCCTTTTTGAATTGTGGCGCCCAGAACTGGACACAATATTCCAGGTGGGGCCTGACCAGAGCAGAATATAGTGGCACTATTACTTCCCTTGATCTAGACACTATACTTCTATTGATGCAGGCTAAAATCGCATTGGCCTTGTTAGCTGCCGCATCGCACTGTTGACTCATGTTCAACTTGTGGTCTACTTGGACTCCTAGATCCCTTTCACATGTTGTCTCCTTAAGCCAGGTGTCCCCCATCCTGTATCTGTGCATTTCATTTTTCCTCCCTAAGTGCAGTACCATACATTTCTCCCTACTGAAGTTCATTTTGTTAGCCTGGCTTTCTAGTCTATTCAGGTCATTTTGAATGTTGATCCTGTCCTCTGGAGTATTAGCTATTCCTTCTAATTTGGTGTCATCTGCAAATTTGATAAGTATTCCCCCAATTTTTCCCTCCAAGTCATTGATAAAGATGTTCAACAGTACTGGACCCAGGACAGAGCCCTGTGGGACCCCACACTCCAGGATGAAAAGGAGCCATTGTTGAGCACCCTTTGGGTTCAGCCAGTCAACCAATTACAAATCCATGTAACAGTTGCCTTGTCTAGCCCACATTTTACAAGCTTGTTTGCAAGAATGTCATGGGGAACTTTGTCAAAGGCCTTACTGAAATCAAGATATATTATATCCACAGCATTCCCTTCATCTAACAAGCTGGTAACTTTATCAAAGAGTGAGATAAGATTTGTCTGGCATGACTTCTTTCTCTGAAACCCGTGTTGACTTTTTGTGATCATGGCATTGCTTTCTAGATGTTCACAGACTCTCTTTTTAATGATCTGGGAGGAAAGGATGCTGGATAAGAAGAAACCTGGTTCCGATTAGGTCCAACCAGATTGTTTTTGCTCTGTATGGTTTCTCTGACCACAGCCTTGCTATTCCAGGTGAGCCTAACTTCATTAAGCAACTAGTCTACTTCGACAAGGATAACATTTCTGATAAAGTGCTCAAGAAGATCAGTGCTTACTGCTCACAGCCGGACTTCCAGCCGGACATCATCGGACGAGTCTCGGTGGCCGCCAAGTCCCTCTGTATGTGGGTGCGAGCTATGGAGGTGAGCCAAGAGCCCCAATTTGGGAGAAAAGATTTCCATGACAGGGAATATGGCACCAAGAGGAGGAGGAGCTGAGCATTCTGGGCTGATGGGGGGTGGTCAAGACATGGGAGACCATTTTGCTTCCCCCTTTGCAAATTTCACTTCATTTTTTTGTCTTCTCTTCCTTCTAGATGTATGGTCGTATTTACCGAGTGGTAGAGCCCAAGCGTATTCGGATGAATGCTGCCCTGGCCCAGCTGGCAGAGAAGCAGGCTGCCCAGGCCGAGGCCCAAGAGAGGCTCCGGGAGGTCAGTCATTTGGGAGAATGATATAGGAGTATGAATTGGTAGAGGTCTTTTGGACATCCTTCCCCATTAGAGACTTCAGGGTGGGGGTCTCACTCTTCAGAATTCTTCTCTGCCCTCATCCCTGCTCAGGTGGCTGAAAAACTGGAGATGCTCAAGAGAGAGTATGAGGAGAAGCTGGCACAGAAAGAGGAGCTACGCAGGAAGTCAGAAGAGATGGAGATCAAGCTGGATCGGGCGGACAAACTGGTGTCGGGCCTGGCTGGAGAGAAGATCCGGTGGGAAGAAACCCTCAAGGTAGGGTCTAATCCTCAACCCTGCATCTCTCCCCCTCCTCTTCTACTGTGCTCAACAAAGTCAGGTGTGGAATGTACAGGCTATCCTTTCACCAGAACTTGGCAAAATTAGTTTTTTGGACTGCAGCTCCCAGAATAAGCTGGCTGGGGAATTCTAGGAGCTGCAACCCAGAAATGCAATCTTTATGAGCTATATTCAGCACCACATGATAAGTGTTTCTTAGAATGTGAGTCTGCTTTTGGCTGGCACAGTCTGACAATCGAGGATGAGGGAAGACTTGAACTGTTTTCACTTGTTGGAAGGGTGAAGGACACTGTGCCCAGAGAAAAGGAGGCAAGAGCAGAGAGAGAGGAGGTTTCAAGTGCCCTGGAGGGCTTCACAATAGAGGGCTCTTGGTGCTAAGAAACAGTGGCCCCATACAGACTGCCAAAATAAAGCTGCTTCGGGTCACTTTGGAGGTATGCTGTTTAAATGATGCATGTGTCCTAACAGTCTGGAAGCTGTGCCAAAGCTACGATCCAGTCCTAAGGACAGGAGTGCAGCTTTGGCGCGACTTCCAGGCTCTTAGGATGCATGCATCATTTAAACAGCATATCTCCAAAGTGACCCGAAGCAGCTTTATTTTGGCAGTCTGTATGGGGCCAGTGTTTTCCCTGAGAAAAAGTGCAGCCCGGTTCTTCTTCATGGTTTCTGTGAATACACACAAATGGGTTATTCTGCGCCTATGCAGATAACTTCAAAACTTTCTAAAATTGCTAGGGAAAACTTTTTGGTGGTAGCTTCGCCCACCTGTGTGTGTGTGTGTGTGTGTGTGTGTGTGTGTGTGTGTATCTCCCCTTTTTCTTCCTGTCTCTGATGTCCTTCTTTCTGGTAGGGCCTTGAGGAAGACCTGGGCTACTTGGTGGGTGACTGCCTTGTGGCAGCGGCATTTCTATCCTACATGGGGCCCTTCTTGTCGAATTACCGGGAAGAGCTTGTTTCTCACATCTGGATCAAGCAGGTGAGTTTTACTTACCTTTCCTGAGAGGGCAGCCTCCCTCTTTCTTCTTACTGGCACTGCGTTGGAGGAGGGACTTGGGGTTTTTTTTGAAGGCTGGCTTGAGCCAATTGTGGCTTCTGGAATGGCACTCCACAGGGCCCCAGTGGTGTTAGGCTGAGAAGCATAACCTACTTCTCAGAGGGTCTACTGGGTAGCAGCCAGGAGGATGAATCCAGCACATGACCTCCCTCAGCAAAGGAAGGGAAAGCAAGGCAGTTCAGGGCCAACCAACTTCTTTGCTGTTCTGTGCCTGTGCCTGCAGATCCGTGAGCTTCAAGTGCCCTGCTCCCCTTACTTCACGTGTGACAGCTTCCTCAGCAACCCAACGGTGGTGCGCACATGGAACATCCAAGGGCTGCCATCAGATAACTTCTCTACAGAGAATGGGATCATTGTCACTCGAGGCAACCGGTGAGTTCTAGTCTGTGATGTGACTGAGGTCCCAAAAGGCTTTTCAGTCACACATCCTGACCCACTCCAGAGCCCTGGGCCAACCCTTTTGGATCACCTCCTGACCCTTTCTTTGAAAGTTCAAGGAATCACCAGTATGTCCAAAAGTGACTTCTGGAAGAAGCTGACAAGGCCTCAGTGTGGCTGCAATGCCAATGCCCATCTTCCTTTCGCTTTTGGTCTTTCCCAGGTGGCCTCTGATGATTGACCCCCAGGGCCAGGCCACAAAATGGATCAAGAATATGGAATTAAAGAAAGTAAGTAGCGGTACTACATGCAGTACCTTGCCTGTCTGGGTTTGATAACTCCACACAGGCATCTCTTTGACCTCCTCTCCTGGTTCGTGTTGTTTTCTCTGGCCTAAACTTAAATGTTAGTCTTACTTAGAACTCAGACCCACTGAGCCAGTGGGTCTTATGTAAGTGTTTACAAACCAAATTTCCATCAGTTCAGAGGATCTAGTTGATTTGGGATTAATAAGTGGACGTAGGCCCTCTCTTTGTGCTCTCTTCTCCCTTTCATCCCTGGCCAGAAGTTACCCAAGAGGAGGGGTTACCCTTCCCACCTGCTTTGTAGCTGGGACTCTGCACTTGGTCCCTTTCAATGGGAGGATCTTCTTGTGCTTCAAGGCAAAATGATTTTTTTAAACAAATGTTGTGCCAGCTGTCAGAGCCAGTGTTTTTTTATTGGACAGCCAGGGAAGTTTTTGTTCTGGAAGCTAGTAGGAAAACAAGGATGTAAGAGGAGGGTGAACGATGTGCTCTGACTGTTGATGCTGCTGTGGTTTCTCCATCTGTTTTCTGATAGGGCCTAAAGATTATCGACTTACAGATGCCCGACTACCTGCGCATCCTAGAGATAGCCATCCGGCATGGCTCTCCAGTACTGCTGAAGAATGTGCAAGAGGAGCTTGACCCGACACTGGCCCCCATCCTCAACAAATCCGTCACCAGAGTGGGTGAGCTTCTGGCTTTCATCTGCTGCTTGGGAGAGAGGAGATGGAGAAACATATGGAATGCTGCTTTATATTATGGGGCATTCGAAGTGGGGACAGGGAGGAATAAGGGAGGGGGGTGGCACCTGGACAAGAGGGAAGGAAGCCTCATGGCCCAGATGGAGCACTGCCAGATCTGACTTCTGACTTTCTTCCGATGTGTGTATGGCAGGTGGACGCTTGCTGATAAGGATCGGGGACAAGGAGGTGGATTACCACCCTGAATTCCGCTTCTACCTAACCACCAAGCTGTCCAACCCACACTACACTCCAGAAACCTCCTCCCAGACCACCATTGTCAACTTTGCTGTCAAAGAGCAGGTAAAGGTTTGGGCTCATTGGCTTGAAAGCTGGGAGCCATATTCATCTCCTGTGGGAAGGGCAAACTATCAGAACCTAGAGATTTCCCACCAAAGAAGATTTGTGGGGAGGGAGCTGGAGTGACCTGGAGGCAAGAGGGAGAGCTTTGTTCTGAACTGTGGAGAGAAATGCAGCTGGGGGCAGGACAGAGAGGGCTGAACCACCCCATGTGCCCCGTGACCTCTTCAGGGACTGGAGTCTCAACTTCTGGGCATCGTGGTGCGAAGAGAAAGGCCTGAGTTGGAAGAGCAGAAGGACCACCTGGTGCTCAACATTGCGGCTGGAAAAAGGAAGCTGAAGGAGCTGGAGGACGAGATCCTGAGGTGAGAGCTGGGTGGAGGAAGAGTGAGGGTTTGGGCCTCCTGGTGTTGTGGGAGCAGGAGTGGCCATGCTGAGAGAAGTCATCAGAGGTGTAAATCTCTGGGAGGGAGAAAAACCAGGTTAAAAATGATTAAAAAGAGTTGTTTCTGAGGTTCAAGAACAAGAGGTGGTAGTCTTGAAGCCTGGAGTCCTGCGTTTAGTTCTGGGAACCTTATTTTAAGAAGTATATAGGCAAGGCAGAGCAGGTTCAGAGAAGGGCAACACGGATGATAAGGAGTGAGAACAAAGCATACAAGAACTGAGCTTGTTCAGTTTGCTCAAGAGAAGACTGAGGGGGTGACATGATGGCCTTCTTTAAATATCTCAAGGGCTGTCCCAGAGAGGAGATGACAGGTTTGTTCTCTGCTAGCTGAGAGGGTAGTAGCAGGTTTAATGCTTTGAAGTTACAGGAGGGTAGATTTTGACTGAGGGTTAGAATAAACTTTTTAACAGCGAGAGTGCTTTGGCAATGGAACCATAGAATCATAGAATAATAGAGTTGGAAGAGACTGCAAGGGCCATCCAGTCCAACCCCTCACCATGCAGGAAATCCGACTCAAATCATCCCCAACAGATGGCCATCCAGCCTCTGTTTAAAGACCTCCAAGGAAGGAGACTCCACTACACTCTGAGGGCGTGTGTTCCACTGTCGAACAGCCCTTACTGTCAGGAAGTTCTTCTTAATGTTGAGGTGGAATCTCTTTTCTTGTAGCTTGCATCCATTGCTCCGGGTCCTAGTCTCTGGAGCAAGTGAAAACAAGTCAGCTCCCTCCTCAGTATGGCATCCCTTCAAGTATTTAAACAGGGCTATCATATCACCTCTTTACCTTCTCTTCTCCAGGCTAAACATCCCCAGCTCTTTAAGTCATTCCTCATAGGACATGGTTTCTAGACCTTTCACCATTTTACTTGCCCTCCTTTGGAAACGTTCCAGTTTTTCAACATCCTTTTTGAATTGTGGCGCGCAGAACTGGACGCAATATTCCAGGTGGGGTCTGACCAAAGCAGAATAGAGTGGGACAATTACTTCCCTTGATCTAGATACGATACTTTTACTGATGGAGCCTAAAATTGCATTGCCCTTTTTAGCTGCCGCATCACTCATGTTCAGCTTGTGGTCTACTTGGACTCCCAGATCCCTTTCACATGTTGTCTCATTCAGCCAGGTGTCCTCCATCCTATATCTGTGCATTTTATTTTTCCGCCCTAAGTGCAGTACCTTGCATTTCTCCCTGTTGAAGTTCATTTTGTTAGCTGTGGCCCAACTTTCTAGTTTATTCAGGTCATCTTGAATGTTGATCCTGTCCTCTGGAATGTTAGCTACTCCTCCTAATTTGCTGTCATCTGCAAATTTGATAACAATGCTTCCAATTCTGTCATCCAAGTCATTGATAAAGATGTTGAATAGCACTGGGCCCAGGACAGAGCCCCACTGGACACCCCACTGGTCACTTCTCTCTAGGATGAAAAGGAGCCATTGTTCAGCACCCTTTGCGTTCAGCCAGTCAACTAATTACAAATCCATGTAACAGTTGCCTTGTCTATCCCACATTTTATAAGCTTGTTTACAAGAATGTCATGGGGAACCCTGTCAAAAGCCTTACTGAAATCAAGATATACGATATCCACAGCATTCCCTTCATCTACCAAGCTAGTAATTTTATCAAAGAAAGAGATTAGATTTGTCTGGCATGACTTCTTTCTTTGAAACCCGTGTTGACTTTTTGTGATTATGGCATTGCCTTCTAGATGTTTATTTATTTATTTAAGTATTTATATCCCGCCCTTCAGCCCTAATGGCTCTCAGGGCGGCTTACAATAATATTTATAATCAGACAATTAGGCTTACAATCTAAAAGACACGAAACAAAAGGAGAAGGGAATGATGGAGGGAAAAGGGATGAGGTCCAGTGGTTCTTTTCTCCCTCTGAGGAGATGGATTTGAGGGAGGGCTCTTCCTTCTTCCAGGCTGGCCCTGATGGAGCTGGACCTGCCTGGTGAACTCCCTCACCGGCCGAAAGATGACAGTTATGGAGGGCGGAGTGTCCTTCCTTCAGGCTAGCCTCGGACACTGAGCCAGCCTGTTCTCTCCCTCACCGGCCGAAAGATGACAGTTATGGAGGGAGGAGCCTCTTTCTTCAGGCTAGTCCCTGATAACACTGAGCCAGCCTGTTCTCTCCCTCACCGGCCGAAAGATGTTCACAGATTTTTTTTTTTAATGATCTGCTCTAGAATCTTTCCTGGTATTGATGTCAGACTAACTGGATGATAATTGTTGGGATCCTCTTTTTCCCCCTTTTTGAAGATGGGGACAACGTTTGCCCTCCTCCAGTCTGCTGGGACTTCTCCTGTTCTCCAGGAGTTCTCAAAAATTATTGCCAATGGCTCCGATATTACTTTTGCTAGTTCTTTTAATACCCGAGTTACGTGGGGGTGCAGATACTGCTTGCCCAGTTCCTCCCCCTTCCCAAGTTCCTCTAGACTCAATAGAGGCTAGTACGTTAACTAGTTCCCTAGAGAGGTGGTAGGGTCTTTTTCTCTGGATAGCTTCAAAAAGAGGCTGGACTGTTGTTCCAGAGTCTTCCAGGAAGGCTTCCTTGCTTCTTGATGGAGCTGCAAGGGGAACAGTGGGCTGATCTCAGCATTTTGAACTTTCCCATCGCTCTTCTAAGTAACCCTTTGTTCTGCCCTCAGGTTGCTGAATGAAGCAACAGGCTCCCTCTTGGATGATGTGCAGCTCGTGAACACTCTGCAGACCTCCAAGATCACTGCCACTGAGGTCACGGAGCAACTGGAGACCAGTGAGACAACTGAGATTAAAATTGACACAGCTCGGGAGGTGAGACCCACCTGTGGAATTTCATTTTATTTTTATTAATTTATATCCCACAGAGTGACAATGGAGATCCTGGTGCTGAGTGTGCTGTGGAAGGTCCCGAGTTACGTGGGGGTGCAGATACTGCTTGCCCAGTCCCCCCCCCCTTCCCAAGTTCCTCTAGAATCAATAGAGGCTAGTACGTTAATTTCTAAATGAAGGAAGGCATTCTGATAATTCATGAAGGGAAATCTCCAGACCTAGGGAAAGTTCCTTTTTTGCACTACAACTTCCAGAATCCCCCAGCCTGTTTGGCCAGTGCCCCAGCCTCCTCCTCCTCCAGCTGTAGCCCCCTTGCTGCTGCCCTTTTCCTGCTCACTGACTAACCAGGTGCATGTTCACTGCCAGGGCTATCGTCCATGTGCTCAGAGAGCGTCCATCCTCTTCTTTGTCCTCAATGACATGGGCAGGATCGACCCCATGTACCAGTTCTCCCTCGATGCCTACATTGACCTGTTCAACCTCAGCATCACCAAGAGCCACCGGAGTGCCAAGCTGGATGAGAGAATCCGCTTCCTCAATGAATATCACACTTACGCTGTCTACAGGTAACTTGGCCTGTGCAACTAGATAAACATGGCACACTACTCCTCTCTGCCACCATGATCCATCCAGATTTCACACCTTAGAAAGGTTATTTTTTAGGGACTATAGACCCTCAAATTCCTTTGCCTGGCTGGGGCATTTAGCCATAGTCCAAAACATTAATATGTCCAGGCTCTAATCCAGAGAGATAAAAATTTGCTCTTAAGGCCACCTTATCAGTCATCATTTCTCCTTTTCCACTATGTCAAGCAATCTGTACACTGGGGTCTCTTTCACTGGACAAGAAGCAAGTACAATGTTGCTAAGGGAGAGCAGTTCCTTGATTCTCTCCTGACTGCTCCTTCCACAAACAAGCAAAGGACAGGCCAGAATGCCTTCCAGACAGACACTAGAAGTGTAGCTTCAAAAGAGGAGCTAGTCAGTTCTATCCATCTCAATCCTTCCCCTCTCGCTTTGCCAAGGTATACCTGCCGGGGCCTCTTTGAACGACACAAGTTGCTCTTCAGCTTCCAGATGTGTGCCAAAATCCTGGAAGTCTCTGGCAACCTCAAGATGGATGAATATAACTTCTTCCTGCGTGGAGGAGTGGTAAGCACCAGATGGAGACATGAGGAAACAGCCGGCACTTGGCCTGGCCTGCAGAGATTTTAGGCTGCTGTGCTGTTAGGATGAGAATGCAGGCAAGAGCCAGACTGTCAGGCCTTGTAGTCTGGTATAGTTGACACAGACTGGCAGCAGTTTTTCAGGGTTTCAGAGAAGACTCTTTCCAAGTCCTAGCAGGAAATTCCTGAGACTGAACCTAGAACTCTCTGCTTACAGAGAATTTGGCAATCACATTGCTTACATGACAAGAGAACTTCTTTGATGTGGAACTCCCAATTCATGTTCTGTGGGGGCACCTTTTCTTTGGAGTTGTACCTGCTTTAAATTTCACATGAGCCAGAGCTAAACACATGGAAAAAGCCTGTCCTTCTCCTTTTACTGTTCAGTATGCATATTCTGTCTGACTTTGCCTTCTTTGACCCTCTTGTCCTTCTGTCATTGTCCTTTGCTTCCTTCTGCCCTCTGCTTTTTGCATTCTGTGGGATTAACAGTTGGGAAGAACCTTGATGCACAAAGGATGACCCTATGTGGTTCATCCAGCCCTCCAGTTCTGCTTCAGTGGTGAACTTTATCTAGGAATGGGTTACTACTGGAGCATGGAAATGTTATGCTTTTGGACTTGAGACTGGGGGATCCTAGAAGTTATAGTCCCAAAAAGTAATGTTTCTAAGCTCTGGTTTATGCCTATGCAAATGACTTCATGCTTGATCCCATGCTTATGTGTGGGAAGCCTTCTCCAATATGAGTTCTGCCATTTTGGAAGCCCCTGGGCATGCTCAGAGCTCCTTATTGGGGAACCTTTTTGTCACACTCTTTGCTAAGCAGAGCCTACTGATGTGAACTTCTGCTCTGTGTTTGTTCTGTGCCTCAGGACTGGCTGTAAAGAGGTGCATTGTTTTATGTCTACTTTTTGGTAAGAAGACACAGCACAGGTGTCTTACTGCTCGTGGAAGGTCTTGCTTTGTTAGGTGCAGTTTGGAGATTGCACAGTTAAAGATCAAGGCCTAAGAGAGGCAGGAAGACTCAGTCTTGCCTGCTGCTTGGATTTAATCAGCAAGTTGTTGCCCCAGATCTCACACTCATAAGTGTTCTGGCTTACTGCACTCCTTGAGCCCTGAGTAAATGATGCCACATTTGAAAATATGGAATGATGAAGTGACCTCTGACTCTTTGAAACCTCTCCAAACATCACTCTTGGAAATGCTTAGGATTCAGTCTTGGTAAACCTGCTACACTGGCAGAATTAGACATTGCTCCTGGATTCCTTATGGCTCTGCCTTCACTATCGCACACTCCTTCCAGGGCAGACTTATTCCCTGCAGAGGAAGCTGGGAAATCAGCTTTCAAAATCTTGCTAGACCTTACTTACAGACAGTGCGGGGCACTAAAGGACAGAAAGTAGCTTGGCTTTCTGTGAGCTGTTTTGTGAACTGGCCAGGAGGTTTCCCAGTCCCTGGGCTTTGTAATCTGAGATGTGCTTGGGGTGACAGCCAGGGGCTTAGAAGGAAGACCACAGAGGGAAAATAAGCCATCTGTGTGTGTGTGTGTGTGTGTGTGTGTGTCCATTACTTGTCAGCATATGTATTAGAGATATTTTGTAACACCTTAGAGACTAACTGAAAGAAAGTAAGAAGTTGGCAACATGAGTTTTCATAGGCTTCAGTCTACTTAAGATGCTTTTGGTGGAGCATTTGTCAGCATCTGGTGATCCCATGAGTTGCGTAGGGCTTTCTTAGACAAGGTATCCTCAAGTGTGGCTTTTGCCAGTTTCTTCCTCTGAAATAGAGCCTACAGCAAAGTATTTTTTGGTAGTCTTCCATCTAAGTGCTAACCAGGGCTGACCCTCCTGAGCTTTCATGATCACATGGGATCTGGGAAGACACCCCAGCTTCTTGCCAACTGGATTTATTTTCTGCTGCCTCATTTGGGTGGGGGTCCTTGGAGCAACAGCAGCTGAGAAATGACCAGAGGTGTGTTCCTCTTATGGGGCCAGTCTACCCAGGCTACTGCCTTATAGAGCTGGCCCTGTCAGCCTTTTGGTAAGAATTGCAAATGAAAGTGTGTGTCAGAGCCTGAGGTTTTCAGGCTTCTCATTATTGCATGCTCCATTCTTCCCCCTAAGGTAATGCTCTCCCCTCAAGGCAGTGATTTTTTAATATCTGACTCTCAAGAGGCTTTGGATTTCAGCTCCCAGAGGCCACTAGCAGCAGGGGAGTTCTGGGAGTTGAAGTCTAAAACATCTGGAGGTCACAAGGTGAGAATAACTGCCCTATGGGGAGCATTCCTTTCCTCTTGGAAGAAATGTAGGCAAAATGTAACTATTGGGCATATTTCAGGCATTCTTGGTTGTTTGGCAGATGTTTATTGTTGATGTGAGGTACCTGTCGCTTGTTTCCTTTTCTGTTTTTATGGGCATATATGAGACAGTGAAGTGCAGAACAGAAAAATAGCTTTGCAGTCCCGTAGTGCTGCAAACTCCAAACTAACAGACTTGGGAAATAAATAAGTAAAGCTTATATGCCAAACTGGCCCTTGCATGTATAGTATTTTGCCTTTAGGGTTACTTTCGAACTGTATGGATCATGTCTTTATTATAGGCCATTGACTTTCTATCTCTAAATTGATCTTTTTATTTAGAATATATTTATGCGAGTTCTACCTATTAATTTCCTGCCTCTGTAGGTTTGATGATGGCCAGCCCTGTGAGTTAGGTCTTGTGTTTCCTTCTTTCTTGTCATGCTGCAAACTCCACCTGCCTTAGCCTTAGCCCTGGCTCTGCCCCCACCTCAGCTACAGTCTCTGGTTAACTCTTCCTGCTGGGTTCATGGTCTTTCATTCAGAAACATTTCTTCACTCCTGGTTTAGACAAATCTTGACAACTAGGTGACTAGGACTTGCTTTGTGAGAAGCCCCAGGTCTTCAGCCATTCCTGTCTCTGGCCTTGGGCAGGAGTGGGCCATGTCCTCCTCTGGTCCTTTGGTCACTTGCTCTCCCTTTGTCCCTCCTTGTAGGTGCTCGACAGGGAAGGGCAGATGGACAATCCCTGCACAAGCTGGTTAGCCGATACCTACTGGGACAACATCACTGAGCTGGACAAGCTCACCAACTTCCATGGCATCATGAACTCTTTTGAGCAATACCCTCGTGACTGGAACCTATGGTACACCAGCTCCAAGCCGGAGAAAGCCATGCTGCCAGGTCAGACACCATACTGGGGCTGAGGGAGCTTTCCCTTCTTCCTGGGAAACTAGCTGGCATCTTGGTGGTCAATCCCAGCTAAAGTAGACCCATTCCATCCATGGTTTTAATGGTGAGTCAACACATAGGCAAATCTCTCATTCATCAGAATTTTAAATAAATTTAGGCTTTTGTGTGATTAGATTACATGAGAGAAGTTGAGTGCAGTTTGCTCCTTCCTCTTGTGTCTGGAAAAGGGGAAAGGTAGTTACCCACAGTCCTGTAAAGTACCTAGAACTCCTAAAAATGGCCAGCTCCAGGAACAGGTCCTAGGGCAAGTTGATGCCTCCACATAGCAAAGATGGGTAGGTGTCTGGGCATCTTGGTTCCAGTGATGACAGCTCTTGTTTTCCAGCCTTTCCCCCATCCATACACCCACTGTCTCCCCCTGCAGGTGAGTGGGAGAACTCCTGCAACCAGATGCAGCGGATGCTGATTGTCCGGTCTTTGCGTCCAGATCGTGTGGCTTTCTGCGTCACAGGATTCATAGTCTCCAACTTGGGCTCCCAGTTCATCGAACCACCTGTGCTTAACATGAGATCAGTGAGTGGATAACATTTCTGGGGCTGGGAAGGAGGGCACCCTTTTGTGTCATCCCTTCACGTTGTGGACTACAGTCTCTACAACTAGACTCTGAGACAGGACAACTGAGGGATGTTCCACAGTTTTGACCTACAGGAGCTGGTGAATCTAGTGTGTTTCTCAGAATTTACAACATGGAGGTAACACTGCTGCCTCCAAGCAACAAGTTACTCCTCCTGCGAATGTGGTTGTAACTTTGCTCCTTCTGAGAAGTAGTGTGACAGTTGCCAAGATGTTACTTGGAAAAGGAACCAATAACAACCATTCACATTGGGGGAAGAGAGTGTTTTAAATATAGTCTTCTTTTACCTCCAAACAAGGATCCTGCAAGTCTCAGCTTAGCAGAAGACCTGGCAACTTCTTGCTTCCCCTTTCCCTCTTCTTCAGAAAAATGCTTCAGCTTCAGACTGATGGGTTATACAATGCTGTAGGAAGTGTGGCATTCACACTTGATGGAGGACTAGCTAATACTGTCAAGATGGCAATGTAATGAGTAATGTTACAACTGGAACAAGCACCTTATCAAATTAAATTGCATCTGATGTGTATCATTACAAATTACTTTGAAATTGCAATGTTTTCAGCTCTACCAATATGTCCTCCTTCAGCCAAGGAAAGCAGAAATAATAATAATAACAATAACAACAACAACAATAATAACAATATTTATGACTTATATGCTCTGTCTTTCCACTAAAAAATTTGTATGTAAGGCAGTAAGCAAAGACATTTAAAAAGATTCAGAACAAATTAGAATCAGACCCAGCAGTTGAATAATGAAAATCCAGTAATCAAAGCTTGTTAGCTCTCCAGGTCATTGATTGCCTTTTCCATCTCTTCCTCCCCCCCCCCCCCCACTCAGGTGGTGGACGACTCCACAACAAAGACCCCACTGATCTTTGTGTTGTCCCCTGGTGTTGATCCCACGTCCGCCCTCCTTCAGCTGGCAGAGCAGTCGGGCATGTCCCAGCGCTTCCATGCCCTCTCACTGGGCCAGGGCCAGGCACCTATTGCCACTCGCATGATTAAAGACGGCGTCCGTCAGGGTGAGTGCCAAAGGAGAAAGGAAAGGCTGTTTCCCCCTCCCCTCCAGTTCATGGGAGATTCGTTCAGCCCTCTGGAGCAAGAGTGGAGAAAGTGTGGCCCATGCCTTGCATATGGTCCTTGGCCCCCACTTTAATAGTCTTGGAAACCCCCTACCAGTCCCCTAAAGCCCCTAAACATCTTTCAGTTTTGGGAAGAGAAGTTTTTTGTGACCTTTGGGCAATATTTGCATGAAAATTGTGCAGAAAGTCCCACAAACACACAAAAACAGGGAGTATTACCTCTATCGCAACCTCCAAAGTAAAACAAGAGAGAATGCCAGTGTTTTCAATCCTTCCCTTCTCAAAATGGTCACCAAAAGTGAAGTGACATAATTTCTGGTTGCCATTTTGAAAGGAAGTGTAATGAATTTAGGTGTGCTGTGGGGGAGGATGAAGCCCATGGAGGGGGCTGGGGGGAAATGGCACTCCCCTGCTGTAGAATTCCTTTTTTTTTTAAGTGGGGAGGCCATCCCTACCATCCTCTCTCTCTGTCTCTCTCTCTCTCTCTCTCTCACAGAGCCTTTTCATTCATAGTCCCTTCCTCAGCTTTCTGTGTCACAGTGCATTCCTTCCAGCTGCAGGTCCCTTTGGGCCTCTGCAGAATGCCCAAGTTTACCTCTTGTTTCTTGGCAGGTAACTGGGTCTTCCTGGCCAATTGTCACCTCTCCCTCTCCTGGATGCCTCAGCTGGACAAGCTGGTGGATCAACTGCAGGTAGAGGAGCCGCATCCGTCCTTCCGCCTGTGGCTCAGCTCAAGCCCCCACCCCGACTTCCCCATCTCCATCTTACAAGCTGGCATCAAGATGACAACGGAGCCTCCCACGGTGAGAGCAGAGGGCCAGGCAACACTAGAAGGGGTGGGAGAGGCAGGGCCAAGTCTCACTATTTCCTATTGTATCTAACCCATTTTCTGAATGCCAACTTAGGCTGAGGAAATGTCTTCACTTGTTTTTAGCTCCCTCCTCTTTTCAGCCCAAGTTATCTTTTCTCTCCTCCTTTCTTTTGCATTGGGAAGTTCATGCAAGATCAGTTTTCTGTGGAAGAGAGATAGATTCGGAAAAAATTCTCAAGATGTGCAAACACACAGCTTGAGAAGGGGCTGGTAGTAGGGTTACCAGGTGAGGGCTGCCCCAGGCCAAAAAGTGAGACCTTGTGATGCCATTGGCGGGAGGAGACCCCAATAATCTTAAAAGGGGCAAACCCCTCGTAATGTGATTAAACATGAGTCCTTAAGTCCTGGCAAGTCTAAGGTATGCCATTCAAATCAAAGCTACCCACTCTAACAGGCAAGGAAAATATGTGTACACACACTTTTCAAGACAGCACTTTTGCCCTGAGAGTTGTCACTCTTGCCCTGTGAACTGGAGAAACTGGGTCAGGCCTTGAGATCTGGGGAATCTAGTAAGTGGTTGGGTTGAATAAAGCACCAATGGTGTTAGAAGCCAGGCAGACTCATCACAATCCCCTAGATCTAAGAAGCTTGAGAACAGTACACAAAGCCACTCTCTTCCTCACTATCCCCATCATTCCCCTCCAGGGAGCCACCAAGAGACGTCTTCATTCCTGGGGAACAGGTAGCCAACCAAAGCAGGTTATGAAATGACCTCTTAATTTTTCCAGTTCATCAGCCTAAATTGCTGGTTTTCAGTTGAGGGAGACGATTCTGTCCATCTGCAGGGCAGGAAAAATAATCTAGTTCGGCTTTTTCCAGACCTTGCTTTTCCTTCTCAGCACTCCACCAAGTTCTGGGATTTGTCAGGTGTCTGAGGTCAGCTGTCTCTCTCATCCCTCACCCTTCTTCCCATGACAGGGCTTGAAAGCTAATATGAAGCGCCTCTACCAACTCATCACGGAGCCCCAGTTCAACCGCTGCACCAAGCCGACCAAGTACAAGAAGCTACTCTTTGCCCTCTGCTTCTTCCACAGTGTTCTGCTGGAACGCAAGAAGTTCTTGCAGTTGGGCTGGAACATCATTTATGGCTTCAATGACTCAGACTTTGAGGTGATGCGATTGGGAGGGAGGAGGAGGGGATGCTGAGCAGTTTGGGACAGCCAAAGAAAGCAAAGGGCAGGGTGTTGGCAGATTGTACCCTCCCTTGTAGAGTCTCAGGTCCAGTGTACCCAGAGACAATGCCCTTCAAACTGTGGTCTGTTGTTCCAGGAACTGACACTTAGTAGTAATAATAATAATAATTTGTATTTCCCCCGCCTCTCCCAGATGGATGGAGGCGGGATTACAACTCAGCAGTAACAATAAAATACAAGAATAACACATATAATTTCAAACATTAAAACAGTTAAAAACAGTGCAGTCAACATTTGTCTCCTTAAGGGTTGTCAGGGCAGAACTATCTCATGTCCTGAGAGTTAGGGGCTAAAACCTGAGGCCTAGGGACACCCCAATGTGATGTCACAGGGGAAAGCCCTGATAATGCTACAAGGATGCTTTCAGTGGGAGTCAGTCCTTGGTGAGGTCATGAAGCACGTACATTAAGCACTACCATAGCTGCACAGAGAATGCCATTAAAATTAAAAAAGAACACCAAGTCTAATAAATGAGGAATATAGTCTATATTCCATTTAATGCTGCTGAATATTGGTTACAAAAAGCAGTATCAGGGTTTTAAAAAAAATTTGGAGGACCAGTAGAGGGGATGCAGAAGAGGACCTGGGGGTAACATGCTGTTAGCAAGCTGTACCTTGTCCATCGCTACTTGAGAATATGATTCACAAACAAGTGTTATGAGTATTTGGGGGGTGGTGGGGCTGGCAGCAAGATAGGTGGGCAGGTGCTGGACAGGTGAGTTGTTGGAACATAGCTTGGTGTTGCTCCCAGAGTAAACAGCACTCAGAGGAAGGGGGTGAAAGACTGCCAGAGGTCTGCACAGTCCTCCCTAAGGATTCATCTCAGGCCAAAAGGCCTGCTCCTAGGCTGCCTGGAGAACCTCCACCAACTTTGTCCACCCAATCTCCTGAAGACCTGGTTCCGATTTAGCATGGATTTTTCTCCTCCCTCCTAGGTGTCTGAGAACCTCCTGAGCCTCTACCTGGATGAGTACGAGGAGACGCCCTGGGATGCCCTCAAATACCTGATTGCAGGCGTCAATTACGGGGGCCACGTGACAGATGACTGGGACCGCCGACTCCTGACCACTTATATCAATGACTACTTCTGCGAGCAAAGCATCGCCGCCCCTTTGTACAAGTTAGTGTGGAGGGAGCTCTGTCAAAAGTTTGGGGTCCTTGGAAGTCTGGAGGAAGGCTCCTAGAAAGCAGGATTCCATAGGGTCTGTTTTTGTGAGTGATAGGGAGCAGAGTAGAGAAGAGATTATTCCTTCTTCAGAAGATAATTTTTATTGGGGAGAGGTTAGTACAGGATCATTCTCTTGTATGGTTGTAAAAGCACTTTGCCCAGGTCTGAAATTCTTTGCTCATCTCTCCCCTGTTGTGCTGTACAACTGGAGTTCTTCTCTTGTTCTCCCTGTTAGTTATGTTGTCAGGAGATTGTTCTCTTGATCAAGAGAAGGTTGGGATGGGGATGAAAATGGAGTCCACAGCCCTAGGAACCACACGGTTCTTCTTCCACAAATTAATTCACCCACCTCAGAGCTGGTAGGCAGGATGATCATTTGTCCTGTCAAGCACAGGAGCTCTGCTTCTCTACTTTGTTCCTTTCTCCTTTGAGAAAATTCTGTCCTTTCTCTTTTACCTTTTCTTCAGGGTGAAACCCTCAGGGACTCTTTATTTTCCTTTCCAGCTGTTTTACAGCCATAGAATGGTTTCCTGGTACTGTGCTTTTTTTTTTATAGAGGCCTAGCATTAGAGAATGGTCGCTGAGAATACCTTGGTAGGGTGTGTCCTTGCAGTTCAGATTTGGTATACAAAGGGTGCACATGGGGAAGGAATGCTGTGGGGTAGTTGGGGGTGGAAGAATGTGGAAAGAAATGTCTTCATGGATGGCAGTAAAACTGGCCTTTACCTGCAGGCTCTCTGCGCTGGACGCCTATTACATCCCTAAGGATGGCAACCTAGCCTCTTACAAGGAATACATCACTCTACTGCCTGGCATGGATGCCCCGGAGGCCTTTGGCCAGCACCCCAATGCTGACGTGGCCTCCCAAATCACAGAAGCCAGAACACTTTTCGAAACCCTGCTTTCCCTACAGCCCCAGACAACACCCACTGGAGTGCCTGGGCAGAGCCGTGAAGATAAGGTACCAACCCCAGGGGCAGAATAGAAGTGGGTCAGTGTGGCATTAGGACCTTTTGCCATCCCAAAAGGAAGCACATTTCTAAAACAAGAAGTCCCAAGATTCAAGGCCTCTTATGTGAAAGCCTCATACCTTTCTAGTGGCGAGTGGTAGGTCTTGCCCCACAACACTGGGGATGACAATAAACCCTGTGCATCCTCAGAGGCATATCCTAGGGTTGTGATTTCACTCCTACAAAGGCTGATACTAAATCTTGCTGTTCTGATGTCAAACAGCACCCAGTCCCAGATGTAAACATCAGTGGTACTTGGTCCTTATTCATAGCCCTCACTATCCCTGCATTTTCCATCACTTGTGGGTAACCCAAAGTATACCTACTTTGGTCACGTCTGTCAGCTGAGTTTTGAGCATTCTGGGACAACACAAAGTTACCTTTGGAAGCTATGATTCCCAGGCTCTTATACCCCACCCAGCACAATAGTCAGTGAGCATGCTCACTTGGTAATTCTGGAAGTTGTTGCCCAAAAAGTAACTTCCCTATGCTTTGGAAAAGATAGAGAGAGAGTCCCTGTTCATGCAGCATGTGGTCTTGCCTGCTCTGCTAGGTACTGGAGCTCTCAGCTGACGTGCGCAGTAAGATCCCAGAGGAGATTGACTATGAGGGCACCAGCAAGGTCCTCTCCACTGACCCTTCCCCACTGAACGTGGTCTTGCTGCAGGAGATCCAGCGTTACAACTCTTTGCTGCAGGTCATCAGGTGAGGTGGGGAGGGCACTTCAGCCACAGCCCATGCCACCCTTGCCTCTCTTCTTTCCTCTGTGTGGGGAGCTGTGAGTTTCTTGGTCTCAGCTAAAGGACACAAGCCTAGAATCCGGCTTCCTTGGACTGACATTGGCTCAGCCTTCCCCCAAAGTCAGTGTTGACCTGTTCCTTGCTTGTAAAGAGAGAGTGAGGTGAGCAGTGTGTTCTCTGCCAGCAGAGATGGAGCCACTCTTTTCTCTTCCTCAGAACAAACTGAACTCCCTACCTGGAAATGTTGTAGCAGAAAGAGACTCTCTGTATGCTCAGAGGCACTTTCCCCTTCCTGAGTTGGCCTTTTGCAGGAAACCAGTTCTGGCCTGCATCCCTGTAACTTTTGCCTCATCCCTTTGTGTGACTCCCTTCCTTCTTTTCTGCCCCTATAGTTCCTCTCTGATAGAACTGGAGAAGGGCATCCAAGGCCTGGTGGTCATGTCAACAGACCTTGAGGAGATCTTCAACTGCATATTTGATGCCCGCGTGCCCCCCATTTGGGAAAGGGTAAGGCCCTAAGAGCTGCTGCTTCTTTCCCTCCCCTTTCTGTGGAGGTGGCATGCTCTCCCCTTGGCTACCAGGTAAAACCTGACAGAGATTTGGGACACGGACACAGGAAGGGCAAAGGGACCAATCCAAAGGCTCCAAGAGGTTCATCTTCTTGAAAAGGGTGCCTCTGGCACTTCCACCAGCACTGCTGGAACCTTGTAAGGCGAAACAACTCCTGTTTCTTCTTTGGTTTCTCAACACATTTTCCCTGGTTTTTTTAACCCCAGGGGCAATCTGTGTTTAAGAAGAGGGGTTTGCAGAATCCCTTCTGGGACCCACTAGTTTTCCCTTTCTCCTTCTCTCCTCCACAACCTTCTACTTCTGAGACAGAGATTTCCCACTAGGGAAACAGAAATAATTCATAAACCTCTTTTAAGGTAAAAAGTTCCCCCACTGAGGGAAAAGAAGGATTTCAAAAGCTGTTCTTCTGAGGTAAAAGATTCCCCAGCTACATACCAAACCTTTCCAAGTCACTGGAGTTGGGGGAGGCAAGAAGCAGTTCTTGTCAGGTAATAAACGGCTGGTGTCTTGAGAGAAGCACTTTGCCGGAGGTTTTTTTAATTTTTGTTTTGCAAGGCTGCAGTGGTGAATCCTCCCTTCTTTGGGGGAAATTGTCTGTCACATCCAGCTGTTTCCTTCCCCTATAGGCCTATCCATCCCAGAAGCCGCTAGCTGCCTGGACCCGGGACCTGGGCCTCCGCGTGGAACAGTTTGCCCGCTGGGCAAATACCGCTCACCCTCCCGTGCTTTTCTGGCTCTCTGGTTTTACGTTTCCTACTGGGTTCCTGACTGCTGTGTTGCAAGCTGCCGCTCGCCAGAACAATGTAGGAAATGTTATGAGGAAATGGGTAGTGGGGTGGGTGAATGGGAGAGCTCTTAGTTATGGGGTGTGGCAAAATGGGGACATTACTCCCCCAAATAGGAATTCTACACCCCCACCCCCCGTTCCTTCATTACCCCAAATTTTAGCATTGCAATTACTTAAAACTTCACTCAAGTGTTTAGAAAAATACAGTTTGGGGCATCTAAAGGAAAGAGGCAGGCAGAGTGACCAAGAGAATGCAAACACAGCAAACAGAAAAGTTCTAGGTATTTACAGTTATCTGTGTCTCACTCTCTCCAATGCTATAAATTTGGGTGCTGAAGGAAAATTTCAGTGGGGCAGCAAAAGTCTTATTTCGGTAGGGGATGTGCTATCTTTACTTTGCCCCTGTCCCCATTGCTACAGCCCCAGAGGTTTGTAATGGGAGTTTATCAGACAAGGGAAATTGGAAGTATAATCCAATGGCAATCTGAACGCAATCATTGGGTTTCACATTATTGTGTGATAGCCTACTACACACAAATTCGGGCAATGGGAAGTCAGTCCAAGCACAATCATGGGGTGTCACGTTATTGCATGACAGACTACCACACGCAAATTCGGGCAATGGCATGCTATTTTCGGGCAATGAGAAGCCAATTCAAACACAATTCACATTCACGTAAATCCACTGAACTAGCGAATTCACGTAAATGCGTTCTGGACCCACTTTCTTTTCATTCAAAATTAAGAGATATTCCTCAGTGTGATAAAGTCCATGGTCTAAGGAAGAAGCTGATGGGGAGGGGAGCAGGGCCAAAGGGCCCTGCGTGTCTCTTTACTATTACCTTGAAACGGGATCTGTGTGTCCGGCTGCGGAGATAGGACAGGAAGGGGAAGCGAGGCTGAGTGAGGGAAGCTGAGGCCTGTGATTCCTCACAGTCAGACTTTGTGGTTCAGGCTGCAGGTAGGAAGGAGAAGGACTAATGGTGAGAGCCAGCGCACTTGTATTCTCAAGGATAGAAAGCTTCGGGGTGGGCTACTCTCAGCATCAGTGCTGGGGACCCCTGGATTGTGGAGGCATCTCACTTTCCTCCTCACTTTGTTCCTTTTAGATCTCAGTTGATACTCTCTCTTGGGAATTCATTGTCTCCACTGTAGATGACAACAACCTGGTGTATCCACCCAAGGTAGGTGTGCTCCCTCTTTTGTGGAGGGTTATGGATTGGGACCTTCTGGAAGCTTGTGCCCAGACTTCAGCCCTCCTTCTTCTGTCTCTCCTCCCACCCCACCTGCCCTCCTGCCACTTCCCAACCCTCAGGAAGGAGTCTGGGTCCGAGGTCTCTACCTGGAGGGTGCCGGCTGGGACAAGAAGAACTCCTGCCTGATGGAAGCTTTGCCCATGCAACTGGTCTGCCCCATCCCCACCATCCACTTCAAACCAGTGGAGTACAAGAAGAAGAGCGGCAAAGGTGGGCCTGGGAAGGCTGGAAGAGAGGAAGTTGTAGAGTAGCCTGGAAGAGAGGAGACAGGGAGACAGTGGCCTGCTTTGGCCCATGTTGTTTCTTATGACTGGTAGCAAATGGGTCTCTCCAGAGACGCCAGGCAGGGGCCTGATCCCATCATCCAGACCATTGTACTTGCCAGGCAGGCATGGTATCACTGGGTGATGCTCCCAGCTTTGAAGTCGGGAGAGGCAGAGTTTGGAAGACTTGCTCTAGTAGGCTACAATGAGTTGTAACCTCCTAAAGGAAATTTTCTCCACCAGCCATGCTGGATGGGAAATTAAAGGAGTTATAATCCAAAAAAGGTACTTCTGTAAGCTCCAAGAAGCCATTTGTCCATGGGAAATTCTGGGCCAGATTCTGACCAAAAACAGTTGTTTTCCTTCACTGTGCTTCTTAGTTCTGCTGCCAAGCAGCAGCTGCCACATCCTTCCCTGGCGCTGCCTGAGGGCCTCTTCTTGTTTTCTCTGTCTCCAGGGATGTACTCCTGCCCTTGCTACTATTACCCTAACCGGGCTGGCACTTCCGGGCGGCCCTCTTTTGTCATTGGCGTTGACCTGCGGTCCGGAACAATGACCTCTGACCACTGGATCAAACGGGGCACTGCCTTGCTGATGAGTCTGGATAGCTGAAGATAAACCTCCCCTTTCTACTTCTCCAGGAAAAAAACTTTCCTCTTTTGACTTTTCCCTGATTTATTTCCCCCTGCTCCCATTATTGTTCTAGTTAAAATTAAATAGTTATTTTGTTCAATGCATTTGTTGTACATCATGTGTATGTTATTTGGAAACCTGTGCTGAGGTGATACATTGGAATTGCTGTTTGTTTTTTAAAAGCACCCCACAAAACTCAGAAAAGCTTCTTTGGGGTCTGCAACTCCCAGAATCCCCCAGGTATGATGGGATTCTAGGAGCTGTAATTCAAAAGAGGAACTTTCCCAAATTGCATTTAGCTGGGGGAAAGCCCACTCTAGTTTTGTTACATCACCAGCATGAATTCCAGTATGAGGCATCCATGTAAAATCTGGACAGCGAAGAAAGAGGATAAGAAGAGCATCAACTCATTTAAAATATGGTGCCAGAGGAGAATTCTGCAGATACCCTGGACAAAATAGATGTGTTGGTTCGAGAACAAATCAAGCCCAAACTCTCCCTAGAAGCCAACATGACTAAATTGAGACGATGGTGCTTTGGATATATCATGTAAAGACGTGACTCATTAGAAAATACAGCGATGCTTGGTAAAGAGGAAAAGAGGAAGAGCGCATGGCAGGTGGATTGACTCAATCAAGGAAGACACGGCAACGATCCTGAGTTTGCAAGACCTGAGCAGAGCTCTTGAAAAGAGGGGGACGTGGAGGGTCTCTCATTCAGAGGACTGTCACATCAAGCAACTTAACAGTCGACAACAACATTCTGCCCCATAATGACAGCTCAACCCCCACAATGTGTGGCTGCAGAGTGGAGGCTAAATGTGGGCATCCTCCATATGCAGAAGAAGACCTCCTGCATTTCTGTGGATGCTGGTGAGAGGGGGAGATGTTTGAGAAGCCTGGACCATTCGTGAGCCCTTCCTAGCATCATTGCCATTTGTGCTGGAGTCTGTGGGATAAAAGTGTGGCTCCAAAGAACTTGCTGTTGTGCGCAGAGAGCCTAGCAGGCCTTGGGAACAGAGGAAAGGAAATACCTTTCGGGTGACACACAACCCCATGGCTCTCAGGCTGCAGGCCAGAGAGGAGCCAGTGTGTCTCAGGCTGGCAGGCAACTGGTGGTGATGGGGAATTGGGGAGGAAAGTGCCCCAGAAGGAACTGGGCAGCAAGGGAGGCTGCATGGAGAAGAAGGGGCTCTCAGGGAGGGTTTCTGGACTTGAGCAAAGCTGCTGTGCAGGGCAGGGGAACAAGACCTTGCAGGGGAAGGAGGGCAGCTGGTATGACTGGGAACAGGAGAGGCTTTTTCTTGGGTGGCACAATTTAGTTGGAGGGGGCACATAGGAACCCTAAACGTATTGCTTCTGGGAGCATTTAAAGTGGAAGCATACAATTGGAGGGGAGAACAGAGTTGCCGAGCCCTGAATGTGACAGGGGCTGCATCTGCACTGTAGAAATTACGCAGTTTGACACAAACCTCCATCCTGCGGGATCCTGGGATTTGTAGTTTCACAAGGTTTTTAGCCATCCCTGCCAAAGAATGCTGGTGCCTCACCACATCACAGGACAGAGCCATGGCAATTAAAGTGTTGTCAAATCTAGATGTACTCTGCTTCTTTCCCCTTTGGTGCCCTGAGCAAGCCAACTCCAGTGGGTCAGTCTAGATCAGTGGTTCCCAACCTTCCTAATGCCGCGGCCCTTTAATACAGTTCCTCATGTTGTGGTGACCCAAACCCATGAAATTATTTTTGTTGCTACTTCATAACTTTAATTAAATAGGTGTTTTCCAATGGTCTTAGGCGACCTCCATGAAAGGGTCATTTGACCCCCAAAGGGGTCCCGACCCACAGGTTGGGAACCACTGGTCTAGATGATGGTAGGGTGCCCCTCCTGCTTCATCCCTTCCCCAAATCAGGAGGAACCAATGAGAGGGGGGGGAAGGAGACTGAGCTATCTAATTTCTCTCCAAGCCCCCAGAGGCCTGTTCTGCACAAGCAGCCCCAGCAGCTTCCTTGCCCCACAGGAGACAGGGTGCCTTCTCTGGGGCAAATAGAAATCCACTGCAAGCAAAGATGGTGGTGGTGGGGGGATCCTTTGCATAGAAAGGGTTTGTGGGGGCAGAAATCCTTTGCATTTAAAAGTGTGTGGGGGGGATAAATTCTTTGCATGCAAAGATGTGGGGAGAGAAATATTTGCATATATAAATGAGGGGGGGCTGACCCCTTGTGTGTAGGGAGAACTACATACAATGGGGGTGGGTCGGTGGGAGAAACCCTTAACATACAAGGATAATGGGGGAATCATTACATGCAATGGTAAGAAGGAATCATTTCTATGCAGAACTGTGGGGAAAGAAATCCTTGCATGCAGTGGAGTGTATGTGGGGGGGGGGGATCCTTTGCATGCAAAAGTGGAGATAAAGAAGTCCTTTACGCTGGAAGGTGGGGGGGGGGAATCCTTTACATGGAAGGTGGTGGTGGTGGTGGTGAGATCCTGACGAACGGAGTCCTCTTTCCCATATCCCCCCCCCCCCCAAAAAAAAAAACCTTAGCAGTTCCCTTTCTGCAGGTAATGTTGGTTTCTCCTCCAAATCTTTCTTTCTCTGAACCCTGTCTGGTTCACCCCCCCCCCTTTTTTTTTTCTTGGAACAGTTTGGGGGGGATCTCGCCTTAAGCTGTTTAGCTTGATGTGTGTGTGTGTGTGTGTGGTGTTGGTGGTGGGGGACAGAGGACCCACACAGCTTGTGTGTGGCTGGAAAGGGGAGATCTGGTGTGTGTGCGCCTGTGTGGCTGTAAGGTTTTTCTGGCTGCTTTTCCTGGCTTTGTTATCTGCTGTGAGAAGAGAAGTGGAGGACTGGGGTGAGGGAACCCGGTCTGGCACAGGCCTAGCAGCCGGCGGTTCAGTCCACTCCCAGCCTCCCTGTTCACCTCGCATGCCACCCGAAAGAGGGACCTTTAAAAAACGAACAGAAGGCAGAGCAGCTGGCCCGGGTTTCAGACAGAAGACGGATGGACGGACATTCTTCCAGCAGCAAAGACAGTCCTGCCACTGCCGCTACCACTGTGGGATCTGAGCAGAGCCTCTTTGCCTTTTGAAGAAGAAGAAGAAAATCTTCAGAGATGGACAAACTGGACTTGACTGACCTGTTCCAGTTGTGCTAAAGGAAATCAAAATCAGAACACCGGGGCTAAGCCTCTCTGGTGGCAGGCCTGGCCCCCTAAACCCACGTCGCCCACATCTGGTGCGGAAAAATGGGTTGGAGGTCGCTGAGACCCTCACCCACCCAAAAATCCTGCCAGTGATGACTGTGTCATCACCATCACCTTGCTGGGTGTCAGGTCCTGGCTGGGGTTGAACATTCCCACAACCACACACTCAGGCAGCTGGAGGTCGCAGAGACAAGTTCTGGTGTGTGGATCGAGGTGCACATGGAGTCGTCCCGGAGTCTCCGGTCCTAACAGTTGAGGCCAAACTGGGACCAGAACTCACTGGGATAGACATCTGGATGCCGAGTTGGAGCCGGTTGCATTGTCCATGTCTCACTCTAATTGTGTGAGTGCAGCCACCTTCAGCACTCTCCGCCAGCGGTGAAGTAGAGACAGGGGATCCAGCTTTCTTGGAAGTGAAGACCCCAATTTCTGGGGGGCAGCCTTTTCCTCATTGGTATAAATGGGGGAGAAAAAGCCTTGTCATTTACACTGAACCTAGCCCTTATGGATTTGGACTGAGTCACTGCTGCATGAGGTCCTAGATAGGAACAGGAGTCTGGAGCAGAATTGCAAATACCCTTGGGTATTGACTGCCTTGATGTCTTTTCCTGCCGTCAGGGGAGGCAAATTTGGCAGAGCGTGGTGCCTTATGGTCCTGCTCAACTTTTGCACACAAACTCTAGCGTAGCAATGTCGGCTGTACCCTAAATCTTCTTTTATTTTAACTGACACACACACACACTGCAAAAAGGATATTGCAGAAAAAAATGGAGAGCAAATAATCCAGAACAAATCTGGAGGATTACTGAGATTTTTTAATTTGGGGGAGCTGTTGCATTTAGAATACGGGGATGCATATGTTTATAGGCAGAGGTGTATGCATGCAAATATTGGGAGAGTACCTGAGATGAACAGAGCAAGTTTGTTCTGAACAGCAGTGACAGAAGTAGGAATTGAGTTTTGGAAGGCTGTTGGGGGCCAGGAAGAAAGTTGTGCGCCTTCCTGTATTAAGAGTGCGGATGCAGATTTAATCCTGTTTTGGAAAATGCCAATGCTTTTGTCAACCAAGGGGCCATTCAGACTACAATTTAACCCGATTCCAGATTCGAATTTTGCACGTGAAGTTCATATTGGGCCCGATTCCATCACAATCCATGTCGAGGCTTGCACAAGGAAATGCCCCTTACCCCGGGGTATCCAGATTCGGGCTAAAATCCGTCTTTTCCCAAAAGACCCGGGTTCTGCAAAATATGAACTTGCCCTCGATCATGTTCGGGGCAAATTCAGGAAGGGATTAGGGTCGGAGGGCGGGCTGAGGGCAGAGCATTCCCTCCCCTCATCCGAGGGGAGGAGGAGGAAGAGAAAAGAGCCGAAGGACTGGAGGCTGAGAGGAGACAAAAGGGGAAATCAGGGTGACTGACAGGGGCTGTAAAGGGCTGTAAGAGGGAGAGAGGAGTGGAAAAAGTGGAGGAGGAGGAGGAGGAAGGAGCCCTGGGAATAAGGGAGCCATGAAGGGCATCCTATAATGGAGCAGGAGGAGGAGGAGTATGAAGGAGCCGGGGCAGCTTGGGAGGGGAAGGTCAGAAGAAAAGAGGAGGAGGAGGATTGCCCAGGGAAATAAGGCTGTGGGGCTAAGCTGGGGGATGTAGGGAAATGGATGCAGCAGAAGCAGCCTCTTTTGACAATTTATGTGCATGATTTTTTGGGGTGACATGTCTGTGTGCTTGCTTGTGCTTTATTTCCTCTTGCTCCTGGATTATTATTATTATTATTATTATTATTATTATTATTATTATTTAGTGTTATATGCAGATGCTACAGTCAGAATGCCTGTGCTGCATTTCCCCTTTATTCCCAATTGATTCCATGGGTTAGAGCATTCCCTCCCCTCATCGGAGGGGAGGGAGAGGAGGAAAGAGCCCAGGGAAAAAGGGTGGATGCAAAGGGTGACAGGAGGCAAAAGGGGACTGGGCTGCAAAGGGCTGGGGGTGGGGGGGAGATGGAGAAAGTGATGGAGGAGGAGGAGGAGGAGGAAGAGGAAGAGGAGGATAGCCCAGGCCGGGGGATGTAGGGAAATGGATGCAGCAGAAGCAGCCTCTTTTGACAATTTATGCGCATGATTTTTTGGGTGCTTGCTTTCCTCTTACTCATGGAACTTAAGAGCCATTATTATTATTGTTGTTGTTGTTGTTGTTATATGCGGATGCTACAGGCACTTTCCTCCCTTTTTTATTTTTTTAAAATTAATTTTGACAAAATATGCGCACGTTTTGTTTTGTTTTTTCTTGTGGCAGATATATATTTATATATAGATAGAACGTGGCTGGCAGCTTGTTCCCTTTCCGTTTCATTTGCTGGCTTCCAGCAAAGGGGAAATGTTGCAAATGGGCTAGCCTTTTTTTCCCCTTTGCGAATCAATCCAAAAATGCGAATGTTACATTTGTTGCTCTTGTCAATTAGGCAACTGGCAAAACAATACATGCTTTTGCAAGGAATTCAGGGGCAGCCCTGAATTGCTTTTAAAAGCAAAAAAGAATGCAAGGCAATTGCATCCTTTTCTGGCATTTCCGAGATGAGGAATTTATTATTATTATTATTACTATTATTATTATTACATGTGTAAGAGGCAATCTGGGGTGGCAAGGAGTGGGGGATATAGGATGCATTAACTTGCATTTTGAGGTTGAAAATGGGGCCAAGGGCAGATCATACCCTGCACTCATCCAAATGCCCCCACACACACAAGAGAGATTTTAAATTGACAAAAGGTGCACACTTTGGGGCATTGTGCATGGCTCTTTAAAAAAAAGGAGGGGGAGTACACTTCCAATGCCCCTGCAAACGTCACCTATGACAATTGCTTGATTGACAGCAGGCGCCCTCAAGTTAAACCCGATAAGGCATTCGGGTTAAAATGCCCCTCAATCGTAGTGGGCACTCGCTAACGGAGAGATTCGGGGAAGGGGCATCCGGATCTACCCAGTTCCACCCACATTAACTGAGCCAGTGGGAATGGGGCCGAAAAGAAAATGTGGATTTAAGAGCATTTTTTGAACTGGACGGAACTGTGGGACAATAATTGAAGCACGGGATGTCACTTGGGTTTCTCTTGGGAGGTGAGGGTGAGGTGGAGTAGATATGGAAAGATACAGAAAGATTTGGAAAGATGGATGGGCCATGGATGAGAAGTTAGGGATCTACATGAAGGGTCCGATTGCAATATGGCATAAGCTGTGGATGGGGGGGGGGGGAGGCACAGAAGTCGGGTGAGACTGTTTTAACTTTCCCTTGTGCATCCCTTTTTGGTAGGAGTTGGCAGCGGGGGAGTAGCATTCCAGGTGATTGCTAGCTGGGTTTTGAAACACAATCCATATGAATTTGAGGGTTTTTTTTTTTTAAATGGAGGGGTGGCAAGAGAAAGATTTAAAGATAATTTGGGTCTATGCATCAAGCAATTGAAATTCAGTTTGTTTAGGATCATGGAATTTACTTTCCGGGTTTTTTGTGGATTTTTCGGACCATGTGGCCATGTTCTAGAAGAGTTTATTCCTGATGTTTCACTGGCATCTTCAGAGAATGCTTATTTTCTGGCTTGGGCTTGGCCCTAATGAATGCAAAGCACTAGCAAAGTCAAGAGGGCTTCTGAACATGTGCGGAGTGTGTTTTGGGTACTGCTGAATAATCGCAATCAGACTTTCACTCTTGAAGTGGGGGCAGGTCGGTGTCAAGATGATTTGGGACAGCTATATGTGTATATCAAGAGAGAGGGGTGGAAAGGAGAGATGGCTAACAATTTTTGAGAAGCTGATGATGGGAACAAGGGGAGGAGGACCACCACCATCACCCCTTACACCAAGGAAACCCTCTCTCTGTTGTCAGACCCTTTCCTCGCACTGTGCGCCTGGCCCTTTAAGATTGCCCAGGTGAGACGGGCTAGGTGTGCTCTCAGGAGGGTGGCATTAACCAACCGGATGACAAACGGGTCAGGCAAGGGGGCCTCTTCCAGCCCAGAAAAAAAAGGAGATTGCCTTGGAAGGGTGCAGGTGAGACAAAGCAGTGGGTTTTTCTGATTTATTTATTTATTTATCTTTATGCATGCATTTTGTTTTCAAGGATATTGTCCTGTCTTTGTGTTTCAGCATGAAACGGGGGGGGGGGGGGGGGAGGGATCACCTTTAAAAACTGATTTGTTGCGACTAAAATAAATCAGTTAGTATTAAAGGAGCCGTTAGATTCCTTCTGTCCCCACACACCTGCCCCACGGCTTGCTCACATACTTTGTTGTATAGTATACTTGATCTCCTTGAAATCTGGGGGGGGGGTATTTTTTGGTTTGTAAAGGTGAGACTAGGGGCTTGTCTGTCTGACTGAGGACTGCCTTATCTTAGGCCGGTTACAGACCAGCACTTTAGTGCGTGACGAGCACGCACTAGGGTTACAAAAGGGCGGTGCTTCCGCACCGCCCTAACCTAGTACATGCTCGTCACGCACTAAACGGCCGCTGCCGTGAGGACGTCACGGCCGCGCCGCCTCTATACGGGGCAGCGCAGACGTGACGTCCTTGCTCCGCGCCAGGGCGCTTAGTGCGCCCTGAACACGGAGCAGGAAGGAGCTCCGTTTCGGAGCTCCTTCCTGGTTTAGTCCGCTGGGCGCAGCCTTCAGACGGCTGCACCCAGCGGACTAAAAGAGAAAGGGGCCAAGCGGCCCCTTTCTCTTCTCCCCGCCGCCGCGGGGTGTCCTTGGGGCTTGAAGCCTCAGGGGCACCCCTTTTCAGGCTGCGGGGAAGCGGCGTTTTGCTGCTTCCCCGCAGCCTGAAAAGCGGCGGATCGGGGCCTCAGCGGCTGCTGTTCTGGCCACTGAGGCCCCGATACTCCAGGGAAAGGGGCGGGTCCAGACCGCCCCAAATGGGTGGTCTATAACCCGCCTTAGTAAAGTTGTCAACCTTCCATGGATAAAAGATAGGCACTGTTAGCTGCACGGGGCAATGATTCGAAAGGTGACTGGACACACTTTCATCTGTCCATTGTGTGTGTATGTATGTGTGTGTGCGTACACACACACACACACACACACACACACACACACACAGGTTTATTCTCTCCAAGTTTGCATTTTTGTTATTGGGGAGCTGCAAAGTTGACAGTGGTGATGTTTTGCGGGTGGGGGTCATATGGGGTCATAAAATAAGGTCCCTGGGTATGAATGGGGATATCCTCTCCTCCCTCCCCCCCCACCGCTGCTGCTTTCCTGACACCCGCATCACATGGTTTCCTAATGGGTTGTTATTATTATTATTATTATTATTATTATTATTATTATTAACCTTTATTTATAAAGCGCTGTAAATTTACACTGCGCTGTACATACAATCTTTTTAATTGGACGGTTCCCTGCCCTCAGGCTTACAATCTAAAAAGACATGACAAAAGGAGAAGGGAGTGGTGGAGGGGGGAAGGGGCCTGTCTAGTAGGATAATACATATAAAATACAAAGCAATACAGGAAATGATTCAATAAAACAGACAACAAAGAAACATCAAATAGCAAGTGACAGTTATGCAATGCCTGGGAACACTTCTCTGAACAGGATGGTCTTCAACTCCTTTTTGAAGCTGGTTAAAGAAGTGATGGCTCTTGCTCGCGGGGGAAGAAGGTTCCAGGAGTGAGGGGCAGCGAGTGAGAAGGGGCGAATCCTAGATGGGGCAGAGGAAATCCTGGGCTGGGACAGCAGACCTTGACTACCAGAACGGAGGGCCCTAGTGGGAAGGTGAGGAGAAATAAGGTCTGATAAGTAAGGAGGGGCCAGTCCATGGAGGGCCTTAAACGTTGACAGCAGGAGCTTATACTGAATGCGGAAAGGAAGGGGGAGCCAGTGAAGGGATGCCAACACAGGAGAGATGTGGTCAGAGCGGTGGGTGGATGTGATAATGTGTGCAGCTGAATGCTGGACAGAAATTAGAAGACGGAGGTGAGAAAGAGTAGTAGGATGTTACAGTAATCAAGTCGTGAGACCACTAGGGCATGGACCAGGATGTTGGCAGTAGAGGCGGAGAGATATGGTCGGATTTTGGCAATGTTGTACAAAAAGAATCTACAAGCCTTGGCTATGGTCTGGATCTGAGGGATACACGACAGAGAAGAATCAAAGATGAAACCAAGACTGCGGGCTTGCTGGACTGGTTGAATAGAAATGTTGTCCACAGAGACAGAAAAGGAGTGTTGAAGGGTGGACTTAGGAGGAAAGACAAGAAGCTCCGTCTTGGACATGTTGAGCTTCAAGCGCCGATGACGCATCCACTGCGAGACAGCTGTGAGACGAGACGAAACTTGCTGTTCAAGCCTTGGAGAAAGGTCGGGGATGGAAAGATACAACTGGGTGTCATCGGCATACAGATGGTAGGAAAAACCAAAAGAGCTAATGAGTTTACCTAAGGACAGTGTGTAGAGAGAAAACAGAAGGGGACCCAGAACAGAGCCCTGGGGAACTCCAACAGATAAGGGAACAGGAGATGAAGTCTGACCACCTGTGACCACTGCAAAAGATCTGCCAGACAAATAAGATCTAAACCAGTCGAGAACAGAGTCTGAGAACCCAAGGTCAGAAGTATGTCAACTAGGAGACAGTGATCAACAGTGTCAAAGGCTGCAGACAGATCAAGAAGGATGAGAACAGAGTAAAGGCCATTAGCCTTGGCCTGTAAAAGGTCATTGGAGAGCTTAGTGAGAGCTGTCTCTGTGGAATGCCTAGGGCGGAAACCAGACTGAATCCTTCCTCCCTTGACCAAAACAAGCTGTGAAGCTGATGGGTGGATGAATTACACCAAGCAGCCTCCCAGTTGTTGTTCTGAGCTAAACAGCCAGTACCAGATTGAACACACTAGCAAGGCTTGGCTAGGGTTCTCCTTGCATCAGGCAGCAGTTCCAAAATTCAGCATGTGTCTGAACTTTAAGCTCCCACCCATTATTCACAGTTGTTCATTGAAAATAAGTGTACAAAACATGTGGAAAAACTGATTCATAATGACTTAAAATAGTGATCTCATAGTCTTGGGTGGGGCAGCAGAACACTAATTCCTTGGGGGAAGAAAGAAGCTGACTGAGTTTTATTTCCTTTCTGTTACTATTCTTCATATTTCATAATGGGAGTTTAAAATGTTCTCCAGTTCTACTCAGTTATCCATCAAGTATATCTATAGTATAAGTCACTATAACTATGTTAGTTCTAAAAACATATCCAGGGGGTAGCTGTGTTGGCCATACAGCAAAGTTCAATAACATAAAAATTCTACAAAACAATGAGACCTTCATTAAACTAACCAAAATGCACAAAGTATATGTTGCAAGCTTTCAAAGCTCTGCCGGCTTCCTCCACCGAAGCGTTTTAAAAAAAAGGGCACAAGGCTGCATTTTGCCAAGACGCTGTTGTTAGTGAGATATTCAGGCAGTGGCCAGAAGGCCACTCCTTCTGGCCATTCTGGAAGACAAAGAGTTATAAAGTCCAGGAAATAAAATGTAAACTCCATTAGCAACACAAAAAAATACTTTGAGATATAGGTTGCCTCTGTCCTTTGGGATAGCAATAGCAGCTTCAGTTATATACCACTTCATATTGTACTAAGCAGTCTCTAAGCGGTTTACAATTGTAAGCTAACTGCCCCCATCAAGCTAGGGGTTCTCATTTTAGCAACCTCAGAAGGATGCGAGTCTACAAGCCTCCTTGTTAACCTGAAAACATTGAATTTACTTTTTCACTGTTTATAATGGGTTTGGGGGGGGGGCTTTTGTCTACTTTTGGCCCCATGCTCTTCCTGAGCACATGGTCTGGGAAGGGGGGGGGCTTTTGCTGAGCTACTGCTCTGATTAGCGGAGGAGCTACCAGCAACTAACTCTCCAGTCCCAGAGAGTTTTTTAGGAGAGTTTGTTGGGTCAAAGGTGAGGGTCAGTTGTGGGAAGGCTGGTTGGTTTGTTTCGGGCCCAGTGGAGGGGTGCTTGTGTGAACAGTAGTGTCCATTGCTTTATTGTAGTTTGGTGACCTTTTGTCTGTTGGGTCAAGGGTGAGTGTTTGCGTGAGCTGAGTGGAGGAGTGATTGTGTACTCCAGGGGTAGGCAACCTTTTTGAGCTGGGGGCCGGGTTGCTGTCCCTCAGACAACTGGGGGGCCGAAGCGGGGGGTGGAGCTTCCACCCTCTGGGGGTGGAGCCTCATGCCAGGGGTGGAGCTTCCACCCTCTGGGGGCGGAGCCACACACAAGGGGCGGAGCTTCTGCCAAAGCCCTGGAGGAGGAGGAGGAGGAGGAGGGGTGTGCTGACTGATATCATCATCATCATCATCACCACTATCATTGTTAAAGCAGACCTTTCAGCAATAAATGCATCGAAAATACACAGAAATGCACTTTGGAAAGTCACACTGTCTCACCTTCAGAAATAATAAAAATACTGAAATAAAATAAAAAAGCAATAATAAAATACAGTGGTGCCTCGGGTTACGAAATTAATTGGTTCCGCTGTCAATTTCGTAACCCGAAAGGCTTTCGCAAGCCGAATCCCCATAGGCGCTAATGGGGAAAAGCCGCGATTCCGTGTGAAATCGCGCAGAAAAGCACCAAAAGTTTTTTCGTAACCCGAAAAAACTTTCTTAACCCGGAACAATAATTTCCTATGGGTTTTTTTCGTATCCTGAAAATTTCGTAACCTGGGTATTTCGTATCCCGAGGTACCACTGTACTGAAATAAAAAAACAAAAATAAGTATTACATATTTTTAAAAATTAATTTAAAAAATCCAAGGCAGGCCTGAAATGACTCACCTTTCCAATTCCTCCTCTCATCCTCCTCCTCCTCCTCTTTCTCATCCTCCTCCTCCTCCGCTTTCTCATCCTCCTCCGCTTTCTCATCCTCCTCCTCTTGCTCCTTCCCGGCCTGAGCGGAACCTAGGCCCCAGGCAGGCCGGGGGGAGAAGACAGCGAGGCCGCTGGCTTCTCTCTCGGCCTGAGTGGAGCCTAGGCTCCAGGCAGGCCGGGGGGGAAAGCCAGCGGCGACCCCGGCTTCTCCCTCGGCCTGAGTGGAGCCTCCTCCGCCCCAGACCTCGCTGTCCTCCTCTTCCTTCGCCTCCTCCTCACGGCCATGCGTGGTGGAGGAGGAGGATGGCAGCGAGGCACCCGCGGGCGCCCGGAGCGGCGCCCAAGCTGCGGCGGGGCGGCAATCGGCGGCAGCAATCGGCGGCAGGACCAGGCTGGGGCCGGTCCCGCTGCCTTGGCGGGCCGGATGCGGCCCGCGGGCCGTAGGTTGCCGATGCCTGGTGTATTCCTTAGTACTCTCTTGGAGGTAGGGTTGCCATAAGTCAGGACCTCCAAACCCGGGACAAATGTAGGACAAATGCAGGACAACATTTTCAAATGTAGGATACATTTTTTAAAATGGAGGACACACGAAAAAATTGAGGCTTTTTTAGAAATGTTCGTATAAATGCATGTTTCTTAGGCATGATCAAAATGGAGGACGTTTTGACATTATTCGTAGACAGATCACGGAAATGTACTTCCCTTTCTGGCCGCCCCCCTCTCCCCATTCCAAACAGCACATTTGGGCATTGAACATGGCTTTATTTTAACATTGCCTCTTGCATATTTCAGAGGCTTATTCCACAACCAAACCCTTTGGGTTTAACACTGAACATGGATTAACATGGCTATGCATATAGAACATGCTTAAACAAAAAGTGGATTTGCCCTCGGTTTCAGGTGTCTCACCAAGTATACTTCTCAGAAGTGTGTACTTGGTCAAGGGACTTTGGTTTTTCTTCATTTTGACTTGTTTTGTCTGTATTCCTCCCCACTAAATAAAGGAGACATGAAATGGAGTTAATGGGTACAAGTTGTTAAACAAAAAAGTCTTGTGAGACTCTGTAGGCAAGAAGTGCACCATGTTAAGAACTGCATTAAGCACACTTAGGCTGCTGCCACACTGCTTTCACTCTCATCACTCCATCCTATGGAATCCTGGGATTTGTAGTTTGTTGTGGTGCCAGGGCTGGGCTTTGAAATCTCAGGCATAAGAGAGGCAAAAGGCTTGGGCTGCATCTACACTGGAGAAATAATCTGGTTTGAGACCACTTTAACTGCCTCGGCTGAATGCTATGGAATTCTGGGAATGGTGGTTTGTTCCAGCACCACAGCAGAATGGCAGTTAACCCCTGGAAAGCTCTCTGACCAAGGTGACCAATGCCCTCACCCCAAAATGTAGGGCACCCAAGCAAAAAAATGTAGGACATGGCAAAAAGAAAAGCTAAAAACACCCATGTAATTATAAATCCATGCTTCTTAGCCATGATCCAAATGGAGGACATTTTGAAATTTGGCAGAAGAGGACGTGTCTTGGAAAAGGAGGAGGATGCCTGGTCACCTTGTCTCTGGTCCAAAATACACTGCAGAAATAAAACAATGCTGGACTGAAATGCCCAGAGTTCCTCACCAAAGCTGCATCCACACTGAGGAAATAATCCAGTTTGAGAGTGACTTAACTGTCCTGGGTTAGTGCTGGGGAATGCTGGGAATTGTAGTACACTGTGGCCCCAGAGCTATCTCTGATAGGGAGTCCCATAACCCTCCAAACGTAGTTGAACTGCAGTGCCCAGAATTCCTCCCCAGGTGCATCCACACTGAGGAAATGGTCCAGTTTGAGACTGCTCAGTGCTGGGGAATCCTGGGAATTGTAGTCTATTGTGGCCTCAGAGCCATCACTGACAGAGAAGTCTCAATGTCTCCCAAACACTAGCATTCCCAGGATTCTCTAGCATTGAGTTAAAGCAGTCTCAAAGTGGGTTATTATTCCTGCAGTGTGTGAGAAAGATATAAAAGCTAGGGACTGGATTCATTTGGAGGATCTCTGTGTCCAAAACACACTGCTTGGACTGCCAGGGCTCAGTGCTATGGAATTCTGGGAATTGTAGTTTATTGTGGCACCAGAGCTCTCTGACAGAGAAGGCCAAATGCCTCACAGACACCAGAATTCCAGAGCATTGAGCTTTGGCAGTTAAAGGGGTCTCAAAGTGCAGGGGCGGGGGAGAGAAAAGTCAAGGAGTGTGAATGAGCTCTGAGAGGAGGAGGAGGAGGAGGAGGAGGAGGGAGGGAGCCAAGGGAAGTGGCCAGGACCACCGGAAGAGCCCCTGCTTTTCCTCATCATCGCAGCCTCCTCACTGCTGGCAAGAGGCTCTGCCCCCAGGCAACGCCTCCTCTGTGGACTATTCAGCCTCCTTTTGTCAAAAGAGCTCTGGTGCCACAAGAAACTACAATTCCCAGAATCCCATAGCACTGAGCCATGGATGTTTAAGGGGGGTCAAACTATTTCTGCAGCCTTCTGCTACCCCAAAGCCCTCTATTATTTACCACCAAGGCAAAATCTCTTCCTTCACCAAGCCATTGAAAACCAACCCAAGTGGAGGGCTGATTGCTTCTTTCCCATTGGTCAGCTTTGGGAGAAATTTGCATATTACAAGTAAAGGTGTTTAGGGCCTCAAAAACGATCCTGTGATAAAGAATTACAAGAATACTGACGCGGTAGACATTTAAAAGACGAGGCATTTAGACTCCCAGTGAAACATGAACGATTTATGGCCTTTTTTTCCCTCACTGTAACCTGGAAAGTAATGCCTTTTGCAAGACATATATACCAAGTGGGCTGGCAATAGCTCTGAGTGGCAGATGTCCTGAAGACCTGCTCTCTAGGCTACGCCAGTGTGCCAGGTAGGGCGAGTGGCGCACAGCCACGCAGGACGGCGGGGAGGAGGCAGGGGAAGGCCGAACTTGGGGGCTAGGGGCCAAACCGGGCCGGGACTGGGAGGGGGGGCCCAAAAGCGGGTTTGTCACAGGGGCTGCCGGGTTATGGCATCCCTACTTGGAGGCAGCCCCAGGCCCCTTCCGGAGCACCTGGTCCCAGGGACAAGGGGCTTTTGCTCAGAGGAAGTGGGTCAGAGACTTGGCTGGGGGAGGAGCTAGTAGCTTTCTGATACAGCTGCAGTCTCAGGCTCTGGAGCTTGGCGAAAAGGCAAGGCCTTTTATGTGTGTGTTTAATGGGTGCTGCAGTCACCTGTAACTGCTGTAGTACATTTGTTTTCATGCCAGTGGATGTGGGGAACTTCACTAAGTGCAAGTTGCTAATCCTGTTGGAAGAAAAGGTCCTGCAACTGGAGGCATGAGTATGTATGTTTCAGCACATTAGGTAGCAAGAGGTTTTCTTGGACATAGTGGAATGGACTGTCCTGGATGGGGAATACAGAGGACATTCCTGGGGAGGAGGTCAGTTTCCATTTACAAAAGGAAGATAGTTCGAGGAATATGACAAATAGAAGTAGGGAAGCCAGGGATCATTTTGTGAGCTTGCAGCTACAAAATTTATTTGAAGCTCTATCTCTTACCAGGATTGATGAGGAAGAGCAGCAGGGACAGTCCTCAGGGGCAATGCAGGGGACTCTGAGAGTATCACCGCAGGGAACAGCCACTGCTAAGCCTCGGAAGAGGTGTGTGGTGGTGGTGGGGAATTGTTTTCTGAAGGGTACAGAATCAGTGGTTTGTGGGCCTGACAAAATGTCTCAGGAGATGTGTTGTCTCCCTGGAGCAAAAATCCATGATCTGACAGAGGCTGACAAAACTTGTCAAGTGACCATTATCCCTTCTTACTGACCATACCCCTTCCTTTTGGTCCATGTGGGAACCAACGATACTGCAAGGCACAGCCCTCAGAATATCAGAAGGGATTACGAGGTTTTGCATAGGAAGCTGAAAGAGCTGCATGCACAGGCTGTCATCTCATCTCTTCTCCCAGTTGAAGGGCATGGTCTAAGGGAGAGAAAGATTGCAGATGCGAACAACTGGCTTACTAGATGGTGCCACCAAGAATCATTTGGATTCTTGGATCATGGCCTGTGGTTTCAAGAAGGGGGAATTCTGGCAAAGGATAGGTTGCACCCCATGCCAGTTGGCAGAAATGTTTTTGCCAACAGTATCAAACATTTGATCAAGGGGGATTTTAACTGAGTTATGTAGGGGATGAAGACAGTATTTTGGAAGGCAGCAGTTCATCAATGGCTGAAGATAATAGTCAAGCTGTTATAGATGCCTTTCTAGAACAGATGACCACACACTCAGAAAAGAGAGATGTAGTAGCAATGGGTGATTTCATCTATCCTGATATTTGCTGGAAGTCAAACTGAGCCAAAAATTTATGCTCCAGCAATTTTTCACTTGCCTGGAAGATTATTTCATTGTCCAAAAGGTGAAAGAGGCAAGAAGGAGATTGGCTATTTTAGGTCTGATCCCAACTGAATGGGAGGAACTGATTAATGGAGTGAGACTGATCCCATTCACATGGAGTTTGTTATACAGTGGAAAGGGGAAGCCAAACATAGCCAGACACACATTCTAGACTTAAGAAAGCATATTAAGTAAACTTGGGGAAATACTGGATGTGATCTCATAGTCAGGATTAGTAAAATAGAAGATATTTCAGAACAGATGGGAGTTTCTCAAAAGGGAGATATTGAAGGCACAATTTCAAAAGAGTTCCAGTGATGAGGAAAAATGGGAGGTGTCTCAAGAAAACAGGATGGATGACTAAGGAACTTTCAAATGAGTTGTTTTCAATGAGATGTGTAGAAGTAATGGAAAAAGGGGGAAATCACGAAAGAGAAATTCAAACAAATAACTAGCATGTATAGGGGGGAAAGCAAGAAAAGCTAAAGTGCAGAATGAGCTCAGGCTTGCTAAAGAGGTTAAGAATAAAAAAAAGGGTTTTTTGGGTAGCAAAAGGAAGGAAATTGTAGGGCCACTGCATGGAGACGATAATGCTAATAGGGGACAGAGAAAAGGCACAATTACTCAATACCTTCTTTGCCTCAGTCTTCTGAGAAAAGGAAAAGGATGCTCAGCCTGAGGAAAATGGAGCAGAGGACCCAATAGGAGAAATCTAGCACAGGATAAGTAAAGGGAATACCATGTCAATCTAAATGAATTTAAATCTCCAGGATCAGATGAACTACATCCAAGAGCAGGGGTTGGCAACCTATGGCCCGCGGGCCACATGTGGCCCGCCAAGCTGTTGGGACCGGCCCCAGCTTGGTCCTGCCGCTGATTGCTGCCCCCTTGCCCACTGCCAAAGGCCCCACGGGGCCTTTGGCCTGTCGCACAAGCGAGCGGGGCCATTGGCCTCTCGCGCAGGCGCACGGGGTGGAGGAGGAGGGAGGAAGGAAGGAGGAGGAGGAAGAAGAAGAACAGGAGCAGGAGGAGGATTTCCATTCCATTTTTACAGGTCTGCTTTGTTTTAACAATGATGATGATGATGATGATGATGATGATGATGATGATGATGGTGATACTGATATGAGCCAGCTTCAGAGGCACGGCCAATGTAAGTTGCTGTGATTTTTACAAACTCATGCTCAGTGAAGAAAAACCAGTCCCTTGACCAAGTACACACTTCTGAGAAGTATAGTTGAACCTGAGGGCAAATCACTTGTTATGAGACCACCTTGACATGTTAAATATGCATAGCCATGTGAACCCATGTTCAGTGTGAAACCCAAAGAGTTTGGTTATGCAATAAGCCTCTGAAATATGCAAGAGGCCATGTTAAGTAAAGCCATGTTCAATGCCCAAATGTGCTGTTTGGAATGGGGGGAGGGGGGGGTTGGCCAGAAAGGGAAGTACATTTCTGTCATATGTGTAGGAATAATGCCCAAATGTCCTCCATTTTGATCATGCCTAAGAAACATGCATTTATATTAACATTTTTTAAAAACCATCAATTTTTTTCGCATGTCCTCCATTTTTTAAAAAATGTATCCTACATTTGAAAATGTCGCCCTACATTATTTATTTATTTATTTTTTGGCTCCCCCCCCCTGTTGTCTGGGGGACAGCAACCCGGCCCCTGGCTCAAAAAGGTTGCCTATCCCTGTCCAAGAGTATTAAAAGAACTGGCAAATGTAATCTCAGAGCCTCATCCAAAGGCCACTTGTCAGAGAAAGATGGGGACAGTTGGCAGACAGCCACCAAGTAATCAGTGGATCAGGGCCAACAACCACCTCCAGGGGACAGGTTGAAGTACAGCTGCATCCACTGCCAGCAGCACCAGAACCACAGCTGGTGCATCAGTTACAGCTGTTGGGTATTATGTTTGATAACAGCATGGACAGACTGCCATTTTTCCTGATTCAGGTGGCAGGCTTTATGGCTGAGTGGGAGTGCACTTTCCTGCTTGAGGCTGAAAAGGGTACAGCTTTGTTGTTGGGAGGCACTAAGAGGAGCAGCAGAAAGACAATGGCATTGCCAACAGCATCTCAACCTGAAAGACAGCTGTACATTAAGACTTAGGAGGCATGAGAGAGCTCAGGAAGAGAGGTGGAGCTGGCAGCAAATGACAAGATGTGCCAAAAAGCACATTAGGGACAGTAGGCAAATTACACCCATGCTGAGTAGTGGAGCACTGCCATTCTTTCTGCCAGTCTGTAAGGATCAGGAAGTACAAGAGTGTTTAGTTCAAACCCACAAAAAATTTGAATTGGTAAACAGCCAATGTCTGAGTCCTGACAACATACTGCCTACCTCAAGGGGAGAGAGCCTTCCATCCCTGCCTCCATCTGAGGAGTAAGCCCAATCCATTGTGCCTGCCTCAAGGGGAGAGAGCCTTCCATCCCTGCCTCCATCTGAGGAGTAAGCCCAATCCATTGTGCCTGCCTCAAGGGGAGAGAGCCTTCCATCCCTGCCTCCATCTGAGGAGTAAGCCCAATCCATTGTGCCTGCCTCAAGGGGAGAGAGCCTTCCATCCCTGCCTCCATCTGAGGAGTAAGCCCAATCCATTGTGCCTGCCTCAAGGGGAGAGAGCCTTCCATCCCTGCCTCCATCTGAGGAGTAAGCCCAATCCATTGTGCCTGCCTCAAGGGGAGAGAGCCTTCCATCCCTGCCTCCATCTGAGGAGTGAGCCCAATCCATTGTGCCTGCCTCAAGGGGAGGAGCCTTCCATCCCTGCATCCATCACCCACCTCACCTTCCATCACCCTCAGCAGCTGGGACTTCGAGCAAAGGCTTCCAATCCCACCCCTTCCTTCTCTATTAAATCCCTCATGCCTTGTGGTGTTTAGGCAATGTTATCAAGCACCGTCGGCTATTATTTTTCTACTTTTGTCATTGTTATATTCTCTTCTATTGATTATTGCATACTGAATCCTTTCTTTACCATGGCTCCACGCATCTCTCCTAACCTGATCCATATTCAACCTCTTCCTATCTCTCAGCTTCCATTCTTCTATTCACTCTGGACTTGTCGCTCTGAAAGTGTCTGCAATCCGCAATCTTTTTCTCTCTAGATCATTTAATCTTTTTGCTCTTACTGAAACCTGGCTCCAGACCCATGATACTGCTACCTCTGCTGCCCTTTGTGTGGGTGAAAGGGTCTCTCTTTCACCCACACAAGCTGCCCTGAGGGTCGAGGAGGAGGGGTCGGTATTTTATTGTCCAATTCCTACCAGTTTCAAGTTCTTTCTCCTCCCTCCCCCCCAAGCTATTGTTTCTCTTCATTTGAGTCTCACTCTATTTGACTCTTTGTTCCTTTACAGCTCTGGGATGCTGTCATTTATCGCCTTCCTGGTTCTGCTACTCAGTTCCTTTCTGACTTTGAATCTTGGCTGACATTTTTTCTATCAGATGCAGTCCCTTCTTTGATCTTAGGTGACTTTAATATTTACCTTGACGATCCCAACAATCTTCCTTCATCTCACCTTAGCTCCCTGTTAGCTTCTTTCGGCCTTCAACCTCATTTAACTCCTCAACCCATTCTTTTGATCACTGTCTCGACCTAGTTCTTGCTTCTAAGTGTGTCATTTGATCTTCCATTGTCTGACCATCATTTAACTTCTTTTACTCTTACTTATATCCCACCTCCTCATCATACTGTCCAGCGACATTTTCGTGATCTTCAGTCTGTTAATTCTGACCATCTCAGTCAGACTTTGAATTCATCTCTCTCTTCTCTAGATCTTGGGGATTCTGGTGATTCAGCAATGCCTTTATTTAATTCCACTCTTTCTTCAACTCTTGACAGCTTTGCCCCTGTATCTGTACGCGTGTCTTCCTCCATGACTAGGCCTCAGCCCTGGCTCACTCCCACTATCAGGTTCCTCCGGTCCTGCTCTTGAGCGGCCGAACATCTTTGGAAAAAGTCCAAGGAGTCAGCCGATTTCATTTATTATAAATTCATCCTTTTATCTCTTTCATGTGCTCTGTCTATGGCAAAACAGAACTATTATAAATAGTTGATCTGCGCTAACAAGAGGCGCCTGCAGCGTTTGTTCTCCTGCTTCAACACTTCTAAAACCTTCCTCTCCCTGTCTTCTCATCATTTCCCCCCACTGACCGCCAACTACTTCATCACAAAAGTCACTACCATTCGATCTGAAATAGTTCCTCCAGATTTGCCCCCTACCACTAATCTCCTGGTACCTTCTACTGATAAACTCTCTGCATTTCCCCGTTTCACTGGATGAACTCTCTAGGCTACTAAACTCTTCCAAACCGACAACCTCCTAATCTCTATAGCCCTCTTTTCTGCCGGCGCTCCTCTATATCTTTAATTTCTCTCTCTCTCTGCAGGTTCCTTCCCTTCAGACTTCAAACATGCTCTCGTTTCCCCAATTCTGAAGAAACCCTCTCTCGACCCCTCTTCTTTGTTTAGCTATCATCCAATTTCTCTTCTTTTCTAAGGTCCTGGAATGGGTCATTTATTTTCGCTGTATTGAGTTTATTGAAGCCAACTCCATCCTGGACCCTTTCCAGTCTGGTTTCTGTCCATGGCACTCTACAGAGACAGCCCTCACCAAGATCTCAAACAATCTTTTGCGGGCCATGGCGAATGGCCTCTACTCTAGTCCCATTCTTCTTGATTTCTCTGCGGCCTTCGACACTGTGGATCACTGTCTCCTGGTTGATTTACTTTCTGACCTTGGGTTCTCCGACTCTGCACTTGACTAGTTTAAATCTTACTTATCAGATAGATCTTTTGCAGTGGTCAAGGGTGTTCAGACCTCGTCCTCTGTTCCTTTATCTGCTGGAGTTCCCCAGGGCTTTCTTGGTTCCCCTTTTGTTCTCTCTATACACATTGTCCCGCTAATCTGGGTCCTAGTCTCTGGAGCTGCAAAAAAAACCAAACAAAAACAAAAACAAAACCAAGGTTGCTCCATCCTCAGTATGATATCCTTTCAAATGCATCTGAGGAAGAAGACCTTAGAACCCTTTCACACTATACATTTATAGTACTACGGTCCCAATGTAACTGCCACAAAATCCTAGGGTTTGTCGTTTGATGAGCACTAGAGGTCTCTGGGAAAGAATTCTAAATACTCCTCCCTAAACTGCAAATAACAGAGACAGCATGGTGTAATAGTTTGAACACTGAACTAGGATTCTGGGAGACCAGGATTCAAATGTGTGCTCAACCTTGGAAACCCATTGGATTTGAGCAAGTCATACTTTCTCAACCTTAGGGGGAGGCTATGGCAAACCTCCTTTGAATGTATCTTGCCAAACTAAATGTTTGTTTAAATCAACTTTGACTTATGGAAATTTTATCAAACAAAACAAGCTTCATTTATATACCGCTTCATACCGCCTAAGCAGTGTCTAAGCGGTTTACAACTGTAAGCTAATTTAATTAAAGGCACACAATAAGAAACTACAAATCCCAGGAGTCAATAAGATATTGCTATGGCTGTAAAAGTGGAATCACAATGCTTTAATTGTATAGTGTGAAAGGGCTTTTTAGTCTATGAAAGCTCATGTTCCCAATTCTTTCTTTCAGATAGTCTCAAAGGTGCTACAACATTTCTCTACAGCCTTTTAAATAGTTAAGCAGGGCTATTATATCACCTCTTAGCCTTTTCTTCTCCAGGCTAAGAATATCCAGCTTCCTAAGCCTTTCTTCATAGGGCATGGCTTCCAGACCTTTCACCATTTCAGTTATCTTGTCTCTGGACACACACCAGCTTGTCAGCATGCTTTTTGAACTCTGATCCCCAGAACTGGACACAGTATTCAGGTGAGGTCTGACCAAAGCAGAATAGAGTGGCACTATTATTTCCCTTGATCTAGACATTATACTTCTATTGATGCAACCTACAATCACGTTGGGGGTTTTTAGCTGCCACATCACACTGTTGACTCATGTTCAACCTGTGTTCTACTGGGACTCCCAGAACCCTTTCACATAAATTGAGCATCACCTGATTGTGTAGTGAGGCCAAAACTCTTCAATATTATTATCAATGACTTCAATGATGTGTTAGAGGGAATCCTTATCAAGTTTACAAATGATACAAAATTGGAAGGGGTAGCTAACACATTGGAAGACAGGAATAGTATTCAGAAAAACCTGGACAAACTAGAAAATGGGATTGAAAATAATAGAACTAAATTCAATAGGGACAAATGTAAAATTCTGCATTATATCATCTGTTGTATTTTGCTCCCACCCTTTTAGCATTGCTTAACAAAAAGATTTCTTTTTCATTTTTCAAAACAAAAATAAACCTCCAGCCACACATGGGATTGCTTTGTTTTGCAGGCATTTGGATCAATCTGTATGGCTGATTGAATATCCCAGATGCTGAAAATTGGACGGCACACCTTCTGCAGTTGCCCACCCCTAGTCTTAGAGCTTATGGTATTTTTCTCTCCGACAGAAACAACAGCCTACATCATAGATCACTGTTTTTGTTTTATAGATTTCTACCACAGTTCATCTTGCAAATTGTAAATATCAGAAGTTAATTACTTTCATTCTAATATTATTAAATTCCAAGTTACTAAACAGAGAAGGCCATTTTATTTGCATTCTGCAGGCTGCTGTCTGATATTCAGTCTGTCTTCATTGACCACACAGAATGACAGTGAGGCACTTATCTTCAGTGCAATTTTCATGCATATCCAGAACTAGGAACTGCTTTTGGGAATTGCTTCATGTTACTGACAGCCTTTTCTCATTATCTCATTCTCCCTCGGAAAGGACTTCCAGTACATTTAATCTGCAAACACAGACTGGCACTTTCTCTTCCTCTTATGATCTGAATGGAAATGCCTCCATATGCAAGAGAAATGAATATGGGACAGCATCATTCCCAAACCACAGGAGATTGCTACTTCTTTCCAAAAGAGCAAATACTATACAACATGGGAGGATTGCTTCCTCATACCAGTCTCACTGCTTCCAGCACATCTGCCAAGACATAAGTGCTATCCCATGCCTGACCAGGTTGCCTTAATGCCTTCTCCAGAATTTGAGCTGTCTCTTGGAGTTCCACAGGAAGTAGTTTGTGCTTTGTTTGCTGCTGACAGAACAGGATCTCATTGACTTCCTCTTCAATTTTATGAGTATAGAGCAAAGGGAAAATCTCCTTAAGGGTAGCTAAGGCATCATTTCGAAGCAGGGGGTCTCGGCAAACCAAATTGAGAATAAAAATGCCTGCAGATAAAAAAGTAAAAGCTTGGTTTATTACAAATTGTAAAATCAATATTACTAATTAACAGGTGATCATTAAGTCTAATTCTCTGCTGTTTCAAGAACCTTTTACAAGAACTGCCCCTCTCATCCTTGCATTAGTTTCAAAAAACCTGAGATCTAGGAAACAATCTGAATGAATGTATTTTCTTTATTTAATCCATGAAGTATAAAGAACAAGCACCTTTAGAGTTCCACATATTCTTACATATCTGGAGCCCTTCTTATATGATCCAAATCAAAACAGAGGCCATAACCAAGGAACTGAAGCTTCAGTGTAAAAAACTCTTGGTCCAAATATACCTGATAAAGCCTTACCTTCTGTTTTCAGAAGAGATCTCACTTTCTGAAGAAAGGACTTTTCCACAAAGCCTGGTGGTGGGCAGTTCATTCCTAAGGTAGAGTCTTTGCTGTCTACATCAAACATGACAGCATCATAAGAAGATGAAGCTGGGGAGAAGAGTAGGAAAAGAAGAGTAATGTGTTCATGTGAGAGCAACAGAAATGGAGTGAACCACTATGGTTATATAAGTGTCCTACTGTCAATCCAATATAGTCTACAGCGCACAGCCATACCTTACTATACCAACAGCATCATATATAAAGATAGACAGCTAACGTTTTCTATCATGTTTACCACTTCTAAAAAAACTCTCCCTAGGGCCCTGGACTTAAACGAGTATAGACCAGTATCAAATCTGCTTTTCTAGGCAAGGTGATCAAGAGGGAAGTTGGCTCTTTATTCCAGGCAATCTTAGATGATACAAATTATCTAGACCCATTTGAAACCAGCTTCAGAGTAGGATAAGGAGTTGGGACTGCTATGGTCACCTGAGTGGATGATCTTTACCTGAGCATTGACGGGGACTGTATCCCGACTGGTGTTCTTGGACCTCTCAGTAGCATTCAATATCCACAACCATGGTATCCTCTGAAATGTCTGAGGGGGTTGGGAATTAGAAGCACTATACTTCAATGGTTCCAGTCCTATCTCTTGGGCAGGTTCCACATGGTGATGTTTGGGGATAGCTGCTCCTCAAAAACAGGAGCTGTTATACAGTATACTACAAAGCTGCACCCCTAAGTAGAGCTGGCAGACCTAAAGATGGTAGTGCATGTGCTGGTAACATCAAGGCTGGACTTCTGCAATACACCTCTGTACCAAGTTTGAAAACTTCAGTTAGTTCAAAACATGACAGCCAGATTGATTACTGGGACATAGGGGACTGATCACATTACAACAGTATTAAAATCACTCCACTGGCTGCCAATTAGTTTCCAGGCAAAGTGCAAAGTGTTTGTTGTTACCTTCAAAGCCCCACATGGCTTGGGTCCAGGTTACCTACAGGATCACCTCTTTTTGTATAATCCACGCCATGAAGTCAGGACCTCTGGCAGACATTTACCAGCACTAGATGGCAACTGTCAGTCATTTTCTTCAGCTGCCCCAGACTGAGGGATGACCCAGTGGCATCATTTGGGCAAGGGGAGTGTAGAGGGGGCAAACCACACCGAGGGACATGCACAATAGAGGTGACACATGGTTGGGTCCTCTTGCCTCAAAGGATGCTCACAAAATCAGAGAATTGGAAGATACCTCAAGGACCACCTAGTCCAAGCTCCTGCCAAGCAGGAACATAGAACCAATGCATCAGTTTGATCTCCCATTGGGCCAGACACTGCTGCAAGACACTTCCTGACAGAATTAGGAAAGTGAAGGCAGTTGAAAAACTTAACTTAGCACAGATATTATTAATTCTATTTTTTTGTTTGGACTAGTATACATGTCTACTGTTTTGGAAGTACAAATTAAGTGAGTAGGCTGGTTCTGTATCTAAGTAAGAAGACATATGCAGTTATTTGCACATCATGCTGCCAAATAATGTTACATCAAAAAAAGACTGTTCTACCAAACTGAGCACACAGTCACTACAGAAATGTCTGTTTTAACTGACTACTTTTTAATAGATCAGAAAAGGTTTGTATTTTCAATTACGGCTTACTGGTAATAAGAAATCTGAGCAAATACACACTCTAGTGGCAGACAACATTAATTCATTGCCTTTTGGGAAAGAAAAACTAAAGACTAAAATATGTATGATGGGCCAGATAGATAAACTTATTGTCACGTATGTACCTATTCACTTATCAAGTGGAAGAATTTTAACCCACCCCTCAGTTTCTAATGCTAGAAACAATCCAGGCCAAAGAGGAAATGTTTGAGGCTGCCAGCCTATGTGTACGTTATGTGGGAAAGGGTTCAGCTCTCCTTACTCTAAAATCCTTTTGGCACAATTTTCCATCCCTCACATTCCAACTATCTTTTCCAAACTACTTTTCAAAATGCTTTTAGAGTCCGGTCAGGAGTTGAGGGAAAGTATGGACAGGTGAAGCATCACTCAATCTGCAATTACTTCCCAATCCTTGTTTGGTGAAAAACTGTGTTCTAAAAGGTAATCTGTAGTCATCACACCTAGTTAAAAAAATATCAGAATTGACTTACTGTGCCACAGCAATGACCCAACTAGTTAGTTTAGCATTCTGTCTGTTAAAGCAGCTAATACGTATTCTGCGCACAGCAAAGGTATGACTATGGCAGAAGCTCCTACAGACAGTCTGCCTTCTGTACCCGGATATTTAGAAGTATATTGCTTCTAGGAAACACCTTTGAAACATGTAGAATGTCACTGCTTTCTTTTTTTAAAGTTACCTAAGCCAGTGGCCGTAATTATGTCTAAAAGAAGTAGATTTTGTTACCCACAAAAAGCAAATGTGAGGGTTTTATTTCAAAATTGCCAAAAAGATTTTGAACTATAACCAATGCAGCACTAAGAGAGTTCTCAAGATCTCAAATATAAATAGGGCTTCCATATATCTACCTTATGAAAGTAACAGAAACTGCACGCCTTCATATTGCTCCCCCCCCCAAAAAAAATGCCAGTTTTTTTATTCTTCTTCTACAAAACTCCTGAAACAGTATGAAAGGAGAAATTTTTTTCAGCCTTCCCCTCTTGCACATTTTTCATGTTTTAAATCCCCTCTAATCCATTAACTCCCTCTTCCCATTGTTCTGAGCAACACAAAAGTGCAAGAATAACAGAAATTCTCATGAGAATCCTGAAATGCATGGCCCCCAGAACGCCAATTTGAGAATACAGGTCTGTATGTGAATCCAAAGCAATATCTGTAACATCTAGGGCCTCCACCAAGGCCTTTAATATGTGTGGGCCTGAGAATTAATTACCTTTTGTTGCAAGGCTGGCAACATAAGTTAAGCCATCTGCAATGTGAACTTTGAGTCTGTCTCCTGGGAAGAAGCCGAACCAGTGTGTAGCAACTTCCAGCATGGCTGGGTCAATCTCCACCACATCAATACAGCACTGCAAGAAGTAGTCATGGATGAAGAGAGGCAGGCTGCCACCACCAAGGCCAATCACTAACACATGGATCTGGGCCTCTGCAGTAAACACACAGAAGTTATGAACCGACATGGGCATAGCTGGCATACAAAGTTTGCACATCACCCTTTTAAAATACCAATCCAAACCCTTCTATATGTTCTAACCCCAAACTTCCTGATATTTGCTGGAAGTCAAACTCAGCCAAAACTTCAAGGTCTAGCAAATTCCACATTTGCCCCGAAGACAATTTCATTGTCCAAAAGGTGGAAGAGGCAACAAGGGGATCAGCTATTTTGGATCTGATCCTAACCAACAGGGATGACCTAGTTAATGGAGTGCAAGGGGTGGGATCCTTAGGTGGGAGTGACCATGTACTCCTGGAGTTTGTTATACAAGGGAAAGGAGAAGCCAGGCATAGTCAGACATGCATTCTAGACTTTAGGAAAGCTGATTTAGTAAACTTAGAGAAATACTGGGGGTGATCCCATAGTCAGGAATACTAAAAGAGAAGGGAGTTCAAGATGGATGGGAGTTTCTCAAATGGGAGATACCGAAGGCACAATTTCAAACAGTTCCAATGAGGAGGAAAATGGGAGATGTCTCAAGAAACCAGGATGGATGACTAAGGAACTTTCAACTGAGCTACGTATTAAATGGAACATATATAAGAAATGGAAAAATGGGGAAATCACCAAAGAGGAATTCAAACAAATAGCGAGCACGTGTAGTGGTAAAGTCAGAAAAGCTAAAGCGCAGAATGAACTCAGTCTTGCTAGAGAGGTTAAGAACAACAAAAATGGCTTTTTTGGGTATGTCTGCAGCAAAAGGAAGAAGAAGGAAACAATAGGGCCACTGCATGGAGAAGACGGTGAACTGTTAATAGGGGACAGAGAAAAGGCAGAATTACTCAACATCTTCTTTGCCTCAGTCTTCTCAGAAAAGGAAAAGGGTGCTCACCTGAGGATAATGGAGCAAAGGACAGAATATGGGAATTTCAGCACAAAATAAGTAAAAAGACAGTACAGGAATACCTGGTTAATCTAAATGAATATAAGTCTTCAGGACCAGATGAACTACATCCAAGGGTAATAAAAGAACTGGCTAATGTAATATCGAAGCCATTGGCAATAATCTGTGAGCTCTTGGAGAACAGGAGAAGTCCCAGAAGACTGGAGGAGGGCAAACGTTGTTCCCATCTTGAAAAACGGAAAAAAGAGTATCCCATCAATTGTCCTCCAGTTAATCTGACATCAATACCAGGAAAGATTCTAGAGCAGATCATTAAACAGAGAGTCTGTGAACATATAGAAGGCAGTTCTATAATTACAAAAAGTCAACATGGGTTTCAGAGAAACAAGTCATGCCAGACAAATCGTATCTCTTTCTTTGATAAAATTACCAGCTTGGTAGATGAAGGGAACGCTTGTGGACATTGCATATCTTGATTTCAGTAAGGTTTTTGACAATGTTCCGAATGGCATTCTTGTAAACAAGCTAGTAAATTGTGGTTAGACAAACCAACTGTTAAATAGATTTGTAATTAGTTGACCGGCCATACCCAAAGGGTGCTCAGCAATGGCTCCTCTTTATCTTAGAGAGAAGTGACCAGTGGGGTGCCACAGGGTTCTGTCCTAGGCCCATTCTAGGCTGCATCAATAGAAGTATAGTGTCTAAGCCAAGGGCAGTAATAGTGCCACTCTATTCTACCTTGGTGAGGCCTCACCTGGAATATTGTGTCCAGTTCTGGGCACCACAATTCAAAAAGGATGTTGACAAATTGGAGCGTGTCCAGAGGAGGGTAACTAAAATGGTGAAGGGTTTGGAAACCATGCCTTATGAGAAAAGACTTAGGGAGCTGGGTATGTTTAGCCTGGAGAAGAGAGGCTTAAGAGGTTATATGATAGTCCTCTTTAAGTATTTGAAGGGATGTCACATTGAGGATGGAGTAAGCTTGTTTTCTGTTGCTCTAGAAACTAGAACACGGAACAATGAATGTAAGCTCCAAGAACAGATTCCATCCTAGCATTAGGAGGAACTTCCTGACAGTAAGAGCTGTTCGACAGTGGAACACACCCCCTTGGAGGGTGGTGGGGTCTCCTTCCTTGGATGTCCTGTCAGAGATGCTTTGATTGTGATTTCCTGCATGGCAGGGGGGGGGGTTAGCCTGGATGGCCCTTGTGGTCTCTTCCAACTTTACAATTCTATGATTCTTATGACTCCATCAACAAAATGATATTGTTTACAATCTATTACTTCAGAACATGGAAAGAAGCCCTTAAATGCCCCCAGCTCCAGTCCTGAGATGGTAGTTAAGCCAGTTGCCAAGTGTATCAAGGGTCAGAAAGTGCTGGAAATAATCAAATGGTTGTGATCTGAAATCACACCCCAAATATTGAGATGGGGGGGGGGGGTGTCAGCTGCAGGAAACACAATATAGTAGTACAATGGAACCATAGAAATTTAAATCAAGCTGCCACACAGTTTAGTAACTGGTTCATTCTGGCCACAAATAGAGGTCACAGTTGGAAAGAAAATGGTGCAAAAGACCTTCAACAGCAGACAGCTACTCTTTCCTCTTAGTCCTGGGGCCTGTATGCATATTCCTTCTTTGTCCCAAGTAATCACAGTGAAATCCCCTTGGAGGTGCAGAAAACTTCCCACTGAAATAAATGCTTCCACAAGCAAACAAGACCATCTCTTATACATGCACTACGGTAGAGAACCTTTACCTCTTGAGGTGTTTTAGACTACAAGTTCCATAATCGCTCACAACTGACCATTGCTGGATCAAGTTAATGGGCTAAAGCACTTGGAGGGCACAGGGTCCTGGCCCCTGCACTAAGGGCTTTGCATACACAGAAATGAATTACTTAACTAGAAGCATAGAACAGGAAAAAACCACATGGGCCATCTAACCCCCCTTGCCATGCAAAATACACAACTAAAGCACTCCTGATGGATGCCCATTCAGCCTCCCAGAGTTCATTAACCTCTGAAGCATTCCTTTCATTGTTAGACAACGACTTGAGCATTACTGGCAAAGATCTCGACTCGTATCTGACAGGACACGCCATGGGATTTGTCTTAAATCCTATGGTGTGGCGATAGCAGCTAAGACGTCTTTCTATTCTGTACCTATTGCGTCTGCGAAATCTTGTCTGGCAGAGCTATTCAGGATGGTTAGGGATTTAATTCAACTACCTCCCAACCTGAATCTTTTGCTAGAATCTACAACAGCCTGCTGTGACGCTTTTAATAATCACTTCACAGACAAAATCTCTCAGATAACAGCCGACTTGGATGCCGGCTTTAAAACTGAGTCATTAGGAGAGGCATCCAGCATCTCCGCCTATACTGTTATTCTGGATCAATTTGAGTTCGTTAATACTGAGGATGTGGACAAGCTTCTTGGTTGCAGGAAAAAGACGATTTGCTCTCTCGACCCTTGCCCGTTTTGGCTGGCCGTCCAGGGGGGTGATAGGAGGCAGTGGTTAAACCACTTCTAAAGAAGCCTTCCCTTGACCCCTGGACAGAAACAACTATAGGCCTGTTTCATTGTTACCATTTTTGGGCAAGGTAATTGAGAGAACAGTCGCCATTCAACTCCAAGCAGTCTTGGATGAAACGGATTTTCTAGATCCATTTCAAACCGGTTTTAGGGCAGGCTACAGGGTTGAGACGGACTTGGTCGCCTTAGTCAATGATCTCCATCTGGGCACTGACAGGGGAAGTGCTTTTGGGCCTCTCAGCGTCCTTCGATACCATCAACCCTAGTATCCTTCTGGAATGCCTGAGAGAGCTGGGAATCGGAGGCTCTGCTTTGCAGTGGTTCCGATCCTACCTCTTGGGAAGATTCCAGATGGTGTCACTTGGGGACAGTTATTTGGCCAAGAGGGAGCTCAGGTCGGGCATCCCTCAAGACACGATTCTATCCCCAATGCTGTTCAACATTTACATGATGCTACTGGGTGAGATCATCCGGAGACATGGGGCGCGGTGTTATCAGTATGCTGATGACACCCAAATATATTTCTCTATGTCTCAGACTGCTGCAGTGACTAAGGAGGGCATCTCTCCTCTGAACGCCTGTCTTAATGCAGTAATAGATTGCATGACGGAAAACAAACTCAAGTTGAATCCAGGTAAGACGGAGGTACTAGTAATAGGGACTCCCAATCCGGGAATGGAATTACGCCAGCCAGTTCTGGACGGGGTCACACTTCCCCTGAAGAATCTGTTCACAGTCTGGGGGTGCTCCTAGGCTCATCTCTGGATGCGACGGTCAGGAGTACTTGCTTTCAGCTTTGGCTAATACGGCAACTGGGCCCCTTTGTGGAGTGGGAAGACCTTGAAACAGTAGTATAAGCACTGGTAACCTCTCGGCTCGACTTTTGTAATGTGCTCTACATGGAGCTATCTCTGTGTCAAGTTTGGAAACTTCAATTGGTACAGAATATGGCAGCCAGGATTTGCCCACATTACACCAGTTTTAAAATCCCTTCACTTGCTGCCTGTTAGTTAGATACAAAATGTTGGTTTTAACCTTTAAAGTCCTACATGGCTTGGGTCCTGACTTCTTGCAGGAACGCCTTTTCTCATATCATTCTCCCCGCACTCTTTGTTCTGCTGGGAAGAATCTGCTTCAACCAAAGAGGACTAGACTCTCGGCAGTGACCCAGCAATCCTTTTCAGCGAAACGAATAATTTTTCGAAACGAATAATTTCAGCAGCTGCTCCTAGATTCTGGAATGACCTGCTGCATGAGATCTGTCAGATCATCACCTTGGAAACCTTAAAGAAGGCTATTAAGATGGATCTCTTCCAGCAAGCCTTTCCAGACTAGACCACCTCCATTTACCTGCCTCCCCCCTCTCCACTTTTTCTCCTCTTTTCTCCATCCTCATTTCCATCCTATCTGAACCCCACTATAAACTTCCTACAAATCTCCTACTTATTTAACTGTTATTTTATACTATTGTTTTAATATCCTTCTGGTTTAATCTCCTTTTAGTATTACTGTGTTTTTATACTGGGAGGGAGGGATAGGGTTTTTTTTAGAATTTTTAACTGTATCTTGTTTTATTGTTGTACTCCTCTTGGATTCTGAGTGATTAAGCGGACTATAAATAATAATAATAATAATAATAATAATAATTATTATTATTATTATTTCCACTGTCAAACAATACTTAAAGTAAAAAAGTAAAGTTCTTTTTTAATATTTAGGTGGACTCTCCTTTGCTGTAATTTGAATCCATTGGTTTGGGTTCTAGTTTATGGAGCAGCAGTAAACAATCTGGCTCCATTTCCTGCATGCCATCACTTTAGATATTTAAAGATAGCTATCATGTCACCTTGCAACCTCCTTTTCTCCAAATTAAACATACTCCCTAAGACATTCCTCATAAGGATTGGTTTCCATGCCTTTGATCATCTTGATCAACTTTCTCTGGACACATTCCAGTTTGCCATTATCCTTTTTGAATTGTGGTGCCCAGAACTGGACACAGTATTCCAAGTGAGGCCTGAGCAAAGCAGAATAGAGTGGAACTACTACGTCCCTCAATCTGGACACTATGCTCATGTTGATGCAGCCGAGAACTGCTTTGGATTCTTTGACTGCTTTATCACATTGTTCAGTCATGTTTAGCCTGTATTGTCTACTAAGACTTCTTGATCCTTTCAAGCCAGGTGTCTGCCATCTTGCATCTGGGCATTTTATATTTCCTGTCTAGATGTACTACTTTATTTTTATCTCTGTTGAAATTCATTGTTAGTTCCCAATATCTCAAGGTCATTTTGAATTCTGATTCTGTCCTCCCACTAATTTGGTGTCATCTCCAAATTGGATAAGCATGCCTTTTATTCCGTCATTTATAAAGAAGTTAAACGACACTGGGCCCAGGACAGACATCTGAGGCACCACACTAGTCCCTTATCTCCAGTATCAAGAGCAACCATTGGCAAGACTCTCCGGGATTTGTTTGAGAACCACCTAATAGTTCATGAGCTTGACTGCAAGCATATCATGGGGGACCTTGTCAAAAGCCTTACTGAAATCAAGATACTGTATACTACATCCACCACACTCCCGTGATCTAAAAAGCTTTAACTCTATTTAAAAAAAAAAGATTAACAGACATTTAATTAGGCATGACTTGTTTTTGAGAAAACTATGCTGGCTCTTAGTTATACAGTTGGCCCTCCATTTATACATTATACAGTTGGCCCTTCACTTTCCCAGGGGATCCATTCTGCCTCCCACCATGAAAACGGAGGCTCGCGCACTCCATTAGAAACAATGGAGGATCACTCCTTCGTGAGTATTCAAGACCACGAATCTGAGATCCACTCATTAGGAGGGGCAACTCTATAACTTTCTAAATGTGCACAGTCTGACTATTTAACTATCTCATCTAGAATGTTTCCTAGTATTGATGTCTAGTTGATTAGCCAGTAGTTGCAGGGTCCTCACTTTTGCTATTTTTGAAGTCAACATTCCCCCTCCTCCAGTCTGCTGGGTCTTTTCCTGTCCTCCAAGAATTCTCAAAGATGACTGACAGAGAGGTTACATCTGCAAGGTTTTTTTTGTTTTTTTTTTTTTTTGTACTCTTGGATGGTCATCTGTCCCTTGAGACATGAATGGAGTAGTTAGTTATTTTTTTTACTACCTCTTTACTTATTCTAGACTGAAGTCCTCTTATTGCATGATTTGTTCCATTTTCACCAGTCAGAGCAGTTTTTCTTTTGGGAAAAGACTGAGGCAAAGAAAGTGTTGAGCAGCTCTGCTTTTTCTTTGCCCCTTGTTAGCACTTCACTATCTTCATTATGCAGTGGTTCTACCATTTTCTTGTTCTTTCTCTTACTCTAAATATAGCCAAAAAGCCCTTTATTGTTATTTTTAACCACTCTGATGAGCCTGAGAAAATTCTGAGCTTTAGCTTTCCGAACTTTCACCCCACATACTGGCTATTCATCTGTATTCCTCTTTGGTGGTTTCCTCCTTCTTCCATTTTTATAAACGTCTCCTTTAAATCTCAGCTAATCTGAAAGTTCTTTGTACGTCCACTCTGGTTTCTTTAGGACATCCCCCACATACCCCCACTGCCTCAATGGAACTGTTTGCAACACTTGCTTTTAAGAAACTCCTGTGCACTTCCCTTTGAGCATTTCTGACAATGGGATCTTACTCAGTACTTCCCTAACCTTACCAAAATCAGCTTTACTGAAGTCCACAGCGTGTACCTGACTACGTTTGGCTTTCCCTTTCCTCTGTATAACAAATCCCAAGAGGACATGGCCACTCTGACCTAGGCATCCCACTATTTTCATTGACCAATTCATCACTACTAGTTAGGAACAAATCCAAAAACAGCTGATTCCTTTGTTGCTTCCTCCATCTTTTGCATAAAGAAATTGTCTGTAAGGCAAGCAAGGAAATTGTTGGCCCTAATACTCTTGTCAGTGTGATTTCCAACAAATATCAAGGTAACCGAAATCTCATATTACTGCTCTCGCTCTCTCTTTTTAATATCTGGTAAAATTTTTTTACAAAGGAATCATCCAGATCTTCAGTCTGACTGCTATCCTTCCAACTTTCTGCCTCATGTCAATCTCCTGCACATATGTACCTACCAAAAGCACAATTTTTGTCTCACCAAGTGGACTCTTACCAAAGAAAATGTATGTCACTCTTCTGAACAGAACTCTTGTTCTAGTACTTACAAATGTGCACTAACATTGGAAATTAATACAGTTACCACCTATGTATAAATGTCTGGAAGGACAGCATCAGGATTTTCTCAGGCATCTTGATCAGGCTCTAAATTTTAGCATTAAGATAAGGCTGACAAGGATTTCTCATAAGCATTGCTTTTCATTCAAGTATTGGGTTACAGTGGAAATGCGACTAATTGTACTACCTACCTGGGAGGCATTCAGGATTTTTCAGGAGACATAGTCCTGCAACCATGGCTCTGTGGTGAGCACAACACAGGTAGCTTCTGTCAATAGATGGAGTGGCTGATACACTGGTGGGCTCAACCTGGCTACTGGAGGCTGTATTTTTCTTCTTTTTGTGCTTCTTATTCCCTATTCAATGAGAAATAAATTATCCCTTAGGCAAATGTATCATCATGTGGAAGATAGGAGGACGTAGTATGACCACTGACATCATGTAGGCAACAGAACTCTAAATAATCTTTCTCTCCACACTGGCTTCAGTTTTGACATCAGTGAACCATCAAAGTCATTAGCCCCAAGACCTTTAGTAAGATTCTTTCCCTTCCTAGTAAAGCCAGTTCTGCCTATTTTGTGACAACTCTCTTTTTTATATTTGCTCATTATATAAGAAGGCATGAATAGCCCTGCTTTGGCCTGGCACACTGGAACTGGTTGAGTAGTTGGGATGCTAAAGGCAGCCAAGAAGACTTTCATAAAAACACAACTCTTAATCCAGGTCTTATTTTATCAGTACAGTCTGTGCACATTTTGAATCCTTAAGTGAGAAGCTTGTTTTCCCACTGTTATTTGTGCACAACAATACACAAAGTAGATTTTGTTAGCTCTGTTCAAACAGCTGACAGCTTGTTATCATTTCCTTGAGCTCGCTATTAAACAGAAGCAGCTAGGGGAGAACAGTCTTGCTTCAACACCTGAGGCTTCAGACCAGAACTTGGAAATGCTAGCAGTGCTGCCTGCAGCATTCTGGGATACATAGTAAAAAACCTGTATCAAATGAAATAGAGTATTTTTGTTATCAAAACAGCAGCCCATGTGGAAACCCTCTGGAAATCCTTCTTGCCAAAGGCAAGAGACATTCACTTTTGGTAAACAGGCAATCAAAATTGTATATGCCTGTCTCTATTCAATTTCTACAGTAAGCACTCTCCAGCCCCACCATTCACTCTTCAAGCATTCAAACAAAATATATTCATAATTTAGTACTCTTCAAAACCATGAGGAAGGGATACCACCTCTTTTACAATTGAAGCTAAGATCCTGAGAAAACCATCTCACTGTTTATGCCTTTGTGATGACTTCAAGCCACACTTACCTACTCATTCCTCACAATTCAGCTTCTCACTCCTTCAGCAGCCCTCATTCTACAAAGACTGCAGTTGGCTGATGAAGCCTCACTCTCCTACTCCAACCTCATTCTCTGACATTATGTATGCCATATATCCCATTTCACCTTTATGGGATGTCCTGGATGAGAGCCTTGCTTCTGACTGTACCACGTTCCTGTTGCTGAGAAAGATGAGGTGGCGGAAGTAGTGGGCATCATCTCCTTTCACATCCTCAATAACATACTCCCCACTCCAGGAGCTAGTAGCACGATGTCGGATGGTGCGGATCCCAATGTCTCCACCCACTGACAAAAAGGGTACCTGAAGGAGAAGGTAAGCTGATGATGTCACCATGTCACAGATAGCACCAGCAAAAAATATGGAAGCAGACACACTAAGCAATCAACATATTGGGTTACTTTACAGCATGTTAAATCATTGCTTCATCTGCCTTAATATCTCCTCGTGTAGACTAGAATCTATATGCTTCAGTTAAGATGATTATTTCCCAACCTTTCTGTTTGAGCTGCAGGAAAAGTGCCTTCCACAATCTCTAACACAGACCAATAAGTGTTCCTAGATGCAGGAGGCCATGTCACTTTTATACCAAGGATTCTGGATCCACTTGACCTCACTAAAGCATGTTTGGTGCATGCTTTAGGAACACACATGGCAATAATCAAACTTAGGATGGAGTTCAGATAACTTTGGGTTTGGGTCTACAATTTTTTGACTTCTGTTGGTTGCCAAGTCACACACTGGTTACCTGGTTAGGGCTCCTACCGTGCCTAGGTGTAGCAGTGGCTAGGGAAAACCCATTCTTTTCATTCCTTCTGGGAAAGGAGACATGGAGTGAGCCATTATCTTGAAGCTGCTGCTACTTAAAAGCACCCAGGACCTGCCTAGAGCACTTCCTGAGGTGGTTCCCAAGCCACCATTCCCTTAATCATGAGAACATTAAGCAAGGCTGAATGTCCCATAATTTCATTTTCTGCAGCCCTTGCAAAATTAAATTTTATTTTATTTATTCAGAGCACTGATACCTGCCCATCAGGCAAAAGGGTCCTAAGAGCATCTTAAAGGTAAAGGTGGTCTCTTGACATGGAATGTCTAGTCATAACCAATTGTAGGGTGCGCTGCTCATCTCTGTTACTAAGCCAAAGAACCAGAGTTGTCAAAGACTACCTGTGAGTCATGTAGCAAGCATGACTGCAAATAACACTATTACCTTCCCACCGAAGTGGTATCTATTTATCTATTTGTATTTGCATACCTTCGAACTGCTAGGTTGGTAGAAGTTGGGACTAGTGATGTGAGCTCACTCTGTCGTATGGCACTTGGGCCTCAAACTGCCAACCTGCCAATCTTACAATTAACAGAGTCAGCATCTTAACTGCTTAAGCCACTGCATTTCTTAAGAGCAGCTTACAAAGTATAAATTTGATTGTTCAGGCTTACAACAACAAAAAAAAAGGCAAAACACACAAGGAAAAGGAGATGATATTGGTAGAGGTGGTTAAGTCCAATAGACAATAGCCTAATTCTTTCGGTACCTTGGGTTTCAGATATAGAATTATACAAATAAAGACAGCTTTTTTTTTTACAGCATAAACTCTATGCCTGTTTGGAACAAAAGAAAGTAGAGCATGCACAAAAATAAGGCCTCAAAGAACAGAACAATTATATCATTCTGCAGAGCAAGGAAAAAAAACCCAACAAGAACAATTTACCTGTTGCTGGGCTGGGAGACCAGGTGGGGCCAACTCCATCACCTTTTCCGACAGTTCTGCCTGGATGGTTCCCATGTCTTTATACTGTTGATCTCTGTGCAAGCCCACAATTACTAGGCGCCAGAACCCAGCACTTGCAGCCAACTGCTTTTGTCCTTCCTCTGTCCCAAATAGCCACTCAGTTTCTCTGCCCTGCGGTACTGAGGAGAGACAAAATCAGAAATATGACTATACAGAAATTACAGGTCTTCTCTCTAAATAAAGCCTGCCAGCTCTCAATTACGCTAGAACCAGTGTAAAAGCCCCATGACTGCTTGTGGTCCCCACAGCCCGGTACAAACAGGTGCTTTGTGGGACCTTGGGGCCAAAATTAGGGCTCAGGAATGCGAAGTATTCGCATGCACCCAAGCCCTAGTGCGTGGTGGCGCCATCATGGAGCAGCCCCGTCCACATGGGGGCCGCCATGATGACCCAAGTGTGGAGAGGTGTCCATATGTCAGGGCATTGTGCTTGTGTCATTGATGCACGACAGTGTGCCAATGCACACCAAAAAGAACCTGCTTTTAGTGGATTCTTTTTGGTGCAGAGGGAGCCTGTGCGGTTTGGTTCCTCAGGAGCAAAGAGAGGCGGCTCCAGCCCACCCTTTCGAGGTGGTTTGTCGAGCCCCTACATGACTGTTTTTGTGGCTCTTGTCCTCTCCAGACTCCTTGGACCATTCCCCTCCCCCAAAGGTCATTTGCCTGTTCTGAAAGCATCCAGGAGAGGCAATGCCCTGACATATGGACACCTCTCCGCACTTGGAGAGGTGCCTCTCCGCACTTAACAGGCTGCAGTGTTTAATATCAAACCCCACTAATCTTTCAAAGTGGATCTCCTGCCATGTTTGCTTTATTCTTAGCATTTTCATAAGAATGGTTCCTAAACCTGCCCACCTGTGCACTAGATCATGCCACAGATTGGCTTTCTAATCTGGGATGTTAAAAAATTACACTATCATCTCAGACTGCTTTGATTTAACAAGAGAATGAAAATCGGTAGAACCATTGTTTGTAAAAGCAAATAATATAAATAGTATTTTGACAGCACTTTCCATCTAGAGAGCAAGAAGAAAAGAAGAATTGATATATGGAAGCAAAATATGTAACAGAATTTGGGACATGTGCAGGTCTTAAAATAAATAAAGAGAAATCAGCCAGAATCGCCTTCAATATGTTAACAGGAAAACAAGAAACACTGCAAAGTAAAACAGGAATTCAAATACAGAAGAAAGTAAAATATTTAGGTATACAAATTACGAAGAAAAATAGTGATCTATTTGATAATAATTATAAAAAGGGGTGGCAAGATATTTTTAAAAATCTGGAGAAATGGTCAAAGTTACAACTATCGCTACTAGGTAAAATTTCAATAGTCAAAATGTGCATACTTCCTAAAATCCTGTTTCTATTTCAGAATCTGCCTATCATACACAACAATAAAGTGTTCAGTCAATGGAAACAAGATCTCATGCAATTTATATGGGCAAAACAGAAGGCAAGAATAAAATGGAGTATATTAACAGATACGAAAGAGAGAGGAGGTTTAGGCATGCCAGACCTGAGATTGTACTATTACGCTTGTTGTCTAAACTGGATAGAAAATTGAATAGACCTAAAAGATGAACAATTGTTAGATTTGGAAGGTTTTAATTTGAGGTATGGCTGGCATGCCTACCTCTGGTTCGGTAAGGTGGAATTAAATGCAGAATTCAAAGACCACATAGTAAGGAGAGCCCTATGGAAGATATGGAATATATCTAAAGGAAAAATATATAGACAGATGCCAGATTGGATATCTCCCCAAGAGGCACTGATGAAAAAGGGGAAAAAAGAAGGAAAAGAATGGCTAAGATATAGAGACATATTAAAGGTAGAAAATGGAAAGGTAAGGATCAAAACGAAGGAGGAATTAATAGCAGAATGGTATGACATCCACTGGTTTCTCTATTTTCAATTACATGAAAGATATAAAAAAAGATGTTAAACAATATGGCATAGTACAAAATGACCTGATCTTAATGGATAGGAAAGGGGAAAAAATCTAAAAATTTTATAATTTGCTGTTAAAAATAGAATTGGAAGAAGAACAAATTAAACATTGCATGATTCAAAGGTCACAAAACTTTGGACATAATATACAACTAAATTCTTGGGGGAAAGCATGGGAGGAGGACTTAAAATTCACTCTTTGCTCTGATATAAAAGAAAACATTTATAAAATGTTGAACAGATGGTATTTGACACCAAATAGATTGGCAAAAATATTAAAAAATAATAAAGGCTTATGCTGGAGATGTGAGAAACATGTGGGAACATTTTATCATATGTTGTAGACGTGTACAAAAGTAAGTAAATATTGGAAAGAGATACATAATTGCATACAAAAGATATTGCAACTTGACTTCCCTTACTACCGGAAGCTTGTTTATTAAACATGGTAGAAAATAAAGAAGCTAGGTTAGTCTTTACCACTTTTATATTTGCCAGAATCACATTAGCAAAGTTTTGGAGGACTTCGTCCTCCATAACTGCCATCCGCCGGCCTGAGTGGGAGGTCACCAGGCAGGTCCAGCTCCATCAGGGCTAGCCTGGAAGAAGGAAGAGCCCTCCCTCCAATCCATCTGCCTTGGTCCAGGCCTCAGAGGGAAAGAAGAACCACTGGACCTCATCCCCTTTCCCTCCACCATTCCCATCTCCTTTTGTTTTGTGTCTTTGAAATTGTAAGCCTGAGGGCAGGGAACTGTCCGATTAAAAATAATAATTGTAAGCCGCTCTGAGAGCCATTAGGGCTGAAGGGCGGGGTATAAATACCCAAATAAATAAAGAAACCCCAAGTATAGATGCATGGTTAGAAAGTGTCTTGATGTCACAGAAATTGATAAAATAATGATGGAATTAAGAGATGAAGCAGAAGAAGAAAATGTAATCTGGGAAACTCTTTTAGAATTATGTAAAGCAAGAATAACAATATAACAACAATGGGAGAAAGAGACAGTGAGATAGACATCTAGCTCGATACACGAAACAGGTATAGTTAAAATTAAAGATAAGATGTACCCTGAAATGGGAGTGTAACTGTCATCAGAGGTTTTGTAAGCTTAGGAATTAAGAGATAAGATACTGCATATTCTTAGTAACTACTCAAAAGAGGAGTCATATAGTGAGATAAAGGCACGAATCTTTCCATTCTGGGGAATATTTGAGATTGTAGCTGATAAGAATAGTAACGATACAGAATAGAAATAGAAGGGGGGGGGGAGAGAAATGTATGAATATTAATTAAGAATGTTGAAACACGAAGACACTGTGTATTTTTTAAATTTGTAAATATATCAATAAAGATTATTTTTTTAAAAAAAATGGAAAATCAAGATTTGATATTTTAAATTTATCCTTTTTTTTTTAACATTTTCACACCGTGGATGTTTGAATCCGTGTATAATAATATATTTATTAATATCCCGCCACTTCCGTTTTGGGGATCGAGGCAGGTAACAACAGTTTAGTAATACAAGGATAATAATAATTAAAAAAACCCCATCCACCCCCTAACCCACTCTCCCAGAAATGTAAAGTTACAGTGTGTCCGCGTTATACGTGGGTGTGCTATACATGGCTTTGAGCTTACACTCTCAAGCTTCAGATGAATAGGGTGTGCGCCTGTATTGCGTGCGCCGCTGTGCCACCGTGCGCACGAGCCCCATTCAAGTGAATGGGGCTCCAGTGTAGGCAGAATTCGTCTTACACAGGGGGCTCCGGAACGGATCCCCGCATAAGGCAAGGGTCCACTGTTTAACAATAAAACCATACATAAATATACATGGCAGTAGCATAAAAAGATACTGACCAGTAACAAGAGACGGCTAGCATGGGAGAATAATAAAATGAACAGATTTCTTCATTTTGGACCTTGTCAGTCAGGAAAGGCCTCCTGGAAGAGAAGCGTTTTTATCACTTTCTTGAAGGCCTCGAGAGAGGATATTTGGTGAATCTCTTCCGGCAGGTCATTCCAGATTTTTGGAGCTGCAGCAGAAAAAGTCCTTTGGGAAGTTATCACCAATCTAGTTCTTCTCGACTGTAAAAGATTCTTCCCAGAGGATTGGGGTGTGCGGAAAGGATTATATGGGAGGAGGCGTTCCTTCAAGTAAGCTGGACCAAGCCACATAGGGCTTTATAGGTAATAATCAACATCTTGTACTGTGCCCAGAAGCTAATGGGCAGCCAGTGTAGAATTGGTATGATTCGGTCAAACTTAGATTTACTTGCGACCAGTCTGGCTGCCATGTTTTGTACCAATTGAAGCTTCCGGACGTAGCACAAGGGTTGCCCCATGTAGAGCGCGTTACAGAAGTCGAGACAAGAGGTTACCAGTGTTAGGAAATGACATGTATGTGACCACAAAATAGAGCTGTAACGGAACCTATTATAGTTCCAGTGGCAGTTGACATTTGCATTATGGAATGTTGATGCTGCCAGTTCTTCTAAGAGAGAGTGTCAGTTATGACAGTTGGTGTAAGAGTAACTGCCTCTCTGTTTTGTTGTTGTGGTTGTTTGGTTGACAAAGTAACTTTATTATTATTAAAGCCCTCATGTAGAGTGAAGGCTTGAAGTGCTCTTGTTGTTATTTCTCAAGCCGGGAGCTCAAGGCTGTTTGCAGTGGTGAAGGAATATTTTCCTTCTTGACCTGAATACCTTTGCAGACATCTCTTCAGATTCCTTCTCCCTGGCGTCCTGTTGATGTGGCGTCCTGTCTACAGGTGGTTGTGGTGGACACAGTGTGTCTTTCTACGCCCCAACAACCAGTGCATGCACAACCGTTTCTAGGTCCCACTGCTCGAGGTAGGGCCGCAGCTAGCGTATCAGCTGAAGCTGATAGCAGGCACTCCTGGCTATGGCGTCAATCTGAGATGACAGATGGAGCGACAAATCCAGGAGTACCCCCAAGCTGCGAACATAGTGTGACCCCATCCAGGACTGGTGAACATATCTCCATGCCCAGAGAGGTGTTACCTATCACAAGTACCTCTATTTTATTTGGATTCAGCTTAAGTCTATTTTCCCTCATCCAATGCATTACTGACCTCAGACAGTCATTCAGAGGGGAGATGCTGAAACAGTCTGAGGCATAGAGAAATAAATTTGGGTGTCATCAGTGTACTGATAACACCCCGTCCCGTGTCTCTGGATGATATCGCGCAGCAGCTTCATGTAAATATAAAACAGCATGGCGGACAGTATGGCACTCTGAGGGACACCAGATGACAGCTCTCTCTTAGAGGAGCAGCTGTCCCCCAGCATCACCATCTGGAATCTGCCCGAGAGGTAGGAACGGAGCCACTGCAAAGCGGAGCCACCACTTCCTAATTCTTTCAGGCATTCCAGAAGGATACCATGGTCAAAAGTATCAAAGGTCGCTGAGAGGTCCAAGAGCACCAACAGGGCCACACTTCACCTGTTGATGCACAGAGATCATTGACCAAGGCAACCAGGGCAGTCTTCACTTTGTATCTTGACCTGAAGCCAGTTTGAAATGGATCAAGATAATCAGTGTCATCCAAAACTGCTTGGAGCTGGTTTGCAACCGCCCTCTTGATCACCCTGACCAGAAGGGGAAGGAGAGATACTGGCTAATAGGTATTTTTATCCAGGGGATCAAGGGAAGGTTTCTTTAATATAGGTCTTACTACTGCTAATTTTAAGATTGATGGCATTAATTATAGATTTTAAAAATTTCCGAATTGCCTTACCTCCCTGGATGGCCAACCATGATGGGCAGGGATCGGGAGGACAGGTGGTCTTTTTTACCTTACCAAGCAGCTTGTCTACGTCATTGGTACTCATAGACTGAAACTGATCCAAAATAACCTCATTGACGGAGTCACTGGACTCTTACTGCATCTGAATCAATGCTGGCGTCTAAGTCGGCCCTTATCTGAGAGATTTTAATCTGCGAAGCAATCATTAAAAGCTCCCATAGGCTGAAGAAGAGGTTTAGAGTGGTTGGAGTTAGTTTATAATAGATGAGCTGAACTGTGCTAGTGCTGCCCCAAAAATACTGCTTTTCAGTATAACTGATGATACTACAGCAAATTTTTACTCAAAGAAATCCCCTGTTCCCATAGCCATTATTAGTAATGTATGAAGACAAAAGCCTTTAAAAGATTCTCTTGGATTGTTTGGATTAAACTTGAGCATATAAACTCACTGATGAAGATGGCAAATTGATTGTCATGAGACACCTTCACTGTTGGGTTGTGCACCACATGCAAGCTATAGCGGACTTGGCTGGTTTCTTCACTGTAGAGATCCAGAGAGATGGTCCCTGCATTGGGATTCCTACTGAGTTGGCTCCGTAACAAACAGTACTGTTGTCTTTCTTTCACTGCCTCAATCAGCTGCTGAGTGCTCTTGAACCGGTCAGGCTTCTCCTGTGCTTCAGCACACAGCTCTAGGATGCATAAATTTGAGCCTGGGACAGGCTTCATTTTTGTCATAACATAAACAAAGACAGGTAGGGCAAATTCTCCTTCTGAAGTGCCTGCTTCATTGGTGGAGACTTGGTGTATTCGAACCATCCACCCTTTCTTGTAGAAATGTTCCACAGCTGCCTTCAACACATGTCCTTGTGCCAAAGACACACACAGGTAACGTCCCCCAAACTGCAGGACCCGGCCAATTTCAGAAAACATTCTTTCTGCCCTGCTCAAACTGCTTTCTTCTGCATCAGTCAACAGAGCATCAAGAGTGCCTTTGTCCAACACCACCTGAAAGCACACATCCGGGAAATCCATCTGCAGCACATCCATGACCATGTAGGTCATCTTGGGTCTCAGAGAAGCACTGCGTTCCTGCATTTGCTTGACAACCAAGTCACTAATGTCCACATTGATGATATCTTGATAACCTTCATCATAGAGCTGTTCACTCAGTTCTGAGTTTCCACAACCAACAACAAGGATCTAGAGGGAAAGCAAAAAAAGAACATCATATACATTGTCAGCAAACTAAAATGATTGCTTAACAGAACCATTTCCAGAAGAATCAACCTGACTGTTGTTCTGTCTGGTCAGATGTTTGAGAAGGGGCATTAACCACTGATATATGTCCTATGTTCTCCTAAACATACAGGACATACAAAAATTTTGGCTGCTACATAGATTGCAAGCCGTTGGCACATGATCCACCAAAGAAGTTTTTTCTTACAAAATCCACCGGAATTGTTTAAGGTGATCTCATTTTTAATATTCTCAGAAGTGCTTTTCTCATGAGATATGCAGAGCCACCATTTACTGTTCTGTGATGTAAAATAATCAGGATGGATAAAGATCTATGTTTTTTTAAAGAATAAAAAATAAAATAAATAAGTTTAAAATATTTTGATTGAATTTGGATTTTTAAAAATTAAATGCTTTTTGAGGAAAAAATCTATCTAGTTTTCTGTTTCAGATATATTATGGTCCAAGGGTTACTGACCGTGAAATTGGATTAGTTTTTCATTATTATTATTATTATTATTATTTATGGTACTTATACCCCGCCCTTCAGCCCTAATGGCTCTCAGAGCGGCTTACAATTATTATTTTTAAATAGACAGTTCCCTGCCCTCAGGCTTACAATTTAAAAGACACGAAACAAAAGGAGATGGGAATGGTGGAGGGAAAGGGGATGAGGTCCAGTGGTTCTTCTTTCCCTCTGAGGCCTGGACCAAGGCAGATGGATTGGAGGGAGGGCTCTCTCCTTTCAGGCTAGCCCTGGTGGAGCTGGGCCTGCCTGCTCACTCCCTCACAGGCCCCCTTTTCTGCTTGGCGACAACCCAGCACCCACCCCATGCATATTTCTCAATATGAGGTCTACTGTTCTACTGCAAATTCAAAATCCTGGTTGCTTTACATCTGGTCATCTTGGAAGCAGCTTGCTCAACATCCACCGAGAAGCCTCTTGCCCATGGCACCCCTCCAGGAAAAGCAAGTATGGGGAAGAGGCGCTGCTCAGCCAGCTGCAAGGGCCATCAAATCCAACCCCATTCGGCCATGCAGGAAATCATAATCAAAGCATCCCTGACAGATGGCTATCCAGCCTCTGCTTAAAGACCTCCAACACTCTCCAAGGAAGGAGTTTGTTCCACTGTCAAACAGCCCTTACTGTCAGGAAGTTCTTCCTAATGTTGAGGTGGAATCTCTTTTCCTGTAGCTTGCATCCATTGCTCTGGGTCCTAGTCTCTGGAGCAGCAGAAAACAAGCTTGCTCCCTCCTCAATATGACATCCCTTCAAGTATTTAAACAGGGCTATCATATCACCTTTTAACCTTCTCTTCTCCAGGCTAAACATCCCCAGCTCCCTAAGTCGTTCCTCATAGGGCATGGTTTCCAGACCCTTCACCATTTTAGTCACCCTCCTTTGGACACATGGCTCCAGTTTCTCAATATCCTTTTAAAATTGTGGTGCCCAGAACTGGACACAATATTCCAGGTGGGGCCTGACCAAAGCAAAATAGAGTGGCACTATTACTTCCCTTGATCTAGACACTATACTTCTATTGATGTAGCCTAAAATTGCATTGGCCTTGTTAGCTGCTGCATCGCACTGTTGACTCACGTTCAATTTGTGGTCTACTCGGACTCTAGATCCCTTTCACTGCAGCCCCCTTAAGTATATTCCTCAGGGAAACAAAGTATCAGAAAGACGGCCGTGGACACTCAGGCCCCACGCTGCTCCCATCTGCCCCATTTCCACCAACCAACCAACCAGCCCTGCTCCGTCCCCTCCGCTCTCACCGAGTCCCGCGGGCGCAGGTACCGTGCCAGCGGCTCCCGAAGCTCCCTCCAGCCTCCGTACCACTCGAAGACCCGCTCTCCCCGCTCCCGGAAGAAACGCTCCCAGAAGGCGGGCGAAGCGAAGTCCTCCGCTCGGCGCGGCAGCAACCGCAGCTCCGCCATGGCGGCGCCAGAGGAGGCTCGGGCGGAAGGGGGCTACACCGGAAGCGCCGCCATTTGTGACCCTCCTGCCTTTACTTCCGGCGCCGTCTGAGGGGTGCTTTTGCCAGGCCCCGTTCCTACCCAGCGGGTTTCCGGGGGAGGGAGGGAGGCCTAGTCCTTCCGGGGCACGGAGGCGGAGGGCGCGCGCGCCTGACTCTACTTCCGGTTTCCGTGGCCGCAGCAGAGGATGGCGGCGGCGGCGGGAAGGACGGTGGTCTTTGTCACCGGAAACGCCAAGAAACTGGAGGAGGTGGGTGTGGCTCTGTGTGCCAAGCCCCGCTTTCCCAGCGCAGGCGGAGGGCCCCTCCTCGGCCAGGAGCCCGGAGTTCAGCCGGCAGCCGCGTCCCTCCTGGCTCTTCTCAGCTCCAGCCCTCTGTTTGCGGCAGAGAAAGGGAGCTCCCCAGGCGGGACCTCAGTCGCCCAGTGCCTTCCTTGTCCCTCCCCTGAGTCCCCTGCCCTCCCCTCGCTGGGATGGCCAGGAGGAGGGCCCTGGGGAATGCCGGGCGGAAAGCTTTTTGTTGGGACATACTGACACAGATGACAGTGTTTGCCCATAGAGAAACCGTACTTGCTCATAGGGAAACATTGGGGAATGCTGGCCCATAGGGAAACATAGGAAACATCCCCCAATGTTCCCCTATGGGCAAGTATCCCCCAATGTTCCCCTATGGGCAAGTATCCCCCAAGGTTCCCCTATGGGCAAGTATCCCCCAATGTTCCCCTATGAGCAGATATTCCCCAATGTTCCCCTATGGGCAAGTATCCCCCAATGTTCCCCTATGGGCAAGTATCCCCCAATGTTCCCCTATGGGCAAGTATCCCCCAATGTTCCCCTATGGGCAAGTATCCCCCAATGTTCCCCTATGAGCAGATATTCCCCAATGTTCCCCTATGGGCAAGTATCCCCCAATGTTCCCCTATGGGCAAGTATCCCCCAATGTTCCCCTATGGGCAAGTATCCCCCAATGTTCCCCTATGGGCAAGTATCCCCCAATGTTCCCCTATGGGCAAGTATTCCCCAATGTTCCCCTATGGGCAAGTATCCCCCAATGTTCCCCTATGGGCAAGTATCCCCCAATGTTCCCCTATGGGCAAGTATCCCCCAATGTTCCCCTATGAGCAGATATTCCCCAATGTTCCCCTATGGGCAAGTATCCCCCAATGTTCCCCTATGGGCAAGTATCCCCCAATGTTCCCCTATGGGCAAGTATCCCCCAATGTTCCCCTATGGGCAAGTATCCCCCAATGTTCCCCTATGGGCAAGTATCCCCCAATGTTCCCCTATGGGCAAGTATCCCCCAATGTTCCCCTATGGGCAAGTATCCCCCAATGTTCCCCTATGGGCAAGTATCCCCCAATGTTCCCCTATGGGCAAGTATCCCCCAATGTTCCCCTATGAGCAGATATTCCCCAATGTTCCCCTATGGGCAAGTATCCCCCAATGTTCCCCTATGGGCAAGTATCCCCCAATGTTCCCCTATGAGCAGCTATTCCCCAATGTTCCCCTATGGGCAAGTATCCCCCAATGTTCCCCTATGGGCAAGTATCCCCCAATGTTCCCCTATGAGCAGATATTCCCCAATGTTCACCTATGGGCAAGTATCCCCCAATGTTCCCCTATGGGCAAGTATCCCCCAATGTTCACCTATGGGCAAGTATCCCCCAATGTTCACCTATGGGCAAGTATCCCCCAATGTCCCCCTATGGGCAAGTATCCCCCAATGTTCCCCTATGGGCAAGTATCCCCCAATGTTCACCTATGGGCAAGTATCCCCCAATGTTCCCCTATGGGCAAGTATCCCCCAATGTTCCCCTATGAGCAGGTATTCCCCAATGTTCCCCTATGGGCAAGTATCCCCCAATGTTCCCCTATGAGCAGGTATTCCCCAATGTTCCCCTATGGGCAAGTATCCCCCAATGTTCCCCTATGGGCAAGTATCCCCCAACGTTCCCCTATGAGCAGATATTCCCCAATGTTCCCCTATGGGCAAGTATCCCCCAATGTTCCCCTATGGGCAAGTATCCCCCAATGTTCCCCTATGAGCAGATATTCCCCAATGTTCCCCTATGGGCAAGTATCCCCCAAGGTTCCCCTATGGGCAAGTATCCCCCAACGTTCCCCTATGAGCAAGTATCCCCCAATGTTCCCCTATGAGCAGATATTCCCCAATGTTCCCCTATGGGCAAGTATCCCCCAATGTTCCCCTATGAGCAGATATTCCCCAATGTTCCCCTATGGGCAAGTATCCCCCAATGTTCCCCTATGGGCAAGTATCCCCCAATGTTCCCCTATGAGCAGATATTCCCCAATGTTCCCCTATGGGCAAGTATCCCCCAATGTTCCCCTATGGGCAAGTATCCCCCAATGTTCACCTATGGGCAAGTATCCCCCAATGTTCCCCTATGGGCAAGTATCCCCCAATGTTCCCCTATGGGCAAGTATCCCCCAATGTTCCCCTATGGGCAAGTATCCCCCAACGTTCCCCTATGAGCAGATATTCCCCAACGTTCCCCTATGGGCAAGTATCCCCCAATGTTCCCCTATGGGCAAGTATCCCCCAATGTTCCCCTATGGGCAAGTATCCCCCAATGTTCCCCTATGGGCAAGTATCCCCCAATGTTCCCCTATGGGCAAGTATCCCCCAATGTTCCCCTATGGGCAAGTATCCCCCAACGTTCCCCTATGAGCAGATATTCCCCAACGTTCCCCTATGGGCAAGTATCCCCCAATGTTCCCCTATGGGCAAGTATCCCACAATGTTCCCCTATGGGCAAGTATCCCCCAATGTTCCCCTATGGGCAAGTATCCCCCAATGTTCCCCTATGAGCAGATATTCCCCAATGTTCCCCTATGGGCAAGTATCCCCCAATGTTCCCCTATGGGCAAGTATCCCCCAATGTTCCCCTATGAGCAGATATTCCCCAATGTTCCCCTATGGGCAAGTATCCCCCAATGTTCCCCTATGGGCAAGTATCCCCCAATGTTCCCCTATGAGCAGCTATTCCCCAATGTTCCCCTATGGGCAAGTATCCCCCAATGTTCCTCTATGGGCAAGTATCCCCCAATGTTCCCCTATGAGCAGATATTCCCCAATGTTCCCCTATGGGCAAGTATCCCCCAATGTTCCCCTATGGGCAAGTATCCCCCAATGTTCACCTATGGGCAAGTATCCCCCAATGTTCCCCTATGGGCAAGTATCCCCCAATGTTCCCCTATGGGCAAGTATCCCCCAATGTTCACCTATGGGCAAGTATCCCCCAATGTTCACCTATGGGCAAGTATCCCCCAATGTTCCCCTATGAGCAGATATTCCCCAATGTTCCCCTATGGGCAAGTATCCCCCAATGTTCCCCTATGGGCAAGTATCCCCCAACGTTCCCCTATGAGCAGATATTCCCCAATGTTCCCCTATGGGCAAGTATCCCCCAATGTTCCCCTATGGGCAAGTATCCCCCAATGTTCCCCTATGAGCAGATATTCCCCAATGTTCCCCTATGGGCAAGTATCCCCCAAGGTTCCCCTATGGGCAAGTATCCCCCAACGTTCCCCTATGAGCAGATATTCCCCAATGTTCCCCTATGGGCAAGTATCCCCCAATGTTCCCCTATGGGCAAGTATCCCCCAATGTTCCCCTATGAGCAGATATTCCCCAATGTTCCCCTATGGGCAAGTATCCCCCAATGTTCCCCTATGAGCAGATATTCCCCAATGTTCCCCTATGGGCAAGTATCCCCCAATGTTCCCCTATGGGCAAGTATCCCCTAATGTTCCCCTATGAGCAGATATTCCCCAATGTTCCCCTATGGGCAAGTATCCCCCAATGTTCCCCTATGGGCAAGTATCCCCCAATGTTCCCCTATGGGCAAGTATCCCCCAATGTTCCCCTATGGGCAAGTATCCCCCAATGTTCCCCTATGGGCAAGTATCCCCCAATGTTCCCCTATGGGCAAGTATCCCCCAATGTTCCCCTATGGGCAAGTATCCCCCAACGTTCCCCTATGAGCAGATATTCCCCAACGTTCCCCTATGGGCAAGTATCCCCCAATGTTCCCCTATGGGCAAGTATCCCCCAATGTTCCCCTATGGGCAAGTATCCCCCAATGTTCCCCTATGAGCAGATATTCCCCAATGTTCCCCTATGGGCAAGTATCCCCCAATGTTCACCTATGGGCAAGTATCCCCCAATGTTCCCCTATGAGCAGCTATTCCCCAATATTCCCCTATGGGCAAGTATCCCCCAATGTTCCCCTATGGGCAAGTATCCCCCAATGTTCCCCTATGGGCAAGTATCCCCCAATGTTCCCCTATGAGCAGATATTCCCCAATGTTCCCCTATGGGCAAGTATCCCCCAATGTTCCCCTATGGGCAAGTATCCCCCAATGTTCCCCTATGGGCAAGTATCCCCCAATGTTCCCCTATGAGCAGATATTCCCCAATGTTCCCCAATGGGCAAGTATCCCCCAATGTTCCCCTATGGGCAAGTATCCCCCAATGTTCCCCTATGAGCAGCTATTCCCCAATGTTCCCCTATGGGCAAGTATCCCCCAATGTTCCCCTATGGGCAAGTATCCCCCAATGTTCCCCTATGAGCAGATATTCCCCAATGTTCCCCTATGGGCAAGTATCCCCCAATGTTCCCCTATGGGCAAGTATCCCCCAATGTTCCCCTATGGGCAAGTATCCCCCAATGTTCCCCTATGAGCAGATATTCCCCAATGTTCCCCTATGGGCAAGTATCCCCCAAGGTTCCCCTATGGGCAAGTATCCCCCAACGTTCCCCTATGAGCAGATATTCCCCAATGTTCCCCTATGGGCAAGTATCCCCCAATGTTCCCCTATGGGCAAGTATCCCCCAATGTTCCCCTATGAGCAGATATTCCCCAATGTTCCCCTATGGGCAAGTATCCCCCAATGTTCCCCTATGAGCAGATATTCCCCAATGTTCCCCTATGGGCAAGTATCCCCCAATGTTCCCCTATGGGCAAGTATCCCCTAATGTTCCCCTATGAGCAGATATTCCCCAATGTTCCCCTATGGGCAAGTATCCCCCAATGTTCCCCTATGGGCAAGTATCCCCCAATGTTCCCCTATGGGCAAGTATCCCCCAATGTTCCCCTATGGGCAAGTATCCCCCAATGTTCCCCTATGGGCAAGTATCCCCCAATGTTCCCCTATGGGCAAGTATCCCCCAACGTTCCCCTATGAGCAGATATTCCCCAACGTTCCCCTATGGGCAAGTATCCCCCAATGTTCCCCTATGGGCAAGTATCCCCCAATGTTCCCCTATGGGCAAGTATCCCCCAATGTTCCCCTATGAGCAGATATTCCCCAATGTTCCCCTATGGGCAAGTATCCCCCAATGTTCACCTATGGGCAAGTATCCCCCAATGTTCCCCTATGAGCAGCTATTCCCCAATGTTCCCCTATGAGCAGATATTCCCCAATGTTCCCCTATGGGCAAGTATCCCCCAATGTTCCCCTATGGGCAAGTATCCCCCAATGTTCCCCTATGGGCAAGTATCCCCCAATGTTCCCCTATGAGCAGATATTCCCCAATGTTCCCCTATGGGCAAGTATCCCCCAATGTTCACCTATGGGCAAGTATCCCCCAATGTTCCCCTATGGGCAAGTATCCCCCAATGTTCCCCTATGAGCAGATATTCCCCAATGTTCCCCTATGGGCAAGTATCCCCCAATGTTCCCCTATGGGCAAGTATCCCCCAATGTTCCCCTATGGGCAAGTATCCCCCAATGTTCCACTATGAGCAGATATTCCCCAATGTTCCCCTATGGGCAAGTATCCCCCAATGTTCCCCTATGGGCAAGTATCCCCCAATGTTCCCCTATGAGCAGCTATTCCCCAATGTTCCCCTATGGGCAAGTATCCCCCAATGTTCCCCTATGGGCAAGTATCCCCCAATGTTCCCCTATGAGCAGATATTCCCCAATGTTCCCCTATGGGCAAGTATCCCCCAATGTTCCCCTATGGGCAAGTATCCCCCAATGTTCCCCTATGGGCAAGTATCCCCCAATGTTCCCCTATGGGCAAGTATCCCCCAATGTTCCCCTATGAGCAGATATTCCCCAATGTTCCCCTATGGGCAAGTATCCCCCAATGTTCCCCTATGGGCAAGTATCCCCCAATGTTCCCCTATGAGCAGATATTCCCCAATGTTCCCCTATGGGCAAGTATCCCCCAATGTTCCCCTATGGGCAAGTATCCCCCAATGTTCCCCTATGGGCAAGTATCCCCCAATGTTCCCCTATGGGCAAGTATCCCCCAATGTTCCCCTATGAGCAGATATTCCCCAATGTTCCCCTATGGGCAAGTATCCCCCAATGTTCCCCTATGGGCAAGTATCCCCCAATGTTCCCCTATGGGCAAGTATCCCCCAATGTTCCCCTATGGGCAAGTATCCCCCAATGTTCCCCTATGGGCAAGTATCCCCCAATGTTCCCCTATGAGCAGCTATTCCCCAATGTTCCCCTATGGGCAAGTATCCCCCAATGTTCCCCTATGAGCAGATATTCCCCAATGTTCCCCTATGAGCAGATATTCCCCAATGTTCCCCTATGGGCAAGTATCCCCCAATGTTCCCCTATGGGCAAGTATCTCCCAATGTTCCCCTATGAGCAGATATTCCCCAATGTTCCCCTATGGGCAAGTATCCCCCAATGTTCCCCTATGGGCAAGTATCCCCCAATGTTCCCCTATGGGCAAGTATCCCCCAATGTTCCCCTATGGGCAAGTATCCCCCAATGTTCCCCTATGAGCAGATATTCCCCAATGTTCCCCTATGGGCAAGTATCCCCCAATGTTCCCCTATGGGCAAGTATCCCCCAATGTTCCCCTATGGGCAAGTATCCCCCAATGTTCCCCTATGGGCAAGTATCCCCCAATGTTCCCCTATGGGCAAGTATCCCCCAATGTTCCCCTATGAGCAGATATTCCCCAATGTTCCCCAATGGGCAAGTATCCCCCAATGTTCCCCTATGGGCAAGTATCCCCCAATGTTCCCCTATGGGCAAGTATCCCCCAATGTTCCCCTATGGGCAAGTATCCCCCAATGTTCCCCTATGAGCAGATATTCCCCAATGTTCCCCTATGGGCAAGTATCCCCCAATGTTCCCCTATGGGCAAGTATCCCCCAATGTTCCCCTATGGGCAAGTATCCCCCAATGTTCCCCTATGAGCAGATATTCCCCAACGTTCCCCTATGGGCAAGTATCCCCCAACGTTCCCCTATGAGCAGATATTCCCCAATGTTCCCCTATGGGCAAGTATCCCCCAATGTTCCCCTATGGGCAAGTATCCCCCAATGTTCCCCTATGAGCAGATATTCCCCAATGTTCCCCTATGGGCAAGTATCCCCCAATGTTCCCCTATGAGCAGATATTCCCCAATGTTCCCCTATGGGCAAGTATCCCCCAATGTTCCCCTATGGGCAAGTATCCCCTAATGTTCCCCTATGAGCAGATATTCCCCAATGTTCCCCTATGGGCAAGTATCCCCCAATGTTCCCCTATGGGCAAGTATCCCCCAATGTTCCCCTATGGGCAAGTATCCCCCAATGTTCCCCTATGGGCAAGTATCCCCCAATGTTCCCCTATGAGCAGCTATTCCCCAATGTTCCCCTATGGGCAAGTATCCCCCAATGTTCCCCTATGAGCAGATATTCCCCAATGTTCCCCTATGAGCAGATATTCCCCAATGTTCCCCTATGGGCAAGTATCCCCCAATGTTCCCCTATGGGCAAGTATCTCCCAATGTTCCCCTATGAGCAGATATTCCCCAATGTTCCCCTATGGGCAAGTATCCCCCAATGTTCCCCTATGGGCAAGTATCCCCCAATGTTCCCCTATGGGCAAGTATCCCCCAATGTTCCCCTATGGGCAAGTATCCCCCAATGTTCCCCTATGAGCAGATATTCCCCAATGTTCCCCTATGGGCAAGTATCCCCCAATGTTCCCCTATGGGCAAGTATCCCCCAATGTTCCCCTATGGGCAAGTATCCCCCAATGTTCCCCTATGGGCAAGTATCCCCCAATGTTCCCCTATGGGCAAGTATCCCCCAATGTTCCCCTATGAGCAGATATTCCCCAATGTTCCCCAATGGGCAAGTATCCCCCAATGTTCCCCTATGGGCAAGTATCCCCCAATGTTCCCCTATGGGCAAGTATCCCCCAATGTTCCCCTATGGGCAAGTATCCCCCAATGTTCCCCTATGAGCAGATATTCCCCAATGTTCCCCTATGGGCAAGTATCCCCCAATGTTCCCCTATGGGCAAGTATCCCCCAATGTTCCCCTATGGGCAAGTATCCCCCAATGTTCCCCTATGAGCAGATATTCCCCAACGTTCCCCTATGGGCAAGTATCCCCCAACGTTCCCCTATGAGCAGATATTCCCCAATGTTCCCCTATGGGCAAGTATCCCCCAATGTTCCCCTATGGGCAAGTATCCCCCAATGTTCCCCTATGAGCAGATATTCCCCAATGTTCCCCTATGGGCAAGTATCCCCCAATGTTCCCCTATGAGCAGATATTCCCCAATGTTCCCCTATGGGCAAGTATCCCCCAATGTTCCCCTATGGGCAAGTATCCCCTAATGTTCCCCTATGAGCAGATATTCCCCAATGTTCCCCTATGGGCAAGTATCCCCCAATGTTCCCCTATGGGCAAGTATCCCCCAATGTTCCCCTATGGGCAAGTATCCCCCAATGTTCCCCTATGGGCAAGTATCCCCCAATGTTCCCCTATGGGCAAGTATCCCCCAATGTTCCCCTATGGGCAAGTATCCCCCAACGTTCCCCTATGAGCAGATATTCCCCAACGTTCCCCTATGGGCAAGTATCCCCCAATGTTCCCCTATGGGCAAGTATCCCCCAATGTTCCCCTATGAGCAGCTATTCCCCAATGTTCCCCTATGGGCAAGTATCCCCCAATGTTCACCTATGGGCAAGTATCCCCCAATGTTCCCCTATGAGCAGATATTCCCCAATGTTCCCCTATGGGGAAGTATTCTCCAATCCATGGACAAGTATGGTTTCCCTATGGGCAAGTACTGTCATTTGTTTTAGCACATCCCCTTTTTGTTTATAGGGCTATTTGAGGGTTGGAAAGCTTGCCTTTTTATATAGACTGAATGGGATGCAACTCTCCCACTGTATTCTGGGGTTTGGACCCTTCATAAAGACAAATGCAAATTATAAGTATGGATATTAATATGTTAATTTTACAGAGAAATACAAGAGTAGGTCAACTAAAACCAGTATGTCAGAGGGAATGGAAGTTTAATAGTGGAAGAAAAGGCCTGCCAGAGATTTTACTTCTGCCGCAGCAGAGGCATCCATCTGAGGAGGGGGAATTTGAAAGAACAAATGGCAGGCAGAAAAAAATAAGCTTGAAATCTTCAGCAGGAGGAGCATTTATTAATGAAACACATTCTTGGATAGGAATAGCCTGTTCCTTTCTAAACTAATGTAAAAGAGAAAAGGATGGTGAGGTGGCATGTTGCCCCATGAGAGGAGGGCTTCAGTCTGGGCTGGGTCTTTCTCCTTTACAGGAGAAGGCACTTGCTTAACCCTGACTGAACTAGACAACATTATCTGCCCATAACACTGAAGGATAGGTGGCTGACAGGAAGGAAAAACAAGGGGTACGGGAGGACAAAGGATTCTAATCCCTCTCTCTCAGGCAAGCAGTCTCATCCCTGTTGGTCAAAAGATCAGCAAGACTAAATGGGGAAGTTGTTGTGTCTTCCAACAGTATCTGAATAGAGCACAGACTTGCTAATAGCTGCTTCTTCAGTCCTGCATATCATGACATTTTATAATCCCATACTGCTTTCTTGAAAACCAGGCAACATTACTCCTAGCATACATGATTACAGGGGGAAAATATTTTTAAAATATTTCAATGCATTGTGCCATTGCAGCCCAGGATTTCAAAGGCGATGATGTTTCTTGCAAGAAGGATATGACCATGAAGCACATAGTAAAATGCTGGCTAAGACTGAGTCTGACCACTTGTCTCTTCTTGCAGGTGATTCAGATCCTAGGCAACTCTTTTCCCTACAAACTGGTTGCAAAGAAAATAGACTGTGAGTACCTACCTTCTTTGTTGTGTGCTATGTGGCTACTATTGTTTTGTGGTAACCACAGCCTTTTTCTTTTCTAGTGCCTGAGTATCAAGGGGAGCCTGATGATATTTCTATCCAGAAGTGCCAGGAAGCAGCCAAACAGGTCCTTTTCTCTGTCCTTTGAAACACTCTTTACCAATATTAGGATACCCAAAGCCAGTAACCAACTATTACATATTTAATCTCCTTTAGAAAATATGCTGCTCTCCTTAAGTCTTTTGGGGACTATTTTACACATAGTGAGATAGGAGTCCAAGTAGACCACAAGTTGAACATGAGTCAACAGTGTGGTGCAGCACCTAGGAAGGCTGATTAAATTTTGGGCTGCATCAATAGCAATATAGTGTTTAGATCAAGAGAAGTAATAGTGCCACTGTATTCTGCTTTGGTCAGGCCCCACCTGGACTGTTGTGTCCAGTTCTGGGCACCCCAATTCAGAGGGGATGTTGAGGAGCTGGAGCGTGTCCAGAGGAGGGTGACTAGGGTGGTGAGGGGTCTGGAAACCATGTTCTGTGGGGGGTGACTTGGGGAGCTGGGGGTGTTTAGCCTGGAGAGGAGGAGGTTGAGAGGTGATATGATGGCCCTGTTTAAATTTTTGAAGGGATGTCATATTGAGGAGGGAACAAACTTGTTTTCTGCTGCTCCAGAGGACAGGACCTGGAACAGTGGATGCAAGCTACAGGTGAGATTCCACCTCAACATTAGGAAGAACTTCCTGACAGTAAGTGCTGTTCAACAGTGGAACACACTCCCTCGGAGTGTTGTAGAGTCTCCTTCCTTGGAGGTCTTTGGACAGAGGCTGGATGGCCATCTGTCGGGGATGCTTTGATTGAGACTTCCTGCATGGCAGGGGGTTGGACTGGATGGCCCTTGTGGTCTCTTCCAACTCTGTGATTCTATGATTCTTTGTGTATTCAGCAGAGAAGTGTAACTAATCCTGATTTTCTTAAGAGATCTACTATCTTCTGTTTGTTAAATTCTAGACGATAATTGGGGCAAGGGTGTGATATAAATTATCTGTGGTAAATAACAGCTAAGTAAATAATCTGCTATGTAAAGATAACATGTGATGATTGCATGCAATCCACATGATAGCAATTATTTTTAAAGCCTTTTGTTGGCTGAAGAGTAGGACAAAATATTTCAAATCAATACACAAAATTAACCAAACAGATTAGCGATCCTTTTAGTTCATGTATGGCCATCTGAAGTTGACAGAAAAAGTAGGATTCAGTGTTTTTTTCAATTCCTTGGTGTTTGTTTTCACTGTTTAGTAATAAAAAAGTGTGCTTTGCTGGAAGGTGGAGGCTTTCTTTTAGGCTGCTGTAGTTCATAGCCCATAATAACCTATTCTTTGTTAGATGATCTAATTTTCAGCTCTATTTGCTTTGCTGTATTCTCCTTTTACAGATCCAGGGACCAGTGATAGTGGAAGACACTTGTTTGTGTTTTAAGGCTCTTGGAGGACTCCCAGGGCCATATATGTAAGTATAGATAAAGGATTTGCTCAGAACATGCATATTAAACCAACTGGAAAAAACAAAGAAACTTGGTTCTCCATATTATGCAAATTCTTCTAGCATTTACTGTTCTGGTCCTAAAGGATATGAGAAGAGAAGGAAGGAAAAGTGTGTTTGCTATACACAGTCAATGTAGAAGTGAAATATATGCTTATTGTAAATGCAGAAGGGAGAACACTGTCCAGATCGAAATGTCTCCTTATTTTCCTGTCATATAATGGGCTTTTCAAAATATTAGGTCAAGAAGAGACAGAGACCTAAGTCTGTTTGAGGTGTTCTACTTCAGGCTGCTGATAATTTTTCACATAAAGAATCAGAGTTGGAGGTGGCCTCATGGGCCATCAAGTCCGATCTCTTGCTCTGCGTAAAATCTAGGGCAGTGGTCCCCAAAATTTTTTGGGTTACTGTTCCTTTTCCTCTTGCGCAACAACCCTAGTGCCGCTAGTGCATATTTTTTTGATATTAAAAAAGTTGATATTATACTCCAGAGGACAGGATCAAAATTCAAAACGACCTGAATAGACTAAAAAGCTGTTTCATCTACTCTATTAGAAAGCAGATATGAAGAAAATCAATTCATTTCTGGAAAAGACGGCTGAAGGTACCATGAACAGCCAAGAAAGCAAACAAATAGGTGCTAGAACAGATCAAACCAGAAATCTCTCTGCAGGCCAAGATGACTAGACTAAGACTGTCATACTTTGGTCACATTATGAGAAGGCATGATTCATTAGAGGGAAAAATAATGCTAGGAAAGAGAGGGAAGCCATGTGCTAGATGGATAGACTCTATAAAAGAGGTCACGGGTATGAATTGGCAGGAATTGAGCACAGTAGTGGAGGACAGGGAATCTCGGAAATGTCTCATCTACAGGGTAGCTATGGGTCAAGGGTGGATGACAGCAACATAATGGTACAATTGCTCCCTCATGCTTTTTGTAACAACACCCTACGTCATGCCATGTCACTTGCATCCACCTGCATCACAAATCATTTGTTATGGTCAGGATGCTTCAAAATTGGTTCAGAGCTAAACAGGTTTTTCCCCCCAAATTCTCTAATGCCCTTTGGCATTCCTTAGTCCATTTGATTTTTATACTAGGTTTAATTTTCTTGGAGCTCTTTTTTCTTTTTCTTTTTTGTTTTCAACAAATCAGTCGAAGATAGAGCCATATGGTCAAAGTTAGGGATGAACTGTCTATAGAAGTTAGCAAAACCCAAGAAACTTTGTAATTGCCTTTGGGTCCTGGGAGGTTCCCAGTCCAACACTGTTGATACCTTTTCTAGATCCATTTCATTGCTATGTATAGATACAAAATAATCCAGATAGCTAGTTTTTGTTTATGGAACTCACACTTATTAATTAATTAATTAATTATTTTGACAGACAGTAAATTGTTCAGTAACTTTCTGAGTACCTTTCTCATTAGTTTGGTGTGAGTGAGTGGCCATATCCTGCAAATATATTAATACTTCATGTAAATAAAACAGCAGCCCCTTATACAAAACTTTATGGAGAACTTAATTTATCAAATGCATAAACACTCTAGTCCGAAAAGCATCACCAAATATTCAAAAGCCCCCAAAGGGCCGTTAAAAACAATTTTGTATTCATACCCCTCCTGTATTCTGACTTGAAAGTAAGCTTGGTAAAGATCTATCCTGTGGTCAAGTGTGCCAGCAGGTACTGGGTAGATGTAAAGATAGCATTCAGCCTATTAAAGTCCGTGATCAATCACAAACCCTTATCTTTGTTCTCCAGAAAGAAATAATAATAAATAATAATAATAAATATTTATTTATATCCCACATCTTCTGATTGAGGATCGAGGCAGGTAACAACAAAGTAAATACAATATACAACAATAAAAACAACAAGCCCCACAAAAAAAACCTGGGGCCCCCATCTTGGAGACTGTCAAGTGGATAAAGCCCCTTGCTAAGTTTTTGCCAACAAATTCTCTTAGATTTGCCTGGGAGTCATAGAGTACAATTTAGATTTTGGGAGCGTGACATCAGAATTAATCTCAATTATTTATTTAGAGTACTTATACCCTGCTATTCTGCCAGAAAGGCTCTCAAAGGAGCTTACCATTTTTTTTTTTACTTTGACATTTCCCTCCCCTCAGATTTATAATCTTAAAAAGACATGACACAAAAGGAGAAGGGAAGGACTGGGGAAGGGGATCAAGTTCAGCAGATACTGCCAGTTCTTCTCTCCCTCCAAGACCAGGACTGTGGCAGTTGGGATGGACGGAGGGTACTCCTTCTGGCTCTGGGGCTAATTACACAGTCTGGGTTGTGATGGGAGGGGTAAAATGTCCCTCTTTCTCAGAGAATACTTTTAAAGTCCCAGTACTCAATAGGGATATCTGAGTCCCTTTCTCCTGCACTCCTCCCTGTTTCTCTGCTCTCTGGGAATACACAGCTCTCTCTGCTGTGTATTGCATCCAACATCTTTTTATTCCTTCCTGGTCTTGAATTATGTTCTTTTTACTGTTGTAGAGCATCTCAGCCTTTGGTTTGAACTTCCCTTTGATTTCTCAGATTTTGAGAAGGGGTCTCTCATTCCTTTTTGGTTGTTGTCCTATACATGTATTATATAAATGCTTAAAGTTACAGATTTCTATAATGGATTTTCTTGCTTCTAAAGTATTAGTTAATGTTTGTATTTATTACATTTGTGAAAATAAAGAAAATTATTTGTATTTGACTTTTATTTCAGAAAATGGTTCCTAGAGAAACTCAAACCAGAAGGTAATTCAACCTTTGTTGAATTAGCTGTTTTGTTGGGCCTCTCATCTGTAGATTGTTCTGCTCTTTCTGATGTATTTTGTGATTTTTTTTCTGTCCAGGTGTTTTACTAGCAAGTAGACTTCATTTCCCTTGCAAATCCAGCTCAGTTGTCAACTCTGTACCTATCTTATAGGGATGTGAAAACGTCTCAATCTGATTTTGTTCAAATTTCACCTGTGTTTTCTTCCTGTCTTTGTTTTGCATTGGATTGTGTATATTGTTCAGCTTTGGATATTTTAACTGTTTATAGTGTAAAATATGCACATTAATTTGTAGATACTTTGTCAGAATACCCTGGAAGCTTTGCAGTTGTGTGAATTCACAAAATGAGCATGGCATGGAAAAGCAGGTTACAAAGTTAACCCTAACCCAACCCTGAATGCCAGAAAATGTTGCAGGAGTCACTAAGCCCAAAATTCTTTTTGTTTAGTATCCACTGACTTCTGCACCTTAACCTCAGTTTTAAAATTTTCTGTCAGCCAGTCAGATGTGTTTTTCAACCCTTCACCACATACAAGTTTAAATAATGGGAAACTCTCCAAAGAAAAGGAAATGTTTGGGCAAAAGAGTTAGAAATGTGGCAGCATTTAAGCAGATTTAAAAAAGAAAGAAAACCAGCACTGAGGTGATCGTGAGAGAATGGCTGCAGACAATAATAAGTAAAGCCCAGATGACTGCAAATCAGCGTGTCTCTGAGGGAAAGGTAGATAAAATGTTAAAGAGAATTGTCCAGACAACCAGCAACAACAATTAGGAGGCTGTATCATCAGTTCCTTGACAAGTGTAAAATCTCAAGTGCCTGTTTAAAAAAAAAAAGCAGATGGAATGACAATCACAGTTAAAAAAAGATTTAAAATGTTAAGTACAAAGAGACTAATGGGGTATACTCAAAAGTTATATACGTTTAAGAGAAAGGATGTGGAATTGTCAATGGTCCTCTTTCAGCTTTGGATTCTCATGCACTGGTTACTAAGGAGGCTGATACCATACTTTGTTACATGGATGAGTGCAAAATTGAGGCAGCACTTAAAAGAGCACATGAACTTTGGCAATTAGATCATTAGCAGCTTCATTATTTGTCAGTGCTACATTTTTATGGTCACAGAAAATTTTAGCATCTCAGAATATTGTTATTAATTCGTTGTACAGGATAGTTGAAAGAGTTCAAATGCCCTACAATTTATAGCAGATGTGAACCATGATTCAGCAGCATTTGCTGGCAGGAGTATCACTGCTACTACAATTGCTAGAGAATCTGTTTGGCTTCGACACTAGGAAGCAGACCAGAAGCTGAAGACTAATATGTCCTACATGCCATTTTTAGGGCAGTTGCTTGGGAAAGCATAGCAGAAAGTGCTTATAGAAAAGAGAGACAAAAAGCAGGCCATGCCCTTAGTTTTAAAAAAAATGAAATCAGATAGGAAGCCTTAAAGGATATTTTGCAATTTTTCCAATTCCTTTCGAGGAGAAAGTTGTTCAGAAAGGTAAAGCCATTACAGATTTGGAAAGCCTCTATGAGGTAGATCAGATTATAATAATAATAAAAAAGACAAGAATTCCAACAAGTTAGGGGAGGCCACAGATATTAATGACAGAGAAGCTGTTTTGGTAGGAAGAAGCCTTCTGTACCTTGGGAAGTTATAAGCAGAGGTGACAATGGATCACTGGGTCAATCAGGTTGTCACATGGAGAGACAACCTCATGTTTGGTTCCAAAAACCCAAGATAAACAAAACATAGTTCAAAAATGGGATAGAATATCTATTGGGAATTGGAACCGTAAAAGAGTTGCCTCACTCCTCATTCAAAGGGGTGTACTCAATTCTGTTTATGGTACCCAAGAGCAATGAGTCTTACAGGCCAATTTTGGATTTCAAATATTTGAATGGATTCGTTCATTATCAGAGATTGAAAATGGAAAGATTGCAGACCATCAAAGAGAATCTGGAAACCAACAATTGACTGGCATTGATAGATCTGAAAGAGGCTTATTTACATATCCAATTCACAGGAGATAATTGAGGTTTCAGTACAGTCGGTCCTTCATATCTATGGATTCAAGCATCCGTAACTTGAAAATATTTTTTAAAAATATAAGTTCAAAAAAGCAAACCTTGATTTTGCCATTTTATGTAAGGGACACCATTTTACTTTCCATTTTATTTAATGGAACTTGCACAGCCACAGATGTTGGTATCCATGGAGGGTCCTGGAACTCAACACCAGTGGATATCAAGGGCCCATTATACCAGTATGTGCATTACCAATTCAGGGTTCATCCATTTAGTCTGGCTTCGGCACCCAAAATGTTCACCAATGATACTAATACCATTGGTGACACTTGTCAGGGGAAAAGGAATCCATTATTTGCTTGTTTGGATGACATCCTTCTGAAATTGGGTTGTCAATGCAATATTGGAAGGAATTTTCTGCAATCAATATTTTAGAGAACTGGTTTCTTAATAAATTACAAGAAAAGTCATTGTGTACCAACACAAAATTTGACATATTTAGGAGTCCACATAGACATTACTAAGGGATGCATGTATCTTTCTCAGGAGAGAAGGCAAAAGATAAGGAAGGAGCTGAAAGTTTTGCTATCCATTTAACAGTTATAAAACATTAACAAATTGATAAACTGAGTTCAGCTCAAGTGGCATTTGGGAAGATAGTTTTACAAGCTGTCATATAGTTAAGCAACAATGCCCACCCAAACTGGGTTAGATTGGGCACGTCCCAACTTTCTGAACTGGTTCTCCATGTCATCCAGAAAATGGAGAATTGGAACTTATGTAAAGATGTCATTCTTGGATCACACAGGAAAGTAGTCCACTCTCACCCTTGTTTGGCTGAAATTTAGCAAATAAGTATATACATATCTAAGAAGATAATTATATAGAAAATATGTAAGCTTTTAATAGTCAACTGGCATATAGGATAGGATAAGATAGGCTAATGGCAGGTTTGGAAAACAAACTGAGGTGCAGAAGTCGGTGGTTATTAAGTTAAAATAATTTTGGACTTAGTGTCACCTGCAACATTTGCTGGCATACAGGGAATAATCCAGCTTTGTGGACTGCTTTTCCAAGAAAGCCTTCACAGTAAGTAACAATTCCTCATTTTCTCACACCAAGTCTTGGGAGATGTTAAAAGGATGCTTTTGTTGAGATAGTTGAACACAATGAAAATTATTTTCAACCCTGCTCTCACTCACTCTGTTTTTCTCATTTCCATCTTTTGAAAGCTGTCATGTTGTGATTTTTCAGTTGACTTTATCATAGTCCAGATATCTAGTCACTGTATTACTAGCCTCACCTTTTCTTCATCAGCTATGTGAACTCACTCTGTTGTGGTAGATATTGCATGTGCTGCTTCTCTTTCTCTTTAATTCTGCTTTGACTGGTACTTTTCAACAGAATGGTAGAAAGACTTGATTTTTAGACTGGGGTGGAGGAGGTACCACCCAGGCTGTTTTTGTGGCTCTCAAAGTCCCACAGCAACCTACATTTAAAGGGCAGGGCATGCTGTGAACCTCTAGAGATCACAAAAATGTTCTGAGGGCTCTTGTGTAGCACATGGGCTGCACTTTCCCCATGCTGACATGAATCATAGAGTTGGAAGAAACCACAAGGGCCATCCAGTCCAACACCCTGCCATGCAAGAACTCTTGAAGCATATCCGACAGATGGCCATCCAGCCTCTGTTTAAAGACTTCCAAGGAGGGAGACTCCACCACTCTTTGAAGGAATGTGTTCCACTGTTGAACAGCCCTTACTGTCAGGAAGTTCCTCCTAATATTGGGATGGAATCTCTTTTCCTGCAGCTTGCATCCATTGTTCCGGGTCTTAGTCTCTGGAGCAGCAGAAAACAAGCTTGCTCCCTCCTCAATATGACATCCCTTCAAATATTTAAACAGGGCTATCATATCACCTCTTAACCGTCTCTTCTCCAGACAAAACATCCCCAACTCCCTAAGTTGTTCCTCATAGGACATGGTTTTAGTTGTCCTCCTTTGGACATGTTCCAGTTTCTTCACATCCTTTTTAAATTGTGGTGCCCAAAACTGGACACAGTATTCTAGGTTGGGCATGACCAAAGCAGAATACAGTGGTACTTATTACTTCCCTTAATCTAGATACTATACTTTTATTAATGCAACCTAAAATTGCATTAGCCTTTTTAGCTGCTGCATCGCACTGTTCACTCATGTTCAACTTGTTGTCTATTTGGACTCCTAGATCCCTTTCACATGTAGTCTCGGTCAGCCAGGTGTCCCCCATCCTATAACTGTGCATTTTATTTTTCCGCCCCAAGTGCAGTACCTTACATTTCTCTGTGTTGAATTTCATTTTGTTAGCTTTGGCTCAGTTTTCTAGTTTATTCAGGTCATTTTGAATTTTGATCCTGTCCTCTGGAGTATTAGCTACTCCTCCTAATTTGGTGTCTTCTGCAAATTTGATAAGTATGCCCCCAATTTTGTCATCCAAGTCATTGATAAAGATGTTAAATAGTACTGGGCCCAGGACAGAATCCTGTGGCACCCACTGGTCACTTCTCTCCAGGATGAAAAGAAGCCGTTATTGAGCACCCTTAGGTTCGGCTGGTCAGCCAATTACAAATCCATTTAACAGTTACCTTGTCTAGCCCATATTTTACAAGCTTGTTTACAAGAATGTCATGGGGAACCTTGTCAAATGCCTTATTGATATCACAAGGCTTTCTATATTCTATTGAATATTCAACAGAGGTGATATGATAGCCCTGTTTAAATATTTGAAGGGATGTCATATTGAGGAGGGAGCAAGCTTGTTTTCTGCTGTTCCAGAGACTAGAAACTGGAGCAATGGATGCAAGCTCCAGGAAAAGAGATTCCACCTCAACATTAGGAGGAACTTCATGACAGTAAGGGCTGTTCGACAGTGGAATACACTCCTTCGGAGTGTAGTGGAGTCTCCCTCCTTGGAGGTCTTAAAACGGAAGCTGGGTGGCCATCTGTCAGGGATGCTTTTATTTGGATTTCCTGCATGGCAGGGTGTTGGACTGGATGGCCCTTGTGGTCTTTTCCAACTCTATGATTCTATGATTCTAACTGAATACAAAATAAATAGGAAGCTGTGAGTGGCAGTTTTGCCACATGTTCCTAACAGGCAATCACTTTCTAGCTTTCTGGTTGCATTCTCTTTCCCTGTGTTTTGTGTCTTATTTAAATTGTAATTCTGAGGGCAAGGAATTGTCAAATAAATTATTTGTAAGCTGCTGTGGGAGCCTCTTTGACAGAAGGGTAAGGTATAAATTTCCTAAATAAATCAATAAGTACTGACAGACATAGTTGTGGCTTTCTGTCTGGACATGTTTCTTAGTCCCAATCTGGCTATTCTTTTCTGATCATACATGGTGTTAAACACATGTCTGTTGAAACACATACACATTGAAAACAGGTCTTCTGACTCTTTAAGGTACAGTATATATTGGGAGGGAAACAGAAGTGACTGAATTCTAAAGAGCACTGTATTCTGTAAGGAAAGTAAAATAGAATTCCCACAAAAGTAATCCTCATGATACTTCCTTAGATGTTTTTCTCCTAATTTAGGTGGTTTGCATGTTTGGGATTCTTGTTCCAGTTCCAAGTTGCCTATATTTCCTTCTTAGCTTTTGTACAGATAGCAGTTTTGTGTTAACATATATCTTTAGAAGAAATCTTATGACTTGTCTTTTCTTATGGTATAGGTCTCTACAAACTGTTAGCTGGATTTGAAGATAAGTCTGCTTATGCTCTCTGCACCTTTGCTTTCAGCACTGGAAATCCAGAAGACCCAGTGAAGCTATTCAAAGGCCAGACTCATGTAGGTGCAAGGTGTTTTCATACAGTTGAATTGGTAAATAGTTGAACTAAGAAGGATTACATTAAGCAAATAAAAATTTTACTGGCCTGTTACAGACTGCCAAAATAAAGCTGCTTCGGGTCTCTTTGGAAGTATGCTGTTTAAATGATGCATGGGTCCTACGAGTCTGGAGGTCGCGCCAAAGCCACACTCTATTCCTAAGCACTGGAGTGCAGCTTTGGTGCAGCTTCCGGATTCTTAGGATGCATGCATCATTTAAACAGCATACCTCCAAAGAGACCCGAAGCAGCTTTATTTTGGCAGTCTGTAACAGGCCACTGTGACACATCAGCTGTTAGAAGCCAGTTCAATGATGCTGTTGCTGTTCCTAGTTCTCAGCAGAGCAGTAAAATATATTATTTTAAAAAGACAGCTTGAACCCACCTTCTGAGTGTATGGCAGAAAATCATACTATAGTGGTTCCTGATGGCTGGTTCAGTCTTTTAACTTCTGTACTATCTCCTTGCATTCAGCTCTCCTGTTAATTTTGGGGAATCTCTGCTGGCTTAGGAGAGCAGAGTTTGACATATTTATTTGGCAACCATAGCCTTTTTTCTCCTTTCTTGGACTATGAATGAAAATTCAGCTGTACCATTTTGGAGTTGTAACACAACATAACTCAAAACAATAAGAAAAAGAAACTTATACATTGAAGAAACTCAAAGCAGATCCTAATGGAAAAAATAACAAAAACAGCAGTAATAATAATTGGTTAGTAAAAAGAAAAAGAAAAAAAGGAGAGCAAACAAACCAATAGAAGTATTATAGAAGTTTCTTTTACACACACACACACACACACACACACTCACACACACTCTGTATATTTAAAGGTAAAGTACATTAGAATTAGAACATAAGAATACAAACATATATAAATTTAAATACACATAAGGAAAACAAACCAAAGAGATGGAATTAGGAAGTCAGTTTATGTTGAAAGAAGGAATTAATGTTGACTTGGAGGATGAGTAAGAAACTATAGATTATATTATATAAAGGATAATATAAACAGTGATTCAAAGTGGATGTATGTTATCGTTGTATTTTTATGTTAAGATAAATTCAATTAAAAAAGTAGAGGAGAGGTTATTGCGGAACCAAAATTATAGCCCTACCCCCTATAGAGTTTTGAGTTCTAGCACAGTAGACCCAGAAATATATTAAGGCTGCAATCCTAAGCAAACTTACTTGGAAATATATCCCACTGAAATCAATATGTCCAATCTACATGGCCATAACTTGTTTTCTGTTCTTAGAAAGCTTTGTTCCTCCCACATTTGTAGTTGATAAACTATGGCGTGGTTTGGGTTGGTTGTGGAGTTAAGATTGAGTCACTTGTATACTTCTTATAGCCTGTATTCTTTGTTATTCTAGGGGACTGTTGTCTGCACATTTCACTTGGTTCACTTTCTGGAGTAAATTAGAACAATCTTTTCCTCTTACACTTCACTTGTCCTTTTGTATCTATTCCCTTCTTGGACACAAACTGGTTTGAATTTTGTAGGTGAATTTGTGGGAGGCTGATGTGTAAGAAGATTCTGCACAAGGCCATCCTGCTTTCTCTGTTTATCAAGAGAAAGGCTGGCTCATATGTAGCTATGTTTGACATGATGGCAGGTGCCAAATGTGAACCCAGCACAGAAAAATCTTCCTTACCATGTGTATCAATTTACAGGGACACATAGTTGATCCAAGGGGACCTAGAGATTTTGGATGGGATCCATGCTTCCAACCAGAGGGCTATGATAAGACGTAAGTGATCATTTGCCTTCTCATTGAATAGTCAGAATTGGCTAGTAAGACTATCCTGGCTAGTTAGTGTGTTGCAGTTCTAAAGAAACTGCAAACTAGGATATGTTAAGTGTAAGTATATACATTGAAAGCCATGAAGTTGTCATGCAGACATGCGCCATAGTATAGTAGCACTTCCCAAGGCAAGTGTGGGATGTATAGAATTCTTTGGGATATTGTTCAGGTCAATATGTGTGCAACTTTAATAATGTAATAATAGCTGTTAGAGGATTATTGCAATGCCCTAGCTTCTGATGGTAGTGTTATCTCTTCTTATCCTCAGGTATGCTGAATTGCCTAAGTCTGTGAAAAACTCTATCTCTCATCGTTACAAAGCCCTGAAAGAGCTGTCTACATATTTTGTTCAACAGAACAATTCAGCAGTGGCCATATCTGGCTTCAGTTAGCCTGTTTGAGTCTGTGGAATGTTGTGTTTGTTGTGAGAAATTGTAATTGCAGGATGAGATCAATATTTGCTTGTTTGTGTTGATCATGTACAATAAAGCTACTTTTCTTAAAGATCTTGTGATGTATAGTCACTGTTCCTGAAATAAAGTTCTCCAATGAGCAGTGTCAAATATGTATAGAAAAATCAAGATTTCAGAGGGTTTCAAAATACCAGAACTTACACTCAGAGTGGATGGAAGAAAGAAAGAAAGAAAGAAAAAAAGAAAGAAAGAAAGATCCAAGTACTTGAAAAATAAACAATCAGTTGATGTGTTGCGTATTGGGGTCCTTACCTTGGAGGAACATATAGATAGTATTTTTTATTGTTTTCTTTAGTATAATGCTTTAAGTGTTTTTTGAACAGTGGGTCAATTGATAATTATTCTGAGTAACTAATAGGAGTTGTCTTAATCTTTCCATTGTTGTGAAAAAACAATTCAATCAAAAAGTCAGTAGACATTCTTCTATAGCAGTGATGGTGATGCTTTTAGGAGCTGAGTGCCCAAACTAAAAGGTTTTGTGATACCAGATGTTACCTGCTGGGCGGGGCTTCTTCTCCCACCCTCCTGGGCAGGAGGAAGAAGAGGAACAGGTGTGCATCTCTTTCTCCTCCTTCTCCCCCGTGCTGTCCCTGGGTTCTAGAGAGTCACCTGGAGGCCGGGGAGGATCCCCCCCATTCAATCCCTGGGCTCCAGTTGCCTCCAGAGACACACCTGGAGGCTGGAGAAGGTCCCCCATGCTGTTCCCAGGCTCCAGCTGCCTCCAGAGAGGCAATTGAAGGACAGGAAGGGTTGGACCTCTTCCTCCTTCTCTCCCAGTGCTGTTCCCAGCCTTCAGTTACCTCTGGAGAAACAGCTGGTGGCTCGGAAGAGTTGAAAGGGAGGAGGAAGAGGTGTGTGCCTCTTCCTCCTTCTCTCCCAGTGTCTCTTCCTCCTCCTTCCCCCGCCACATGTTGGGGAAAACACGCCACGCATAGGTTCATCATCACTGTTCTATAGTGTGTTGTCAACTTGGCCAGCTGAATTGAGGCGCGAACAGACAGGGCAAACAAGATGGCTTCTGTGTGTGGTCATTAGACGACACATGCCCCCAAGACATGCTGAAGCTGCTTTCAGGCCGCTCAAACCTGGCCCAAAAAGGAGTGGATCATTTCTGCTCCTATTTGTGCCAGCAGCAGAGAGCGCCCTTGGGACCATGGTGTGTGCTTGCAGTGGTCCCGCAGCGTCTTGGACGTGACCATCTGTTTCAGCCCTTGATTGGCAGTGCTCCTAATCACTGGTCATCAAAAAATTTTTTAAAGCTCATTTGTTTCAAATGCTTTTAGTATATACTATTTCATGGGGGATACTGCATATTAAAAATTCCTGGCATTGAAATTGACTTTTTAATTACTAGTTTTAGATTCCTTGGCATTATTATTAGTCTTTTTTAGGTTGGTTCTGACATAAGTGTGCTTTAACGTTTTATGCAGTTTGATAGTATAGATGTTTATATTCTTTTGTTTTGGATAAAAAAAAAGATGTTTGTGAGGGAGTGAAAGTGAAAAGAAAGGCAGAAATATTTGATTTTCCATTTTTTATATCAGGATGGCCTGATATCCAACAGTTAACGGACAACTCTTCCATGTGCCCAATATCTGGGCAGGGCAAAGCAGCTCATTTATAGGTGGAAATCTTCAAATGACATGCAGCCCTCTTCCTCCAGAAGAATAACTAAAGTCATTATGCCCCAAGTTACACAAAATCAAAAGTAGCTGTGTTGCCATCAGAAACCTCCCACAATTCATATTGTTTGCTGTTGTGTGCTTTTAAGTTGGCAACCCAAAGCCTATCATGGGGTGGTTTGTTCAGAGGAGATTTGCCATTACAATCCCCTGAAGCTGAGAATATGTGACTTGGCTAAGGTCACCCAGTGGGTTTCATAGCTGAGTGGGGAATTGAGCACTCGTCTTGAGTCATAGTCCCAACACTCAAACCACTATGCCATACAGGCTCTCACAATTCATTTTACTTTATGTGATATGCATCCTATATTACAGGTGGCCCTGTTGGGATATAGAGTCACAAGGAAAATGTACAATGTGGGTTTTAATAGTAACTAGGCGTTAAAGGATTACTGTGAGCCATAATGAATAGGCATTTAAATGGGAAGTGACATCAAAAATTATTATTATTATTAAAAAGATAGTCAGCAAGTGCTGTAAAGTACTGTAGAATGCTGCCAGTCTGAGAAGTCACTCAGGAGGGTGGCTGGATCCTTTGTGGCACAGAGGGAGAGGCAATGCCTAGTAGTAGGCCTCATGGAGCCTTTGCTAGAGTAGTGATGAGCATTTTACCTCAGAGTGGGTTGTTACTAGTGTGGATGGTGGAGATGTATATATTGTTGTACACAGTGGAACTTCTTCTAAGAATAAAAGCCTCATCTGAGATAAGTTTACAGGGTCTCTTTGCTCATTAAGAAATGGAGAGGTGTTTCTCCAGCTCACAAGCTGCTGGCTTCAGTCACGAAGGGGGAATATCTGGTGCCAAATGTTGACATGTTGCCTCAAGTGCTGCGCAACATCAAAAGCGTTTTAACAGGCCCTGCATATCCACAGCTTCTTTATCCACGGATTCAAGCACTGAAGGCTTGAAAATATTATACAGTGCACCCGCGTCATACGTGTGTGTATTATATGCTGCTTTCAGCATATGCAGAAAGCAGTGTTGCTTCTTTCATTGCCATGCGCTGGAAGAAACAATGGCGCACACGCCCATAGCATGCACATGCCACTGGCACCTTGCACCACTGCAAGCATAAGCTCCATTACTTGCAGTGGGGCTTGAGCATATATGTTTTTTTGGTTTACGTGGGGGGGAGCTGGAACGGATCCCTCACGTAAAAAAAAGGGCGTACTGTACCTTCCTAAAAGCAAACCTTGATTTTTCCATTTTATATAAGGTACACCATTTTACTATCAATTGTATATCATAGAATCGGAGCTGTAAGAAACCAGAAGGGCCATCCGCCCAACCCCCTGCCATGCAGGAATTTACAATCAAAGCACCCTCAATAGATGGCTATCCAGCCTCGGTTTAAAGACCTCCAAAGGAGACTCCACCACTCTCCGAGGGAGCGCATTCCACTATCAAACAGCTCTCACTGTCAGGAAGTTCCTCCTAATGTTCAGGTGGAATCTCTTTTCCTGTAGCTTCCATCCATTGTTCCGGATCCTATTCTCTGGAGCAGCAGAAAACAAGCTTGCTCCATCCTCAATATGGCATCCCTTCAAATATTTAAACAAGGCTATCATATCACTGGGCATAGTTTCCAGACCCTTCACCATTTTGGTTGCACTCCTTTGGACATGCTCCAGCTTGTCAATATCCTTTGTGGTTTCCAGAACTGGACACAGTATTCCAGGTGGGGCCTGACCAAGCAGAATAGAGTGGCACTATTACTTCCCTTGATCTAGACACTATGCAGTCTAGAATCACATTGGCCTTTTAGCTTCCCTATCACACTGTTGACTCATGTTCAGCTTGTAGTCTGCTAGGACATATAATGGGACTTCAGCACCCACAAATTTTTGTATCCTTGGGGGGGGGGGGGTCTGAAATCAAACCCCAGTGGATACCAAGGGCCCACTGTACTATAATAATGGGGACATCCCAGATATCACAAAAAGGCCCACTTTTCAGGGATACTTTAGTAGTGGATTCCTGTGCAGCGGTTGTAATGGATGGCCTAATCAAACACTGATTCTATGGAAAAACTTTAAAGATCTCCTGCACTCTTAATTAGGTGAGATGTGACTAAGGGGCAGGAACAGGAGAAAAAGAGACTGAAGGTTGAAGTCAGCATTTGCATTATCACAGTCTTGAGATGGAATGGGAGAGAAAGGGGTTGCAGGCATCCAGAGGAAGGGGGACACCAAATACTGGGGATAATGATTCAAGGTTAAGTGGGGCAATAGCACAAAAACCCACCAATAAGTAGAAAAACAATGAAAAAGCAGCTGGAGAGTGACCCGCATTCTTCAGTGTTTCTACACTAATGCACAGAGAATGGGAAATAAGATGAACGTGAACTGTTTACACAGGAAAGCATAATTGAAGCCTGATGTGATGAGTCTTATGATGATTGCAATGTAGAAAAGTAATTCTGAAGAAAGATTTCAAAAAAATTGGGCAAACAAGAAAGGAGGAACAGTAGCATTCTCTGTCAAGGATGTGTACACTTGTAACAAAATCCATGATCAAGCATGGAAAATTATGGATGATCATTTACTTAAGATCATTTAAGTAAAAAAGGGGAAGGAAACAACAGTAATATTACTTTGGGAAGTTTATTGTACATCCTCAAGGCAGACTGAAGACTTGGATAATGTCTTCCTAAACCAAATGATCCAACATTCAAAAAAAGATACAGTACTAACGGGGGACTTCAGCTACCTTGATATTTGCTGAAAGTCAAAGTCTGCCAAGAATGTAAAGTCAACAAACCCCCCACTTGCCTTGTAGACAATTTTATTGACAAGGTGGTGGAGGAAAGAAGAGCCCTGACTATTTTTGACATGATACTAAGTAACAGGAAAGAACAGGTCAGTGAGCTAGAAGTAGCAGAATCTTTAGATGGGTGTGACCATGTCCTCTTTGGATTTATTATACAAAAAGAGAGCAAGCCAAATGTGGTCATAAACATACTCTGCATGTTAACAAAGCTGATTTCAGTAAACTTAGAAAAATAGTGAGATCCCATGGTCAGAAATCAAGGGGAAGGAGTTTAGCAGTTTCTTAAAAACAAGATATCAAATGAACAATTACAAACAATTCCAAGTTTGAAGAAAAATGGGCAGTACTTGTAGGAAGAGTCAGAAAAGCTAAAGCTCAGAATAAGTTCAGGTTTGTTGGTGTTACGTACTGGTTCACCAGTTCAGAGACATAAGCTTCAGCAACAGAAAACTTTATTCAAGAAAGAAAGTTGTTGGCAGGACTGAGACACTCTCATTTACAGTGTATATTAAAGCAATTAGCTATTCAAATGTTTTTGCACACTTGTCTGTCACTTGTTGATCTTTAAACCATTCCCATTTCCAGAGTTCCCCCTTCTTTCCCATCAACCTGATCTTGATAGTGTTCCCATCAAATTGATCTTGATATACTTCCACCCCTCACATCTGCTCATTTGTCACATTCCTAGTTCTTCAAAGGATGCTGACAAACCGGAACATGTCCAGAGAAAAGGCAACAAGGTAAAATGTCTGGAAACCTAGCCCTGTAAGGAACAGTTGAGGAAGCTGGACATGCTTAGTTTGAAGAAGAGACGACTGAGAAGTGACAAGGTAATTTACATAGGAAAAGATGTCATGTAGAAGATGGAACAGGTTAAGTGTTCTGCTGTTTCAAAAACTGGAACAAGAACCAATTAGTCCAAATTGTAAGAGATTCCACCTAAACATTAAGAACTTGTTTAATGTAAGAGCTATTGCATAGTATAATAGATGGCCTTGGTGGACTTTCCTTTCTTGGAGGTTTCTAAACAGAGGTTGAATGGCCATCTTTTCGAAGTCCATGAGTTGTGTGTCCTGCATGACAGAAAGGGGTTGGACTGGATGGCCTTTGCAGTCCTGAGTCTGTGTTTCTGTTATTCTAAATAGGATTCTAGTAGTTTATGTAGGATGTGTTACTCAGACTATGTGGGGGACTGGATTTCTGCATCCTTCTGGGACTTTTCCCCTTTAGCTACGAGATCATCCCATGGGAAATCTGCAGCAGGATAGACGCAGGTTGTAACTGTCAGGAACAGATCTTATTGCATGTCTGGGAGCCTGGGCAGCAGACAGTCTGTATCCCACCTGGGCCTCTCCCACAGCTTTTAATGAATTGTATTTTCCTGTTCTTGAAAAGCTGCCAGAGAAGCCTGGGTTGGATATGGACTGCCTACTAGCCAGGCTCCTGCCCATGCGATAAGATCTGTTCCAGATTGTTGTTGTTATTATTACTACTATTATATTTATTTGTATCCGGCTCTTTTCCCAGAACTAGAATTCAAAGCGGCTTCACAGCATTTAAAAACAATACAATTAAAAATATAGAAAAGTCCTTTAAGAACATTGTTTTAAAAAGCCTGCCTGCATAAGAATGTTTTAACCTGCCAGCCGAAGGCCAACAAGGAGGGACCCATTCTGATCTCTGGGAAGGGAGTTCCAGAGTCTAGGGGCAGCCACCGAGAAGGCCCTCTCTCGCGTCCCCACCAACTGTGCTTGTGATGGGATGGAGAGGAGGGACTCTTCTGAGGATCTCAGGGCCTGGGCCAGTTCATATCGGGAGATATGGTCTGCCAAATATTGCTACAATCTGTGTCTATCCTGCCATAGATTTGTGTGGTACTCTCTTCAGACTGTTTCTTTCCTAAGAACTGTGTGCAGACTGCCACCACTGCAGAAACCACCACTTTGAGAAGGGCACTGAAGCAGTGGCTTCTTCCAGTTCCATCTCTGGGCTACTGTTATGAAGAGTTGTGATTTGTTTTTGAAAGCAAAGGCACACAGAAACTTGGGCTGCATCCACACTGGAGAAATAACCCAGTTTGGCACCACTTTAACTCTTTGTCTGGCTCAAGGCTATGGAATTCTGGGAGTTGGAGTTTGTTGTGGGGCCCTGAGTGAAGCTCTGCTCTGGGCCCACAACAAACTCCACTCCCAGAATTCCACAGCCTTGAGCCAGACAAAGCGTTAAAGTGGTACCAATCCGGGTTATTTCTCCAGTGTGGATGCTCAGGACCTGCCCTAGGGCTCAGCCTTCTGCCCAGCAGGAACTCCAAAATGGTCTCCATTCTGGGCAGGACCCAGAAGCATGGGTTTACATCCATGTATAGGATGAGTGCTTCTTTGGTCATGTCCTCCAAGCCTTCTTGAAGGCCCTCCTTGGCATTAAGGACTCAGCCGGTCTCCGTGCTGGCGGCCTCCTCGGGCTCAAGCCCCTTCCAGGAGGGAGAGAGCCAGCCAGGATTAATGCTTGCGGGGCAGCAGGGCTCCAGTCAGAACTGCAGCCTTTCTTCAAGGGACTGAGGCAGAATCTCACAGAACTAGGCTTTTCAACCGAGCGCCCCCTCCTGGCGAATAAGTGCCACAGCGGCGGGTGCCCGTTGCTTGGTAGCAGGAAGCCCTCTGGAGCGCATGCGCAGCCACGCCCCTTCCTTCCGAGGCTGTTTTCATCGATAGTCTCGGCCACTGCTCCGCCCCCGCCAGGAGCGCCGAGTGATCGATGGGATAAAGGCGGAGGACGGGCCCGCCCCCTCCGGCCATTTCCGTGCCGGCTCCCAAGAGAAGCAGGTGAGCGGCGGCGGCGGCGGCAGCGGCGGAACTGGGCCGGGCGAAGGGCCCCCTTCCCTGGGACTCAGCACCGCAGGGGCTGGGGGCGCCACCCTGGAAACAGCTGGGCCTCGCGTGGCTGTCCTCTGCCCTGAGCCACGGAGGCCCTCAGGGGAAGGCGCCCCAGGCCCCAGGCTCCCCGACGGAGCCCAGGCAGCTAGACTCATAGAACCATAGCTTTGGAAGAGGCCGCAAGGGCCCTGATCCAGTCCAGCCCCCTTCTGCCATGCAGGAACTCTCCGTCAAAGCATCCCCATTGACAGATGGCCATCCAGCCTCTGCTTAAAGACCTCCAAGGAAGGAGGAGACTCCACCACTCTCCCAGGAAGGAGTGTGTTCCACTGTCAAACAGCCCTCACTGTCAGTCAGTATTTGAAGGCATGTCACATTGAGGAGAGAACAAGCTTATTTTCTGCTGCTCCAGAGAACAGAACCTGGAACAATGGATGCAAGCTCCAGGAAAAGAGATTCCACTTTATCATTAGGAGGAACTCCCTGACAGTAAGGGCCCTTCGACAGTGGAACACGCTCCACTGAGTGTCCCACTACACTGTTGGGAATGTGGAAGTCCATTCCTTATGCTTCAGACTGACTGACTGACTTGACATCAAGTAGCATGGTGTAGTGGTTTGAATGTTGTATTAGGTCCCTGGGAGAATAGGGTTCAAATACCTACTCAGCCATGGAAACCCACTGTGTGACCCTGGGTAAGTCATGCTCATATAGGCCTGTTACAGACTGCCAAAATAAAGCTGCTTTGGGTCTCTTTGGAGGTATGCTATTTAAATGATGCATGGGTCCTAAGAGTCCGGAGGTCGCGCCAAAGCCATGTTCCATTCCTAAGCACTGGAGGGCAGCTTTGGTGCAGCTTCCGGATTCTTAGGATGCATGCATCATTTAAATAGCATACCTCCAAAGAGACCCCAAGCAGCTTTATTTTGGCAGTCTGTAACAGGCCATAGTCTCAGAGGAAGGCAAAGCCCCCCCCCCCAACATATCTTGCAGAGAAAACCCTGTGATAGGTTTGCCTTAGCATTGAAGACATACAGCAATAACAGTTGGGCTTAGCCAACGTAGGACATAGTGCAGGTAGTGATACACTCATAGTAGTCTTAAAATGCTTGGCTGTAATTCAATATAAATGGGTTTATATATTGTAAATCCTGCTTGTATCTTTTAATTTGAATAATCTTGTCATAAAACCTATCGCATAAAAACATTCCAGCTTCCTGTTCACTGAATCTATTCTTCTTTTCTATGTAACTCATTTCTCTGTAAAAAGTACTGTTGTGCTGATCTGTGAAACTTTTGCTGTGGCAAATCTTTTTTAAAAATGTTAATGTTATGTAAAACATTGAAAAGCATTACTATGTGTAAAGGCTGCATGCTGCTGAATATATAGAGAAAGACTGGTGTTTTTTTGACCTCTTGTGCTTAACAGTTGAGATCACAGGACCCAGCATATGCTTGATATGATCCAACAAGCGCTGGTCTTGCTGTATTCAGTAGAGTTTTGAATCCTCTAGTAATGTGGAAGAACAACAGAAACTAGAGCACTATCAAAATGGCTTTCTGTTTTCAGGGTTTTGAAACAGTGAGTAGGATCTTTGGGCCGAAACAGAAAGCCCTAAAGCGGTGGTGTCATGCCGCCCCTTGAGCGATGGATTCAGGCCATGGCAGCTGCGCGTTACAGCCCCGATCAAGCATTTTTCTTGCCCCAAAAGGAGCGGCAAAATGACACTCCTTTTTGGGGCGGAAAAAAGGCATCCTTGCCACTGCCACAGCTTTTTGGTGTTTCGGCAGCATGGCGCATGTAAATGCCAAAATACTGTGAAGCCACCGTAAGTGCAGTCAGCTATGTGGCTTCCCAGTGGCATGGGGGCAGCATTAGAGCATACAGCATTTAAACACTGTGCTTATACACTGCCCCCAACCTGGTGCTTACTGCCGGTCTGTTTTCCCCCTAAGTTCTCCCCCCTCTCCAACATCTATTTCAGAATGGCACAAACTTTAAAACATAAAGACAACTACCCATTTTCTTGCATGTGAGAAATCTTTTAAACACTTTTTCTGGTTATCACATGATCAGTACTTATATTATTGACATATTAAAACTTTGCCTTTTGTTAAAAGCATTTTACACATGGAAAGCTTTAAGATACAGTATTTAAAAGCAAAACAAAATTAATTTGTATTTATAATCTGACTTGAAGAGGCAGATTTCCTTAAGAGAAGTTGTTAACTAAACCATCTGTGGGCTTGCCATCCGCAGATTTGAGCATCTGCGGATGGCAAGCCGCATTGCCCCAAATGACAGCGTGTGCACACAGCCGTACTACCGGCCACATGCACGTCATGGCACCATTAGGGTGTCTGGAATGCATCCCCTGTGGATACGAAGGTCTGACTATCTTCAACATCATTGATCCAGTGTGTTTAAACATAAAATAATACATGCTAGGGTGATATGATACTAATTTATAAAGTATCTGAGAACCCATGCATGTGTTTCATATATCAGTTTATATAGGAAATTCTGTGACCACTTTTTAAGCTTTACAGTTTGGGTGAGAACTGAATTTGGCTGAGAACTGGAAACCCAACTAAGATAGCGATTTTTGTTTTTCTTTCTCTTAGACAGTTTTCTACTTCTTCTCACATTGGATAACTAAAAGCAACACTTGTATGGAAACATGCCACCAAAATTCAAGCGCCACCTTAATGATGATGATGTTACTGGGTCAGTGAAAAGTGAGCGGGTAAGTATGCGTTTTAATGATTTTTAAAAATGTAGACATGTCAGTGACCAAGAGTTACACAGCTAGGCCATTTGAAGGGCTTTCATAAATCATCCATCCCAAGAACAATTACTCTGCACTCTAGAGAATGGTCATACGATACCATCTAATTGACAACATTAAGCAGGCCTTGGTCTACTTAGGGATAAAGCAGATGGGGCAGTCAGACACCACAGTCCGAAATGGGCCACCAGTAGGAGCAGCTTTTTGCTGCCCCTTTTCAGTCCGGCTTCAGGGAGCATTAGGCAGCCTCAGAATGACTTTTGTGTGGTTTGGGGGGCATGCATCGTTTGAACGCCATGCCCCCAAAGCATTTGGAAGATGTTTTATTTGGTCCATGTATTTCGAGCCATAGTTTTTGGAGTCCGAGGAAGCAGCATAGTATTGCTATTTAAATTGCCTTGAGCCTCTTAAGGAAGCAGCAGAATCTAGAAGAATAGACAGAATAGTCTGTCCAAAGCAGGGGTGAGGAATATGTGGTCGTCCAGTTATTGGTGGTCTGCCAGTTTTTTGGACCCAGCCAGCACAACCAGTGGGAGAGTGAGAATGGGAGTGTAGTGCAGTAACATCTAGAGGGATGCATAGACTCTACCCTGATCTGAAGTATGCCTAATAGGCTTCTGTACACCTTTTTCTTGAAAATCACCAGGTAGCTACCTGTCTTATCACATACAAGTGTTATCACACAGATGCCTGTGAAGCTTTGAACTGGGATCACAGGTATATCCCAAAATTAGTCTAAGCATGTTTCCTTATATTCTCAAGGTAGTTAATGAACATTGGGCCTGAACAGACAGGCTAAAATAAAGCTGCTTTGGGCCACTTTGGAAGTGTGCTCTTTAAATGATGCATGCATTCTAAAAGGCCGGAAACCGTGCCAAAACCATGCTCTAGTCCTAAGGATTGGAGTGCAGCTTTGGTGCAGCTTCTGGCCTCTTAAGATGCATGTGTCATTTAAACAGCACACTTCCAAAGTGGCCCAAAGCAGCTTTATTTTGGCCTGTCTGTTCGGGCCCATTGTCTCTCACATAAAATCAGTGTGTGTGTGAGGGAAACTGATTTCATTGGTACATAAATAAAGTACAGTGGGTCCTTGTTATCTACTGGGGTTTGGTTCCAGGATTTCCAGTAGATAACAAAATCTGTGGATATTCGAGTCCCAGGATGGGGGACAACTGGCTGAATGAAACTACGTGTGAAAGGGATCTAGGAGTCCAAGTAGACCATAAGTTGAACATGAGTCAACAGTGTGATGTGACAGCTAACAAGGCCAGTACGATTTTAGGCTGCATAAATAGAAGTATAGTGTCTAGATCCAGGGAAGTAATAGTGCCACTCTGTTCTGCTTTGGTCAGGCCCCACCTTGAATACTGTGTCCAGTTCTGGGCACCACAATTCAAAAAGGACATTGAGAAACTGGAGCGTGTCCAAAGGAGAGCGACTAAAATGGTGAAAGGTCTGGAAACCATGCCCTATAAGGAACGACTTAGGGAGCTGGGGATGTTTAGCCTGGAGAAGAGAAGGCTAAGAGGTGATATGATAGCCCTGTTTAAATATTTGAAGGGATGTCATATTGAGGAGGGAGCAAGCTTGTTTTCTGCTGCTCCAGAGACTAGGACCTGGAGCAATGGATGCAAGCTGCAGGAAAAGAGATTCCACCTCAACATTAGGAGGAACTTCCTGACAGTAAGGGCTGTTTGACAGTGGAACAAAGGAAGTGGTATTGGTCAGTAGGCTTGACCAGTCTTGTCAGCCTCTCTGTCACATCATGGATCTTTGCCCCGGGGAGACAACACACCTCTCAAGACATCTTGTCAGGCCCACAAATCACTGCATCTGTACCCCTCAGCAAGGAGTCCCCCACTACGACCACACACCTGCTCCGAGGCTTAGCAGCGACTGTTCCCTCTGGTGGAACTCTCAAGCTCCCCTGCTCTGTCCCTGAAGTCTGTCCATGCTGCTCTTCCTCGTCCTCCTTGATAAGGGAAAGAGCATCTTGATAACTTCAGAGCAGCAGTGGAAAAGGCCGTCTGGGTAACTGAAGTTAGCCTGGATTTAAATTTTTTTTTTTTTTTTTTTTTTTTGCTGAAGTAAGTTCTTCCCAGAGCACCTTAACGTGTGGGACGGACAGTACAGAAGAAGGTGTTTCCTTAAGTATTCTGGACCCAATCCATGTAGGGCTTTAAAGGTAATCACCAACACCTTGTACCTTACCCAGAAACTAATTGGCAGCCAGTGAAGGGACTTAATAACCGGTGTTATGTGATCGTTCCGAGAAATACCTGTGATTAATCTGGCTGCCATTTTTTGTACCAGCTGAAGTTTCCAAACTTGGCACAGGGATAGCCCCATATAGAGCGCATTACAGAAGTCTAATTGAGAGGATACCAGTGCGTGTACTACTGTTTCATAGTCTTCTGGCTCCAGGAAGGATGTGCAGCTGGCGTCTTACTCTTTCTAATGAAGTTGACTTCCTACATCAGGTTTTTAGCCTGTGAACATCTGGTAAAAAGTACCAAACATTCTACATATGGCCCTATATTTAAGTGTAGGAGCACGTGAAGGAGTGGATAATGAAATATTTGAACCAGCTCTGGGGTTGTGTCCATATATCTGTTTTTGTTCCAGGGAATGATCTGGGTCCTTTTCTTCTATTTATAAACTAGATCCTTATTAAGAATGGATATTCCAAAATATGTGAACAGTCTTCTCTGTAGAACTCTGTAGTGGATGTCATAGAGGCACAATTCTCACTTGTGAAATGGAGCACCAGAATAAAGGCTCAGTTGATGAGCTTCAGTCAGATCCAATGTTTACATAATTGTTTCTGCATTTCTTTTGAGGATGCAAGAATATTGCCCACTCCCTCTCCCTTTCAGTGTAATCAGGAAGTCTGTATTGCTCACCATTGGGTTGCACTCGTGCAGGAAATCAATATAACAGCCTATGATTTTCCACAGAAGTTTAGCTGCTTTAAGGATGCTATGGTCATTTGCAGTTATCTCTCCTGTTCATTTGATTTCTCTGTTCTTAGGCCTAGGAGATTGGGCAGTATTGCTGCCTTTTCTCTTAGTGTGCTTTATTGATAAATTCCATCTTGGAGTGATGTTTTGCTATATTTATTCCATGGCTGTTTGTTGTTACAAAAACAGCCCTGTATGATGAAAAACGGAAACTATAGTTGGCCTTTCACATTTGCGGACCACAGAGTTGCATTGGAGGACCTGGAGATTCCTATAGAGGTGTTCCCTTAGGTAAAAAGAATAGTATATTTTTTATTTGTGGTTTTTCCACATTCACGGGGGCCCTTAACCCCTAACTCCAGCGAATGTGGAGGGACTACTGTAGTTAATTTTTAGTGGAGTAATTTCTTGTAGCCACATATCTGTTTTGTTCTACTTTATTCCATGTTGTATCTATTTTATTGTGTTAAATTATGTTGGTGGTATGCATAAGGCTTGCAAATCCCCAAAACTACATGATGCCCTTGCCTTTTGATGCCATGTTTAATGAAAAAAATCGTCAAACACATCTTCAGTTAGATAAGTTACTCAAATATTAAGGCTCCACTTAGGTAAAAAGAATAGTATTACAGAAGCTAGAGAAATTAGTTTGGCAATACTTCATCTAGTATTTATTTATTTGATTTGTATGCTGCCTTTCTCCCAGGAGGGACCCAAGGCAGCTCACAGATAAAAACATTTTTAAAATCTCAATAAAACTCAAAACAATTAATATAATCTACAAACAAAATAAAATCACATAAAAAGTAGGACTAAAAATACCAAAATCTCAGTTGTAATGAGTGCAAGCAAAGGGTCAAATGTGAAGAACGTAGCTGAATAGCCCATGGAACTTGCCCATGGCACAAACATTTATTTTTATGCAGATAGTAATTTGATCCATAGTCATTAAATGATTTAGCAATAACAATAGCAAGTACAGTTTGCCCTTTATGTTGGGGATCCATTCCGGACTCCCCGCGTAAAGCAAATACCACCTATGCTTGAGGCCCATTTAAATGAATGGGGCTCATGTAAGCAGCGGCGCGTGCGTGCCATGGGCAAAAGCCCCATTTGTCCCTATGGGACGCGCCGCCCCTTCTCCCTACGTGGCTTTCAGCGTATCCTAAAAGCTGCATAAAGCACACCCGTGTATGACATGGGTGCACTGTACATTTCTATACCGCTTATCAGTGCACTTAAGTACTCCCTAAGCGGTTTACAATGTGTAAACTAATTGCCCCCAACAATCTGGGTACTCATTTTAGTGATCTTGAAAGGATGCAAGCCTGAACCCTTTTGCTGGTATTGAACTCACAACCTTATCGTTTGTGAGTGAGTGGCTGCAGTACAGACATTTAACCACTGTGCTACCAGGGCTCGCTCTTATGATGTTTTACTGAGAAAGCACATAGTGTCTTTATATCATATTGGTTAGTGGAACTAGAAATCACAAAATAGAAATCCCTTCTGGAGGATTAGCGTTTACAATGTCAATTTGGCTTCTGAATTGCAACAGTTAAGATGAGCTGCTAAAATGGTTTATGCTTATGGTTTGCAAAGACAGAAAGAAACAGTTTTGGGGCATAGATCTGTTAGTGGCATTGTGCTTAGTTTTCCTAAAATTTTTAAGAAAAATGCACCTCAAAGAGCCACGATGTTTTGTATGGCATTAAAGAGAGGGGAAATGAAACATTTATGTGTTGATTGAAATGTGTCCATCTATATTTTACAGAGAAACCTCCTTGAGGAAGATTCTGATGAAGAGGAGGACTTTTTTTTGTAAGTATCTCTACTAGAGAACGGCCAATTGAACATAGTCCAGAGTACAGACCACAGTTCCTGAGGCTACAGTAAGGAGGATGGAAGGCACAGTGTTTAATCTTCCACTGTAATATCCAGTGAATCTGGAACTGAATCCCAGGCTGCATCCACAGTGCAGAAATAATCCAGTTTGACACTACTTTTGTCAAGAAATGCAACATGGGATATGCAGTTATAGAAATAAAATATGTATGTGAGAAGCAAAATGACTAAGCATGTATAGACAGAGAAATCACACAGGTGTAAAAGGTGATCTAATTTGGAAGTCTTGGGAGCCAAGGACAAATTTTGGAATGAATATTGGCAACACCTGAGACTTGTTTCATGGACAAGATAATCAGGTCATATTCATGGGTTGGACTTGAGTCTGGGGTGAACAAAGTCAACCAATCATGTGAATGTACACACCCAGTGGGTGGCACCTAACAATAGCTATAATAATTGCCAGTTTTGTTAATGTGATGCTGGTTGTTGTGGATGGTTGTGGTTGATTGGTAGAATTGTGGTAGGATAGTTGGGCATATTCTGAGAGCAAGAATTGTAACTGTATATAGTGTATAGTAGAATAAAATAGTACTTTTGTTTAAGACTACAAAGTCGTTTGGTGTCTTGAGTGAAAACAACAAGAGTCAGCAAATCCTGATGGTGTTAGAGACATCAGAGGAAGAAGAGTGAGAAAGCCTGAAGAGGTTTGTCAGGGTCTTCAGCTTATTCTCAGAAACTCTGCTGCTTTGGAAGAAAGCAATAACCACTGGCCAAAACTGGTCAGCTCAGCTTCATTAACTTGGTGGTGAGTTACAGCCTTAGGTGAAGTGCAACAACTCCCATCATCCCTGACAACTTTAACTGCCATGGCTCAAGCCTATGGAATTCTAGGAATAGTAGTTTGTTGTGGCACCAGAGCTCTCTGACAGAGAAGGCTAAATGTCCCACAAAACTATAATTCCCAGAATTCCATAGCATTGAGCCATGGCAAAATGGTGTCAAACTGTATTATTTCAGCAGTGCGGATGCAACTCTAGATTCCTTGTGGATTGTTTAGTATTGATCTTGCCCAGTTAACATTATGTGATATCATGGTTTTGCTTCCAAAATTAAGTGGAGCAGTGCATGGTTAATTTGGAGCCTTTGCCAGCAGTAGCTGCTATGAATATTTTAGTGTGAGATTGAGCACTGTGCCTTCCCTTCCTCTTACTGTAGCCTCAGGAACCCTACATAAGATACCAAATATGTTGTCTCTAGTAGTCCATCTCTTAATCAGGCTCCAGCTCCAGAAATCTGCCTCTTAACTGGATATGTGGTTTGCTGCTTTTCCACTTGCATAGATAAGTAACAGTTGTCCTCAAGCTTGATCTAAGTATCTGTCCAATCACCTGTGCCATCTCTTTTTAGGAGAGGACCATCGGGTCCAAGGTTTGGGCCTAAGAATGAGAAGATCAGGCAGTAAGTATTTTGTGCCATTTGAAATTTTCCTTTTGCATTTACAATGTGTGTTAAATCTGTAGCTTAATTAAGCTTTCTGACACATCTGGATTGAATTTAGAAGTACACAATTTCTCATGCTAATCCTGTTAACAGCAAGATAAGTTTTATAATACAGACCACCAAGTGTTCTTTTTTAAAAATAATTTTAACATGAACAATGAAATTTACAATGAAAGTAATATACATTCAGAAAATAAAGACAGAAAGAAAGAAAAAAGGAGGGAAAGACAAATAACTAATGCACAATACAGCTCTGATTCCCTCAGTCCTGGCTGTATTAAGAAAAAAGATAAACATATTCTGCCATTACAGATCCAACTAAAAACCATGACCATAGCTTATTCTTTAAATTTCTTACTGCTCAAAAAAAAAATTCTATAAACCATTTCAATGCTTTAAAAAAAGGCTTTAGTTTTGTTTATCCTTTAAAATTTGGCTATTTGGGTTAATTTAGCAACCTTAATAATCCATTTTTCTATTGTCGGTGCTTTAGTCCATTTCCTAGTTTAAGCTAACAATATTCTTGCTTCTGTTGACATATATCTTAGAAGTACAGCGCGCCTGCGTTTTATGCGAGCATGCCATACGCAGGTTTCATTATGCGAGCCCCATTACTTCCGATGGGGTTCCAGCACACACGAAATTCCCCTTATGCAGAGGGATCCGGAACGGATCCCCGTGTTAGGGGAGGGCGCACTGTAATCCATATTTTACTTTCTAGTTGCTTTATCCATAATATTCAAGAAAGTTATTTCTGGAAACATTACAAAATTTACTTTTTAATTTTTTGGATCAACATATAAGTATTTGCCTTCTTACAAGTCCACCACAGATGAAAAAGAAGCCCTCATCTTGACATCTCTAACATTGACTGGAAATATTCTGGGACATTTTCAGCAGCAAATTTGAAGTTAGATTCCATTTATACACCATCTTATACAGGTTTTCTTTTAAGTCACTGCACAATGTAAATTTTATATCTTTGGGCCACATCCCCCCCATACAACCATATGAGCATTATGCTCCAAATTTCAGGTCCATCTTATCATATGTAGGCTCATTGTCTGTCTCTTGTTTCAAAAGCCATTTATACACATTTTTAATTACGTGTTCATAATCTTTATACAATTCTAAGTAAAACTCAAAATCATAGAGTTGCAAAGAGACTACAAGGGCCTCCAGTCCAACGCCCTGCCATGGAGGAAATCGCAATCAAAGCATCCCCAACAAATGGCCATCCAGCCTCTGATTAAAGACCTCCAAAGAAGGAGAGTGCATCACACTCATTGTCTGCATTTCTTTTGTCTAGATTAAATCTGTACAGGCAAACCAGTTAAGATATTTGCTTTCCATAAGAATCACCTCTCTTAATTTAAATTTAAATTAACTTGGAAATTTTGATTAGGGCCCTGCCTTAGCTATGACTCCTTGGCTGGCTATGGACTAATAATTCTCAACCCACTTCCATGTTTGAAATCAAAATGAAAGCACAGTTACCTTCTCATTACATTCCCAACAATGTGGTAAAGTAGTTATTTACCTTATGTTTGGACCCCTAGCTATATGGACTACACTGACATTGATGATTGATTTTGTGTCATATGATTCATGATTGTGTTTGTTTCATCTAGTGTTCAAAACCAGGTTGATGAAGTTATTGATGTCATGCAAGAGAACATCACCAAGGTGATAGAAAGGGGAGAACGGTTGGATGATTTGCAGGACAAGTCAGGTAAAAATGGTTAATGATTTTTTTCATTTTCCCTTGCAGCTTCAAAATGGAGTCCTGGGAGCACTATGTGTTGCATGTTATGAGGTCTGTATGCAGTGCTAGCAAAATCCCAGGCATTGATCACCTACAGGTCTTATGTCTCCTGTTGCAAAGGGCTCCATTTTAAATCTGAAACTCACTTCTAAAACTTGGGACTGAAACTTAGAATTGTATATGCATTTCTAGCTCTGCAGCCATAACATTTCCAAATTCTCCATTATTAGAAAGAGGGATGGTACCAAGTAAGTAATTAGACAAGATTTGACTGTATTTGCAATGTTCCTCCTTAAGGAAACAAATCACATGGAATTCCCTACAACTATTGGTTATTAGTTCTTCTTTTAAAAAGATAAACGGATTCCTTCATCCAGCACTGTTGTATGTTTAATTTATGACCTTTTTCTTATCTGTCATAGAGAGCTTATCAGACAATGCAACAGCTTTTAGCAACCGATCCAAACAGCTCCGAAGACAAATGTGGTGGCGAGGCTGCAAGGTGAGGCCCCAGAGAGGGACTTACTTTGTTTCTTAAAATCATAATGGGCATAAGTTGTAATGGTGACTGTGGCACCAATATATATATTTGTGAATTCTATATGTGATTTGCCCCCCTCTAAACTCTGCAGTTAAAAATAGCTTGAGCATTTGTTCATTTATTTTAACTTTATTTTCAAAACTTATATCCTGTCTCTGAGACAGAGATGTGTTAAACACACAAAGTCAGGAATTTTTATAACAGCTTTAAATAAATTGAGCAATTAAAGTTTGTAAGAACATGAACATTTATTAAAGTCACACAACAAAAGGGATCACACATGCACATACACATTCAATGCTATAGCAGGGGAGGGGTGAGTTCAGGAAGAGAAGGAAGGAAGAGAGAGGCACCGCTGGGAATATTACCTTAGACGTCTTCTCCAAGAAGTCGGATGCAACGTAGGATGGATGGTGGATCACGGCCATGGGAACAGGAAAGAGTGGCCGCGGTGGCTTAAAAGCTGAGATCTGGCGGGCAAAGCTAACTAGAGGCCCGGTGACAGTGAGCTTGGCTTCGTCAGTGATTTCAGAGGAGCAAGGATGCTCTTTGGAATCTCAGGCTCAAACAACTGAATGCTCAAAAGCCCAAAGAGGGGCTGAAAACTCATGGCTTATATAGCGCTGAACATATACTCAGGCGATGTTTGCCTGTGACAAAGGTGTTGATTGCTTGGGCTTTGTTAAGCCAAAAGCTACACAATAGTTGCACAATGCATGGGGTCTGACACCTTTCAGGAGAGCAGCTACCTTGATGGCCGAGCCGTTAAGTTAATCACTGGCTCGTTAAGAAGGAAGCCACAGCTATTGTCTTCCTTGTGCTGGTCCCTGCAACTCTGGTTTTGCAACTCCCCAAACTTCCTCTGGAAGATTTTAATTCTGTCTTTTTCTGAGACCATGCCTTGGCAGGGCAGCTGTCTCCTCACCTTTAAGTTAATGGCGGATTGCTGTGGGGTCATTCAGGGGTCATAGCTTCAGACCGCATGGCACCCAAAATTTTATATAAATCCATACTTGGTAACAGCTTAATCCATTCAGGCATCAAGCTGTTAACATCAACACCTTCAATCAGTTTCTTCATTTGACCTTTTATTTCCATTATCATTTGGCTTTTCATTTCCATTTTTAAATCTTGATTCATTGACATGCTTTCCAAATTCTGGAAGAAACCTTTTGCCTTCTGCATAGAATTTAAAGTATATTTGATTAAGTAAAATGTCACTTCTTCCAATTTCCCAGTCTATATTTTACTCCATTTTGCTTAATCTTATAATATATAATTCTTCTTCATAAAATTCTTGCAAATAAATCTCTATAAACCAGGATCTGTTTACTCTCCATGATCATATTCTTCGGAGAAGAATATGATCATGTGTTATAATCTCTTTTTTTGGGTCACTTCATAAAATAAACTGTCACATCTCTTGGCAAATTAAGTTGTTTTGCAACTCAACAAGTTCAAATTTCATATCTGCTTTACCTCTTCCCAGAAAATGAGCTAAGAGTGCTGTCATTCTTCCATAAATATCCTAATAATACTATTCCTTAATTCCTCTAAAAACCAATGATTTCTCTACCAATTCAGTCAGAGCCCTCTCTTTCTCTGTTTGAAGCCAGTGCTGCTGAAGGTTCTAACAATTTTAACATACGACCCTCCAGGTCAGTTTGAATTCTGATCCTGTCCTCTATTAGCTACCCATGCTAATTTAGTGTCATCTGCAAATCTGATAAATATGTCCTCATGCAAGTCATTGATAAGGATGTTGAATAGCACTAGGCCAAGGACAGAGGTTTTTAAACAAAGCTGGATTGCCATCTGTCGGGAATCTTTTGATTGTGTGTTCTTGTATGGCAGGGAATTGGACTGAATCATCCTTGTGGTCTCTTCCAGCTGTGCTTTTATGATTCTTGGATGTCTGAGGATTGAATATGGAGAAGCTAGAATTACTTTCAAATATCACAGTTCTTTTTGAAGAATTGTTATGTTTTTTGTTTCTAGAGCATATTGTGTCAAAAGGTTAAGCATATGTCAGATTATTTTGGCATTGACTGAATGGCATTCAGTGACAGAATCATCAGACGTACGGTACTCTGGACAGAAATGTCATCAAAATGTATTTATAATTATTTTTCTGCTTTGTTTTAAAAAGTTCAAGTTCCAATGGATAAAATACAGACATGATCAAAATTTGCCTAAAATATCAGAGGCTCAGAAACTGCTGTTTTAGATATCATGGAATCAATTTTAAAAATAAAGTCTAAGAAGCCTCTAAGGCCAGATACATTGTTAGGAGTATATTACAGTGCGCCCTTGCTTTATGCAGAGGATCCGTTCTGGTCTCCCCTGCGTAAAGCAAATTATGTGTATGCTGGAGCCACATTTAAATGAATGTGGTGGTATGGCAGCGCCAAGGGCTCACGCCCCATTCATCCATATGGGACACATTGCCGCTTCCTCCCCGCGTATGATGAAAGCTGCGTAAAAGGGCCCACGTATGATACGGGCACACTGTACAATGTCTTAAAACATTAATTAAAATAATAAATGCATATGAAAATCACATCATGGAATGTTGAAGGGCTTAATTCATCGCAGAAAAGGAAGAGGGTATGCCACTATCCTGGGGAGAAAAACACGAATTTCTCTCCAGGAAACACTCATCTGCAAAAAATTTTTTATATTGACAAAAAATAAAAAATTAGGTAACAAATATATTTTAGCTACAGAACAAAGAAAGGATTGGTGATTTAATCTCCAATATAAGGTTGAAGAACTTTACAGTGATGAAAATTGTCATTTTATAACTTTAGAATATATAGATTCATAGAATCATAGAGTTGGAAGCCAAGTGTCCCATATCCTATATCTGTGCATTTCATTTTTCCGCCCTAAGTGCAGTACCTTATATTTCTCCGTGTTGAAATTCATTTTGTTAGCTTTGGCCCAGCTTTCTAATCCATTAAGGTCATTCTGAACTTTGATCCTATCCTCACGGGTATTAGCTACTCCTCCTAATCTGTTGTCATCTGCAAATTTGATAAGTATGCCCCCAATTCTGTCATTCAAGTCATTGAAGAAAGATGTTGAATAGCACTGGGCCCAGGACAGAGCCCTGTGGGACCCCACTGGTCACTTCTCTCCAGGATGAAAAGGAGCCATTGTTGAGCACCTTTTGGGTTCGGCCGGTCAACCAATTACAAATCTATGTAATAGTTACCTTCTCTGGCCCACATTTCACTAGCTTGTTTACAAGAATGTCATGGGGAACCTTGTCAAAGGCCTTACTGAAATCAAGATATACTATATCCACAGCATTCCCTTCATCTACCAAGCTGGTAATTTTATCAAAAAAGGGATTAGATTTGTCTGGCATGACTTGTTTTTCTGAAACCCATGGTGATTATTTGTGATTATGGCATTGCCTTCTGGATGTTCACAGACTCTCTGTCTAATGATCTGCTCTAGAATCTTTCCTAGAACTGATGTCAGACTAACTGGACGATAATTGTTTGAATCCTCTTTTTTCCCTTTTTGAAGATGGGGACAACGTTTCCCCTCCTCCAGTCTGCTGGACCTCTCCTGTTCTCCAGGAGTTCTCAAAGATTATTGCCAATGGCTCTGATATTATATTTGACAGTTCAATGTTACTATATTATGTACAAAAAATTATTGCAAGCTTAATAAGTGAATTAGGATTTGAGCAGGGGCCAAAATGAATCTGGTGTTCACTGGCCCAATCTGCTACAGCAGCCAACAGTATAGTATGGCTTTGTTTTTAAAATGTGGATGAATGACAAAATTAAATGATTTACCTGACTGGTTTTTCAAGCATTATACCGTTACTGTCTCTGTTTTGAAATGGAATTAAACTTAACATCTCTGTATGCAACAGGGAAGTAACAGCTTGCCATGTGTTTCCATCTCTAGATGAAGGCTATCGTTGCTCTGGTAGCTGTTATTGTCCTGCTAGTGATTATTGGTGAGTAATTCAGTTGATACTTTGTTCTGAACTTCAGAGTTGAAAATCTTCCAGTGTGTGAAATGGCACAAAGAGAGCAAACTTAGTTTGCTGTAATATAATGTGACTTTGGATACATCTCAATGTGCTGGTTCACCCTTCCCAGTTGGGAGTTTATGGGGTGAAATTGGCCCCCATTTGATGCATAGTTGCCCACTCCTTATTAAAGCTATTTAGGTATAGATGTGATCAGTAATGAACATGGGGACAACATTGGGGATCTTAGCATACAACAGCCTAAATTATGCAAAGTGTTCAAGTAGGAAAAGCAGTTTACAGCATAATCCTACATTTGTTGTGTAAATAAAGTTTTCTTCTTGGACAGTGTTAAGACTGCAGTCTTACTTTATATTGTACAAATAAGCTTTGTTGCATCTTTTGCCCAATACCCTACTCTATTTCAAATGGCACTCTGCTTATATGGCAACAGTTTGAATGGATGAATGCTCACAAATGTCAGGGACATCCTTAAGCATGCATGAGTCCTCGGTGTGATGTGGCAGATAGAAAAATGAATGTGATTCTAGGCTGAATTAAGAGGAGTATTGATTCTGTATCAAGGAAAGTAATAATGTCACTTTATTCTGCTTAGTTAGACTTCACCTTGAATACTGTGTCCAGGTCTGGGCACCATAATTTAAGAATGATTTGGACAAGCTGGAATTTGTCCAGAGGAGGACGATGAAAATGATGAAAGGTCTGGCAACCATGCCCTATAAGGAGCTGGGGAAACCTAGGAAATAGAAGGTTAAAAGATGACATGATAGCTACATTTAAATATTTGATATGATTTCATATTGGAACAAGCTTATTATGACATGGATTCAAACTGCAGGAAAAGAGATTCCACCTAAACATTAGGAAAAACTTCCTGATGGTTGTAGCCAAAATCTACGTAGGGGAATTTTACTTAGCTCAAATTGAGAGGGGGTCAGTTACAAGTGTAGTAGATTTCTTTTCCTTAGAGAGCCTCAGGAGTCATGACTGAAAAGGAAACAGTTTATTTAGCTGCAGCATTCCCAGCAGGAAATTCATCCAAATTACTGGGACCTTGAATTCAAATTGAACCCAGTTTTTATAGCATTTTGACCAAAGAAAATTACAAATCACATTTCATTGGTTGCATTGAATTAAACATTTACACCCCTGTGTATTCATTGGATATTCTAACATACATCTTTATTCCTCGTGGGTTAGCCATCAATCAATCTTTTATCTTTTTTTATTTCTATCCCGCTTATTTGTAAGAAACAATCAAAGCAGCTTCCAACAGTTAAAATAATATGGATAATAATAATAATAATAATAATAATAATAATAATACAGTCATCCCTCCATATTTGCAGATTTGATATTTGCGGATTTGATATTTGCGGATTTGATTATTCACGGATTTCATTAATATGTTCTCTCTAGGACTGTCTAGGTCCTCCAGTGCAGCTCTGTGGTCAACTTTAACTAAAAGTTGCACTGAAAGACCATTTGTAGCTACACCAGTGCCATTCTGTGGTCAGTGTATGTTGGACATTGACCACAGAGTTGCACTGGAGGACCTAGAGATTCCTAGAGAGGTGTCCTCTCAGGTAAAAACAGTGTTTTTGTTATTTGCGATTTTCCATATTCATGGGGGTGTTGTTCCCCTAACCCTAGCGAATATGGGGGGACAACTGTAATACGAATATATACAGAGCCCCCCCCCTTAAAAAAGAATTAAACCATTCTAAGATTAAAACTTCAAACAATAAAATCAACCCAGTTATATTACAATAATAGAATAACACAATAGCAGTGGGCAGAATCATCACGGCCGGGATTACACAAATACGCAGATGCACCAAGTATGGGGAATCTATGCGTGGTTGGGTACTATTCCGGGAAGGCCTGTTGGAAGAGATCAGTCTTGACCGTTTTTTTAAAGCTATATAGGTTGGATATTTGACGAATCTCATCCAGCAGGCTGTTCCATAGGGTGGGAGCAACAGCGGGGAAAGTCCTTTGGGAGGTCGCCATCAGTTTAGTCCTTACGGGTTGCAATAAATTCCTCCCAGAGGATCTGAGTGCACAGGGCGGATTATATGGAAGCAGGCGATTCCTTAGATAGGTTCAGTCCAATCCATGTAGGGCTTTAAAGGTGATAACCAACACATTGTACTGTGCCTGGAAACTAATAGGCAGCCAGTGGAGTGACTTCAATATTGGTGTAATATGGTCACTCCTAGTTGTTCCAGGCTGCCATATTCTGTACCAGTTGAAGTTTCCGGACTAGGCACAAGGGTAGCCCCATGTAGAGCGCATTGCAAAAATCAAGTCATGAGGTCACCAGCACGTGTACTACAGTTTCAAGGTCACCCGGTTCCAGGAAAGGGTGCAGCTGGTGTATCAGCCAAAGCTGGTAACAGGCACTTTTGACCGTCGCATTCACTTGATTTCTCATATGAAGCGAGTGATCAAGAAGCATCCCCAGACTGTGAACACAGTCCTTCAAGTTACCTTAAGTAACTCCGTTTTGTCTGGTTTCAACTTGAGCTTGTTTTCCCTCATCCAGTCCATTACTGGCTCAAGGCACTGATTGAGGAGAGAAATATCATCTGTCGTCGTCGCTGTTGACTGAGACATGGAGAAATATGTATAACAACACCCAGCGGCTTCATATAAATGTTAAATAGCATCGCGGAGAAAATGGTGACCTGAGGGATGCCACAATTGAGCTCCGTTTTTGAAGAGCAACCGTCCTTGAGCATCACCCTCTGGAATCTGCCTGAGAGGAAGGAATGGAACCACTACAAAGCAGTGCTTCCAATTCTTAACTCTCTCAGGCTTTCCAAGAGGATGTCATGGTCTATTGTGTCAAATGCCACTGAGAGGTCTAATAGCACAAACAGGATCATGCTTCCTCTGTCGATGCTTAGATGAAGGTCATCAGTTAAGGCAACCATGGCAATCTCCATCCCATATCCAGTTCTGAAGCCAGTTTGAAATGGATCCAGAAAATTGTTTTTATCCAAGACTGCTTGGAGATGAAGAGCGAAAGCTCAAAAATGGCAGGTGGAATACAGGCCTATAATTTTTCATGTCCAGGGTGTCCAGGGAAGGTTTTTTTCAGGAGTGGTCTAACGACCGCTTCTTTTAAAGCAGATGGTACATGACCTTCCCTAAGGGAAGCATTGGTGACACCTCTAAGAAATGCCATCAAGGCATCACCCCCCTGGATGGCCAGCCATGATGGGCAGGGATCGAGTGAGCATGTTGTATTCCTCACCTTTCAAGGATCTTGTCCACATCATCAGGACTCACAAGCTCAAACTGATCCAGTCTAATCTCATAAACGGGTTGACTGGACACCTCATCAGTTGACTTTGCCTCAACACTGGCATCCAATTAGGCACTTATCTAAGAGATTTTACCTGAAAAATAGTTGTTAAATGTGTCACAATAGGCTGTTGTTGGGTTGAGTAAAGGGTTCTGGGTAGATGGCATCACCGTCAGTTCCCTCACCACCCTAAACAGTTCTGCCGGACGAGACTTTGCAGATGCAATGTGGGCAGACAAGGAGGATCTCCTTGTTGCCTTTATTGCCTCTCTATAAGAAAAAATAAATTTCTTAAGATGAGTTCTGTCGGATAGGAGTCCAGTTTTCCACCAGTCTTACTCTAGTTGTCCCACTCGCTTCATGTTCTTTAGCTCTCTGGTATACCAGGGTTTTCAATTCAAAGCGGGTAGGAAAGGATGCTTGGGAGCAATTGTGTCGATAGCCTTGGTAATATTGATGTTCATGTATTCACCAAGGCTTCGAAAGACTCACCGGCATTATCAACCAATAAACCCTCTAGGGCTTTTTGGAAACCAGATGGTTCCATTAGCCTTTGAGGACGGACCATCCTAATAGGTCCTCCACCCCCAACGGGGCAGACAGTGGCTCTTAGTTGTACCCTGACCAGGAAATGATTCGTCCATGACCATGAGGAGGTATCATCCACCTCCGCCCATGGATATTCCTGTTCCGTACAGAACGCATCGAGAGTATGACCCGCGCAATGCGTAGACCCGGTAACCAATTGGGATAGGCCCATGGTTGTCATGGATTACATGAACTTCTGAGCCGCACCTGTTAAACTGGTCTCAAGTGGGATGGTGAAGTTGCCCAGAACTAAAAGTCTGGGCGACTCCAACAGCAACTCCGAAGCCAGCTGTGTCAGCTTGGATAGGGAGTCTGTTAAGCAACGGGTGGACGGTATACCAACAGAATCCCTATACTATCCCTAGTCTTCAGGCTTAGGTATATACATTTGAAGTGGTCGGTCTTTCGGACAGGTATCCTGGTCAAAGTGATGCTATCTCTATAAACCAGAGCCACTCCGCCCCCTCGCCCACTTTCCCTTACCTGCTCCATGACAGAGTACCTGGCTGGGAGGCCTTGATTCCAAGTGATGGCACTATCCTCTCCCAGCCAGGTCTCTGTAAGGCAAGCCAGATTGGCTTTTTCATCCTCAAGGAGGTCATAGAAGATATGCGACTTGTTTTTAACCGATCTAGTATTGCAAAGGAGCAGAGTAAGGTTCTGTGGCAGGGTTGATAAGCTCCCCATCCTATTTTGGGTAACAGAGTGAACTGAAGGCGGGATCGCTTTCAGACATTGATCCCATCATCATTTGTAACAAAATTTCGCCCTGTTATCGCCATATCTTCCTTTGCCCCCTACAACTTCAATTTTTGCTCCCACATTATCCCCAGCTATCTCATTTCCCCCATCTCCCTTGGGTCCTATCATATTGTTAACCAGTATTCCCAGGGAACGGTGGGGTGAGATCTAATTTAATCCTCACTGTTGTTCAATATTAATTCTGCCCACCGCCTGCCCTTTTGTCCAATGGGTTAAGAAAAGAAATAATGGACAGGGTCCCGGCAGAATTTTGTTTTTTGTGCGTCCACCGATCTTTGCCAGGTGGAGACAGGAGCCTACCTCCGATTGGGGCTGGGAAGGAGGTAGGCCTACCTCCTTCCCAGCCCCACTCGGAGGTAGGCTCCCGTCTTGGCTTTGGCTGGCGCTGGTCTTCTTGGGCTGGAGAGGCGGTGTTTTAAATCTGCCGCCTCAGCAACGCCCACTTGCTGCTTGCTTTGGCTGTCCGCCACACTTTGCCTGATGGAGTGGGACTGGGAAGGAGGTAGGTTCCTGTCTCCCATCTTGGCTTTGGCTGGAGCTGGTTTTCCTGGGCTGGAGAGGTGGCGTTTTAAATTTGTTAAGTCATTAGCCGACTCACCGGGTGAGATATCTAGGCAATCGTTGCTCAGTCTTCTGATTATGGAGGTGATGATGATCCTATTTGCAATTCCCAAACTACCTGCTGGGCTAGCCCTAGGGGTATTGTTCCCAAAAGGTCCCATTAGGCTGACCTCACCTGGGTGTTGTGTGTACATGTCTCTCCGCCCTGAGGATTATGGCGGACTGCGTGGCAGGGCCCATCTGGGGTCACGTGGAATACCGCACACACCAGAATTCAGAAAAATGCACTTTGGCTAACATGGTAAGAGCTGTTTGACAGTTGAACACATTGTCTTGGAGTGTGGTGGAGTGTCCTTTGGAGATTTTTAAACAGAGGCTGGATGGTCATCTGTCAGGGGTGCTTTGATTGTGTGTTTCTGCACAGCAGGAGTTTGGACTGGATAGCCCTTGTGATCTCTTCCAAGTCTGTAGTTCTATGAAAGATACGTAAGTGAGTGTTGTAAACATGGGAAAATATTGAAGTATTAAGGGTTCTTTGATTTGGCTTGGACTGTGATCCTTCTTATAACTGCATTTCATCCTCTAGAGATGGCACATTTTTTTTTGAGGCATATATGTTAGGGGTTAAATCCAGCACACTGAGAAATGCTTAGATGTGTGTGTGACCATGAGCATCCAGCACCAGAAGGACAAGGCTGATTAGCCACAGCTGATGCTCATAGACACAAGATCACTCTGCTTGCCTACGTGCAGCAAAGCCTGGATGATGAAACATGTGTCTGCATGGACAGGGGGACACTTTACAGTGTGGGACAGGAAGTGGCTGAGTTTGTGAAATCGCATGGTCTGGAGTGTATATAAACTCAAGGGCTTCCAGTAATTGCTTGTGGGTTTGAGTAGGAGTTGGTATTCGTTTGATCTGTATAGTAGCATTGGTGATTTATGGTTAGCACTCTGTAAATAAAGATAGCACTTTCGGGAGCCTGGCTTCTCTGGTCGTTTATTCAGCTGGAGCCGGAGCAGCAGCGATTGCTGGAGAGTTCCCGAGATTCCTGCAATTCCTTCACTTCTGGAAGACATCCAGTGCCTGTCATCTTCACTGAGGACTGTGCACCACGTTTCTGCAAATTTGTCAACTACTCTGCTATATTCCAGACTTGGTTTATAAGCCCAGCAGTTTTTCTGCCAATAGTTATTGGGCTCAGCAGTTATTGACAGGATAAACCATTCTGGTGGAGGGTAAGAACAGTTTTCTGATAAATGCAAGCTCACAAGATCTGATGTGATTGCTTGATCCTTTTCTATCAAATTTGATTACTTTCAAGGTATCTGCATAGGGATTATATCTGCACCTTGGCTCTGAGCCACTTGGTATTGAAGTCACAGATCTGTTTTCCTTTCCCCATCCACCCAAAATAATAATTCTCATATGTGGCATCATAGTAGCTGAATTACTGGTGTGGTGTGTTGAAGGCATCACTTTTCAAAAGATATCTCTTATGCACACCCTGTTCACTTGTATTATAAGAGTGTGAGTTGGAAGAAAATATGATGAACAGAGGGGCAATATTCATGAAAAATCCAATCTACTTTGAATTGAGAGCTGTATTCACTACAACAGAGTTGATAGAAAAATAAACATGTAGCAATTCCAGGTTACACAGTATTGGCTAAAATGGTAAGTATTTTTCTTTGTCAAGAAAAGGGATGAGAAAATTCACTCTGTAGTAACTTTAAAGCTAGGGAAGGGAAATGTTGGTCTTCCAGATGTTAAGAGTATAGATCCCATAATCCCCAACCATCAATCATGCTGTCTAGGACTAGTGGATGTTACAATTTAACCACATCTAGAGAGCCAGGTTTCTCACCCCTCCTTCGATACCTGTATAAAATTATGCCCTTACTAATCCACTACACTAAACACTTGTATAGAAGAGCCCTCCCCCCGACCACCATCTTGAGGGGAGAGAAGCAGAGTCATGATGTGTTATGTATTGTTAATCTGATACTGGAAACCGCTTTGATCGTTCACGGAAAAGCGGTATACAAATAAAGCTTATTATTATTATTATTATTATTATTATTGGGCACCATTTCTGCCATAGACCACAAGGCTGGAACTTTCATACCTGAAGGGCCACTATAGATCTGTTTTCAATTTATGCACTCTTATTTAATGTTGATACAAAAATAATATGCTTCAAAGGTATTCTTGAATTATTTTGATCACTGAGAAAAACAATATCCTTAAATAAGTATGATGCCAAAGTAGTTTGTTGACAGGTCCTTTGTATGTGCTTTTATACATTTTTTCTGTCTTACCTAGTTCCCATCATCCTGAAATACCATTCTTGACTTGCTGGTGGAATTCACTGTGGATATGGCTTCAAAATGACAGCAAAGCAAACAGCTGTGTGATTCCAGTGGAACAAAAAGTGTATATAGCTTCGAAATGTTCCTCTACCCTCACCCCAGAAGGCAAGTGCCCAGTACTGTCAAGAACATTCAAAGGACCTGGGAACTTCATAGCCAATCCTGATATCAAAAGCAAATTCAAAACCCCATTGTTGCTCTCTCAGGGGAAGCATCCTTTGTAACCAGATACTTGCCAGTATTTTTTTCTTTTTACATATATATATATATATATATATATATATGAGAGAGAGATGCTATTTATAATTTAAATAATTTTCTCTTAGTTGCTGATAGTGGAGGAGGAAAATGGGAGGGGTTAATTGTATATATGTCATCATTTAAAAAATCCTAACTATTCTGTTGAATAACTGAGGATGCCAACTTTCTCATTTGTGAAAAACATGGTTTTGTAGACATTGTGTATTTGTTAAGGGATCCAGAAGCTCTATGTTCTTGGTATTATTGCTTATGATTGTGACATAAATGCTCTAGTAAATTACTATTTTTGACTGTACAGTATGTAGTTCTGAGTAAATAATTGAGGTAAAAGAACCACTTATTTTAATGAAGACAATTGAAGTCTTGTCCAGCTTTGGTGGTAAGAAAAAAACAACAAGGCTTTTGGTCTGTGCAGCTGCAATGAAGTAAGAGGTTTTTGGACTCAAATAATTAACAGCTGTCCAAGTTTAATATGTACAGTTTTCAGAGTGTCCACATCTTGACTAAGGAGAAAGAGCATTAAAGACTCCTTATAATCCTTAAAAAATAGCAGGTAAGTTCACCAAATATGTTATTGCTACAGTTCCTAGCACATCATTAAAATGTATTGTGCATTCAACATAGATTTGGGGAGGTTTGCATATAGCCTCTGAACCTTTGAGACTTCCAGGAATCAACTGTGTCCTCATCCCCCTGTCTGCTTCTACCTACTTATCACCTACATAGTAGGAACATACCAAGCTGCTTGTATACAGATAGTTAAAGTCAACCATCACTACGACATCTCTTCTTTCTGAGTGTGTGGTCATCTGTTCTAGAAAGGCTTCATCCAATTCCTCAGTCTGACTTGGGGGTCTGTAGTAGACTCCCACAAGAACATTCTTGTTGTTTCCCTCCTCTTTAATTTTTACCCAGTTGCTCTCAACCTAGCTTCCAGGACTGAAGTCTTGGATCTCTTCACAGGTGTAAACATCCCTGACATATAATGTTATACATTCTTCTTACCTGTTTGGCCTATTTCTCTTAAAAGGTTATCTATTCCCACATTCCAATCTATCCCCTCTATTCCCACATTCCAATCATGAGACTCATCCCACGAGGTTTCAGTGATACCTATTATATCATATTTGCTTTGTTATGCTAAGAGTTCAAGTTCATCATGTTTATTTCCCATGTTCTGTGCATTAGTGTAGAGACATCAGACTATAGGTCCTTCCCCCTAGCTGCCTGTGTAAAGTTTTTGTTAGGAGAAATATGCAGAGGTAAATGCAGAGTAATCTTGAAGCTTTTGAGTTGATAGAGCTTTGCCAGGAAAAACAGCTTCTAGATTAAAGCACCGTAGGCTGGCTTTTCTCCAAAGAGGCACTGTTTATTCTTGTTGCAAATACACACACAAGGACAAAGCTACACAGACAAACTCCTCCTATTACAAACCCACACTGTACAATGATGATTTGAGCTTATATACACTTTTGCCATGTGGCAACTAGCTCAACCCCTTCCTGTTCAATTTCCTGTGTTACTTGGATTACTGTCCTCCATTCCAGATGACACAGCTATTCCTCTCTCATGTAAACATGAGGAGGAACCTCCTGATAGTAAGGGCTGTTCAGCAGTGAAACACACTCCCTCTGATTGTTGTGCAGGTTTTTAAACAGAGGTTGGATGCGCATCTGTCAGGGGTGTATTGATTGTATATTCCTGCATAGCAGGGGGTTGGGCTGGATGACCCTTGAGGTCTTTTCCAGCTCTGTGATTCTATTATCCCAACTTTTTTTCAGGTCAGTGGCACTCCAGTTTCTCACCCCAGGATATGTGCTGAGTTGATTCACTTATTCATGGGTACGTTTCTCCCCTGATAGGTGTGACATTTACTTAGTGTCCATTGACCAGCATTCAGGGTTGGGATTGCCACATTGAACTGGCCCCCTCCTGTGGCAGTTATCAGTATGAAGAGGGGACTTCAGGCATGATATAAAGTGTAGGGAGGAGGACCTAATGCCGTGATGGCGAACCTATGGCATGTGTACCACGGGTGGCACATGACGCCATTTCGCCAGGCACGGGCAGCGAGGGAGAAGGCGGAAGAGGCACACACGTGCCCATTCCGCCTCCTCCCTGCCATTTGACAGTGGGAAGCCAGAAAATGGCCCTCGGAAGAAGGAGCCAGAGGCGTGCACATCTGGCTTTTCCTCCCAACCCTCTTCCCACCCGGCTTCCCTTTCCTCGGCGCTAACAGGCCCCTTGGAGCACGTTCGCATGGAGGAAATGACCAAGGGGAAGGGGACTGGGATGTGTGCCCTGTCCTCTTCCCTAAGGCTGCTCTTTCCTCTGTGGAGGAAACGACCGAAGGGAAGAGGACTGGGACGCGTGCCCAGTCCCCTTCCCTTGGGCTGCCCTTTCCTCTGCGGAGGAAATGACCGAAGGGAAGAGGACTGGGACGCGTGCCCAGCCCCCCCCTTCCCTTCGGCTCCCCCTTCCTTCGCTCAAACAGGCCCCTTCGAGCCCGTTTGGGTGAAGGAAAGGACCGAGGAGGAGAGGGTGGGGGGATGCCTCCTCCTCCTCCCCGCGGGGCATCCCCAGACCTGAGGACACCTCAGGTCTGACGAAGCCCCTCAGGGAGGAGCAGGGGCCGCGGGCCACCTCCTCCCCGCGGGGCTTTGCCAGACCTAAGGTGTCCTTCGGAGGACACCTCAGGTCTGATGAAGCCCTTTGGGGAGGAGCAGGGGCCGCAGGCCGCCTCCTCCTCCCCCTTACTGGTCCCCAACTGTCTCTGAGAGACAGCTGGAGGCCAAGGGAAGGGCAGGAGGAGCAGACGCGCGCCTGTCACCCCTACCCCAATTTCCCCCAAGTTGTAGCTGTCTGTCAGAGACAGCTGGAGGCCGGGAAAGGGTGTGGGGGAAGGCCCCGCCCCCAGAAGTCCTGCCCCTGGAGGGTGGATGCCCCACCCCCGGCAAGCAGCCCCACCCCTGGAGGGCATAAACTCTGCCCCCAGCACGGCGAACCAAAAAGGTTCTCCATCACTGACCTAATGCATAGCCGATAGAAGTTGGGATAATCTGCAATCAGGGCAGATGTAGGCCATCCCTTCACCTGTCCGGTCAGCTTAATCTCTTTTTAAATATTTTTTTAATTGAAAAAAACAACAGACAAACATCTAAAATATACAAAAAGGAAAGAAAACTACAAATATACAAACAGTCTTTCAAAAATATCCAAATACATCACCTTTATACAAAATTTCATCACCTTTAAATACATTTATACCTTCCTTCCTTTCTTATTTTCCCTTTCTTTCTTTGTTCCTCTTCCTTCTTCCTTTTTCCTTCCTTCCTTCTCCTCTCCTTCTCCCCTTCCCTCTTTTTTTCATTTTTCTCATTCCTTCTACTTCCTGTCAAATCAATCTCCTTATACTTCTTCCTCCAAACTTTTTCTTCAGCTCCTTCTTCTCCTTCCTAATAACCTTCTCTTTGTTTCCTGCGTATTATCTTCCTTTCAACATACTCTTACCTTCTTCTACATACTTTACCCTCTTATATCCTTCTTGTCAAAGAATACAAACAAACAAAAAGAAACGAAAAAGAAGAAAAATATAGAACCAACATTTTCATTCATTCGACTTGACTTCTGGATATTATTATTAAAAAAACCCTATTCGATCTTCTCCCTGTAAGTTCCCATTCTTTTCCTCCTCAGATACATTACCTTTCTTACTTAATTTTTCTACATTTTTTCCTATATTTTTTTCCTATAGTTCAACCATCAAAATAGTACTAAAAATAAAAAGGACTTATAAGTTTTGTTATAGTCTTTGTTGTATCTTTCTCCTGTGCTATATACCTTTATTTTATTTTATAAACTTCAATGATAAATGTATTCTCCATCAAATTACCTCCAATACAATCTTTCTTTAGTTTTTTAGGCCTAAAACTGCTGTTTCTTTCCATTGCTTTTTCAAAAATTCAATTATCAAAACTCAATCTTTATAAAAAAAATTCTAAATTATTGTCCTTTTTAATAGTTGAGTTAATTTGTCTCTTTTGTAGGTGTCAATTCCTTTTTCCAGTTTTGAGCAAAAAGAATTCTAGATATGGTAATCATATAAATTAATGTTTTTCCATGTCTTTTTTCCAAGTCATCATCCAAGTTTCCTAATAAATAGATATCCGGTGTTAATTCTATTTTAGTACCTAACATTCCATTGATCGTTTTATTAATTATAGTCCAATATTTTATTGCCTCTCCACATTTCCACCAGCAATGGAAAAAAAGTTCCTGGTGATTTCTTACATTTCCAACAATTATTTGTTGTGTTTTTGTAAATTTTTGCTATCTTATCCGGTGACAAATACCATCTATAAAATAATATAATAAATACATCCTTCCAGGAGGGACTATTTCCATCTAAATTAAAACAAGCGATAGTAAAACCGCTTTTGAAGACCCCCCGCCCCTTATATAATTCTCTATAATAGTTAACAAAAACATTTTGGATCTTTTCTGCTTGGGTATATATTTCACTACCCTCCCTTATTTTAATTATTTGTTTTTTCTCTCTTTCTTTTTTTAATTTCAGTGCTAACTATTTCCCAGTTTTATTTGAATGCTCAAAATTATATTATTTTATTTTTTAAAATTTTTGCTCCAATTCTGTAACTAATTCTAATGATATTTGTTTTTGGATCATTTTAATATCTTTTAAAATTGTGTTTTCTCCTGGATTTGATTTTAATACTTTTTCTTTTGCCTTAATTAGGTCATTCAATATCTTCAGTTTTTACCTTTTTTTCCTTTGCAAAATCGTGTTTTGTTGGATAAAGAAACTCCTTATTACTGCTTTGAAAGCATCCCAGATTACGCTGGTTTTAGAGTCTTTAATTGTATTCTCTTTGAAATAATTGATAATTAAGTCTTTAGTCTTTCCCATTATCACCGGATCTTTTAGAAGCTCTTCGTTTAGTCTCCAATAATTTTTTGTCTTATACTCTTTGAATGTTAGAATTTGGGGGTTATGTTCCGAGATCGTTCTTGGTAATATTTCCATATCTTTAATCTCACTCAGCAGTGGCTTACTCATTAAAACTAAATCTGTCCTTGCCAAGGATTTATGGCTATCTGAATAAAATGTATATTCTTCCATTTTATCATATAAATGTCTCCACAAATCCATTAACATATGTTCTTTGGTTAGATTGAAAAAAGTTTGTGGTAGGTAATTTGCCTTGGTTTGTGGTAATTTGCCTTGGTTTTTATTGATTTTTTTTGCCGATTTCCTATCTAATTTAGGGTTGATTATGCCATTAAAATCGCCCAATATAACAATATTATTGTAGTCATAATCCAGGAGCATTCTATTCAAGTCTTCTTAAAATTTAGATTTTTTTTCTTGTGGACAGTATAAACCCACCAATAATTTTTTCCCCTTTTCCATTTAATTTCTAGTCCTAATATATGACCTTTTTTATCTTTAAAAATTTCTTTTGATGTTAGCACCTTATTAACGTATATGATTACTCCTTTTTTTCTTTTGTTGGTTGAGGCCATGTATTCTTTTCCTAGTTTCAAGTTTTTAACTACTCTTCTATCTTCTGTTTTTATGTGGGATTCTTGTATGCAAATTATATCACATTTTTGTTTTTCTAAGAAAGTAAAGACTTTTTTCTGTTTCTGTGGAGAGTTTAGTCCTTTAACATTTAAGGATAATATTTTCATTTCAACTCTCTTCTCTCAATTAAGTAAACAATTAAATAAGCAAATAATACACTCAAATCCTACTTATACCAAATTTATTGTTTTCAGTGAGCAATGGGGCGAAAATCAAGCGAACTAATTACGTTTTTCAGTTTACTTCTTCAGACAATCTACTGTCCTCTCTCTGCTTTTTTCTCATTATCTTCTTCTAGGACTTGACGTTCCACTTCTTCTTCTTGTCCTCTCCCAAAGGAATCCTGCAGCCTTGGCCTTTTCCCAACTCTCTCTACATTAGGACTACTTTCCTTGTACCCCTCTATCTCTCTTCTATATTTCTTCCAGAAATCACATGCTTTTTTGATTGAGTTCAATTTAAATCTTTTTAATTTCCAGGTGAGAGATAATCCTTCTATTTCTTCCCAGTGAAAGGGGATTCCATGAGTTTTTAACTGATCGGTCAAAAAAGCATAGTCCTTTCTAGATTTCAAAATTCTTCCTAGTATGTCCTTAAAGACACGAATCACCGTTCCCTTGATTATTATTTCTTGGTTGAAGCTATGTTATAGAACCAGATCTCTTGTTTGTTTTATTACAAAATAAACGATAACGTGCCGGGGAACATCTCTGGTTCTTGCTGCTTTAGAGTTGATTCTGTAAATCCTGTCTAGTTCCCAGGGAAAGTGTTCTTCTGATTCCTCCATGAGGTTGGCTAACGCCTTTGCTAGTAGAGTATATAGATTTTCATCACTGCATTCAGGAATCCCTCTGAGTTTAAGACAGTTCTCTCTTTGTTTGATCTCCAACTTCGTCATGCTTTCTTGATTCTCTCTCTGCTGTTGTAATAAATTTTCAGCTGTATCCTCCATTTGTTTAACATTAACTTCCAATTTTTCCATTTTATTCGTTATTCCCATTTCCGAGGTTATTTTTCTAAAGATTGTTTCTCATCTCACTCTTGATTTCTTGTCTCACCTCTTTCATTTCTCTTTTCATTCTCAGGTTATCTTCTCTCATTTCATCTCGCATGTGTCTCATTTCTTCTAGCATCATTTCATTCTGTTCTGATATTCTAATTAATTCGAAGGATGATCTTTGGTTGGATGTCGTTGTTTGAAATGGTTTCTTTGCCATTTTTGGTAATTTAACAAATTAAAAATTCTGCTATAGAAGAAAGAACAAGTAGATTGCCTGAATTTCCTGATTATTTTTGAGATTTTCTGAAATTTTTCAAATTTTCCAAAATTTTTCAAAATTCTTCAAATTTTACCAAAATTTCCAAAAACTTTCAAATTCAATTTGGGGTCTGGAATATCTTTTTTAAAACTACCCAATGGTAGTACTAGTACATAAATTTCCTAAATTTTCAATTTTTTCAAATTTTCAAAAAATTTCCAAATTTTCAAAAAAATTCAAATTTTCAAAAAATTCAAATTTTCAAAAAAATTCAAATTTTCAAATTTAACAAAATTTCTATGAAAGATTCAATATTTCACACAGAACAGTCAAATATATAGAGTATTTTCTCAAAACCTGCTAGTTTTCCCAGATCTTATCAACATTACACGATTGTTTAAAATTTCAAAAAATCCCCCCAAATTTTCAAAATCTCACCATTTCCTAAGTTATGTCTAGTAATCACCACTTCAACTCTTTGATTTCAACATTCCCAAATATAGACAAGTTCTTAATAACAACCTTTTAACAAGTATTCACCAAAACAGAAGAGAAGCAATTATAAAAGGGATACAGATAACAACAATCAGATACATATCTAGAGAACAGTTAGCTCTAAGGTTCTTATATTATTGCTCCACTGTTTGTGGCTCTTTACTACTCTTTTCAACGTTCTCAACCTATCTTCCTTAGACTAAATAAAGATCCATTGGTGTATTCAGCTGTTTTATCTCAGACTTCCGGCGTTTTCAAGGTCAGTCCCTTGTGCTGTTTTCCCAATCAAGTTGCTGAACTTTGGTTGATCGAGCCCTTCCCCCCCCCCCCCCAGCACAAAACAAAAACCTAAATATCAAATTTTCCAGAGGCAAAACTTCATAAAACTTTGGCCAACAAAATTCAAACAGTCAATTTCCACTTAAAGCAATAATTCCCCCATAACTCTTTTTCTTTCCTCCCCCCTTTTTTCCCTTCCCTTTTTCTTCAGTCCTTTAGCCTGGAGTCCAAATAGCTGTAAATCCAAAATGTATATTTTCCTGATTAATTGTTCTAATTGTCCCAATTCAGTAGTCTGTCTTTTTCTTCTTAGCAATACTTTGGGAAGTAGGGATCTCCAAGGAAAAGTTTTATAGTGATAGATTTAACTCCAAATAGTGAATGGTCCAAGAAGCAATGTCTGAGAAGTTTGAAAAAAGTCTAAAAGGGTGATAGTTCTGAATTCCAACAAAGTTCAAATCCAAATCGGAATCCAAATCCAAGTTTGCTCAGGTTGTCCCCTGATGTCTATTATGTCTATTATTTATCCCAATTTATCTTGTTTTTCCCAAGGTGCAGGTCAAATTCTTCTTTCAATTTTAAAGTCAATCCAATATACACCGATTTAGATCAGACAGGCGTTAGAGCAGTCTTTAAATAATAATAAAATGTATGGGGTTTTTGTTTTGTTTTCTTAATTGTTTCTTGAAATAATGCAGGTAGAAATTGTAACAATGTCCAAGCCCAAATTCGACTTTAATCAAAATCTAGCTCACCAATGTGATTTAGTAGCAAAAAAGTAACAGAAGATTACCAACAAAGCCCTTTGAATCTCCAAATCAGTTTGTTCAGGGAGTATCTCATTCCGTTTTTCATAAGCTTCTCTTCTTTCTTTCGTGATGCTTTCTCTCTATTTTTGAAAGTGGCGGTTGCACTGCCACCAAGATGGTGACTCACTGTGGATGTGGCTTGCTCTCCATGACCAGACCCGCTCATGTCCCCCGTAGATCTTCTTCAGGTTAGGACGCTGGGTTCCCCAAATCGCGGCTGAGGGTCCCTCTGTCTTCTCCAATGCTAAGGGGAACAGTTTCTCCGCTCCAAATGTCTCTGGAATGGAGCTAATCCCCGCAGTGAGTGGTCGTCATTCAGCGGGTTCTAAACGACTATCTTTTTGCCTGCCGTGCCACCGGAAGTTTCCTCCAGCTTAATCTCATTGATTGCTAGGGTACCATCCCTACTCAGGGATTTAGTGGACAGGATTTGGGTGGATGCCCAGCTGAGTATGTCTAAGTATGGAACCATTAACCTCCATGTCCCCTTCTACCTGAATGTATGTATATTGAAAGTGATTAATTTATGATGGTATTATGATTAATTATGATCGTTTTATAATAGATTTCTGGTGATGCACTCATTATTCTACTTTGTTTGGTTATGTTTTGTTTTTATTTATTTTTTCCTATCTTATAAGCAATTACATTTTCCACACATTTTTGCAATATTCTGTCACCAGAGCCCAATCCTTATCAATATATAATGAATTTCTGATTGATTTATGGCCCATGTATTAAAGCTGTGGCCATGTTGAGAACCCATCTAATGGGTCCAGCCTCTCCTTTGTCCCGGCACAATAAGATTTTAGAAAGAATAGAAATTGTTAATTGACTTTTTGGAAAGCATTGACGGTGATTTGATGATTGTTGGTTATATTACTTAATATGATTTAAATATACAGATAATATGCAATTAATAGGGAAGATAAAGAGGAGTGAACTTTATAAAGAAATATACCTGCAGAAGAGATAGTAGGAAGTCATCTTTTAAAATTCTGTTTTGTTAGTTGTAGATTTTGTTTTTGTAGTTTGTATTTATTTATATTTATTTGTTTGTTTCACTTCAGTGCCACCTTTCTCCCAAAAAAGGACCCCTTGCTCACAAGATAAAACATTAACAAAATATCAGAATAAAAATTTAAAAAGCAATTAAAATTATGTAGTTAAAAGAGTATAAAATTCATAACAACATACAGACTTAAAAACATCGCTAAAACACACACACCCCATATAAAATCATCCTGTCCTGATTATATGTTAAGAAGCCTGCTTGCCGGTGAAATGCAAGGAGGCTGGGGGCTAACTTAACTTCCTGTGGAAGGGAGCTGCAAAGGGTGGGAACAGCCACTGAGAAGGCTCTCTGTTGTGTCCTCACAAGGCAAGCCTGCCATTGTGGTGGGACCAAGAGAAAGTCTTCCCTGTCATAAGAGAAGATGCAATCTCTCAAATAATCTGGACCTAAGACGTACAGGGCTTTATAGGTCATGACCAGCACTTTGAATTATGCCCAGAAACAAACCAATAGCCAGTGAAGCTGTTTTAATAAGGGAGTCATATGTTCCCTATAACTGGCCCTGGTCAGCATTCTGTTTTGCATCCACTGAGGTTTCCAAACAACTTCCAAAGGCAGCCCCACGTAGAGTGTGTTACAGTAATCCAAACGGGATATATTTAAGGCATATGCCACCATAGCCAGATCAGATGTCTCAGGTAATGGGCACAGCTGGCGCACTAGTTTGTAGCTTGTTTTGTAGACTTTGTAGCTTGTAGTTGTTTATGTTTGACTTTGATTTTTTATAGAGTACCAGCATGGTGCAGTGGTTTGAGCATTGAACTAGTACACTGGGATGCCAGGGTTCGAATCCTGGCTTGGCCATGGAAAAATACTTGGTGACGTCAGGCAAGTCACACTCTTGATGCCTCAGAGGATGGCAATGGCAAACCTCTCTAAAGAAACTTACTATGACAACCCTATGATAGGTTTGCCTTAGGGTCAGTATAAGTTGGAAACAACTTGAAGGCACACAACAGCAACAGCAACAACACTGTTTTTACTTAATAAAAATCTGTGAAGTCGAAGACTTTCATGGCCAGCATCCATAGGTTTTTGTGAGGGGGGTGGGTGGGCCATGAGGCCGTGTACTAGAAGAGTTCATTTCTGACGTTTTCCCTGCAGCTGTGTCTGGCATCTTCAGAGAATGCTGGCATGGAAGAGAGTGGGGTATATATACTGTTGGTTGAGAGGAAGTGATTTACATGTTAATCTATTGTTCTGTGGTTGAATGGCAGGGTCTCGAGGTGTCTATTTAATTAATAGTCCATTGTCTGCTGGGAAACACCCCTCACCCTGGGTGGTTTTCATTTGCATGGGCTGGGTCTTGATTTTGGTGTTGTTCAGGACTGGTAGACAAACTTTGTTTACTTTTTACAATAACTATTTTACAATAACTCTTCCCCCACTGGACAGTCAATCAGGCTTGATGTGGTAAAAACAGAAGACTTTTAGATCCTCGAAAGGGAAAGGCAGATATAAATAAATATTTTATTTATTTATTATTATTATTATATTGCTGACAACAGGGAAAAGAAGCCACCAGTCACATGTTTAGGTCAAATCTAACAGGTCTAAGCCTGCTTCTAACAACTAATGGAAGACCATTAATATTAACATATTTTGGAACAGTGGTAGACTGGGCAAAAAGGATCTCTGAACCCCACTTCCTCAAAGATGAATTGAAGCACTTACACCAGGCTCTACAGACCAGTGGTTATTCCAGCTCAGAAATCAGAAGGGCTGCCAGATCCAGAAAAGCCCAGAGGAGTGGAGACAAACAACCACGGAAAGGGAAGGTATTTTTACTATACATAAAAGGAGTCACAGACAGAATAGGGAGACTGGAGAGGAAACACAACCTCTAGGCGATCTACAAACTGAATAAGGAAAACCCAGCAAATGCTTCGATCAGCGAATGGCAGGAGAGACCTTCTCTCAGCCACAGGAGTTTACCGTATACCAGGCAGCTGTGGACAAGTCTACATAGGGACCACCAAACACAGTGTTCAAACACAAATCAAGGAACACAAGAGACACTGCAGACTGGGTCAGCCAGAATTAATGATCCATTGTCTGCTGAGAAATCACCCTCTCCCTGGGTGGTTTTCATTTGCATTTGCTGGGTCTTGGTTTTGCTGTTTTTCAGGACTGGTAACCAAATTTTGAAATCAAAGAATCACAGAGTTGGAAGAGACCGCAAAGGCCATCCAGTCCAACCCCCCTGCCATGCAGGAAATCACAATCAAAGCATACCCGCCAGATGGCTATCCACCCTTTGTTTAAAGATCTCCAAGGAAGGAGATTCCACCACTCTCTGAGGGGAGTGTGTGCCACTGTCGAACAGCCCTTACTGTAAGGACGTTCCTCCTAATGTCAAGGTGGAATCTTTTTTCTTATAGCTTTCATCCATTGTTCCAAGTCCTGTTCTCTGGAGCAGCAGAAAACAAGCTTGCTCCCACTTCAATATGACATCCCTTCAAATATTTAAACAGGGCTATCATATCACCTCTTAACCTTTTCTTCTTCAGGCTAAACATCTCAAGTCGTACCTCACAGGGCATAGGGCATACTTCCCTCCAACATTCCTAGCATTATTGTCTTTCCTACTGAGCCATGCCTTCTTGTGACAGCCTTAATTTGATCAACTTGGCTTCCAGGGAAATTTAGGTCTGAAATAAAGCTGCTTTGGGTCACTTTGGAGGTATGCTGTTTAAATGACAAACGAAGGAAAAAAAACAAAGGAGGATGTGTGTTTCCGGATTTAAAACTATACTTTTGGGCAAGCGGATTATTATGGTTGCAGGATTGGATTAAGGCAGAAAATACAAGATTGTTGAATCTCAAAGCGGCAAATATAAGATTCGGCTGGCATACCTATATATGGTATCAGAAACAACAGATTAATTAGGATTTTATAAACCATTATACCCTTGTTGAAAATTTGGAATGTAGTAAAAGAAAGGCTTTTTTTAGCGGCTGGGAAGAAAACAAAAATTGGTTAAGGTATAAAGATCTGTTAAAAGAGAACGAGAAGGGAAAGATGGATATAAAAACTAAAGAGGAATTGGAGAAGGAGGGGAAAAATACAATGGTTTGGCTATTTACAAATAAAATCAAAATTTAAGTAAGACTTAATTGAAGAAGGTTTTGAGAACAAGGAAAATGAAATAGACAAAATAATTCAGGATAAAGACAAAGGTAAGATCGCTAAATTTTATAAACTACTGTCACGGGAATTGGAACATGAAGAGGTAACATCTAACATGATAAAATGGGCACAAGAGATTGGGCATATTATTACTTTGTATAGTTGGGAAAATTCCTGGGAAAAAAATCTACATTTACTGTAGCACAGGATCTTAAGGAAAATCACTTGTAAGTTATGAATAGATGGTACTTCACTCCAGTTAGATTATCCAAAATGTATAACTTAAGTGAGAATAAATGTTGGAAGTTCCAGAAGGAAAGGGGGTCATATTACCACATATGGTGGGTATGTCCAAAAATTAAAAGGTTCTGGAAAAGAATACATAATACAATACAGGAAATTTTCAAAATAAAATACCCTATGACACCGGAACTTTATCTAAACATGACTTCCTTTTTGGGATCTAAATTAGATAAGAAATATTGGAAGATAGTCTTGTATTTTGTAACAGTAGCCAGGATATTATTAGCAAAAAAATTGGAAAAACAAAAGATACCTGAACTAGATGAATGGATACAAAAGATATTGGAGCTAAGGGAGATGATGTTGACAATGATGTTACAAAATAAAAAGGTAGAGGCAGAAAACTGGAAACCACTAGATGAATATGTGAAGGTAATTTGGAGATTAAAAGAGTAAAAAAAAAATGGAATAAATATAAGATAGAATCATAAACAATAAGGAAAAGTTGAAATGTAAATGTAACAATATGATCAAAGGGTATGGATTTTATGAAGAGTAATAACATAGAAGAAGATTTATTTGTTGCTTTAGAAATTGCAAAGTATGAAGCAAGGGAGTTTAAGTATATTGTAGGATTTTTGGCAGTTGCAATTGGATATCATAGTACAAAATGGAAATAAAAAACATGGAAGACAAAGTTGATACTATATTTGTGTATATACAGATGTATTTTATTTTTATGTTGTGGATTTTAATCAATAAAATCCATTAAAAAATGACAAACGCATCTTAAGACGCCAGAAGCTGTGCCAAAGCTGTGCTCCAGTCCTTAGGACTGGAGTGCGGCTTTAGTGTGGCTTCTGGCCTCTTAGGATGCATGCAGCATTTAAACAGCATACCTCCAAAGTGACCCAAGCCAGCTTTATTTTGGCCTGTCTGGGCCCTTTCTGGCTTTATCTGCTCAAGAACCCACTTGTTTGTCTTTTTAACTGTCCATGTATCCTCAGCACTACTCTCCAGCACCACATTTCAAAAAAGTTGATTTTCCTCTGTCCAGCTTTCACATCCATACATGGTGATGGGGAATAAAATGGCTTGGAAAATTCTAACTTTAGTGTTCAGTTGTACATTTTTAGATTTTAGGATCTTGTCTAGTTCCAACCCGGCACTTGTCCAGGCTACAGAGAAGCAGCAAAAGGGGTGTCCTTGGGGCTTCATGCCACAGGACACCCCAACCCATTTCTCCCTGGCGCCATTCCCACAGCCGTTTGGTGGCTGTGGGATTGAGGCGTGCGTCATAATGAGGCGTTAGGCTGCCACAAGCGGCCTGGGGTGACGTGAACACGTCATAATGTACGTGGTGCTTGCTCCCTAACGCTAATACCGTCGCTGGTATACTGCTTTTTGGCGGTTTGTACTGCGCCTATATTTTACTTTTATTTTGCTCCCAGTGGGTCTCCTTCCTATGAGAACATCAACATGCCAGAGTATTAAAATGTGTATTTTATTCCAAATATCCCAACCTCACAACACCCTTTCTATTTTAAGAAGTGGTAGTTTAGTAGTTCTTTATTAGCTCTATGAGACCATAGTCTCTAGTTCAAATTTTATCCCTGCCAAAGACCTATTAGGCAAGGCTTTAGGTTTATTTGCAGGCAGACAGGAGACAGAGCATGTCACCCAAATCACATGCTCACGGAAGCCGGATTGGATTTGTTCCCCTGGAAACAAGTTGCTGCTGTTGGTTTACAAGACAGATTATTGGCTTGTTCACAGAGGTAGGTCTTCCTCATTGATCTGATATGTTCAATTGGCCCATCTGCTGTCTTTTACCTTGGTGTTAGCAAAGACAGATGTGATGTTTTAAAGACTGCTCTCCTAGCCCTTCTGATGCCATAGCAGTGACTGTACTGCTCTTCTGTATTTTAATTATTTTAAATATTTCCAAGTCAGAATAATATCCTTCCGAAAGCTACATCAGGAGGTCTGTTCAGGAAAGATACTTTGTTCTTGGCTGGATGTGAGATTTTGACATTTTTTCCATCCCACAATGCGAAGTTGGCTCCATCCTAATCTGATAGGTTGTACTAACCAGGAGCAACTTTCAGCCTCTGCCCCTTGTATCTCATCTCTGGAATGGCACAGGTGGCATCTATCATATGTGTGAGGCCCCATCTCTAACTTACTCAATAGCCTGCCTTCATGGGCAGCTCAGTACAGTAGAGAAGCGTTTGCCAGAACTGGCTTCAAAGACCTAAAGACAAATATCTTTACACCTAACCCTCCCACACTTGCTTCTCATTCCCCAACCTTCTCATTCCTTTCCCAAGAGAGTGGCCTTGAAGCTTTGGTAACATCCTGTGTGTGTCTCTCCTTCACTTCATCAGCTCCACCTTCCATTAGAATCACAGAATCATAGAGTTGGAAGAGACCACAAGGGCCATCCAATCCAACCCCCTGTCGTGCAGGAAATCTAAATCAAATTATCCCCGACAGATGGCCATTCAGCCTCTGTTTAAAGACCTCTAAGGAAGGAGACTCCACTACACTCTGAGGGAGCTTGTTCCACTGTCAAACAGCCCTTACTGTCAGGAAGTTCCTCCTAATGTTGAGGTGGAATCTCTTTTCCTGTAGCTTGCATCCATTGTTAGTCCTTGTTTTTGGAGCTGCAGAAAACAAGTTAGCTCCCTCCTCAATATGACATACATTCAAATATTTAAACAGGGCTATCATATCACCTCTTAACCCTCTCTTCTCCAAGTGAAACATCCCCAGCTCCCTAAGTCATTCCTCATAGGGTATGGTTTCCAAACCCTTCACCATTTTAGTCGCCCTCCTTTGGACACGCTCCAGTTTCTCAACATTCTTTTTAAATTGTGGTGCCCAGAACTTCCAGGTGGGGCCTGACCAGAGCAGAATAAAATGGCACTATTACTTCCCTTGATCTAGACACTATACTTCTATTGATGCAGCCTCAAGGATCCATATTTTTGTGCTGAAACAACACAGGCACTTCCATGGCTGGCTGTTTCTAGCCACATCATTATCTATAAACTTTCTTAAGGTTGTCAGATCTGTGGGAGTAATAGAATATAGTTTAGTCTTAGGCAATTAGGACCCTGGCACCAGCACAATTGCACAATCTGACTAATGGTGAGGAGGTAAGAGTATCTGATCTTCTCTCCTCTAAAACCACCTCCAGGTCAGCCCATAAGATCGCGGCGGCTTACAACACTGGGTAAACACAATATAAAATACAACATACAGTTAAAATACATCCCATAATTCATTCTCCGTCTCCATATTCCAGTAAAATATCAAAGGAATTAAAAGAATAGAAATTAAAATAATTACAGTAGTCAATAATCAAGCCAGTCAGACACACGTGGATGAGGAGTTTGGGTGTTCTCTATGATGATCTATGTCAATGGGAGACCAGGTGGATTATTCAGGGAAGGCCTGTCAGAAGAAATTTATCTTGACATCCGTTTTAAAACTGAGATCCTGAGTTCTGCAAAGTTGTTCACTTCTTTTGTTAAGGTAGGCTCGGCTACCATGCCCACCACATGTGTCTGGTCCCACCTTTGGTTTCACCTAGGTTGGCACCCCTATCAGAGGCACCCAATGGTCCTAGCACCATGGGTTGTTGAACTTTGCCTCCCCTGTTTCCCAGTCAATTAGGGGGTTATGAAACTGGAATCAGTCCAGGCTGAACATGATGGCATGGACCATTGTGGGAGCCACCACAAACTATAGCTTCTCTATATGCTTCCCCACCTCCAAGTGTACTGGTTTACTCCAGTGCCAGACTGGGTCTCCAGCCATTGGGTGCCTGTCCATTTGGGTAAACCTGATAGCCTGGGGTAGCTCCTCCACCTGCAGGCTCAGGATTGATCAGATATCTGGTGCAATCTGCGTCCACTATGCCCACAATATCCAGGTTCCCTTCTCTGCTGTGGGCCCAAAGTCTCTCATGGAGAAAGAACAGGATAACACATTTACTTACTGCAACCTTGGGGTGCCCACTGTCATAAGCCTGCCACTTGGCACCTGTTAAGCCTTAGGGACCTTTGCCTGGTATTTTCACTGGATGGTTTTGGTTCAGATTCTCTCTCCTAAGATATGGTTTCTTTGGGCAGAGCATTGTACTTTTTTTGGAATTCTGGGAATCTGTGATAACCCTGACTCTAATTTAATAACCAGGCTTCATGGGTAAACCAGAAAGGATTTATTGAGCATCTCAGCACAGTTGACAGGTGTTTGCCAGAACTGGCTTCAAAGACCTAACCACAAGCATATAACTCCCTTCATACCTAACCCCCCTTGCTTCCTATCCCCCCTCCTCCTCCTCTTTCCTTTCCCAAGAGAGTGACCTTGAGGCTTGGGTAACATCCCATGTCTCTCTCCTTCCCTCCACCAGCCCCACCTCCCATTTCCACCAACTAACCAAAACCGTTTCAGCAACAACAACAACAAATTCCCCAACTATAACATCACTATTCACTATGTTTCCATACAAACACAATATAACAAATAATAACCCATGATGGGGAAACTTCAAGGAGAGACTTGACAATATGCATAGCAAAATTACTTGGACAGAGCAAGAAAAAACAGTAGTTATTGTGTGGAATTAACATGAAACACTTAATACAAAACTGTGAGGACTTGGTACACTAGTGTGACATCATCAAACACTCCTACCTAACCAATCAGAATGAACCACTGATGACAAATTTCCCCTCCTGTCATTGACCAGGATGGGCACCAGCTATAGCCTGTTCTGAAGAATCTTACTTGAGGTTATTGAAGCTTAAAAACTAAACCACAGAGATGTGAGGGATTCGATTGTGGAGGGTATTAAGAGTCTTCGCCAGTCTCAGCCAAAGTCTCAGAATTTTGTGAGGAGGGGGAACCATAAAGATCTGAGAAGCAAACTGGAATGCAAAGAAGCAGCTAGAAAAGTTCAACAGTCCACTTGGGGGCAGCGTTTTGACACAGTGCTGTGAGTCTCAAAGAATTTATTGTGCTGCTGCTGTTGCTTCTTCTCCTCCTCCTACTATCGCTGTTATCACTACCTCCTATTATTACAATTATCAATTATTATTGTTAATTAGGGTTTACAGCTGTTTAGGCTGGTAAGGGAACTGACACAGGTTCCACCTGTGCAGAACCCTTTGCTTAACCTGACAACGGCCTGCTGTGATGCTTTTAACAACTCTTTGCAGATAAAATCTCTCAGATAAGAGCCAACCTGGATGCCGGGATTGCAGCAGAATCGACTGATGAGGTGTCCAGTGAACCCGTTGTTGAGGTTAAACTGGATCGGTTTGAGCTTATGAATACCGATGATGTGGACAAGATCCTTGGAAATGTGAAGAAGACAACATGTCCCCTCAATCCCTGCCAATCATGGCTGGCCGTCCAGGGAGGTGTGATGCCTTGATGGCATTTCTTAGATATGTCATCAATGCATCCCTTAAGGAAGGTTGTGTTCCAACTTGCTTAAAAGAGGTGGTTGTTAGATCGCTCCTGAAAAAACCTTCCCTGGACCCCCTGGATATGAAGAACTACAGGCCTGTATCCCATCTTCCATTTTTGAGCAAGGTGATCGAGAGGGCTGTCGCCCTTCAACTTCAAATCATCTTGGATGAAACCGATTATCTAGACCCATTTCAAACCGGCTTCAGGACAGGATATGGGGTGGAGACTGCCATGGTTACTCTGGCTGACAATCTTCGTCTAGGCATTGACAGAGGAAGTGTGACCCTGTTGGTGCTTCCAGACCTCTCAGTGGCCTTCGATACAATATTATTATTATTATTATTATTATTATTATTATTATTATTATTCTTTATTTATAAAGCGCTGTAAATTTACACAGCGCTGTACATACAATCTTTTTAATTAGACGGTTCCCTGCCCTTACAATCTAAAAAGACATGACACAAAAGGAGAAGGGAAAGGTGGTGGGGAAGGGGATGAAGTCCAGCAGTTCCCCTCTACCTCCAAGGCCTGCCTGGACCAAGGCAGATGGACTGGAGGGAGGGCTTGGCGTCATAATGGATGGTTAATCTTCTTCCAGGGAGGCCTGCTGGAGCTAGCCTGCCTCTCTAGTAGGATAATACATATAAAGTACATAGCAATACAGGAAATGGTTCGATAAAACAGGCACCAAAAGAACATCAAATAGCAAGCGACAATTATGCAATGTCTGGGAAAGCTTCTCTGAACAGGATGGTCTTCAACTCCGTTTTGAAGCTGGTTAAAGAAGTGATGGCCTTTGCTCGTGGGGGAAGAAGGTTCCAGGAGTGAGGGGCAGCGAGTGAGAAGGGGCGAATCCTAGATGGGGCAGAGGAAATCCTGGGCTGGGACAGCCGACCCTGACTACCAGAATGGAGGGCCCGAGTGGGAAGGTGAGGAGAAAGAAGGTCTGATAAGTAAGGATCTTGGATTTCGGATCACAAAAGCTTCTCCTTTTGTGTCATGTCTTTTTAGATTGTAAGCCTGAGGGCAGGGAACCGTCCAATTAAAAAAATTGTATGTATAGCGCTGTGTAAATTTACAGCGCTTTATAAATAAAGGTTAATAATAATAAGGAGGGGCCAGCCCATGGAGGGCTTTAAACGTTGACAGCAGGAGCTTAAACTGAATATGGAAAGGGAGGGGAAGCCAGTGAAGGGATGCCAACACAGGAGAGATGTGGTCAGAGCGGTGGGCGGATGTGATAATGCGTGCAGCTGAATGCTGGACAGAAATTTAAGGATAGATCATGACATCCTCTTGGAATGCCTGGGAGAGTTAGGAATCGGTGGCATTGCACTCCAGTGGTTCCGGTCCTTCCTCTCGGGTAGATTCCAAGGGTGATGTTCAGGGACAGTTGCCCCTCGAAAACGGAGCATAAATGTGGCATCCCTCAAGGCGCCATACTGTCCTCAATGCTATTCAACATTTATATGAAGCCACTGGGAGAAATCATTCGCAGACATGGGGCAGGGTGTTATCAGTACGCTGATGACATCCAAATATATTTCTCCATGTCCCGATTAGCAGCTATGACAACAGATGGCATTTCTCCCCTCAATCAGTGTCATGAAGCGGTAATGGGCTGGATGAGGAAAAACAAGCTGAATTCAGACAAAACGGAGGTACTTACAGTAGGGGCCCCTAAACCAGGTATAGGGTTGCAACCTCCAGTCCTAGATGGGGTCACGCTCTCCACAAAGGACTGTGTTCGCAGTCTGGGGGTGCTTCACATGAGAAATCAGGTGAATGTGACAATCAGGAGCACCTGTTATCAGCTTCGGCTGATACGCCAGCTGCGCCCTTTCCTGGAAGTAAAGGACCTAGAAACTGTTGTACATTCACTGGTAACTTCACAACTTGATTTCTGTAATGTGCTCTACATGGGGCTACCCTTGTGCCTAGTCCAGAAACTTCAACTAGTGCAAAATATGGCAGCCAGGCTGGTCACCAGAAAAACTAGGAGTGACCGAATAACACCAATCCTAAAATCTCTTCACTGGCTGCCTATTAGTTTCCGGGCACAGTACAAGGTGTTGGTTATAACCTTTAAATCCCTACATGGCTTGGGTCCAACCTATTTGAGGGATCCCCTGCTCCCATATAATTCACCCCGTACGCTCAGGTCCTCTGGGAGGAATCTATTGCAGCCTTTAAAAACCAGACTAACTGCTACCTCCCAGAGGGCCTTCTCTGCAATTGCTCCCAAACTATGGAACGGTTTGCCAGACAAGATCCGTCAAATTGCCAGCTTAGACAGCTTTAAAAAAGCTGTCAATGTAACAGAAATTTCAGTAAATTTAAAGTTCTAGGACTGACAGAGCAAAGAATGGGCAAGAGGACCTAGTAAATTTAAAATCCATAAGTTTATTTCCAATTGTCGACAAAGGAAAACATTGAACTCAGTGAAATTCAAGTTCCAAAAAGCTGAGATCCCGAACAAGACAAAATGGCTCTTTTTTATATTATTGAAGACAAAGAAGCTTCTTCAATACACCTGACTGGCTAATTACAATTTAAACATACAGAATTCTTACAATCAGACCAGAAATACATGCATACATTAAAACTGCATCATCACTCCTTACCCCCTCCTTTAGGAATTCAGTAGCTTTCCTCCTAACCTTGCTTCTGAACATCAACAAAGTATCCTTAAATTGTGTATATTATGTCTAATTTTGTTGGTGCCAGCTTCTTACGGGTCATGATGCTCTTTTTACTCCTTTGCTCTAATTTTTCTAAACTCCAAGCCTCCATTTTAAAAACCTATTTTTCTTTAACCAAAGCGACTCCATGTTTCTATGGCTTTTTATTTCAACAAGGAATTTCCACCACATCAAGACGGATCTTTTCTGGCAGGCCTTTCCTGAATAAAAGTGCCCGGCCACAGAATCATGTATTAGCCCACCGCTCTGTCCTCGTTGTATTTTTTTATGCGTTTTTAATAGATATTTTAATTGTAACACGTTTAATCCTGTTTTAAGGGGGGAACTTGGGACATAATTTTGTAAACATGGTTTTTAATGTGTTTGTCTTGTCACAGAAAAGTGGGATACAAATAAAAGTTTTATTTATTATTTATTTTATTAATTACTATTATTATGTTCAAAACGTACAAAACTTCACATATTTATAAACAATTAAACTATATAATTAAAACAATTTTTAAAATGATTATAAGAGACACTTTAAAGACAGGATACCAAAAATAAAGGGCCTAAATACCTTAAAGGCATCAGATTCCAACCAATAAGCAGTTATTGGTTATTACTTGGATGGGAGTTCGCCAATGTATACCGCAACCATGATGTAGTGGAAGAAACTAGCAAAACCTCATTTGTGTATTCCTTACCTAAGAAAAGCCTATGAAATTCATGGCATCACCAGAAGTCAACAGGCAACTTGAAGGGACATGCACACATGCATGCACACACAAAACATCAAAATAACACTATTTATTTATTTATTTATTTATTTATTTATTTTATTTATTTGTATCTGGCTCTTTTCCCAGGACTGGGACTCACAGTGGCTTCACAGCATTAAAAACAGTACAATTCAAAAACATAAAACAATTAAATTAAATTAAAAATAAATAATTAATAATAATAATAATAAGTATATTAAAAGGAATTTAATTGTTACAATATTAAAACAGATAGTTATTAAAAGAATGAAACATATTTTTAAAAGAAAAAAACTATAAATTAGAGCAGGGGTAGGCAACCTGCGGCCCGCGGGCCGGATGCGGCCCGCCAAGGCCTTGAGACCGGCCCCAGCCCGGTCCTGCTGCCGATTGCCGCCGGGGCCTTTGGCCTCTTGCGCGAGGGGCATGGTGGGGCAATTGTCTATAGAAGCCTCAGAAACATGCATTTATCTTAACATTTTTTAAAAAATCAGTACATTTTTTCATGTGTCCTCCATTTTTTAATAAAAGTGTCCTCCATTTGAAAATTTTGTCCTACATTTGTCCCGGTTTATTTATGTGTTTAATTTTTTAAAAAATTATTTAATTATTTATTTTTTGGCTTCGGCCCCCCAGTTGTCTGAGGGACAGCAACCCGGCCCCCGGCTCAAAAAGGTTGCCTACCCCTGAATTAGAGGAAGAAAAACTAACAAATTTTCAAAGGCAGGCCCATGTAGAGCCCATTACAGTAGTCCAAATGTGATGGAACCAAGGCATGTACCACCATGGCCAGATCTGTTTTTTCAAGGAACGGGCGCAGCTGACGCGCAAGTTTTAAATGTGCGAAAGCACTCCTGGTCACAGCAGAGACTGGGCCTCCAAGTTCAAAGCTGAGTCCAAGAGTACCCCCAAACTGTGAACCTGTGTCTTCAGGGGGAGTGTGACCCCATGCACCTTTTTGGCATGCCGAACTGGGCAGAGAGGCATGGCAGCAGCTAAACCTCAATAATACTTCTATATTAGAAAGCAGATGAGCTTGAGCTCCATCCATTTGAACGACTCCCATTTCCCCTCTACAGGTTAGGTACCAGAGGACTATGACCTTCACAAGAGCACAGACAGATGGCTGTAAGATGTTTTTGCACACCTCCATTAAATCTCCCCTTTACAGATCCCTCTCCTTCCTCCAGTGGTGTCTGCAGCCTATCCCCTCCTGATAAAGAAGCATGGATGTGCAGGTGCTTCTGTCACTCTGCAAGATTTCACAAAGATTATCCATGCCACCTTAATCAGATCTGCATGAAATGTCCTTCAGGAAATCAGAGCTTTTACATCAATGGGCAGCTAGATCCATGTTTTACCTACAAGAGCTCTCCAGCCCATGCCCAAATAAGTCAAAACACTGTGTGCCTTGGAAGATGTATCCATTCTCATCCATGTTGGTCCTCAGCTCAGTCAGAAGACAGCAGTGCACAGCATGTTTTAGGCAGATGGGCTGCACTCTCCAGAGACCCTATGCAAGAAACTATTGATCTACCCAAGCATCAGCCTACAGCTGGAAACTGCACCGTTTATTCTCTCAGTACCAGAGACCTGGATCACATAGGCCAACATGGATATTGCGTGTCTTCTGTGCCCATGCCTTATGCCATTTACTCATCTCCAGTTTCCCAGGGATATTTGCAAAATGAAGGTGGTCACAGATTCTCTAATAATGTGCCACCAGTTCTTGTTGCTGTGTATCCTAAAAAACTAGGTTCTCAGCCTCATATGGAACAACTGGCCCAAATTGACCGAACCCCAACACCCTGCATTCAAGATAGCTATTTGGCTTTTTCTGGGTATTAGAATTAGTGCTTGGAGCACAAGCAGCTTCACTTGTGTATCACAAATGTAAGGTTAATCGCTTCAACGTGGTGGTTTCCTTCCATCCTGGTACATTATGCAAGTTTGCCAATCTTTATGGTTCCCCTTTGGATCTGTTGCTCCTTTTGGAATAAAAGTGGGGAGCAAGATAGTCCTTGTCATATTTATTGTGGGTTCATTCTCTGATTCTAGCTAGAATGTTTGAACTTTGGGCTAACAGTCCAGGATTTCATAAAGGTTTCCTTGTTGACATGATTGTCAAGTTGTGTCTGTAAGGGGCAGTGCTCATCTGTTACCAAGCTGAGGGAGCTAGCATTGTCAAGGACGACTCCATGGTCATGTAGTCAGCATGACTGCATAGATAGCTGTTACCTTCCCACTGAAGTGGTACCTGTTTATCTACTTGCACTTTTACATGCTTTAAAATTGCTAGGTTGGCAGAAGCTGGGACTAGTGATGGGAGCTCACTCTGTCCCACAGCGCTTGGGCCTCAAACTGCTAACCGTCTTATCATTAGAACTGATGTCTTAACTACAAAGCTACTGTGTCTCTAATTCAGTCCAGGATTTCATAGAATCATCTTCTTCTTCTAAGAATCATAGAGCTGGAAGAGACCTCTAGGGCCATAGCTGAGATCCAATGCATGTATTAGCAGTGTGTAAACCTCTATCAGCATATGTACATCTGGGAGACAGAGGCTGCCCCTATTTCTGTTTTGCTCCTCAGTTGTGCAACAGAAGACAATATAGCTTCATCTTCCTGGTCAGGAATTAGCTGCATAGGCACATGGGGGAATGTTTCAGCTACCCTTGGGCACCTGGGGAGCAGCCACCACCCTCACTGTAAAGGTGAGGGGACAGAAATTCCAGCTCTTGCTTTGCACGATTCTTCATTCCACATCCCAAAAACAAATACAGGCACAGCCAGAGAATGCTTTTGTGTATGTCAGCAAGAGGATTCTACCTCATGACTAACTAGAATAGCTGTTCTTAAATTTTCAGAATACTGGTTTGTTCTTTGTGGATAATCATATTAGGACCAATATAATCATATTAGGACACATACCCACCCCCTACCACCACAAAGCACCACAAATACAGACAACCAGGGATTTTGGTGCAGCCATATGCTACATATCCACCACCTGCACAAAATTAAAGAACTTTGAAGATGATAAATGTCTGGTTCTGTAAGTGATGTAAATGTCCATTTTTAGCAGTTTTGTTGTTTTCAACATAGATTAAGTTCTACCAGATTAAATCTAATAGTTTTTGTTGATCTATTGAACCATATTGGATACTTACAAGTGTTTAGTGCTCAAAAAGATGTCAACATGCATCTGATGAACTGGACTGATATCCACAAAAGCTCATGTTAAAATAGTCTCAACAGTGCTGATAGATTCCTCAACCCCCTTTTATTTAGAAAGTTATCAAACTTCTTCTTTAATACTCTAAACCACTTTTTATATAATCAAAAAGCATTGCCAACTTTAAACTCCTCCAATAAAACATTTTCATGACACATCTTCCCTCTTCATATTCTTCCATGAATTAACTTAGAAGAGTAGGAAAATAGTAGTTTTTTTTAATTAGTGCAATTTAGCATTTTGTTCCTGCTTTTGTTCATAGAATCATAAAAAAATAGAGTTGGAAGAGATCGCAAGGGCCATCCAGTCCAACCCCCTGCCATACAGGAAATCCAAATCAAAGCATCCCTGACAGATGGCCATCCAGCCTCTGCTTAAAGAAGGAGACTCCACTACACTCTGAGGGAGTGTGTTCCACTGTCGGACAGCCCTTACTGTCAGGAAATTCTTCCTAATGTTGAGGTGGAATCCATTGTTCCGGGTCCTAGTCTCTGGAGCAGCAGGAAACAAGCTTGCTCCCTCCTCAATATGACATCCCTTCAAATATTTAAACAGGGCTATCATATCACCTCTTAACCTTCTCTTCTCCAGGCTAAACATCCCCAGCACCCTAAGTCATTCCTCGTAGGGCATGGCTTCCAGACCCTTCACCATTTTAGTCGCTCTCCTTTGGACATGCTCCTGTTTCTCCTCAAAATTTAAAAAATTGGGAGTCAGAAAGTGTTTGATGAAAGTCAAAGGCTGGAACCAAACAGCAGCTTTGCAGACATCCTCCAAGAGCACCCCAGTCAAAAAGGTGGAGGATGTTGCTACTGCCCTAGTTGTGTGAGCCCAAACCCTGGCAGGGAGAGATCTACCTGACAGTTCACAGAGGTGGATGGTACCAGCCACCCATTTGGAAAGCTTCTGCACGACAGGTAGTCCTTTTTTCAGTTCCGAATAGCACTGGAACAGTCTTGGAACGGTTTGAACCCATAGTTCTGTCCAAGTAGAAGGCCAAGGCCCTCCGAATGTCCAAGGTATACAGTCAGCGCTCGGTATCAGTGGTCAGGTTCGAAGCCAGGGTCCGTAAGACAATGTCCTGACACATGTGAAAGGATGACATCACCTTAGGCAAAAAGGTAATGTCAGTATGGAGGACAACCTTATCCTTATGAAGCCTACGGAAAGGCTGATCTCTCCGCAAAGTGCACAGCTCGCCCGCAAAGTGACAAAAATGATGGCCACAAGAAAGGCTGTCTTCCAAGTTAGTAGCCTTAAGTCAGCAGTGGCTATTGGTTCAAAAGGCTTGGATTGCAAACTAGACAACACAGTGTCCAAACTCCAAGCAGGTGTTGGTACTGAGACCAGAGGATGGAAGTTGTTGCAACCCTTCAGAAAACTCTTCACAAAAGGATCTCTGAAAAAAGAAGGCCTGCCATCAAATTGATAATGGGAAAAGATGGCAGAAAGATAACACTTGGTGAGGCACAGCCCTGAATCCAGAAATGTCATCAGAAATTCCAACACCATCGATGTGGACACCCGTGGACCTGGCTCGACGTGGATATGTCGAGCAAGGTCTGGGACCTGGTGCTCCCTTGTTTGTTGAGGTAGTACATGACTGTGGTGTTGTCCGTCAGAAGGAGTACTACCTTGTTGCACAAGTCTGTCTCGAAAGCTTTCAGGGCCTTTTTCACAGCAAGAATCTCGAGGGTGTTGATGTGGAGAGATTGTTCATCCTGTCCTTGCTGAGGTCTGAATTGTGAGCTCCCCATCCCTCCATGGTAGCATCTGTCATCAAGGTGACCTCAGGCTGAGGAGGCAAAAAAGGCCTGCCAACGCAGACATTTTGGGAACCAAGCCACCAGTGGAGAGAGCTTGAAAGTGATCTGAAGGCAGATAGGCGATGCAGTCTTTGGAGTCAAGGACGGTACCGATAAATCTGATCTGCCTGACTGGGGCGAGGTGTGACTTTTCCAAGTTCACAACGAGCCCAAGGGATGAGAGGAGCGACCAGGCGAAGTCGACATCTCTTCGTAATTTGTCCTTGGAGGCGGCAGTGGAGAGCCAGTTGTCTAGGTATGGAAAGACTCTGGTCCCTTGTTGATGAAGGTATGCCACCACTGGAGCCATGCACTTTTTGAAAACCCTCGGAGCTGTGAAGAGACCGAAGGGAAGGACATTGTATTGATACGACGAAGGACAGGAACCTCTGGTGACTCTCTTGAATCGCCACGTGGAAATATGTGTCCTTCAAATCAATCGTCGTGAACCACAGGCCCTGGTATATTAAGGACAAAATAGAGGCGAGAGTTACCACGTGAAAGTGATGGTAGACCAGATAAGCATTTAAAAATTGCAGGTCTAAGATGGGTCTAAGACTGTCTTGGGAACAGTGAAATATCTTGAGAAGAAACATATGGGAGCTTGTGAGGGGTCCACAGGTAAGATTGTCCCCTTTGCCAAAAGAGTGCGTACTTCATCTAGAAGGGTGTCTGAGAGAGTGGAAATTACAGCTTCAGTTGGAGGGAGCTCTTCGAACTCAAGGGCATAAACCCTACAGACGATGTCAAGGACCCAAGAGTTGGAAGTCATGGTGGCCCAGGTGTTAGAAAAGAGCCTTAAAATGTTGAGAAAAAAAGATTTGGTGGAGATCCTTCAGGATCTCTTCTTGCCCTGGTCGGTACCAAGCAGGGGGCTGGCGGTGACCAGAAGAAGAGGACTGGGATGGGTAACGCTGCCTCTGGTTGGTGGTACTGGCGGTCCTGCTGAAAGGGAAGTTGGCCCTGACCATACCACTGACACTGAACTCCAAACCGTTTGCGAAAGGTGGGCTGAGATGGCATAGACATACTGTGCTTTTTTGCAGCCGCCTTCATGTGGCATTTGAAATTGAGATATTCGTGTCTCGCGGTTCAACAGGCTGGTATCAAATCAGAAGACCGAAGCCAAGAGTGTCTTCTCAGAGCGATGGCAGCTGCCATGGACTTGGCTGCGCAGTCGGTGGAATGTCGGGCCGAGGTTATCAGCCAGCCTCCAATAGAGTGTGCCTCGTTTCTGATCTCAGCAAGGAGAGCCCGTCTCTTGTCCAGAATCTCAGGGATGGTGGGGGAGGTCTTCTCCATCAGATGCTGGAAGTATGCCCCTATACATGCATTGTAATTGGCCACTTTTAAGTCCCAACACAGAAGAGACATAGACCTTCTTGGCTAGGCCATTGATCTTTTTGGCCTCTCGGTCAGTAGGCGACATGGATGTCTTTGGTGTGAAGGACTACTGGGACCCTTCCACAATAGCAGACTTCTGTTTCGGGTGCATGAACAACCAAGAAGATTGGGATAGAGTGATCCGGTACAAGGATTCAATCTTCCTGATCTTGGGCATGACAGATGCCAGTGTGTCCCATGAACACTTGGCTATTCTCTCCAGCAATGGCAACAAGGGTATCGAAACTGGTGTCAGGACTTTGCCATGGACATGTCCCTCAATTGGGTCAGTGGTCTTGTCGTCCATGTGGGTGACTTGCAGCTCGAGAGCGTTGCCCATTTTTATGACGTTCCGCAAAGGAATGGACATCATCAGTGGGAGACGAGGCACTTGGTTGATAAAGCTCTTGGGAGGAGTGATGGGCGCCCTCGTCCGAGGAGCCCGACTCGGTATGAGATGTCCGAGATTCACCCTAATGAGAGTGTTCCTGGTCCAACTCCAAGACATCATCAGCAACAACAATTTGAGAAGTTGAGGGTAGAGTCTGGGTAGAGGCCACTGCAGTCAGGTGCGACACTGGTACTGAGGATGAAGTGGCTGCCTGCACCGTGGAGGATTTATGGCCAAAACAGTGACAGATGGTGTCATGACCAACAGACATATAATATCTGTCCGTCTCGCTGTCATAGAAATAATCGGACTCTTCCTCCTGATGGAAACGGGGGACCTGGTAAACCTCCGCCTGGTGAACCTCCACCTGCAGAACCAGGATGGGAGAATGTCGACTCTGGGACAAATCTCCGTGAGGTGTTAAGACGGGCAAGACAAGATCATCATCGTCATCATCTGAGACATGATGAAGAGTCAGCTCCCTGAGAAAAGTGGCCCTCCTCGGAAGGATGCAAGCCTGAGTCGAGCTTGGGCCCTTTTACTGGTTTGAACTCGCAACCTTGTGGTTTTGAGTGAATGGCTGCAGTACAGGCATTTAACCACTGCGCCACCAGGGCTCCTTATCATGGGCCAAATCTTCCTTGAAGCCCGAGTCCTTGTGTTTGGTCTTGTCCTTTTGAGGACATAGACTTGAACTTCGGTGGGCTCCTTTTGACCCAAAATCCCTTTCAGGGACAGACATGGCAACGGCACCGGGTTCAGTGGAGGAACTCTGGGTTGCAGAAACAGAAGCTGTCGGCGCGGTCTCTGAAGCTGCAGGTGCAGAAGCGGGGCGCAAGGCTTTCGGCGGGAGCAGAGCCTGCTGGTACAAGGCAGCCTTGAGGTGGGAGTTGTGATTTTTTCTGGTCAACGACTTACAGAGGGCACAAGTCTTGGTTTATTGTGATCCTCACCCAGGCAAAGGAGATATGAAGAGTGGGGATCTTACCACCACATACGTTGCATTTTTTAAATGGAGCCGGAGACATCATAAGCCGAATCAAAATCCAAATTGAAGTTGTGAAACGTACACATTGGTCAACAACACGGGGGGGGGGGGAGTTGAATGAGAATGATCAAGCAAATTGAAGGTCGAGATTTCTAGTATAACAATGAGCAGATTCTAGAGTGAAGTTCCTTGAGCAGCAAACGCGGCAGAAAGAAGGAACTGGGGAAAGAGCGGGAACATAGGGGACTTATATAGGGTGGGTGGAACTACCGACAAAAAGTTGCAAAGTTAACTTTGCCCAGTGATTCCAGAAGTTTCTGAGCAGAATTGTGCAGGTGCAGTACAACCCATTTTTTTAGTATAATCTTTATTAACAAAAGAAAGAAAGAAAAGTTTTATGTATTAATATAAAATACAGGCCATCACTTGAACTGTTATCTTCCTTAAGTTCTTGAAGGCTTTGAAGAGTACTAACTAAAGAAAACGAAATTGTCTCCTGGTCATTGTTAAGATGATTGCTTTACACACAATAAAGAGCAAGTTAGTTATTTTTATTGTCTCTTATCATACATTCTACATCTTTTCAACCTCTTGAAAATAATACAAGCGTGACTTTATAATCCTCGACACTTAGCTAACTCAATATAGATGGGTGGGTGGGCCATGAAGGTAATTGCCTATGGCAGGGGTAGGCAACCTTTTTGAGCTGGGGGCCGGGTTGCTGTCCCTCAGACAACTCGGGGGGGGGGGGGGCGAAGCCAGGGGGTGGAGCTTCCACCCTCTGGGGGCGGGGCCATGTGCCAGGGGCAGAGCTTCCACCCTCCGAAGCCCCGCGGGGAGGAGGAGGCATGTGCCCACCCTCTCCTCCTCGGTCCCTTTCTGGCCAAACACCCCCAACCTGCATTCCAAAACACACACAACAGCACATTTGTGCATTTCACATGGCTTTACTTAACGTGGCCTCTTGCATATTTCAGAGGCTTATTCCATAACCAAACCCCTTGGTTTAACATGGCTATGCATATTGAACATGTCAAGGTGGTTTCACCGTTCTTGCACCAAGTGTACTTCTCAGAAGTGTGTACTTGGTCAAGGGACTTTGGTTTTTCTTCACTGCGCATGAGTTTGTAAAAATCACAGCAATTTACATTGGCCTTGCCTCAGAGGCATGCTGATATCAATATTACCATTAAAGAACCAAAACACATAGAAAAGGCACTTTGGAAAGTCACACTCTCTTGGCTTCAGAAACAGTGCGTGCATGCCTCTCAAGCTGATTCATATCATCATCATCATCATCATCATCATCATCATCATCATCATCACACTATCACTGTCAAAACAAAGGAGACTTGTTAGCATTAAAAGCACCCAAAACACACTTTGGAAGGTGACACTCTCTCGGCTTCTGAAACAGTGCCTGCATGCCTCTCAAGCTGACTCATCTCATCATCATCATAATCATCATCATCATCACCACCACCACCACACTATCATTGTCAAAGCAAGGGAGACTTGTTAGCACTTAAAGCACACAAAATAAAATTTAAAAAACCTTGAGGCCTCTGGCCACTCACCACCTCCTCCTACTGCTCCCCCTCCCCCTCCTTCCCCTCTTCCTCTTCCTGCTCCCCCTCCTCCTGCTCCTCCTCCTCCTGCTCCTCCTCCATGCGCTGCGCGACCTTGGAAACAATGGGGCTCGTGCACAGCGGCGCACGGGGCGCAACGGGCGCGCACACCCATTCAATTGAATGGGACGCGCCGCCCCTTCCGCCCCTGTGCGCGCCCCACGGCTTGAGCGCGTATGCTCAAGCCGCGTAAAGCGCGCCCGTGTATGATGCAGGCATGCTGTATTCATTTACTTTTTGCATCCAAGTATCCCATGACGGTATTTCTTCCAACTTCCATAATTTCGCTATTAAAGTTCTAGCTGCTGTTACAAAAAACAAAATAACCCTCCAGTATTTATTTTCATCCCCAGATTTCAGTACCGTAGTCATATTAAGAAGGTATAATTTTGACTTAGTGGCAACTCTATCTCAAAGATTTTTTGGATTTTGTTATGGACTTCTCTCCAAAACTTTTGAACTATGGGGCAACTCCACCAGACATGGTAGATTGTTCCCTTTCCCTGATTGCATCTCCAGCATATTCCTTGCGGTAACTTATATATCTTTTTTAATTTCCAGGGAGTGAAGTACCACCGAGTCATGATTTTCATATGGTTTTCCTTTAACTCCTGGGCTACTGTAAATTTATTTGTCTTCTTCCACGCAGTTTGCCATTCCTCTAAGTTTATGTTGTAGCCAAAGTCACAAGCCCACTTAGTCATGTATTTTTTAATGGATTCATGTTCTAATTCTCTGTTCACTAAGAGCTTATACAGCTTAGATATCTTTTTTTTTTAATCATACGACAACAATATTTTATCTAAGTCGTTCTGGGTGTTTTCTATACCCACTGTTCTTACATCCTCTATATATTTCTGTTTCAAATGATGATAATTAAACCAGTTTAGTTTGTGGCCACCCTTTGTTAGCTCATCTATTGATTGTAAATCACTATTTCCTGAGTGGCCTACTTTTAATAAATTGCATAATAATATTTTGATTCTTGAAAAAGCATCTGAATGGGATGCTATAAAATCATTGAATAAAAAGCAGTCTACTAACAGATGCAATAGTCAAAGTAAAGGTTTGGTGGAAGGGAGGAGCCATTTGCATGCAAATAATGTTGTACCAGTTAACTGCAGTCTACCAATCACCCTACAAAATGCTACTTGACTTCCCATGTACCATTTTTATGCCTCTTTCCAAACTTCTATGTATTTTCCTATCTCTTATGAGTACCTGTGTGACTTTTAGGGGTAGTGCCTCTGGATTTAAGATAAGAACAGAATCCTTGATAGACATTACAAATTCCAAGGCTATTGAGAAGTCCATTACTATACTAGAATTTCATTTTAGGCAATAAAAGCACAAAATTCTTACACACTTTATGTAGAGAATATTTATTAGTTTCTGTAATCAAACCCATGTAAATAAGACCTTACATATTTAATACAGTGCGTTACCCCTGTACAAATGAAAAAGTTTAAACATTTCTAGACCAATATGGCTGTTAATTTCTGTACAATGCCAACTCACAGTACAAGTGGATACCTTTTCCCCAAAGCTGACATCACAGCTAAATTTCCAAAAATTCAAATTATAATGTTTATATAAAAAAGATAACCAATACCATTTCATTAGGTATCAATAGCAGCAACAGACTTTTCCAGCTTCTGCCATCATCTGAACAAAATTATACACATTAGACTTTTATCTCACTCTTTGTTCCAGGTAAGACTGGGAAAGGAAAGAAGAAGAGGAAAAAATAATTTTTAAAGAAAACAGTTCTGTAACTGGTTCTGTGGCACTGGTGCTCTTGGTAACTTCCAATCACTGCTTGAAAAGTCTAGAGTAACGTCATTAAACAGCTCTGCTATCGCACAGTCACAACTACATATCATAAGCAAGTATACAATATTTTACATTCACAGAAGTTATGATACAGTACTTTCCTACAACTATACTACTAGAAGGAAACAATTAAGAAGGCATTATTTGACTTGATTCTATTTCCCAGCACACAGTGAGCAAGAAGGAGGGGTGATGCAGTTTTGATATCAGAATGTGCCATTTTAGAGGTTGCTCTCTTGTGGCACAAGGTCAAATGCTTGCTCTATACAGACATAAGCTGAATACTGTTTGAAGGCAAAAAGCTTCCACACCCCCAATACCATTCAGCCATGCCTCAATATGACTGTCAATGTAAACCCTTAAAAAGAGATTTCTTAAAGTCTGCACTTCTGGTATAAGAGTATAATAAGGGGGGTAATGAGCTTTTCTTTCTTTTTAATTGAGTTCAGCACCATATCAAAGTATAGTAGCAGCTTTTTTGGGACATCTAACACAGAACACACAGAGAATGAATTGGGGTGTGGGAGTGGAGTGTATGATTAAGTTGCTCTGTGTGACTTAACAATTACCGAAATTCTCTTGCTTCATTATGAAAGATCAACCTCCTGTTAGGACTCCCAGCAACATAAAGCCAAACCTACTTTTGTCCAGCAAGGCCTTCTCTAATTTGTTGCTCTTCTCAAAATGAAACAGCAGCAAACAAACAACAAAGTGTTTACCGTCAGTTGCAAGCTCAGGAGCATTATTTCTTAATCGCCCTCTTTAGAAAGCAGGTAAGTGTCTCAGTTCAAAAAAGATAACACTCTTTAATGCAGTGGCATGGAAACTACATGCTCCAAGATCCTCAAGACCATTACAGACTGTTTCTGCTCTCATCCACATCTTTTTATTCCACTTATAGCCTTGAAGGAACATGCCTTGCCCTTAGGCACTGAAGGTTTCTGTTGCTGTCGTTTCACTCCCCATATTGGCATAAATGGGCACAGCTCTTAAGATTTTGTTTCTTCTGTCTTGATGGCCTGGGGTTTGATTGGTCCAGTTCTAATAGGCTTGGGGGCTGTTGCAGGTGCAGGACCTGGCTTCTCCTGTACCTTGTCCTGACATGCTGTGGAAGTGGAGTCTGATACTGCATCAGGAACTTTATTCCCATTGTCGCCCACTTTTTGTAATTTGGCTCCTGTTGGCTTGTTCTGTTGTTGCTCAGAAAAGAATCTCTGTGTGGACTGAAGGACTTCTGCTCTCTGCTTTGCCTTAACCAAAGAGAATCAAAGATTAAGCATAGTACAGGGTAGAAACTTAACCTACTTATTCTGTGTATTCAGGCTTCAACAGTGTCTCAGACAAGACTATCCCAAATGGAATTTTGTACCACCTGCTATAGTAACTGCTACAGTATAGTAATATAGGCCTGGAACAGATGGGCCTTTGAGGCACTCTCGTCACATGCAAGGGTTGCCTGGTGGGCGGAGTGCCCACACGCCTGGCAGCCCTCGCACGTGATGAGGGTGCCGCACCTACGGCGCACCATCCAGATGCAGCACGTAACGGTGACATCACAGCGGTGCCACTTCCGGATGGGGCGGTGCAACTGCGACGTTATTGCGACGTCTCTCGCACTTTGCAGTGTTGCTGGGAGCAGCTTCTGGGCACTCCTTTTTTGCTTTGCAGGAGCGCCGTGCAATTTGGTTGCTGAAGTGCTCCTGCAGAGCAGAGAGGCGCCTCTTTCTGGTGGTGTGTACCCCGCCATAGAGTGAAATTTCTGTTATAACCATTTCTGTGTAGTTTGGCATGTCTGGAAAACCATCCAGCACAGCTTCACAGCCCAAACTATGACCACCATCCATTTCTCATTGAGATCAATGGATGCTCAAGAAAATCCAAGAGTTATGTTTATGTGAACTGGACATATAGCATGGTTTTATGCACAATGTTTCAGAATCAAATCCCACCAGTAAGTAAATCCTACCAATAGTAGGATTTATTTTATATAGTTATTTATTTTATTTCTATGCTGCCTTTCTCCCAGAATGGGACCCAAGGAGGCTCACAGATAAAATTGTTTAAAAATGTTACAATAAAAATGTAAAAAACAATTAAAATCATATAGCTAAAAGCAGTATAAAATTACATAAAATATACATTTTTTTAAAAAAAACCCCATAACTAGTGGTCACATAACTAGAGCACACACCTTATATAAACCCTCCCAGACATGATTATATATTAAAAGCCTGTTAATTATATGTTGCTGTGACACACCACTGAACATCAGTGAGAGCCAGCACCAACTATACATCAGGCAAACTAAGGCTGTGGAGTTGATTTTGGAAATACATATATTTCTAGAGGTTTAGTTGTGTCTTTGCTCTTCCTGAACTGTATTAACAAGGCAAGGCGAGGGAGGTATGGCTTGTGATAGCAATAGCAATAACAAATATGGACTTGGAAATCTGTGCTTTTTTTGGTCTTTATTTTGGTGTGAATATTTTTGAACCATGGTTGGCTGAATTCCTGGATGCAGGATTCATGGTTATGGAGGGCCAACTATATTGCATAGCTTAAAATGTTACAATTTGACAAAATCAGACAGTATAGACAGATAGGAAAGAACTTAATCCCTGAATACATTACAATATTGAGTCTCTTCATGCAAAACAAACATTCAATCCATTTTATATTTTACAAACTGGAAACACAGTATAAGGACTTAATATAAGATAAAAGATACACAGCTCATACTCTTTGTAGTGCAACAATGTGTTTCTCAGGATTAAACAACTTTTTTGTTTTTTAAAAAAGAGACTGACAGCCAAGAATTCCAAGATATATTTTTGCTTTTTAAATGGCTTTTGATTCAGTCATGGTTTTAAATGCTTTCATTAGAAATTCATAACTGGGATTGTCAGAGTTGCATGCATACAGGAATTTCAAGCATATTTTTAATATAGTGTGAGCGTATTGTGTGGTAGAATGTAGCAATTTTACTGGACGAAATGATATAGATATTTGTCACAGACAGCAATTTTGTAATCTCACTTACTGGCTATTGTGTTGACCAGAGGTGGGAATACACATACACACATTGTTATTATTTTATTATTTCTTAGTCTCAAGGATGCTACAAGATCCTTTTGCCCAGACACAGTGCCTCAGTTTCTTTTGTAAACAGAATGGAAAAGATTAAGGAAGTTCTTCCCATTTTAACAATTGAATGGGTCTGATAACTTCAGATTTTGATTTCATGTCATCCACACAGACTCTACATCACAGCTCACATCTAAATGAAAGAGTGTTTTATTTTATCCTGAAGGGTCTCCAAGTACGTTTTGATCAATGTCACAATGTGAAACACTGCTATGTTGGGGTGATTTTTGTATAAGACTTTTACACAGTCAAAGAGGAGATAAATGCTAGAGATCAAGCTAATGGACTGCAATGAATGGGCAGAACCCAATTATGTGCTTCTGCTGACAGAAGAAAGATGGGGGCAGTCCCTTCTTTTCTGCAGCTCCACATACACTACAAAAATCATTTCTGGAAGGCTGGGAAACATTCTGGAACAGGTATACATACAGAGGAGTGCAGGGAGAGGAGAAGGCTCTCATTGGATTTAATCCACTCCAAGCAGGAAAACTCTTCAAAGCACTGGAATTTTAACTGTTCATCTGACTTATAATGTCTTTTGAAACTAAACTACAACTACAGCTGCTGTCTTTAATGCAAGATTTGAATTTAAGTTCCTTTTTGGCCACTGCAGAAAGAGACATCTGCATATTAAACAAAGAGTAGTATCTTGATTTACAAACTGTAAAAACTGTGTCGTTAACACAGTATGGCCATTCAAAAAATACTAACCTTCATGTCTTGTTCAGCCTTCATCGCAGTCTGGGGCTGATTGCCTCTGACTCCAGAGAGTGATCCACAAGGACCCCTGGCCACATGTGGTAAACGAGGGTGGCTCAAAAGGCCTGTGGTCATCTGAGGTGGCATCTGACTAACCAGTGCCACTGACGGCCTCTGAACAGGCGCTGGGAAGGTGTTAGTATGTGGGGCTCTTACCAATGGAGGGACCAGGTTAGGCTGAGAGAGGATCTAAGTGGGGGAAAAACAACAACAACAAAAAGAGACACATTTAGCTGTTAGCGAACTGCCAACCTGACCACATGGTGGCTTCACTGCCAGGAAGCATGCCTCTGTTATCAGTGTCAGGAGGCGGGTGTATCATTTCAGTTAAGATTGGCAATGTTTGGGGAAATCTGCAGGGGAGGGGAGGCCACTGGGTTGATATTGTGTTTAAAAACTGCCTTTGCAGATTAAAAAAGAAAAGCAAGGGGTAGTGTAGGAGCAAGAAGAGAAGGGCATTCTGAAATATATTTCAAGATACAAGAGCTGACAAATGCCTATCCAGCACTCATTTTATGTGAAATATCCCAGACATTTTAGAGGTGACAGTACACATCTCACCTCTCTTTTTTGGATACTTTGTAGCAGCTGCATGGTGGAAAAAATGCCCCCTTTAAGGGGATACTATTACTTTAAAAAGTTATTATATTGAAAAAGTGCTTCAGAGCAAATGACTAAAGGCACAGGTAACACCAGGAATTTCTATGCAGGCCACAATGATGTATGTAGACTGTGCAAAAGAACCTTTGTTCACTTACACAATTTCCCATTTCTCTCAATAGACTGCTCAGAGAGCAATCCTGGTGAAGTATTCCCTAAATGTCTGCTGGAGACTTGAGGCACACATTGGGACCCTTCTCTTAGACAAAACGTTTTCCCTCTTTCTGCAAACATGTAATACTCAATTGTAATAGGAGCTGTGTTGGAGAGGCCTGTGGCCATCTGCCTGCATCAGAGGTGTACAAACCCTCTGTTTCAGGAGCACAGATGTTACTGAAATAACTGATAATAAATAATAAACCAAATGTTGACATCTATTAGATTTAATACTGTAAAATGTACATTTTATCTAATATGACAGATCTTCCTTCACTTAGGGTTTCTTCACTGAAACAAGGTTAGCTACACAATCACACATGACATACATATTCCAGCCTTCTGGCAGAAAACTATCTGCTGCCTACCTGAGGTGTGAACTGAGGAGGAAAGGACTGGGACATTCTGACTGCTGCCGATTGAAACTGCTTCTGGTAGACAACAGTACTCATTTTATTGGATTGACTGTTCGGACTTGTAGAAGTAGCCCTTAGAGAGAAAACATTTTACATGAGTTAAAATATTAGGTATCACAAGAGATAATGATTTATTAATTTTTTCACATTGTGCCTGAATCTAGAAGAAACATTTTGGTACTACTTAGTATAAAGCCTGCTTACAGACAACAGTGGGGAACAGGGAAACAGTTTATTTTGTATGACAATGAGAAACATGTCAAAATTAAGATTAATTTCTGTCACCACTCACACAATGGAAGCAATTAATTTTAATTACATGCACTTTGTTAATGCTTTGGTAATTTCTTCTGGATTCAAATGACTGTGCTTCTAGAACACACATCTTGACTTTTTAACCTAATACAGAAAAATGTACAAGTATCTCATAATAGGAGAGTGGAGTAAACTGTGAGCATTATGTTTCTGAACAAGTAGGCATTTAATTAATTTAAGGACTATCTGAGCATCTAGACCAGTGATGGCGAACCTTTTACAGTTCGCATGCCGGGGGCGGGGCTTCTACTCCCAGGATGGGGGCTGGAGGTGGGACTTCCACCCAAGGGGGTGGGGCTTCTGCCCCCTTTTCAGAGGGAGGGAGCCTTTGGCTCCTCCCCCGGCATTTCCGGCCCCTGAGGGTCCCTTTTGGGGCCACCAGAGGTTGGCAAACGGGCCATGAAGGATGGCGCGCTGTCCTTCGCAGTTTGCCGGCCCCTGAGGGTCCCTTTTGGGGCCGCCAGAGGCTGGCAAATGGGCCATGGAGGATGGCGTGCTGTCCTCCACAGTTTGCCGGCACGCCGCCGTCCTGGGCTCCTCCACGGCCCTTCCAGCCCCAGATCTCTCTCTCCGGAGGGAGGTCTGAGGCTGGTAGGGTCATGACGGTCCTGCGCTCCTCTGCAGCTTTTCAAAGCCCCAGATCTCTCTCTCCGGAGGGAGGTCTGGGGCTGGAAGGGCCGGGACAGTCCTTGGCTCCTCCTTCCAGCCCCAGATCGCTCTCTCCGGAGGGAAGTCTGGGGCTTGAAGGGCCGCGATGGTCCTGAGCTCCTCCGCGGCCCTTCCAGCCCCAGATCTCTCTCTCCAGAGGGAGCTCTGAGGAAGAAAGGGCCCATGAAGGAAGAGGCATACCACTTACAACAAATCAGGGATAGAAAAAGTGTTGCCCCTGGGGCACCACACTAGAGCCCCAGTAACATTTTTTTGCTGAGAAAAGCCCTTTGTACCCTCTTAAGCCTATGACAGGCAACTTCATCATATTTTGTTTTCCCTCCAAAGTGGAAGTCAGTTCCTGATTGGGAAAAAAGTCTTATTATTTAAACACAAAAACTTGTATCTAGGCAGATGGTGGTAAGATATTCTGAAATCAATAGGCAGCAACTAATTTTTGTGAAGGTCCCACAACACAGCAACAGTTTTGAGGTTACACCCATTTAGAGGGAACATTCTTTTCCTTGTTTGATATCATCCCCGAACATTTTTTCCATGCAATATTGGTAGCTGAACCTGCTAAGCAGCCACTACATTTAGCAGCGCTAATCACTTGGGCTAAGTGTTTTGAATTCTTTGGGCAGTCCAAATTCTCAGTAACTCCAACATATATCTAAGGGAGCAGAAAACCAAGTACTATCATGCTGTCTGTCTTATGGGTTTTTGTACCATGTACAATTTTAAAACCAGAATCTTCTAAAAATGTTCTGTCTCTACTAACCAACAAACCAACTTACTCATTATACTCTGCCTTTTTCCCAAACTGGGACTCAATGCAGGGATGGTAATAATCCAATGAACTCTGAAGCAAGCTCTCAAGCAAGTTACATGGAAAGTGTGTGTTTGTGTGTAAGGAGGAAGAGTTGCTTCCCAAACAATACCCTCATTACCTTTGCTACATGGCATGCTATTAATTGAACTGAAGCACTTTTTGACAGAAGTCTGCCATATGTTATAAAGGCCAGCAGTTCAATGAACTTCCACTAAATATCATTATCTCTTCCAATACCTGCCAACCCACAGGGTGACCTTGGGCAAGTCATATTTTCTCACCCTCAGAGGAAGGCAAAGACAAACTCCCTCTAAACAAATTTTGCCAACCCCCCCCCCCCCCCCAATGATTATGGGCTTAAGGATATGACTTGGAGGCATACAACAGCAAAAACAGCCAACTACTATTATTTTGTGCTTTCCTAGCCCCGATACCATTTCTATCTTCTAAGAAAGCAATACATTCCAAACAATTCTAGAAAAAAACATACTTCTAGACAGAAGATGCTCCATTTCTGTTCCAGGGCATTTTGTGTAACTTGAAGATTTAAGTGCAAACATATATCCTAACTCTGCTGCTGGTTCCTCCTTAGACTGAATCATTCCTATAATACTGCGTTTCAATAAATATCATTGCTGTGTACTAAAATATACAATGAGATTAAAATAAATTCTAAATAGCATCCTTGTCACAACATTCATAACTTTTCATCAAAAAAGTATGATGCTTTTCTTAGCGGCATATAATAACCAATTTGTAGTCAAATTGCTTGCTGTCATTCATACAAGTCTGAGGAACAATCCTGTGGAACACACCTGTGCAAGCTCTGCTGAAATAAATGGGAATTGGTCAAGTGTGCAGCCATTCTGTCTTCATATTTCCTGCAAAATAAATTGCCCTGTTTCCAAATATGTTCTCCTTTCCATCCAAGTGCAGAGTAGCTCAGTTACTTGAGCCTTTCAGTTATAAAATTACCAACATATTTGCCTTACTAGGATAGAAAACAAACATCAAAATGCAAAGTGAAGAAACCAGTGGCAAAATGAATCACTTCAGGTTGCATTTTGCTGTTTTATTAATATTCCTAAAACACACTTATACCAAACCAGCCAACCTCTTCTATCTGTGTATTCTATAGATTCTTTTTCAAAAATAAACAGTTCAATTTCAAAAGAATTCCATTTCAATAAAGGCTTATCTACATAGAACCTTGTTCTCAGTTCTGCATAAATGACTACTGTATATATTTGTGTATAAGTCAACCTCATGTATAAGTTGAGGGCAGGTTTAGAGGCAAAATAAAAGATTTTTATACAATTCATGGATAAGTTCAAGGTAAAACCTAGGTGAGGGGGCTATGCACAGGGCTCCTCAGATCCATTCCCTGGAGAGGCAAAAGGGCCAGCTGCCTTTCACCACCGCAACTGCCATTTTCCACCCAGACATTCAAAAAGGCCTTTCACCATTCTACTCTGCTCTACTCTACTCTACTCAGAGAAAGGGTGATAAAAAGTTAAGGATTTAACCAACTTTGGCTGAGTAGTTCCAGGGTACCGGCAGAGGTCACTTGGAGGAGGTGGCAAACATCGCCAGCCTCATTTCCTGCTTCCTTCCCCTCTTCTTCTGACTCAGCTACTCTGCTAAAGGGAAGCTGGATCCAAATCATGGCCCCATCACTGTCTGGATGCTCCTGGCAGTCTTGTCAGGAGGACCTCATTGAACTAGGAAGAGGCATCCCAAGACTGGCTGGGTTGCAATGTTGCTCCCACCTCCTATCAGCCCTTGCCCGTTCCAGCCTGAAACAACCAGATTATTTCTGCACTGTACCCTGTGGGTCAAACCTCCAAAGCACAGCAGGGAAGGGAGCAGGAGACTCAACCAGCTCTTCCTGTCTCCCTTTTTGGAATGAGCAGTGGCTCTTGATCTGAGTCACCTTCTCTATGGTGCTGCCCAGTTTCCACCTGTGGTAAATGGTTGAGCTGAGGGGACAATAGGCTGCCTAGCATGGCCCAGGGAGAGAAGCTTCTGTGTCTTCCTTTCTGCTGCCTGACCCTGCCTTGCCATGTCTTCTGGAAGCTCCTGCTGGTCCTTGGATCCCTCCTCTTGTCTCATGCATGCCTAATGGCTGGGGATTGCAGTAGCTGGTGTAGAGAGATATGATGAGGAACCAAGAAAGCTGGCCTGCTGAGCTTATAGGAGAAGGAAGGAGGAAGCTGAGGCTGCTGAAAAGGCTCTAAAAGCTGTCTCTGTGTACCTCAAGCCAGGATGAGTTTTCTGGGTTCCTTTGACCCCCCCCCCCCCCCCGCACAGCACAGGCTCCCTAGAAGTAGCTGAAAAAACCATCCAGAGCAATTGTTCCAGATCGTGCCACTTTAGTGGGAATTGAGGGAGGGGACTGTTGAAAAGCAACCCAGCAAACTCCTCCTGGCTTGAGGTGGGCAGAGGTGGACTCTAGGACCTTTTTGGGAGCCTCAGCTTCTTCCTACCTTCTCCCCTGATCTGAGTGAGCCAGCCTTGATTCATATTTCAGCACTGACATGTGGACAATTCAATCTAGGTTTTTAAGGTTAATTTTTAGACTTAAATTTACAAATTTACAAAAATTACAAATATTCAGCTTACTTTAGCTTTTATTTGTTGAGCGTTTCTATTCTGCTTCCCTGTTGTCAAAGTGGCCCCAGAACACTAATGTTTAATTCAATATTACCAATATTTTTAACTAGACTCTAATACAATTCTAGAATGGTAACTAATTTGAAAGTATTTGTTTACCGGAATGGACTAGACGTTGGAGTGGTGCTTCGCCCAGGAACTGGAGGTGTGCCTGGCTTATCAATGCCACTTCCAAAGGCCTTCAGATCCATTTCTGGCATCTGAAGAAAAACAGCAATACTGTTTATCCACATATACAAAATTGAACAGTAATGCATTCACCCAAGGATTCAATCATACATTTAACCCCACCAGGCCACGTATCTGCTTGGCAAAAAAAACAAACAAAAAACACACACACAAAGAATTCCTTCTGAGTATGCAAAGAGAAAGGTCTTTTCTAGGACTCTCAATCATTCATTATGAAGACTTTATCAAAGAAGATTTTCTCGACATCAAAACCTGAGCCCATCTCTCATTCATTTTATTAAAAACAGAGAATGTACATGGCATAACACATACTGGCACAATCTGTTTGTTTCAATGAGAAAACTGTGAATGGGCTTCACACAGAAATTTGTATGCTTACCTTTGGCTAAATGGTGCAAAATAGCCTGGAACAAATTTAATACAGTGTTCTGTTCTGTCATCAAGTCTCTTGAATGCTATACATACATGACTCCAAACCCATCACCCTCCTTATACTTATCCATCCCTCAACTACTGTGGCCATATCTGTGGATGTGGAGTGGGTGTAGAAGGATAATTGACATGTGAACTAGTGGCTAACTGTCAATTATGAGATAAATTTTACCAGTGTAATAATTTATCAGAAAAGAATTCCATCATTTTCCAACATTTTCCATTTGCTATTCTCAGCAACTTAGTTTATGGCAAGTAAACATTTTGGCACTATCACCATATCATAGCCACCTTTGCACATGATGTGCATTAATTTATACTATCTATGTGTTATCTATACAGCAAGATCAAGACAAGCAATGTTTACCTTCCCAGTTATAATGTTATGCTGAGTTCCGGCTGGAATTAGCCCTCTGAAAGGCTGGCCTACTTGTGCTGGCCGACTCAGACTCTGAGCCTGAGGTTGTGGTGCTGTATGCTGCAACGGAGGTTGAAGGGATTGTGGAAGAGCAATTAAAGGCTGTCCCGCTGATCCAAAGTTGGGCAAAGAAAGTTGTGATCCGGGTATTGGTACTGTCATCTGCAGAAAAATGCATGCATATTTTAGACATGTATGAGTAATTTACATATATCAACATAAAGCTGCCACTGATGAGAAGCAGGGCAGGGGTAGGCAACCTTTTTGAGCCGGGGGCCGGGTTGCTGTCCCTCAGACAACTGGGGGGCTGAAGCCAAAAAATAAATAATTAATTTTTTTAAAAAAAAATTAAATATATAAATAAACTAGGACAAATGTAGGACAAAATTTTCAAATGGAAGACACTTTTAAAAAAAATGGAGGACACATGAAAAAATTTGCCGATTTAAAAAAAAATGTTAATATAAATGCATGTTTCTGAGGCTTCTATAGACAATTGCCCCCCAAAGGCCCCGGCGGCAATCGGAGGCAGGACCGGGCTGGGGCCAGTCCCAAGGCCTCACCGGGCCACATCCGGCCCGCAGGCCGCAGGTTGCCTACCCCTGGTATAAGAAATGGAGATCAAAAATTAGAAAAAATAATTTGGGGAGACAATGCTAAAAAGATTTCAAAATTTTATAACTTTATTTTAAAATGGGAATTACATGAGGAATCAGTGAAGGAATTTATGATTAGATGGGCAGGGGATTTACAATAAACAATCAAATTGGATCAATGGTAAAAACTATGGAGAAAAAGACTGAAATATACAAAAATATGGATATAAAAGAGAATGTGTATAAGACTATGTACAGATAGTATTTAACTCCATATAAGTTATCAAAAATATATAAAGGAGTAGATGGGAAATGCTGGAAATGCCAGATGGAATTAGGAACCTATATGCACATTTGGTGGAATTGTGAGATAGTGAATAAATATTGGAAAAGAATACATGGAGAAATGAAAAAAAATATTCAGTTTCAACACTCGAGCGGATCCAAAGATGTATCTCTTGAACATGGTGGATGACTCAAAATTGGAAATTACAGATGGTAAACTGATTTTCCTATTAATAACAGCAGCAAGAATGGTCTTGGCAAAACTTTGGAAAACAAAACAAGTACCTTCGTTTGAAGACTGGAAAATGAAAATTTGGGACTTTTTCGAAATGGAGAAATTATATAACAAGACAGCAATCCTTAAAAACTTTTTATGAAGAATGGCATCCCTGGATAAAATATCTTCAAAGGGAAGATTTACAAAATGAGTGGATAGCTTTAACTGAGTAATTTGAGAATTTAGGTTAAATAATATTAGTGTTAAATAAATTTGATATATATATGCAGATAAAGAAACAATTTTAGGTATGAGCTATGGTTGCAAATGACGAGGGGGTTGTATATTCTGAGGTCACTGGAGGTATTTTTTTTCTTTATGCTTTTCTGTTTTTTCCCCACATTGTTGTATCCAAAGGAAATAATAAATTCATATGAACTGCAAAAATTTACATTAGTCACCTAAGATATATAATAAGAGCTAGTAAATATTTATCATCACTTGGATAAGGAGGGGGGGGGTCTACACCGTGACAACTTCAGAAGTGTAATTTAGAATATTTAAGAATGAATCTGGAAATATGTATGCAATATGTATGTATATATGTTTTTTTATAAGTTTTGGGGGGGGGGGGGGGGAAAGCACAAATGGCTATCCAGACTGTGTTTAAAAACCTCCAAAGAAGAGAACTCCATCATTTGCTGAGGCAACATGTGCCACTGTCAAACAGCTCTTACCATCAGGAGTTTTTTTCTAATATTTAGGTGCAATCTCTCTTCCTGTATGTGAATGTACTGCTCTGTGTCCTAATCCTGTACTAGGATCTCTGGAGCAGCAGAAAATAAGCTTTTTCCATCCACAACATGATATCTCTTCTAATATTTAAACAGGCACCCCTTAACCTTCTCCAGGATAAACATATCCAGTTCCCTATGATACTCATAGGGCATAGTTTCTAGACCTTTCACCACCTTATAGATATGCTCCATGCTGGCTTTTAGTAATCATGGCATTTCTTTCAGACTGTTTCATGATCTGCTCTTGAATCTTTCCTGATATTGATGTCAGGCTGACAGGGCAGTAATTATTTGGGTCCTCATTTCCCCCTTTTTGAAGATGGGGATAATATTTTCCCACCTCTAGTCTACTCAAACGTCTGCATTCCAGGAATCCCCAAAGACTATTGACAGTGGTTCTGAGATTACTTCTGCCTACTCTTTTAATGCCCTTGGATGTACATCTGGCCTTGGAGACCTAAATTTGTTTAGAGCAGCCAGGTATTCCTGTACTACCTCTTTACCTATTCTATACTGCAATTCCCCTATTAAATTATCTGCTCCATTTCCAGGTTGAGCATGGTTGTCCTTTTCAAAGAAAGATGCAAAGATGTTGAGTAATTCTGCCTGTTCTCTGTTCCCTGTTAGCATTTTTCCATATTCTCCATGTAGCAGCCTATTCATTTCCCTATTTTCCTTTTGCTATGAACATAACCAAAAAAGCCCTGTTTATTGCTCACAAGCCTAAGCTGCTTCTGCATTTTAGTTTTCCTAACTTTCTCCCCATGCATGCTGACTATTTGTTTGAATTCCTCTTTGGTGATTGTCCCCCCCCCCCCCCATCCCTCATGAATCCCCTTCTCTATTACTACATTTTGATCATGGGATCACTGCTGGTATTTCCCTATGTTTACTGAAATCAGTTTTCATAGAAGTCTAGAATACATGTCTGACTATGCTTGTCTTCCTCTTTCCATTGTATAACAAACTCCAGTAATGGATCTGTTCACAGGTCCTTAATGTATGCATAACTTTCAGTTTGGTCTGTTTCTCTGAAATAGGTTATACCCCTCTATTACTACATTTGAATCATGACACTTGTCCCACTAGGTTTCAGTGATATTTATTATATCATATTTGCTTTGCTGTTTTAAGGTTCAAGTTCATCTTGTTTATTTCCCATTCTCTGTGGAACTGTCATGGACTGTTCCTCCTAGATGCCTCAGACTATTTTTTCCCCTTCCACTGTTAGTTTTTGTTCTATTTGCCTTGTTTTCTCTAAAGGTTCTGATCTCCAGCACTTGATGCACTTCTGTCCTCCTCCACCACATAACTCAAGTTGAAAGTCCTCCTGATAAGATCTTTCAGAATCTTAGCAAAAATGTTCCTGCCAACTGCTATGAGATGCAACCCATCCTTTGCTAAAAATCCATCTCCATGGAAATGTACACTACAATCCAGGAAGCCAAATTTTTCCTGGCAGCACCATCTGTAAAGCCAGTTGTTCACCTCCGCCTTTTTTCCCTTCCTTCCTGGGCTGTACCCCTCCACTTGAAGGACAGACAAAATAAGGACAGGTTGCATACAGGTTGGTCATCTGTGAAGTCACACAATTGGGTATATTGGCATGTTCACAAAGCATGACAAGAACCTTCTAGAATCACTAGGCAAGCTTTTTGGCAGGAGTTCCACCTATCCTACTGTATGGTTTTAATCTGTATTCTGAAATGTTTTTATTGAAGTGTTATTGCAATTTTTATCCTGTATTTTGTATTTGATATTGCAATTTTTACCTGTATACCGCTATGATCAACATGGAATAGCGGTTTATAAATAAAACTTATTATTATTATTAGTAGTAGTATTACCCTCAGCTCTATACCTCAGTACTCCTATTCAAGTGCCTCAGTTTCAAAGGACAAAACAAAACAGCATCCACAGAAACAACAGATACAGGTCACACCTGAGGGGAGAATAGGCAGGTTTGTGTGACTTCACAGATGATCACTCAAAGGACTACAGTTACGGGTATGCAACCTGTCCTTCTTCTCTGTTGTTTCTGTGAACCACACAATTGGGAGACTAGCAAGCTACAGAGCTTTGAAGGTGGGAATGTCATGCTAAAAAGGCACATCAATAGAGTAAAACAAATAATTTAAAAAAGTTTATTAAAATGTAACAAATGATATCCCACCCCCAGAAGCATTCAAAATCAACCACAGTCTATTTTACCATAAAAAGTACAGTTGGCTCTCAGTATCCGGGGGGGGATCTGTTCCAGACACCCCCCCCGGATACCAAATCCGCGGATGCTCAAGTCACATAGTACCTAATGGCGGCTGCACCACCATTAGTGACAAAGAATCATAGAGTTGGAAGAGACCACAAGGGCCATCTAGTCCAACCCCCTGCCATGCAGGAACTCTCAATCAAAGCATACCCGACAGATGGCTATCCAGCCTCCGCTTAAAGACCTCCAGGGATGGAGACTCCACTACACTCCAAGGGAGTGTGTTCCACTGTTGAACAGCCATTACTGTCTGGAAGTTCCTCCTAATGTTGAGGTGGAATCTCTTATCCTGTAGCTTGCATCTACTGTTCTGGATCCTGTTCTCTGGAGTGGCAAAAAACAAGCTTGCTTCCTCCCCAATGTGACATCCCTTCAAATATTTAAACAAGGTTATCATATCACCCCTTAACCTTCTCTTCTCCAGGCTAAACATCCCCAGCTCCCTATGTTGATCCTCATAGGACATGGTTTCCAGGCCCTTCACCATTTTGGACGCCCTCCTTTGGACACGCTCCAGTTTCTCAACATCCTTTTTGAATTGTGGTGCCCAGAACTGAACACAGTATTCCAGATGGGGCCTTACCAAAGCAGAATAGAATGGCACTATTACTTCCCTTGATCTAGACACAATACTTTTATTGATGCATTGGCCTTTTTAGCTGCTGCATCTCACTGTTGACTCATGTTCAACTTATGGTCTACTTGGACTCCTAAATCCCTTTCACACGTGGTTTCATTCAGCCAGGTGTCCCCATCCTATATCTATGGATTTTTTCCACCCTAAGTGCAGTACCTTACATTTCTTCATGTTGAATTTAATTTTGTTAGCTTTGGCCCAGTCTATTCAGGTCATTTTGAATTTTGATCCTGTCCTCTGGAGTATTAGCTATTCCTCCTAATTTGGTGTCATCTGCAAATTTGATAAGTATGGCCCCAGTTATGTCATCCAGGTCATTGATAAGAGGTTGAATAACACTGGCCCCAGGACAGAGCCCTGTGGGACCCCACTGGTCACTTCTCTCCAGGATGAAAAGGTGCCATTGTTGAGCACCCTTTGGGTTCGGCCGGTCAACTAGTTACAAATCCATGTAACAGTTATTTTGTCTAGCCCACATTTTACAAGCTTCTTTGCAAGAATGTCATGGGAAACTTTGTCAAAGGCCTTACTGAAATCAAGATATACTATATCCACAGCATTCCCTTCATCTACCAAGCTAGTAATTTTATCAAAGAAAGAGATCAGATTTGTCTGGCATGACTTGTTTCTCTGAAACCCATGTTGACTTTTTGTGATTATGGCATTGCCTTCTAAATGTTCACAGACTCTCTGCTTAATGATCTGCTATAGAATCTTTCCAGGTATAGATGTCAAACTAACTGGATGATAACTGTTGGGATCCTCTTTTTTTCCCTTTTTGAAGATGGAGACAACGTTTGCCCTCCTCCAGTCTGCTGGGACTTCTCCTGTTCTCCAGGAGTTTTCAAAGATTATTGCCAATGGCTCCGATATTACATTTGGCAGTTCTTTTAATACCCTTGGATGTAGTTCATCTGGTCCTGGAGACTTAAATTCATTTAGATTAACAAGGTATTCCTCTACTATCTCTTTACTTATTCTGTGCTGAAATTCCCCTAATCTGTCCTCTGCTTTATTATCCTCAGGTTGGGCACCCTTTTCCTTTTCTGAGAAGACTGAGGCAAAGAAGGTGTTGAGTAATTCTGCCTTTTCTCTGTCCCCTGGTAGCATTTTGCCATCTTCTCCATGCAGTGGCCCTACCATTTCTTTCTTCTTCCTTTTGCTGTGGACATATCCAAAAAAGCCCTTTTTGTTGTTCTTAACCTCTTTAGCAAGCCTGAGTTCATTCTGCGCTTTAGCTTTTCTGACTTTACCCCTACACATGCCTATTTCTTTGAATTCCTTTTTCGTAATTTTCCCCTTTTTCCATTTCTTATACATGTTCCGTTTCAAACTTAGCTCAGTTGAAAGTTCCTTAGTCATCCATCCTGGTTTCTTGAGACACCTCCCGTTTTTCTTTCTCACTGGAACTGTTTGAAATTGTGCCTTCAGTATCTCCCTTTTGAGAAAGTCCCATCCGACTTGAAGTCGCTTCTCTTTTAGTATTTCTGACCATGGGATCTCCCTCAATACTTCTCCAAGTTTACTGAAATCCGCTCTCCTAAAGTCTAGAATGTGTGTCTGACTATGCCTGGCTTTTCCTTTCCATTGTATAACAAACTCCAGGAGAACATGGTCACTTCTACCTAATGATCCCACCACTTGCACCCCATTAACCAAGTCATCCTTGTTGGTTAGGATAGATCTAAAATAGCAGATCCTCTTGTTGTCTCTTCCATCTTTTGGACCATGAAATTGTCTTCCAGGCAAGTGAGGAATTTGCTAGACCTTGAGGATTTTGCTGAGTTTGTCTTCCAGCAAATATCAGGATAGTTGAAGTCGCTCATCACTACTACATCTCTCCTTTCTAAGTATGTGGTCACCTGTTCTAGAAAGGCATCATCCAATTCCTCCATCTGACTTGGGGGTCTATAGTAGACTCCCACCATAACATCCTTGATGTTTCTCTCCCCTTTAATTTTTATCCAGATGCTCTCCACCTGGCTTCCATGATTGATGTCCTGGATCTGTTCACTGGTATAAATATCCTGACATATAGTGCTATTCCTCTTCCTTTCCTGTTTGGCCTATTTCTCTTAACGAGGTTATATCCCTCTATTTCCACATTCCAATTATGAGACTCATCCCACCATGTTTCAGTGATGCCTATTATATCATATTTGCTTTGTTGTACAGTGCTACCTCGGGTTACGAAATTAATTCGTTCCGCGGCGCCGTTCGTAACCCGATACATTTCGCAACCTGAAAAGGCTTTCCGTTAGCGCTGGAAAGCCGCTAGCCGCGCTTCGCATTTGAATTTCGCGCCGAAACGCGCCGAAATGAATTTCGTAACCCGAAAAATCTTTCGTTACCCGGAACAGTTTTTTCCAATCTAACTTTTTCGTACCCCGGAAATTTCGTAACACGATCAATTCGTATCCCGGGGTACCACTGTACTAGGAGTTCGAGTTCATCTTGCTTATTTCCCATGCTCTGTGCATTAGTGTAGAGACGTCGCAGACAATGGGTCATATTTACTTGCTGCCTGTGCAAGTTTTTTTTGCCTCCCACTGTTGGGTCCTTGCATTTTTCTTGTTTCCTCTATGTCAGTTTGACTATTTTCTTCAGCCCTTTCACCTTCCTTAATATTGTCTCCCTCCCCCAAGGAACTCAGTTTAAAGCCCTCCTGATCAAGTTCTTGAGACTGTTGACAAAAACATTTCTTCCAACTGACATGAGATGCAACCCGTCCGTTGCAAGAAGTCCCTCCTCATGGAACTGCAGCCCATGATCGAAGAATCCAAATCGTTCTCGGCAGCACCATCTACGGAGCCAGTTGTTCACACCTGCTATTTTCCTCTCCCTTCCTGGACCGTGCCCTTCGACTGGAAGAAGAGATGAGATGACCACCTGTGCATCCATTCCTTTCAGCTTCCTACCAAGTGCCTCATAATCCCTTCTGATGTACTGAAGGCTGTGTCTTGCACTATCATTAGTTCCCACGTGGACCAAAAGTTGTTGATGAATGTTGAGTATGGCTACAATCAATGTGATGATAAGGGACCTCATAATCACGAGTGGAATTCATCTGGTTGTGCCTCCTGTCCCTCACATTATACATGTCCATCAGCTTTTCATAATAGTGAGGTAAGTACTGTCGGCTCACCAGGATTTGCAGGTGTTAGGGGAACAGGACCCCTGTGAATATGAAAAATTTGAGAAGGTAAGCCCCTCCCACTTTCCCTCCGATGTCTGGGACAGCTGTCTGAGGCATGGGAGGGGCCAGAGGGAGCTCACTTGGCTCTTCTCCTGCCCTCCTCTGCCTTTAACCGGCTCTGGGAAGCCAGTGAAAGAGACAGGAGGGCAAGGGCAAGGGCAAGAGATATAGGCATGCGCCTGCCTTTCCTCATCCCCCCACTCTCCTGTTCCTTCCCAGAGCCAGCTACAGGGACAGGAGGGCAGTGGGATGAGGAGAAGCTGGAACACGCCTGTTTCTCCTCATCCCCCCTTCATTCAATCCCTTCCCAGCGCTGGCTGAAGGGACTGAAGGGTGAGGAGAAGCAGGTACGCACCTGTTTCTCATCACCCCCACTTCCTTTAATCCCTTCCCAGCGTTGACTGAAGGGATTGAAGGGCAACGGGATGAGGAGAAGCAGACACACGCCTGTTTCTCCTCATCCCCCCGTCCTTCGGTTCCTTCCCAGCGCCGACTGAAGGGGGGAAGAAGAAGAGGAGACGCGCCTTCTTCTTGGCTGCTCCCTCCCTCCTGGGCTTTTTTTCTCCATGGAGAAAAGTCTGAGGGGGGGAGGAGTGCATGCCAGTGGGCTTAAAATTTGCAAATAATCAAAACCATGAACACTAAGTCTGCGAAACCGGAGGGATGACTGTAGTAAGCAGGATATCTTACACAGATCTTACGGTATCTATGATCCTGAGAGTCTTTTTGAAACCTTCTCTCCGCTCCTGAACTGTGTCTCAAATGTAGTCTACCGCAATACTCAACGAAGATGAAGAGTCAGAGTATCAAGACAGGATACGGCATGGAGGAGGTGGAATGTGAATAGGAGTGTCAGCTGCAGAGAGAATGGCAATACTGTTCAAAGACCCTGTTAGAGTGGACCTCCATGAAAATGTTGCTCCCTTATGAGGGGATTCCATGATCTCACCATAAGAGGAAGAGCCTATCTCCACCTGGACCACTTGAAGAGATTCAGTCAGTGATGAGGGTCTTGGAACCGAAGATGTAGCTTGCTTGGCTGACACTGATATTGCTGTAGCTGTAATGGCCTAAACAGGTTTAGGTGCCACTCACCTCCTTATCAGTAAAGCTGCTAGAATGCTTCTTCCTCTTTTTTTCTGTTATCTCTAAACAATGTGGAGAAGAGGATTTAACGGGCATAAATTATCCTGGTGCAGGAGGGACATCATCACCCTGCAAAGATGGTGATGGAGTCACATTCCTTTGAGCTAACTTCTCAGTACCGAGGCCTAAAACCGAAGTAGCCTTCTTGAACGATATCAACAGTGGCTGTCAATGGTTCTCATGGTTTCAATGCCTGTTCATACAGGAGACCCTTCAGGCGTGACTGGTGGTTTTTCTGAGCCTGAGATATAAAAGCCTTACAATGGACACAAGTATTGACATTATGCCCTTCACCTACGCAAAGCAAACATCAAGAACATCCATCATGGCTGGGAAGTTTAGCCCCACAGTCACAACATCACTTAAAGAATGAAGATGAAGCCATCATACCAAGAACTGTAGTCTAAACACACACCGAGGTCTGTAAACTGATCTGACCGTGTCAATCAAACTAAGGGGGTGTCAAGAAGTGAAGTCAGACAGTCCAAAATAGTGTCAAAGCCAGGAAAACAAACAAAGCAAGAATAATTTGCTAAGAGAGTCATTAGTGAGCCAAGTCAAATCATTAGAAAAAGTGAAACTAGAAGGAAGGTTCTTTAGATGCTGCTCTCCCAGCAGATAAGGAACTGAGATAACTGAGATGGCATACTGAGGAACAGAGCAGAGAGTGGACAGAGCTACCACCAAAAATCTTGCCTAGCAATTTTAAGACGTTCCGATTGTGCTCTGCGTAGGTGCAGAAATAAATTGTGTGATTCACAGTGACCAGGATGAAGAACTATCTGTTCATTCAGATCCTTTGGCTTCCTACCCAGAGCCTCATAGTCCCTTTTAATATTCCAAAGGCTGTGTCTCGCAGTATCATTTATTTCCACATGCAATAGGAAGCGATTTATAGAAGAAGAAGGGATAACCATCAGTGGGCTAGAATAGTCTTGTCAACCTCTCTGTTATATCGTGGATTTTTGCCCAAGGCAAACAGCATACTTCTCAAGACATCTTGTCAGGCCCACAAACTACTGATTTTGTCTCTCTCAGCAGGGAGTCCCATACCATCACTACATATCTCGTCCAAGGTTTGGCAGAGGCCATTCCATGTGCTGAGCCTTTCAAGGTATCATGCACATTCTCTGAGGCCTGGCACTACTGCTCTTGCTTCCCCTTGTCATTATTGATAAGGGAGAGAGCTTCAAATAGATTCTATAGCTCCAAACTTATAGAATGATCCCTAGTCCTTCTACTTCTACGTGTCACGTGCCTGCAACTGTTTATCACCTGTATATGGTAACTGACCTCCTCCTGAGATCATCGTTCTGCAAGAATACAAACATACTATAGCTGTTGCAGGTAACTGCAGCAGCTCCCTTACTGTCCATATTTATTAGTCTTAAGCAGGCATGAAACAGAATTCAAGGCCTCGTCCTCAAAACTACCCCACAAACAACCACGCAAAACACCCCTGTTTGTTTTGTCTGTTAGTTGGGTTTTCCTCACCAAGCTCCAGAGAATGGGACTGCAATCTCCTCCCTTCACCAAGTTTCTGACTCTGAGCAAAAGCCCCACCTCCCTGAGATCAAGTGTTCAGGAAGGGGGCCTAGGGCTACACCAACAGAACAACTGCTAATGAACACACAATCACCCCCCACCCAGCTAACACAAACAATCAACCTTGATTTAGCAGGCACAAGGCCACCAAACTGCAACAGAACAATAGAAACTAATGTACACACAAGGAAGTCCCCTTAAGCTCAGATAAACAAAACAGCCTTACTCCATTTGATCCTTACCCTTGACACAAGAAGCTCTCCCTAAAGAGTTTCCAGGACTGCGGAGGTTTAACCCAACCTTCCTCCCTTAAAAGTTTCTCTATCTCCCAACCTTCCTTTGCAGCCTTTTCCTGTGCCTTTCTCATTTCTAATGCAATCTTTGCCTTTTTTGTAGCTGCTGGAGAGATGTCTGCCACCTCATTAGATGCACTCTTTATTGAAGAAATACTTTTTTCTTAGTTATGATGTTGCAGCATATTCAGAGACTTGATGATGTGCAGCTAATTGATTCACAGACAATAAACTATCAGAGAGATGCTCAGAGACTTGATGAAATGCAGTCAATTCAGTCTTTAAGTGAGCTGGCTCACAGCTGGTTCCCTGTACATTTTCCACACAGGGCACTGAGGAAATTTTATCAGGCTGACTCTCTAGTGCTACTATCCCCCACTTTTTTCAAGTGATCATTATTTTTGTAGCCATTACATATTAGTATACACATAAACATAAGAAGTGAAAGATAAAAAAAGAGCAAGAAAGTATGATAAAGACCAGGATGTTATTTTTAAAGTTTAAAAAAATGTAAAGAAAACAGGTTTAAATTTAAAGAAGAAGTCAAGCTGAAGTGAAGAAAAAGGAAAGGAGACGCAAAAATTCTACTCGCTAGTAAGGTGGGATGGAGTATACTGTGCAAGGAGAAGATAAATCAACAGCCAAAAGAACAAGATCACATGATTCTTGCCTCTAAGTAATTGCGGATTGTTGGTCTGCACCATCCAGACAGTGTGCATTATGCTCTTCTGTGCAAAAGAACTATTTTATGTTGTTGCCAACGTGGTGGCAATCTATGCATAAAAGAACATGAAAATTGCTCTCTTGTCATAAAAATTAACATGTAATAACACACACATTACACATATAAATAAAATATAATTGAAAGCAATTTACCGTGCCATAGTTTACCTGCTGGAGAGCACTAGGAGACTGAGCAGTGTTGTAAAAACTTGTCTGACCGGGTTGCTGAACCTGTCCAGAATACAAATTTGAGGCCTGGGTAAGAGTAGCTCTGGCCTGAGAAAAGAGAGGTTAACATTTTCTAGATGACTTGCTAGGCAAAAATATTTTAATCTAAAGAATAAACTTATGCACATTTCATTTTGGCTTTAAAAATCCTGTATATCAGTTGCCGGTACTATTTTTGAAAGACAAATACAGTTGGCCCTTCCCTTATGCGGGGGATCCGTTCCAGACCCTGCCGTGTAAGGGAAATACTGCGTAAACAATGGTGCTCGTTCCCGCAGTGTGCACCTAGTGCACTGTGGGGCACGCACCATGTGCGTTCGCCCCATTGTCTCTTCCAGGGTGCGAGAGAAGCCTTTCCGGGCACACTGTATACATAACATAAATGAACATTTTCAAGTATGTTTTGAATGCTACATATCAGAGTAGGTTTCTATAGAAAAATATAAAGATTTGAATGAGTGAATCAGACAAACATATATGAAAGTAAAATTAATTGGTGCCTACAACATCTCTGTATCATCTACATTCTGTCTTTGCTGGGGCACTGGAAGAGGAATGTGAACTTTGTCCAGGGCTGGGTGCCGCTTCATCTGGGGTCCTGACAATGTGCCTTCTAATAATCATTCAGTTGGGGCATTCGGTTTGTATGATAAAAAAACTGGTATCCCTGATAACATGTAACTTTGCTAATGTCTGGCTCTCTGACCTGGAGAAGATGAGTATCAATAAGCTGAGAACTTCCTAGTCCTGAAGGTTGGCCAAGTTGATGCTCATACAGGATAGGAATAGGCTGAGTGTTAGACGTCTGTTGAAATGCAAGGCTTGTCTGTGCTTTTGCAAGCTCTTGATGCTGCACTGCTGGGAAGTTGTGTAAGGTTGTACCGGAAAGAACGACTGGTGAGGGCTGAGACAAGCCACTTTGCATAAATGCCTGTTGTGATCTATGAAACAAAGTTAACTTGAATTAGTCATTAAAACATTATTAATATATCTCTTTGAAATTAAAAGTGCACTGAATGAGAACAGACAAAACCATACATGCTAGTATATTATATGCCACCATAATTACAAAAAAAACCCTCAACCCCAAACAAACAAACAAAAAAAGGAGAAAAATCGATGTAAGTATAACAAAATGATATTATGTTAATTGCAGATTGTTTTTCATATTGTTTACAGCACTGTAAGGATGAATCTAAAGAATCTAAAGCCAGGTAGCTAGCAAGTGCATAGTAGCAGTTTAACTTGTTGTGGTGGTGGTGTGCCTTCAAGTTGTTTCTGACTTAAGGTTATCCTAAGATGAACCTATCATGGGGTTTTCTTGGCAAATTTCCTCAGAGGGGGTTTGCCATTGCCATCTTCTGAGGCTGAGAGAGTGACTTGATCCCTGGTCACCAGAGTCATAGTCCAGTGTTCAAACCACTACACCATAAGAAACACATATAAAGCAGAAAGTTCAGTATTTAATAATGGTTTTCTCCCTTACAAACCAAGACCCATTTTAGTAGTCTAAGGTTCATATAGAACTCTATGTCTGACAGTTATTGAAGTGCTTGCATCCCAAAACACTTTGTATCCAAAACATATAGTAAATATTGCCAAAATTTCTAGAACAAGGGACTTCAATAGAAAGAAAGGAACCTGAGAAGTCCAAAACAACATGTGGATGCAACAAAGCTGAACACATTGGACTTGTGTATGTCAACACTTGTCTGCAGAGATTTCCATGTATGGGCTAACTCCTACTGCTGTCCAGGCAGTAGCTTAAGGCCTTAGCTCCTCCCTCGCTCTTTTCCATATCCAATCACACTAAAAATGTTTGAGAGGCTCAAAGTAGAAAGATACATAGTAAAGCAAGACAAGGTGCAGCATGAGCTAAGATACTAGACACAATTTGGAAATGCCATTGCAAGTGTAGATTTGGATATTTCTTTCCTCACCAACAAGAATGGATTTTCACAGTTATATTCTCAATGTTCCATTCTCCATTTGTTGCAAAGGAGCCAACTCTATTTCAGATTTGCCAAAATGTAATGATATAAAAGAGAGGAGAAGTGGCAGATTGCTTATATTGTATTACAGACTGTTTATATTGGAATGAACTACAATACCTCTTTTCCAAAGGCCATCCTAGCAAAGGAAAACTTATTTAATCTGAAACTTCTAGGGAAAGTTGAAAAATTAGCCCAGGAAGGAGGCCTGCAAATTTGCTGCACCTCTAACTTCACTTTGGTGTTAGGACTGGCTTAAATTTCTCCCTAGCTATGAGGCCATTAATGCCCTGATCCAGTTTGCTAACTCTGCAGAAGTCTTACTGGCAAATATTTTGCAGGGCACTTCCTCAGTTGGCATGTTCCAAAGGGTGGTATTATTCCCAATCCCAAATCCAAGATGGTGAGAGAAAGGGTGGGTGGGAAGAGAAACAGAAAGAAAGGGTTTGTTTTGTTTTTTTAGTTGGGGGGTAGGGAAGAATGAAGGCCAGAGGCAGTGGCTATGGTGACCGATACCATGATGCCTGGTTGCAGTGATGGAGTAAGCATATCCTGCTATGCGAATAGGCAGGAAAAAGGACAGTTTGCTCACCTGTAACTGTTTCTTCGAGTGGTCATCTGCGAATTCACACAAATGGGTTATTCTGCGCCTGCGCAGTAAAGCTCGGAAACTTCCAGAATCTCTGGGCAGAATGCAGTGTATCTTTCTGCAACTTTTTGGCGGTAACTCCGCCCACCCCTATAAAAGGCCCCTGGTGGCCCGCTCTCTCTCAGTTCCTTCATTCCGCCGCGCTTAGCAGCTCAAGGAACTTCGCTAGTATAAGCTTTTGGATTGAATCTCTGGCTAATTGACTTCGGACATAGTTTTGACCATTCTCTTGGATTTCCCTTTGACTTCTCCTTCACGGACTGGACTCAACTTTGGACTGGTAACGGATCTTCTTTGAAAAGGCCCCTTCATATGGCCTCCTTCAAGTGGTGCACTAAGTGTATTTTCCTTTATATATATTGGCCCTTGGTAAAGAGGCACCAGATGCATTTATTGACACTCGTACTGGGGAAGTGACAAAGTATTCCTCTGACACGAAGGGAACAAGTACGTCGCAAAAGCCATTGGTATGGAGGAAACAAAAGCGCTAAGGCCAGTCTGAAGGGGGGGGGATTATGACCACCCCAGTAACAGTTGTGGCAAACCTGGAATGGTACTGTATGGGGACGTAATGATGTCCTCGATTTGGCAGTCTAAAGAGAATGATGGTACTGGTCCCAGTAGAGAGAGACCAAGCACATCCCTGTATCAAGCGAGTGATACAGGAATAGCTGGGCGTCAGAGCATGAGTGATGGTACCAAAGCCCCCAATGGGGGGAACAAGATGATCACAATAGTTATGGTAGCAGGCGCATAATGGTAGTGTTCCTAGGTATAGAGGGAGCAAAACCAATAATTGAATTTGATCCTTCATTATACAATGAAGACATGTTAAGAGGGGCTGGAAGGCATGCATATGCATGCACATACACACACCTGATGGACACAATTTTCATAGCACTGGGCTGTATTATCTCAAGAGAAGAAAAGGCATCCTGAAGGCTGCCCATATGGATCAGGCGATGGTACTGACTCTTGGTATGGACAGAGAGTGATGACTGAAGGATTGTCTGTACCGAGAGAGTGCTGATAGTGCCCCTAAAGTTATGGGGAACAACAGATTTGAATGTTCACATTAAGTGAAGTTTAGCTGTTCTCGGTATGGAGGACAACTTAAGCCATCAAGGTGATATCGGATCTTGGAACAGAGAGAATATTCATGCTGTGTGTCTGGCAAATGATGATGCTATCCATCAATATCAAGGGTGCAACCTTAAAAAAGGCTTGGTTTTGAACAAAATGGGAGGTGTGGCATGAAGCACACAATGGTAGACTTTGGTACAGAGGCAATAACACAGCCTTGAATCTGACTGTGTGCCAGGGTAACCATGGCTCAGAGCCAAATGAGTGGTTACTGGTAGTGGCTCGAGGTACGAATTATAGGAGCCGCAATAGGCCTTGAAAAGGAGGGGACCATTGTGGCTCTGAATTCGACAGAGTGCTCGCAAGTAGTGGTCCTCAGTACAGAGGGAAACACTATAGTCATTAATCAGGAAGAGTGTGAGCCAGTACTGCACCTCAATATAGAGGGAATAATCATGGCTCCACATCAACAGAGCGCTTGCTGATAGTGACCTTGGTACAGAGGTAGCAACTATGGCCTCGAATCCGAACCAGCATCAGCTGTACTGACCCACAAGAGGGGTAATCGCGTCTTTGAAATCGACCAGGTGAGAGCGAGGAGTGTGCAGCAGTACCAATAATAGGCCCCAGAAACTGAAAGGCCAGCTGCATTTGAATTCTCCTGTGCAGTTTGAGAATGGTACCAACGTTGGGCCTTTAATATTTATTCTACAGAAGGAAGATCAGGACGGTTTGTGGCCATACCGTGATGCTGACAGGTTACCACCCAATGCGTGGGGAAGGTGCCATATATGACCATCTGTGGGCCAATCCGAAGTCAGGGACCGACAGGAATCAGAGTAGGGCTGCGAGCCAATCAGTTTAACCCCGGACAGTCAGGGACTGACGAGGATCGAAGTAGGGCTGCAAGCCAATCGGTTTGACCCTGGAGAATCAGGGACTGACAATAATAATAGTAATAATAATAATAGGATTTATTTATATGCTGCCCAATCACTGGGAATCCGGGCGGCTTACAACAGAGGGGATAGTAGACAGTTCCCTGCCCTCAGGCTTACAGACACGACACAAAAGGAGAAGGGAATAGTGGTGGTGGTGGTGGGGAGAGGATCAGGTCCAGCATTCCTTCTCTCCCTCTGAGGCCTGGACCAAGACAGATGGACTGGCAGGCTAGCCCTGATGGAGCTGGGGCAGCCTACTCTCTCCCTTATAGGCCGAAAGATGACAGTTAAGGAGGGAGGAGCCTCTTTGAAACGGAACTAAGTTTGAAACGGAACATGTATAAGAAATGGAAAAAGGGGGAAATCACGAAAAAGGAATTCAAAGATATAGCAGGCATGTGTAGGGGTAAAGTCAGAAAAGCTAAAGCGCAGAATGAACTCAGGCTTGCTAGAGAGGTTAAGAACAATAAAAAGGGCTTTTTTGGATATGTCCGCAGCAAGAGGAAGAAGAAGGAAACGGTAGGGCCACTGCGTGGAGAAGATGGCAAAATGCTAACAGGAGATAGAGAAAAGGCAGAATTACTCAACACCTTCTTTGCCTCAGTCTTCTCAGAAAAGGCAAAGGGTGCTCAATGTGAGGATAATGGAGCAGAGGACAGAATAGGGGAATTTCAGCACAGAATAAGTAAAGAGATAGTAGAGGAACACCTTGTTAATCTAAATGAATTTAAGTCTCCGGGTCCAGATGAACTCCATCCAAGGGTATTAAAAGAACTGGCAAAAGTAATATCGGAGCCATTGGCAATCATATTTGAAAACTCCTGGAGAACAGGAGAGATCCCAGCAGACTGGAGGAGGGCAAACGTTGTCCCCATCTTCAAAAAGGGGAAAAAAGAGGATCCCAAAAATTATCGTCCAGTTAGTCTGACATCAGTTCTAGGAAAGATTCTGGAGCAGATCATTAAACAGAGAGTCTGTGAACATCTAGAAGGCAATGCCATAATCACAAAAAGTCAACATGGGTTTCAGAGAAACAAGTCATGCCAGACAAATCTAATCTCTTTCTTTGACAAAATTACCAGCTTGGTAGATGAAGGGAATGCTGTGGATATAGTATATCTTGATTTCAGTAAGGCCTTTGACAAGGTTTCCCATGACATACTTGCAAACAAGCTTGTAAAATGTGGGCTAGACAATGTAACTGTTAAATGGATCTGTAATTGGTTGACCGGCCGAAGCCAAAGGGTGCTCAACAATGGCTCCTTTTCATCCTGGAGAGAAGTGACCAGTGGGGTACCACAGGGCTCTGTCCTGGGCCCAGTGCTATTCAACATCTTTATCAATGACCTGGATGACAGAATTGGGAGCATACTTATCAAATTTGCAGATGACACCAAATTAGGGGGAATAGCTAATACCCCAGAGGACAGGATCAAGATTCAAAATGACCTGAATAGACTAGAAAGCTGGGCCAAAGCTAACAAAATGAAATTCAACACAGAGAAATGTAAGGTATTGCACTTAGGGCGGAAAAATAAAATGCACAGATATAGGATGGGTGACACCTGGCTGAATGAAACTACGTGTGAAAGGGATCTAGGAGTCCAAGTAGACCACAAGTTGAACATGAGTGAACAGTGTGATGCGGCAGCTAAAAAGGCCAATGCTATTTTAGGCTGCATCAATAGAAGTATAGTGTCTAGATCAAGAGAAGTAATAGTGCCACTGTATTCTGCTTTGGTCAGGCCCCACCTAGAATATTGTGTCCAGTTCTGGGCACCACAATTCAAAAAGGACATTGAGAAACTGGAGCGTGTCCAAAGGAGGGCGACAAAAATGGTGAAGGGTCTGGAAACCATGCCCTATGAGGAACGACTTAGGGAGCTGGGGATGTTTAGCCTGGAGAAAAGAAGGTTAAGAGGTGATATGATAGCCCTGTTTAAATATTTGAAAGGATGTCATATTGAGGAGGGAGCAAGCTTGTTTTCTGCTGCTCCAGAGAACAGGACCCGGAACAATGGATGCAAGCTACAGGAAAAGAGATTCCACCTGAACATTAGGAGGAACTTCCTGACAGTAAGGGCTGTTCGGCAGTGGAATGCACTTCCTAGGAAGGTGATAGAGTCTCCTTCCTTGGAGGTCTTTAAACAGAGGCTGGATGGCCATCTGTCAGGGATGCTTTGATTTGGATTTCCTGCATGGCAGGGGGTTGGACTGGATGGCCCTAGTGGTCTCTTCCAACTCTACGATTCTATGATTCTATGATTCTTTCTTCAGACTAGCCCCAATGGAGCTGGGCCAACCTACTCTCTCCCTCACAGGCCGAAAGATGACAATTATGGAGGGAGGACCGAGAAGGCTATGATGACTCCAAGTAGATCCTTTCCAGATCACCCATGAGCCTTAAATAGGCTGAGCTCATACAATAGAGCTGTTAACCTCGCCTCTGAAGTATGATGGCCTTTTGCCAATCATTGACAAGGTTTCCCATGACATTCTTGCAAACAAGCTTGTAAAATGTGGGTTAGACAAGGTAACTGTTACATGGATTTGTAATTGGTTGACTGGCTGAACTCAAAGGGTGCTCAACAATGGCTCCTTTTCATCCTGGAGAGAAGTGACCAGTGGGGTCCCACAGGGCTCTGTCCTGGGCCCAGTGCTGTTCAACACCAAATTAGGAGGAACAGCTAATACTCCAGAGGACAGGATCAAAATTCAAAATGACCTGAATAGACTAGAAAGCTGGGCCAAAACTAACAAAATTAAATTAAACATGGAGAAATGTAAAGTACTGCACTTATTGCAGAAAAATGAAATGCACAGATATACGATGGGGGACATCTGGCTGAACGAGACTACATGTGAAAGAGATCTAGGAGTCCAAGTAGACCACAAGTTGAACATGAGTCAACAGTGTGATGCAGCAGCTAAAAAGGCCAATGCAATTTTAGGCTGCATCAATAAAAGTATAGTGTCTAGATCAAGGGAAGTAATAGTGCCACTCTATTCCGCTTTAGTGAGGCCCCACCTGGAATATTGTGTCCAGTTCTGGGCACCACAATTCAAAAAGGACATTGAGAAACTGGAACGTGTCCAAAGGAGGGTGACTAAAATGGTGAAGGGCCTGGAAACCATGTCCTATGAGGATTGACATAGGGAGCTGGGGATGTTTAGCCTGGAGAAGAGAGGTTAATGGGTGATATAATAGCCTTGTTTAAATATTTGAAGGGATGTTATATTGAGGAGGGAGCAAGCTTGTTTTCTGCAGCTCCAGAGAACTGGACCCGGAGCAATGGATGCAAGCTGCAGGAAAAGAGATTCCACCTCAAAATTAAGAGGAAGTTCCTGACAGTAAGAGCTGTCCGACAGTGGAACAAACTCCCTCAGAGTGTAGTGGAGTCTCCTTCTTTGGAGATCTTTAAGCAGAGGCTGGATGCCCATCTGTCAGGTATGCTTTGATTGGGATTTCCTGCATGACAGGGGGTTGGACTGGATGGCCCTTGCGGTCTCTTCCAACTCTACGATTCTATGATTAGAGTGAGGGAAGTGACCATTTAATCACGTTGGCTTGGAAGTGCATTGAGCCTTAGCCAAGTGCAACAGTGAAGTGAGTGGCTATTCATATAACTCCTCTCCAGGAGTACGAAGGCACTTAGCAGAGTGCAATGTACAGGCCAGTAGCCATACAATAAATTATCCTCAGAAGTACAATGGGCCTTAGCCAGGCAGGAGAGCAAGTTGGGCAGCCATTTAACAGGTTCTTCTCAGCAGTAAAGGCGGCCATAGCCAAGCATGGAAGCGAGGTGAGCTGCCATTTTATAACTTCTCCTCAGAGATGCAAGGGGCCTTTGCCAAGCATGCCAGGGAGGTGGGCAGCCATTTACATTTTTTTCCCCTCTGGATTACAAAAGACCTTTGCCAAGTGCACCAGTGAGGCAAATAGCTGTTAAAATATTTTCCTCAGTAGTCCAATGCGCCTTGTCAAGCGTGATGACGAGGCAAGAGGCCATTTAAAAAAAAATTCCCCCTCAGAAGTTAAATCTGCATTTAAGTATGTGATTCTCTCAGAAACTGCAGTGCTCCTCTTAAAATATGAATGATGATGTAAAGAAATACCATCAAAATGGAGACTGTCAAATGGAAATTTTAAAGTCTGACAGGAAAATGAACCTCTGAAGAGTTCCTCTAGATGCTGCTGCAGCTGATAAAAGGAACTAAGGGTTTAGGCAGGAAACTGGACAATAGGGCAGTTGGAGAGTGGGTGGGGCTACCACCAAAATGCTTCTAATAGCTCTAAGAAGGTTTCGAATGACTCTGTGCAGGCGCAGAATAACCCATTTGTGTGATTCGCAAGGATCACGAAGAAGAAATGGACATATATCTGACATTAGGAATGGGAATACACAAAAACTGGTGGCAGAACACTTCAATCTCCCTGGGCATTCCATCTCAAACCTCAGAACAGTGGTCCTTGAACAAAAGAACTACACATTGGAAACAGAAACAGTAGAATTGGAATTCATCCACAGACTATAGTTCATCAGCAATGGGTTGAACAAAGATAATCATTTCCTGGCACACTCCACACATTTCAACACTATCTACCTCCATCCTCATGGGAGCACTCTTGACCTATTCATCACAACATTCTGTTTCCCACACTCATCTATTCTCATCACCTACAAGTTAGTTTCCACTGTCTTTGTTCACCAACGATGACTGTTAAAACTGGACTTGCCACTTCATTTCTATACATAAAGGATTTTCAATTTTAATTGACGTACTGATTCTACAAACTAACATGGCTACATCTTTCAATTCTAATGATCATTGTTCAGTTCTGAGTCATTTAATACAATTTAAAAGTTGACTTTCTTGGTCACAACATTCATGCCTTGATAAAACAAAAGTGGAACAAACAATGGTGCAGACACATTTAAGAGAATGAGTCATAAAACCTTTCTGAATACTTATTTTGCTTTCTTCCTGGTAAAATACTTACCTATAGGGCTGCAATGAAGAATTAAATAGTTCCTGAGCCTGGGAGACAGCAGGAGCTGCTCCTAAACCTAGCTGAGCCTGATGCTGGCCTTGCAGTGGTGCATATATTGGGATTGGTATCTGCTGTACTGAAGTAGGCTGGAAGGAAGAAAAAATATTTAGATAGGTGACTGTAAAATTCCCTCAACATATAAAATTGCTCAATCAATGATAAACACACCCTAGTGAGTGTGTTTATTGTGGTAGATTTCTGACGTCTTTCCAGGCCTAGTATCTGAGATCTTTTAATTGGAAATACTGGTGAATAAGCACTTGGAAGGTTTGGCATGCAAACCAAGCACTCTACAGCACTGGCCTATAGCTCATTCTCTTATTAATGTACAGAAACCTCTCACACTGCCAGAAAAGAACCAAAGAATAGAAAAGTACCTGTAGTATCTGTGTGAGAGTTTGGGCTAGCAGCAGGGATGGGCAAATTGCAGCACATGGGTTGCAAGTAGCCCAAACTGTCAATTTTTTTTCTGTAAAAATGTTTGCTGAAAAATTCTCCTCATGCTCAGCAGGTAGTGTGGAGAACAATTTCACCACATCCTCCCCATCTGTTTTAGGCTGAGGGGGTCTTTTTCCTAACCAGAAGTGAATTAGGTGAAAGATTTACTGAATAAAATCCACCAAAGAGTATTTGCCTTTCCTTAACAAGCAAGTCCAAAGTACTGCCCAAAGTACCTGTGAGAGTCCTGGTTGAAATCCTTGCTGCTGGGCCAGTGAAGGAGGAGCCAGGCGTGCATGCTGGGTATTGAACAAATGGCTTGTATCCACATAAAAAGCTGGAATTTGAGCTATGGAACCATAAAGAAAAATAGTTAAGAGAATTAAGTTAACTAGCATGAAAGCTATATTGATTAACTGTTATTGATAAGAGACAACAGGGATTCCAAAGGCAGAAAACCCCCTATAAACTTTCAGGAGACATACTCAATTTAAAACTAAAATTCTTATACAGTAAGAATTTTATCTTATGAAATTATATTCTTACAAACTTATATTCAATTTAAAAATTGTCATAGTGAACACTGAAACATTTTCATCAAATCTGTTGAGAGGAAAGAATAGACCACAAAATGCCTGTAAAAATGGAAATTTTAAGGATCACTGAGTTTAAACAGAAAGTTAGAATTACCAGGAATCCTAATTACCAGGAATTCTCCAGTTCTGGCCAAGGAAGGTTAAATGAAATCTCCAGTCACAGAACTGAAAATAGCAGTAATGCCAACAGTAGCTCCCACAATAGGCCAAGAAAAGAATTATGCAACAGTAGCAGCAAACAATAAAGGAACCAGAGGTGCAAGGGAGAGTCTCAATTAACTGATGTAAGAACACAAATGCAATCACTAAGAATCTGCCATCCTTACAGTAGAAAGAGTCACCATAGGGATAAAAATACTGGGCCCACCGACCAGAATAAACTACACGAGAAATCCAACATTTTGGACACTGGATAAAAGCATGCAACAGGAAAAGGATGTCCAAAAGCAGCATTCTCCTGCAGGTGGATTAGTGATAAGTTGTACCAGCCTGTGACTGAAGTATACCTCAGCCAAGGCATGTTTGTCGATCCCACAGTGCCAGACAAAAGTATAGGATGGTCCAAGTGGCTGTTTGGCTGAGGTTTTCTAGGAGTTTCTGGATAATGAAAATGGCAGAAACCACCATGCCCTTACCCGAGTGAGCTATAATGACTAGTGAACAGGTTTGTCAAAGGCACAAGAACAATTATCTCAATAACACCATCAACACCTGCTGGCCCTGCTCAGGTGGGAGATAAGTTACCTGCTTTGGTCAGGGCTCACCTGGAATACTGTGTTCAGTTCTGGGCATAACAGTTCAAAAAATATGTTGAGCAGCTGGAGTGTGTTCAGAGGAGGGCAACCAAAATGGTGAAGGAAACCATGCCCAATGAGGAGAGACATAGGGAGCGGTGTATGTTTAGCCTGGAGAATGGAAGGTTAAGATGTAGTATGATAGCCCTGTTTAAATATTTGAAGGGGTGTCATATTCAGGATAGAGCAAGCATGCTTTCTGCAGCTCTGCGCAACAACTAGAGCGTTGCTGGCGGAAACATCAGTGCTTATCTGACAAGAAACACCATGAGAATCTTTTGTATTCCTATGGAGTGGCAATAGGTGCAGCTAAGAACTTGTTCTATGCTGCACGTATTGCGTGTGCAAAGTCCCGTCCAGCAGAGCTGTTCAGGGTGGTGAGGGAGCGACTCAGCTGCCCCCCGCCCCTAACCCTATACCAGAACCAACTAAAGCCTGCTGTGACGACTTTAAAAACTTCTTTGCAGATAAAATCTCTCGGATAAGGGCTGATCTTGACGCCGGCATTATAACAGAAACGATACGAGAGATATCCAGTGCTTCCGTGGACTGTGTTAAACTGGATCACTTTGAGTCTGTAAATACCGATGAAGTGGACAAGCTACTTGGAAGTGTTAGGAAGACAACATGCACTCTCGATCCATGCCCCTCTTGGTTGACCGCCCAGGGTGGAGATGAACATGTTGCTCACCTGTAACAGTGTTTCTTCGAGTGGTCATCTGCGAAGTCACACAAATGGGTTATTTGTGCGCCTGCGCACCAATGCTCGGAAACTTCTGGAATCTCTGGGCAGAAATAAGCTTGCAACTTTCTGTAACTTTTTGGCGGTAGCTCCACCCACCCCATAGCAGTCCCGCTCTGCCCCAGTTCTGAATGAGCCGCAAAAAGTATGACAGTCACGCTAGCAAGGAGCACGACACTGAGGGGATGGATGGGCGGGTTTGTGTGAATTCACAGATGACCAATTGAAGAACCACCGTTACAGGTGAGCAACCTGTTCTTCTTCTCCATTTGCGAACCACACAAATGGGTTAGACTGACAAGCTTCGGTCGGTGGAGGAGGGAGTGTCATGATACAAGATGTAAAGTTGAAACCGTCAAATTTATTAATGACAATGAAATATAAATAGCAAAAACGTTCGTCATTGTCATTTTTCAACATAGAATAGATTAAATAATCAATGCAAACCAGAAAGCAGCACTGTCCTCCCAAAAGCTGCCTCTTGTCTAGCCCTGGCGTCCAGCCTATAGTGTTTAATGAAAGTCAGTGGCTGGGACCAGACAGCAGTTCTGCAAACATCCTCCAGAGAAATCCCAGTCAAAAATGCAGAGGATGCAGCTACCGCCCGCGTGGCATGGGGCCGAACCTGAGTCAGAAGGGGCCTGCCTGACAGTTCATAGCAGAGGTGGATGGTATTGGCCACCCATTTCGAAAACCTCTGCGCAGTCACAGGCAGTCCTTTTTGGTCTCCGAGTAGCACACAAACAACTGCTCGGAGCGCCTCGAACTTGAAGTCCTGTCCAGGTAAAAGGTCGGTGCCCTACAAACGTCTAACACATGGAGTCGACGCTCGATGTCGGTGGTCGGGTTCGGGGCTAGGGTCGGCAACACAATGTCTTGGTTCATGTGGAAGGCCGACACCACCTTTGGCAGGAAGGTGATATCGGTACGGAGAACTACTTTGTCCTTGTGGAAAAGCAGGTAAGGTTGGTCCACACGCAAGGCCCATAGTTCACTAGCTCGATGAATGAAAGTAACGGCCACAAGGAAAGCTGTTTTCCAGGTCAGCAATCTCAAGTCTACAGTGGCCAGGGGCTCGAAGGGTTTGGATGTCAAAATAGAGAGAACAAGGTCCAAGCTTGGAGGATGGGGGATGTAGGTTATTGAATCCCCTAAGGCAGTGATGGTGAACCTTTTCGAGGCCGAGTGCCCAAACTGTAACCCAAAACCCACTTATTTATTGCAAAGTGCCATGTCCCTCTGGCTTTCTAGTAACAAACTCTGGCAAACTGTGCTGGGACGATGGCACATGTGCCCACAGAGAGGGCTCTGAGTGCCACCTCTGGCACACGTGCCATAGGTTCGCCATCACTGCCCTAAGGAATCTCTTTACAAGAGGATCCTTAAAGAGAGAAGGTTTGCCCTGGAAATGAAAACGGGAGCAGATGGCTGATAGATGGGGCCCCCAGCCCTGGAGGGATGAATCCGTGGTAAGAGTAATGTCTGGTTGCGGAGGCAGAAAGGGCATGCCAGTGCACGCGTTATTTGATCGGAGCCACCATTGTAATGATCTTTGGACTCGTCTTGGAATGATGAGTATCTTGGAAGGGGAGTCCTGTACGGGGTAGAAAACGGAGAGAAACCAGGATTGGAATGGCCTTAGTCGAAGCCTCACCCAAGAGGTGACAAAGGTGGTCGAGGCCAGATGACCCATTGCCACTTGAATGAGATGGGCCCGCACATGTCTTCGAAGGAGGCATGCCTGCACGGCAATGCAGAGGGCTTGAAACCTGTCCTCTGGCAGGTATGCCATGGAAGTTTCGGAATCGAGAATTGTCCCGATGAATCTGAATCGTTTGGAAGGGATCAGATTTGATTTGTCCCAGTTCACTTTGAGGCCAAAGGACTCCAGTAGAGACAAGGCAAATTGAAGGTTCTGATGTAGCATCTCTCGGGATGGAGCCGTGAAGAGCCAGTCGTCCAGATAGGGGAAGACTGTTATCCCTTGCTGGTGGAGGTACGCGACTACCGGTGCCATGCATTTTCTGAAGACCCTCAGGGATGTGGAGAGACCGAAGGGCAGAACCTTGTATTGGAACATCTCGGTACCGATGGAGAAAGCGAGGAACCTGCGGTGGTCTTCCTGGATCGAAATATGAAAGTAAGCATCTTTCAAGTCCAGAGTCACAAACCAGGAGTCCTTCTGCAAAAGTGGTACAATGGAGGCAAGAGTTACCATTCTGAAACGGTGATAAACAATAAAGGTGTTTAACTGACGTAGATCTAAAATCGGCTAAGGCCTGAGTCCGTCTTGGGAATGGTAAAGTATCTGGAGAAGAAGCAGTATCGAGCCCGAGAGGGTTCTACAGGTTCGATCGCGCCCTTTCCCAAAAGTGTGCGCACTTCGTTGAGAAGGGTGTCTGAGGGGGCAGTGGAAAGTATAGCTCCAGTGGGCAGGAGCTCTTTGAACTCAAGGGCATAACCCCTACGGACGATGTTTAAGGCCCAAGAGACAGAGTTGAAAGAAGCCCAGGTGTTGAAGAATGGCCTTAATCTATCACCCAAGGCCGTGACGGAGTGCACAGGAACACTTCAAAACCTTTTCTTGCCTTGGGTGTCTTTCTTCTTGTAGCCTTGTTGGTATCTAGGCTGGGAGGAGGCAGGAGGAGACTGGGAAGGATGGCGCTGGGATGGTCTGTCTTGAGCCTGGTATTGGCGGTCTTGTTGTTGGTACCGGTGCTGGTTATTGGGATACCAAGAGCGTTGGGGACCATACCTCTGGCGTGGAGACCGTGCGAAAGAGAAAGACATGCTATGTTTCTTTGCAGCTGTCTTCATTCTATATCGAAAATTGAATTTCTCATTGGTCTCCTGATTAAATAGCCCTGAGTTGTCAAAGGGCATATCCTCGATATTTTTTGGCCAAGCCATCTATCTTCTTACTCTCCTTGTCGATTGGGGAGGAAGATGGACAGGGGGCAAAGGTCGTAAGCGAGCCTTCCACAATGGTTGAGTTGGGCTTGGGATGTTGAACCAGCCAAGATGGACCCGATGGTGTCACTCTGTATAAGTTTTCTATCTTCCTTGATGTGGAAGCAATAGTGTCTGAAGTGTTCCACGATCTTTGAGCAATCTTCTCCAAAGACGGGAGAAAGGCAAGAGATGGAGGGGCTAGAGAACAACCATGGATCCTCTGCTCCACAGGGTCGAGTGCCTCTCGCTGGTGTGGGAAACCTCAAGTTTCAAGGCATCAGCCATCCGGATGATCCTGTCCGAAAATGACTTGACATCATCCGTGGGAGATAGGGCGTCCGGTTCACCAAATGTCTGAGAGAAGTCATCCTCAAAGACAGGTGCAGGACAGCGAGATTGGGAGCGGGACCGTCTGAGGTGTCGGGATGGAGAGCGTTGGAAATCAGATATGACTTCCCTCTGAGGAGACAGATGGCATCTCTGGGGTTCATCAAGACGCTTCTGGAAGAGGTCTCCACGGGCTGGAGAGAGAGGCCTTATTCTAGTCGGGCCTGGTACGTTGCGACAAAGGTGCGTAGCATCCACAGGCAGAAAATATTGCTTAGTCTGGTGATCGTAGACCAAGTCTGGATAGAGGTCGAAAAAGTCACGTTCAGGTTGGTCGTAGACTTGGGCCTCATCGGCCTCTGTTCTAAGTGCAGCCCGGTCCCTCTGTGGAGGAGAGCAGGACCGAGATCTAATCCTCTGAGGAGGAATGGGAGGGCCAGAGTCTGGTATTTTCCCCTCTGACTCAGAAGTTTGGTCCAGACTGACAATCTGTAAGTCGTCATCCCTCAGGGATAGATGGCTGGAGAGGAGCACCTTTGGTTCAACAGGAATCCGAGTAGTGGCCGAGGCTGCAGTCTGTGTTGGCGTGGGGGTTGAACCCGAGTCCGGTGGAGGCACTGAGACCGTGCTAGGAGGGCCCTTGCGGCGGGATTTTGCCACCAGGGAGGCTGATCTAGCTCGCCTTGAGCTCTGCTCAGTGGTGGAAGACTTGGAAGATTTATGCTTGTCCCCAGTATGTTTGTCTCCATGCTTCCTTTTAGGAGCCTTAGGGGCGTCCCCCGACGACTCCTTCCCTGCCATCGAAGTGGATGGCTTTGTGGCTGGCTCTACAAGGGAAGTCCCGGCTGAAGATGTGGCTGAGGACAGAGCGGGTTGAGAGACTTTTTCATAAAAGGAAGCCTTCAGTTTTTGATTGCGGTTCTTTAAGGCCTGAGAAGTCATGGGCTTACAGTGGGGGCAATCCCTAGGGATATGAGTCTCTTCTAAGCAAAGGACGCATTTATCATGTCCATCAGACATGGGGATTTTGACCCTGCACTTGGCGCATTTTTTAAAAGAAGCCATAGCAAACCGTAGTCGAGGATACTGAGGTCAAACCGTTGAATTGATAACGAAGTCCGAGGATAGTCTGTAAGAATGGTCAGAGACATTTCCGTTGGTCAAAAGTCCAGGGATTGTAATCAGAAAGGCTAGTAGCAAGGTAAACCAAGCTAGTGAAGTTCCTCGAGCTGCTGAGCACGGCGGAATGAAGGAACTGGGGCAGAGTGGGACCGCTAGGGGCTATATATATATATATATATATATATATATATATATATATATATATAATGAGGCTATTAAGCCGCTATGAAGAGGCTTCACAAACAGGAAAAAAAATCTTTTAAAGTCTGCAGCTGGAAGCTTGAATTTTGGAATTGAGGCTTTCCTCAAATTGGGGAATAATTAGTGAAGAGTGATTAAAAGCCCAGCTCAGTGAAAGTTAAAAGTGGAGGAGACGGAAGAGATCGGGGAGAAAGGAGAGAAGAGATTTGATGCAGAAGGGGGAAGGAGCTAAAGTGTGGCGTAGACCAACTAATCTTAAATCATCAGACCAATTACTTCGGCATGTTGAACGTTTACAGAGAGGGAAGCTCATTTTGAACTTGAATCAGAAATGATCCAAAGTCCAAAAAAAGTAGCCCCCCTTTAAAGGATATATAGGAATCCAAACAGCCTGCAGCCATCTTGAGGCAAGAGGAGGGAGAGAAGGGGGAAGCTGGAAAGAAAATGGAAATAAAAGTGATGGATTGTGAAGATATTATGACGAAATTTACAGAAATGATGGAAAAACAAAGGGAGAAAGAAAAACAAGTTTTTTTGGAGGCAACAAAAGAGGAGAGAGAAGCTATGACAAAGCAATTTCAACAACAGATGGAACTGGAAAGGAAAAGTTCAGATGGAAAATTCAGGGATCTACAGGAAAGCATTAAACAAATTCAACAGGATGTACAAATATTAAAAGTGGACAATAAAGAATGTAAAACTGCCCATGAAGCACATCAGAAGGAAATACATAGTAATAAAAATAAAATTACTGAAATAGAAAAAAGATTGGTCTATTTACAAGATTATCAAAGATCAAACTTTGTTATTAAATATATACCAGAAACTGGAAAGGGAGATAGAAGAACCGATTTGAAAACGGAAATATTAAAATGGCTACAACAGATCTCCCCATCTCTTAATTGGACTGAAGATGACATAGAGAGAATTCATCGTATCCCCTCAGGAAAAAACAGGATAATCCCGAGGGATGTCACTGTGAGAGTGACTAATTATACTAATAAGGAGGGACTGCTGAACATGATGAGAAAAAATCCAGAGAAATTAAGATTTGGAGAAACTAAAGTGGAAATATATAATGATTACTGTCCATAGACGAAAATATGGAGAACATCGATGAAGCCATGTACTGTTGTGTTGTTGAAGGCTGGGATTAATTACACATGGTGACACTCGCTGTCCTTAAAAATTCAATGGGCAGGAAGAAGATATAGGATCGACTCTGTGGAGCAAGGATTGCAGTTATTGGAAGAACTGGGGATAAATAAAGAAGAAGGAAAAAAACCTGGAGGATCTGAGAAAACGTCTGGAAGAAAAGGAGCTGGAGAGAGCAGGAGAACACCTGGAAGAGTTGGAGAAGAAGTGATGGTTGCAGCGACTGGAGGAGAAGAAAGCTTGGGAGCAGTTGGAGGAGCCGGAATTGTGTAGATGGAAGATAGAACTACTACAATCAAATAAAAAATTAAGTTTTATATTTATGAGCACTTGGGGGGAGGGCAGTTTTGGGCCTATGGATGTCTTCGCCACCCCTCCCCACGAGGGTAGCCTTGGCAGCCGAGGCTAGGGCAAAATGCTCTAGTGAATGGAAGTGGGGAGGTAAAATGGATATGGGGAGGGAGGGGGGAAGGAAAGGGGGAATCGGGGATGGTATTTGGGTATGGGGAGCATTAATTGGAGCCATTAGAAATAGAAACAAATTGGGTTATGCCAAATAAGGTGAAAATTGTAACATTAAACACCAAAGGTCTTGGTTTGCCGGTCAAACGAAGAAGGATTGAAGCTTTATTAAGAAAATCCGCAGCAGATTTGATCTTTTTACAAGAAACACATCAACATAAGGATGGACAAAATGAATTGAAATTGAATTGGGCAAGGGATTATGAGAAAGCATTTGGAAGTTCTAAATCAAGGGGGGTAGCTATAATAATTGAAAAAAATGTAATTTTTTAATAAAAAAGGTATTAAAAGATGTTTATGGAAGATACATAATAATACAGGGGGAATTAAGGGAGGATAAATATGTATTGGCAAATGTATATGCCCCAAATGAAAAACAGGAAGAATTTTATGAGAAAGTATTAAGAAAAGTGGAAAAGCTACAAGAACAATATGTGGTATTGGCAGGTGATTTTAATATGTAAACGGATAGGATAAAAGATAAATCTAATCCCTCAGTAAAGGATAGATATAAAAATATAACAAATTTAAATAAAATAATGAGCAAAAGGGAATTTAAAGATGTATGAAGATTAGTACAAGGAGATGAAGCAAAATACACGTATTAATCTGCTGTACATAAAACGTATACAAGAATAGACTATATTTTTGTATCAAAAAACATGACAAAGTATTAAATTCGGAAACATCAAATATAAAGGTATTGGACCATGCCTTGGTGAATAGTATTGGAAAATAGATATATAGTTAATAGAGCTAAACAGATATATGTAGAATTAAGGGCAAAAAAAGGGAAGAAATGGATAAGATGGAAATAAATGAGGTACAAGAAAATTTGATCTATTTAAGAAGAGAATTTTTTGAATATAGTAATAGAAATTCAAAAATGTTGGCCAGGTCCACACAGAAGAAGAAAATGGAAAGTATGATAAATACGGTTAGAGATAAATCTGATAAAATATGTAGATTGATGAAAGAAAAATTAAAAAATTTTGAAGAATTTTAAAAGGAATTATATCAGGCAGGAGAAAATCATTTGGATAAAACAGAGAAATATGTGGAAGAAAATTGGGGGCAAAAATTAAAGGAAGAAGATAAAAAGTTACTGAACAACCCATCGAGAAGGTAGAGATAGTGGAGGTAATAAAGAAAATGAAAAATGGGAAAGCTCCGGGGATGGATGGATTGGGACCAGAATATTATAAAGTGTTTGAAAGGATGTTAATCCCAAAATTGTTAGAATTATATAATGGAATAATGAATGGGGAGAAGGTACCAGCATCATGGCACCAATCATTAGTAATCTTAATACCAAAGGCAGATAAAGATTTAACTGACCCAGGGTCATATAGACACATATCATTAATAAATCAAGATGCAAAGATTTTATCAGCAATAATAGCAAATAGATTGAATAAATGTATGTATAAATATATAGGAAAGGATCAATGTGGATTTGTAAAAGGAAGACAAATGTCCAATTTAGTAGGTAGAGTCTTGAATAAAATACATGTAATGGAGAAAAAAAAATAAGGGCAGGGATTTTGGCATTAGACATATTTAAAGCATTTGATTGTGTGGAATGGCCAACATTAAAAATAATTATGAAAAGATTTGGAATAGGGGATAGAATAAGAGGATTAATAGACCAATTATATCTTGATAATTCAGTACATTAAAAATAATTATGAAAAGATTTGGAATAGGGGATAGAATAAGAGGATTAATAGACCAATTATATCTTGATAATTCAGTACATTAAAAATAATTATGAAAAGATTTGGAATAGGGGATAGAATAAGAGGATTAATAGACCAATTATATCTTGATAATTCAGTACAAGTAATGGTAAATGATGGGATAACAAGCGAAATAAGAGTGACAAGAGGTACAAGACAAGGGTGCCCACTATCACCAATATTATTTGCAATAGTCATAGAGTTATTACCAAATGTTATAAGAAATGATAATAGTTTAGAAGGAATAGGATTTAAACAAAAGCATAAAATTAGTTTATTTGCCGATGATACACTATTAACTATTAAAAATTTAGAGGATAGATTGGGAAAAATAAAAGAACATTTAAAGATATTTGGAGAAATGACAGGGTTACAAATTAATTGGAATAAATCAGAAATGATATTTAATTATACAAAAAAAGAGGAATCTGAGTTTCTAAAACAAAAAAGTTTAGCGATAAGATTAAGAAGCAATATAAAATATTTAGGAATAAATATAACGAAAGACTTAAAGGAAATGGAAGATAAGAATTTGGTAGTGTTAAGGAAAGAAGTGGAGAAAAAATTGGAAGAATATAAAAAAAATCAAATTATCCTGGTTTGGAAGAATAGCATTAATTAAGATGAAAATATTACCAAAATTAATTTTTTTATTTAGAATGATACCATTAAAAGTGTCGGAAACTGAACTGAATAAATGGTAACAGCTAATAAATACATTCTGTAATGGAGGGAAAAGAACAAGATTAAATAAACAATTTTGGTATAAAATACAAAGAGAGGGAGGGTTAGGCATTCCCAATATAAGAGGATATTACGAGGCTAACCAATTGAGATATGTGTTAGAAGGTATGTTGGGTGGGATAGATTTAGAATGGTTAGAAGTAGATATAGAGGAAGTAGATATGAGAGTATGGAATATCTTTTTAAAGGACTTTATAAAGAAAGAAATAAAAATTATTGGAAATCCACTTATGAAAAATATAACAGAAATATGGTATAAACATAAAAAAGAATTAATGAACGAAGACTCAATAATAACACCAATAATAATGGAAAAGAAATTCCGAAAGAATTTGAGAGGATTGTTAGATAAAGAGCTAAAGGAAAGGAAAATAGACAGAATAGAAGATTGGATAGATGTAAGAATAGAGAAAGGAAATATAAAAGAAAAACTTATGGGAATAAAAGTTTCATGGTTTCACTATATACAAATAGAACAATGGATTAAAAATTGGAGGAAAAGGAATGTAGAAAAGAAAAAGTATACGCAATTTGAACAAATAGTTCAGAAAGGAAGAGAAATTGAAGAAAATGAGAATATAAAAGGAACTACTAGTAAAATTTATAATATGTTGATGGAGAATAAAGGAGGAAAAATAAAAATAAATACTTTAAAGGGATTATGGGAAGAAGAATTAGGATGTAAAATAAATGACAAGGAATAGAATGGAACAAAGACACTTAAAAAATTTATCGGTTCGGATAAAAGAAAATTATTATAAGTTGATTTGGAAATGGTACCTGACTCCAGTGAGATTACATAATATTAATAAAAATAACTCAAAAAATTGTTGGAGAGGCTGTCAAGAAGTCGGGTCATATACCCATATGTGGTGGCAATGTAAATATGTACAAAATTTTGGGGAAAAGTGCTATTAGAAATAGAAAATGTTATGAATATAAAAATAGATAGAAGACCGAATATAGTTTTGTTATCATTATATAACTCAGAGAAATGGAAAAAAGAAGAAAAAGATTTGGTAACAAATTTGCTTACAGCAGCGAGATTAATAATAGCAAGGTGTTGGAAAACGAAAATGGATGTAGAAGTAGAGGATTGGTACAAAGAGGTATGGAGATTAGCTATTAATGATAAATTGACATGTAAACTGAAAGTAAAGAAAGAATTATGGAAAAGAAATGACTTTGAGGGTATTTGGAAAGAATTTGTCGAGAAAGTATTGAGAAAAGGAGATGGAAGATTATCTCCAGAAGACGAACTGAAATTTTGGATGGAATATAAGGATGGAAATGGCTCCGGGGAAGGAGCACTGAGGGGTATATAAAATAATGTGTCAAAAAGGTAATAGAATGTAGGGATGTATTTGTTTATGGAAATAAATAAATAAAAAGCCTTATATGGCTTGGGCCCAGGTTACTTGCGGGACCGCATCTCCCTATATAATCCGCCCTGCACTCTGAGAAAATCAGGAAAGAATTTAATGGAAACAACGTCTACTAAATATGTGTCAACCTTGCAAAGGGCCTTTACTACAGTGGCTCCGAGATTGTGGAACAGCCTCCCAGAGGAGATTCGCTTGATAACCTCCCTGGAGTCATTCAGAAAGGCAGTTAAAACGGAACTTTTCTGTCGAGCATACCCCCGATATGACATGACCAAGAACTTTCTGCCGCCTTATGTCTATTGAATTTATTAATTGTTTAATTATTGATGCTTTTAATCAATTAATGGTTTTAATGGTTTACATGTGTATGAATTGTATGGTATGTTTTGTATAATTTCAAGTAGTCTATAACCCCACTTCGATCCATTGGGAGAGGCGGGGAAACATAAATAAATTTATTATTATTATTATTATTATTTACAGTTTTGCATAAAAGCTGGCAAAACCATGTCCTGATTCAGGTGAAAGGAAGACACAACCATTGGAAAAAGGAGATGCTGGGATGGAGGGCAACATTGTTTCTTGAAAACATAGGAAAAGCAGATAAACTGTTAGCACATAGAGCTCCCCAGCCCTCCTTGCCCTCCAAGTGACAGCAATGAGGAAGGTTGTCTTCCAGGTAAGCAATCTGAGATCAAATGCTGCCATGGGTTAAAAAGGTGTCCAGCATAACTGCAACAATATGAATTCTAAACTCCATGCTGAAGTCAACCAGAGGATGCAGATTTCTGTACCGCTCCAGAAACTTGTTCACCAGCAGGTCCAGGAAACAGTAAGCACAACTGATCAGCTGGAATTGGGAGAAGATGGATGCAAGGTAACATTTGAACAAGGATAGGCCCAAATCCAAATAAGACAGGAGGAATTCAAGTATATGCTGAATTCGAGCTCGGGATAGAAAGGGCCATTTTGACAGAAAAAACCCAACACAAACTTGTTCCACTTATAGGAATATGATCTCTGCATTAAAGGCATGAGAGCAACCCCAATAACACCCTGGATTTGATCAGGCAGTGTTACAAAGGGTAAATCCTCCATGCAAAACAAAACCAGCTTCATTTATATACTACTTCATACTGAACTAAGTATCTAAGTGGTTTACTACTGTAAGCTAATAGCCCCCAACAATCAGGGTACTCATTTTAGTGATCTCGGAAGGATGCAAGCCTGAGTTAAGCTTGTGCCCTTTTGCTGGTATTGCACTTGCAACTTTATGGTTTTGAGTGAGTGGCTGCAGTACAGGAATTTAACCACTGTGTCACCAGGACAATTACAAAGTTTTGACATCTGGATGAAGAACCTGTCCATCGTGGAAGGTGACCACGTTCAGATGGAGAGAAAGATGGAGGTATGTTTGTTGAGCAAGATGGAGGAGGGAATGAATAATGGTTGTCTAGCCTCCATGGTGTTACCAGAATGGCATTCCAATTGGTCTGTCTGAAGCTTGGATATCACCCTAGTGACAAATAGGTAGGGTGGCAACGTGTACATCAGGGGTCCATTCCAAATGAAGAGGAAGGCATTCCTTCGTGATCCATTCTGGTGAGTTCTGAGCAGCACTGGCAACACTGCTTGTTCAATGAACTTTCAAAGAGATCGATCTCTGGAGTACCCTGCTGGTGGAAGCCTCAGAGAAGAGTACTGTGATGGAGCATCTATTGGTGGCAGGTATCAGACAACCTGCTTAGTTCTTCTACCAGAATGTTTTCTTCTCCTAACAAATGGATTGTATGGAGGGAAATCTTTTTCAAAACACATCAGTCCCAGATCCTTGAGGATGAAGACACCTTGCTTTCTGAGAAACACCTGTGATGGTATTTGTGCTTTCTACCCTACTTGGGAGAGGGCACAGTAAGAAGCTTGCTGAATAGGCCAAAATATTCATTCTGAGAAGGTGTTCTGCTGACAACAGCTATTTCCAAGAATTTGGCCTGAAACGCCAAAGAATGGTCTTAATTTGGGATTCTAACTGACTAAGAGATCTCATGATTCTAGGCACCTATATGGCCACAGAAGGTTTGTCAGAACCTCAAAACTGTCTTGTCCTCCTTAACAGTGGAGAAGGAAAAGGAAGATTCTCATCTTTTAAAAAACGAAACAACCATTGCTTACTAGAGTGCAGTAGTTTTATAGATCCAGGTGGAGAAAAAACCTGAATTATTTTAATCAGAACTATGGCTAACACATGTTAGGAACATATCCTTCAGTCCCTTTGGAGAAATGGGATGCCAGCTGGTGATGTCGCTGGCTTGATTAGCAGAGGCTTTTTGCTGTGGTGGCTGACGTTGGTTGCAGGTGGCAGCACCTGGGGCATGGAGTGGAGATACAGTGCTTGGTTCCCAGCAGCAAAATGGAGTTGTAGACTTGCTATGCTGAAGATGGCCCCTGTGGCTCAAAGATCTTCTTCCCCTCCACTTCCCCACAAATAAATCCCTACCTACTTTAGAAATGATGGTGAGTGCAGAGAGAAGAGGAAGGCAACGATAGACTGAAAAAGGAAGATTTTTTAAATAGCCACTGATGCAGAGACCATTCCAGAGCAAAAGAAAGACCATAAGCTACTCGCAAAGACAAAGTCAAAAAAGCGGAGGCTTTCTCCTCCACTGCTGGAACCCCAGAAGGTATTCATGATCTCCAGCAAGAGGAGTTAAGCCTTTGTTATTGGGTCTACACCTCCATTGATTGAGAATTTAATCATCACTGTCTACACAGGGAAAAAAACCCCTGAGCATTTAACTCCCCAAATGTAATGTAATGAATACCACATAGCATTACCTGCTGCTGACTGAGATACATAGACTTGTTGACTCTGTTGTTGCTGGGCGATTAGCGATGGCATACAACTTAGTTGGGAAAAATGACCAGTAGATGCCAAAGTACTTGTCTGTAATTGTTGTGGCTTCACTTTGCAGATATTAGGTGGGTCAGAGGTCGTGGTGGTTTTTGTGCTCAGTGAAGAGGTGGTATACGTTCCAACTCCTAAAATTACAACAAGAAAACCAACTATTAAACATTTCATGAAGTAGACTTAGTCTATGAAAGCTTAAGCTACCAATTTTTCTCTCTCAATTAATCTCAAAGATGCTATAGGATCTCTATGCATACTGATTCAGACTAACATGGGAACGTATTTGAATTATTCAACAGTTAGTGAAAGCAGTACATTTCAGTAGATAAAGTTAAATGTGCAATGTACATTAATTACCATACAGTATATAATCCACTATAAATCGATCTTATGTATAAGTTGAGGGTAGTTTTTGGAGCCAAAATTATGAATTTTGATATGATCATTTTGGATCATAAGTCAAGTGTAAAACCTAGGGGCATGTACAAAGAGTGTAAACGACAAAGCAAAGGTAAACAATGCCAAAGAACTTACAAATTACTGTTAGGCATAACTGTTTTGCACACCCTAAAGGCAGAATGGATGCAAAGAGAACTACACTTGCTATTTTCCTACCCAGGCATTCCAAAAGTCCAGGAGAGGCACCATGATGGAGAATCCAGAGGGGGCCCGTGATTCTTTTAGGTTCTCCTGGGAAGGACTAAGCTCTTGCCTTTCACCACTTGACTTTTTAAAAAACAAAAACAAAAAAGTCCCTTTCTCTGAGTCAAACGGTGAAGGGCAAGAGCTACTGGATACATCAAATAGCAATATTTATGGATATAAAAATCAAGAAGAAGTTTTGGACAAGGATAGAAAGACAGTAGATTGATATTTACTGGATTTCTGGGAAGGGATTTCCAGTTGGCAAAGATTTTTGATTTCCAACAATAATAGTAATAGTAATAGCAACAACAAAACAGGCACACATCTGTTAACAAAACTTCTGAGAAAGAAGCTCCTTTTTACAAAAACTTTTTACACCCACCCAGGTCCCCTTTCCTCCATCTAGCTGGATTTTTTTTAAAGTTGCATTAGCACTGGGAAGATAGTGAAAGGCTGGAGAAGCAGATTTCAGCATCGTGTTGCAGCAGCGTGTTTGCAGTAAACAATGTAAAAAACAAAGCTTGAGCTGAGAAAGACATGGATTCTACTTCATTTGATCCAGCTGTACCTATGTGTGTCGCCCTGCAACATAACATCTGCCTGCAGGATCCCTTAAAGAATATGCGTCAACAGCAAAAAGGACAGAAAAAGGGATCACAGGTTAGTTTGCATCACCAGCTACCCGTCAAGCATGTTAAATACACGTCTGTAAGTTCAGACAAAATGAAAATCATAAGAAAAGTGGAGACTAGTGAAAGAAAGTCATCCCTTGATGCATTTCGGAAAAAGTCTTCAAGTGGTTTCTACAAGGTTCAAAATGTTTTTGTTTATTTATGTAAGGCTCACCTAACCTGGTTGTTTCATTTCACATAAACATGTGTGAAATTTGATGAAATACGTTGAACTGCTCTTCTTTTTTGTGGTGAACTTATCCTTATTCTTTCCATATTATTCTGCCTCTGGCATCAAAGTAATAATGTTCAGGAAATACCTATTTGTAGTTATAGCTGTAGCAGTAACACAATTCTTACTCCCTATGCCCCTAAATAGTACTATTTAGATGGAATAGCTGAAGTAATCAGGAGTGTACTTTTGTTTCGAAGGACTGTGCTCAATTCAGTCCTGCTATCAGACTAAATTCCTCAATTCATAATGCTTTAATTTTAAATGTAGATCTTTTGGACTAGTTTTTGACTGGTAAATTTCAGGGCTATAGTACAAAATAAAGTAGTTCCTGCTAGCCAGAGGCCTGCCCACTCCGAGAATCATAGAGTTGGAAGAGACCACAAGGGCCATCCAATCCAACCCCCTGCCACGCAGGAAATCTCAATCAAAACATACCCGACAGATGACCATCCAGCCTCTGTTTAAAGACTACCAGGGAGGGAGACTCCACCACACTCCGAGGGAGTGTGTTCCACTGTTGAACAGCCTTTAACAACAACAACAATAGGATTTATTTATATGCCACTCAATCACTGGGAATCCGGGTGGCTTACAACAGAGGGGATAATAGACAGTTCCCCGCCCTCAGACTTACAATCTAAAAGACAGGACACAAAAGGAGAAGGGAATGGTGAGGGGGGGAGGGGATCAGGTCCAGCATTCTTCTCTCCCTCTGAGGCCTGGACCAAGGCAGATGGACCGGAGGGAGGTGTGAGAACTGGAATCTTCTGACCAATGATCCACAACCAACTTATTGCAAAAACAAGAAAGTTTATTGTAAGATGCACAGCAGAAGTAACCACAAGCACTTCTTTGCAGAATATGAAGGCTCAGGGGAAAATTCCCACTTTAAAACCAACCCCTCCTTCCCCACCCAGAAGGCTTCTACACCACACCCATGACTCAATCACCACATCAACCAGCCACCTTAACCTTGAAGAACCGTTACATTTTATTCCACTCTCCTTATCAGGGCCCCATCACCAAGCCAAACCTCACCCTTAATAGTCCACCTCATTTTCCCAACCCCCAACACTATGCCATGTCTCAACACACAGAACTATCTAGATCAATATATATATTAAACATAAAACAGTGATCATATATAAGCTGAATACATGAAGTGAATATTAAATAACTGGATATGTCTAATATTATACTTGATCTTAACTGGTTCTGACAGGAGGGCTCTTCTTCTTCAGGCTAGCCCTGATGGAGCTGGGCCAGCCTATTCTCTCCCTCACAGGCTGAAGGATGAGTTATGGAGGGAGGGCGCTCTATCTTCAGGCTAGCCCTGATGGAGCTGGGCCAGCCTATTCTCTCTATTTACTGTCAGGAAGTTCCTCTTAATGTTGAGCTTGCATCCATTGTTCCGCGTTCTAGTCTCTGGAGCAGCAGAAAACAAGCTTGCTCCCTCCTCAATATGACATCCCTTCAAATATTTAAACAGGGCTATCATATCACCTCTTAACCTTCTCTTCTCCAGGCTAATCATACCTAGCTCCCTAAGTCATTCCTCATAGGACATGGTTTCCAGAGCCTTCACAATTTTAGTTGCCCTCCTTTGGATATACTTCAGTTTTTTAAACATCCTTTTTGAACTGTGGTGCCCAGAACTGGACACAGTATTCCAGGTGGGGCCTGACCAAAGCAGAATAGAGTGGCACTATTACTTCTCTTGATCTAGACACTATACGTCTATTGATGCAGCCTAAAATTGCATTGGTCTTTTTAGCTGCCGCATCACACTGTTAACTCATGTTCAACTTGTGGTCTACTTGGACTCCTAGATCCCTTTCACATGTAGTCTTGTTCAGCCAGGTGTCCCCCATCCTATATTTGTGCATTTCATTTTTCCACCCTAAGTGTAGTATCTTACATTTGTGGTTTGGGACATATGGAAGAGATCCATTCATATATTGTCACTGTAGTTTTCAGGGTTGCATTTCCTACAAATGACACTGTTCTGCTTCAGCTGAAGACAATTTTAAGACACCTTTCCACACTAAATCCTCAAGACAGCATACAAATATAGATTACAAAAGTGATATCATTCCATGAAAACTCTTAACACCATACATAACTATTTAGAATATAAAATAGCCCGCATAAAATTATTTCAAACCATAAAAATATCAATATATATCAATAGCACATCCAATATCCGTTCATCTGTTAAAATCACATCCGTTAAAAGCAATCTGGAAGATAGATTTTCAATGTCTTTTTGAAAACAAAGACTGTAGGACCACTGTAAAGTGGAAGGCTTTCATGGCCGGCATCCACAGTTTTTTGTGGGTTTTTCGGGCTATGTGGCCATGTTCCAGAAAAGTTTCTTCCTGACGTTTTGCCAGCATCTGTGGCTGGCATCTTCAGAGAATGGACCACTTCAGAGTAGGACCATTCTTTAAATGAAAACGTATTCAGGGGTAGCTTTCTTGGCCAATGAGCAAAATAAACACATTCCAAAATCCACAATACAACAATATGTTTATTAGACCAACTAAAAAGCATAAAATAAATCAAGCAAGCTTTCAAAGCTCCACTGGCTTTGTCATCAGGCAAAGGTGTTAAAAATCATACAGAGGGAGGGGGAAAAAAGAAGGTATTGGTGTCACATGCCTATGTTTTGTTTTAAGATGCTGCTTCTGTTGTTAAGATGATTTGGAGGGATGCTAATTCAGACTGTGGTCACCTTTTCTGTTGCTAATGGAGTTGAATTTTTATTGCCTAGATTTTATGGCTCTTGATTTCCCAAAGTGACCTCTGTCTCCATTGATATCCTTCCAGCATACCTTAACTGACAACAAAAGAAACATCTTAAGGCAAAATGTAGGCTTGTGACGCTAACATTATCATTTTTTCTTCTCCTGTATGATTTTTAACACATTTGCCTGATAAAAAAGCCAGAGGAGATGCAAAAGGTTGCATGATGTTTTTCATGTTTTTTAGTTCGCTCAATAAACATATTGCTGTTTTGTTGATTTTGGAATTTGTTGTTTTTTAAATGAACATTCCTTAACACAAATGAGTGACCTCCAATGCTGATTGTAGGACAGTGTCAGGTTCATACTAGTACAGTCAACTCTACCTGGTCCCAAACAATTCAGAACTAAGACAGGCAGTCTGATGAAATCAAAATATTTTGGACTTGTGCTTCCACTAGCTATAGGCAGAAATAGGAAGTGGTTGGGACCAGATTATCTACCACTGGTTCAGGACATTATAAACCTAAAACTAGAAATGGTCTCAGGAACACAATGTTGACCTGTGCAATTGGAACAGAAACTGATCACCTAGCTCAGCAAGAATCTGAGCAATAAACATCATTCTGTACAAGCTTAAATGTTGAAAGTCATCTGTAAAGGCAGTCCAACATTGACTGCATTACTATTTGGGATTAAACCAGTGCATACATAATTGAATCTAAGTCAACTTTCACTATATGGGATTCATGGTAGATATTCCAACATAGACAAGTATAAGGCATTCCTATCACCACTATCTATGTCTTCCACAGATACTGCCAAGCCCAAGAGAACTGTGAACTTGGTACTTTAGAGGGAATGCAACCTGATCTAGAATCAGATGCACTCAAATCCAGTTTACTTATTTTGCTACACACAGAAATTCCAACTTGTCTCGATGAGGTTTCAGCATGTTTGCCCTTTTGTATCCCCAAACCACTTCCAGACAGCTCTTCTCAAGAATTCCACAGCTTCCTGGGATTCAAAATAAAAGGTAGAACTGCGTGGTTAAGAACCAAGTCATACTTCTATGTGCATCCGAGAGAATAGGTGCCTATTTTGGCAGGTAAAAAATCTCTGAATTGTACACATAGAGGCAGGAGGATGATTGGTAAGAAATTTAAGTACTTTAAGTATGCATCCAATTTTAACCCAGAAAAAAAGCATAGTAATTGTCTCATCCAATTAAAACTTAGAAAAACATTAACTTTCTGTAAGTAACTGGCACAAAATGGTTCTGACCTTTTAAAGTCCTCTTACAGCCTCTTCCAATAGCATTTATTGTAAGCAGTAAAACTCTAACAAAATATACTGAGTAATGAAAAAAAAATGACTAGAGGTTTTCAGTTGCCATGGTTTACGCAATTCTTATACTTCTTGTAAACCAAATTAAGACTTTGGTCTATATTCTTTTTTTAATCATATTGAATTGACTCATGAGCTAAATAGAAGAACAAGGAAGCTTGAGAACATGATGATATACAGTAAAAGGAACAAGCAACTTTCAGGGCAGTCAGGAAGTTTATACCTGACAATGATGTTGTAGGTGTAACTGAAGCCACAGGAATAGAAGGCATTGGTGCACTTGAAAAAGAACTGTATGCACCACTGGTTGGTCCACTGCTGTTACTGCTGTCCCCACCTCCACTTCCACTACTATTGCCACCAGTAACAGGAGATGCTGCTGAGGTCACTGCTGAATTCTTCTCTGTCACATTTGGTGAATTCTCCCATGCTTTGCGAGCAGATTCCATCTGTTCAAAAAGATAAATTTATTTATTTTGAGATCTTATCTGCAGACTGTCTTATGTTACCACTTTAAATAATACTGAAGAGCACCCATATTCCTCCAATGAGCTGCCAGGAGAAATAAATTACAGTAAAACATTCAAGATAGAACAGTTTAATGCTTTTGACACAGGACAGGAGAAAAGACACAAGCAGTGATTAAAATCAAGTGGGTTAGATTCAATATATTTAATAATTAGTTCATCAAGAACATTAGAAACGTATCCCACACATTAAAATTATCTACATGACACAATCAAGTACTTCTTTCAGTTTCAACTTTGAAACTATTACCATGCAATTTCAACTGGGTCAAAAGTAGCACTGTTGGGAGATTTATCATGCAGAGAAAAAAACATTTGCTTTGGATATCATATTTATTGCTTTTAAACTGTACAGTAGCAAAAAACCTTAGGTTTGGGTTTTTAGACATGCAGTGCTGTAAAAGAAACACTATGCTGACCAGATGATCAACTATGTGTAATTTTCATAAGTGCTGATAACACTGCACATGTTAGTGCTGAGTTGAAGACTATTTGTCTTGATTCCCTATTGAATCAACTGCTTCAGTTCTCATGATCAGCAAAGTGAAGTGTTTTCTGCAGGGATCCAAAAGCAGTCAACTGTAAGGTATAGATTTTAAATGATAAAGTAATGATAAGGAGTTAAGGTACACATTTTTAAATGATACATTATTTTATTAATTTGAGAACCACAGCTTTGATGTTTATCATGATACAGCTTTCAGTGAGTGAACAACACATCTGTCAGAGTTTGTGATACTTTGTTGTCTATGCTACAAAGAATTTTTTTGCACACCTTACTATGATTAATAAGATACATTTGCTATGTATCTATGAGTTTAAAACCATCACTGAATATTTGAATGGAATTGTTTGCCGCTATAATACCTAGTGCAAACTAGTCCAATCTTTCTGGAACTGCTGCCAGACAAAATCATTTTTTTGTTTGTTTGTTTCTGAAGCATATTTCAGGTTATAAAACAGTGTGTTAAAGACTTTGTTCCTCTATTAAATCTAACATAAAATTGCTCCTTTAGATGTAAAATATCCAAGATATTGCACAAAAGGGACAATATCTACATTTCAGAAGCACAAATATTCTTATAACTGAAATACAGAATCATAGAATTGGAAGAGACCACAAGGGCCATCCAATCCAACTCCCAAACAGATAGCCATCCAGCCTCTGTTTAAAGACCTTCAAAGAAAGAGGCTCCACCACTTACCGAAGGAGTGTGTTCCACTGTTGAACAGTTCTTATTAGGCCAATAGCAATAGCAAGTACATATCTATAGCACATATCAGTGCACTAAAGCACTCCCGAGTGGTTTACAATGTGTAAGCTAATTGTCCCCAACAAACTGGGTACTCATTTTAGTGACCTTGAAAGGATGCCAGGCTGAGTCAACCCTGAGCCCCTGGCTGAAGCTGAACTTACAACCTTATGGTTTGTGAGTGAGTGGCTGTCAAGAAGTTTCTCCTAATGGTTGAGGTGAAATCTCTTTTCCTGTAGCTTTCATCCATTTTTGCATGACCTAGTCTCTGAATCAGCAGAAAACAAGCTTGCTCCATCCTGAATACAATATCTCTTTAAAATACTTAAACAGGCCTATCGTATCACCTCTTAACCATTTCTTCTCCAGGCTAAACATACGCAGATCCCTAGGTCTCTCTTCATAAGGCATGGTTTCCAGACCCTTCACCATTTTAGCTGCTCTCCTTTGGACATGCTCCAGCTTGTCAACATCCTTTTTGAATTGTGGTGCCCAGAAATGGACACAGTATTCCAGGAGAGGCCTGACCAAAGCATAATTGTGTGCTAATATTACTTCCCTCCATCTAGACCAATGGCCCCAAAACCTTTTTGAGCTACTGTCTCTCTTCCTCTTTGGAACAACTTCAAGGCTCCTCTGCAGCTCAGCTTTTTTCCAAGGTGAGGGCAAGCCAGAAGAGGAGGAGGGTAAACACTCAGTCCTGAAGGCTCCTCCACCACTGGGCTTTTTCTCCACCACTGGGCTTTTTCCCAGGTGACAAAGAAGGAAGAGGGGTGAATGTTAACCCCTGAAGGCTTCGCCACTACTGGACTTTCCTCCAAGGAGAAGGCTGGGCAGTGGAGGAGGAAGAGGGTGGAACACTTGCCTTGCACTTGCTGCCACTTGGTTTTCTCCTGAGGAGAGCAGAATTACTATTAATAATATTATTTAAAATAATTATTTATTTATTTATTAAAATTTATAAGCAGCCCAAAGAAGTTTTGCCTATTTCAATTCTGGCCCCTACCCACTGCCAAGTTGTGCAGGTCTGGGTGACAACCCAAGTGCCCCCTCCCCACCCATGCATCGTGTCAATTCTGTTTCCTTCTTCAGGAGCTGGAGCTGCTGTCTCCCACTGACATACCAGCCTAATGGTTTGGGAATCTCCCATACTAACAACAGCCATCTGCTTTGGGAGTTAAGAAGAGGAATACTCCCTTGACTCCTCCTGCACCCACTCCCAAAACTGGTTGGCTGTTGTCTCCCATTCTAACAACAGCCTTCTGCTTTAAATAAAGAAGAGGAAGAATCCCAGGATTCCTTCTGCACGCCACTCATGCAGCTGGAGACTCTTGTGTGATCCAGAGACAACAGTTTCAGCAGTTAGGAGGATTAAGGAGGTGTGAAGTTGAAGGATTTCACAGCTGGCATCCATATTTTTTGTGGATTTTGCAGGCTATGTGATCATGTTCTAGAAGAGTTTATTCCTGACATTTCACCAGCATCTGTGGCTGGTATGCCAGCCACAAATGCTGGCGAAACATCAGGAATAAACTCTTCCAGAATATGGCCACATAGCCCGAAAAACCCACAAAAAAAATTAATGAGTTGTTTATGTCATATAATTCTGTGATATAGAGAATTATTAAGGTGCAACGTTAGTACAAAAAATTACTATGGTTTCTGTATGGTCTGGTAGTGAGGAGGTCAATGGAGGGTGGCACCATGAGTTACTGCACCAGGTGACACCAATCCTAGTGATGTCACTGCCTTTCAGCAAAGGCTAGTATGAGCAAGATATCTCTTGGTCACTGCTCCACCAGCTGCTAAGTTATTCTTCCCAAGGTGACCAGTCTGAAAGGGTGAAGCTTCTTCCTGGTAAAGAAGAACTTCCTCATTGGGGCAAACAGGCACAGCCAGGGTATGTAGGAGGTTTACAGAAGCCTCATGTTTTGGACTGGGCATTGGCATGGATGGGGAAAGGGACAGATTTTAACTTACTGGAGCTGCTCCATGACAAGGGAACTACTGAAAGTTCCTCCACACACAGGTCATCAGCATTCTGCCCTGCACCGAAAACTAGAACCAGAGTGTGTCTGCAGAATGGATGGTACCAGATACTACTTGGGATAGACCCATGTTTATTATAGAAGACATGAAGTCCTGTCTGCTCATGACAGAGTTGTCTCTGCATGGATGTTGAAGTCCCCCAGAACAACCAGCTGAGGAGACTCCAACACCAATGCCAAGACTAACTCAGCCAGCTCAGGAAGGGAGACTGTTGAGCAGCGGTGTGGATGGTACACCAGATTAATCTGGCATGATTTTTTTCTGAGAAACTCATGTTGGCTTTTAGTGATCATGGCACTCCTTTCTAGGTGCTTACAGACTGCCTGCTTAATTATCTGCTCTAGAATCTTTTCTGGTATTGATGACAAGCTGACAGAGTAGTAGTTATTTGGGTCCTCTTTTCCCCCGTTTTTGAAGATGGGAACAACAGTCTCCCTTCTCCAGTCTTCTGGGACTTCTCCTTTCTCCATGAATTCTCAAAGATTATTGACAGTGGTTTTGTGATTGCTTCTGTCAGTTAATGCTCTTAAATAAAGTTTATCTGGCCCTGGAGATGCTCACAATGGCATCACTGTTATTTTTCTCCCCCTTAATGTTTACTCAGATGCTGTCAACCTGGCTTCCAGGATCTAAGTAATGGATCTCTTTACAGGTGTAAATATCTTTGACTATGCCTCCTCCCTTCCTGTTAGGCCTATGTCTCTGAAATAGTTTATTACTCTCTATATACCCATTGCAGTCAGACTTCTCTATCAGAAAACTCTGGGAGCACAACAAACTAAAATTCCCAGAATTCCACAGCATTGAGCCACGGAAGTCAAACTAATATCAAAATACATTATTTCTGCAGTGAGGATGCAGCCTATATAAAATGTGCCATTTTATTGAGTATGGAATAAATACAAAGCTCAATTCTTCCTTAAAATACCACTCTGGGTTTCTAATCGGGTGGTTTTATTTAGGAGAGCCAGTGTGGAATAATGGTTTGAGTATTGGACTATGATCCTGGAGACCAGTGTTTGAGTCTGCTCTAGATTATGGAAACCCGCTAGGTGATTTTGGGCAAGTCACACTTTCTCAGGCTCAGAGGAAGGCAAAGGGAACACACCTCTGAACTCATCTTGCCAAGAAAACCCTATGATAGTTTCATTTTAGGGTCGCTGTAAGTCAGAAACGACTTGAAGGCAAACAGTAACAAATCACGCATACATTAAGAACAGAGGAGGTATCAGCAAATACAGTCTAATATTGCCACCCTGGCTTTGCTATGTATTATATCAGCCACCCAAAAAACATTACATATACTCAACACTGCTAGCTCAAACACACACAACTTATACCACAGAAAAGCCTCTGCAACCATCTGCCCATAAGGTGCTCACTCTTATGGGAAGGGAAATCACAACCATCATATATTCTATGCTCTGGGGGCATGAATCACTTGTTTAGCATTTAGTTTAAAAAAGAGGGGATTAAGGTAGTGGATATTTTAATAATTTATTATTCTATTGATATGTGCAGAATGTTGCTTTTAAAATGGCCACTTCTGATTCTCCAATGAAGTCACCAGTAAGATCTCCATTAAGTCCTTCCCCTTCATGCAAGATAATGACCCTTAGAGGGATGTGGTACATACCTTGAGGGTGAGGTCGAAGGTAACGGGAGAAACTGAAGTTAGGCTGGAGCTCTGTTGTAGAGTCTCCCTCCTAGGGAGGGGAAGGGTGTGGGGCAGGGGCACCTGAAAGGCAGGCAACACACATCATATTCTATCTAACTCTGTCACAGAAGCCCCATCAAATGCAAGGCTCAGGCCATACAGCCGAACTAAACACTGTTTCAGAAATTGTAAGTGTTTGAGAGGGATACTCCCACAGAAGAAGGGGGAAAATCTGATACATGCCAGGGCAGGGGAGACCATTTGATTTATGGTCATGAAATATTGTCAATATCCTTTTAGATGTAGTAACAATAAATACATTCAGAAAATTGTGGTTGCCTTAGTCCAAACCTCAGAGAACTATAAAGTGCTGTAACAGCTCTCAAATACTTCATATGCCACAAAAACAGGGGGGGGGGGGAGAGGGGGGGTTATAGGAAGAATAACATGATTGTACTTGACATCTTTCCAGTTTGATTCCAAGTTTTAGAGAAAGAATTTGTATTTGATTAAGAGGCCCTCATTTGATATTCCTGAAGACAAGATGAAATACAACAGCCATGCTGTCTTGTTCCTGGACACTATCAATGTTCTTACAATTAGTCTTACATGATTGGAATGGGAAGAATTTATTTAAATAGAAGTACAGCGCGCCCACATTGTATGCGGGTGTGCTATACGTGGGTTTTCACTTACGCGGAAAGCCGTGTGATGGAAGAGAAAATGGTGCGCACGCCTGTGGCGTATGTACGGCACAGCACCACATACATGAGCCCCATTGTTTTCAATGGGGCTTGAGCATACACAATATTTGTTTCACCAGGGGTGGCAGGGTGGGTCCGGAACGGATCCCCTGGATAAGGGAAGGGCACACTGTAAATGACATTTTCAAAATACATACTTAATTCAAAAAATGTACTACACCAAAGTGAGTAGAACTCAAGAAATTAAGTTAGTTCCAAAAATGAATGTAATCTTCCTCAAACTTTTCAAAATTATGAAGAAAAGAAATGACAAACACAGCTACAAAAACTGTCCCAAAAGTGAGCAAATTCATTTAACTTCTCCAGGTCCATTTAATAACAATCAACCTATCAACTGGACACTTCTTTGTAAGATGCTCCAATACCACTCTCCTCGAGACATCTGCAATGTGCTTAAGCCCGAGATGGAGCAGCAAAAGAAAGGAACCATAAGCATCAGGTTTCCATGTTAAGAGAACACTTTCTGCTATCCGACAGTATTTGCCAATGTGCACTTTCAGTAGTAGCAGGTATATTCACAGAGCCTCTGTAAACTTGCAAAAGAAAAAAAAAGAAGAAAAATACACAATAAAAACATTTTTAATTTAATTCTCACTGAAAATAACATTTGCTTCCAAAAATTCTAGATCACTTCATTTATTTTGCGTGCGCAAATAGCTTCAGAGTTAAGTCTGAAGTTACAGATAATTTTGGGGTCCAAATACTACACTACGGGCTGAGATACCAGGTGGCAAGAAACCATTTATAAATTACTTGTACTTGGTTCCAGACGCCTCCACGGATAGCAAAACACGCAGGACCTTAAATCTGGTGCTTTTCAATGGGAGCGCACTCCTGCTTGCATACCCATTGAAAAATGGTGAGAAAGTATTGCAGCCACAAGATGGAGCAGTTCAGTGAGAGGCCAAAGTAAAGGCACTTACCTTAGATACTCAAGCCTAACAAAATTTGAGGAAACAAAATTTAGTTGAAAAATTTAATTTAATTTGTCAGATGTGAAAGAGAGACAAATGAAAGAAAGTACAGTCAGCCTTCCATATTGACACATTCTTTATCCATGGATTAATCTATCCACAGTTTGAAAATATTCAAAAAAATATATAAATCTCAAAAAGCAAACCTTGATGTTGCCATTTTAGATAAGCCTGTGATTGCTGCAGGGCCCTTGTACAACCAAGGGTATTAAAAGAACTGGCAGAAGCAATCTTAGAACCATTGTCAATAATCTTTGAGAATTCCTGGAGAACAGGAGATGTCTCAGCAGACTGAAAGAGGGCAAATGTTGTTTCTCCCTTTAAATAATTACAGCCCTATCAGACTAACATCAATACTAGGAAAGATTCTAGAGCAGATAATGAAAAAGACAGTCTGTAAGCACTTACAAAGGAATGCTGTGATTACCAAAGGTCAGCATGGGCTTCCTAAAAACAAGTCATGCCCTATAAATCTTCTCTCTCTCTTTTTTTGATAGAGTCACAAGCTTGGTAGGTGCAGGGAATGATGTGGATGTAGTGTATCTTGATTTCAGTAAGGCCTTGGACAAGGTCCCTCATGATATTATTGCAAAAAAGCTAGTTCAGTGGTCCCTTCCCTTATGTGGGGGATCCATTCCAGACTCCCCCTGCGTAAGGGACATTCCGCAGGTGCTCAAGCCCCGTCAAAGATAATACGGCTCGTGCCCGCAGTGGTGTGCAGGCCACTGCTTTTTCTGGCGCATGGTGCCTCTTCTTCCGGCACAGCTTCCAGCATACGCTGGAAGGAGCGTAAGGAGCTCCCGCGTATGACGCAGTCGCACTGTAAAATATGGACATGACAATGCAACTGTTAAATGGATTTGTAATTGGTTGACCAACCAAACCCAAAAGATACTCAACAATGGCTTGTCCTCATGCTGAAAAGAAGAGATTAACGGGGTGCCACAGGGCTTTGTTCTGGCTCCAGTGGTATTCAGTATCCATGATGGGGCAGAGAGCATTCTTACCCAAATTGCAGACAACTCTAAATTAGGATGCGTAAGCTGCCTCAATATAATGTCTAGACAGAGTGAAGTAATAGTGCCATTTCATTCTGCTTTGACCAGACCTCACTTGGAATATTATGTCCAGTTCTGGACACCACCATTCAAGAAGGAAGAGGACAAACTGGGCATGTCCAGAGGAGGGCAACCAAAATGGTGAAAGATCTGGAAACCACGCCCTATGTGCAGTGGTTTAGGGAGCTGGATATATTTAATCTGGAGAAGAGAAGGTTAAGGGGTGACATGATAGCCATGTTTATATATTGGAAGAGATGTTATATTGAGGATGGAGCAAGCTTGTTTTCTGCTGTTCCAGAGACTAGGACAAAGAGCAATAGGTTCACACTAGAGGAAAAAAGAGTCCACCTAAATTTTAGGGAAAACTTCCTGATGGTAAGAATTGTTTGACAGTGGAACATGCTGCCTTGGAGAGCATTGGAGCCTCTTTCTTTGAAGATTTTTAAACAGAGGCTGGATTGTCATCTGTCGGGAGTGGTTTTGATTGTGTATTCCTGTATGGCAGAGGGTTGGACTGTATGGATCTTGTGGACTTTTCCAGTACTATGATTCTATTAAAGTAAGGACATGTGAGAACATATATGTGGACTGCAAAGTATTAGATAACCACTACAGGCTCATATGGTTCTCCCTATCACACTTGTATATTCTTTGTCTCTCCTTTCCAGAGTCTGAAAGAATAGCTTGCCATGTCAGGTCATCCATCTATCCATCCAATGTAAACTTCAAACCACATTTTCAATTTCTTGTTTGGAGGAAAATCCAACAATTAGTCCCAACCAAATCCACTGGATCAATTAACTGGAACTAACAATTCGATCCAGGTCTGTGCTTACTACAAATAACCCTGACCCTTAACCTTCTGTAGACTAAACACACCGAGTTCCCTAAATCTCTCCTCATACGACATGGTTCCCAGAGCCTTCACAATTTTAGTTGTTCTCTTTGGGACACACTCTAGCTTGTCAACATCCTTTCTGAACTGTGGTGCCCAGAAGTGGACACTGTATTCCAGGCGAAGACTGACCAAAGCAGAACAGAGTGCCACTATTACTTCCCTTGATCTAGACACTATACTTCTATTGATGCAGCCTAGATTCACATTGGCCCTTTTAGCTGCCGCATCACACTGTTAACTCATGTTCAACTTGTAGTCTACTAGGACTCCTAGATCCCTTTCACACATAGGGCCCGAACAGACAGGCCAAAATAAAACTGCTTCGAGTCACTTTGGAAATATGCTGTTTAAATGATGCATGCGTTCTAAGGGGCTGGAAGCCGTGCCAAAGCCATGCTCCAGTCCTAAGGACCGGAGCGCAGCTTGCCACAGCTTCCGGCATCTTAGGATGCATGTATCATCTTTCAAATAGCATTCCTCCAAAGTGACCCGAAGCAGCTTTATTTTGGCCTGTCTGTTCGGGCCCATAGTCTTATTAAGCCCAGTGTCCCCTATCCTATATCTATGCATTTCATTTTTCTGCCCTAAATGCAGTACCTTACATTTCTCTGTGTTGAACTTCATTTTCAATAGGACTGAATATGAGATGCACTAACTGCAAAATTATTCCCTGTGGATGTAGTTATCCTACTTTTAAATACTTGGCTTCTATGCCTGATGGATTTCCACCCCAAACCATTCATTACATGGCAGACTGGCAATCTGGATACAGATTTATCTGTAATATGTAATTAGAGTTGAATGGTGTTTTGAATAGAATAATGTAGAAATTCCCTGGTGGGTGATGGGAAACCACCTGATTGAATGTTTCCCCATCTAAAAATGTCTGTATATATCAGAAAGTATCAACTGATCCAACAATAGACTCCTATACTAAAATGAGAATTTTATGCCACCTGAAGCTTTCAATCTCCCAGAGTACAATCTTTTAAATTATTAGGTAAAGCCCTCCCCCCTTTTCAAATTTTGGCATCCAATTCATTTTTTAAAACTAGTGCATTACTTAATATATTGAGCTTCGTTAACTTAAAACCATCTACTGTATATACTCATGTATAAGTCGATCCCATGTATAAGTCGAGGGCAGTTTTTGGATCCAAAATCATGGATTTTGACATGATCCATGGATAAGTCGAGGGTCAAACACTGGAGGATGTTACAAAAGATCTAAAGGGGGAAACAAAACACTACTTCCCTCTCTATATTTCCCTCTCTGGACATCTCCCAAGCATCAGTCTTAGCATGGAAAAGGGGAAACAAACCTTGGCGCGCGCGCGCGCGCGCGCGCACACACACACACACACACACTCTTCCCCTTACAAAAAAGGAGGACAGACCCCACACTTTCTCTGCCTTTCATCCCAGGACTCTCAAGGCTCATAGCTTGCAAAAAAGGAGGACAGACCCCACTCTTTCTCTGCCTTTCATCCCAGGACTCCCAAGGCTCATAGCTTGCAAAAAAGGAGGACAGACCCCACTCTTTCTCTGCTCTCCACCCCAAGGACTCCCAAGGATCAGGGCTTGAAAAAAAGAAAGACAGACCCCACTCTTTCTTTGCTTTCCACCCCAAGGATCCCCAAGGATCAGGGCTTGCAAAAAAGGAGGACAGACCCCACTCTTTCTCTGCTCTCCACCCCAAGGATCAGGGCTTGCAAAAAAGGAGGACAGACCTTTCTTTCTCTTTGCCTTTCAACCCCAGGATTTCCAGGCAAAATGGGGGGACAAGCCAGGACATACAATGTGTTTGTGTCCTTTGACTCAGCAGCAGCTTGTTAGCTCTGGCTGCGCAGGAAGGCTGAGAGGGAAAACAAAGACACACACACAGAGCGAGAGAGGAGGAGAATGCGTGCCGGGGCTTCAAACAGGGAGCCATTACAAGGCTACAGAGGAAGGTGTGCACTTATTATTTCAGGAAATTTATAAGCATAAACTCATTGCCCCATCTATAAGTCTACCAACGATTTTGGAGTCCATTTGGGGACACAAATTTTTCAACTTATAGTCGAGTATATACGGTAAGTTATCTTTCTGTTTTATACTGAAAGAGCCTGTGAACGGCAATCTAAGATGAAAGCAGTACCAAATAACAGATTAATTTTGTATCTTTCTTTGTTTTGTTTTATCTCAGAAGATGTGTAAGAGAACTAGGTGCAACATGAAACCAGCTGAGCACCTAACAGGAACGTCTGCAGCCAATTTCACATTATGATGTAACTCAATACAGGCTCCATGTTGGTTTGAATATCAACTGCCTCCCGTTTTTGCTTTGTTTACCACCTTGTCTGATGAGGCTCTGGAGAAGTTGAAAGGCTATATAGTATTTTGCGTTGAGTTGAGCTAATAAAAGTATTGTTCTAACATGGAAAAATGCTAGTGTTTCTTTCAGACATAGTAGCTTTCTGCAGGAAGTGAGTTGATATGCCTGCCTCTGTGTGTTTCATTTTATATATTTCCCACTGGTATTAAGAAATTATATACATACATTCTCTGTAATCTTTTGAATGAGTGAACAAAGCCTGAAACAATATAGAACTAAACAGATCTATGACCACCTTAGTTGTTGCAATAGTATATATTCCCTTATCACACAGTAGGAAGTACCGCACACAATGCTATAAAATGTAAATAGCCTCGTAGCCTAAGTAGCAGACTTTTGACAGCCTCATCAGACTCCATTAATTTGAAACACCTACTTAACTCAACCCTTCTTTTTATCATCTCTAAAAATAACATAAAAAAATTGTTAACTCAAATCTCTTCATAAAAGACAATTTATAGAACACATTGCCACAGCACAGTGTTTCAATGCATGATAACTTAAGGTAGATTGTCATAATGGAACCTTAAATCATCAATACTATTTTTAAAACAACAACAATGAAACATACAAATGAATAGCTAATATGCTTACATTTGTCACTAAAGCCTCTTCCATCTTTGCACTGCTTGTTGCCACTGTACTGGAATGGGATGAAGGGATTGTGTAATCTGTTACAGACTCCTAAAAAAAACACAATCAAACAAACAAAAAACTGATCTATATAATGAAGACAATTATTCCCAGAAACAGCAATCTGAACTCTTAAAAGCTAAGAATTCATAATTTCTCTGCTCCATAGACTACACTGCTACATTAGAAGAACTAAGACTATATTATTCCAAAACCAAATGTATAAATTTTACATTTTCAAAGGCCGTAATGCTGATATTAAGCACATGACTAACTAGTTTAAATAGGAGGCAGGTCATGACCTGAATAAATCTTTCTGCAAATTTCTTCTGAGAAAAAAGTAAAAGGACTTATATACAGCTACTCAGAGAGCTGAAAAATGTGGTATCCTGGAAACAGATTTCTATATCCTTCATGTTTAGATCACAGATTGAGAAACTCAGTTGCATGCAACCTTCTGCACTACTTTGTCCTGCATCTCGGCTGCTGATGGTAATGCTAAATTCCAGTGCTTATATGAACAGCGTTGTGTTAAGTGAACATGAGTGATCTTAAACCAGATTAGGATGGGAGCCTGGCTTTAACTTCTTCAACCTGGAAATTGATGCAGCTGAGACCACATGTCTGCCACTAAAAGCAGCAAAGAAATAACCATCTAATTTAGGACTGTGAAGGCTGGTTGATTTAATGCACATTGGGAACTTGTAGCCCACCAGGTGTTGATGACTGCTTGTGCAAACAGCCCTAGCTAGCATAGTCGATGGAATATGTTAGAAGTTACAGCCCAATGACATCTGGATGGTTGCATGATTCTGACTGCTAATTTAAAGAAATATACAGATCTCTATGCAAAATCCAATGATTTTTCAGATAGTGAAATTGTCTGTTGACAGGTAAAACAATACCCAAGTCTAATAAAAGTTTTAATTCCAATATTACGTGATACCACAGATGTTCACAATAATGGGCCTCCGAAGTAGTCTATGTGAAAGTAAGGATCTTGATTTAGCTTTTCTTTTTTCTTTCTTTCTTTCTTTTTTTTGCGCAGGGGCCATGCTAATCTTCTCTATATCGTTCCAATTTTAGTATATGTGCTGCCGAAGCGAGCACGATTTAGCTTTTCTAACTGATATTTCCATCCTATTACTTTTTCCAACAAGAATGCGGAATGAACTCATAGAATCACAAGAGTTGGAAGAGACCACAGGAGCCATTGAGACCAACTACCTGCCAAGCATGAACACTAATCAAAGCACCCCCAACAGATGGCCATCCAACCTCTGTTTAAAAAACCACCAAAGGGGTCTTCACCACACTCTTAGAGGCAGCATATTTCACTGTCGAATAGCTCTGACTGTCAGGAAGTTCCTCCTGAGATTTAGGTGGAATTCTTTTCCTGCAGTTTGAATCCAGTGCTCCTTGTCCTAGTCTCTGGTGCTATGGAAAACAAACCTGTTCCCTCTTCAATGTGACATCACTTCAGATATTTAAACATGATTATCATGTTCCCTCTTAGCCTTCTTTTCATCAGACTAAACATTCTCAGTTCCCTAAGCCACTACTCATAGAGAATGGCTTCCAGACCTTTCACCATTTTGGCTGCCCTCCTCTGGACATGTTCCATCTTGTCCTTCTTGAACTGAGGTGCCCAGAATTGGACACAATATTCCAGGTAAGATGACCGAAGCAGAATACAGTGGTACTATCAATTCCCTTGATCTAGAGACTATACTCCTGTTGGTGCCATCACGAATCACATTGGCTTTTTTGGCTGCTGCATCATGCTGCTGATTCATGTTCAGCTTGTGGTCTACTATGACTCCTAGATCCCTTTGACATGAACTGTTGTCTAGCCAGGTATCTCTCATCCTATATCTGTGCATTTCATTTTTTTCTGCCTAGGCATAGGACCATACATTTCTCCTTGTTGAAATTCACCTTGTTAGCTTTAACCCAGACCTCTAATCTGTCAAGATCATTTTGAATTGTAATCCTTTCCTCTGGGTAATTAGCAACCCCTCCCAGTTTGGTATCACCTGCAAATTTAATTAGCATGCTCCCTCTACCTTCATCCCAGTTCATCCCAGTTCAAGATGTTGAATAGCACAGGGCCCAGTACAGATCCCTGTGACACTCCACTAGTCACTTTTCTCCTGGATGAAGAGAAGCCAGTGGTGAGTACCCTTTGGATTCCGTCAGTCAGCACTGTAATCGTCTAGGCCACATTTCACTACCTTCATTGCAAGAATATCATGGAGAACTCTGTCATCTCCACCGCAATATTAAGGAACTTCCTGACAGTCAGAGCTGTTTGACAGTGGAACATGCTCCCTCAGAGTGGTGAAGTCTCCTTCTTTGGAGGTCTTTAAACAGAGGCTGGATGGCCATCTGTCAGAAGTGCCTTGATTGTGCATGACAGGGGATTGGACTGGATGGCCCTTGTGGTCTCTTCCAACGCTAGAATTCTATGATTCATACTAATTATTAATCATATAGAGGCTAATGAAACATTTAAGTACATTCTTATGCATGGTTGATTTGAAAAAGGTGAATACTGAATGTTTTGAGGGCGATATTCAGATGTAACACCACTCAATTTGGCTTCTCTGTGAAATGCCTGATAAGTTTATGAACACTGAAAAAGACAAATTCTATTCTTTTTTTAGCCTATTATCTTGGGGCCAAATTTAATGTTGTTAGTATAACACAACTTTTTATTCTTTCACTTTGTTGCCTGAAATTCTATGTAAGGTATTTTCCATTCTTCTACAGTATACTTTAGGGAAGTCCTTGACATACAAGTGGGATTCTTTCACACACACACACACCAGCTCGGCTGACAGCAACACTTCTGTTTTTCTGATTAATTAAGGTGGGCAGCCACTTCAATTGTTTCTTACCTTCTGGGCTGCTTCAAACTCTGGAGCAGACACCGATAGCATTGTTCCCATTTCAGTATCAAGCTCAGCAGCTGCCTTGGTTTCTTTTGAAGTATTGGGGTCTGGACTTTGGACTGTAGTAGGACTGGATTTCTCTTGTACCTCACAGTTGCCTTGCTGAGCATCTTTTACTTTTTTGTTCTTTAGTGACCGCTCTTTCCCAATGGGACCTGGCTTATACTCTTTATTTTCTACTGGGTTCAAATCTGGAAGCTGAAAACACATTAAAAATTTAGAATGCTATATTTGGAAAAAGATTATTCAGATAGTGTTTGTTTATAGGAATTGCATATAAAAACAAAAGATGTAAGATTAATCAAAAATAATAAACTAGGAAAGGAATATACAACCTCCATAGACCAAAGTAAGAGAGGGGTGATTATTTATGTGAGAAACCATACAGAGTCAAAGGAAATATTTAAAGACAAAAATTGATATTATATTCTATAAGAAACTTCAAGGGAAATTATTGGAATATGACTACGAACGTATAATAATGACTGGTGACTTCAATGGAGTAATAGAACCCAAATTAGATAGAACATCATGTAAGAAAATAAAAGAAAAACAAGGCTATTTGCCCAAGACATTTTTTGAACTAATGGATAACTTATCTTTGATTGGGGTTTGGAGACACTTGTATAGAATTTTTATTCTGAAAGACATGAATCCCTCTCAAGGACAGATCTATTTTTGGTGTCAAACTCAGGGATCAGAGAGGTGAAAGAAATGAAAACCCTGAATAGAGAAATTTCAGATCACAACCCTATAATAATGATGTTGAAGGAACCTAAGAAAAAGAATAATTGGTATCTAAATGAAGATTTATTAAAAAATAAAGATACAGTGGGCCCTCTCCTTACTCCTTATTACATAGGAAAGAATGGGGCTCGTGCATATGGCAGAGTGGTGTGAGTGCGCTACGGCCATTGTTTCCCTCCCCAAGCGGATTTCACGTAAGCTGGAAGCCGTGTAAAATGCATCTGCACAAGGCATGGGTGCACTGTATAATAAATAAGGGGAAAGAAATGATCCAATTATTATTTAAGGAAAATATGAACAAAGAAGTTGATTTGGCAACAGTATGGGATGTGGGAAAGGCAGTTATAAGAGGTTTTTTATACACCAAAATATAATTTTGCAGAAACAAAAGAAATAAAAAGTAAAATGGAGGTATGGGAAGCAATAAATCACTGTAAAGTGGGGAAAGCACCAGGAAATGATGGACTAACTGCTTTGTTCTATAGGACGTTCATTGAGGAACTAGGGCACCCATTACAACAAGTGATCAACAAGGCGTTAGATGGAAATCTACCAGATTCATGGAAAGAAGCAGAAATTATTGTAATTCCAAAAGAGGGTAAAGACATGCAGGATCCATCAAATTATAGAAAAAAATTTCAGTCACATCTGTGAGTCACTAGGGGGTGGAGCTAGCAGACTAGCTCTATTTAACTCCTTCCAGAGCCTTCCAGAGCAGTTCCTGCAAGAGAAGAGGAGGAGGAGGAGGAGAGAAGGAGCTGGGCAGCCATTTTGAGTGGTGACTGAATTTTTTTTTAACTCTAGGAGAGTGTGCTAGTTGCTGAGGGGGTGGAACTTCTGTGCGTCACATCTTTTAGTCACTAGGGGGTGGAGCTAGCAGACTAGCTCTATTTAACTCCTTCCAGAGCCTTCCAGAGCAGTTCCTGCAAGATAATAGGAGGAGGAGAGAAGGAGCTGGGCAGCCATTTTGAGTGATGACTGAATTTAAAAAAAAAACCTCTAGGAGAGTGTGCTAGTTGCTGAGGGGGTGGAGCTTCTGTGAGTCACATCTGTGAGTCACTAAGGGGTGGAGCTAGCAGACTAGCTCTATTTAACTCCTTCCAGAGCAGTTCCTGAGGAGAGAAGTTTTTTTTTTTTAAATCCAAAACAAATCTACAGCAGAGGCAGCAGGTGAGGAGCAAACCTTTAGTCAGAACCTTGCCCTTAAGTACAAGCTAGCAGCCAGGACATTCCTATAAAGTTATATTCCCAGTAGATTGAGCTTGCTGCCAGAGACTGGTGAAAAGGACCATAAGGGCCTCAACGTTGGTTTTTACCAGAGGATTTTTGAGGAAGAAGCTGACAGTCCTGTTTCAGTGAGTACTACAGACTTCGCCATATGGACACAGAGGAAACTACTGCAGTCACATGTAACACTTGTGGGATGTTTGTCTTCTTGCCTACAGAAGTGGAGAACTTCACATGCACCAAGTGCAAGTTGGTAGCACTCTTGGAGGAGAAAGTACAGCAGTTGAAGTCTAGAGTAGCTACACTTCAGCATATTAGGGAGCAAGAGGATTTCCTGGACACAACAGAACTAACAATCTTGGACGAGTACCACGCAGAGGAAGTTGCTGAGGTGGAGGAAGTTACTTCACACACACAGGAGGCAGACATGTGGAGGAATGTCACACAGAGAAGTAGGCCAAGAAGGGATTGTTCTGGGACCTTGCAGCTAGAGAATCGATTCAAAGCTCTTTCCCTTATCAAGGAGGACGAGGAAGAGCAGCATGGACAGACTTCAGAGACAGAGCAGGCGAGCTTGAGAGTTCCACCAGAGGGAACAGTCGCTGCTAAGCCTCGGAGCAGGCGTGTGGTCGTAGTGGGGGACTCCTTGCTGAGGGGTACAGAAGCAGTAATTTGTAGGCCTGACAAGATGTCTCGAGAGGTGTGTTGTCTCCCCGGGGCAAAGATCCATGATACGACAGAGAGGCTGACAAGACTGGTCAAGCCTACTGACCAATACCCCTTCCTTTTGGTCCATGTGGGAAACAATGATACTGCAAGACACAGCCTTCAGAACATCAAAAGGGATTACGAGGCGCTTGGTAGGAAGCTGAAAGGAATGGATGCACAAGTTGTCATCTCATCTCTTCTGCCAGTTGAAGGGCACGGTCCAGGAAGGGAGAGGAAAATAGCAGATGTGAACAACTGGCTCCGCAGATGGTGCCGCCGAGAACTATTTGGATTCTTCGATCATGGGCTGCAGTTCCATGAGGAGGGACTTCTTGCAATGGACGGGTTGCATCTCATGCCAGTTGGAAGAAATGTTTTTGCCAACAGACTCAAGAATTTGATCAGGAGGGCTTGAAACTGAGTTTTGTGGGGGAGGGAGACAATATTAAGGCAAAAGGGCTGGAGAAAATAGTCAAACTGACATAGAGGAAACAAGACAAATAGTGCAAGGACCCAACAGTGGGAGGCAAAAAAACTTGCACAGGGAGCAAGTAAATATGACCCATTGTCTGCGACGTCTCTACACTAATGCATAGAGCATGGGAAATAAGCAAGATGAACTCAAACTCCTAGTACAACAAAGCAAATATGATATAATAGGCATCACTGAAACCTGGTGGGGTGAGTCTCATAAGTGGAATGTAGAAATAGAGGGATATAACCTTTTCAAGAGAAACAGGTCAAACAAAAAAGGAGGAGGAATAGCACTATATGTCAGAGACATTTACACCAGTGAAGAGATCCAGGATATCAATACTGGCAGCCAGGTGGAGAGAATCTGGATAAAAATTAAAGGGGAGGGAAACAACAAGGATGTAATGGTGGGAATCTACTACAGACCCCAAGTCAGATGGAGGAATTGGATGATGCCTTTTTAGAACACATGACTACACACTCAGAAAGGAGAAATGTAGTAGTGGTGGGTGACTTCAACTATCCTGATATTTGCTGGAATTCAAACTCAGCCAAATCCTCAAGGTCTAGTAAATTCCTCACTTGCCTCGAAGACAATTTCATTGTCCAAAAGATGGAAGAGGCAACAAGGGGGTCAGCTATTTTAGATTCGATCCTAACCAACAGGGATGGCCTAGTTAATTGAGTGCAAGGGGTGGGATCCTTAGGTGGAAGTGACCATGTTCCCCTGGAGTTTGTTATACAATGGAAAGGAGAAGCCAGGCATAGTCAGACACGCCTTCTAAGTTTTAAGAGAGTGGATTTCAGTAAACTTAGAGAAATACTAGGGGTGATCCCATGGTCAGGAATACTAAAAGATAAGGGAGTTCAGGACAGATGGGAGTTTCTCAAATGGGAGATACTGAAAGCACAATTTCAAACAGTTCCAGTGAAAAAGAAAAATGGGAGGTGTCTCAAGAAACCAGGATAGATGACTAAGAAAAACTTTCAGCTGAGCTAAGTTTTAAATGGAACATATATAAGAAATGTAAAAACGGGGAAATCACAAAAAAGGAATTCAAAGAAATAGCAGGCATGTGTAGGGGTAAAGTCAGAAAAGCCAAAGTGCAGAATGAACTCAGGCTTGCTAGAGAAGTTAAAAACAATAAAAAGGGCTTTTTTGGATATGTCCGCAGCAAAAGAAAGAAGAAGGAAATAGTAGGGCCACTGTGTGGAGAAGATGGCAAAATGCTAGTGAACATCTAGAACATCACAAAAAGTCAACACGGGTTTCAGAGAAACAAGTCATGCCAGACAAATCTGATCTCTTTCTTTGATAAAATTACCAGCTTGGTAGATGAAGGGAATGCTGTGGATATAGTATATCTTGATTTCAGTAAGGCCTTTGACAAGGTTTCCCATGACATTTTTGCAAACAAGCTTGTAAAATGTGGGCTAGGCAAGGTAACTGTTACATGGATTTGGAATTGGTTGACTGGCCAAACCCAAAGAGTGCTCAACAATGGCTCCTTTTCATCCTGGGGAGAAGTGACCAGTGGGGTCCCCTCTGTCTCTGTCCTGGGGCCAGTGTTATTCAACATCTTTATCAATGACTTGGATGACAGAATTGGGAGCATACTTATCAAATTTGCAGATGACACCAAATTAGGAGGAATAGCTAATACTCCAGAGGACAGGATCAACATTCAAAATGATCTGAATAGACTAGAAAGTTGGGCCAAAGCTAAAAAAAGGAAATTCAACACGGTGAAATGTAAGGTACTGCGCTTAGGGCGGAAAAATAAAATGCACAGATACAGGATGGGGGACACCTGGCTGAATGAAACTACGTGTGAAAGGGATCTAGGAGTCCAAGTAGACCACAAGTTGAACATGAGTCAACAGTGTGACGTGGCAGCTAAAAAGGCCAATGCAATTTTAGGCTGGATCAATAAAAGTACAGTGTCTAGATCAAGGGAAGTAATAGTGCCACTCTATTCTGCTTTAGTGAGGCCCCACCTGGAATATTGTATCCAGTTCTGGGCACCACAATTCAAAAAGGACATTGAGAAACTGGACCGTGTCCAAAGGAGGGCAACTAAAACGGTGAAGGGTCTGGAAACCATGTCCTATGAGGAATGACTGAGGGAGCTGGGAATGTTTACCCTAAAGAAATAGAAGGTTACACGGTGATATGATAGCCCTATTTAAATATTTGAAGGGATGTCATATTCAGCAGGGAGCAAGCTTGTTTTCTGCTGCTCCAGAGAACAGGACCCAGAACAATGGATGCAAGCTACAGGAAAGAAATTCCACCTCAACATTAAGAGGAATTTCCTGACAGTAAGGGCTGTTCGATAGTGGAACACACTTCTTCCTTGGAGTGCAGTGGAGTCTCCTTCCTTTGAGGTCTTTAAGCAGAGGCTGGGTGGCCATCTGTCAGGGATGCTTTGATTGAGAGTTCCTGCATGGCAGAATGGGGTTGGACTGGATGGCCCTTGGAGTCTCTTCCAACTCTATGATTCTTTGATTCTATTATTTATATTCCAGGTGGAGAAACTCTGGCCCCTGGGCTGGATGAGACCTGTATTTCTTCAATGATCTGATCAATGGCCTTCCCTATTCACGCCCCCTTCCCCATTTAGATACTGGTGAAAATAATCATTTCATTTTTACAAATGAGAAAAATCTCTGAGCTTAACTGCTGTGATAATAATAATAATAATAATAAATTGATTTTTTCAAATTAAATTATCTATATTCAAATCCAACAAGATCTAATACACGAGATGAAGAGCAAAGTTGACCTCCATGAAATGGTAGTTATAACTAACACTAGAATCACTAATGAACAGTCCACAGTAGGATTTAATCAAATATAGGTATTGCAATGCAGTGACAATGGAATTAAGTCATTTTCAGACCTAGTTATTAGATGAGATGTTTACATTCCTGTCTTAATCTGACCAACACCATCTGTGGTAACAAGGATCACCCTGTAAAAACAGTGTATTTCAAACTATTATTATTATGCTTTATTTATATCGCGCTGTAGATTTACACAGCGTTGTATATACAAACAATAAAATAGATTAAGTAAACTTGCCCATGGCATACAATCTAAGAAATAATAGCATAACACATATAAACAATACAGGAAAGAGTTCAATAAAGTAAAGCAGGCAACAAATTAAAAACGTCAAATAACATATAATAGTCACAAAATTCCTGGGAACGCTTCTCTGGACAGGATGGTTTTCAACTCGGTTTTGAAACTGGTTAAAGAAGTGATGACCTGTGCTCGTGGGGGAAGGGGATTCCAGGAGTGAAGTGCAGCAAGTAAAAAGGAACGAATCCAGGACGGGGTAGTGAAAATCCTAGGCTGAGACAGCAGACCTTGACTACCAGAACGGAGGGTATGAGTGGGAAGGTGAGGAGAAAGAAGGTTTGATAAATAAGGAGGAGCCAGCCCATGCAGGGCTTTAAAAGTCAACAACAGGAGCTTATACTGAATACAGAAAGGGAGGGGGAGCCCATGAAGGGATGACAATAAAGGAGAGATATTGTCGGAGCGGTGGGCAGATGTAATAACGCATGCAGCTGAATGCTGGACAGAAATAGGAACATTGGCTCTTACCTGTGATATGTCAGTTTCCAGTAGATAAGAGCCCCACATCCTGTAGTTTGGGATATGCCCCTCCCACTTACTCCAATAGGCACAAAGTAACAAAGAGAGACCTTCTGGTGACCCCATGTGGGTGGACCTAACCCTAGAAGGCCAGTCACTAGAACAGCCGATGCTCCAGAAAAAACATAAACAATTCATTTGGATATCAAACTATAGAGAATTGGACGGCGACCGAGACAGGCAGTGAGCAATCTAGCTTGCTCCCCATAGGGAAGAACTATGTGGATATGACCCATTCCCTATGCCAGCATCCCTGAGGGTGGGCCAGGATGTGGGGCTCTTATCTAACGGAAATGGACATATCACAGGTAAGAGCCAATGTCCCTTTTCCCAGTAGATAAGACCTCCACATCCTGTAGTTTGGGATTTACCAAAGCCGATCTAAACAAGGTCAGCAGTGCTGGCCCTTCAGTGACATAGGTTTGAGCACCCGCTGCAAGACCCTGAAGCCTCAGTCAAGCCAAGCTGTCAAGCTAGTGATGTCTAACAAGTGTGTATGGTGGCTTGTAAGTGGCCAACCTGATGGTCTTTGCTATAGGACCTATGATGGCTAGAGGTGCTCATGCACCTGTAGTCTTTGGCATGGGTGACTTGGTTTATGGTGGTAACCTCTCAAGGATTTATGGCAGGTAGTAATGCCGTGCCTGGCTCACCTGCTAGGCATGGAAACTGATGCTTTCTTGCCCATAGAACAGGGCTAAAAGGAAACAAAGAGGGGTGTCAGAGGAACAAAAGCTATTTCTCCTCTATGAGTGGCTTGGTCTCTAGCATGGTGTATATTTTAAACTCTTTCCAATGTCTGGGAGAATGAAGGAGAAGGCTGGGGGGAAATGATTCTGACCTCTGAGGAGGTTAGAGCTCACCCTAAGGGTGGTGTCTGGGTCTGGCTGAATTGCCATGGAGTCAGTTGTAATAACATTGAGCTGCTAGTGTGATAGCAGGACCCCAGGCTTAGACCCCCCCCCCATGTGCCAAAGGGGCAGAATCAGGAGGGGCCCCAACCAGGCAAATGGTTTAGAGAAAAATCTCCCTTAGGAACTAAGACAGTCAGCACCCTCAGGACCATGTATAAATCTCAGAAGAGCAATGGTGTTGTGTAAGCAAGGCAAGCAACAAGTCACCTGAGGAGTCTGACCATGGAGATGGGATACTATCCCATCCTGGCCCTTTGCCTGTGTCACAACAGTGAGGTTATAAGTGAAGTCTGTTTATGGCTGTGGTGGCCTAAGGCCCCTGCTCATGTCCTACTGGAAGAATTTCAATAAGAAGACTGAGGGCTTCAGGGAGTCCTGAAGGACCTCCATGCTAACTAATGTATTATAGCAGTGTTTCTCAGGCTATCTGGTATGAGGAAACAGCAATTCTTTATATTGTTTTATGGGAGTTAAACAGGAGTAGCATATCTGGCCAAGGGACTGCCACTTTAACTAATATTGGTATAGAGAGATGGAGAGGGACTGGGCTCACCCTGAGACTATCAGTAATGTCGGGCATGGGTGCCCTTTGTTCCATGGCCCAATCCTATTTTCCCCTTAGTAGTCAGTCCAGGGAAAAACACAAGCTTCTGATCCCAATGGGGAGAAGAATGATTGCCAGTTAAACCTCCAGAGTTTTAACTTGTCTAAAATGTGGATTATGGTGGATTATGTGATCAATCAGAATGGAACTTGATCCAATGTGGACCTATGCCAGCTTCCAACCTATCACTGATCACCTTGTCAACTGGTTATAGCAATGAAGGTGATTTAACTTGTAGCAATGAAGACTTACCACTCTGAAAGAGGAATGTTAATGTCTGACCACCAACTAATATTTCAAAACAATATGCAGTTCTTTACTGGAACATCTGCGCACCTGTGTAAAATAAGACTACTTCCATGGTTAGGCAAGAGAGACACTGGATTAACCTTTATCTCACTGACACTGGTGAGTCCATGCAGAAGCGTGAATGCACTCTGTGTTAACAGGGTCTGTTGTCAGAATTATGTCTGATTTCATCTGAGGAAGAGCTTCTCTAGAGACTCTAAAAAAATCATCCAACTCTATGTAGGAGACTATCAACAACCTATAGGAAGGCTGAGGGTTCTCCCGGCTGAATGAACTGCTCATTATGGAGTGATGAAATGGTAACAGGGGACTTGACAAGGATAATACTCTGCTATCCAGTTTCAAGGGGAGAAGTTTCTCCACAAAAAGATCTGTCAAAGAAAAACAAACTTGTTTCTGATTAAGAATTTTACTTAACCCCCTGTATTAGTGAGAATCAACTCATAGAAGATTTTTTTTCCAAGTTTCTTTCCTTTAACAGACATCTCTCCTATGAAAGAAGGGAAGGAGAAGGGAGCCAGCTCTCCTAAGGCTAGCTGACTGAGATTCCCTGTGTGGAGCTTGGTTGGTCACATTAATCCAGTATATCTATCACCTCATATGAGATGTTTTTTTAAAAAAAGATCTTCAATGGTGTAAGCCTTACAGATCTACTGAGTGACCAGAGAAGGGAAGTATATTTCTCCTTTCTTGAGTCCCCCTGATTTTTAGACTTTAAACAAATATGTATTGTTAAAGCCCTTTGCTCTTATTGAGAAGTGCTAAGGCTGACACTAGTTTGCACAAGGGAGGTTAGAACCATCTTGTGTCTTAGGCTGTCCCAGCTAAGGCAAAGTGGAGGCAGGAATGGAGGTCTCTGAGGAGGAAAGAAAAGTCATCATGTGGCTTTTATGGTTAGCCCCCCCCCCCAACTGAATTAGTTTCCAGGCATCTCCTCTGGCCTGATAAAAATGGTTGGGGGGGGGGCGCTAAGGACCAGAAACAGGGCAACCCTGAAGAAGAAAAAATATTGTGCAGACTCCAAACACATGGACTAACAGTAAAAAAATGAACACCAGAAAAGTTAAGCAGTATCTCTTGTAAATGTGAGCCCCCAGCCCTGTTGCTGTGGGGGCTCTCCCCTCCTTTATTTCACCTATCAAGGGAGGCTGCCTAGGCAGTAGCTTCTTCCAGGCAGTGAGGAAACTGCTCTTAAGTTAGTAGTGACTGAAGACCATTCGTAATGTGGGTAGATAGCTGAATATGGTCTGTAGTGTAGCACTGATATTCACAGGGAGTTTTTTTATTTATGTTTGAAACAGCCCCAACTTCAAGCTGGGGTTTAGAAGCTTAGCCCTTTCAATCTCAGACAGGCTTTATAGTAACCTGGCTGCATTATAGAAGCTGGCTTATTCCTCAACTCCCTTCCCACTTGCATAGGTAGCTGGGAAGGGCAGAGGGGGCTGGTGTGGGACATGGCTCCCAACTGCTCTCCTCAAGAGCTCCACAGTTTGGGGCAGCCTAACACATTGAGGGTGTATGGAACTCTCTCCTCATCCTTCCCACAAGTGTCCACCCTCCCTTGTTTTGAGGAGGGAATGCAGGAGGATTTGTATCCATGTGCTCTCTCAGAAAATCACAGAGTTGGAAGAGACCCCAAGGGCCATCCAGTCCAACCCCATTCTGCCATGCAGGAACTCTCAATCAAAGCATATCTAACAGATGGCCCTCCAGCCTCTATTTAGAAGTGATTGGCAGAGACCATGCTCCCTCTGGTGAGGACATGAAGCCATTTTATGCTTTTTGTGGGATGCTCTGTGGCAGCCAAAAAAGACCATTTTAGAGCTGGAAGCTTCAGCCTCTGCTGGGCCCAGTCTAGCTTCCTTTAAAGCCATGCAGCCAAGATGTCCATTGTGCATGCCAGAGGAGGAGTCATTTTCCTCCTTTCACACCATCTCATTATAAGAATCAAAAGGGAATGTGCAGGAGCCCTGGCAACACTACCATGTGTTACCCAGGCTGCAATAGGATCTCCCAAAACTGTTGGGGTCCTGGGTGCCACTGGAGCCAGAGATGAGAAGGAAGGGGGAGACCAAGAGCTTATCCCCTATCTGCCTTCCTGGCAGAGTCCTGAACCTTATGCTAGGCATAGTGCCTGCAGTGGCAATGGCAGAAGCCTCCTGGCAATGCCTGCCCTGAGCAAGGGCATTAGATCTGGCAAAGGTTCCTTGGTGGCTGGAGAGAGGAGGCCCCTGGTACTCACCCCTGATCCTGTGTCTTCTGGCTGGCTTGACTCTCTGATTTTGGCCCTGCTTCAGGCTGGGCAGAGGTGATGCAGAGAAACTCTTTGCCATGTTTTTTGGCTGACCTGTCCTCTGAACCCTGGCCCTAAACAGGCCAGGCAGAGATGCCGAGAAAGGAAGTTTCCTTAACTTCTGGCCAGTTTCTTTACTGATCCCTGGCCCTAAATGGGCTGGGCAGAGGTGATGTGGAGAAACAGGGACATGGAGGGGATAACCCTCACCATCTGCTCCCACGTGCTGCAAAGCTGTTTGCAGAAATCTCCTGTGCTCACACCATGAAAGGGGTAGCTTGGAGGAGAGGGAGAGTCATTGGCAAAGCCAAGACCTTTCTTCAATCCTGGGAGCTCTTGCCATATTAAGTCTTTCTTCATGCTTCCAAGGCAGCAAGAGAAACGAAGAGAAGGAAAAGGACTGTAGTGGCTGTAGTGAAGAAGTTGCAGAGCAACAATAAACACATCCTACTGGAGTGATAGGCAGGACAAGACTGGCCTTCTAGGGTTAGCTCCACCCACGTGGGGTCACCAAAAGGTCTCTCTTTGTTACTTCCTGCCTATTGGAGTGAGTGGGAGGAGCATAACCCAAACTACAGGATGTGGGGGTCTTATCTACTGGGAAATAAAGGATGGAGGTGAGAAAGAGGAAGCCCAGCCAGGAAGATGTTACAGAAATCAAGACGTGAGACCACTAGGGCATGGACCAGAATCTTGGCAGTAGAGGCAGAGAGAAATGGTTGGATTTTGGCAATATTGTATAAAAAGAACCTACATGCCTTAGCTGTGGTCTGGATCTGGGGGATACACAACAGAGAAGAATAAAAAATAAAACCAAGACTACAAGCTTCCTAGACTGGTTGAATAGAAATATCATCAACAGAAACAGAAAAGGACTATGGAAAAACGAGAACTCTGCATAAATATGACATCAAGCATTAAGGTCTTTCTTTATAAACAGTATAGAGGTTGCCCCATTACTAATCTGTAAATGTACCAAAGATGGATGTTTCACTTACCTTCTGTGCCTTTATTGGGCCTGCACGGGGCTGCTTTTGCCTTTGCTCTTTTGGTTCAAGAAGCTTCTCAGAGGGTTTCTCTGAAACTGGACCAACTTCATTGTCACTTCCACTAGATGCTGGAGCTCCAAACTGGATAGTTTCTATTCCTAAATCATTTCCACTGTCCTGGCCAGCTGCAGTTCCCTATTAAGGATTCCAGGAATTGTACTTTTAAAATTAAGCATCCTTTTGTTTTGTACTGTTGTACCTAAATATTTTTATGGAGCTCAAATAATACCAGAAAATTAAAGTTGAACTTTCCTATCCATTGTCTTTAAGACATATCTTATCAGGAGCTGTAACACTTGTAAATACATGTCACAAATAATTAAGCCACTGATTATTACTCATTAATTACTCTATTAAATGATTTACACAAGACTGCTGCTAAGCATAGGGGGCAAGATCAAGCACAGTCCTGCCCAAATAAAGTCCATCTGTAGTGATGCTGCCACCACCTCCACCATGACACTCACACCCACTGAAGAAACATAGAAGAGAGGTGCAGCTCTAAATATGAGCCAAGTCAACTTCTAGCTTTGTTGTGACTATCAAACATTTCTGAATATTAACACAATGCCTACAGCATTTGCATGCTGGGGAATAAATCTTCTGAGGCTGGGCTCCCAGCAGCTGCTCAACCATGCTAAACCAAATAGATACATATTTTTCTATTTTTTCTCTTTCCAACCCTTTTCAAATGAAAAATAAGAATATGCTATGTCTGTTGTTTGATTTATATCTGTTACTTACTTCTGCAGATGTAGCTGATCCAAATGATGTCAAAGGCTTATTCCATGCACTGACCGAAGGAGGCTGTGGAGGACTAATGGGTCCCACTGAAAGGGCAGAGAATTAAGTGGTTATCAGAACATTTATTAGTAAAGGCATCACATGTCAATCAATCATATCTAACTCACCCAGAAGTGCCCAAAGTAGCTACAGTCTCTAATTCTTGTGCAACAGGAAAAGAGAACCAATTATCTGTATATAGAGGACAAATTAATGAATGCATGTCAGCAGCACCTTCATCTTTCCATGCCCCTTCAACACAGCAGGAAACAAAGCAAACAAGCCAAAGTCTGAAGAGAATGGCACATGTGGGAAGAGCAAATAAACACCGTATTGTAGTTCAGAATAGAACCCACATTCTGAACAACTTCCTTGAATTAGCCCAAGAAAATATGAAATCAAAGCAAGAGTTGCTCAGGATGTAGCACTGAAGGCCCAGATCAAAGCAACAAATAGATCTCACTGTATTTTGAGAAATGGCCATTTATTTAAAAAAAAAATTAGGCAAGTGGCAAATGGAAAACTGAACAAAAATACTCAGGACATTTGAAAGAAGAATTAGTTGACATATGAGGGGTGTTTACAGCTCCTCACTCTTGGAGAGACTATCACTTTACATCACATCTTATTCTCTAGGGCATCATCCCAAAATTTAAAACCAAGTTTAACTACGGAGTCTAAGAAAAGTATTTTTTATATATCTAGACAGGTAACCAAAAGACTCTTACATTTTTTAGAGATGTCACCAAGAACTGTTGTAGCTGGAACTTTATTATCCCACAGTTCAATTCCTACATGAGAAGGAGTATTTTGCAGACTTTTGCTTACTGCAGTATATTCTGTGCTGTTGTTCACTGGAGAGATGGCCTGTGTTTGTGGCTGAACAGTAGTTTGTGGACTTGGAATCTGAGATACACACTGTAGTGGCATTTGTGGCTGAGCCTGAACCTGTTGAGCAGCTGCAGCTGCAGCTGCAGCTGCTTGCTGTTGTTTTTTTGCAAACCTGGGTGGTAGCTTAGAATTTGAGCATCTTCCTTTTTCATTTGAACTCTTTTTTGTCCAAACCTAAGGATAAGAAAGAAGATTAGGATACACTTCAAAGGTAATCACTAGCAGCCTGAATTCTACTCACAAGCAAGTACCACTGCTGTAAGAATATAAAAAACTGCCTTAGCAGAGCTAGACTTCAACAGTGAATAGCAGTGGCTCCCCAAAGCGGTATTCTTCCATAGCCCAACCTGGATATAGTAGGAATTAAAAATGGGGCCTTGGGAAGCAAAACATATATTCTACTACTGAGCTATGTCCCCAGCATTATGTACAGGAATGTAAATACAGTAAATTAGCTACTGCTAGCCACAAAGTACAACTCCTATTTTCAAACCCAACAAAGCTATTACCACCTTACTGTATATATGCTTTGAGTAAATCCTCACTGTATGCTAGCTGCAAACTTCTAAACTTCAGAAACATCCCAGAAGTCACTTAATACAAATATTCTTTTAATCCAAATGGATGAGGATTTCTGGAGTATCATGCATAGTTTACCTTACTTTTCTAGAAAGAGTGCATTAATTTGATCCCAATCTGCTCCCAATCCAAAGGTCCCTAAAAACAGTTTCCAACAATTACAAAACATAACATTGTTGCCCAAGATTTTTTTAAAAAGAAAAATCATAACATAAATGTGTGTGTATGGTTGTTGACAGAAACTATTTAAAGAATGGGACACTGGTTGTTTAGCATGAGGATCCATTGTGGACATGGAAAAAGAGCCGTCCACATATGCATCAAGAGTGATTGCCAGACAAGCTAGACATGGGATCTTAAACTTTCTTCATGACAACTGGTTTCTCCTCCTGTTCTTACCATATGACAGCAGAAATTACTTAGAAGCATAGAGAAACTATGGTCAGATTGTAAGTAAGAAAGACAGGTAAGAATGAGTTGGATGTACACTGCACTAGGGAAAAATGTCCACAATGTCACTGCTATTAGAAAGGTATAGATGTCTCTTTAAGTTACCAATACCTCATTCTCAGAAGAAATTTTGTACAAACAACATAGGAAAATCCTGCTGTAAAACAGCTCCCAATGATAGACTCCATTGTAGCTAATTTAATGCAAATCCAGTGCTTGGTAAAGGGAGATAGGATAGACCAGTGATGGCGAACCTTTTTCAGACCGAGTGCCCAAATTGCAACCCAAACCCCACTTATTTATCACAAAGTGCCACATTCCTCTTTCTTTCTAGTAACAAACTTGTGAACTCTGTGCTGGAGTGACTTGAGCGTGTGCCCACAGAGAGGGCTCAGAGTGCCACCTCTGGAACGTGCGATAGGTTCGCCATCACTGGGATAGACCATGTTGCTGCTTTGCAGATCTCATCCAACAGAACACTGTGCTTGGTAAAGGAAGACAGGATAGACCATGTTGCTGCTTTGCAGATCTCATTCAACAGAACACTGACTGAGAAATCATCTAAGGTAGCTGCAGCTGCTGGATATTTGATCAGAGATTTCACCAAGAGTGGGATTTTCATAAATGCATGTTCAGGTCGATGGGATCACATGGATTTCTATTTCTGGTCTTCTTGGTGCAGCTAGTGCTAAAATTGCCCAAAGGTGGGAAAATATGGCGGGTTACAGACCGCCAGTTTGGGGCGCGCCTGTAACCAGCCCTTTCCCCGCCGGATCGGGGCCTAAGCTGCCACAGTGGCAGCCTCTGAGGCCCCAATCCGCTGCTTTCCAGGCCGCGGGGAAGCGGCAAAAGGCTGCTTCCCTGCAGCCTGGAAAGGGGGTGTCCTTGGGGCTTCATGCCCCAAGAACACCCGACAGCAGTTTGCGTCGCTGGCGCAGCAGTGGAGAGGCTGCGCCAGTGATGCAAATCGTGGAAGGAGCTCCGAAACGGAGCTCCTTCCGGGGCTGCGGAAAGGGCACCCCAGGCGCCCTTGCACGGCTCCACTACGTCACTTCCACACCACTGTTTGGAGACGGCGCGGTTGTGATGTAGTCATGGCCCCCCCCGTGTGGAACGGGTGACGCCATTTTGTGCATGCTCCGCGCATGCTACAGTTAGGGGCATGTGGAAGTGACATCGCTTCCTAACCCTAGCACACTCTTGCATAACCCTAGTACGCTCAGAGCGCATACTTTGTGCACGTCTGTAACGTGCCTATAAATCCATTTATTCAGTGTAAATTAGGAGGGGTAGCTAATACCCTCTAGAGGACAGTATCAGAATTCAAAATGACCTTACAGATTAGAAAGATGGGCCAAAACGAATAAAATGAATTTCAAGAGGGAGAAATGTAGGATGCTACATTTGGGCAGTAATAATTTAATGCAGACACTGGATGAGTGACACCTGGTTTGATAGTAGTCCAGGTGAAACGGATCTAGGAGTCTTAGTGGACAACAGGTTGAACATGATTTAGCAATGTGATGTGGAAGCTAAGAAAGCCAACGCAACTGTAGGCTGCATCAGCAAGGGTATAGTATTTAGACTGAAGGAAGTAACAGTACAATTCTATTTTGCTTTGGTCAGACCTCACCTGGAATACTGTGTTCAGTTCTGGGTACCAAAATTCAAGAAAGATGTAGATAAGCTGGAGTGTACTGAAGTAGCCAAATGCTTGTATGTGTGTGTTGAGCTGTAAAAATGTACTTTTGGCATTACTATGTGGGGTCAGACTAGATAGTCACATGAGACCTTATAGATGCAATACTACTACTACTATTACTAATAATAATAATAATAATAATAATAATAATAAGTTCCCTTTCTGGCTATCTTCCATCAGTAGTGCTCGAAACAGTGTACTCTTGTACTCTGTGATATCACTTTCTGTTCTATAAACATTACACATCTCCTTTGTTCCATAACATACTGTAAACAATTTGCTTGCTGAACATTGTGAACCTTGGGGCCTGAACAGACAGGCCAAAATAAAGCTGCTTTGGGTCACTTTGGAGTTATGCTGCATGCGCCCTAAGAGGCCAGAAGCTGCGCCAAAAACATGCTCAAGTTCTAAGAGCTAGAGCACAGCTTTGGCGCAGCTTCTGGCTTCTTAAAATGTGTGTGTCATTTAAACAGCATACCTCCAAAGTGACCCAAAGCAGCTTTATTTTGGCCTGTCTGTTTGGGCCCTAAGTTAACCAACTGGAGAAGGGGAGGGAGAATTGCTATAAAAATGTTCAGGTTTTTTTAGCTCAGAGCTTGGCAGCTTTTTTTTTTATTTCTGGCTGAGTCCACCTGCTGTTACTTTGCAATAAAGAAACTCATTTTCCTACTCTGAGACGTCTCTCAGGTCACTTGATTTCTGCAATAGTATCTTGAGGAGGATGACCAAAATGGTGAAAGGTCTGGAAACCAAGCCCTATGAGGCGAGGTTGGGGAGCTGGGTATGTTTACCCTGCAGAAAAGAAGGTTAAAGGGCAGCATGATAGCCATGCTTAAATATAGCTGATGGGACGTCATGTTGAGGATGGAGCAAGCTTGTTTGCTGCTGCTCCAGAGACTAGGGTATGGATCAATGGGTTCAAACTAATGGAAAAGATTCCTTCTAAACAGCAATTAGAGCTTCCTGACAGTAAGAGCTGTTTGACAGTCGAATATGATGCCTTGGAGAGTAGTGGAGTCTCTTTCTTTGGAAGTTTTTAAACAGAGGCTGGATAGCCATTTTCAGGAGTGCTTTGATTATGTATTCCTGAATGGCAGGAGGCTAGTCTGGATGGCTCTTGTGGTTACTTCCACAAGGAGGGAGACCACTCTCCGAGGAAGTGTGTTCTGAGAGTGGCGGAGTCTCCCTCCTTGGAGGTCTTTAAATAGAGGCTGGATGGCCATCTGTTGGGTATGATTTGACTGAGAGTTCCTGCATGACAGGGGGGTCGGACTGGATGGTGTGGTCTCTTCCAACTCTATGATTCTATGATAATTCTAACCAACTAAATAGAATTTTGACAACAGCTGTATTAGAAAAGTTGTCAAGTAAATCAAAATATGTGAAGGGTGAAAAACATATGGACAATTTTGATGAATTCTGAGTTTCCCTTTATTTATTTAATTAAAGAACATTCAATGAGTCATCCATCAAAACATCACTTAAAATTCTGGAAAGGTATCTTAACTGAACCAGGGGACAAAAGAACATAAAGAGAAACTAATTATAATACATATAACCCATAAGACCTGTTCTTTTTATCTTATAGTGTGATGATTCTGGTTTCAATTTTTATCTCTTTTAAATTTATGCTGAGTATGGCAATTTACTGACTGAATCATGTTTTGTTTTTGTTATGGTAAATTTGTTCATTTTTCTCTTGTTTTCTCTTTTTCTGATGTTTTTGTTCTTATGTATATATTAAAATAATAACAAAAAATTAATGCCACATGAATTAGTAACAATGTGTAGTCAATGTAGGTATTTTGCCTTTTTGTAGGCACCCAATGGCCATTTTAGGTCCAAAATAGGATTTTTAAAAAATGAAAATAAACAGCGTTTTGTTGAACGTGAAGTCCACCAAGGCTTTCATGGCCGGCGTCCACAGTTTTCTGTGGGTTTTCGGGGCTATGTGGCCATGTGCTGGAAGAATTTTTTCCTGACATTTCGCCTGTATCTGTGGCTGGCATCTTCAAAGGGTGTTGGCATGGAAGTGTGTGGGGTATTGTTTCATAAATGTGCCAAGAAGAAAACACACAGAGAGACAAGTGAGAAGAGGGACAAGGTCACCTTGTTCTGTGGAGGAAACTAGGCAAGGGTGTCAGAACAGAGCACTCAGTTAACAAGCTCTCCTAGCTGAAATAATAGCAAGAAGAAAAGCAGTTTCAACTGAAGTAATCTGATGTTACTTTTCTCCAGAGGAGCTGTTCGTATGCTCAAATACAAGCTCTGTAATGAAAAATACAGAATAACAGGGCAGCAACTGAATAAAATTTGGATCTTCATGCACTGAGTTTCTTTCCCTTTCTGTCTGCAGGAGTCAAGTGGAGTTCCTGTGAAGCTCTAGACTGGGCCATATATAGAATAACTGAGTTAAGCTTCAGATGGTGGAAAACCACTCTGATCCAGTTTCTACTACCTTGTGTGCCCCTCTTATTTTCTTCGAGGTCAGTGGGGCATGGGCATTGTACAGGTCTTCCTAATGACTTGAAGGAAATAAAGAAGTAAAGGTACTGGACACAATGGAAAACTGGGTCCATTATGGAAGGCTCTGCTCGCTTAACTTGCAGATCCAATGCCTTGGCCATCCACAGCCTCAGGACAACAAAGGGCCAGACAGCATCTGCCTGGAGAATCTGGGCCGCAATTGACAACCAGTGCTGAAGGAGACTCTTTAGCTGATAGGTTTGGATTTTAAAAACTGAATCCTTCAGCATGAATGCCATGGTTTGGAGAGTTGGATTTAATGGACATAGATTCACTTGGCTTATTATTTGCTGGCCTACAAAGTAGTACACACTACTCTTGCTAAATGGTGGGACATATAGTAGTGTGTTAGTAGTGCCTGCTTTCAGAGTGGGCCATCTGGTCATAGCGGTCCCCAGCCAATTGCAGGGCAATCATGGCTGGACTAATCAGAGGCCACTCCAAGCAACCAGTCTGCTTCACCCCAATGTAACCTGCTAAATATATGAATTTGTGAATGCTTTAACTAGGCTTAGCTAATGCTGGCTTTTTAGTTTAGACAACATACATCTATGGAGAGCATGTACTGTTTCCTGAATAAAGTTTTTTTGTGTTTTCTCTACTGAAGCCTGGATTTCTGAACTAAGGGTTCCTGTATATGATATAATAGTAGTATGGAGACTCCATACAGTAGGAAGAAGTCCAACCATAACACCATACCATGCTCTGCCCTCATAATGTTTATATGGGTCATGATGATACTGAGAGGAATGTTAAGACCAATGCATCAAGGACTGCAGGACCAAAAGTGTCAAGAGAGTATACTAGACAACCATCTAGTGCTTGAAAATATTTCAAAAGAATACCAATTCCAAAAAGCAAATCTTGATTTTGCCATGTTATATTTCACTACCCCATTGTATATAATGGGACGTGAGCATCCATGGATCTTTCTATCCATGAGGGGCCCCAGAACCAAACCCCAGGTGATAGCACGGGCTCCCTGTATTACATTTCTAATCTGCTACTGTGCAAATGTTCTAAGGATGTATAGAGTGATTAATAGATGTAGTACCTTGAGCACACGTAGGGCCCGAACAGACAGGCCAAAATAAAGCTGCTTCAGGTCACTTTGGAGGTATGCTGTTTAAATGATGCATGCATCCTAAGAGGCTGGATGCTGTGCCAAAGCTGCACTCCAGTCCTTAGGACTGGAGCATGGCTTCGGCACAGCATCCAGCCTCTTAGGATGCATGCATCATTTAAACAGCATACCTCCAAAGTGACCCGAAGTAGTCTATTCAGGCCCTTAGTAGCTACAAACATATTCTGGCCTTGGCCTATGAATACTGTGGTAACATAATTACAGTCTGCCTGCCACATTTTCAGGGGTTGAGGTGAAAGACCCCCACGAAAGTGGAAAAACTGCAAACATGTAGGGAAAAGCAGGAGGCGTGTGTGTTTGTGTGCTCCTTTTCTCTCCCATGCTTTGACTGGCTAAGGGAAGCTTTTAGGGCTGAAGGGCAGGATATAAATACCATAAATAAATAAATAAATAAATAAATAAATAAATAAATAAATAAATGGGGAAGTGGGAGGGGTGTGTGCACACCTTTCCTGGCTGCTCCCTCCCTCCTGGGGAAAAGCCTGGCAGGGAGGAGGAGGAGCACACGTGCACCCTTCCCAGCCATGCTGCAGATAATCGCATGAATAATCAAACCCACAAATATTAAACCTGCAAAAATGAAGGGCCAACACTATCTGGTTCTGTCAATCTTGTTCCTAATGTATTTCCATGTATCCATCCTGCTATTCATGTAAATACATTCCTATCTATCTTGTTATTGACTCTCCTTTTCACAATATATAATGGAAGATTTCAGAATCAATTACTGTATCAACTATGAGCCCAACAATCTTGTAAATAGGAATATTTAGTATGTTTTTATTCCATTTTCCCAATGGCAGATGGTGCAATTAACTACACAACAATAAAAGAAAAACAACAGCAACACCAATAAATCAATCAGGACCTCACAAGCTCTTTGCTTTCATCCCCTTAAACAAGACTGATATCCATTGCTGTATATAATACAGTGTATTATATGTAATATAGTGTATATATAGAAAACAAATATATTTCAATAGGTTGGTGAAATGATTAATGATTATTAATGATTACATACTATGCTAACTGTAGATATGCAGACACGGATCCAAAACACACTGCCGAAATAATTTAGTTTGAGACCACTTTAACTGCCCTGGCTCAATGCTAGGGAATTCTGGGAACTGAAGTTTTGGGAGACATTCAGCCTTCTCTGTCAGAGGACTCTGATGCTACAACAAACTACAATTCCAAGGATTCCGTAGCACTGTGTCAGGGCAGTTCAAGCAGTCTCAAACTGGATTATTTCTGCAGTGTATTTTGGACCACAGAAAGACAGGTTGCTTACCTGTAACTGTAGTTCTTTGAGTGGTCATCTGCGAATCCACACAAATGGGTTATTCTGTGCCTGCGCAGCAATTTCAGATCCTTCTGGAACTGCTAGGGAAGGCTTTTTGGTGGTAGCTCTGCCCAAACTCTATATAGGCTCAGTGTCTTCCTGCCGTTCTTCAGTTCAAAAGGTCCGCCGAAAGAGCAGACCTAGGAAGAAAGCGCAGGACACGACAGAGGCGGGATTTGTGTGGATTCGCAGAAGAGCAACCTGCCCTTCTTTGTGGTCTCTGTGAAGTACACAGATGGGTTAGACCCAGGAGGAGGGAGTGTCCTGGCAATAAAGATTTTAACCAGGAAAGACAGTGTGATTGTCAATTATTAACAGCGTCAACTTACCTCAATGAATGCCGGAAAGGAGAAGGCTGCTTCATGACGGTGTCTGGTGTCAAGGCTATACTGCTTGATAAAGGTCAAAGGTTGGGACCAAACCGCAGCCTTGCAAATGCCCTCCAATGAGATTCCAGACAGGAAAGCAGAGGGTGTAGCTACCGCCCTGGTGGAATGAGCTCGAATTTGAGCAGGGGGAGTCTTGCCAAACAGTTCATCGGAAAGATGGATAGTGGAGGTCACCCATTTAGAAAAACGTTGTGGTGTGGCCAGGAGTCCCAGTTTGAGATTTGAATAGTAAACAAAGAGTCTCGGAGAATGCCGAGAGAACCAAGTTCTGTCGAGGTAGTAGGCCAGGGCCCACCTGACATTGAGGGAATGGCGTTGGGGCTCGATGTTGGTGGTCAGGAGAACGATGTCTTGATTGAGGTGAAAGACAGAAACTATCTTAGGCAGGAAAGAAATGTCCGGTCGAAGGATGACATTGTCTTTGAAGAATTTCAAATAAGAAAAAGGGAGGAAAGGCGTAGAACCTTTTGCCGGATCAGAGGAAGAGGAAGGCATTGCCTCAGGACCAAGTGGATGGGATCCTGGAACAGAACTGGCTGCATTGGAAGTTGAGGTGGGAGGCAAAAAGGTCGATGTCCGGCATACCCCACAGGGAAAAAACGTGGCAGACAAAGTGAGGATTAAGCTGCCATTCATGACAAGAGTCCAGAGTTCTGCTCAGCTTGTCTGAATGCTCATTCTCTTCTCCAGGAAGATGGATGGCTTGCAGGGTGATGCTTTTGGGAATACAACAGTTCCAGATCTTCAACGTGAGGTTGAGAAATGTGGTAGATCTGGTGCCACCCTGTTTGTTGATGTAATACATCACTGTTGTGAGGAGGAGGACCACTTGGTTCTGGAGCACGGGTTCGAAGGACTTCAATGCCTTCTGTACCGCCAGCATTTCCAGAGCCTTGATGTGGAGTTGGCGCTCTTTGGGTGACCACCTTCCATGGACGGAGAGGTCGTTACAATGGGCTCCCCAACCAGTGTTGGAGGTGTCCGTGGTGAGCGTCACTTGGGGCTGTAACGAGATGAAGGGCATGCTTCTGTAGACATTTTGAGGGTCCAGCCACGATCGAAGGGAGCAGGCGACTGGTCTCGGGATGGTAATCCACTTTTGAGGGTGGTCGAAAGCTGGGTTGAAGACAGACTGGAGCCAGGACTGAAAAGGCCGCATGTGAAGTCGGGCCCAAGGGGTAACATAGGTCATGGATGCCATGTGGCTGACAGCGACCTGAGCTGTCCTCGCTCTGATGTGTCTGGAGGCGAGACAACACTGGATGGAGGACCTGAGGTTGACGAACCTGTCGTGAGGTAGATAGGCTGTCGAGGTCGTGAAACCCAACATGGCACCTATGAAGCGCACGTACTGAGTTGGACAAAGTGTGGATTTGTCCATGTTGACCATGAGTCCCAAAGTATGGAGAAGCTTGAGAGCAAATTTGATGTTGGCCAGGAGCATGTCCTTGGTTGGGGCCACAAATAACCAATTGTTGAGGTACGGAAAGACGATTTTTTGTTGGCTGAGGTATGCTTCCATGACCGCCATGCATTTTGTGAAAACCCTTGGTGCTGTGGAGAGTCTGAAGGGTAGAACACGGTATCAAAAGCAATCGGGACTGACAGAAAAGGCCAAGAGGTCTTGGTGGCCTTGTCGAATGCTGGTGTGGAAGTAAGCATACCAACAAAGGTACCTACCAAAAAAACCCAGATGTAAGAACAAAAAAACCAAACTAAAGGGTCAAGGGGCAAGAAAAATGTGCTCGAAGGCTCATTGAACATTAGGTCCCGTCTGGAGAGCTCAGGGAAGCCTGAAGAGAGGTTTTCGCCGGTCTCTTCATCGGGGTAGATGAGGTCAGAGGTCGCAGAGAGCCGGTCAGCTGGCATCACATGGGCATGGGGAAAGCCTTCTCTTTCATCATCGGAAAGTTGGTAGGGTTCCGTCAGAGTCTGGAAAATGTCGGTACGGGACCGAGGGGCGACTCACGGGGACGGACGAACCTGAGGAGTTGGCTGAGCACACAGTGCCGAGCCCGACTCAGTACTGACAGATTGGATAGGTTCAGAGTCCACGTTGGGATGGGATTTCTTTCCTGAACATGAAGCCTCCTAATCCTCAGAGGACTTATGCTTCATCTTATCTGATTTGGAAGAGTCTGATGATTTCTTCCGTTTCAGAGAAGTCAGCTGTCCAGCTGCATCTTGGTAGGTCTCCTTCCATTTTTCTGGGGTTGGTGACGCAGGGACAGGAGACAAGGGTTTGCCCTCAGTAGCATTAGGTTTGGCAAGTACGCTGGAGGCAAAAGAAGAGGGTTTAGCCTTGGCGGCAGGAGCCTTGGCAGGCACCCTAGATTCAGAGGAAGGGTTAAGGATCTGTGTGTAGAGCATAGAACATAGACACATCTCTCTATTCTTCCTGGCTTGTGCGGTGAAAGCCATGCAATGAGGGCATGTCGCCGTGGCGTGGCCCTTGCCCAGGCAAACGAGGCACACAGAGTGTCCATCGTGGCTGGGAATTTTCCCTCCACATTCCATGCACTTTTTAAAAGAATGCGAAGACATTGTGGAGATTTGAAGGAGTAGAAGAAGAATCATAGAATAATAGAGGGCCATCAGTCCAACCTCCTGTTATGCAGGGAATCTCAATCAAAGCATCCCCGACAGATGGCCATTCAGCAAGACCTCTAAGGAAGGAGACTCCACTACAGTCCGGGGAGTGTGTTCCACTGTCGGACAGCCCTTACTGTCAGGAAGTTCCTCCTAATGTTGAGGTGGAATCTCTTTTCCTGGAGCTTGCATCCATTGTTCCGGGTCCTGTTCTCTGGAGCAGCAGAAAACAAGCTTGCTCCCGCCTCAATACGACATGCCTTCAAATATTTAAACAGGGCTATCATATCACCTCAGGGCTGTCAAATCAAATCAAATCTATTACGGCACACAGCCAGCCCTCAGGGTTATCATATCACAACCTTCTCTTCTCCAGGCTAAACATCCCCAGCTCTAAGTTGTTCCTCATAGGGCATGGTTTCCAGACCTTCACCATTTTAGTCGCCCTTCTTTGGACATGCTCCAGTTTCTCCACATCCTTTTTGAATTGTGGTGCCCAGAACTGAACACAATATTCCAGGTGAGGCCTGACCAGAGCAAAATAGAGTGGCACTATTACTTCCCTTGATCTAGACACTATACTTCTATTGATGCAGCCCAAAATCGCATTGGCCTTGTTAGCTGCCACATCACACTGTTGACTCATGTTCAACTTGAGGTCTACTTGGACTCCCAGATCCCTTTCACATGTAGTCTCGTTCAGCCAGGTGTTGCCCATTCTATATCTATGCATTTCATTTTTTTCGCCCTAAGTGCAGTACCGTACATTTCTCCGTGTTGAAATTCATTTTGTTTGCTTTGGCCCAGCTTTCTAATCTATTAAGGTCATTTTTAATTTTGATCCTGTCCTCTGAGGTATTAGCTACTCCTCCTAGTTTGGTGTCATCTGCAAATTTGATAAATATGCTTCCAATTCTGTCATCCAAGACATTGATAAAGATGTGGAATAGCACTGGGCCGAAGACAGAACCCTGTGGGACCCCACTGGTCACTTCTCTCCAGGATGAAAAGGAGCCATTGTTGAGCACCCTTTGGGTTCGGGTGGTCAACCAATTACAAATCCATGTAACAGTTATGTTGTCTAGCCCACATTTCACTAGCTTGTTTGCAAGAATCTCATGGAGAACTTTGTTGACGAGAGAATGGTCAAACAAGCCGAGTGTTACCGGTAATCAGAGTCCAAAACAAGCCGAGAGAGCCAAAAATGTGGTCAAAATCAAAAGTGAAAGGAAGGAGCGAATTCCAAGCGAGGTTCCTATGCTGTTCACGTGGCAGACAAAAGGAACTGAAGAAGGGAGGGAAGATACTGAGCCTATATAGAGGGTGGGCTGAGCTACCGCCAAAGTCTTCCCTAGCGATTCCAGAAGGATCCAAAATTGCTGCGCAGGCGCAAAATAACCCATATGTGTGCTTTGCAGAGACCATGAAGAAGAACACACTGTATCAATGTTAAGTAAACAGAGGAACTGCTACACCTAAATGTAGTTACAGTTTATGACAGTGGTTCAGGCAACACAATTCTGCAAATTTACCTTGAAGAAATGCCCTCAGATACCTAAAAGAATAACTGAACAGGCCCATCAAAATGTATAGATATACCCCCATCAAAAACATTTTCACCTAACATTTCTTCTATGCTGTTGGTGAATATATTCACAGAGCTATGTTATGACCTATACATTACAAAAGTGTGAAATAAATTATCTAAATGTATAAAGAATGAGTGCAGAGTCTACAGTAAATGGACAACACCACTTTGTTTTGGGACCACAGAAAAAGAATTTCTTGCACAGTAAATGCTGCTTAATACCCTGTTGTACATTAAAAAGCTTACCTTGATAACTTCATTTCTCCTCACCACTTTGAAACTATATGGAGGAAGAAAAACTTGTCTACTGGTGTCTGAGCTAATACATATGCCACCAAATTAGTCACTGCAATAGCCAACTCTCTTAATTCTATCACATCCCAGAGCTGAGCAAAGATTAGTCTATTTGACTTTATTTATTTATTTATTTAGGTATTTATACCCCGCCCTTCAGCCCTAATGGCTCTCAGGGCGGCTTACAATTATTATTTTTAATCAGACAGTTCCCTGCCCTCAGGCTTACAATCTAAAAGACACGACACAAAAGGAGAAGGGAATGGTGAAGGGGGAAGGGAATCAGGTCCAGCATTCTTCTCTCCCTCTGAGGCCTGGACCAAGGTAGATGGACTGGAGGGAGGGCTCTTCTTCTTCAGGCTAACCTGATGGTACTGGGCCAGCCTTCTCTCTCCCTCAGAGGCCGAATGATGACAGTTAGGGAGGGAGGAGCCTCTTTCTTCAGGCTAGCCCCTGATGGTACTGGGCCAGCCTTCTCTCTCCCTCAGAGGCCGAACGATGACAGTTAGGGAGGGAGGAGCCTCTTTCTTCAGGCTAGCCCCTGATGGTACTGGGCCAGCCTTCTCTCTCCCTCAGAGGCCGAAAGATGACAGTTAGGAAGGGAGGAGTGTTCTTATTATCATTACTGCCTTTCTGTTCTAAAAAACTGATCTAAGACTTATTTATGTGTGGGTTGAGAAGTCTAAAAGGAAAACAGGTGTTCTACTATGGACCATGCTTTTAAAACCAAACAGAGGGGAAAAATGGCTGTATATATTTAATTTTACTCCACCATTGTTAGGACCACGTTCCACATTGGCCTCTGAAAATGACATGGATGTGACCACTAGGAGGAACTGGAGCTGAGGTTACTACAGTTCAAGTGGCAGGTGCATGAGTTAGCACTTGGTGAGCAGTGCATTATGGGAAGTCTGATGCAACATGCAAACTAGGTGAAGTCGGCGAGCAGTGCATCATGGGCAATGTTATGATGTAACAGATACTGGGTATGAAACCAGTCAGGTTTCATTGGTGGCATGACTGTCACATGACTGCCAAGTAGATCACCTACATAAGGGAGAAGAAGGTGACTATCTCCATCGTTGGGTTGTTGAGGTTGGTGGTTGACGGAGCACTTTGTTTGTGGAGAGTATTCAAGATGGCTGTCTGATACTGTTTGATCTTTGTAAATAGTTTGCAACGAAGATTAAAGCCCTCGTGTTGAGTGAACCCTGTTGTCCGAGGTCCACTCCTTCAAGCCAGGAGCTCAAGGCTGAAGCTTGTGTAGGAGGAATTTTTTCCTTGAAGCTCGAAGCCTTTGCAGACTTCTCAAAGAGAACTTCTTCTATGCATCCTGCCTACGTTGATAAACTCTGCATGTGGTCATAGTGGACACAGCTCATCTCTACTCCCCAACTTATTCAAAACGTATCATTCCAACAAATGTCTTTCTGTAAAAGCTCTGCTACAGCATATATGTCCTAGCACTTCTCCCTTAAGTGTGATAACTGTCATTATCACAGGTGCTACAACATGTACATGTACTGAATTCAGTGTAATCTGGAGTTGTAGCCAATGTACACTGCAATGCGATGCTCACCTTACAGTTCTCAGTGAAGAGAACTAAGGTCCATATCTTTGTTATTTGGAGTGTACTCTAATCAAAGCAAGGATTGCTATGAAAACAGAAAATTAGATGCCATAGCTCTAACTATTAAAGCAGCAGCTTTGTGGTTTCTTCACAGTGGCTTTCTATTCTTTTCTACTTATTCTTTGAAGAGGCAACTCTAATTTTGGTACAAAAGCCCTGAAGTTAACTGTACAGTGAAAACCATCAGTAAAGGTATAGGGTTGCCTTAAAGTCACAGTAAGTCAGAAACAATATGAAGGTACACAACAACAACAGCTACTCCATAACTTTCTGGCTGATATTATATAGTTTTGTAATGAATGTTATGCCATGCAAGGACATCCTTTTCCTCAGGCAGAATCTGTGAAAAGCATATCATTCTGTTGACATTGCTTTTCATGTGTTGGTTGATACTGACAGAACATGCTTCTCTGCTCACAGACAAAGGGTTACTGCTTGGATTGTGCCATTGCCTGGCAAATAACTTGAACATTTTGCAATCATCTGGATGAGCATGCAGTTGTTTCCCAGATTTGCTGAAAGTCTAGTAATACATATTAATGGCACACAGCCTCAATACGTTTACACTGCCCTGCGGTTTCTGAGAGCACCAAACAATCAGCATTGTCTATACTAGTAGTTTCCTAGCTATTCCAACACACTTATGACAAGCTCCTTGGTCAGATCTCTAAGGTGTATGCCCTGATATCTGTAAGCAGTCAGAGAATACTTCAGATCTGATGACAGCCACATGGGAAAGTGCCTCCAAAGGGCAATTTTGTTCTGGGATAGAATAGCAATAGCAAGTACATTTCTATACGGCTTATCAGTGCACTTAAGTACTCTCTAAGTGATTTACAAAGTGTAAGTTAACAAGCTGGGTACTCATTTTAGCGACCTCGGAAGAATGCAAGCCTGAGTCAAGCTTGAGCCCTTTTGCTGGTATTGAACTCGCAACCTTGAGGTTTGTGAGTAAGTGGCTGCAGTACAGGCATTTAATCACTGCACCACCAGGGCTCCTATGCCACTAGAAATAAAACCCATTGAAGAGGGCTTGAGTTAAATCAAGTCCACTGATAAGTGACTTCTTGCATTCCCAAGTGTGATTCCCATCTTTCCTATGAGAATCACACAGTCATTTTAATGTTCCATTTAACTCAAAATAGATTTTAATGCTTCCTTGTCAAATTATTTTATACCAAGGAAGCAGCTGATTTGGAGTATATAAACTACATAACAGTGTATGGATTTTCTTGCTATTATAACCCTGAAATAGCTTACTGCACACAAAATTAGTGACAGGTACTTCTATAAGGGGGACCTTCACTTCCTCCACAATGTGAGAGATTAAAGTGTATAACTTTGAAATACAGCAGAGCAGGAGACAAATTAGAGCAAGTGAGAAAAAAAGGAGAAAGAATAAGCTAAATAAATAAATCCTATTATTATTATTAAAGGCTGGCCAAGCTGAGAAGTGAATCTCATCTGGTCTGAACGAAGACAGGAGGAAAAAGGTGGGGAGGAGTTAGGGTCTGTTGTAATAAAAGAAGTTTAAACCATGTGTCCCTGCTTAGCTTGGCTGGCTATATTTCTACTTCTTTGCAGTTTGAAAAATGAGGAGCAATCCAAATCTATTATTGTCTGAACAAAAAGACAGTGTTTAAAAAGTTATAATATGCATAAACACAAACCTGTACTATTTGTTCCTCCTTCTTTCTGCGTTCTTCATCTTGTAAGCGTTTTTGTTGCTTTTTCGATACCACTTCAGTGAAACCATCATTGTTCAAATTGGACTGGGAATCCTCAATTACTGTCACCTCAGGGTGATCATCAATAATGACAACACCTATACCAAAATGATAGAATATTTAGTTGGAAATATAGATAACTCTGATCTGTTTCTGAAAGACAACAACAACAACAAAATCCTAGGAAACCTCTAAAACTTACTTGCATAGTTATTAAGATCAAACTGCGAGATTGCATCCACTTTCTCTTTGGGTTTCTTTGGACCAGCTTTGGGTTCTTCTCGCTTCTTATTGTTGGCATCTTTAGACCCTTTTAATGCAGCAGTACTGCTTCCACTTTCTTCTAGATGTAAGCTGTTGCTGATTTGCTCAGCACTAATCACCACTGGTGTCTGTTCTTCAAATGGTCTAGACCAGAAAAAGAAACCAGGGAACAAAATATGAGCAGCATTATAGTAATGATCATAAAATCATAGAGTTGAAAGAGACCACAAGGGTCATGCAGTTCAACCCCTGCCATGCAGGAAATCACAATCAAAGCATCCCCGACAGATGGCCATCCAGCCTCTGCTTAAAGACCTCCAAGGAAGGAGACTCCAACACTCTCCAAGGGACTGTGTTCCACTGTCGAACAACCCTTACTGTCAGGATATTCCTCCTAATGTTGAGGTGGAATCTCTTTTCCTGTAGCTTGCATCCACTGTTCCGGGTCCTGTTCTCTGGAGCAGCAGAAAACAAGCTTGCTCCCTCCTCAACATGACATCCCTTCAAATGTTTAAACAGGGCTATCATATCACCTCTTAACTATCTCTTCTCCAGGCTAAACACGTCCTTTGGACATGCTCCTGTTTGTCCACATCCTTTTTGAATTGTGGTGCCCAGAACTGGACACAATATTCCAGGTGGGGTCTGACCAAAGCAGAATAGAGTGGCACTATTACTTCCCTTGATCTAGAAACTATACTTCTATTGATACAGCCTAAAATTGCATTGGGCTTTTTAGCTGCTACATCGCACTGTTGACTCATGTTCAACTTGTGATCTACTTGAACCCCTAAACCCTTTTCACATGTAGTCTTGTTCAGCCAGGTGTCGCCCATCCTATATCTGTGCATTTCATGCACATGACATGAAGGAAACAACACCATTAGACCTTTAACTGAAGTTAACACATTAACAAAAACATGGTGAGGTATCACAGTGAATTTAGAAAGGATAGTGACAAATAAAGAGGGTTGAGAGAGTTATGAAAATTGCAGAAGGACTAATATAAAGTCATTCAAGAAAAACTTGCACATACAGTGCGCCCGTGTTATACGGGGGTGTGGCTTACGCTGCTTCCCTTTATGCATTTTTCCCTTACGCGGGGTGGGTGGGTGGGTGGGGGTCCAGAACGAATCTACGTGTAAGGGAAGGGAGCACTGTACAAAAATACTTATAAGAACAATGAGAGCATTTCACTCAGGCAGTACAATGGAAGACCTCTCCCATCCCTTGGCTTGAAGGGAGACTAGCAGAAGCTTGAGAATTCAGTCAGGACAATTCTTTTCAGTTATATTTCTTGTCTACTTTTACAGATATAGAATACAGCCTGTGGCTCCTTGTCTTAAACCATATACTGTTAGTTGAAGACTATTTACCATCTCTTTTAAACCCACACCTAACTCTTTTATAAAGCAAGCGTCAGGTGGGCATGGATTCAGTAGAAGTGTGACTTCTAAAACTGCCTGTAGTCCTAATATTCTAGCCCTCCTTCCGACCACCATCTTGAGGGGGAGAGAGGAAGGCCAGCAACAACAGGCCTCACCTGGGAAGACAAAGAGCCCTCCTTCCGACCACCATCTTGAGGAGGAGAGAGGAAGGCCAGCAACAACAGGCCTCGCCTGAAAGAAAAAGAGCCCTCCTTCCGACCACCATCTTGAGGGGGAGAGAGGCTTATGTGAGAGAGCAGATGAGCTGGACTTTCCCCCTTCCCTACTGTCATTCCCTTCTCCTTTTGACCATCCATTAAGAACCCAAGCCCTTCCTCCATTCCATCTGCCTTGGTCCTGGCCTCGGAGGTAGAGAACAACTGCTGGTCTTCATCCCCTTCCCCACCACCTCTCCCTTCTCCTTTTGTGTCGTGTCTTTTTAGATTGTAAGCCTGCGGGCAGTGAACTGTCTAACTAAAAGATTGTATGTATAGCGCTGTGTAAATTTACAGCGCTTTATAAATAAAGGTTAATAATAATAATAATAATAATAATAATAATAATAATAATTTCCTTGGTTTCTTCAGTTAATACCTCTGCAATGCTCCTTATTCTCAGCAAGGCACCTTCTGATCTTATCTCTGAAGTTTCATTTTGCTACCTTACTTTAGAAGTTTTGGGGAACAGTGACCTTGCCTGGGTATCTAACAGGTTAATGATTTTTTTGACAGACAAAAATTCCACCTTTACAGGATTGTTTAGAAGTAATTCCTCTTTAATTCCAAAAGCAAGTTCTTCCCCATACCCCCAATTTTTGCTTTCCTTTTTGTCCTATTTCTTTTGCCACTACAGATAAATATACTTCACCTAAGGGAAAAACTCTTAAGGCAGGGGTGGTTTACTGTACTAATACACAGCTTTTTATCCATTTATAATGGTAAAAGATAAAATGATGATAATAATGCTAAAAAGGATGATGATGATGATGATGATGATGATGATGATGATGATGATGATGATGGGTCAGGGACTTCACTGTCCTCCAAGGTCCATTCTTTATCTGATGATGTCCAGCATCCTCTTGCAATAAGTGGCAGAACTGGCCCTTCAGCAACAAATCTAGGCAGATTATCCCATGATCAAACACTAGTTCCTTATGGCTGGCTACAGAAGGTCCTTGAACTAGGGTACTGTCCCCTGCAACATGGATTCCCATTGATTATATAGTACAGAAGAGAATGAAGAAAACTGAAGTGTGAAGTTATGATCGACCCCAATAGCCATGAGAACTGTATGGGCAGGTGGGTTGAAGAGAAAGTATGCTTCTTTTGAACTACTGAGATAAAGCAAAACTATCTAACAGCTTGCTGAATACAAATTAAGCCTTTTTATACCTCTGAAAAAGTCCTGCCAAGAATACTGCATGATTGTTGAAAGCAACTTGAAGGCACACAATAAAACTATTAGTCTGCTAACATTTGGCAAAGATACTAACAAGTACTAAAGCAAAACTATCTACCGTATTTTCTGGTGTATAAGATGACTTTTTAACCCAGGAAAATCTTCTCAAAAGTCGGGGGTTATCTTATACGCCGGGTGTTGTTCCAAGCCAGACTGGAGAATCTGCAGTTGCTGCATATGGTGCGGGAGCTCAAAAACATTTCCCTGGCTTCCTGCCCCGCTGTTGAGGCACATTGGGGCTTCCTCTCTCTCTCGCTCCCGGGCGTTTGACGGCAGCTTCCCTTGCCTCCGTTTGGTGCCGTGGGCTCCCTGCCCTGTTTTGGGTGCATTGAGGGGCCTATCACCCTCCCTCCCTCAGGCGCCATTTTCAGGGCTCTGTTGGGCTCCTCGCCGCATTTTGGCCGTTTTCGGGGGCCGTTCTCCTCCCTCCCTCAGGCACCATTTTCAAGCTTCCATTTGGGCTCCGTGGGCTCCTCGCCCAGTTTTGGCTGCTTTGAGGGGCCTTTTTCGTGTTTAGTTGCCCCTCTCCCTCACAGGCACTGGGGCTGAAATTTCCCTGCTCCCGTTAGCCTGGGAGACTTTGGGAGTTCCTCTTAAATAAAAATAACCCTTTTACTGGTTCATTGACACAGTTAACCTATTCAGTTAACTAAATTTTAGTTAAATAAATTTAATAATTTGTTATTATTGTTAAATAAATTGTTTGTTTAATAATAATAATAATAATAATAATAAATTTATGTTTATTATTATGTTTATAAGTGACAGTTTTCCTGCTAAGTACCTGCATGTCATAAGCATTTGAATTAAAATTACCATATTGAAATCAAATCTATTTTTTTTAAAAAGACTTTATTTGGTGTGCATTGGAAGAGGGTTAGTCTTATATGGTGAGTATATCCCAAACTCTATAATTTAACTGGAAAAGTTGGGGTCGTCTTATACCACCAGTCGTCTTATACACTAGAAAATTGCTCAATACAAATTAAGTCTTTTTATACCCCTGAACAAATCTTGCCAAGAATATCCCATGACAGGTTTCCTTAGGGTTGGAGTGAAGGCACACAAAACTGTACTTCGATTGATGCAGCTTAAAATTGCATTGATCTTTTTAGCTGCCACATCACACTGTTCTCATATTCAACTTGTGGTCTACTTGGACTCCTAGATCCCTTTCACATATAGTCTTGTTCAGCCAGGTGTTCCCCATCCTATATCTGTGCAGTTCACTCTCTTTATCTACTGTCTCTCCCTCTACATTATCTCCTACATCTGTAAGATATTTAATTTGTGAGCAAAGGGAGACACATCTGGCTGGTAAGGCAGAAAAATGAAAAACTCTCAACGAAGAGAGTGGAATCAACAGAAAAAAACAGGAAAGTACTAACTACAGTACTTTAGAAGTTCTGCATTGTCAGCTGACACGTGGGGAATAATCCATGAATGAGTAGATTGCTCCTCCGTCCAAAGAATATTTTAGTCAAACGTCAGTTGATTTATTGATTCTACCATCATAGTTTGATCCCAGGAAGCCTATATTCCTTTTGAAATTCAAATCCACCCTGCCAATGGAAGAGCTATGAAACAAAATTCTTCAGATTGGTAAAAGTGTAGTTACTATTATAAATAAAGGTTTCCTTAGAATCAAATACAAAGGAAAACAAAATCAATGGAATAATATTTTTGTGTGATGTATGTATGTATGTATGTTTTGTTTTGTTATTTCAATGTTTGGATTTGAGAGATAAATTTTGCTGTGTAAGGATAACATAATTATCTCAAAAACATAGCTGTACAGTCCGTCCTCGCCTTACGTGAGGGATCCATTCCGGAATCCTCCGCGTAAGGCGAATTCCGCCTATGCTTGAGCCCCATTGGAAACAATGGGGCTTGTGCGCGGTGGCACGGGCGCGCGCGGGCCGCAACGGGCGCGCGCGCCCATTCAATTGAATGGGACGCGCCACCCCTTCTGCCCCGCGCGCGTCCCGCAGCTTGAGCGCGTATGCTCAAAGCCGCGTATGGCGCGGGCGCACTGTATTAGTCTGGAAAATCATTATGCAAAAGGATCTTTCAGCACCTTTGAGACTAATTGGAAGAAAAAAGTTGGTAGCGTGAGCTTTCACAGACTTGAGCCTACTTCCTCATATCCTCAGACATATTCCTCAAAGGTAGAAAAGATGCATCCAAATGCATTTGAGGAAGTAGGCTCAAGTCTATGAAAGCTCATGCTACCAATTTCTATATTTAATTAATTTAATTAATTTAATTTGTTTTATTTATATACCGCTATTCCAAAGATCAAAGCGGTGAACAGCAAGTAAGTTAATTAGCAAGTAAGCTAATTAATTTCAGTTAGTCTCAAAGGTTTTGCAAGATCCCTTTCCATAATAATGATCTCGCACCACTATTTACTACATGTGAATAACCTGTTACCCTAGGCCTAATTTTAAAGCCTTCTGCAAGTCATCATTTCATATTTCCCTGTCCTCTGCAGCATGTTAGGAAGGGTAAAGAGATACTGTAGAAAAGGGGGAGAGAAGCATACTGTGAAGGGGTATGTTTGACCGTTTTAGGTTCTTATCCCACCTGTATCAACATGGTGCCCCTACAAAATTGGCCTCCCACTATATTTTCCTTACATTCTGAAAAGACAACCCTAGTCCTATTCTGCTAACTTCAAAGAAATCTGATTAAATACATCACCTCTTAAAACTACCTAATGCCTCCTGGATTAGCTTTTTGATAGGAAACACTTACCCCCTTTTCCCACTTCTTATTGGAGGACCACTTCGCCTTTCATTTCTTGGTCCTGAAAAGTTCCGTCCAGATTTGGGTGGTCCACTATTGCCACGGCGATTCTGCCGATCAATCCCTGGTCGCTGACTGGAAAAACTTCTCTTGGCAATTTCTCTTTTGGGAGTTAGCATATTTTCTCCTGCTTTAACAATTACCTGTGCCATGACATCTGCTAATTTCTTCTCATCCCTCTCACGCCTCTCATTGAAATCACTACTTTCTGAAGCAGTTTCCCACTCTTCATTTGCTTGGTCTGAAGAGTTCTGATTTGATAAATCAGGTGTCTTGATTCCTGAAACATCTAAAGTAGTACTCGGCTGCTCATTAAGAATATTGCTCACTGCAGCACTTGAAGAGGAACTGGTGGTGGCTTCAGTTATTTTTGATGCTGCCTCTCTTTCTTTTAGACGTCTAAAGCGTGGTGGCTTATCTTGCCTGGGAGGTCGTGCAGGCCTTTGTCTCCGAGGCCTTTCCCTAGCAGGATCAAATTTCCTCTCAAACTTTGCAGGTTGCCTTTTTTCTAGTGGTATAGAACCATAATGCTCCTGCCTTCCTTGGGATTCTCCATCTTCAACTTTGGTGGCTTCTGCCTGTCTTGGGTTCCACTGATTCTCTCTGTATCCTGGTCTCCTAAGAGTTGATGCCCGAGGTGGACGGCTAACTGGCTCTCTACTTCCACGTCTAAACGTTCCTCCTCTTCCATGTCTAGAAGGTTCTCCTTTAGGAAGAAAACCTGGTTTGGGCTTATTCTCATCTTCCCTTCCATAAGTTTTATCTAGAACTCTACTTTCCCCATGAACATTATTTTCAGGTCTGAAAGATAAGGTTTTTGCAGGCTTTTTGAACTCAGCCTTTTCCTCTCTTCTGGGATGTTTACTTTTGCTTAAACTGTCTTTATCTGAAAGAAGAGTGTCACTTGCACTTTCATGCACTTCACTGTCAGAGTCAGTTTCTGATCCTCTCTGCCTTCGCCGTTTAGGAACTACTTCAAAATCAGAGCTCTCACTACGGGTTTCACTCTCTTCTCTCTGTCTGAGAGAACTAGAAGGCACATGCTCTACTCTAGGCTTAGGGTCTCTGTAATGTGGATAGTCTCTGTTGTGGCCTCTTCCACCTCTACCTCTGCCACCATAAGAACCTCTATAGCTGCGCCCCCTAGAATAATACTCTCCACGTCCTCTTCCCCTGTATCCCTGGTCTGGGAACCAGTCTCTATCTCTGGCTTCTTTCCAGTATGTTCTGGGAGGCAAACCAGAGTCTCTTTTCACAGGTCTGGTTTCCATATGAGGTCTCTCTATAGGTCGTTCTTTGTTAACTACTGTCTCTGGCTGTTTTTCTTCTTTTGTTGTATTGACAGGCTGCTGAATTGGTAGCTGCTGGGCAGTAAGGGATGGAGGTTCAAGTGCAATTTGTGGACTAGCAGGCTGTGAAATTATAGGTGGTGGTGCCTGGATTGCAACTGGATGTTGAACCACAGGTGCTATCACTGTTGATTGCTGAACAACAGGAGGCTGATGCACAGGTGTAACTGTAGTCCCAGACTCCATGAAATTGTTTGCAGATTCTGAAGCTTGTGGTGTTCTTTGCAATTCCTTTTTATCATTTGTAATGGTCTTCTCTGGTTCTAGCTTGGAAGGTGGCACTGGAGGTTGTTCCCTTTTTTCATTCTTGCTCACTCTCTCATTTGCCAGTTTCCCCCCTTCTCTTTCCTTTTTCTGCTCACGTTCTTCTCTTTGTTCACGCTCTTCTTTCATATCTCGAAGGATAGGCTTTTTAATAGGACCTGATCTTCTTACTGGCCTATCACTACCTTCTTCTCTTCTGCCATAACCTGGTCTTGGACCCCACCGAGTTTCGGATTTAGGCTTGAAGGACTTCTCAGGTTTGGAGCCTTCTGATAATCTATTAGTGGTAAAGACTTCTTTTTTCAATTTATTATCCATTCTTTCAATCACTGCTTCTTTGGGCTCAATATGCCTACTGTTTCCTTTGGGAACAGTTACTAGTGTATCAATTCCTTGCTCTTCTGACTTTGAAGAATGGCTGGACTCATGGGAAAAGGTGTTCTTCGGGGAAGAATTACTCTCTTCTACAGACCCCTGTTCTTTCCAGGAGACTTGCAAGACATTTTCAGCAGCCACTTCAAAACCTGTTGAAGGAGCAGGTGTGTCAGTCTGCTGAAGATTTACTTCTTTTGAAGGTCCAACTGGGGACTTCTGTACATTCACTTCAGCAGGTTCTTTGAAAAAGTCTGTCCTTGTGAGGGAGTCCAACTGACTCTGTTCTCCTGAGTAAACTACTTGAACAGTCATTTGTTCTTGATTCAGAAGTGCTTTGGGCCTAGAAGCAAGCAAGCCACATTTAGTGGAAATCTTATCAATAGTTTGAAACATATTAAAACATAATTTGGATTAGCTATTGTAGGTTTGGATCATAGCTATTTAGAACAGAAGACCAGTTCTAGGAGATTTTAAGCATACGGGCCCAACACAGTGAAATAGGCTAACACCACAAATACCAATGACTTAAAGCAAACATTTTAATTACAACATTTAACCAATGTTGGGGAAATTGTGTTTTTTTTAAAAAAACGACGTTTTTATTTAAACCAGCCAACACTGCATTTAATTTCAGCAAAATGAAACAACTGTGAAATCAAGTACCAGAAAATCCTCCAAATTCAATGGCAAATCCCAGAAGTAGTTCAGTAGACCCATGTTGAGAAAGAACTGAATGGTAATAACCAATTTAGTAATTTTAACATGCAAATACTATAAGAACTTCATTTTATTCATCTTTACAGAACTTTTCTAGTTAGGATTATTATTAAAGCTTTCATAGATGGCCATGATATCCACTGCTAAAACTGTACTGGAATTAGCAAACATTCAGTTCAAATTAGTCATGACAAATAAGATATTTATGTGACAAGCAATACTGAAGTCACAGATTACTAATGGCAGGTGGTTTAAACATTTCCTTTCTTCCTTCATTAAAACTTTGTACTAACCCATCTATTTGTTCAATTAATCATGCATTAATCTATTATGGGTGAATGGACCTAGAACTGCATCATACTTTTCAGTTCCTATTTACCAGTTAGCTGACTAAGGCAAGCAAGTGTCCAGGGTAATACACTTGTTTCTAAGCAACTATTTAAAAATCTATTCAAAAATTGAGTTTTATGACTTTTTTTAGTATAGGAACTGACAACTATATGTGGAAGGCCTATGATGAAAAAGCATTGTGCAGAAAGAGCCTATTGCAAGCTAATCCTACATTTTACCTCATATCTTCAGTTTCTTCTAAGAGTTTTGGAGGTGTATTAGTCTCTGGAGGCTCTGTGGGAGGATATGAATCTGATCCCCACATCATGTGTGGGTCTGACAGTGGTACAGTATGCTCCCTTGTTGGTCGAGTGACATGGTCAAAAGAATCTGATCCAGTTCCTGCTCCTTCTACTTGATCTCTTCTCAGAAGTGGCTTTGGAGTTATAATTCCTGTAATGAAGATATTTAAGTTCAATAATTAAACCTAGTATAGATAATCTAAGCTACTGCTTTGTAAACATATTACAGTGGTCCCTCCATATTCTCTGGGGTTAGGGGTGAAGGACCTCCATGAACATGGAAAAAATGCAAATAAAAAACACTATTCTTTTTACCTGAGCGAACACCTCTCTAGGAATCTCCAGGTCCTCCAATGCACTTCTATGGTCAACACTTGACAGATCATGCTGGAGGACCTACAAATGTCTAGAGAAGTGTTTTCTGTAAGAACTTCTAGGTTCTCCAGCACAACTTTGTGGTGAATTTCTGGCAGAGTTGCACTGGAGGAGCTAGAGATTCCTAGACAGGACATATTAATCAAAACCACAAATAATAAAATCCTCAAAAATTAAAACCACAAATGTGGAGGGACAACTGTAGCTAAAACGTTTGGACTGGACCTGTTATTCCCACTGTGACAGATGTCTGCAGAACATTTGCATCGGCATGCCTTTTTCGCCTCTTTAGCCTCAGGCCTCCTCAGCCTCAGGTAGGGGAGCCCACATGTCAGGGCTCTTCATCAAGGACAAGTGGTCTCTGGACAAACAGGCTAAAATGTTTGGACTGGACCTGTGGTATTCCCACTGTGACAGGTGTCTGCAGCTTTGGTCTGTTTGTGTTCATTAGAATGACTATCATTCCAAGAAACATCATTGTTAGGACATACCTCTATCATTTGTGACTGTAGATGGCAGACCTACTCATAAGAGAGCTCAGTTGTGTGACTATCTGTGGGAATCATCTTCAAATATGGAATACTATTATTATGGAATACTACCAGTGTAGTTTGTGATACAACATCACTGTTCAGTTTTCCAAGATAATTTCTGTAATTATTTGTTCTCACAGGTCTTGTAAATATGGTGAAAACTGTTTCTTCTTCTTCTTCTTCTTCTTCTTCTTCTTCTTCCTCTTCTTCGGTTTCTCTTCTCCAGTTTTGCTTTTAAATGCTGCTCATCACTTTGGGCATACTGTAAAAACCCTTAAATCTCATTCCTAACTATAAAATACAGAAAACATACCCAGTGGTAGCTATGTTGGCCATAGCTGTAGCAAAGTACAGTAACATCAAAAATCCAGAAAACAGAGATGCTTTTACTGGGTCAAACAAATGCCAAAAACAAAACAAAAAAACATGTTGCAAGTTTTTCAAGCTATACTACCTTCTTCATCAGGCAAAATTGTTAAAAATCAATACAGGAGAAAAAAAATTAAGACAATGTCTACATTTTGTCAAGATGTGTCTGTTCTCAGGTCAGATGGTTCTGGAGGGAAATTCATGCAGGGAGGCCTTTCCCCCCTTCTGGCCATGTGGGTACTCCAGGAAATAAAGCATTTTTAAGTTCCATTCACAAGACAAGACTCTTTTTGTCTTGTGAACTGAACTTAAAAATTATTTATATCCTGGAATACCCATGTGGCCAGAATGAGAAGGGACTCGCCTGCATGAATTTCCCTCCAGAACCACCTGAACTGACAACAGCCAAATATTGACAAAATGCAGGCTTGAGGCTAATTTAGTCTTTTTTCCCTCTCTCCTATATGATTTTTAACATCTTTGTCTAATGAAAAAGCCAGTGAAACTTTGAAAGCTTGTAACATGTATTTTTTGCATTTGGTTGGCCCGATAAAAGTATCACTGTTTTGTGGACTTTGATTGTTGTTGTACATAAAATACAACACAGTGATCACACTGACCTAATATACACCATTTTCAAACTGAGAAGTTATTTATAAAATGTATGAACAGGTGCAGCTTTCACAAAGTTTTCTTCTGAAGGAATTCTACTAAAAACTGAGTTTTAATTACTGTACTACCAACAGAATGTACCATCAACAGACTGAAAACAAAGGTCATAACTATTCTAAAGGTCTAGAATTTCTATTATTTTCCCACTAAGATTAACTGCATCCCATATAAAGATAGCCTCCTCTATATTCTCTTATCTTATTCCACATCTGTGGCAGAATTTTTTCTGATTTAGCTACAGCATCACTAGTTAAAACCAACAGTATTAGTTGTTAATGTCTGAGGAGGGATCAGTATATGTGCAATGAAACAGGACCTGAATGACAACAGAACACAATTAAAAGCAATGTATTGGTTTTCTACATTTGGCATTTCATATTTTAGCTAGAAGGAAAAGAAAACAAACAGCCATAACAAGTTTTGGTATTTTTGTTTTTTCGAATAAAAATAAAAATGCAAAGTGTGGCAACACAGAAACATCTTCTGAACAAGGAGCAAGCGCAATGACCTTGAAAGTTGCAATTGCTGGTGGACTGTACCCCCACACAAGTTATAACAGTGGTGATCAATTCTTCAAATCTGCACAAAAATAGGGGTGCCACGCTTAAGGCCATGACAAAGGGAGGGGGAGAAAACCACTGGAATTGTCTTCATCATCTCAAGTGAAGTTCAAAGCAAAGCTACAAAAAGAGTTACTCTGAAGAGTATCACAGCATTCAGCAATCACGGAAGAATACTGGCTAGGGGGAGGAGAGTGGGAAACAGGAAAAAAGAAGTGACATTAAAACTCAGTCTGAGCTGAAAAGCTCACTGAGGCAGGGTGAGACATTTAAGCTAAATCTGAAAGTTTATTCATAGAATCACAGAACCACTATTTCTTCTTCAGGGTCTCTGCGAATCATACAAATGGGTTGTACTGCACCTGCACAGTGCTGCTCAGAAAACTTCTGGAATCACTCGGCAAAGTTAACTTTGCAACTTTTTGGCAGTAGCTCTACCCATCCCTTATAAGTTCTCTGCATTCTCGCTCTTACCCGTTTCTTTTTTCCGCCGCGTTAGCTACTTAGGAACTTCACTGCTGGAATCCGCTTGTTTTTCCCAAAAATCTCGACGTAGGCTTGCTTGACCATTCTTCATCTGAACATCCCCCCCCCCGTGTATTCTTGACCATTTGGCGCGTCTTACCACTTCAATGTTAGGGTTTTAATTCGACTCACAATGTCTCTGGCTCCGTTTAAGAAGTGTGACTTATGTGGTGGTAAGATCCCTGGACAGGATCTCCACTCTTCGTGCCTTCTCTGCCTTGGCAAGGCCCACAATCCCAAGTCTTGTGCTCTTTGCAAGTCGCTGACTCCTCAGGCAAGGAAGAACCGCGACTGTCGCCTGAAGTCTGCCCTGTACGAACAGGCTCTCTTGCCTCCGTCAGGCTCCCGCTCCGCTTCAGCACCCGCTGCCTTGGAGTCAGCACCAGCGGCTGCTGGTCCCAAAGCTCCTCCACTGAGCCAAGTGCCACCATCGTGTCTGTCCCGGAAAGGGACGTTGGGTCCGAAAGAGCACGCCAGTTTAAGTCCAAGTCTAAGTCTTACAAAAAGGGCAAGACTAAGCATAAGGACACGAGCTCCAAAAAGGATTTGGCCCATGATAAAGATACGAGCTCTGCGGATTCAAGCTCAAAATCCTCCTCAAAAAAGAGGCGGAAGCCCTTGGATTCAGGTGAAGGTTCTTCTCATGGCTCTTTGAGGAAGAGGCCTTTGGATTCAGGAGATGGTTCTCATGGTTCTTCCCACTCCAAGAAGGCCAAGCCCAAGACTCCTGATGGCACTCAGTTGTCCTCCAAAGATCTCGCTGCCCCTTCAGTACTCAGACGGGACTCGTTGGTACCAGTCCAAGCTGCGTCTCTTCAGACCCGTCGGACATCGGTTTTGGCTTTGGTTGCTTCTCCACCTGCCACGTTGGCCTTTCACCAACTCGCTGAAGAGGAGGTCGACTCTGCCACTCGGTCACTTTGTCGGCAGTCTCCCACATCGGTCCCTCGGGTTCAGATTCATCACGCAGAGATTCACCAGCCTCCGCACTTCCTTCAGCAGGAAGACTCGGACTATTATTATGATAGTGAGATAGACAGATATTTTGTCTCTTGTCAGTCGCGACGTCTATTGTTGCTTGGGCCATGAATCCACTGTCCCACCAATGCGAAGATCCACTTTGCCACTGACGTCAAAATCCACTCCACCAACAACGGCTCCGTTACCGTCTCCTGTCTCGATTCCGAGACCGCATTCTGCTGTGGCCACTGCTACCCAGACGCTGCACTCGTCTTCTCAAGAGGTATTAGATGAAGATGCCTCTGAATCCAACAATGACGAGTCCCATCATGGGGATCCTCGTGCATCACATGTCGACTCAGGGTCCTCGGACGAAATCGTCCCACATTCTCCTCAGGAGCTGTTCCAACCAGGTGCTTTGTTTCCCACCGATGACATCCGTACATTTGCAGAGCACATCATTAAAATGGGTAATGCGTTGGACTTACAGATTACCCACACTGAAGATAACGCCGCTGACCCCATCGAGATACGGGTCCACAGCAAGTTCTCCACCCCAGCGTCCATCCCATTGTTGCCTTCGCTAGAGAGGATAGTCAAACATTCCTGGGATGCACTGGCTTCTGTGGCACCCACAACCAGGAAGACTGAATCCTTGTACAGGATTTCTCTATCCCAGTCTTCTTGGCTGTTTCCACACCCCAAGCAGAACTCTGACATTGTCGAGGGGTCTCAACAGTCCTTCACGCCAAAGACATCCACGTCACTGGCTGACTGTGAGGCGAAAAAGGTTGATGGCCTAGCAAAAAAGACCTACGCCTTCTCTGTTCTGGGACTCAAGGTTGCCAATTACAACGCCTATATGGGAGCATACATACAGTGCTTAATGGAGAGGATTCCTCCCATCATCCCAGACGAATGTCAGGGTGTCCTGACTGAAATCAGAGACGAGGCTCATTCCATTGGGAGCTGATTGATCACCTCAGCCCAACACTCCATAGATTGTTCAGTCAAGTCCATGGCGGCTGCCACTGCCCTAAGGAGATACGCTTGGCTCCGTTATTCAGACTTGAACCCCAATGCAAAGGCCACCATCAAAGACATGCCCTTCAACGATGCAGGCCTCTTCAACCGTGAAACTGATGAGCGCCTCAACTTTAAGTACCGTATGAAGGTGGCTGCCAAGAAACACGGTATGTCAACTCCGTCTCAATCCCAGTTTTGGAAGCGTTTTGGAGGTCCGTTCATACCAACAGGAACACCAGAGGCAATGCTACCCGTCCCAGTCTTCTTCTTCTTCTGGCCGCCACCAGCCCCCTGCTTGGTACCGCAAAAACTACCGAAAACAAGATACCGACCAGGGCAATAAGAGATCCTGAAGGGTTGCTGCGTGCTCCATCATCTCCTCCAGCTCAACCTTCCATGACATCTTGCGGCCTTTTTCTGACACCTGGGCCTCTGTGACTTCCAACTCTTGGGTCCTTGACATTGCCTGTAGGGGTTATGTCCTCGAGTTCGAAGAGCTCCCTCTAACTGGAGCTGTTGTTCCCCTCCCCCGGCACCCTTCTTGACGAAGCATGCACTCTTCTTACAAAGGGCGCAATTTCACCTGTAGACCCGCCACAAGCCTCCAGATGTTTTTTCGAGATATTTTACAGTCCCCAAGACCGATGGTGGCCTTAGGCCCATTTTATATCTGAGACTCCTCAACTCTTATTTGGCCTATTGTCGATTCCGCATGGTAACTCTTGCCTCTATTTTGCGCTTATTACACCAGGCCCTGTGGTTCGTGACAATCGACCAAAAGAATGCGTACTTCCACGTGGGGATTTGACTCCACAATGTTTGTGACTCCGTGGGTAAGACTGCGGTTTTGACCTCTCCAGTCATGGTTCCTGTCGTTCTTCAATGCAGTGACGGACTTCCCATCCAAGTGGCTCACGGTCTCGAGATCAGTTTCTCTGCTCGCTCCGCCGGTGGCTCGACTCCCAGAACGTTTGCGTCGGCATGCCTTTTTCGTCTCCTCAGCCGCAGGTTGGGGAGCCCACATGTCAGGGCTCTTCATCAAGGACAAGTGGTCTCTGGACAAACAGGCTCTCCACATCAATGCCCTCAAGATGCTTGCTGTGGAAAAAGCCATGAGAGCTTTCAAGTCAAACCTCTCCAACAAGGTAGTGCTTTTTCTGATGGTGGCGTGGAAGCTCCGTCCCTAGACTCACTACCTCTCTCGATACGGATGGTGATTTTGGCTGCCCAAAAGTTGGCCACTAAGAAATCCTATGCTTCCAAATGGAAGAAATTTGTTGAGTTTCTCTCTGCAAGAGGCCTTTCTCCATCCCGAGTGTCGACACTAGTGGTATTGGAGTTCCTGATGACACTTTTGGATTCGGGGCTGTGTCTCACCTCCATCAAGTGTTATCTTTCTGCCATCTGTTTTTTCAGGGACCCTCTGGTGAAGAGTTTCCTGAAGGGTTGCAACAACCTCCATCCCCTGGTCTCGGTACCGACACGTGCTTGGAGTTTGGACGCTGTGCTGTCTTGTTTGCAATCCAAGCCCTTTGAACCCATGGCCACAACTGACTTGGGGCAGTTGAGTTAGAAGACAGCCTTTCTTGTGGCCATTACCTCTGCCTGCTGTGTGGGTGAACTCTGTGCCTTGCGGAGGGATCAGCCTTTCTTTAGGTTCCATAAGGATAAGGTTGTCCTCCATATTGACATTACCTTTCTGCCTAAGGTGGTGTCATCCTTCTATTTGGACAGAACTGTGGGTTCGAGCCGTTCCGAAAGACTTTTCCAGTGCTACTCGGAACTGAAAGAGGGACTGCCTGTCACTGTGCAGAGGCTTTCCAAATGGGTGGCTGGTACCATCCACTTCTGCTATGAACTGTTAGGCAGACCTCTCCCGGCCAGGGTTCAGTCCCATGCAACTAGGGCAGTAGTGGCATCCTCTGCTTTTTTGACTGGGGACCCTTTGGAGGATGTCTGTAAAGCTGCTGTTTGGTCCTAGCCCTTGGCTTTCATCAAACATTATAGGCTGGACACCAGGGCCAAACTGGACACGGTTTTTGGGATGTCAGTGTTGGTTTCAGGTTTACATTGATTTGCACTGCATTTCCATGTGTTTACTTTGTTGAAAATGAATGTTTTTGCCAAGAATTGGCATGGTTGCAAAATTGACATGGTTTACATAGGCCCTTCATTACCTAATATGTTGAAATATGTGCCTTATGACTTGAACATGTTAAAGTACTATTTATTGAAGTACTAAATACAACACAGTGTTGGTTCAAAAAAGTTTATTGTGTGGTTTAATAAACACAGCTTTATTTGAACCTAACTTTGGTGTCATGACACTCCCTCCACCACTGACCTAAGCTTGTCAGTCTAACCCATTTGTATGATTCGCAGAGACCACGAAGAAGGAGGACAGGTTGCTCACCTGTAACGGTATTTCTTGAGTGATAATCTGCGAATACTTACAAATACCGCCCGTCCTCCCCTCAGTATCCTGCTCTACATCGGCTCATTCTCATGTCGCTTACGTGGCATAAATTTCGGAACTGGGGAAAGCGCGGGAACACATGGGACTTATAAGGGATGGGCGAAGCTAACTTTGCCCAGTTATTCCAGAAGTTTTTGGAGCATCACTGCGCAGGTGCAGCACAACCCATTTGTATGTATTCGCAGACGACCACTTGAAGAAATACCGTTACAGGTGAGCAACCTGTCCTTATCTTTCCTGTGTCTTCTGATTGTTTGTACAGTGAGAAAGGGGACAAGACACAGCCACAAAGCCTCAGGACTGTGGGGAACACACAAATTCAGAGGAGTCAACGTTCACTACTGTTTTCTATTTTTCTTCCACCTGCCTTGCAAAAAAAGGGGGACCTTACCTAAACAACATTAATATTAACAGAACACAGCAGTAACATGCAACCATTCAATACAGAGGAAGAAAGCCCAGATTTAGAAATAGGTTCTTCTTACATGAGATGTTTGACTATTGGAAAGTGACACTGTATTATCTGCATTGTTGCTCTTAATGACAATAGATAAAAGTAGCATCTAATTCAGTAGCTAATATACTTCTATAGGTAAAACTAAAAGCTCACACAAAGAGCTCATGATTTGACTGGTACTTGAAAGAAGTACAGATCTTCCTTTGGACAAGAAGTCCACAATAATAGTAAACCTACAAAAGAAATTTCCCCTCTGACACTTCTCCAACTTCCACAAGTGGGGTACCTAAAGGAAAGACACTGAACTCAGTGAATGGACAAGTTCATACACAGAGGAACGGTCCTTTGGGCAGCTTAGTTTCCAAATGCTTTAGAGGTCAAAACAAACAGTTTGAATTCTGTCCAGAAAAGCTGAGAGCCATTTAAGTCCTTTCAATAGAGGTGTGAATTGTACCTGGGTGTATGGGTGGTATATCTATAGCAGTTCTTCCTGAAATCATTCGTGGATCAACATATGACTGCATCATGAGCCATCGTGGATCAAAGCCCACAGAAGCCAAATGTGGAGGATGTGGCTGCATGGGTTGATATAGTGGTCTGTGTGCTGGGGGTGGAACAGGACCACTAGAAGGCTGTGGTGTAGATTGTGGCAAGATTCCTTGTTGCTGTTGCTGCCACTGCTGCTGTTTCATCTGTTCCTACAAAACAAAACAAAGATTAATAAGATGACTTTTGATATGATGAGAATGGCACATTGGAGGACTTACTGTGAAGGTTCATTCTAGCCAAGAAGGAGTAATTCACATATAGGTTAAATTCTTGCCACTGCCCGAGGCATGAGATCATGAGTCTTAAAAAACATTCCCTGCTGTATCCCTGGCTTATCCTCAGTATATTCCAAAGCTGAGAAAAAGGAAAACGAGAAAAAAGAGCCCTCAAGGAAAAGAAAAGAGGAAAAAAATCTTGCCATCTGGGTCTGCATAGCTCCTTGGCTAGAATAGTGGAGGACAAGCCATCCATGAACAGGAATTATCCTAGTGCAGACAGAACATGGGAGGAATGGTGGCAAGAAAAATAGTTAATTGTTAAATAGTGATCCACTGAGTTAAGGTGAAATCTTCTTCCCTAGTGAAGTGAATAGAAAGGAAATAAAGAGTGTTTCTGATTTCCTAAAAGGTTTGGTGCCTGTGATATACAATTTTAGAGTCTGTCTGACATCCACCTTATGCCACTGTTTTTCTATGGGTTGAACTGGACAAGGGCAAAAAGATGGGAAAATAATGGCCTGTGAGTTATGAAATAGTGAATTTATCTGGGGTAAGAAGCCAGGATATAGCCAGAGAGGTACAGAGTTCATATCAAATATGTAATGAAAGGGCTCTATAGAGAGATCAGCTAGCTCTGAGAACCACCTGATTGAGGGGAATCACCTCAAGGAAGAGTACTTTTATTATGAACAGAATTCAGATTTAGAGGTTTGAATGGAGACATAGAAAGGGCTTTTACTTCTTTGTGACAGGCACAAGAAGAGAAGCAGTGAGCAACCAGGGTAATGAGTGCAGACACTCCCCTTAAAAATATTTTCACACATGAATAAAAAGAAATAGGCTGCTTTTGGTGGTTGACAAAACAGATGCCAATGCTGTAGTTTGGCATCATAATGCTGGGTTTGACACCTAGGTCAGTGCCTGCTTTGTATGGTGAAGCTGATCTTCAGCAAGATTATCTGAGAAAAGCTTTCCAAATGGTATATTTTGAGGACAGAATCTTGTCTGGAAGCTAAGAATGCACTTACCACCTTTTCAGAATAGCCTGCTTTCAAGTAAGACCTTTGTTCAGTTGACAGGTGGTTAAGGTGGAGCCAACCTGACTCTGAGCAGAGAATGGGGCCCTGACTGAAAAAGGTTGAGTAAGACAGGGAGAGATAGAGAAGAACAGGTTACTCACCTGTAACTGTGGTTCTTTGAGTTCTCATCTGTGCCCTCACACAATTATGTACAGCGCTTGCGCAGACTCCATTCGGAAGCTGAAAAGCTGGGCAGATTGGCAGAAGCATGCCCAACCCCGCCAATCTAGCTCCTCCTTCAGTTCAAGTCTGCTGCAAAAACATGGCAGGGACCTGACCGAGGAGGCAGGGAGGGATTTGTGTGAGGGCACAGATGACCACTTGAAGAACCACAGTTACAGGTGAGTAACCTGTTCTTCTTCTTCGTGGTCTCTGTGCCTCACACAATTGGGTGACTAAAAAGCTAACTTAAGGAGGTGCAAAATAGAGGAAAGGACAGCACAACCAAAACTGGCATCTTGACGAGACCTGGAATCTAGCTGGTAGTGCCGAACAAAAGTGGAAGGCTGGGACCACGTGGCTGCCTTGCAGACATCAGATAGAGGGATGCTTTTAAGGAAGGCAGCAGAGGAAGCAACAGCCCTGGTTGAGTGTGAACATACACCAACAGGAAGAGGGTGTTTGGCCAGCTCATAAGCCAGAGAAATAGTCTGAGCAATCCATTTTGAAAATCTTTGTGCAGAAACAGGGTGGCCCTTTCTGGATCCACTGTAACAAATGAACAACTTGTTAGTCAACCTGAACTCAGCAGAACGTTATACATAAATGCCACAGCATGGCGAACATCCAGCATGTGCATAGTCTTTTCTAGAGGTGTAGATAGGTCTGGGTAGAACAATGTCCTGACAAAGGTGGAAAGGGGAAACCACCTTAGGGAGGAATGAGATGTTTGGTCTGAAAACCATTTTGTCTCTGTGGAAAACAAGAAAAGGCTCATCAGAGCGCAGCGTTGTCATTTCAGAGGCACGTCTGAATCAAGTAATGGCCACAAGGAAAGACACCTTTAGTGTCAACAGTCTCAGAGAGGCCAAGCCCAAAGGTGCAAAGGGAGGCCTAGTTAGCTGTGTAAGCACCAAAGATGGAGACCACCTCAGGGCCAAAGGAGGCATCGGAGGATAGAGATGATGGAGACCTTTGAAGAACCTTTTCATAGTCGGCGAAGAGAAAAGGAGAGCTGATGGTGAACCGGGAGGCTGGTTGACGACAATGGCAGACAAATAGACTTTGAGAGAGGAGAAGGCCAAACCTTGATCACAAAGGTGTAAAAGGAAGTGTAAGGCTGTAGAAAGGCTCATAGGACTGGAGGGTTCAGCTCTAGCTGTAGCAAATTCACAAAATCGATTTCATTTGTAGGAGTAGGATCGTTCAGTAGAGTCCTTTCTAGAAGCTGACATGACCTTGAGCAATTTGGGGGAGTTCAGGGTCTGATCCTCCAAGCCGTCAAGTGTAAGCTGAGGATGGAGTTTGAAGTATTGACCCCTGGACAGGTGGAGAAGGGGGGGTGAACCAGGGTTGTCTCGGCCAGAAGGGGGCCAGCAGAATTGCGTTGGCTCTGTCTCTGGTCATGTTGGTCACAACCTTCGCTACAAGTGGTAGTGGAGGGAAGGCATAGAGGAAGTATTGATTCCAACTGCTTAGGAATGCATCTCCCAGGGAGCCGTATCCCTTGCCTGCCCTGGTGCAGAATTGTGGCCACTGGGCATTGTCCGGAGTGGCGAAGAGGTCCAAGGATGGATTCCACCATCAGGAGGCAAGCAGTTGGAAGGCTTCAGCAGACAGAGCCCATTCATGTTAAAGGACCTTGAGCCTGCTGAGAGAGTCTGCCAAGACATTATTTTTGCCGGCGAGATGAATCGCCACCTGGTGGATGGAGCGATGATGGCACCAAGCCCAAAGCTGTTGAGCTAGCTGAAGTAGGTCAGAGGAATGTGTGCCGCCTTGTTTGTTGATGTATCAGACTGTTGTTGTGTTGTCTGTCACCACTTGTACAATTCTGTAAAGAAGATGGGGTTCGAAGGACCGAAAGGCCTTGATCACAGCCAGGGGTTCGAGGGCGTTGATGTGCATCTCTCTCTCCGAGGGAGACCAACAACCTTGAACGCTGAGATCTTTGAGGTGAGTGCCCCAGCCTGCCATGGACGCGTCTGTGGTGACCATCATAGAAGGTTTTGGGGCCTGGAAGGGCATTCCCTTGAGGACATTGTCAGGAATAAGTCACCAGGAGAGAGAGTCCTTGACCTGTTGGGGAATGGTAAGTCTCTTGGATTGTTTTGTCTTTGAGGTGATTGAAGACAGAAAGAAACCATCTTTGGAGGGGCCTGAACCTCAGGCAGGAGAGATAGACCACAGCCGTGGTGGACGCCATGTAGCCTAGAAGCTGCTGAATGTCCCTCGCTGTAGGAAAGGCCTTGGACAGGACCAGACAGAGATGATCCCAGAGGGAGTCTGCCCTTCTGATGGGCAGATAGGCACATGCCATGATAAAGTTCAGAGATGTGCCCAAATATTCTATCACTCTGACTGGTTGGAGGATAGACTTGGTGGGATTGATGGTGAGGGCAAAGTCGGTGATGAGGGACAAAGTGACATGAATGTCTTTAAACAACTGAGTTCGAGAGGACGACACCAACAGCTAGTCGTCGAGATACAGAAAAATAATTATTCCCTGTATTCGAAGGTGAGAGATGACTGCTGCCATGCATTTGGTGAACACGCGTGGGGCGGTGGAGAGGCGAAAGGGAAGAATGGTATATCGAAAGAGATCTCCATCGATGGCAAAGAAATTTGCGGTGTTGTGGTCTGATGCTGATGTGGAAATACGCATCTTTCAGATTGATCGACACAAACCAATCTCCTTGATGGAGGAAGGGGAAAATTGACTGGAGAGTTACCATCCTAAACATGGGAGGGTTGATGTAGGAGTTGACCCTTCTCAAGTCCAGAATGGGACGGAGCCCACCACCTCGTTTCGAAACTGTGAAGTACCGAGAAAAGAAGCTGTCCAGCCTGCAACTAGGTGGAATTAGTTGGATGGCACCTTTGTTGAGAAGGGAGACGATCTCTTCCTGGAGAGTAGGGGAAGAGAGAGTGGAACAGAAAACGCTGCGAGGAATATTTGAGAATTCTATGGCATAACCCAAACGAATGATGGTAAGGACCCAGGTGTTGGAGGTGATTTGACACCATTGGTCATAAAAGCTGGATAGTCTGGGTTGGGGAGCAGACAGAGGGAGAGAGAAGATGGACTATGGTGTCATTGTCTCGGTGGAGTTGACAAAAATGGGATTTAGAAGAGGAAGAAGCCTTCTTCAAAGATTGTTTTTGGTTTTGACATTGCTGTTGCTGACTGTTTTGTTGTTTGTTGTGTTGTTTATAAGGTCTTCCTGAAGATTGTTGGGAAGAGCTCTTATATTGGGATGACCTTCCAGAACATGGTTGAGAATAAAAAGAAGAAAGGGCCGATTTGTCACACCATTGGCATCTCTTGTATTGTTGTTTATTTGTGGTCAGCCCAAGGCGTTTAGCAGTTAGACGATTTTTGGCCAGAGTGCTGAGAGTGTCGTCTGTATTGGTTGCAAAGAGGCCCTCACCATCAAAGGGTAGGTCTTCAATTTTGATTCTGGCTTCATCAGTAAGATCTGTGGACCTGAACCAGGTAAATCTGTGAAGGGCGACGGCACTGGAAATTTTTTTAGCTGAGCAGTTGACTAAGTGTATGGCTGAGTGGAGCTGTTGGTTAACCAAAGAGAGGGACTCAGCATAGAAGTCCACAGCTGCAGATTTTTGTTCTTCAGGCAGATAGGGATGAAGGAAGCCACCTTGTCCCAAAAAAACTTCTGGTAGGCCACCATACAGGCTTGGAGGTTGGCGACCTTGACATTCAGGACAGCAGAAGAATAGAATCTGCAACCGAAGATGTTCATACGTCTGCCATCTTTGTCTACTGGGGCAGAGTGAGTCTTGCCTGATGATTTTGTAGTAGATTCAACCACCTGAGAATTGGGTGCAGGTTGGGTGAAGAGATATGGAGCTGTATCCAGTTGAATCTTGTACATGCCTTCAAGTTCCTTAGATGCCAGGGGCATAGAGGCAGGTCTGTGCCATAATAGGGCCATTACATCGGACAAGGAGGCCAAAAATAGAAGGACCGCCGGCTGGTTAGGAACAGGCAAAATATCATAAACTGGGTCCCTAGGAGGTTTAGGAGGTTGGTCAACGTGGAGACCTATGGCCCTGGTCTCTCTTTTTTACTTTCTGCCTATTGGAGTGAGTGGAAGGAGCATAACCCAAACTACAGGATGTGGGGGTCTTATCTACTGGGAAAAGGCAACAAGGGGATTAGATCTGATCCTAACCAACAGGGATGACCTCGTTAATGGGGTGCAAGTGGCAGGATCCTTAGGAGGACGTGAACATGTTATCCTGGAATTTGTTATACAGTGGAATGGAGAAGCCAGGCATAGTCAGACACACATTCTAGAGACCATTTTGCAGACCCTCCCACCCTGAGGCCTGCCATTAGCAACAGAACAATACACATCCAAATCACTGCTGCCTTTCCAGGTCACAAAATATATATACCCAAATCCTTTCCAGGCAAGCATTCTTTGAAGATGCCAGCCACAGATGCTGGCAAAACATCAGAAGAAACTCTTCTAGAACATGGCCACATAGCACGAAAAACCCACACATTCTAGACTTTAGGAAAGCTGATTTCAGCAAACTTAGGGAAATACTGGGGGTCATCCCATTATCAGGAATAGTAAAAGAGAAAGGAGCTCAGGACAGACGGGGATTTCTCAAAAAGGGAAATACTAAAGGCACAATTTCAAATAGTTTCAATGAGGAGGAAAAATGGGACATGTCTCAAGACACAGGATGGATGACTAAAGAACTTTAAACTGAACTAAGTTTTAAACAGAACATGTAAAAGAAATGGAAAAAAGGAGACACCACCAAAGAGGAATTCAAACAAATAGCTAGCACGTGTAATGGTAAATTCAGAAAAGCTGAAGTGCAGAATGAGCTCAGGCTTGCTAGAGAGGTTAAGAACAATAAAAGGTGCTTTTTGGGTTATGTCCGTAGGAAAAGGAAGGAGGAAGAAATGGTGGGGCCATTGTGCGGAGAAGACAGCTAAATGTTAACAGGGAACAGAGAAAAGTAAAAACTCCTCAACACCTTCTTTGCCTCAAGTCTTCTCAGAAAAGGAAAATGGTGCTCAGCCTGAGGAAAATGGAGCAGAGGACACAATAGGGGAAATGCAGCAAAGAATAAGTAAAGAAGTAGTACAGGAATATCTTGTTATTGTCAAGGAATTCAAATCTCAAGCTGTAGATGAACGACATCTAAGAGCTGTATGGTTCTAGGACCCCTTTGGGCAACAAAATCCGTAAATGCTGAAGTGCCATGAAATACAATGGCATATGACATCCATACAATGGTGTCCCTTATATAAAATAGGGAAATCAAGGTTTTCTTTTTGGAATTTATATTTTAAAAAAATATTTTCAAGACATGGATGGTTGAATCTGTGGATAAAGAATCCATGGATATGGAGAAATTACTGTATATATTTAAGATTACTGAATATGGACAGTGAGGAAGCTGCTGCAGTCACCTCCAACAGCTATAGTATGTCTGTATTCTGGCTGAAGGATGTGGGTAACTTCACCTGCACCAAGTGCAAACTGGTTCCCCTGCTGAAAGAGAGGATACAGCAACTTGGGGCTCATTTATGGACTCTTCAGCAACTTCAGCATGAGATTTTCTTGGACAGAGCAGAACAGACTGTCTTAGTTGAGGATGAAACAGGGGACATCTCTCAGGAGGAATTCATCTCACATTCACAGATATTTGGAGGAAGATGACACATAGAAATACAGTGCGCCCGTGTCATACGCGGGCTCGCTTTATGCAGTTTTCAGCATATGCTGAAAGCTGCGCGGGGCTCGAGTACAGGCGTTTTTTGTTAAATGCGGGGGAGTCCAGAACAGATCCCCCGCATAAAAAAAGGGCACACTGTAGAAGGACCAGGGATTGTCCTTAAGAGTTTAGAGCTGCAGAATTGATTTGAAGCTCTCTTCCTCACACATGCTGTTGAGGGGCAGCAAGAAGAGCCACAATGTTAGTCTTTAGAGAATATGCACAAGACGTTGCAAGGTTCGGCGAGTACTGCCAAACCTTTGACGCAGAATGTAGTGGTGGTAGGGGACTTCTTGCTGAGAGGAGCAGAATTAGTAATGTTCAGGCTTGACAAGATATCTCGATAGGTGTGTTTTCTTCCTGGGGCAAAAATCTGAAATATAATGGAGAGGCTGATAGGACTCATCAAGCCCACTGATCGTTAGCCTTTCCTTTTGGTTCGTGTGGGAATCAATGACACTGCTTGTTAAGGTATTGAAAGTGGAAAATGTTCAGATGCGGCAATGTCTGCTGAAGCCTAGATTGGCTACACCTAGAGCCCTGAGCAGCAGCCGAATGCTCAAGGTCGAATGTGCTGGACAGCACGTACAGTAAATGTAAATATGCTATGTCATCAGACAGAAGAGGAATTGGTATCCATGGTACATAGCAACATGTACAGGAAGAGGTTGGGCTAAGTGGTGGCCTCATGGCAATTGTGTATATAAGCCCAGACGCTGTTTATACTGTGTGGGGATAGTGTGGTGTGACAGTTGGTGTGAGATTTGTACAGTGGTGTTTAGTAATAGCTCGTGTGTTTGGAACTAAGAACAAATAAAGCCCTCTTAGGAGTGATAAGCTGGAGAGTGCTGTTTCTTTGATCTGGCAGCTGTTTCTCCAGGCATTCTTCCAAGCAAACCAGAGGTTTGCGTTTGAGGCTTTGCTCTGCTTTGCCGTGGGGAGATAACAGACGTCCATCTTCATCCAGTCGACACCGGACCAGATTCATCAACACTGCAAAGCATAGTCTTCAGACTAGCATATGAGAATCTGGGTAGGAAGCTGAAGGACCCTGACACACAGGTTATTATGTTGCTACTCCAAGTTGAAGAACATGGTGAAGGAAGGAAGAGGTGGACAACTGGCTCTGCAGATGGAATCACTCCCAGTATTTCTCTAAGTTTACTGAAATGAGCTTTCTTAAAGTTTAGAATGAACATTAGATTTGGCTTCTCCTTACTTTTGTATAACAAACTCCAGTAGAACACTGTCATTCCCAGTTGAGGATCCCACCACTTCCACCCCATTAACTAGGTCATTAGTGTTGCTTTGGATCGGATCTAAAATAGCTGATCCCCTTGTGACTTCATCCACCTTCTGAACAATGAAATTGTCTTCAAGGCAATTTATAAACTATTACTGAGATCTAAAACAGAAGGGAAACAAGTGAAAGATTGTATATTAAAACAGGCTGTTTGGGTCACTCTGCCTTGCACCCATTTGGCTATCTCAATGGATTGAGAAGAGGCATCTGGAAAGTTAAGAACCTCCTCCTTTACCTCCACAGCCCCCTGGGGTTAAGGTTGTTTAAGGCTCTATTAATTGAGAATGTGAAGTGTGCTTAGTAGCCTCAGCAAAGTCAGAGGCAAACTAAGGTCTGCTTCTAAGCGATTTAACACCCCTATCTATGAAACCAACCACCCAGTGAACATGGTGGCTCCAGAAAAGGCAACCATAGGGATGGGGATGGCTGGCAAGTATGCACAGTTCCAATGGTAAGAGCATTCACATGTCACTAGTGATTCTGAAGTGTCTAGGGGCTGGGGGAACGGAATTACCTTTCTATTTGGTCTTAACCTCCTCATTTCCACCCTCATCCCAAAGGCACACAGCACAATAAGCAGAAAGGCATGAGGCAGTCAAGGAATAAGGAATCTGAGGGAGAAGGACCTACTACCACACCTGCGCTAAAAAAGGTGGGGAAGGGGGTTAGAACAAAGAAGAAATATAGAATGGAAATATAGCCAAAAGAAAGATGGAGGAACAGAGTACAGTATATTCAGTTCAGAGTATATTCACCAGGGTAGGGCAAGGTGAAAGAACTGATGAGCCAGGGATCCATTTACACGTGATCCCAAGCTTCACCTGGGAGTACCAAGAATTAACCCATACATGCGTGGCTCCTTCAGTGGCTGAAAATTCCCTTCATATTTAAGTAAGCTCCTTTGCTAGAAACTTTTTTTTTTAATTTCTGAAACAGATTTGCAAAACGTTTCTACCCATGCCAAATTCCCAGTGATTGTTTTAGAGAGACGTATCAAAAACTTACTGGAATAGGGCACATACAATGTAATATTCTTCCATCTCTAGGCTTCAAACCTCAACAAAAGTGGGAGCCCCAGCCAAGATTACTTAAACTCAAAGCTTAGCCATGGTTAATTAACACAAAAAGAAGAATGAGAATCAGGACTAGCACCATTTGGATGGGGCAAGCAACAAACAACAGCATTTGTTTTTCAGCACTTTCCACAACAGAAAAATCGCTGGCATGTTCACTTACCATACTTTAGTTACATTATGCTAACATTTGAAAATATTCATAAACATAACAAGTGCCAAATTAGAACTAAAGGAAAGTGGGAAATGAAAACAAAAAATCTCAATAGACTTATAGATTTAGGGAACTGGTCACCAGAGAACATTGTCCACAGCTATCTCACAGTAAAGTTTAATAATCTGATTGGTTTCTGCTTGCAACCAAAAATGGTAGTTGAATAATTCACATCTATAGTATGTATACATTTTAGCGTTCCCAAAGCAATATTTTACCTGTTGCCTTTGAAATCTTGGTGGTAATGATTTCTGAAACTGTTTTGAATAGCCAGAAGAAAGAGCAGGGCGAGAGTGAGCACCAGAATCTGCCTCACTTTCATGAGAACTCTCTCTTTCATTATTATTGTTCTCCTGTGTAGCGGAAACAGCTTGCCATTCTGTCCAAAGAAGAGAAAAAAGCAAGTCTAGAACCAAATATATATTACTCAAAGCAGCTCATACTTTCAAATGAAAAAAATCATCCTAATCATCCCAATAATCTAATATGTTAATATAGGTAGGTAATTTTTAGTCATACTACATATTATGATGAAGCTGTTGAAACTAAGGAGAAGTCGGAGACAAAGCCTAACAAACATGGTACATATAGGAAAATATCCTTAAGCTACACTTACAGTGAAACAAGAAAGCAAAAATGGATATCTGCAGAACAGAATTCAGTAAGTTTTGAACCAAGACCATTAACTATTAATCTACTGGATGTAAAAGGTAAAGGTATTCCCCGTTGACAAGTTCATCAAGTCGTGTCCGATCATAGGGAGCGGTACTCATCTCTGTTACTAAGCCAGCGTTGTCAGAAATTACTCTGTGATCATGTGGCCAGCATGATTGTACAGAATGCTGTTTACCTTCCTACCAGAGTGGTACCTATTTATTAACTTGCATTTGCATGCTTTCAAACTGCTAGGTTGGCAGAATTCTACACTGGGTAAAAAAATTGCAGGTTAAGCAAGTGCACTCTCCATAAATTGGAAACTTAAGGCTAGGATATATAGCAGATATGTATCAATGTATATCTTCCTGGGAAATTAAGAACCTAAAGCAGCTTTTATTTCAAATTAGATAAGCTTTTGTTCAATTTAAGCAGCACCTGTCCTTTTCTGCTGTTGAAACATCTACAATAAACATTTAAGAAAAGCTGCTTTAGTACACATTCAACACAAAACAACAGACTATTAGGCTACTTAAACTACATCTGCTTTATTGTATGCAGGACTGCAGACATAGTTTTAATACATACATATGGGGAAGGATCTGGTAAAACCACCTGAGTGTGCCTCATCTATAAAAACCCTATGAAATTAATGGGGTTGCCATACGTTGACTCTCAACTTGAAGGCACATACACACATGTGTACACATATATATTGGTCTATATCATTCAAAAAGGCCTGAATCCTCCTGTACAGCGCTATAAAAATAAACTATAAATAAACTATAAACTTAATCTTGGTCCACTGAATTAGTGGGATTCATCTGCATACTGACTCAACATTCAGTCTACTCTAGTATCGACTGATCAAAAGATTCAGGTCAATTAATTCTTCTATCTCCCAATCATTATTGGAGGATATGATAAGCCTATCTTAAATGTTTTCTGTCAGGCGATTTAAAAATGTGTACAGCAATAGCAACAGCAACAACAATATAACAACAACAATAATTGTAACATTATTTGTTTATAATATACCCTAATCTATAATCTCAAAAAGGAACTGAGGGTTTAAGTGGGAAGAGAGCTAATAAGGCAGATGGAAAGTGGGTGGGGCTACTGGCAAAATGCTTCTAATAGCTCTAGAAAGTTCTGAATATGCTCTGCACAGGAAAACCCATTTGTGTGATTCACAGAGACCATGACAAAGAACAAAACTTTGTTTTCTGAATGTCTAAATTGAGAATTACTATGGCAGTCCTATGTTTAAAAAATCTGACATTGGCCAATATGCTGTTTCCTTTAAATGGTGGGTGTGGATTAACTGCAAGCCCTCCAGATGCTGTTAAGATTTAAACTCTGATCAGCTCAAGTTAGCCTGACTTAAACAAAATAATTGATACAGACCTCTTTCCTCATCATTGCTGGTTTCACTTTCTTCGGGTTTCTCTACTTTCAGAGGTGGGGTGATTGGTTTTTGAGGCTCAGAAAGTTCAGGTGTAGGTTTCTCTTCTGGTTTTTCTTTCTCTTCTCTTTCTGTCTCTTTCTCCTTTTCAGGTTCTTTTTCTTTCTCTTGGCTTTCTTTTTCCTCTCTGTCAATTACTATCACTTTGTCTTTCCCCTTTTCATTTGCTTTCCCCCTCTCCTTTTCAATTTCTTTCTCCTTCATCTTTTCTTTTTCCTTCAATGAATCTTCCCGGAGTGGTTTTGTTACACATCCAAATTTCTCATTTAATCGTTTTAATTTCTCAGCACATGCTGCTTTTCTTTGTTCTTCCATTCTTCGTTCCTCTTCTTCTCGTCTTTTACGGGCTCGTTCTACTGCTGCAGATACTTCTGCTTGCTGTCTTCTCCTCTGCTTCCAAATTTCATCCTCATCTGGCACTGGTCTAGGAGGAAAGGAACCCTGTTTTCCCGGTCCTGGCAATCGATCTGGAACAGGATGCTGTTTTGTGAAATAAAGAAAAACAGAAAACTCTCAAATACCTAAATTGCTTTCTGCTTCTATTAGCAACCTTGGAAAAGGAATTCCAATATGTAAAATCTCAAAATGTTATCACATATGGTCAGGTAAGGCCTAGCAAGTGGAGTGCTGATCATATACAATATAAACCAGCAAGGGGAACAGTACTAGGAATACTTAAATTTCACCCATTTTCACTGAGAAATATCCAGAGCAGGCATTAATTTAAGCTAAGATAACTTTATCAGGAATAAATTTAGGGTTAAGACATACCATGAACAACTGCTATTCTAAAAGGGCCTTTTCAATTATGTTATAAACTAGTATATAGAAGAAAAAGTAAAATCTTTAGTATTTGCCAAATCTATTACTATTTCCAGACATATTTATTTTATTACTTTATGGGAATTAAAAACATTTTAAAGAAAGAATGAATTGCAGGTTTTAAGGAGTAGAGAATGTAGCAGGTTATAACATTTTGTTTTAGGGTGAGTACAGTTAAGTCCTCTGTATCTGTGGTTTCTACATCTCTGACATAAAAGTACTTTAAAAAATCTAAAAAGCAAACCTTTCTTTTGCCATTTTATATACAGTAAATAATTTTACTTTACCACTATAAATGAGCAACCATGATTTTGGTATCCACAGGGGATCATCATATAGTATGAGCATAAAACAAGGCCCCACTGTATAATTTACTGTTAGTGTTCAGGTAATTGCAGGTAGTCTATACATGTACCAGGAATTGTCAGCCTTCACCCAGGGTACACTACCTCCCCAGTGTCAGATACCTCTACAGATTAAGGATCTTCAGAACTACATTTTATGTGTTGTTATGAAGTGTAATGGAACAGAAAAAGTCAACTCCTATTAACAAGCAAAACCACTTTACTTTCCACACATTAAGGGACTTTTTTGGATTCTAGCCTATGCTTTTCATTAAATCATTGAAAGAAAAAACATAATGATAGCAATAGGTATCATACAATACATGTCATATGCCTGTCATGCCAATATAGCTGAGCAGAGTTTACATTTTAGTAGAAAATAAAGAAAGGAATATAAATATTTGATATCTGCATCCAATTGTTATTTCAACTTTTGTTCATACCTGAAGGACAGATTTTGGATGTTGCCCAGAACTGCCCCTCTCAAGCACCAAAGACTGTGTTGGTGACAGTCCCTGGCCCTGCTGAATAAAAATAAATTCTTATAAATATTCTTCTAAAACCAAGAAGCTGAATGAAGCCCATTAAACACCTTTAACTATAAAAGCTGAATTCTGCACAAAATCAGAAAAGCTAGGAGAACAAAGAAGAAATAAAGATAAAGAACATACCTCTCAAATCTCAATAATTATATAAAATTACTAGCTGCTTTTTAACCAGAAGTACTTCAGTCATATTAGAAGTAAGAATAGGTTCCTTACCTGTAACTGTGGTTTTGTGAGTGGTCTAATACAAATGATTTTCCCACCTGCGTCAGTGCTGCATTCAGAGAGTTCTAGAGCTGAATAGCCTAGCATGAGTACCCCGCTTCCTCCCATTTCCTGCACATGTCTAAGCCTGCCAAGCTACTGCCCCCATTCTGTTTTGAAGTCCACTGTAAAACTGACAGGGACCTGAAATAGGGGAGGTATGACTGCTTTGTGTGAGGGACAGGAACAGATGACCACATGAAGTACCACAGTTACAGATAAGCAACCTGTTCTTTGAGGTCTCTGTCTGTGAGCTCGAGATTTAAGGGGTAACGTAACATCATCCAGCACTGACAAAGTCACTATTCCCTGATCTTCCTTGTGACTGACCAGGAGCACCTCTGTCTTGATTGGATTAAGTTTCAATGTGTTTGCCCTATGGCAATGACTAATTGCTATGAAAAAGTTCTTTCCTATGCCACATAAAGCAGCACAGGTTTCATTACTTCTGAAAAAGCCTAGCAGTGAAAACAGTGTTCCAGGGGATACATCACTACTCAGTCACCTGTACTAGAATATTGATGTACATCCTACCTGAACTTTTGATATCAATTTCTTTTGAACACAAAACCAAAATTATTACATGTGTTCCATGGTAAAACTTTCCAATCATGTTGAACAATGTGGCATATGGACACTGAGACAGTGGCTGTAGTCCTGGACATGTACCACTCTTAACTCAGTGAGAGGCAAGAAGCCAGACTATTTAGACCAGGGGTAGGCAACCTACAGTCCGCAGGCTGGATGCGGCCCGGCAAGGCCTTGGGACCGGCCCCAGCCCGGCCCTGCCGCTGATCGCCGCCGGAGCCTTTGGCCTCTCACATGAGGGTGTGGGGCCTTTGGCCTATCAGGAGGAGGCAGGCAAGGGGGGGGGCAAGCAGCGGGCAAGGGGGGAAATTGTCTATAGAAGCCTCAGAAACATGCATTTTTTTAAAAATCAGCAAATTTTTTCGCATGTTGTCCATTTAAAAAAAAAATGTCCTCCATTTGAAAATTTTGTCCTACATTTGTCCCGGTTTATTTATTTATTTATTTTTAAATTATTTAATTATTTTATTTTTTGGGGGCTTCGGCCCCCCAGTTGTCTGAGGGACAGCAACCTGGCCCCCGGCTCAAAAAGGTTGCCTACCCCTGATTTAGACAACATATATAAGTCAAAGCAAGATACAACTAAACAGACAAGGACTGGTAAGTAACAGGACAACAGCAATATCAGCTTTGCACATTTTAAAAGATTTCAACTGCAGAGTAAACAGCCATGTTTTAGCAAATATGCTACCTTGTTTGTGTATTTGTTGTACAAAATTAATATAAAACACAGGTCAATAAACAATCTGTAACTCAGGGCATACTGGGTGTATAGAAACTGATAAAATAAAACATACCTGGTCAAACTGACCACTTTTGCTATAGGGGCCTTTTGATCCAATTGATTGCAAAGAAGCGGTAGATGATTTATGTTCTCCATTTTTCTTCTCCAGGTCTTTTGTAGATTCATTACTGGATAAAGAACATTAATGAAAGAACATTTTTAGATACTATCTTTTTATGTTTAAAAAAATTAATAATAAAAATACTTTATTCATCATACAAAATCATGCAATCATAAAACAATGGTATAAAAAAGTTTCATATCGTTAAAAACTTTCCTTATTAAAATTTTACACAATTCAATTCGTTTAGAATAAATCTAACCATAAAGAACAGTGGCTAGATGGAGGAGAAACGGATGTAAAATTTGTATTAATGTAATCTATAAGAGGAGACCATTTTTCCTGAACAGGTCTTTGATTTTGTTTTGAGTTATATTTCATATTATATGTTAATTTCTCCATAAGCCATTGATCCCAAACTCTTTTCCACCAGCTATCCAGGGATACAAGACCTGTCTTCCAATTATTAGCCACTTCTAGACAAGCTGCTGTCAGCAAAAAAGATATCAACTTTCTGTTTTTTAAAGATTTATTACCTTTTGTGTTTATTGAAAGTAACAAAAGAGCTGGGCAAAAAAATATTTTTTGTTTTGTAATTGGAGCAATTTGGTTGATCACATCATGCCAGAAGTGAGTAATTTTGGAACAGTATAACCACATATGGATATAAGTCCCTAAGACTAGACAACCTCTCCAACACAAAGGTGATATAGATTTTATCATCTGTGACTTCCTAACAGGGGTTAGATACCATTTATGTACTAGCTTTAGAAAGTTCTCTCTGGTTAAAGCTGATCTTGACTTCAACACAGAAGATGCCCAAATAGCACACCAGTCTGATTCTGGAATTGGTATGGACAGGTTGCTTACCTGTAACAGTATTTCTTCGAGTGGTCATCTGCGAATACATACAAATGGGTTTTACTGCGCCTGCGCAGTGCTGTTCGGAAACTTCTAGAATCACTGGGCAAAGTTTACTTTGCAACATATAGAAACTTTTTGGCGGTAACCCCGCCCACCCGTTATAAGGCCCCTGCCTTCCCGCTCTTTCCCCAGTTCCGCAATTTTTCCGCCAAGCAGGCGATGGAAAGAGCCAATAAGAGCAGGACACTGAGGGGATGGATGGGTGGGATTTGTATGTATTCGCAGATGACCACTCGAAGAAATACTGTTACAGGTAAGCAACCTGTCCTCCTTCTTCGTGGTCTCTGCGAATCATACAAATGGGTTTAGACTGACAAGCTTAGGTATGCGGCGGAGGGAGTGTCCTGAAACCAAAGCTGTGGTAAACCAAAGGTATATTTATTGAAACAATAAACCCTTGAACCATAAAAAGAGTCAGTCTTTTTGTTGATGCACAGACCAAACATAGCAACAACATTGCTAAACCTGAGAAGGGAACAAGAGGTCGTGCAAGACCAGTCCCATAGAAATTGTGCAAACCAACATTCAACAAATTGAAAACAGTAGCATATGTACATAAGTGCTGAAACACAAACCATCAGTAGTGCAATCAATGCAACCCTGAAACCAACACAGCCCTCCCGAAGGCTGCGTCTCGGATGGCTCTGGTGTCCAACCTATAATGCTTAATAAAAGTCAGAGGTTGGGACCAGACAGCAGCCTTGCAGACATCCTCCAAGGGAATCCCCGACAGGAATGCAGAGGATGCTGACACTGCCCTTGTGGAATGAGACCGAACCCTGCCCGGGAGAGGTTTGCCCAAAAGTTCATAGCAGAGGTGGATGGTACCGGCCACCCATTTGGAAAGCCTCTGCGCAGACACAGGCAACCCTTTCTTCGGCTCCGAGTAGCACTGGAAGAGTCTTTCGGAGCGACTGGAGGCAGCAGTTCTGTCCAAATAAAAAGCCAGAGCTCTCCTGACATCAAGAGAGTGCAGGCTTTGCTCCGCATCTGAAGTTGAGTTGGATGCGAGAGTAGGCAACACAATGTCCTGGCACATGTGGAAAGCAGACACAACCTTCGGCAAGAAAGTAATGTCTGTCCGAAGGACCACCTTGTCCTTGTGAAACCTCAGGAAGGGCTGGTCCCTCCGCAAGGCACAGAGTTTGCCCGCACGGCGGGCAGAGGTGATGGCCACAAGAAAGGCGGTTTTCCAAGTCAGTAGTCTCAAGTCCGCTGTGGCCATTGGCTCGAAGGGCTTGGACTGGAGCGCGGACAGTACCGCCTCCAAGCTCCAAGCCGGCGCCGGTACCGACACAGGAGGATGCAAGTTGGCACATCCCTTAAGGAACCCCTTCACCAAGGGATCCCTAAAAAAGGAAGCCCTCCCCCCGAATTGGTACTTGGCACAAATGGCAGACAAATAGCACTTGATGGATGCGAGGCACAGCCCTTCATCCAAAAGCGCCATCAAAAATTCCAGCACCACTGGAGTGGAGACTTGAGCAGGAGACAAGCCCTTTCGATCAAGGAAGAGGCTAAACCGCTTCCATTTCAGGGCATAGGACCACTGGGTAGAAGGTTTCCTTGCAGCCAGGATCACCGTCCTCACCGACTCCGGCAGGGCGGTTAGGGCTGTATCTTCCAGGCCACCAGCGGCAGGTTCACGATGTCCGGGTGCAAGATCTGGCCGTCCTGGATCGACAACAGGTCGGGACGGAAGTCAAGGCGGAGGAAGCATCTCCTGGAGAGGTGGAGAAGGGATGCGAACCAAGGCTGTCTGGGCCACCACGGGGTGATCAGGATCGCATGCGAATGGTCCGTTGTCATCTTGGACACCACCCTGGTGATGAGAGGGAAGGGAGGAAAGGCGTAAAGCAGCTCTCCCGTCCAAAGGAAGGCGAACGCGTCTCCGAGGGATCCGTCCATTAGCCTTCTGGAGCAGAACTGGGGACAGTGGCTGTTCCACTCGGTCGCAAAGAGGTCGATCCGGGGGGTTCCCCACCGCTCGAACAGATCACTGACCGTCTCCGGATGGAGCCTCCACTCGTGGCACGCCGAAGAGGATCTGCTTAGGCGATCTGCCAACTTGTTGTCCTCTCCTGGGAGGTGAATCGCCTGGAGGAGCACCTGTCTCTGGATGCACCAGTCCCAGATGCGGAGAGTGATCTCGAGCAGAGTCCTGGACTTGGTGCCTCCTTGCTTGTTGATGTAATACATCACGGTAGTATTGTCCGTCCTGAGAAGGACCACGTTGCCTGTGACAGTGAGCTTGAATGCCTTCAGAGCCTTCTCGACTGCGAGCATCTCCAAACCATTGACGTGGAGATGTTTGTCCTGGGCCGACCACTTGTCCTTGACAACCAGGTCGAGCAGGTGGGCGCCCCAGCCCTCCAGAGAAGCATCGGTTGTCAAAGTCAATTGAGGCTGAGGCTGATGGAAGGCATCCCGATACAGACGTTGCGATCGTCCAACCACCATCTCAGGGAGGTGGCCACCGGCCTCGGTACCGTGAGCCACTTTGACGGAGGGTCCTCCATCGGGGAGAAGACTGAGAGGAACCAGGACTGTAGCGGGCGTAGGCGAAGCCGTGCCCACGGTGTCACGAAGGTCGTTGACGCCATGTGTCCCAGAGCGACTTGGACGTCCCTGGCCCTCACCCTTCTGTGGGAAATGCAAGGCTTCAGTGATGCTACTAACGCCTGGAAGCGGTCCGTAGGAAGGAAGGCGGAGCATCTTTCGGAGTCGAGGATGGCTCCGATGAACTTGGCCTGCCTGGCCGGAGTGAAGTGAGACTTCTCCTTGTTGACAACCAGTCCGAGAGAGTCCAACAGATGCAAGGCGAACGAGATTGCCTCTCGGAGGTCCTGTTGTGAGTCGGCGACAAACAGCCAGTCGTCTAGGTAAGGGAAGACCCTGTAACCTTTCTGGTGGAGGTATGCTACCACTGGAGCCATGCACTTTGTAAAGGCCCGTGGAGCCGTGTGGCAAGGCCAAAGGGAAGCACGTTGTAGTGGTACGCGGTGGAGCCGACGGCGAAGGCGAGGAATCTCCTGTGGGACTCCCAAATTCCAATGTGGAAGTAGGCGTCCTTCAAGTCGACCGTTGCAAACCACAGGCCCTGGTATAGGAGAGGCAAAATAGAAGCCAAGGTTACCATCCGGAACCGGCGGTATTCGAGGAAGAGGTTCAACTCTCTTAAGTCCAAAATGGGTCTGATGCCGCCATCTGCCTTCGGTATCGTGAAGTACCTGGAGAAAAAGGCCCTGGAACAGTGTTCAGGGGATAACGGAGAGATTGCCCCTTTGAGAAGCAAAGTGCGCACTTCGTCGAGAAGGGTGTCCGAGGGGGGGGTGGTGGAAATAAAAGCTCCGGTGGGCGGGAGCTCTTCGAACTCGAGGGAATAGCCCCTACAGACAATGTCTAGTACCCAGGAGTCGGAAGAAATAGAGGCCCAAACGTTGGCAAAGGGCCTAAGGATGTCCAAAAAGCAAAGAAGAGAGGCGAAGTGCGCGGGAAGTTTTCATGCCCTCTTTTTGCCTTGATCGGGGTCTTGCCAGCGGTTTTTACAGTACCGGGAAGACTGATTCCGGCGGCCAGAAGACGAAGAGGATTGGGACGGGTACCTCTGGCGCTGAGAGCCCTGCTGATGAAACTGGCGGTCCTGATAGGAGGACCTATGAAATTGACCTTGCTGCTGTTGCCAAGGGCGAAATCGCTTGCGGAAAGGGGATGGAACGGGGGCCAACATACCATGTTTTCTTGCTGCCGCCTTCATCCTGAATTTTCGATTGAGTCTATCGTCAGTCTCGGCATGGAAGAGGCCCGAGTCATCAATGGGCATGTCTTCAATGGTGGCTCTGACGCTAGAATTGAGGTCCGAGCCCCTTAGCCAGGCGTGCCTCCTTAGGGCGATGGATGCTGCCATGGCCCTGCCCGAACACTCCACGACATTCCTGGACGCTGTGATGAGCCAGGCGCCAATGGAATGGGCCTCATCTCTGATTTCAGTCAGTGTCCGTTGTACCCCATTCAGGACGTCCGGCACAATCGGGGAGATGCCCTCCATCAGGGTTTGAACATAGGCGCCCATACAGGCAGTGTAGTTGGTCGCCTTCACCGCCAACGCAGCCGCTGCATAAGCTTTTCTAGCCAAGGCATCAATCTTCTTGGCCTCCTTGTCCATTGGTGACGCCGCCTGACGCTTCGTGGAGACCTGCTGGGCGCCCTCAACGATAGCCGAATTCTGACGAGGGTGCGAGGTCAACCATGGTGAGCTTGGAGCCGAAACCCTGTAGAGGGACTCAATTTTGCGTGGCGGGCCAAGGAGTGAAGAAGGGGCGTCCCAGGAGCGCTTGACCAAAGTCTCTAGAGATGGCAGGAACGGGACGGAGGGTGTCGCGTGGACCCGACCATGAACCCTGCGCTCAACCGGATCCTTGGCTTCCTCCTCAGGATATGAGAGCTCGATGTCCAGAGCCCTGGACATCTTAATAACATGTTCTGCAAACGACCTCACATCATCCGTCGGGGAGGCTATCTCCGGGTGGTGAAGGAATTGAGGGGAATCCCGAGCAAGCTCCTCTTCACCCGAGACGTCATCAGAACCGATGGGATCTGGTTCAGAATCCGAAGAGACCAGCTCAACAGCAGCCACAGGCCTGGTGCGTTCAGTCGGTCGGGTCACGGGCAGCAAGGAAGGCGCCGAAGACGGCCCTGGTCGGTCGGTGCGTTCCTCGGGTCGGTGTCGATCCTGGCCATGAGCACGGTCTTGTTCACGAACACGGTCCCGAACCGAAGTGGGCTTAGCCAAGGCGACCTCCCTCGGAACTGGCAAAAAGAACTGGTCAGTTTCCGAGTCGTAGAAGTATGTAGCATCATCGAGTTCCCGAGCCGGTGAACGCGGAGCAGGTGAAGGGGACCTCACTGGAAGGTCACAAGGGTCCTCGTCATCTGAAAGGAGAAAGGGGAGCGCTGTCGAAGCTGACGGAGCTGGAACCGAAGATGATTGGACGGCGGCCCCAAGGTCACGATCCCTTACAGGAGAGTGGACCTCAACAGACGGCGTGGCGAGGGAAGCAACCATCACAGGGGAGTCGGGACGAGGATGGTCTCGATGATGGGCCTTGCAGGACCCAGCAGCCTCCTTGGGTGCGGCCAGCCTCTTGGATGGAGACCCTGAATGAGAACTTGGGTGACCACTAGATGACTTTGCCTTCTTAGCAGAAGAAGATGTCGAGACCGGGGCCGATGATTGCCTCTTTTTGCCAGACTTAGGGCGAGCAGGTGCATCCAGGGGAAAGAAGAGGATCGGTGACTCCGAGATCCTAGTCACCTGTCCGGCTCCATCTCTTTTCCCGGAGGTGGACTCCTTCGGGCCCGAGGCATCGGGTTCGGAGGCGGCCCCTCTCGAGGCGGAGTCATCAGATTTGGAGGGCTTGGAATGGTCCGACGATCCCGACTTGGCTTTGGCCTTCTTGGAGCTAGAAGATGTCGCCGAAGCCGCCTTATGGGACCTGTGGTCGGAGGCCGCTCGCTGGGATGACCCCGATGTTTCGGAGGGAGCTCCCTCTTCGCGAGGTGGAGCAGAGGCGGCAGCAGAACCCAATGACCCCGATTTATGAGGGTGCTTAGTGGGTTTGGAGGTGGCACTGGGCTTAGTGGAGCCGTGGGCCACAGGGGGTGCGGCGTCAGAAGCCCCCGAATCCAGCACCAACGAAGTAGAAGGAGGTGCGCTGGCCGGGCCATCACGGGCCGGGAGAGCAGGAGTCACAGCAGAAGCCGAGGGGGCCGAGGCAGGGCGAGAATCCCCCTCCCGAATCTTGCCCTGGGCTATTGCGGACGTCAGCTGCGATTCCCGGTTCTTCCGGGCTTGGGAAGACATAGACTTACAGAGGCTGCAAGCCCTGGGGTCGTGGTCCCGGTCGAGGCACAGCAGGCAAGAGGAATGCGGGTCCTGTACAAGAACTTTTCCTCCACAGACGTCGCATTTCTTGAAAGGAGGAGACATCCTTTATCGAAGTCGACAAGCCAAAACGAGATCCGAGATCCAAATCGAAGTACACGGTCCGAGGTCAAATAACACGGGGGAAGAAGAGAAGCCAAAGTCCAGAAAAAACAGTCCGAGTCAAATAGAACCAGTGATCCAAACGAGCTAGCAAGAGCGAAGTTCCAAACAGCAACCAGCACGGCGGAAAAAAGGAACTGGGGAAAGAGCGGGAAGGCAGGGGCCTTATAACGGGTGGGCGGGGTTACTGCCAAAAAGTTTCTATATGTTGCAAAGTAAACTTTGCCCAGTGATTCTAGAAGTTTCCGAACAGCACTGCGCAGGCGCAGTAAAACCCATTTGTATGATTCGCAGAGACCACGAAGAAGAAATTTAATTCACTTTCCCACAATGTTTTGATATATTTGTATCTTGATATGAATTCAACAAAATTAGATGATATATTTGGGAGACTGAGCCTTTACTATTTCCAACAGGATCATTGCATAAAATTTCAAAGGGAGTCATAGATCTCAATCTTTCCCCTTTCTTAAGTAAGCTAGAGGGAAAAGTTTTTATTTACTTAAGTTGAAACCACGAGATCGGTAATGGGTCTGGAGTTGATGCTAAATCTTCAATTGATTTGAGTTTATTATTCTTAAAGAGGTCTTTAATTTGATAAATTCTTTTTTCTTCCCAACCTTTATATTGCCAAAATTTATCCTCATGAAAAAAATTTGGATGATGTAAAAACGGACAATTAGGTGACAAATCTGGAGAGAGAATATCTTTCCATTTTTGCCAGATCTCAATGGTTAGTTTTAAACCAAGAGTTGTTTAGCCCTTTAATCTCCTTTGCTGATACTTTTTTTAAAAAATTTTTTTTACTGTGGAAAGCGTGTATATCTATATTGAGTTCCATTTTTGCCCATGAGATATTAGTACTTTTTTTTAATTAAACGGATCGCCTGAGACAATTGAAAAGCTGTAAAATGTAATTGAAGATCTGGTATGGCTAACCCCCCCCCCCCCATTTTTGAGGGGAGGAATCTGATAGATTGAGACAAACGAGGTTTTTTATTATCAAAAAATATATGTATTAATCTATCTTTGCCACTTTTTAATTCTCAAGGTCGAAGGAGACATAGGTATCGTTTGGAATAGCAAAAAAAGGTGTGGAACAATAAACATTTTCACAAGGGCAATTCTCCCTAAAATCAAGGGGAATAGATGTTTCCATCCTTTTAATTTTGCAATAATCCAACTAGTAACATTTTTATAATTGGGTGGAATAAGTTGGTTAATATCTTTGGTCAAATATATACCCAGATATATAAATCCCGGTGGGTATAATTGTAAGTTTATTAACTTTTGCAGTATGTTCTGCTGATCAGAAGGAATATTAAAACATAAAAGTTTAGATTTTGTATAATTAATTCGCAGACCTGCAAAATGGTCAAAAGAATCTAAAATAACTTTTAATTTCATAAAAGATTTATGAGGGTATTCTAAAAAGAGTAATATATCGTCTGCAAATAAATTTAATTTATGAATTTGGCCTCTGATCTTTGGATCTAATATATTAGGGTTACATCGAATGAAATTAGCTAGAGGTTCAATAGCAATGGCAAAAAGAAGTGGGGAGTGGGGACAGCCTTGTTTTGTTCGTCTTTGTGTAGGGAAGGGCTTTGAGATTAGTTTATTGACAATAATAGTTGCTTGGGAGCCACTGTATAAAGATTTCAAAACTTTAATAAATCCTGAACCAAAATTCATCTTTTGAAGCACTCCAAATAAGTATTCCCAATCTAAGCGATCAAAGGCTTTCAATATATCAAGAGACATTATTGCCAATGGAGTCTCTGAATGAGAAGCATAATAGATGGCATTCAGCACTCTATGAATAGCGTCTAATATTTTTTGAGTTGGCATAAAGCCTGTTTGATTTTGAACAACATAGTCAGTAATAAAGATGTTTATTCTCCGGGCCAGTATAGATGTAAATAATTGGGCATCTTGGTTGATAAGTGAGATTGGTCTAAAAGCTGAAACAAAATTTTTAATCTTTATTTCCTAATGTTGGCTGATTATCTGTTTTGTAGTTTACAAGCTTTAAAGCTGAAGCTCTAAGTTTCCAAGACATATCAAAAGGGATAATTTGATAACATGCACAGAAAAAAGTAAAAGCAAAATGCCATGAATGATGACCACATAAGAAAAATGCCGTGAAGTATCCTTGATATAAACAGTTTTATATGTTCAGTTTTATATGTAAATCAGAGCAGATTAACCAGCAGATGATTATATACTGTTTCCAGCATTCAAATCCAGTACTTTAGCATATGCAACTATATCACTGGTGTTCTTGTTCTGCGACAGGCAGAATGCAGATGCAGTACAAAAAAATAGCTGATGATTTTTAGGTTTCTTAAACATAAATATATTCAGTATATTAACCTGTTATTATGTTCTTTCTGGTTACCTCCTTGGTCATCATCATCACTGAAGTTCAACTGTTCAGTATAATCTACCTCACTCTGAGCTCCTGGAGAAAGAAGAATAGATGGTTATCACAAAAAATACCTTTTCTACATGTAGCCAGTTCTAGGGGATGAACAAGCTTACCAGCCCAGCCCTCATCAGCTTCAGCATCCAAATTATCGAACTTGTCAAGTTCTTTTAGTTCATTGGCACTTAAGATGGATGGACGTTCTATACCATCTGAGCTCCATGAAGAGGGTCCTCTTCCTCTTAATGCTCTAGCAAAAGAAATAAAATCAATCATATTCAAGTTCACATGTCAGTATTTGGGTTTCAAATTATCATTTCTTAATTGAAAGTGGAAAAATACAAGAGTAAGAGCAGCATATTTCATATGTGAAAGTAGGTATTTTTAATTATTATGTGTAGGAATAACAAGACAGCAGCAAGGAAACAGTCAATATCCTGCATCTGGGATTTTCTCCGTCCTGCTGAAGGTTCATGCAAAGAGATACAAATTCAGCTGTATACTTACAAAATGTTCTTAGCATATCAATTAAGAACATGCAATATTAATATATAACAGCCATGCGAACAGTTCATACAGATGTGATGCAACCTTAATTCTGTTGTCACAGAACCCAAAGAACAATTTCCAAACAGTTCAAATAGAACAACTGCGTTTCTTACCGGTTGAGCTCAGATGGTGAAGGGAACCTGTTGGGATTTGGCATTGGAGGATATGCAAGTTTAGGGTACTGATTAAACATCTAAGGAAAAGAAGGTAGAGGTGTAAAAAATTCCATGTAAATGACAAGAAGATATACATTGACTAATCATATGGTAAGCTAAAATCATAACCTATGAAACTAGAAGGATTTACAGTCTGAAAAAAATAAAAATAAAAACCAAGAAAGGTTCAGATTTACAGGCCTTACAGTTAAATTATGCAACATTGTGTTATTTTGCAATTCCCATGACTGTTTCAACTTTTATCCTACTCCTAAAGTATATTAGTGCAGAAGCTGCACTTCCCTTGCTCCATTTGTGATAATCTGATAGTGAGATTAAGCAAAAATAGTGATTTCTAACAAAGAGTTTAAATCATAAGCATAGAGCTTCTTTCAATCCCTGATAAAACCATTGGCATGATTAGCCCTGCTTTCAAAATAGGAAGAATATCTATTACATTTATCCTGAAATTCCATTATACAGAGAAACACAGAATCATAGAATTGGAAAATTGTCAGAACCAGTTAAGATCAAGTATAATATTAGACATATCCAGTTATTTAATATTCACTTCATACATTCAGCTCACATATGATCACTGTTGTTTGTTTAATATATATATTGATCTAGATAGTTCTGTGTGTTGAAATTTTGTATAGTGTTGGGAGTTGGGAAAATAAGGTGGAATATTAAGGTTTGGCTTGTGGATGGGGCCCTGTTAAGGGGTTTGGAATGTGGGATAAACTGTAATGGTTCTTCAAATGTAAGGTGGCTAGTGCCGTGGTGATTGATTCCTGGGTGGGGTTTTAAAGTGGGAACTTTTCCTTGTGCCTTCAGATTCTGCAAAGACGTGCTTGTGGTTACTTCTGCTGTGCATCTTACAATAAACTTTCTTGTTTTGCAATGAGTTGGTTGTAGATCTTTAGCCTGAGGTTTCCAAATCTCACAGTTTGCAGAATCTCCAAGATGCCTAAAGGAGAACCGAGGCAGGAAAAGACAGGGGCAGACCCCAAGGAGAACCCAGAGAAGGTTCAGGTGTCTGACATCAAGGAGCAACTGGGGGCTAAACCCAAGAAAGCGACCAGACCAGATGAATTCATCGAAGACCTTTGGTTCCCGCCACCGGAACGAGAGCGAAGGCACCGCAGAGCCGGCAGGTTGACGGCTTGGGACCAAGGAGTCAGGGAGACCATGATGGTGCGGCCGAGAGAGGAGGACCTCTCGGAGGATGTGGCCAAACTTAAAGAGGACATGCAGGAGCTGAAGTCTATGTTGACCTGGATGGTGACCAAAATGCAGGTCGCAGATGAGGACCGGGAAGGGAAAGGGGTGAGAGTGACGGCTGCAACTCCAGCGCGCCAATCCGCTGACCTTGAGGAGGAAGACAATGGGGTAGATGAGGACACACCGACCAGACCACCACCAAGCAGTGTGAGCCCGGTGAGAGAACCGAGAGGGAGGAGGAGGAGGGAAGCAGAGGCGCTGAGAGAGCTACTGGCAAGCCAGTTAGAAGCCAAGTTCAACGGGGACCCCGAACACCTCCCCTTCTTCCTGGTCCAGGTTGCGGGGCACATGCAAACCTGGGGAGAGTACTTTGTCAACAAAGCTGAAAAGGTGTGGTGTGTGGCCGGAAGGCTGGAGGGCCAGGTGGCCCAGTGGTTGGTGCAACTGTACGATTGTGGGGCACTTGAATTGCAGAACTTGACAGCTTTCATGACAATACTGAGGGCCCGCTTCAAAGACCCATTCTGGGTGAACCGCGCCAAAACCAAGTTCATGTCAGTCCAGCAAGGTGGTAGGTCAGTGGCTGAATATGGACTGGAGTTTAGAAGAGTAGCCGCACAGATCCCAGACTACCCTGAGGCCATGAAGGCGAGGAAGTTCCAGGACGGCCTCAACCCAGACCTACTGGAGTGGGTGCTGATGAGGGCCAACCCAGAGGGGTTGCAAGAGTGGATACAATGGGCCGGAGAGGCGGAGATGACCAAGGAGAGAGTCAAGATGGCGAAACAACGAGCAGCCTACCAATAGGGGAAGATCACCAGCAAGACAGTCAGCAGGGAAGGCTCATCCAAGACCAAGATGGCACGGAGACCAAGAAACAGCGGCGCATGAGGCTAGGGCTATGCTTAGCATGCGGGGGGAAAGGCCACCTGATCGCAGCATACCCAGAGGAAGTCAGCACAAAGGGAGCGACTAGAACCCTGCCGAGCGCCACCGGAGGAGGAGGCAGGGGAAACGTGGGGCAGGCGGCTCAAACAGGAGAAGGAGAGCCGCGAGACAGCGAACGCCCGGTAGACATGCCTCGGGAATGGGATATACCAGATGTGGTGAGCGGTGGAGTATCACTTTACTTCTTAGAGGTAAAGTTGGGACACAAAGTCAAAGGGACCACTAGTAAAATCTTGGCCACCTTAGATTTGGGCTATACCCGCTGTTTAATAAGCCAGAGATTGGTACAAGCCCTAAGGATTGGCCAAGAGCCTCTACAGGAGACGATTCCGTTCTGCCAAATGGACAGGACTTTGATGGGGGGAACCCATGCAGAAGCAAACGGAAGACCTAACCTTAAAAATTGCAGATCATTGGGAACACATCCAATTCGTGGTAGGGCCGACCCATGGATGTGATGTGGTCTTGGGCATAGACTGGTTGGCGTTCCATAACCCTGAAATCAAGTGGAAGACTAAACAGATGGTGTTCAGTGATCCAGGGTGTCGAGGACATGTGAGCCCAGATAAAGATCCACCCCCTGCCACTAACCGGGCCATGACTGTGACTCTGATGGGGCCCTATAGTAGAACCGGGTTGGCTAACCCACAGCAGCCGGTGCCTTTCCTGGCGGTGTACAGTGAACTGAAAGAAGTGTTTGAAGAAAGAGAGTGTGATGTATTAACCCCCCGCCCCCACCAGGACACTGACTGTGACAGTGCTATAGAGATCAGCCCAGGTGCGATTCCCCCCAAGCCCAAGATGTATCCGATGACTCCTAGAGAGATGAGCACACTGAAGGAATTCATTGAGAAGAACCTAGCCAGGGGGTTTATTTGGCCTTCTAGTTCACCTTTTGGGGCTCCAGTGTTTTTCAGGGAAAAGAAAGATAGGTCCCTCAGATTGGTGACGGATTACAAAAACTTGAATGGCATTAGCACCTGCAGCAAATACCCCTTGCCTTTAATGAAAGACATGCTCAGTCGGTTGTCCACAGGCAAAATCTTCACTATGTTGGATTTGAGCGAAGCATATTTCAGAGTGAGAATTAAGGAAGGGGATGAATACAAGATGGCATTTCATTGTCCATTGGGGGCCTTCGAATATCTAGTTCTTCCTTTTGGGTTATCGGGGGGCTCTGCCTGTTTCATGAAGCTGATCCACGAAGTGCTGCATGATATGCTCTTTGATGGGGTGTTGGTGTATCTGGATGATATCCTGATCTACTCCCAAGACATGGACAGCCACATCAAATTAGTAAAAAGGGTGTTGAAAAGCTTGCTGGAACACAAAGTGTATGTAAAACTGTCCAAGTGCCATTTTGACACCGACAATTTGGATTTTTTGGGATACAGAGTATCCACGCTGGGACTACAAATGGATCCGCATAAGGTTCAGGATGTTATGAACTGGCCAGAGCCGAAAACCCAGAAACAAGTGCAAAGGTTTTTGGGGTTTGCCAATTTTTACAGACAGTTCATCCCAAACTTTGCCCAGGTGGCTCTGCCCATAACTAATTTGTTAAAGACTAAAACTGGAGAACAGGTAAATGTACCCGGGTCGAGCCCAGACATGGCCGACCGGCCAAAAAACCCCACCAAAATTAATTGGACCAGAAAATGTACTCAGGCTTTTGTGGCACTAAAGCGTCTGTTCAGCTCTGAACCCATACTGAAGCACCCTGATTCTGAACAACCGTTCATTGTCCAGGTGGATGCCTCTGACTCAGCCGTGGGGGCTGTGCTACTGCAAAAGGATGCGGAAGGGAAGCTACGACCATGCGCTTACCTGTCCAAAAAGTTTGACACCACCCAGGAGGTGTGGCCTTGCTGGGAAAAGGAAGTTTTTACAATAAAATGAGCTTTAGGGTCATGGAGGCAGTTCCTGGAAGGTGTGCCTCATCAATTTGAGGTGTGGACAGACCTCAAACTTAGAGGCCTTGCAGACGCCAAGGCGCTTGAGCCCCAAACAGCGTCATTGTCCCAAGAATTCACCACTCAACAGCTCGGTCTGGGGGTGACGAGACGCAGACAGACTAAACGTTAGAGTGAACAACTGACCCAGACCCTAGACCCTCTGCTGGGGGAGATAATCCAGGCATATGGGGAGGATAAGGACTTACCAAAGTTGGTGGCAGAACTACAACAAACTGAGCTGGGGGTTTGGTGTAAAGAGGGGGAAATATATGTGCCAACTCCCTTGAGATTAAAAGTGATGGCGTTGTGCCACGATGTCAAAGCTGTGGGACATTGGGGGTTTGTGAAAACTTGGCACACCTTGGAACCAAATACTGGTGGAAGGGGGTGAGAAAGGATGTGGAAAACTACATACAAGGCTGTGTTACTTGTGCCCGAGCCTAGTGCACTTCTGCGGCCTTTGGAAACCCCCAGCCAGCCCTGGAAACACATAGCCATGGACTTTATTACTGACTTGCTCGAGAGCAAAGGAAAGGACACCATTTGGGTAGTAACTGACATATTTACAAAGCAGGTGCACTACGTGGGGTGAAAAGGACTGGCAGACTTATTCATAGAGCATCTTTACAGATTACATTGTTTGCCAGACAAGATTGTGACAGATAGAGGAACCCAATTCATTTCCCAATTTTGGAGGTGCTTACAGGAGAAATTGGGGGTGCAACTGGCTTTGAGCATCGCTTTTCACCCAGAGACAGACGGTCAGACGGAACGAACCTATAAAAGTTTGGAGACCTATTTAAGGTGTTATGTGAACCACTTCCAAGACAATTGGGTAGAATTGTTGCCCCATGCTGAGGTGGCCTTTAATATGGCGGTTCACTCCAGTACGGGAGTGTCACCATTTCAAGCAGTCTATGGATATGAGCCGAGGACAATACCCCAATTGACTCCTGAAAAGGAAGATCCAGTGTTGGTGGGGAGGTGGAGTGCCTTGTTAAGAAATAACTGGGATAAAATTGAAGATGCCTTAAAACAGGCCAAATTGGATTACAAAAGATTTGCAGATCAACATCGAAAACCTAGTTGGGTGTTCTTGTCCACCAAAAATCTGAGGTGCAGAGTGCCAAGTAAAAAGTAGGGCCCCAAATTTGTTGGACCATTCGTGGTTAAGAGACTACTCACAGAAGTAACGGCTGAGTTAAAGTTGCCTAAGATTTATAAACATATTCACCCTGTGTTCCATTTTAGCTTACTGAAGCCAGCTGGTCCGACGAGTAAATGGAGTACAGAGGAGACAGTGCCCCTGCCTTTGCTGATTGATGGAGAGGAGCACTTTGAAATCATAAAAATATTGGACTCTAGATTAAACCGGGGCCAATTAGAATACTTGGTACAGTGGAAACATTTCCCAATTGACATGGCTGAGTGGGTAAATGGTAAACATGTGAGTGCTGACAAGTTGATTCAAGAGTTCCATAATGCTCATCCTGACAAGCCAAAGGGGATGAAATAGAGCTTTAGGGGGGGTTTTAAAGTGGGAACTTTTCCTTATGCCTTCAGATTCTGCAAAGACGTGCTTGTGGTTACTTCTGCTGTGCATCTTACAATAAACTTTCTTGTTTTACATTAAGTTGGTGTGGATCATTAGCAACCCCCTGCCATGCAGGAAATCTAAATCAAAGCATCCCCGACAGATGGCCATCCAGCCTATCTTTAAAAACCTCTAAGGAATGAGATTCCACTACAATTTTAGGGAGTTTGTTCCACTGTCGAACAGCCCTTACTGTCAGGAGGTTCCTCTTAATATTGAGGTGGAATCTCTTTTCCTGTAGCTTGCATCCATTGCTCCGGGTTCTAGTCTCCGGAGCAGCAGAAAACAAGCTAGCTCCCTCCTCAATATGACATCCCTTCAAGTATTTAATGAGGGCTATCGTATCACCTCTTAACCATCTCTTTTCCAGGCTAAACATCCCCAGCTCCCTAAGTCGTTCCTCATAGTACATGGTTTCCAGACCCTTCACCATTTTGGTCGCCCTCCTTTGGACACGCTCCGGTTTCTCAACATCCATTTTAAATTGTGGTGCCTAGAACTGGACACAATATTACAGGTGGGGTCTGACCAGAGCAGAATAGAATGGGACTATTACTTCTCTTGATCTAGACCAGTGATGATGAACCTTTTCAAGGCTAAGTGCCCAAACTGCAACCCAAAACCCACTGACTTATTGCAAAGTGCCATGTCCCTCTGGCTTTCTAGTAACAAACTCTGGCACACTCTGTGCTGGGATGATGGCACATGTGCCCGCAGAGAGGGCTCTGAGTGCCACCTCTGGCACACGTGCCATAGGTTCGGCATCACTGATCTAGACACTATACTTCTATTGATGCAGCCTAAAATCGTATTGGCCTTGTTAGCTGCTGCATCACACTGTTGACTCATGTTCAATTTGTTGTCTACTTGGACTCCCACATCCCTTTCATATGTAGTCTCATTTAGCCAGGTGTCCCCCATCCTATATCTGTGCATTTCATTTTTCCGCCCTAAGTGTTATATTTCCTGTGTTGAAATTCATTTTTTTTTAGCTTTGGTCCAGCTTTCTAATCTATTAAGGTTATTCTGAAGTTTGATCCTGTCCTCAGGGGTATTAGCTACTCCTCCTAATTTGGTGTCATCTGCAAATTTGATAAGTATACTCCCAATTCTGTCACCAAGTCTAGCCCACATTTCACTAGCTTGTTTGCAAGAATGTCATGGGGAACCCTGTCAAAAGCCTTACTGAAATCAAGATATACTATATGCACAGCATTCCCTTCATCTAACAAACTGGTAATTTTATTTAAAAAAGAGATTAGATTTGTCTCGCATGACTTCTTTCTCTGAACCCCATGTTGACTTTTTGTGATTATGGAATTGCCTTCTAGATGTTCACAGACTCTCTGATTAATGATCTGTTCTAGAATCTTTCCTGGTACAGATGTCAGACTAACTGGATGATAATCGTTGGGCTCCTCATTTCCCCCCTTTTTGAAGATAGGGACGACGATTGCCCTACCCCATTCTGCTGGCACTTCTCCTGTTCTCCAAGAGTTCTCAAAGATTATTGCCAATGGCTCCGATATTACATTTGCCAGCTCTTTTAATACCGTTCAATATATTTCGTCTGGTCCTGGAGATTTATATTTGTTTAGATCAACCAGGTATTCCTGTATTATCTCTTTACTTATTCTGTGCTGAGATTCCCCTATTCTGTTCTCTGCTGCATTATCCCCAGGTTGAGCACCCTTTTCCTTTTATGAGAAGACTGAGGCAAAGAAGGTGTTGAGTAATTCTGCCTTTTCTCTATCTTCTGTTAGCATTTTGCCATCTTTTGCACGCAGTGGCCCGACCGTTTCCTTCTTCTTCCTTTTGCTGCGGACATATCTAAAAATCCCTTTTTGTTGTTCTTAACCTCTCTAGCAAGCCTGAATTCATTCTGTGCTTTAGCTTTTCTCACTTTACCCCTACGTGTGCTCGCTATTTGAATTCTTCTTTGGTGATTTCCCCGTTTTGCCATTTCTTATACATGTTTCATTTCAAACTTTGCTCAGTTGAAAGTTCCTTAGTCATCCATCCTGGTTTCTTGAGACATCTCCCATTTTTCTTCCTCATTGGAACTGTTTGAAATTGTGCCTTCAGTATCTCCCCCTTGAGAAACTCCCATCCATCTTGAACTCCTTTCTCTTTTCGTATTCCTGACCATGGGATCACCCCAGTATTTCTCTAAGTTTACTAAAATCAGCTTTCCTAAAGTCTAGAATGCGTGTCTGACTGTGCCTGGCTTCTCCTTTCCATTGTATAACAAACTCCAGGAGTACATGATCACTCCCACCTAAGGATTTCACCACTTGCACTCCATTAACTAGATCATCCCTGTTGGTTAGGATCAGATCCAAAATAGCTGATCCCCTTGTTGCCTCTTCCACTTTTTGAACAATGAAATTGTCTCCAAGACAAGTGAGGAATTTGCTAGACCTTGAGAATTTGGCTGAGTCTGATTTTCAGCAAATATCAGGATAGTTGAAGTCACCCATCACTACTACATCTCTCCTTTCTGAGTGTGTAGTCATCTGTTCTAGAAAGACATCATCTAATTCCTCCATCTGACTTGGGGGTATGTAGTAGACTCCCACAATAACATCCCTGTTGTCCCTCCCCCCTTAATTTTTATCCAGATGCTCTCCACCTGGCTTCCAGGACTGATGCCCTAGATCTGCTGTGCCTTGCAGTATCATTGGTTCCCACATGAACCAAAGAAAAAGGTAACAGTCAGTAGGCTTGACAAGTCTTGTCAGCCTCTCTGTCACATCAAGGATCTTTGCCCCAGGGAGACAGCACACCTCCCGAGACATCTTGTCAGGCCCACAAACCACTGGTTCAGTGCCTCTCAGCAAGGTGTCCCCCACGACTCCTCGCCTCCTCCAAGGCTTAGCAACAGCTGTTTCCTCTGGTAGTACTCTCAGGGTCCCCTGCTCTGTCCCCGAAGTCTGTCCCTGCTGCTGTTCCTCATCATCCTTGATCATAGAGATTCAAATCGATTCTGCAACTGCAAGGTCACAGAACATTCCCTGGTTTCCCTACTTCTGTGTGTGACATTACTTCTGTTGTGTGTGAAGTGACCTCTTCCTCTCCAGCACCTTCCTCCGTGTGTTTCCTGTTCAGGACCGTCTGGTCCATTCTGGTCAGGAAAACCTCTTGCTCCCTAGGATGCTGAAGTGTAGCTACCTGGGCCTCCAGCTGCTGTGCAGGTGAAGTTCCCCACATCTGTGGGCAAGAAGATAAACATCCCACATGTGTTGCAGGTGACTGCAGCAGGTCCCTCAGTGTCCATACTGAAAAGTCTTAAGGAGGCACTGAACAAGACTGTGGGCTTCCCGTGTTAGACACCTGTGTAAAGAACCCCTGTGGGCCTGGCTTTTGTCCCCAAACTCTGTTAGCGAGCTCAATCAACTGGGGCTATAGTTAAGTACAGAGCTCCTGGCTACTAGCTTTTTCCAGAGGCAAGCCTCTGACTCACTTCCTCTGAATAAGTCCCCACAAGCCCCTTAAGGGAGTAGTGAAAAGTAAAGTGTAAAATTGAAAGAGATGTCCTCCAACACTGTGCCCAGGTGACCTTCTCCTCTGTACTCCAAACTCTCCTTGAATATAAAAATAAAAATGAATGTGAAAATAAAATAAAAATTCGCAAAGCAAATTGGACACAGAAAACCAGGGTCCTCTTTTGCAAAGAATTTCTCAGAATTCCTCTGCCAGCCCTCCTGTAGAATGAGTCTTCTAGCTCCTCCTCCTCCCAGTGTCCAAAAAAATGGCTCACACTTTTAAAATTTTAAGCTCTTACCCAAGCAAAGTGGACACAGAAAACCAGAGTACTCTTTTGCAAAGAATGTCCCAGAAATATTTTAATAATTTAATAAACACTTCCAATTTCTTCAAACAATAGTTTAGCAACTGGGGCAAGGATGAGACACCACTCTGAAATGTAAACAGATTAACTTTTCAAACATGCCCTTTCTATGTTTTGCCCATGGGTGGAGAAAATGTGGCCTCTAGGCCTCCCATGGGCGGGGGGGGGGGGGTCCTCCAAAATGCTTCAAATAACCCTTAGAGGGGGCAATTCCACCACATTTCTGAGCTAATGTGAAATGACCTGGAAGCCAAATTTCCAGGGAGGGGGCAAATTTTTTGATAAAATTGTGCCCCACATCCCATTGGGGGAGGGGGATGCAGCTTAATTCAGTAGGGTGGTGCAATGCAGTCCCCTAACCCGTCTTCCCACTGCTGGTTTAGCCCTTTCACAGTAACTAAATCTGTGTTGAACTTCTCCAAACATTTTTTTTGTTTCACATCATCAATTTCTACTCTTTGAAATCATATACTGTACTAGTACTTCTGAATAGCTAAGTTTGAACAGGAAAATCAATTTAATGTATATTTGGATTTGCTGAGATTTTTGCTCCTTTGGAAATATAATGGTAATCCTGCAAATGATCACACATGAACAGGTATGGTAAAGACTCCTGCCTTGAGCTGCTGGCATGAGGGGCTAAACCCAAATGTTATGGATTGAGCCTCCAGTCAGCCGAAGAATAAAGTGGCAACCTTCTACAGTGGTGCCTTATTATTGTATCCGCAGGGATACCAAGGTCCCACCGTACTTGTAAAAGGACTACAAAATTCAGCTAAATTCCCTCCTGTTGTTATATTTCTTATGCCAAAGCCTAAACGTTTCATAAACTTCATAATAAAAGCATGGCATTTCAAGGATCTACGCTAGGAATTTAAAATATATTGTATCATACTTAAGGTGGAGAGCTGAGAACTGATAACATAAAAAAAGGTTAAAGTATTTTAGGCTTTCTCGTTTTTTACTGTTACTTTCCCCCTATTCCAATAACTTTAAGAACACAATTAAGCAATCAGAAAAAAAATAAAACCATGTTAAAACATATATAATTAAAACACAACACACCCCAGCACACTGTGTCTGTCAGATGGGCCTTACATAATCATTAATCAATGCCTGTTGAAGTATACAAGTATTTGATTTTCTGTGACAACAAAATAGGGAGTCTGCCAGTCTAACCTCTCTGGGAAGGAAGTTCCAGATACGGAAGCAGCCACTGAGGAGGCTCTCTTTCATGTTCCTACCACATGTACCTGTGAGGGTGGTGGGACAGAGAGAAGGATCTCCCCTGAAGATTTCAGAGCTGGTTTGTAAGATAAAATATAGTTCTTCAAATAAGCTGAACCTGAGCTGCATAGGGTTTTAAAGGTCATAACCAGCACTTTGAATTGTGTCCAGAAATGGACCGACAGCCAGTAGAGCTGTTGCAACAAGGGATTTGTGTGCTTCCTATAACCAGCACCCGTTAGTAATCTAGCTGCAGCTCTTTGGACCAGCTGGAGTTTCTGGACACCCGTCATAGACAGTCCCATGTAGAGCAGATTGCAGTAATCCAACAGGGATGTAACTAAAGCCAGATCTGATGTTTCAAGCAATGGGGGCTGCTTACACACAATATTTAACTGTGCAAATGCACTCCTACCACCTCTGAAACCTGTGCATCCAGGCTCAGAGTTGAATCTAGGAGCATCCTCAAGATGCAAACCGGCATCTTCAGGCTGAATCCCTATTCCCTGGTGTGTTTTTTGAATGACCAGGAGAAACTCTGTCTTGTCTCAATGAAATACTTCATAGTAATCTACATTTTGTTCCTGCCCTTATTCCATGCTTAGGGGCTCAGCAAGAGATTGTGGTTCTACACACACACACACACACACACACACACACACACTTGGGTGTCTGTGTGAAGATACAATATTTTTTATAGAGAGCAAAAGAAATCAAGACTTGATCTACATCCTCCCTTCTGTTTTATTCCAACATCAGATTATACCTGACTCAGATCACAGCATTGCTTTTTCTAGATTCATTCCAACTCAGAAGAAGATACTGTCTGGAAGTACCCAACAAAAATATTTTGATTTCTATTATGCAAAAGTGGAAAAAGAACAATGTTTGCCACCCCTCCCTCCTTCCAACTGTCATGTTCTGGCCTGGGAGGGAGTGAAAGGACAGGCCCAACACCATTATTATTATTATTATTTTGCCCAGGGATGTGAAAACTTTCTTCTCATTTTGGCTATAGAATATAAAACGCTTATAGGGAAAGAAAATTATATGTATAATTATAATTATAAGTCTGGAACACATTTAGACATGGTCCAACAGGATCTACATTTTATGTGTCACAATCCTGTCCCTAATAGTGTTATTAGTCTTTGTAAAACCACTACTCTAGAAAATATCATGCAAAACAATGGGAAAAAAGGTGACAGATGCAAAGAATTAATGTCTATCTGCTTTATCCATGAAGTTTCACTCTACATTTCAGTTTCCCATTTATCTCATGGATTACTCAAAATAAAGGAGTGCTACATAATGATGGCACACATAACTTACATAGGGTGGCATCATTGCTCTGTACTGAGGGATGAGCCCAGGCTGTTGACCATTCAACTTCGGTTGAGAAGGCTGTGCTACCCTTGTATCCCTCTTTTCTGGTACCTTGAGGCCATCATTGTGTTCTACTGGTCCAGGCACATTACCATCTTCTTGAGCAAGAGGCTTTGCTTCTTGATCAGTTGGAGAGTTTGGAGAGTTCAAATTCCTGCCTCCACCGTCTCTCCAACTAGCAACATCTGCAATGGAAAAAGGAGAAATAACATTCTAAACAATGTCATGCACAGGGACCTTTCTTAGCGTACTTCCTATTGCTTTATGTCCACTTCAAAGGAAACAACACAGAACATCCAATGACAGAAAAGTGGAAGCTGAAGACATACAAACTTTTGACCTCAGTCATCCTTTGAGTATCTATACAACATAGAATCTAGACTAGGGTTGCTCAACCAGGATTCCCTGAAACCCTTGAGTTCTGTGAAAAGTTCTTAGGGGCTCAGCAAGAGATTGTGGTTCAAAATATACATATATCTCTATCTATCTATCTATCTATCTATCTATCTATCTATCTTGGGTGTCTGTGTGAAGATACAATATTTTTATGGAGGGCAAAATTTGTTCAGAAGAGGTTTGTCATTGCCTTCCCCTGAGGAGGCTGAGAGCATATGACTTGCCCAACTTCACCCAGTGGGTTTCATAGCTAAGCAAACTGTGATCTCCAGAGTCATGGTCTTTATTACACCACACTGACTCTCAATATTAACAGGACACATAAAATGTGGCAGATGCTCATATTGTTGTCAAGAGTCTAAATATTAAACAATTTATACATTCTACAACAACAATAACAACAACAAATTCAAGTTACCTTCATTTTAAACTTTTCAAACCTTTCAATTTACATTTTGATATGTCCCTGTAATTTGCTATATGAAGGTCAAACCAAATGCTTTTAATTGAGCATAAAAGCAAAATTAGAAGTAAGTCCAGAGACACCCCATTGTATGACCATGTCTTCAGAAAAAAATCTTAAGTCTCAATTCATTTAGGTTTTGCACAATTGAGGTTTTGGGTATACATTCTAACCAAAATGTTATCACTGCCCTTGTAAGATTGGAAGTTTATTGGTGTTTCCAGCTCAGTAATACAGGCCTTAACGGTAACATAAGTTATAGCTGTTTTCTTTAATCTACTATACCTACTACTCCATGATAAATAGGGCCTCTGTAGTCTTTGAAAGTGAGTAAGACATTATGCTACTAACGTAACAATTGGTTGAATGTTGATTTACATTTATGTGAGTATGCTTTACATGTTTATTAGTTTTCATTATATTTAGAATGTTTTATGAACTACAAAAGGATGTTTTTCCTAGGAATAATCAATGTATGCTGAGGAACTGACAAAGATTTATCCAAAATTCTTCCTGGGGATGTCATATTGTTATGATTCCTTGTGACAAGATTCCTTGTGGAAACTGTTTATCAGTCTTCAAATAACGCTTTCAAAGTTATTCCTGTTGCAGCATTCTCTGTGGAGTTTGTTTGTCAGACTTCAGTATACAAGGTTGTAGTGATTTTGTTTAGTGGTGATTTCTCTGGAACTCTAAATTCACAGTGAGTAACACAAATGATCTGAAAACACCGATTTTTAAAAAATCTCTGTGTGAGTAGTTAAGGCACTGACTCTGATGACTGCAAGGCTGGCAGTTCAAGACCCAAGCACCGCATGATGGAATGAGCTTCTGTGACTAGTCCCAGTTTTTGCCAGCCTAGCAGTTGAAGCCCTCCCTTCAGCCACCATTGTGAGGGGGAGAGAGGCAGGCTAGCTCCAACAGGCCTGCCTGGAAGAAGACAAGCCCTCCCTTCATCCACCATCTTGAGGGGGAGAGAGGAAGGCTAGCTCCAACAGGCCTGCCTGGAAGAAGACAAGCCCTCCTTCAGCCACCATCTTGAGGGGGAGAGAGGCAGGCTAGCTCCATCAGGCCTGCCTAGAAGAGGAGAAGCCCTCCCTTCAGCCATCATCTTGAGGGAGAGAGAGGCAGGGTAGCTCCAACAGGCCTGCCTGGAAGAAGAGAAGCCCTCCCTTCAGCCACCATCTTGAGGGGTAGAGAGGCAGGCTAGCTCCATCAGGCCTGCCTGGAAGAAGAGAAGCCCTCCCTTCAGCCACCATCTTGAGGGGGAGAGAGGCAGGCTAGCTCCATCAGGCCCGCCTGGAAGAAGAGAAGCCCTCCTCCCGACCACCATCTTGAGGGGGAGAGAAGCAGGCCAGCAACAACAGGCCTCTGCCTGCTAAGAAGTCGAGCCCTCCTCCCGACCACCATCTTGAGGGGGAGAGAAGCAGGCCAGCGACAACAGGCCTCTGCCTGCTAAGAAGACAAGCCCTCCTCCCGACCACCATCTTGAGGGGGAGAGAAGCAGGCCAGCAACAACAGGCCTCTGCCTGCTAAGAAGACAAGCCCTCCTCCCGACCACCATCTTGAGGGGGAGAGAAGCAGGCCAGCAACAACAGGCCTCTGCCTGCTAAGAAGACAAGCCCTCCTCCCGACCACCATCTTGAGGGGGAGAGAAGCAGGCCAGCAACAACAGGCCTCTGCCTGCTAAGAAGACAAGCCCTCCTCCCGACCACCATCTTGAGGGGGAGAGAAGGAGGCCAGCAACAACAGGCCTCTGCCTGCTAAGAAGACAAGCCCTCCTCCCGACCACCATCTTGCTTGTCTTATTGCATGTTGTTTTTATGATGTGTTAATTTTTATTGATTCTGTGAACCGCTTTGATCACCTCGGAAAAGCGGTATAAAAATAAAACATATTATTATATTATTATTAAGGTAACAGCATTCTGTGCAGTCATGCTGGCCACATGACCATCGGTCGTCTGTGACAATGCTGGCTCCCTTGACTTAGTAATGAAGATGAGCATGGCTCCCTACTGTCACGACTTGTTGCATATTCTCATTGTCATACCAGTTTATAGTTATACTGTGTCATACTATGGATATATTATTTCTTGTATAGGTTTCTATTCTATGTGGCATTCCTTATGAACAGCTGTTATGAAATTGTTGTTAGCACTTTTAGCAGCTCTATGTTTTGTCATTATTCTGATAACTGAACACAATATATCTTTCTTATTACTGATATTATCATCACTTTAGTGTTGCTATAGTAATTAAACAGAGGTGTGCATATATACGGCCAGGTTGCTCACCTATAATGGTATTTCTTCGAGTGGTCATCTGCGAATTCACACAAATGGGTTTATTCTGTGCCTGCGCAGGAATGCTCGGAAACGTCTAGAATCTCTGGCAAAAGTTAGCTTGCAACCTTTTGGCAGTAGCTCCACCCATCCCATATATAGCCACGAACAGTCCCGCTCTTCTCCAGTTCCGAATAAGCCGCACAAAGTGCGACAGCAAAGCGAGCAGGACACTGATGGGAGGACAGGCGGGATTTGTGTAAATTCCCAGATGACCTCTCGAAGAAATACCATTACACATGAGCAACCTATCCTTCTTCGTAGTCTCTGTGAATCACACAAATTGGTTTAGACTAACGAGCTTAGGTCAGTAGAGGAGGGAGTGTCATGACACAGATTGTAAAGTTCAAACAATTGAATTTATTAACCTCAATAAAGTTATGCATATCAAGTGCACTTGTTATTGTCATTTGTCAAACATATAAACAGACCATATGCAGTGCATAGGTCAATTATGAAACTTTTTAAATGAACTGTCAATTGCCCCTGAAAGTGAAGGTTGCAAGAAACAACACTTAGTCAATATAAACCAGAAAGCAACACTGACCTCCCAAAGGCTGCATCTTGTCTGGCTCTGGTGTCCAGCCTGTAATGTTTGATGAAAGTCAGTGGCTGGGACCAGACAGCAGCTTTGCAAACATCCTCCAAAGAAATCCCAGTCAAAAAGGCGGAGGATGCAGCTACCGCTCGTGTTGCATGGGTCCGAACCCGAACTGGAAGAGGTCTACCTGACAATTCATAGCAGAGGTGGATGGTATTGGCCATCCATTTCGAAAAGCTCTGCGCAGTCACAGGTAGTTCCTTTTTGGCCTCTGAGTAACACACAAACAGCCGCTCGGAGCGCCTCAAACCTCAGGTTTTGTCCAGGTAGCAGGCCAGTGCCCTCCAAACATCCAAAGCATGGAGCTGGCGCTTGATGTCAGTGGTCGGGTTGGGGGGCCAGGGTTGGCAACACAATGTCCTGGTTCATGTGGAAGGCTGACACCACCTTGGGCAGGAAGGTGATATCGGTACGGAGAAGATAAAGTTGGTCCACCCGTAAGGCGCATAGTTCACTCGCCCAGCGAGCAGAGGTGATGGCCACAAGGAAAACTGTTTCCCAGGTCAGCAATCTTAACTCTATAGTGCCCATGGGTTTAAAGGGCTTGGATGCCAAGCAGGAAAGCACACAGTCCAAACTTAATGCCAGTGTCGGTACCGAGGATGAAGATTGTTGAATCCTCTGAGAAACCTCTTTAGCAAAGGGTGTTTGAAAAGAGAGGGTCTGCCCTCGAAATGGTAGCGGGAGCAGATGGCTGAGAGGTAGTATTTGATAGAAGTCAAGCAGAGTCCAGAGTCTGCTAGGGACATCAGGAACCCCAAGACCGTCGGGACCGACGCTTGGGATGGGGAGATGTTCTTGTCCTGAAGAAAGGCAAGGAATTTATCCCATTTGTATTGGTAACATTTCTGTGTTGAAGGCTTCTGGGACGCCAATATAACATCTTTGATGGGGTCTGGTAAAGATGTTAAGGCGAGATCCTCCATGCCACCAATGGGAGGGTTTCCATGTCGGGATGGAGAACAAGACCGTCGTGTAGAGACAGAAGGTCGGGACGGAATTCCACTCGAAGGTAAGTCCCTTGGGAGATGCAGTAAAGGAGTGAAGCAGGACTGCCTCGGCCACCATAGGGTTGATCAGGATCACGTCAGAGTGGTCCAATGTCATATTTGCCACTATCTTCATGATGAGAGGGAAGGGAGGGAACGCATAAAGCGGTCCCTCTGTCCACTTGAGCTGGAAGGCATCTCCTAATGAACCTGGAGCACGGGCTCAAGAGCAAAATCTTGCACATTGTGTGTTGAGAGGTGAGGCAAAGAGGTCGATCGTTGGCTGTCACCACAGTTGAGAAAGAAGGGTGACCATGTCCAGATGGAGATACCATTTGTAGCACAGATTGAGAGATCTGCAGAGCTGATCTGCCAGTTTGTTTTCTTCTCCTGGCAGGTGTATGCACTGGAGAAGGATCTTGTGGCTGATGCACCAGTTCCAGATTCTGAGTGTGATGTCCAGAAGGGTCTGGGACTTTGTGCTGCCTTGTTTGTTGAGGCAGTACATGACGGTGTTGTTGTCCACCAGTAAAAGTACTATCCTGTCGGAGAAGAGTGACTGAAAGGCTCTGAGTTTTTTTTCTACCATCAGCATCTTCAATGCATTGATGTGCAGCTGGCTTTCTGTCATTGTCTATTTGTCTTTGATGGTGAAGTTCAAGATGTGGGCATATGTCGTGAGAGTGATGTCCGGTTGCGGGGACAGAAAGGGTATCCTGACGCACATGTTGTCGGGTTGGAGCCACCATGGTAAAGATCTCTGAACTGGTCTCGGGATGGTGAGCATTTGGGAGGGAGAGTCCTGCACGGGATCGAACACATAAAGAAACCAGAATTGGAATGGTCTCAAACTGAGTCTCCCCCACAGGGTGACAAAGGAGGTCAAGGCCAGATGCCCCATAGCTATCTGAGTAAGATGAGCTTGTATGCATCTTTGTGGAAGGTATGCTTGGACCGCTGAGCAAAGAGACTGGAACCTGTCTTGTGGCAGGTATGCCATGGAAGTCTTGGAGTCGAGAATTGTCCCAATGAATCTGACTTGTTTGGAAGGAGTCAGATTTGACTTGTCCAAGTTGATTTTGAGACCTAGAGTCCAAGAGGGACAGAGCAAAGTGGACGTCCTGAAGCAATGTCTATCGGGATGGAGCCGTGAAGAGCCAGTCGTCCAAGTAGGGAAAGACTGTGATTCCCTGTTGATGGAGGTAGGAGACTACTGGTGCCATGCATTTTGTGGACACTCTCGGAGCCATGGAGAGGCCTAATGGCAGAACTCTGTATTGGAACATCTTGGTCCCAATGGCGAAGGCAAGGAACCTCAGATGGTTTTCCCGGATCGTAATATGAAAGTAAGCATCTTTTAAATCTAGAGTCACAAACCAGGAGTCTTTCTGCAAGAGTGGTAAAATGGAGGAAAGGGTTACCATTCTGAAATGGCGATAAAAAATAAAGGTGTTTAATTGACACATGTCCAAAATGGGTCTAAGACCAGAGTCCCTCTTTGGGATGGTGAAGAATTTGGAAAATACTTCAATATCTTTTCTTGCCTCGAGTGTCCTTGTTCTTATACCCTTGTTGGTATCTAGGCTGAGAAGGTTGTTGGCGATCAGAAGAGGCAGAAGAAGACTGGGAAGGCTGACACTGAGCGGGTCTGTCCTGAGCCTGCTATTGACGCTCCTGCTGTTGATACCGCCGGTGTTGGTGCGGAGGATACCAAGGGCATTGAGATCCATATCTCTGACGCGATGACCATGCCGAGGATGAAGACATGCCATGCTTCTTTGCCGCTGTTTTCATCCTATAACGGAAATTAAGTCTCTCGTCTGTCTCTTGGTTAAACAACCCAGAATTGTCGAAGGGCATGTGCTCTATGGCTGATCTGGCCTGTGGGGTGAGTCAGAGGAGCGGAGTGCAGCATAGCATCTGAAGGCGATGGATCCCGACAGAATCTTGGAAGCAAAATCAGTGGAGTGCCTAGCCGAGATGATTTGCTGTCCTCCAAAAAAATGTGCTTCATTACAGAGGGCAGAGACTAGTCTTTTCCTGTCCTCAGAAAGCTCACTGATAGCCAGATACATCTTCTCCATAAGGAGTTGAATGTAGGCTGCCATGCATGCAGCATAATTGGCATTTTTCATGTCCAGGATGGCAGAGGTATAAAACCTTTTGGGCAAACCACCTATCTTTCTGCTCTCCCTGTCTGCAGGAGAAGAAGATGGATGAGGCGTGAAGGATGTCTGCAACCCTTCTACAATGGCTGAATTTAGCTTTGGGTGTTGAAAAAGCCAAGCCGGTCCAGATGGTGTCACTCGATAGAGGTTTTCTGTCTTGCGTGACGTGTACGTAATCGTGGCAGGGGTGTTCCAAGATCTCTTGGCAATCTTCTCCAAGGGTGGAAGGTAAGCCAGAGATGGAGGAACTGGAGTACAGCCATGGATTCTTCGCTCTATGGGGTCGAGCACATCTGCATCAGTCTGAGAGACCTCCAGGTCTAGGGTACATGCCATCTGGATGATTTTGTGATTATTCATCCGTGGGGGAAGGAGCATCCAGCTCACCAAATCTCTGAGGAGATGAAGATCTGTCATCCTCAAAGTTAGGTGTAGGAGAGCGCGACTGGGACCAAGAACGAGATCTCCTGCAGTTTTGGTCCAGAAAGCCTTCAAATTCAGGCAAGACAACTCTAGGAGGGGTCAAGTGTTTCCGGTGCGAGTCTTCAGAATGTATCGAGATAGTATCCTTCTGTGTCTGTGATGAGGGCATCACTCTGGTAGGGCCCGGCAGGTTACAACGGAGATATGTGGCATCCACGGGCAAGAAGTATTCTGATGGTTGTAGATGAGATCCGGGTAGAGGTCAAAAAGGTCACGGTTGGGTTGTTCGTGAGATTGGGCCTCATCGGTTTCTGTACTGAGCGTGGCCTGGTTTCGACGTGGAAGAGAACGGGACCAAGACTTATCTCTACAAGTGAGGATGGGGGTTCAGGATCCCGGATCTCCCCTTCTGATTCAGAGCTGTGGTCAAGGTTGACAATCTGCACATCGTCATCCTTTAAAGTAAGATGGCTCGATAGAAGTACTTTTGGTTCCAAAGGGGTCGAAATGGAGGCCGAAACCGCTGTTAGGGTCAGAGTAGTGGTAGGCATCGAATCAGGCGCGGGGGGGGGGGGGGCAAAACAGTGCTGGAAGGGCCCTTACGACAAGATTTTGCTACAGAGAGGCAGATTTAGCCTGTCTAGGGTGCTCTTGCTCAGTAAGAGTGGTTTGGGAGGACTTTTGCTTGTCTCCATGTTTACTCTTGGAGGACTTTGTAGTGTCCCCACTAAGATCCCTGATCTTAGGGATTTGTCCCTTGGGACTGCTGAAGTGGATGGTCTCGTGGATGGCTCTGGAAGAGGAGCCGAAGTAGAGGCTGGAGAGGGTTGGAGGACCTTTTCATAAAGGGAAGCCTTCCATTTTTGATTTCTATTTTTCAAGGCCTATATAGTCATGGCCTTACAATGGGGGCAATCTCTTGGGATATGGGTCTCCCCTAAACAAAGGACGCATTTATCATGTCCGTCCGAAGTTGGGATTTTCACCCCGCACTTGGTGCATCTTTTAAAAGAGGCCATGGTCAAAAAGAGTAGTAAAGAGTACCGTAGTCAAGCTGTTAACTGATAACAAAGTCCGCAGGATAGTCCATGAGAGTGGTCAAGAACGATTCCGTTGGTCAGTAGTCCAGATTCCAATAAGAAAGGCCGATAGCAAGGTAAACCAAGCTAGCGAAGTTCCTTGAGCTGCTAAGTGTGGCGGAATGAAGGAACTGGAGAAGAGCGGGACCGTGAGGGGGGCTATATATGGGATGGGCAGAACTACCGCCAAAAAGTTGCAAACTAACTTTTGCCAGAGATTCTAGAAGTTTCTGAGCATTCCTGTGCAGGTGCAGAATAAACCCATTTGTGTTTGTGAATTTTATCAGCCTTAGCCTAACATTTGTCAGTGAATAGTGGAATGGACTCTGGCGTTTTCCTAGTTAATCTGAGCTCTGCTAGTGCAGGCTCAAGTATAAAACCAGGAGAATTTCTGCTAGCTAAGAGGGGCAGCACTAAAATCCAGAGAAGATGCACCTCCATAGGAGCAGATCCACCTGCTGTGCCTGATATTATAGACGCAATGTGTGCTGAAACTTCCCACTCTGGCTCCATATCACTAGCTGATGAGAATTCGAAAATGCTATGACAACATAAGGACAGGGATAAATGTTAGTAAATTATCATAAAGAGCCCAGTGAAACTCTACCTGCGGAACCAGGATGGGAGAACGTCAACTCCTGGACGAATCTCTGTGAGGTGTCAAGACAGGCAAGACTGGATCGTCACCGTCGTCATCCGAGACCTGGTGAAGAGTCAGCTCTTTGGGAAAGGTGGCCTGGGTAGAGCGAGGGGTCAAGACTGAAACTGAGGCCAGCGTTTGGCGAGAATGGTGAGAGCCACACTACTCGGATTTGGCCGGTACCGACGCGGCCCATCTGGGTACCAAAGAGGTGGCTTGGTCTTTGGAACCGACCAGACATCATCAGGAGACTTGGTACGTGGCTTTTTGGTATGAGAAGAGTCATGAGGAGAGCCTTCTCCTGCATCTGCATACCTCTTCTTGGAGGAGGATTTAGAGCTCGATTCCTTTTGGGAGCTCAAATCCTTATCATGGGCCGAATCCTTCTTGGAGCTCGAGTCCTTGTGCTTAGTCTTGTCCTTTTTGGAGGACTTAGACTTGGACGGGCTCCTTTGGATCCAAAATCCCTTTCAGGGACAAACACAGCAGTGACACTAGTTTCAGTGGAGGAACTCTGAGCTGCAGAAACAGAAGCCATCGACACAGACTCCGAGGCCGCAGGTAGAGAAGCAAGGTGCGAGGCTTTCGGCAGGAGCAGAGTCTGCTGGTACAAGGCAGCCTTGAGGTGGGAGTTGCGATTTTTTCTGGCTGGGGGGGGGGGGGTAACGACTTACATAGGGCACAAGTCCTGGTATTGTGACCCTCACCCCGGCAAAGGAGACATGAAGAGTGGGGATCCTGCCCAGGGATCTTACCACCACATACGTTGCACTTTTTAAACGAAGCCGGAGACATCATAAGCCAAATCTGAATCTGAATCGGTCGTAAAACGTACAGATTGGTCAACATCACCGGAGTGGGGGGTGGATCTGAATAAGAATGGTCAAGCTAGCCGAGGTTGAAATTTCCAAGAGAATAACAAGTGGATTCCAGAGCACAGTTCCATGAGCAGCAAACGCGGCGGAAAGAAGGAACTGGGGAAAGAGCAGGAACGCAGGGGACTTATATGGGTTGGGTGGAGCTACCGGCAAAAAGTTGCAAAGTTGACTTTGCCCAGTGATTCCAGAAGTTTCTGAGCAGAACTGCGCAGGTGCAGTACAACCCATCTGGATGATTTGCAGAGACCACGAAGATACATACACATACACACACACACACATACACACACTATCAGCCTTAGTCTAACATTTGTCAGTGAATAGTGGAATGGACTCTGGCGTTTTCCTAGTTAATCTGAGCTCTGCTAGTGCGGGCCCAATTATAAAACCAGGAGAATTTGCACCTCCATAGGAGCAGATCCACCTGCTGTGCCTGATATTATAGACGCAATGTGTGCTGAAACTTCCCACTCTGGCTCCATATCACTAGCTGATGAAAATTGGAAAATGCTGTGACAACATCAGAATAGGGATTAATTATCATAAAGAGAATATTTTCTTCTGTATCTAATACTGTAAGAGATTGGCTAGATTACTGCACTACACTCTTATAGTGCTGCTATTCCACTTTTACTGCTCTGGTTGCCTCCTGCTGTATTCTGGGATTTGCAGTTTAAGGAAGGGTATTTAGAATTCGCAGCCAGAGAGCTCTTAGGCCTCATTGAACTACAAACCTCAAAATGCAACAGGTGGCAGCCAGAGCAGTAAAAATGGAATAGCAGCACTATAAGAGTGTAGTGCAGCAATGTGGATAAATAGACTTTCCTTTGAAAATATCAGTTACTAATATGTGAACAAAAAATGCTTGCTAAGGTTGAAATTAAGAAATGGTTTGCCTAAGGAAGAAGAGAAATGGATTTGCAGAAATAGAAAGTAGAAACTATGTGCGGCAAAGTCAAGAAAAAACTGAAGTCCTGAGAATCTGGACATAACAGGCAAATCTAGATGAAATGAACCCTGCCATTCTTGAGAGGAGGTTACTACCTAGTCTTCGATGCCTTGCTCACATCAAATAGGGAGGGAAATAACCAGATAATCTACTGTTAAGGATATTAAGTAATGTTTATAAATGAAATCCTTATAGGCTTCCCTGAGCTATTACAATATCACAAATTCATAAGAGCTGAATATGATCATACAGAATCACTGTTCAACCTTATTATATTGAGCCTGTTATAGCTGATAACATTCAGTAGTTTTGAAAAGTACTAAATCAATTCACTGATAGTAATGGTGAAAAGCAGACATCCCATTAAATGATACTGTATATACTTGACTATAGGTTGATCTCATGCATAAATTGAGGGGAAGTTTGGGGGCCAAAATTATGGATTTTGATATGACCCGTGCGTGGATAAGTCGAGCATAAAACTTAGGGGCCTGTAACAATGGATGTAAAGAATAATGCAAACAAAAATGATGCTAAGAACTTAGAAAATTCCAGCAGACATTAACTGTTTGTGCTGATCCTAAAGGCTGCATAGATGAGCGAATAGAGGGGATTCATGATTCTTTTTGATGCTCCTAGGGTGGACTAAGCCCTTGCCTTTTACCACTCTATTCAGAAAAAGGGGATGGCTCCATATATATTTGAGTTAAAGTACAGTACTTACATTGGCCCGTGGATAAGTCGACTTCCAGTTTTTTTGGATCAATTTTTGGACTAAAATTTCTAGACTTATAGATGAGTATATACAGTAATTTAGGTAAATAAAATGGTCAACTTGCCTAACCACAATTTGCAAATTAATTGGACACTCAATTTTAGCCGCCTTTGACTGTTTTTGCAAGGCAAGTAACTGTCTAGTTTTGATTATAAAATTCAAACATATTTCCCCCGTTAAATTCTGATGCAAAAAGAAGACAGTTTGAACATTAGTCTTGTTAGTATTATACTAATTAATCTGACAAGGAGTACAGAGTATACATTTCGAATTAAATCTTTAGCTGATTAATTACACCAAACTGATTGAAACTTGTAACCCTAAATGTCAAGCTTAGACCAACATTTCCTTTGGATATTACTTTAAGAATTTTTGACCAAAAAGCAAATGAAGACAACTCTTTTAAAAAAGAGTAATATAGTTATATCAGAAGACATTCTAATATTTTATGAATACCTACTTTGTGGTCGTAAACTGGGTCCAGGACCATAAGCCTCTTCAGCTGAATCCTTCTCTTTATTTGTCTTTTCTTGATCTCCAGCTGCCTGCAGGCTAGGAAACTCTTGTTGAAAATAGCTATTTATCTGAACTCCAGGACCTGAGACAATTATGATAAAAAAAAACCTTCAGAAACCCTGGATCTGTAATGGGGAAAATTCACTAGCTTTAAAAAAGATACTGTATATACTTGTTTATAGATTGATCTCATGCATAAGTCAATAGCAGGTTTTGAGGCCACAATTATTGATTTTGATATGACCTATGGATAAACTGAAGATAAAACTTGGGGACATGTAACAAAGGATGTAAAAGATGAAGCAAAGGAAAACAATCTCAAAGAACTTACAAAATTCCAGCATGCATAACTGTATGTGCTCACCCTAAAGGCGGGAGGGGACTAAGAAAATACACACAGGTCAAAAAGACCAGAAATGGCGCCATGATAGAGGAAATAGAGGGGTTTGGTGCTTCTTTTAGGTTCTCCCAGGACAGACTCTTGTGTTTCGCCATTCTATTCAGAGAAAGAGATGGTGTGGTTTTTGGCAAGAGTTAAGGTACAGTACTTACACTGACCTGTGGATAAATCAACCTAGGATTGAGTCATTTATGACTAAAATTTCTAGACTTATCTGTGAGTATATACAGTATATCTTCCTCTCTGACTTTAAATTGAAAAAAATCTCTCTTATAATGGAATTGGTTACTTCAGCAAAGATTATTGGACCAGTTGTTTCCATGGTGAACTGTGAGAATAAAGGAACCAAACCAAACTGAATATGAATTGTAAAATCTAAGATCTTTTTGACAGGAGAAAAAAAACTTTCCAAAAGTAAAGGGCAGCAGCTTAGAACTGTTTGCTTTGACACCATCAGAGGTTAATAAATACATTTTAATAATAAAATACATTTTAAAAAGATAAAACTGTATGAAACACTTTAAAATGAAACAAATCAACTCATCAACTAAAATAACCCTCCCCCCCCCACCAGCAATCAGTACTAAGAGAAATGGTTTTTGGCCAGTTGGAAATTTTCTAATTATGAATTGTCCCAAGAAAGGTAAAAGCACTTAATGTTGTATAAATAGATCTATAACTAGAACCTGGAGCAGAGAGGCAGAATGTGGTCCAGATTCTCTCTGCATCCACCCCCAAACACTTGAGGATATACTATAACTATGTTTAACAATGATACTGTTATAATTATGTTTAAACTGTATATATGATCTTACAAAGTATTATAGACAAATGTACTTATCATAACATAACTGCTACAAACATAAAGTTTTCATCCAAGTCAGGTGCTTTATCTTTCATGCAACAGTAGTTTCTATAACTCCATTTCAGCTATCTCAAAGGGAAAGAGACTGTAACGTGTCCTACACAGGACTGCAAAACAGACCTGCTACCAATTAGGCTGGTCCACCTTTCATCCACTTACCATCACCCTGCCCACCTTGCTTGGTACTAGCCCATGATCTGGCAACAGGGGGAGCTTCTGGAGGAGCAGGAACTTCAGGCTTTGGCTGAGTTTGTGGCACTTCTGGTGGTCTGAAAGCAAGATAAATTTGAAGAAACATACCTGATCATAAAACTGTGTAATCAGGTGATTAAAAAAAACCAACAGTGAGGCTTATAACCAAACCACTTTTCAGATAATTAAAGACAGCTTCTGAATTGATGAAATGATATCAATAACCTTTCCACTTGTGAAATTGTAAGACTGTGAAAAGGGGACATTGGCTCTTACCTGTGATATGTCCATTTCCAGTAGATAAGAACCCCACATCCTGTAGTTTGGGTTATGCTTTGGGTTAAGCATAACCCAAACTACAGGATGTGGGGGTCTTATCTACTGGGGGGGGGGAAGAATTAATTGATCTGGTGAATGCTTTCCTTATGGCAGAAGACTCTCCCTCTGCTTTCACCCAGAGGAGGGGGAAAGAAAGTGAGATATTTGGTATTATGATTTGTGTTATATGTTTGATAGAGCAGGATGGATTCTTCTACTCACAACTGGGAGGTGGATTCATGTCAAAAATGAATAAACAACTCTTATAATCCTAAGTAGAGGTGACAGTGAGCAGAAACAGATGAACTGATACTGACTGACTGATTAAAAGGTTTTATTTTATGTACCGCTTTCCTAACTCTTAAAGTCCGGTTAAGACCAGACTTAATCCTAAAGGTTCTTCATGTGAATGTTGCAGAAAGGATGGTCCCTCTATAAAATCTAATGAAAATAACTGTCAGGCCTTGTTTCATGAACATCTATGTGATAAAACATACTGTATATACTCAACTATAACTTGAGAAATTTATGCCCAAAAATTGGCCCTAAAATCCTAAATTGACATATATGGGTCAAAACAGTAATATATCTCAGAAAGATCCTAAAAGAAGCATCATCCCCAATGCCCTAATCCCTGTGCTTTGGCAATGATTTCTGAAAGACCTTCCAGACAGGAGCGCACATGTGTGTGTATGTGTGTGTGTGTCCGTGTAAGGTGATTCACTTCTCAGAAAAACCTTCTTTTCCATCCTTGCATCTCTCTATGGATCGTCCCTGCCCACCAAGGACCACATATTCCTCCAGTTCCTTCCTTCTAAGTCAGATGTTAAAACCTTCTCTCCTTCTCCTCCTCTTTCTCTCTGGATCATCCCTGCCTGCCAAGCACCACATTTCCTCCCAGCTCATTCCTTCTCACTTTGATGTTAAAACCTTCTCCTCCCCTAAGTTTTACCCCCAATGTAGCCATGATTTTGACCCTAAAACCTTCCCTTGAGTTATATACAAAGTCAACTTGTACACGAGTATATACGGTAATAAATTTTTAAATTATCCAACAGTCTTGAGCAAAATGTGATAACAACACCTATTTATTCACAATGCCAATAGGAAATGTGATATCAATTAAAGTGAACAGGAAAATTCCCAAAATTGATAATCCCCAACTATACTTTTAAGTGTATTGCTGCACATCAATTAAAGCTTATATAAAATGTCATCCTACAGCATGACTTGAACTGTACTACAATTACCACCTTTAATGTCATTCTGCTAAAGAAGAATTTACAGTTTGACCATTAACTTACTTTTCTTCCTCATGTTGCTCTTGTTTAGAAGCCCATCCTGTGCCATCCTTGGGCACTATGTTTATGTTAGGATCGTTTCCTTTGTTCTCTGCTTTAAGGCTCGGAAGGTTAGCAGGAGGTGGCATCCTCCGTGAAATGGCAACTTTCCCAAGACTCTGTAGCCCATGGCGTGTTGTAACTATATATCAAGAAAAGAGATTTTGAATTGTTAGTTTGCATTTATTTCAATGCAAAAGAAAACTTTATTTTAAGAAAGTGATTCTTGGCCTTTGGTATTAAAATTATTTCTATTTCACTGCCTCTGAAAAGCTTTATAAGGAGAATGTAGAGATTCTCTTTTATTAAGGAAAATCACCCAACTTGTCTGTGAGTGGAGCACAGGAAAACATCTGTTTCTTAACCTGGGCAAGTGAGTATAAGCATTTAAAGAAATGACATTAATGACAGTATTAAGTTGTTTTGGTAGTACAAGCTGATCATCTACACATCAATCCCTCATCTTTAGGAGAAAAGGGGAGTGGTGATCTATGTAAACAAAAGACTGTCAGCAGAACAATTATTTCAGGCCCTGAGGGACACTTTATAGGTTTCCAAGTGGTCCAGTAGGGAATGAAATGTATAGTGGTCTGTCTATATGTCCCACAAGAAAACAAAGATAATTTTTACAAATTTAATCTGGTATTAAATTACAAAAAATATATATAATGCCAAGCAATTGGAACAATGGGAGAAAGCAACCAATAGTTCGTACCTTCAGGAAAAAAATAAATGGAAAAAAATCAGGGAAAACTGCCCAAAGTCTTTAATATATTAATGGAAGATTTGAAATTAATAGATATTTGGAGGCATAAATATCGTACTACAAAAGACTACACTTTTTTTCTGGAAAGGCACAAATCGTTTTCTAGGATTAACAAGTTTTTAGTTAGCTAATCAATAAATAGATATATACAAAAACTGGAAAAATTACCTAAAACCTTATCTGACCACAAACCCATCACAATATGCCTGAGAGCAAGAAATAAACAATTCAGGTGGAAACTAAATGAACTATTATTACAAGATGATACAGTACTAGAAGACATAAGAAATTTAAAATTTATTTTGAGGAAAACATTGACAAAGGAACGCAGCTGCATATTGTTTGGGAGACTATCAAACCAGTAATAAAGGGTTTTTTTTGAATACAAAAACAGACAGAATACAAGAAGAAAAACAAAAACAAGAAAAATTATTAAAAGCAATACAAGATAAGAAGAATTCAAATCTAACCCCTCTACACGTAAATTAATCACTGAATTAAAAGCTCCACAGAAGCAATTTTCTATAGAATTGGTATCAGAAGTAGTATACACACACACACACACACACACACACACAAGCAGGAAAACAGAGAAACTTCAAATTTGCTGATGAGCTAGGGAAAAGGCTGGCACTAAAATTAAGAAAAAAAGAAGGGAGAAGACTGATCTTCAATATAAGAGAAATAAAAGAAGCTGTAATAAAGATGAACTGAACTGAAATGGCAACAGAACAGACAAGAATAAAAAAAATTATGATTACTATTCTAGATTATTCAGTGCATAAACATTTCACAAGACAAAATCAAACATTATATTCAATCAAGAAGTGTCTCAAAAATCAATGGAATACAAAAAGTAAAATTGGAAGAAAACATCACTATTGCAGAGGTGATGGAAGCAAAAAAAAATCAGCAAAGCTCCAGGACCAGATGGATTCATGGCACCCTACTATAAAAAATCTGCCTCACTCCACCCACCATCTTCCCAGAGGCTCAAAAGGCAATGGAGAACTCATCTGGAGAGGATTGCCTTGCTCCACTCACCATCATCCCAGAGCCTCAAAAGGCAATGGAGGACTCAGCTGGAGATTGATTGCTTTGATTGTTTGACTAATGGTTTTAATGATTTATTTTAGTTTTTGTCATTTTTATATCTGGAGTCTTTGTTGTATATTTGAAGCGGGGGAGGGAAGGGGGAATTATGTGTATTGTGTTATATTGCATTGGAGTTGTATTGTGTTTTATTGTATTGTATTGTATTATTGTATTGCATTCCATTAGAGTTGCATTTGCTATTATTATATAATTTCATTTTAGTTGTTTTGCTCTGTTAATTGTTATGTATTTTGCATTGTTAATTTTATTGTTGCTATAATTACTATGTATTTTTGTTGCTATAATTGCTATGCATTTTTGTTATTTATTGCTATTGTTAATCGCTATCTTATTTTATTGTTATTGTTTAATGCATTGCTATGTTACATTTGTTTTTTAATTCATGTTTATTGTTATTGCCTTGTATTATCCTGTCTGTTGTAAGGCGTACAGATTCCCACTGATTGAGCGGCATATAAGTAAATCTTATTGTTGTTGTTATTATTTCATGGAAATCAGCAACAACCACAATAACTCTCAGAGAGGACACAGACCATACAGATCCAAGGAATTATTGTCTAATATCACTGCTAAATCTTGACTATAAATTTTTTGCTTCCATTTTAGCAGAAAGACTAAAGAAAATTTTGCAAATGTATATAAAATAAAGATCAAAGTGGATTTCTATCGAAAAGACAGATGTGAGATAACATCAGGTACATACTGGATATTGTAGAATACAGTCCACCCTTGCCTTATGCGGGAATTTGTTCCGGACTCACCGCATAAGGCAAAAAGCATATATACTCAAGCCCCTTTAGATATAATGGGGCTCATGCTCGCCGTGTGCACCTTTTTCCCATTCTCCTGGCGGCTGCTGTGTAAGCTAGAAGCCACCTATAATGGCGCATGCTCCCTGTATTTTGAGAAACTCAATGAGAAAAATTTGGCTTTGATGTTGGATGCCAAAAAGGCATTTGACAATATTCATTGGTCCTTTATTTTTCATATAATGGAAGCAATGAATATTGGACAAAATTTTACCAGGTGGATAATGCCTATATACAACAATCTGCACAGATCTTGATTAATGAGGAACTTACACCTTCCTTTGAAATTCATAAAGGCACACGATAGGGATAACCATTATCCCTATTATTTATTTTACCATTAGAAGTATTTAACAGAGAGACTAGAGAACATAATGAAATTCAAGGGATAAAGATTAAAGACCAGTGTTATAAAGGGCATGTGTATGCAATGACTTAGAATCGTAGAGTTGGAAGAGACCACAAGGGCCATCCAGTCCAACCCCCCTGCCATGCAGGAACTCTCAATCAAAGCACACCCAACAGATGGCCATCCAGCCTCTACTTAAAGACCTCCAAGAAAGGAGACTCCACCACACTCCAAGGAAGAGCGTTCCACTGTCGAACAGCCCTTACTGTCAGGAAGTTCCTCCTAACATTGAGGTGAAATCTCTTTACCTGGAGCTTGCATCCACTGTTCTGGGTCCTGTTCTCTGCAGCAGCAGAAAACAAGCTGACATCCCTTCAAATATTTAAGCAGGACTTGTTAAGGAAAATGCAACATGGGATATACAGTGAAAGAAATAAAACATGTATGTGAGAGTCAGGATGACACAGCAAAAGCAATTAGAAGCCACACAGGTGTAAAAGGTAATGTAATTAGCAAGTCCTAAATGCCAAGGACAGAAATGCAAAGTGGATAATTGAACACACCTGAGAATTGTTAAGTGGACAAGGTGAGATGATGAAATCATTAATTATGGGATGAACCAAGAGAACCAATGAAAATGGATGTACACGCCCACTGGGTGGAAACTGACAAGAGTGGGTGGTGTTTTCCAATGACTATAATAATTGCTATGAATCCCAATGTATTTTGTGGGTAGTAGTGGTGGAGTATTGGAGTTTTGTTGGATAGTTTTGGAGTTGTATATAGTAGAATAAAGTAGATCTTTTATATAAGACTACTGAGTTGTCTGGTGTCTTGAGTGAAGATACAAGAGCCAGCTGGATCCTGAAGAAGTGTAAAGACTTCTGTGGAAGCAAGAGTGAGAAGGCTTGGAGAGTTTGTCAGGGTCTTCAGCCTATTCTCTGTAACTCTGCTGCTTTAGAGCAAAGCTTTAACCACTGGCCAAAACTGGTCAGCGCCGGTGCGTAACAAGGTGGTGAGTTCGAGCCAGAGGTGAAGAGCTACAACTCCCATCATCCCTGACAGGACTATCACCTCTTAATCTTCTCTTCTCCAGGCTAAACATCCCCAGCCCCCTAAGTTGTTCCTCATAGGGCATGGTTTCAATGGTCTGGAAGAAGAAGAGCCTTCCTTCCGACCACCATCTTGAGGGGGAGAGAGGAAGGCCAGCAACAACAGGCCTCGCCTGAAAGAAGAAGAGCCCTCCTTCCGACCACCATCTTGAGGGGGAGAGAGGCTTATGTGAGAGAGCAGATGAGCTGGACTTTCCCCCTTCCCTACTGTCATTCCCTTCTCCTTTTGACCATCCATTAAGAACCCAAGCCCTTCCTCCATTCCATCTGCCTTGGTCCTGGCCTCGGAGGTAGAGAACAACTGCTGGTCTTCATCCCCTTCCCCACCACCTCTCCCTTCTCCTGTCGTGTCTTTTTAGATTGTAAGCCTGCGGGCAGGGAACTGTCTAACTAAAAGGTTATATATACAGCGCTGTGTAAATTTACAGCGCTTTATAAATAAAGGTTAATAATAATAATAATAATAATAATAATAATAATAATAGTTTCCAGGCCCTTCACCATTTTAGTTGCCCTCCTTTGGACACGCTCCAGTTTCTCAATGTCCTATTAAATTGAATTGAATTGTGGTGCCTAGAACTGGACACAATATTCCAGGTGGGGCCTGACCAAAGCAGAATACATTGGCACTATTACTTCCCTTGATCTAGACACTATACTTTTATTGCTGCAGTCTAAAATTGCATTGTCCTTTTTAGCTGCTACATTGCACTTGGTAATTAGCTTAGAAAACTCTACAGATAGTATAGGCATGCCAGTACAGATATACATATCTGGGATCCGTGCCCTTGAATATATGCAAAAGTGTGATCTCTTCTATTTGCAATGGCATGTGCGCATTGCTGCACGCACAGAAGGGCTCTGCATTCAAGCCTATGGGGCTTGAATAACCGTGAGCCTCCATTTTTACAGGTGGTGGTGGTTCCGGAATGGATCCCCTGCAAAAATGGAGGGCCAATTGTACTTAAAAAGTATGGTGAAGTTTCAGGGTTTAGCATCGACAGCCAAAACAGTGATAATAACTAAAAACAGAGAAAAAAGAGGAAGCCAATTTATAAGAAAAATCAAGATTTAAAATAGTCTCAAAAGCTAAATATCTAGGCATACAGATTGCAACGAAAAATTCTGATCTATTCAGTAATAATTCTGTAAAAACATAGGGAAAAATTCAAAACTACAGTGGGGCAAAAAAGTATGTAGTCTGCTACCAATTGTGCAAGTTCTCCCACTTAAAAAGATGAGAGAGGCCTGTAACTGACATCATAGGTAGACCTCAACAATGAGAGACAAAATGAGAAAACAAATCCAGACAATTACATTGTCTGATTTGGAAAGAATTTATTTGCAAATTATGGTGGAAAATAAGTATTTGGTCAGTGACAAACAAGCAGGATTTCTGGCTCTCACAGACCTGTAACTTCTTCTTTAAGAGGCTCCTCTGTCCTCCACTCATTACCTGTATTAATGGCACCTGTTTGAACCCGTTTTCAGTATAAAAGACACCTGTCTACAACCTCAAAGTCACACTCCAAACACCACTATGGTGAAGACCAAAGAGCTGTCGAAGGACACCAGAAACAAAATTGTAGACCTGCATCAGGCTGGGAAGACTGAATCTGCAATAGGTGAGCAGCTTGGTGTGAAGAAATCAACTGTGGGAGCAATAATTAGAAAATGGGAGACATACAAGACCACTGATAATTGCCCTTGATTTGGGGCTCCACGCAAGATCTCACCCTGTGGGGTCAAAATGATCAGAAGAACGGTGAGTAAAAATCCCAGAACCACACGGGGAGACCTAGTGAATGACCTGCGGAGAGCTGGGACCAACGTAACAAAGGCTACCATCAGTAACACACTACGCCACCAGGGACTCAGATCCTGCAATGCCAAATGTGTCCCCCTGCTTAAGCCAGTACGTGTCCAGGCCTGTCTGAAGTTTGCTAGAGAGCATTTGGATGATCCAAAAGAGGATTGGGAGAATGTCATATGGTCAGATGAAACCAAAGTAGAACTGTTTGGTAGAAACACAACTCGTTGTATTTGGAGGAGAGAATGCTGAGTTGCATCCAAAGAACACCATACCTACTGTGAAGCATGGGGGTGGCAACATCATGCTTTGGGGCTGTTTCTCTGCAAAGGGACCAGGACGACTGATCCATGTACAGGAAAGAATGAATGGGGCCATGTATCATGAGATTTTGAGTGCAAACCTCCTTCCATCAGCAAGGCATTGAAGATGAAACGTGGCTGGGTCTTTCAGCATGATAATGATTCCAAACACACCGCCCAGGCAACGAAGGAGTGGCTTCGTAAGAAGCATTTCAAGGTCCTGGAGTGGCCTAGCCAGTCTCCAGATCTCAACCCCATAGAAAACCTTTGGAGGGAGTTGAAAGTCCATGTTGCCCAGCAACAACCCCAAAACATCACTGCTCTAGAGGAGATCTGCATGGAGGAATGGGCCAACCTTGTGAAGACTTACAGGAAACGTTTGACCTCTGTCATTGCCAATAAAGGATATATAACAAATTACTGAGATGAAGTTTTGATATTTACAAAATACTTATTTTCCACCATAATTTGCAAATAAATTCTTTCCAAATCAGACAATGTGATTATCTGGATTTGTTTTCTCATTTTGTCTCTCATAGTTGAGGTCTTGCACAATTGGTGGCTGACTAAATACTTTTTGTACCACTAGTAAGCAATGATAAACCATTTAAGCAGTGCAATAAAAAGATACTGAGGTTCATTTGGGAGGGAAAAACCTGAGAATTTGTTATAAAGAATTAGAAGACTCAAAAGATAGATGTGGTTTTGTCCTTGCTAACCTGAACCTCTTTTGCTATACTTGCTGCGTTGTTTGGTTAAAAGATTGGATAAATCTAAAAACAAACAGGCTGTTACAACTTGGAAGGCGAGGATTTACTTTTTGGATGACAAACCTATCTAAGCTATGAGAAGGTAAAGGCATTTAAAAATCCTTATATTTGGCATTCATTATTAAGAGTGTGTTTGAAATATAAACATAGATTAGGTAAAAGGCTTCCGTCATGGGCATCACCTCACAAAGCTTTTTACAAAATGGAAAAGATCAAAGAATTTCATTGGGTAACATACAAAGAAATTTTATATAAAGAAAGTAATAAAATTAAGAGTAAAATCTAGAGAGAAATTGGAAATACGAGGGATTCAGTGTTCTTGGTATGTACACAGGCAGTTATTTGAAAGACATAAAATGAATAAGAAACTGGAAGGTGGAGAGACAGAGCTATCCAGCACATGGGAGGAGGAAGAGGCCACTCCACCACCCCAGGAAGAGCTCTACCACCTTGGCTGCCTGCCTGCCTGCTGTTGCTGCTTGCAGCCTTACCTGGAGGACTGCTACCTTTAGAGAGACTGCTCCCTTCAGGACCAGGCTCCAGGTACTCAGCCAATTCCTGACTAAACAGCTAGGTAGGACCACATTGTCAGAGCTGACCTGCTGCTGGTGGGATCACTGCTGAAGAGGGCAACACCAAAGGAGGGGTTGCCCATTTAGTGGGGGAGAACAAAGGCAAAAGCCAGACTGTAGGGGAGGGGTACTTTGGTTTGGGCTGTAATCCTTGAAACCATCAGCCTGCAGCAGCATAATACAGCATGGGCTTGCCATTTGCGGAGTCAAGGTCAAGTGGACGGCAAGCCTCCATAGAATGAATGGGGTGCACACCCACACCATGCAGGAACGCCCCCCATTCGTACAAATGGGACTTGAGGTCCTGCATTTTTTGCCTTATTCCGGGGGGGGGGGGGGCAGAACAGATCCCCCATGTATGGCAAAAGTTGTATGTGCCACAAGGAGGGTATGGGAGGGAAACAGTCCAGGGAGCACCCATTACAATAGTAATGGGCTGGGGGTGTTGATATGAGGAATCAGTCCTATTATTCTGATTGAAGGGAGAGACACAGAGTACTGGTTACTCCCAAGTTGAACCCCTTTTCAAAACAGCCAGGATAGTCTTGGCAACAGACCCCCCTGGGCTGAAAATGTTCTTGCTCAATGCCAGGTCAGTGAATGGTAAAACACCACTGATCCAGGACTTGATCCTGGATGAGCATTCCGACCTGTCTTATATCAGGGAGACCTGGCTCGATGAAACTGGGCGGGGGGGGGGGGAATCTCTCCTAGTCTGTAGGGTTGGGGGCCAATTAAAATGGTCCATCCCAGGAGGCTTATGGATCCAGATAGATTCCTGATGACTCTTGGGGAATTTCCTGTTGCCTTGGCAGGTGATCCCATTGAAGTCCTGGCCAATCTCTAGAATAGGGGAATGGCCAAAGCAGTTGACATGATTGCCCCTAAGTGTCCTGTCCCGTTCACCTTGACCTTCCTAGCTTCTGAAAGCAGCTAGAGGATTGGCCAAGTGGGTAAGAGGAGTAGCCAGTGCCTCACTCCATCCTGTTTAATGAAAAAGACCTCCCACTATTCTTAATAACTATTGGCCAGTCTCTAATATTCCATTCTTGGGTAAGGTTCTGGAGTAAGTGGTGGTCTCCCAGATCCAGGGGTTTCTGGATGAGACAGATTATCTAGATCCATTTCCATCTAGCTTCAGACCTGGCTATGGGATGGAGCCATGGGATGGTGGTGCAGTAGTTAAATGCCTGTACTGCAGCCACTCACTCAAAACCATAAGGTTGCGAGTTCAATACCAGCAAAAGGGCACCCTTCCAAGGTCGCTAAAATGAGTACCCAGATTGTTGGGGGCAATTAGCTTACAGTTGTAAACCACTTAGTTCGGTATGAAGCGGTATATAAATGAAGCTGTTTGTTTTGTTTGTTTGAGACAGCATTGGTCACCTTGGTGGATGACCTGTGCAAGGGGCTGGACAAGGGAATGTGTCATTGTTGGTCCAGCTGGCTCTCTCAGCAGCATTCAGTACCAACAACTATGGTATCCTTCTGGGCCGCCTCTCTGAGATGGGACTTGGGGACACTGTTATGCAGTGGTTCCAGTCTTTCTTGGAGGTGCGAACTCAGAGGGTGGTGTTGGGTGAGTCCTCTTCTAGCCTCTGGCCATTGGCTAGTGGGGTCCCTCGGGGTTCTGTTCTGTCCCCCATGTTATTCAACATCTACATGAAACCGCTGGGAGAGGTCATCCAGAGTTTTGGGTGAGGTGTCATCAGTATGCAAATTAAACTCAGCTCTATCTCTCCTTTCCATCTGATTCCAAGGAAGCTGTACTGAACCACAGTGTTTGCTGTCAGTAATGGATTAGATGAGGGTAAACACATTGAAACTTAATCTAGACAAGACAGCTGCTCCTGGTCAGTTGGAAGGCAGATAAGGGAATAGAGAGATTGCCTGTGCTGGATGGGGTTACACTCCCCCTGAAATCTCAGGCTCACGGCTTGGGTGTGTTCCTGGACTCTACTCTGAATCTGGATGCCCATGTTTCAGCTAGAAATGCATTTGCAATTAAAACTACTGCACCAACTGCGGCTGTTCCTTGAGACATCAGACCTGGCTACAGTGACACATGCCTTGATTACATCCCATTTGGACTACTGTAACACACTCCACATGGGGTGCCTTTGGAAACTGTTCAGAAACACTAGTGGATTGAAAATGCTGCAGCTAGAATGCTGACTGGGGCTAGTTACAGGGAGCATATAACTCCCTTGTTGAAATAACTCCACTGGCTACCAGTTTGTTTCCAGGCACAATGGGTTATTACCTATAAAGCCCTATAGGACTGTGGATGGTCACAGAAAGAGACAGGGAGGAAAATAGGAAAGTCCGATCATATGTACTGTGTCAGATATATAGTGTGGTAAATGTTAAGCAAATGTGCAAATAAGCATAAGGTTAGAGATTTTAGGGTCAACAATTTACAATAATCATATATATTTAGAGTTGCAGTTTTCTTTCCGTTTATTGTAGATGGAAATAAAATTAATTAATTAGATTAATAAGCAAAGGCTTGTAATGATCCCCTGTGGTCTAAGCAGCCAACAGTAGGCCTGCCTTGGTTCTCAGTCCCAGCAGATCCTTAGCTCCTTCATGAGTCTTCTGGTCTATGTTTCTATTCCTTGTGTAGTTGAAGATGACCCCTGGTGATCCCCGAATCATGCTGCCACCACCCAGTGAGTTCATATTGGATTTCCCTTAACATACACTGGGACTTGTTAAGGACTTCTCGTTCTACTTCTTGCTAATCTTCTCAAGCATCAACGGAGCTAGGGCACATGTAAAGGAGTGCTGAAGTAGCAGATACTTTTAAGAAAGTATTTATTATAATAAAACAAAACAGAACAAAAAGATATAAATCATGCAAGATCTTAAGGTCCTTGCAGGTACAATATGTGTAATTCTAAAGGTATTCATTTCATGCAAGCAACCAGAAAAATAATAAATAAGGCCTAAACATTCTAATCTGACACATTCTCACCTAACTGATATACTGATATAATATGCCGACCTTGTTGGATTTGAAATATAGTTACAGCTCTTAGCTTAGCATAACTATCTGCCTGAATTATGCCTTCTTGCTGTAGGCACAACACTACAGTTTTAATAACCTGTAAGACTAACTTGAGGGAGACATATTCCCACCTCAAATTCTCACTGTAGAAACCACTAACTGCTGAACACTTTCTCTCTAACTGCCACTATCCAACTGTCATCTAGTCTCAGAGGCTTTTTCTCTTAGAAGCTTCCGGAAGAAACTCTCGCTCCTGCTCACTGATTGGTCAAGTGAGCCTTCTGTCAGCTGTGATGCCATTACTTATTTGCATGTGCCTCCCTCCCAGCTTACTCTTATTACCTGGCAGAAGTCTTCCAATGACTGGAGGCCCAGTCATTACAAGGCTAAAATGAAATGAAACAAATGAAAGCCAGTAAAAGAAAAATATTAAACACTGATCTTCTGAAGGTGGGAAGTACTATTATAGCAGTATAAATTTAATAACCATGTATAGAATTTGTATAATCTTTAATCTTCTTTAATGATTGAAACTAATAAAAATATTATTTTTAAAAAATTCTCTTCTTTTGGGACTGCCATATTTGGACAAAAATTAACCCAATATAAATTATCTAGATAAAATGAATACAGTATAGTACTGCTGAAGAGAAAGGTTTTTTTTTGTTGGTTTCCTAATATTTAGGAATCTTAAATCACAAATGGTTCAAAAGGCATTTCCACATTATTAAAAACTATTCTACAGAGCGCCTGCACCAATCATTTATTTTATCTCATTACAACTCTCAGTGCAGCAATATGATGTGATTATACCTTTTCTTTGCTTTCACTTATAGAATGAAAGCAAAGCCTGTATTCACTTTCAGTCTGCTGCTCTTTCAAATGTCTTATCAAGGTTTGTCAAAGATCATAGCAAATGTCTGCCAAGAGAGAAAGGTCTCAGCCGACTAGCAGAAGACCCAAAGAAAGTATAAAACAGGCCTCTTTAGGCCTGTTACAGACAGCCAAAATAAAGCTTCTTCGAGTCACAGTGGAGGTATGGTGTTTCAATGATGCATGCGTCCTAAGAGTCCAGAAGTCGCACCAAAGCCACGCTCCAGCCCTAAGGACTGGAGCGTGGCTTTGGTGTGGTTTCTGGACTCTTAGGACGTATGCATCATTGAAACACCATACCTCCACTGTGACTCGAAGAAGCTTTATTTTGGCTGTCTGTAACAGGCCATAGAAACACCATACCTCCACTGTGACTCGAAGCAGCTTTATTTTGGCTGTCTGTAACAGGCCTAAGTAAGGAACGCTATGTGGTGGGTGTGGCCACATTAGAAGGCTTTTACCTACAGCTCCAATTCAGGGGAATTTTTAAAGATCTTAAATGCCATGATCTCAAATACATACCTGTGCACAAAAAATCAAATTTAATTACCTAGTAAAACAATGTTAGTATCAAGCTGAACAAAAATTTCAGCCCTGTATAAAACAAAATGAAAAACAATGACAAAAACATGCTACAGGTTGATAAAACTTAGTTCAAATAAGTTTGTTACGATAAGGATATTTTAAAATCACAATAGCTGTTCAGATTAGTCTACATACCTGTAGTTTTCTGTGTTTCCAGAGTTTTTCCTTTATAAGTGTTAAACAGACTAAGTGTTGCATATTTGGTTTTTCCGTCCTTTGCCTTTGTGCTCTGCCCTGACTTTTCCGACATTTCAGTTCATCGAATCCAAAATCGTCTCAACTCTTCAAAATGAAAGGAAAAGGAAACTAGTTAGACTAAAAAAGACTTAGCAAAAAACAAAAAATTAGTTTCTGTGGAAAAACAGTGCTATAAGAATAGAAGCACCCAGGAAAAAGTGAATTTGTACTGTACAAATGAGGCCAGCTGTAGTTCTGAGCATGCTGATAATTGAGAAAGTAAATCTTGGGTTGGCTATATTATGCATGTATACCCTCTGACTCCTGCTAAGGCTCCCATGTAAGTGTCTGTCCCCTTCACTGCTTTTTAAAAAATGATCCAGCCAGTGGAACTGCTTCAAAGTGAAGAAAAAGCTTCTAGCTCTTCCCATGTTCACTTCCTCATGACGCTAATAAGAAATAAAGACATTAACAATTAAACAATTGCTGGAAGACACTGATTTTGAGTGCTCCTGGTGGCAAACCTGTGGCACGCGTGCCCTCTCTGAGGGCATGCAGCAGGCATAGCAAGCAGGGGTGGGCTGTACACACTTAGCCTTTCTCCTTGTTGCAGCTTAGTTCTCCGGCAGAAAACTGAGCCATGCCAAAGAGGTGCAGTGCATGGCCCTTTTGGCCAGAAGCCCTGCACCATGTATTCTATGGTGTTCTGGGAACTGTAGTTTAGTGAGGTGTAATGAGGACTCCCATGGGGTTTTCTTGGCAAGATTTCTTCAGAGGTTTGCAATTGCCTTCCTCTGAGGATGAAAGAGTGTGACTTGCCCAAGGTCTCAGTGGGTTTCATGGCCGAGCTGGGATTCAAACCCTGGTCTCCAGAGTTGCATGCTCAAACCACTGGCTCTCTTTGTCCTTGTTATTATGCTGTGCCTTCTGTGCTTTATTATGCTTGTTGTTTTGTTGTTGTTGTGTGCCTCCAAGTCATTTCCAATTTATGGACCCTGAGCACCCTCCCTCCCTTCTGAGTGCCGGTTCCTGACAACCCTATCATAGGACAAGCTTCATCAGAGGGGGATTTCCACAGATAATACTTGGCTCCAGATTCTTTAAGAACACAGGAAGCACTATGATGAATTCAAGATTTGTAGTGAACCAGTAACATTTTATCAGCAGTTTAACAGAAAGACAGTCTACCAGCTCAGCAGCATTAATATAATATAAAAAACATATTTAAAATCAGGCCAATAAGAACGTAATAATTTTAATACACCCATTTTATTGTATTATTAAATTAATGAAAAATGTATGTTCAGAATTGGAAAGTTTTCTGCAAAAGAGCAGAAAAAAGTCTGTGGAAAATGCCCCCAAAGCATCACCACAGCCCAAGCCTGCTGCCTCTTGCTATGTGCCTTCAAGTCATTCCCAACTTATGGCGACCCTAAGGAGAACCTATCATGAGGGTTTTTAAGTAAAATTTCAAACTGAATTTGAAATGTTTTAGTATATACTATAAATGTTGCTACATGCTACTGAATGCAAAGTCAATATGAAAATCTTTCTAAAACACAATGAATCACAATGAGCCTTCCATATTCACAGGGGTTAGGGACAAAGAACCCTTGCAAAAATAAAAAAAACTGTGAATACAGTGCGCAGCAGCAGAGGCAGTGGCAAGGCCCAGCCACCAAGCGCAGGCAGCTGGTGGACTCCCCAGAGGGGGGAGCATGCAGAATGTGTGTCTGGTGGTTGACTGCCACTGCCACTCCCAACCTTCACACAACAGCCTCTTGTTTCAGGAGAGGGAAGCATGCAGAATGCATACCTGGCAGCTGGGTGCCACTACCCTTCCATCTCAGACTGCTGCATGAAACATTTCTAATCCATGTAAGAAATGTTTCCCCTATCTTCATTTTTTCTAATATTGCAAACATGGTTTCCCAATTTATACTATCGACTGCTTTTTCCATAACTAAAATAAATGTATCCACTTCTGACATCTGCCTTCTGCCAAAAGGTTCAATGCTATCTTACTCATGCCTCCCCCTCCCCTTGCCTATCTACCCTTTCGCTGGGCATTCAAATATCCTCCAATTTACTTTGTCTCCTATTTCACACTAACTTCTCTTCAAGATCTATGTCCCTGCAATGTATATCCATGATGCAGTGTGTGGTTGCTGCAACCCCAAACCAGCTAGGAAAGGGGCGGTGTCCCATCGCCCCTAGGGACTGTCTGTACAACTCCGGAGTCAAGAACAACAACAACAATATTGGTAGACCCTTATGGCTAGCAACTCCGCCCCTCTTACTTAGGGATAATCATTACATACGATATCCAGCAATTCATCCCTAAGAACTATAAGCCGACAGCTACATGAACATTATGCAAATTGAAATCCTGGCAAATTTTAAAACTTTCTATTCTTGGCCAAATAGCCATAGTTAAAATGTTTTTGATTCCCTGCCTCTTTTTCTTATTTGAAAATATCCCACTGACTCCTTCTCTGTTCCAATTCAAAAAATGGCAAACATCAATTAATCAATTCATATTCAGTAAAGAAAAAAGAAAAGGAAAAAAAAAGAACTAGATTCTCTGAATGTATCAGACACATCACTTCCACTGCCAGAGGATTGGTGGTCCCAAAGATTTGCAGACTTTTCCCATGTGTTTCACTTAATTCAGGTTGTGCAACTAATTAAAGACAATGAATCCACAAGATGGGTCAATTTGTAAGTTAGAAATATAAACAACTGAATCTACATGTCTTCATAATCAAACTACAGGACTTCTTATCTAGAACTTCTGGTTTCCCCCCCAATAAAACTATGTTATACAATTGTTTATCCTGCAATGAAAAATAAACTGATTCCTTACATTTTTCTGTTGATTTGAATATCAAAAAATTAATACTTGTGTATACTTATTTCATCATATTTAATTATTTTGTGTATATTCTGCATGTGCATATCTCAAATATATCTTATTACAGGTAATTCTCCCCATTCCTGGATCAGATAATCAGTTACATTTTTGCAATCTTGTTTATATTTTTCTTGTCAGATTGTCCATTTCTATTACTACAAACAATTTTCCCACAAATCTTCTACTGAAGGTATAGTTCCTTGTTTCCACAAACAGGTATAGATCATTCTTGCAGTTTTCAGCATATAAAACAAAATTAGTCCATTTTTTTCCTAATATATCTTCTATCACATTTAACAAAAATACTTCAGGCTTGAATTTTATATTTTCTTGTAACATTATATTTATTATATGATGTATTTTAAACAACATTTCATTGCTTTTAGGAACATCCACAACATATGAAATAAAGTTTCCTTATCTTTAGCACATTTCCAACACTTATTGCAGTTAATGTGTACAAACTTAATGTTGAATGTTTAAAGTTAATGTCAAAGTGGAATGTGGGAAAATGATGGAACAATTTTTTTTTAGTACAACAAAAATTAAAAAAATAATAATCAAACTACTGGATATAACATAAAGCTTAAACTGCTCTCCCTCTCTTCAATGACTCAGAGACCTTGGGCAAGATCTCTTGAGACATCAGAGGAAGGGAGAAGTGTGCGTGTGCTCCTCTCCAACCCCTCCATGCCACCCTGTAACTATCTCAGCTGGGTGACTTAAAGAATATCAGAGAGATGGAAGAGGGGCAGGCATGCGTGCTTCCCTTCAACCCTTCCCTGCCGCCCTGTAACTGGCCCAGGTGAGCCAGTCAGGGAGAGGGGTTATTCACGATTTTCTCACGTTCGCGGTGGTCCTTCACCCCTAACCCCCATGAATGTGGAGGGACGACTGTAGTTTTGAACATTTTCAAACTGTGGATGCTTGAATCCGTGTATAAGAAGGGCCGACTGTATATACAGGTATACCTCAGCAAACAAAGCCTCTTAGAAAGAACCTCTTTTTTTACAAAGTACAGTGGGCCCTTGGTATACGCGGGGGATAAGTTCCGGACCTCCACGCGTATGCCCAAATCCATGTACGCTCAAGTCCCATTGTCCCCAATGGCGGCGCACATGGACGCGCGCCGCCATTGGGGACAAAAGTCCCTCTCCTCCCCTTCTCTTTCCCTCCCTCCCTGCTTACCTGCTCTGTTGCCGCGCTGCCACCTCCCGCATCCTTCTCTTCCGCCACCGCGGGAAAGGCCAGGTGCTGCTCGTGGAGGCCAAGAGGCCTCCAGACTACACCAGGCTCTTCTGCAGCGGTGGTGGCGAGGAGGACGAGGCCAAGCTTCCTCCTCCACGCTGCCGCCTCCACAGCGAAAGGGCTGGGTGCAGTCTGGAGGCCTCTTGGCCTCCACTAGCAGTACCCAGCCTTTCCCACAGTGGCGAAGGAGGAGGATGGGAAGCCAAGCCTCGTTCTCGCTGCTGCCGTCGCCGCCTTCATGGAAAAGGGCGGGTGCTGCTCGTGGAGGCCAAGAGGCCTCCAGGCTGCACCCGGCTGTTTCTTGGCGGCGGCGAGGAGGACGAAGCTTGACCTCATCCTCTTCGCCGCCACTACAGAACGGCCAGGTGGAGGCCTAGAGGCTTCTTGGCATCCGCGAGCAGAACCAGGCCGTTTCGCAGCCTCGTCGTCCTTGCCACCGCTGCGAAACGGTGGGTGCTTCTCGTGGCCTCCCATTGGCCTCCACGAGCATCACCCAGCCTTTCCCGCGGGGGCGGCGGAAGTGAGAACGAGGCTTGGCCTCCCATCCTCATCGCTGTCTCCTCCTCCGCCACCGCGGGAAAGGCTGGGTGCTGCTAGTGGAGGCCAAGAGGCCTCCAGACTGCACCTGGCCCTTTCACGGTGGCGGCGGCATCGTGGAGGAGGAAGCTTGGCCTCGTCCTCCGCGCCACCGCCACTGCAGAAGAGCCCGGTGTAGTCTGGAGACCTCTTGGCCTCCACAAGCAGCACCCGGCCTTTCCCGCGGTGGCGGAAGAGGAGGCGGCGAAGATGCAGGAGGCGGCGGCCTGGCGACAGAGCAGGTAAACAGGGAGGGAGGGTAGGTAGATAGGGAGGGAGGGAGGGAGGGAGGGAGGAGGGGAGGAGAGGGACTTTTGTCCCCAATGGCGGCGCGCGTGCACAACTTCCCGGATTTGCCATGCATGTATGCTCAAATCCGCGCATGGCAAATCCGCATACAAGGAGGGCCAACTGTATTTTTCTGCCACCCAGATCCTCCACATTTCCTCCTTATCTCTGTCTATCTGAAAGTTGTTGGTTTTTTTAAAACAGTATATTGTGCATTTCAGTTGGCCAGTAAAGGTATTATTATTAACCTTTATTTATAAAGTGCTGTAAATTTACACATTTAAATTTAAATTTAAAGGTATCACTGATGGATTTTTGTTTAGATTTGTTAAATGGCGAACACAGCTATTCCTGCATATTTACCAAATTTTCAGTTAAGTAATGTCAAGAAACACATCTACTTTGTTAACTGTGGTATACATAGTAAAGTTATTTTAAGTATATTCCTATCACATATAATAGCGTTCTCAAAATATTAACGGATAAGCTGACTAAAATCTTGGAGTGTCTACAGTGTCTGTGCAATTCTTGTTCGGCACAATGGGAAATACAGCGGACCCTTGCCTTACGCAGGGGATCTGTTCCAGACCCCCCCCTCCCCGCGTAAGGCAAATTCCACCTATGCTCGAGCCCCATTCATTTGAATGGGACTTGTGTACACGGCGGCGCGGGCGCGCCACGGGCACAGGCACCATTCATTTGAATGGGATGCCCCGCCCCTTGCACCTCCATACACCTTCAAGTCCATATATAACGCGTGCGCACTGTAAACTATCAAAAATGAGTTTATCCCAAACAGAAATAGAGGATTTCTAAATTTGGATATTCTTCTCTATCTTGTTTAGTATACTTAAATAAGTTGCTAACTCAGAACTGAAACTTAATGCTAAGGCAGAAGTAGGCTTGTAAATAGGTATCCAACATCTGCACTAGGGATGTAAGGACCTGGAAAAAAATCAGTAAAAATGTCGCCCCCCCCCCCCCCCCCGAAATGTTACTTTCCCAAAATAATTAAAATGAGCAATGGAATACTTCCTTTTCAATTATGAATGTTTAAGACAATGTGTCCATATTTCTCAAATTATTTCTAAAACTGATGCAAGCTGCAGGAAAAGAGATTCCACCTCAACATTAGGAGGAACTTCCTGACAGTAAGGGCTGTTCAACAGTGGAACAAACTCCCTCAGAGTGTAGTGGAGTCTCCTTCTCTGGAGGTCTTTAAGCAGAGGCTGGATGGCCATCTGTCGGGTATGCTTTGATTGAGATTTCCTGCATGGCACTGGATGGCCCTTGTGGTCTCTTCCAACTCTACGATTTATGATGTAGTAGAACTTCATATATGACTCTGTTCATTAGTGCTACTTAAAATAATGACCCATTAATTAGTTCCAGTGTGCTAGTCACTGGCTGTTGGTGTATGAGGAGAGTCTAGGAAAGAAAACAACCATTACAGCCAACAGGCATAAAAACAGTATTGGCACATCAGGAAAAAAGTCCAGCCCCTAGATTAATCTAGCCTAAGAAACACAGATATTTCATCACTGTAATTCCTGATTCTGCTCACCTTTTCTAAATTATTTTAAGGCTTCATGTAAATGTTAAACAGCATGGGGGACAGGATGACGCCCTGAGGGACGCCAGATATCAGCTCTCTTTTACGAGAGCAGTTCCCCAGCCTCACCATCTGGAACCTTCTTGAGAGGTAGGATCGGAGCCACTGGAGTGCAGTGCCCCCAATACCCAACTCTCTCAGACGTTCCAGAAGGCTACCATGGTCGATGGTATCAAAGGCCGCTGAGATGTCCAAGAGCACCAGCAGGGTGCCCTATGAGGAACGATTCAGGGAGTTGGGGATGTTTAGCCTGGAGAAGAGCTGATATGATAGCCCTGAATAAGTATTTGAAGGATATCATATTGAGGAGGGAGCAAGCTTGTTTTCTGCTGCTTCAGGGAACAGGACCTGGAACAATGAATGCAAGCTATAGGAAAAGAGATTCCACCTCAACATTAAGAGGAACTTCCTGACAGTAAGGGCTGATCGACAGTGGAACACACTCCCTCGTCTCCCTGCTTGGAAGTCTTTAAACAGAGGCTGGATGGCCATCTGTCGGATATGCTTTGATTGAGAGTTCCTGCATGGCAGGGGGTTTGACTGGATGGCCCTTGTTGTCTCTTCCAACTCTATGATTCTAACCTCCATTCGATTATGCCCAGCGATTTAAAAAAATGTAAGAACTATCATAGAAAAGCCAACTTTTTTTCAGTCATATACACAGGATTTCAGAATCACTGTTTATTATAAAAATATAATTTATTTAAGCATAAAAGATAAAGGTTTCCTCTTTGACAAGGTTGTCAAGTTGTGCCCAACTGTAGTAAGTGGTGATCATCTCCATTACTAAGCCAAGGGAGCCAGCATTGTCAAAGGCAATCCTATGGTCCTGTAGCCAGCATGAAGTGGTGCATATTTATCTACATGCACCTTTACATGCTTTCTAACTGCTAGATTGGCAGAAGCTGGGACTAGTGATAGTTTCGATCTGCCAACCTTCCAACAGTCAGAGTCAGTGTCTTAACCGCTAAGCCACCGTATCCCTGGTTTAAATATTTAGTGCTATGTTTAAATATTTAAGTAATGTATTTAGTAGTGTATTTAAGTATACACTAATATTTATTAAAAGATAGCCCACAAAAAGCTTACAGAAATGATGGTGTAGCCTCTAGATACAATTGGCTGCTGTTCACTCAACAGCACTCAATCACCATCCATTTATCAGATACTGGATTTTTTAAACATGTAATATCACAGCCTATGGTTTAGCATTACATAAATGTATGTTACACATGTATATTCACTGCAACCAACCCCATAAGCTCTATTCTATGGGCTATCAAAAATCTGGTCGCTATCTTCTAAATGTGGAATGCAATCCTCAGTCATGATTTGCAACCCTACCAATTTGTTGTTTTAAATTTTGACTTCTGGGAAAGGTTGACTAAAACAGATCATGCAATGTGAGAAGACCAACAAGCAGAAAGCTTGACATGCATTCCAGATTTTCGGAAAGCTGATTTCACTAAACTTAGGAAATACTGGGTGTGATCCCTTGGTCAGCATTAGTAAAAAAAATAAAGGAGGTCAGGATGGATGGGGAGGTTCTCAAAAGAGAGATATTGAAGGCACAATTTCAAATGGCTCCAATAATGGAAATAATGGAAAGTGTCTCAAAAAACTACCAATCATTCAACTAAGTTAGGTATGGAGAAGATGCTGAAAAGCTAACAGGGGACAGAGAAAAGGCATAACTACTCTATACCTCCTTTGTCTCAGTCTTCTCACAAAAGAAAAAGGGTGCCCAACCTGAAGGAAATGGAGCAGAGGACCCAACAGGGAAAATGCAGCACAGAATAAGTAAAGAGGTAGTGCAGGAATACCTGGTTAATCTAAATCAGGGGTTCCCAACCTGGGGGTTGCCAGGTTGGGAATCCCCCCTGCCTTCCCCTCCTCCCTGTGGGTGCCTGCGCACCGCACGGGGAAAAGAGGATGGAGACGCGTCTGCCTCCTCTCCCTTCTCCCTGTGGGTGCCGATGCTAGTGCACGCACCCACAGGAAGAAAGGTACAGGGGCGGGGCGGCCTTCTTCCTTTCTTACTGCGGCTGCCAGGCAACCGCGGGGAGAAGGGGACGGGACTGCAAGCCCCAGCAGCCTCTGAGGCTGGAAGTCCCACTCCTTCTCCCCCGGCGGCCTCCCTAATTGGTTGGTGGGCCAGGAAGGGGCGGGACTTCTGGCTGCAAAGCCCACTGGGGCTTGTAGGCGGCCGAAAGTCCCGCCCCTTCCTGGCCTTCCAACCGATCAGGGAGGCCACGGGTGGGACTTTTGTCCCCAATGGGGGTCGCGGCCCATCAAAGGTTGGGAACCACTGATCTAAATGAATTCACGCTTCCAGGACCAGATAAACTACATCCAAGAGTCTTAAAAGAACTGGCTGACATGATCTCAGAGCCATTGGCAATAATATTTGAAAAGTGCTGGAGAATAGAAGAAGTCCCAACAGAGTGGAGGAGGGCAAACGTTGTCCCCATCTTCAAAAAGGGAAAAAAGCAGACCCAAATAATTACGCCCTGGTTAGCCTGACATCTATACCAGGAAAAATTCCAGAGCAGATCATTAAACAGAGAGTCTGGCCCTATACAGACAGGCCAAAATAAAGCTAGTTCAGGTCACTTTGGAGGTATGGTGTTTCAATGATGCATGCATCCTAAGAGTCTGGAAGCTGCACCAAAGCTGCACTCTAGTCCTTAGGACTTTTGGTGTGACTTCTGGACTCTTGGGATGCATGTATCATTTAAACAGCATACCTCCAAAGTGACTCGAAGCAGCTTTATTTTGGCCTGTCTGTATCAGGCCTCTGTAAACATTTAGAGGGGAATGCGATAATCACAAAAAGTCAACATGGGTTTCTCAAAAACAAGTCATGCCAAACCAACCTTATCTTTTAAATAAAATTACTAGCTTGATAGATAAAGGGGATGCTGTGGGTCACCCAGTTCCCCCGATTTTCTTGCAAACAAGCTAGTAAAATGTGGATGAGACAAGGCTACTGTTCGGTGGATTTGTCATTGGTTGACCAGCCTAACCCAAAGGGTGCTCAGCAATGGCTCCTCTTCATCCTGGAGAGATGTGACTAGTGCGGTGCCACAGGGTTGTCCTGGGCTGAGTGCTATTCAACATCTTTATTAATGACTCGGATGAAGGCATAGAGGTAGGGTTGCCATAATTGTCCACTTTTACCAGGGACAAAATGTGGAACAAATTCAAGACCAAACTGTAGGACAACTGCAGGACAAAACTCAGCCCAAAATGTAGGACATTGAAGAAAAATGGTGGACCTTAAATGTCCTACATTTTGAGCTGAGTTTTGTCCTGCAGTTGTCCTACAGTTTGGTCTTGAATTTGTCCTACATTTTGTCCCTGGTAAAAGTGGACAATTATGGCAGCCCTACATAGAGGGCATGCTTATGAAATCTACAGATGACACCAAATTAGGAGTAGCTAACACTCCAGAAGACAGGATCAAATTTCAAAATCACCTTAATAGATTAGAAAGCCAGGCCAAAACTAACAAAATGAATATCAGCATGGAGAAACGTATGCTACTACACTTAGACAGAAAAAAATGAAATGCACAGATATAAGATGGGGGACACTTGGCTTAACAACAGTACATGGGAAATGGATCTAGGACCCGAAGCAGATGGGCCTAAAGTGCCAGCTTCAGGCTGTGTTGAGGGCGGGATGTTTAGACAATGCACACCTCAAACGTGTTTGGAAGATATGCAGAGCATACCTGTCTGGGAAAAGCCAGGTGCAAAAGAAGTTGAGAAAATCTGCTCTTTGCCGGCATTCCATGTGGGACAGCAGTGGCAGCTAGAATCAGGCCTGGTAAGTCAACATGGTCCTGTGCTTATTGGAGTGGCCTCTGGTGGCTTGTTTTGTCCCACCTGCATGACCCATACGAATCCTAGTAGACCACAAATTGAACATGAGTCAGTGTGCTGTGGAACCTGAAAAAGCCAATGGGTTTCTAGGCTCAATCAACAGAAGTACTGTATAGTGCCTAGATCGAGGGAAGTAATAGAGCCACTCCATTCTGCTTTGGTGAGGCCTCATCTGGAATACTGTGTCCAGTTCTGGACACCACAGTTCAAGAAGGATGTGGAAAGCACAGGGTGGCTAAAATGGTGAAAGGTCTGGAAACCATGCCCTATGAGAAGAGACTTAGGGAGCTAGGTATGCTTAGCCTGTAGAAGAGAAGATTAAGAGGTGATACAATAGCCATGTTTAAATATTTGAAGGGGTGTCATATTGAGCGTGGAGCAAGCTTGTTTTCTGCTGCTCCAAAGAAAGAACCCAGAGCAATGGATTCAAACCACAGAAAAAGAGATTCCACCTCAACATTAGGAAGAACGTCCTGACAGTGGAACACACTCCCTCAGAGGATAGTGGAGTCTCCTTCTTTGGAGGTCTTTGAACAGAGGCTGGATGGCCAACTGTCAGGGGTGCTTTGATTGTGAGTTCCTGCATGGCAGGGGGTCAGACTGGATGGCCTTTGTGGTTTCTTGCAACTCTATGATACTAGTATGTGTTGTGCATGTGCCGTCAAGTCACCTGTTCACTCATGGTGACACAATGAATTTCAGATGGTTTTAGAATCATAGAATCATAGAGTTGGAAGAGACCTCAAGGGCCATCCAGTCCAACTCCCTGCCATGCAGGAAATCTAAATCAAAGCATCCCTGACAGATGGCCATCCAGCCTCTACTTGAAGAACTCTAAGGAAGGAGACTCCACTACACTCCAAGGGAGTGCATTCCACTGCCGAACAGCCCTTGCTGTCAGGTAGTTCCTCCTAATGTTGAGGTGGATTCTTTTTTCCTGGAGCTTGCATCCATTGTTCCAAGTCCTGTTCTCTGGAGCAGCAGAAAACAAGCTTGCTCCCTCCTCAATATGAGATCCCTTCAAATATTTAAACAGGGCTATCATATCACCTCTTAACCTTCTTTTCTCCAGGCTAAACATCCCCAGCTCCCTAAGGCGTTCCTCATAGGGCATGGTCTCCAGACCCTTCACCATTTTAGTTGCCCTCCTTTGGACACGCTCCAGTTTCTCAATGTCCTTTTTAAATTGTGGTGCCCAGAACTGGTCGCAATATTCCAGGTGGAGTCTGACCAGAGCAGAATACAGTGGCACTATTACTTCCTTTGATCTAGACACTATACTCTTACTGATGCAGCCTAAAATTGCATTGGCCTTTTTAGCTGCCGCATCACACTGTTCACTCATGTTCAACTTGTGGTCTACTTGGACTCCTAGATCCCTTTCACACGTAGTTTCATTCAGCCAGGTGACCCCCATCCTATATCTCTGCATTTCATTTTTCCTCCCTAAGTGCAATACCTTACATTTTTCTGTGTTGAATTTCATTTTGTTAGCTTTGGCCCAGCTTTCTAGTTTATTCAGGTCATTTTGAATGTTGATCCTGTCCTCTGGAGTATTAGCTATTCCTCCTAATTTGGTGTCATCTGCAAATTTGATAAGTATGCCCCTAATTCTGTCATCCAAGTAATTAATAAAGATGTCCTGGGCCCATGACAGAACCCTGTAGGACCCCACTGGTCACTTCTCTCCAGGATGAAAAGGAGCCATTGTTGAGCACCCTTTGGGTTCGGCCGGTCAACCAATTACAGATCCATTTAACAGTTACATTGTCTAGCCCACATTTTACAAGTTCATTTGCAAGAGGTAGTAGAAAGAACTAATTAAAACCTGTAAACCAATGTGTAAGGATTTTGCCAGTGAAAGGCCTCTGGCAAAGGCCTGGGCTGAGTGCTGAGAGAAGAGCGATCTTCTGGTGTGTGGCGGCAGGCAGGCAGGCCTCTCCCTCCCCGCCCCAGAGGCTCCTTAGGGCCGGAGCACTTCCTAGGCCCCGAGGGAGCTCTTGCTGGGCATTCCCTTGGGTCTGTTCCAGGAGTGACGAAGAACCCTTTAGCGTTCACGAGAAAGAAAACCGCTTGTGATCCGCTTTACCTTGCCCCAGCCATGGCTGTGCTCACTGGGATGGCGGCTTCGACACAGGAGTCCCTGCTCCCGCCGCCCTGAGACACCAGAAGTCGGGATGAAAAGGCACCGGAAGCAGAGGAAAGGGGGAAGAAGGCTGAGGGAGGAACTGGGCCGGAGACGGGGGACGGTGCCGGGGGTTTCGGTTGCTTGGGTTTTAGACAGCGCTTACAAACTTTTCGGGGGGTCCTTTTTTGTCCCTGCCGCCCGAGAAGCCGACACAAACGAGGAGAGGAGAAGAGAAAGGTGTCCCCGGGCTCAGTGCGGGGCGCGACGCGGCCCTTCCCTCTCGCCCTCTTTCCCCCCCACACGCCGCCGCCGCCACGCTCTCCGCACCGGCCGCCTCCTCCCCGGCTAGGCCTTCGCGACCAGCAGCTCCAATGGCCCCCTGCGGCTAAGGGCCGCCCGCCGCTGCCGCCCAGTGACTCCGCGGGAGGCTCACACTCACCGAGGCCGAAGGATGCGCCCGAGTCCCTCCACACAGAGCGGGCCAAGATGGCGGGCGGACAGCCAAGCCGGCGTCGGCGGCGGCGCCTAATGCCTTCCTACGTCACCACGCACGCAGCGCCTGGAGCCACGTGACCGAGGCTACCGCTACGCTCTATGGCCGTAAAAGGCTGGGGGGCGGAGCGTGGCTGCCCGTTTCGTAGGAGTGGCCGCCTTGCTTCCAGAGCCAGAGGAGACGAGGGTGCTTGCGCCACCTACAGGGTACTGGCTCAAACTGCACTGCGCGTTCCTGGCGAAGCTGCCGCGGTGCATTGTGGGAGGCGGGCGGGCGGACCCCGCAGAGGACAAGAGCGGCTCTTCCGGGTCACGCGGTCACAGCGCCGACTGGGATTGTTTTTAACTCTTGTAGAAAACGCGGCTGGCGATGTATATATGCACACGTCCCTCCATGTTTGCATCTTTGATTATTCAGGGATTTGATTAATATGTTCCCTCTAGGAATCTCTAGGTCCTCCAGTGCAACTCTATGGTCAACGTTAGCTAAAAGTTGCCCTGAAAGACCTTGAGATTCCTAGGGAGAAGACTCCACTAGGCATTTGTATCTCCTCCACTGCAGTTCTGTGGCCAGTGTCTGTCGGACGTTGACCACAGAGTTGCAGTGGAGGACCTAGAGATTCCTAGAGAGGTGACCTCTCAGATAAGAACGTGGTGTTCTTTGTTCTTTGTGGTTTCTCCATATTCACGGGGGTCTTGTGCCTCTAACCCTAGTGAATATGGAGGGGCAAGTGCATGCGTGTGTTAAAATAAAAACCACAGCATTGTTGCAGACTGTGATTAATTGCGAAGTCTTGTGGGAAATATATTCTGTTGTGTTTTGTTCGGTGGTAGAATGTTTTAGAAGTTTGTAGAATATCCAGCCCTCTTTGATCCTTTGATGGATGAACATCTTCTGCACAGAATCAACTCTCTAGGAGCAATGGATCACCCTCTAGAAAAAGACGTCTCCAGAAGGTGCTCAGGCTGCGTCCAGGAGGGGCTATAAAGCAGAAGAATTTAGCTCCTGCAAAGTCAGCTGCATAGGAGTCAGTTATTTTGGAATTCACACTTCATGTTAGTCATAATGAATAAATAATAATAATAATAATAATAAGAATAATAATAATGTTTATTTATATACTGCTTTTCCAAATTAGATCAAAGCGGTGTACAACAGGAAGTACAATACAATATCCAAAGTCAAAATAAAACATAACAGGCCTCTCCCCCTCAAGATGGTGGTCGGAAGGAGGGCTCTTAGTCTTCAGGCCAGGCCTCTCTCTCCCTCAAGATGGTGGTCGGAAGGAGGGCTCTTAGTCTTCAGGCCAGGCCTCTCTCTCCCTCAAGATGGTGGTCAGAAGGAGGGCTCTTAGTCTTCAGGCCAGGCCTCTCTCCCCCTCAAGATGGTTGGAAGGAGGGCTCTTAGTCTTCAGGCCAGGCCTCTCTCTCCCTCAAGATGATGGTCAGAAGGAGGGCTCTTAGTCTTCAGGCCAGGCCTCTCTCCCCCTCAAGATGGTGGTTGGAAGGAGGGCTCTTAGTCTTCAGGCCAGGCCTCTCTCTCCCTCAAGATGATGGTCAGAAGGAGGGCTCTTAGTCTTCAGGCCAGGCCTCTCTCCCCCTCAAGATGGTGGTCAGAAGGAGGGCTCTTAGTCTTCAGGCCAGGCCTCTCTCTCCCTCAAGATGATGATCAGAAGGAGGGCTCTTAGTCTTCAGGCCAGGCCTCTCTCCCCCTCAAGATGGTGGTCGGAAGGAGGTAATGTTGATACAATGAAGCCACGAGGCAGTGAGTTCTCTGTGCCTAGAATGAGAGATTATTTGGGGGTGTTTGTTCCACTAAAGGAGCCTAGAGGACCTTAATGACAGAAACTCTTCTTGGACAGTTTAAGCAAATGGGATTACTCAGAATGCTGGTGGCTAAGCTTTTGATCATGGGACATGGCCAGTATGCAGCATGACTCAAGGCTCCATCCTATGAAATCCTGGGATTTGTAGTTTATCATGGCCCCAGAGCTCTCTCATCTCACAAAATTGCAAATGGTAAATATCACAAAAACTGTAAATATCTCACAAAACCAAACCACAGAATTCCATAGCGTTGAGCCACTGCTGTTAAAGTGGTGCCAAACTGCCTTTTTGTGCCCTGCAGTGCATACTCCTTACACTTGGTAGGCAATGATGTGTCTAAGTGTTAACTGGAAGCAACTAGTTTTTCCAGTTTGATTCAACAGAGCTATAACTAGTCCTTTGTGGGCTTTTTGGGCTATGTGGCCATTTTCTGGAAGAGTTTATTCCTGGCATTTTGCCAGCATCTGTGGTTGGCATCTTCAGAGAATGGTGGCATGGAAGAGAGTTGAGTGTGTGTGTACACACACACACACACACACACACACATATACTGTGTGACCCTTGGTTGAGAGGAAGTGATTTCCATGTTAATCTGTGTGTAGGTCTGTTGTTGAATGAAGTCCTCAGGGTGGGATGATATGTGTGGTGATGTGTGTCTAATTCATTAGTAAACCTTTTTCTGCAGGGAAAACTCCTGACCCTGAGTGCTGATCATCTGCATGTGTTGAATCTTGATTTTGGTGTTTTTCAGGACTGATAGCCAAACTCTGTTAACTTTAACAATTTCCTTTTGAAGTTGTCCAGGTGTTTGTGGATTTCAATGGTTTTGATGTTTCTGCATCTGGCCATTTTTTTAAATGTCTAAACTACAGTAATCATTAGCTTGTAGAGCCCTACACCTACAGGCTCTAGTGGCTAATGGTTACTCTAGCTCAAACATCAGAAGAGCTACTCGACCCAGAAAAAACAACAAACAGGAGTGGACAAACAACCACCCAATGGGAAGGTATTTTTACCATACATCAAAGGAGTTACAGACAGAGTAGTTAAACTGATGAGAAAGCACAATCTCCGAATGATCTAAAAAAAAATCCAGCAAATGTTGCACTCAGAGAAGGACAGGAGAGACCCTCTCATGGCCACAGGAATTTACTGACAACATAAGGACCACCAAATACAATGTTCAAACACAAATCAAGGAGCATGAGAGATACTGCACCTGAAGATGCCAGCCACAGATGCAGGTGAAACATCAGGAATACATTCTTCCAGAAGACAACCACATAGCCCAAAAAGCCCATAAAACACTATGGATGTTGGCTGTGAAACCTTCGACATCACAGAACTATAACTATTTCTCTGCACTGACTCAAATTTCACCAGCCATGTATTATACTTGGGCATAACCATTAAGCAATTGAATAAAACAAGAGAGGATCAAATTGATGATTTGAAATGATTGAGATATCATCTTGATTCAGGTATACCTCAAAAAAGCTTCTGACAAAAAGTGTATTTTTATGCCAGCCCAGCTTCTCTTTTTTCTCCTTGTCTTCTGCCTGGCCAAAACATTTTTAGCAGCATTGACACTGGGAGGATGGTGAAGAAGGGCTGGAAAAACATAGAATTTCAGTATCAGGTTGTAGCAATGTTTCCGCAGTAAACAGTACAACAATTCTATAATGTTGAAGTTGGGCAAAAATGGAATTCTGTAGACACTGCCTCCAAAATTCCTGGAGGATGTGTGAAGAGCAAAACAGAAAGAAACATAGAAATTAGATAACTTGGTTTACCAGCGACCTCCCCCCCCCCCCCAATATGTTAGACTACCATACATCTGACCACCAAAAGGAAAGCATAAAATAGTGGAGGCTTGTGAAAGAAAGAAAGAAAAAATCCCACGATGCATTTTGGAAGAAGGTTCTTTAAAAAAAAGTTATGCAAAGCTTACCTAACCTAGTTGTTTCACTATACATATGCATCTTGTTAGTTTTTGATAAAAAGTTTGCTGGAAAATGTTGACCTGCTCTTTTTCTGTGTTTCTGTTGTAGAAGCCTATCCCTATTCTTTCCATGTTATTTCCTTCTCTGGTACCAAGTTTTCTATTAAAGAAATAAGATACATCTCCTTCTTTAACTGAGGCCTGGTACAGACGAGCCATTAGCGGTCATATTAGGGCCTGATGATGCTCAGCATCCATATGTGCCCAGCCCTAATATCGCCACACTTACGTCACACGGGGTGCAGCCTCATGACGTCCAGGCACCCAAACACCCACACACCTCTGGGCAGAAGAGGCATCATACTTTATGGCACCTCAAAAAAGGAGCCGCCTAGAGTTGCTCCTTTTGAAGAGTGTGTCTGTGCTGCAATGGGGTTTACAGGGGCGGCTTCTAGCCACCCATCTGTTGAGCCCCAATGGTACAAGTGAGTCCTTGGTATCTGCTGCAGTTTAATTCCATGATCCCCTGTGAATACAAAAATCTGTGGATATCTCATTAAATACAGTGGCATAAGTAAAATGGTAACCCTTCTATAAAATGGCAAAGTCAAGCTTTGTTTTTGTTTTTAAATTCATATATTTTTAAAATATTTTCCAGCTACGGATGGTTGAATCTGTGGAAGATGAATCTGTGGATATTGAGAGATTAATGTGTACAGGTTGAGTCTCCCTTGTGTGGAATTCTGAAACTTTTTTCATGGGTGGCAGTGATTATGATACCTTTGCTTTTTGATGGTACAGTGCACACAAACCTTGTTTCATGCACAACATTATGAAAAATGTTGTGTATAAAATTAACCTCAGCTTATGAGTATATGGTGTATATGAAACATAAATGAATTTTTGTTTAGTCTTGGGTCCCATCTTCAAGATATCTCATTATGTCTGTATATACAAATATAGGTATTCTAAAATCTGGGGGGGGGGGGGGGGGAATCCAAAATATGGAACACTTTTGGTCCCAAGCATTTTAGATAAGGGATGCTCAACGTATATTTGTACTATATATGAGATCTCTGATGACACAAGGCTAAAAGGTTTATCTGGAAATAATTACTGAATTGAAGTTTACAGCATTTGCCAGTGCATTTTGTAAGTTCAAATTTGTTGTCTCCCTTGTTACATGGTATGGTATGCTTTCTGAGGTCACTCCTACAAGCAAGCTACTAGAAAATAAGGAAGCTGATGTAAATTAATCTACCATCATGATGTAGTCTCTTGAGCATTATACTATGACTGCGTTAATCAGAGTTTGATTCCCCACTCAGCCATGGAAACCTGGGTCACACACTCCTAGCCCCAGAAAACCCTATGAAATCCTTAGAAAACCCTTAGGCTTGCCATAAATCAGAAATGACTTGAAGTCACACAACAACAACAACAACAACAACAACAACAACAACAAGCCAATTGCGAGTGACCAAGAATAACCTTGTGGGCTGTAGGTGTCATGGGGGTTTAACATGTGTTGATAGATGACACTGAGATTGTAAAGGTAGTTCCTTGACATGAATGTCTAGTCATAACCGACTGTAGGGAGCGGTACTCATCTCCATTTCTAAGTCGAAGTGCCAGCATTGTCCAAGGACTGCTCTGATGGTCACGTGACCAGCATGACTCCAAATGCTGTTACCTATTTACTTGTATTTGCATGCTTTGGAACTGCTAGGTTGGCAGAATCTGGGACTAGTGATGGGTGCTCACCCCATCATGCAGTACTTGGGCCTCAAACTGCCAACCTCCCGATCCTACAATCAGTAGTTAGTGTCTTAACCACTTGAGCCACTGCATCTCACAGATTGTAGAGGAGCTAAAATATTGCCAAACTTTGAGACAGAAAAAGCTAGAAAAAGGAGAAAGAAGTTTGAGTATGGGGCCAAGAAGAGGTACCACAAGCTCCAAGGCAGAAATTCAAAGCAGGTTTCTATGATGCTATCTTTATGGCCATACAATATGTTGAGTAGAGAGTCCAACAGCTACAACAATCCAGTTGGCCCTTCACAGTTGCAGCTTTGACTTTTGTGGATTTGATTAATAGATTCTCTCTAGAAATCTCTAGGTCCTCCAGCACAACTCTGTTGCCAATGTCCACCAAAACATGCCCTGGAGGACTTAAAGATTCTTAGAGAGAATACATCTCCCATTTGTATATCCTCCAGAGAAAGTCTATGGTCAACTTCCAACAGATGTTGACCATTGAGTTGCCCTTGGGGACCTAGAGGTTCCTTCTCTCGACCCTTCTTCCTTGTCTAGCTATCGTCCGATTTCTCTTCTTCCTTTTCTTTCTAAGGTTCTGGAACGAGTTGTCTACTCTCGCTGTTTTGAGTTTCTCGAAACCAACTCCATTTTAGACCATTTCCAGTCTGGTTTCCGCCCACAGCACTCCACAGTGACGGCCCTCACCAAGATCTCGAATGATCTCTTGCGGGCCAAGGCAAATGGCCTTTACTCTATCTTTGTCCTCCACAATCTGTCTGTGGCCTTCGACACCATGGACCACTGTCTCTTAGTTGACTTACTTTCTGACCATGGCTTCTCGGGCTCCGTTCTCGATTGGTTTAAATCTTACCTGTCAGATAGATCTTTTGCAGTGGTCTCAGGTTGCCAGAATTCATCCTCTGTTCCCCTATCTGTTGGAGTTCCTCAGGGTTCTGTTTTGAGTCCCCTCTTGTTCTCTCTTAAACACACTGTCTCTTGGTAAACTTGTCAGTTCTTTCGGTTTCTCTTATCATCTGTACGCCGATGATACCCAGCTGTATCTTTCCAACCCTGACCTTTCACCAGGGCTTGAGCAGCTGCTTCCCACTGGATGTGCCATCGGCGCTTGAAGCTCAACGTGTCTAAGACGGAGCTTCTTGTCTTCCCTCCTAAGCCACCCTTCAATCTTCCTTTTCTATCTCTGTCAACAACATCTCTATTCAGCCGGTTCAGGAAGCCCACAGTCTTGGTTTCATTTTCGACTCCTCTCTGTCATTTATCCCTCAGATCCAGGCCACAGCCAAGGTCTGTAGATTTTTTCTCTATAATATTTCCAAAATCCGTCCATATCTTTCTGCTTCTACTGCAAAGACTTTGGTCCATGCCCTAGTGATCTCTCGACTTGACTACTGCAACTTTCTCTTGGCAGGGCTTCCTCTCTCTCACCTCCATCCATTGATTTCTGTTCAGCACTCAGCTGCTCGTATTATCTCACTCTCTCGCTGGTATGACCATGTCTCCCCTTTGTTGTCATCCCTTCACTGGCTCCCCTTTCCCTTCCGCATTCAGTACAAGCTTCTCCTGCTCACTTTTAAAGCCCTGCATGGGCTGGCCCCTCCCTATCTCTCTGAACTTCTTTCTCCCTACATTCCCACTCGTTCCCTCCATTCTGGTAGCCAAGGTCTCCTGTCCCAACCCAGGATTTCCACGGCCCTGTCCTGGATTCGCCCCTTCTCGCTTGCTGCCCCCACTCCTGGAACCTCCTCCCCTTACAAGCACGACTCAACACGTCTCTAACCAGCTTTAGAGCCGAGTTGAAGACCATATTGTTTAGGGAAGTGTTCCCAAGGAGTCTGTGATTGTGACCTGGTTGTTTTGATGCTTGACTCAATGTTGGATATTTGCTGTTTTAACTTTTTTTTAATGGTGTTTTTAATTTGTTGTTTTAACTTCTAGATTGTACGCCATAAGCAGGCTTTTTATATATTCTTGATTTTACTTGGTTTTGTACAGTGCCGTGTACATTTACGGCGCTTTATAAATAAAGATAATAATAATAATAATAATAATAATAATAATAATAGAGGTGTGTTTTCTCACATTAAAAATGTGGCTTCTTTATTTGTGGTTTTTGCACTTTCACTGGGATCTTATGCCCCTAACCCCAGTAAATGTGGAGTGTCTATTGTATACCTTGTTTGGCTTTCTGTCTAATGTATACAATATCAACAAAACATCTCCTGGAAGATGTACTTGAGGCCTGCAAGAATTTGGAAAAATCATTGATGCACAATGGAAACAAAGATACAGATGTTGAAGATCTGTGCTGTGAATTTATAGCAATAGCTCAAAGACTTCCAAAATCTATGTCTCAACAGGGATTATTTCTCTTTGTACAAAAATTCCTGCATAATGGCCTAATGTATCTGTTGCTCTAAAGATCCTTTTCAAACTTTCAGGGTCAGTGGCAAGTAGTGAATGCAGTCAAAGTTCAAACTTACAAACATAACACTCAACAGTTGCAAATAGCCTCAAAGTTTATAAATACACACACTCAACAGCATTGCAAATGGACTCGTTCACTTGGCAATTGAACATGCCCAAGGCATTCACACTTGATCTGAAGGAACTGACAACAAAATCTGTAAAGGAAAAGACATGCAAAATGAGATTTTGATTGTGCCTTAAACTGAAACTTAAAACTTTTTTTGTATTACTTTTTCTTGCAATTTAAAATAAATGTATCAGTTGAAAGTTTGTCCTTTCCTTGCTTTCCCCTACAATACATCTATTTTTGAAAATTCATGTTAACAATTTGGAGGGAGGGTAAGTAGTTAGCCACCATCATCCAGAGGGAGAAATTGGCAGGCCAGCTCCAGGCCTTGTCTGAAAAGAAGGGTCCTCCCTCTCTGCCATGATCCAAGCCTTAGAGGGAGAGAAGATCCCTCTGCCATCCCCTGCCATTCCCTTTTCCTTTTGTGTCTTGTCTTTTTAGATTGTAAGCCTGAAGGCACCTGTCTCTGGGGTAAAAATCCGGCGCATAAGGTAGACTTAAAGAGTCACCTTATATGCCGGAAAATACGGAACTTGCATTAAAGGCAGAGTGGCAAAAATATATAGGTTTTTACGTAATGTTGCCCTTTTATATCCCATGTGACCTTGAATCTTTGTAGTTGGCTTTTAAGGATTTGTATTTTAGCTTGTTTTGTTTGTATTTGTTATTGTTTTCTGCCTTCTTTTGGTAAGAAATAAAATTTATTTAAAAAAGAAAGAAACCAGGATGGATGACTAAGGAACTTTCAACTGAGCTAAGTTTGAAATGTAACATGTATAAGAAATGGAAAATGGGCAAATCACCAAGGTGGAATTCAAACAAATAGCTAGCATGTGTTAGGTGTAAAGTCAGAAAGGCTAAAGCGTAGAATGAACTCAGGCTTGCTAGACAGGTTAAGAACAATAAAAAGGGCTTTTTGGGGTTTGTCCACAGCAAAAGGAAGAAGAAGGAAATGAGTAAGGGCCACTGCGTGGAGAAGATGGCAAAATGCTAACAGGGACAGAGGAAAGGTAGAATTACTCAACACCTTCTTTGCCTCAATGTTCTCAGAAAAGGCAAATGGTGATCAACCTGAGGATAATGGAGCAGAGGACAGAACGGGAAATTCAGCACAGAATAAGTAAATAGATAGTCCTGGAATACCTGGTTAATCTAAATGAATATAAGTCACCAGGACCTGATGAACTACATCCAAGAATATTAAAAGAACTGGCAAATGTCATATCAGAGCCATTGGCAATAATCTTTGAGAACTACTGGAGAACAGAAGTCCCAGCAGAATGGAGGAAGGCAAACGTCCTCATCTTCAAAAAGGGGGGAAAAGAGGATCCCAACAATTATCGTCCAGTTAGTCTGACAACAATACCAGGAAAGATTCTAGAACAGATCATTAAACAGAGTCTGTGAACTCCTAGTAAGCAATGACATAATCACAAAAAGTCAACACAGATTACAGAGAAACAAGTCAGGCCAGACAAATCTGATCTCTTTTTTTGATAAAATTACCAGCCTGGTAGATAAAGGGAATGCTGTGGATATAGTATATCTTGATTTCAGTAAGGCTTTTGACAGGGTTTCCCATGACATTCTTGCAAACAGGAAAGAAGGAGGAATAGCATTATATGTCAGGGATATTTATACTAGTGAGGAGATCCAAGACGTCAGTCCTGGAAGCCAGGTGGAGAGCAGCTGGATAAAAATTAAAGGGGAGGGAAACAACAGGGATGTTACTGTGGGAGTCTACTACAGACCCCAAGTCAGACTGAGAAATTGGATGATGCCTTTCTAGAACAGATGACCACACACTCAGAAAGGAGAGATGTAGTAGTGATGGGTGACTTCAACTATCCTGATATTTGCTGGAAGTCAAACTCAGCTAAATCCTAAAGGTCTAGCAAATTCCTCACTTGTCTTGGAGACAATTTCATTGTCCAAAAAGTGGAAGAGGCAACAAGGGGATCAGCTATTTTGGATCTGATCCTAACCAACAGGGATGACCTAGTTAATGGGGTGCAAGTGGTGGGATCCTTAGGTGGGAGTGATCATGTACTACTGGAGTTTGTTATACAATGGAAAGGAGAAGCCAGGCATAGTCAGACACGCATTCTAGACTAGGAAAGCTGATTTTAGTAAACTTAGAGAAATACTAGAGGTGATCCCATGGTCAGGAATACTAAAAGAGATGGGAGTTCAAGATGGATGGGAGCTTCACAAAAGGGAGATACTGAAGGCACAATTTCAATCAGTTCTAGTGAGGAAGAAAAATGGGAGATGTCTCAAGAAACCAGGATGGATGGCTAAGGAACTTTCAACTGAGCTAAGTTTTAAATGGAACATGTATAAGAAATGGAAAAACGGGGATATCACCAAAGAGGAATTCAATCCTGTTTGGCTTGTTTCTATTGAAAAGGTCATACTCCTCTATTTCTACATTCCAATCCTGAGACTTATCTCACCAGGTTTCAGTGAGGCCTATTATATCATATTTGCTTTGTTCTTGATTTCAGGAAGGCCTTGGACAAGGTTCCCCATTACATTCTTGCAAACAAGCTTGTAAAATGTGGGCTAGACAAGGCAACTGTTACATGGATTTGTAATTGAATGACTGGTGAACCCAAAGGGTGCTCTCAACAATGGCTTATTTTCATCCTGGAGAGAAGTGACCAGTGGGGTCCCACAGGGTTCTGTGCTGGGCCCAGTGCTATTCAACATCTTTATCAATGACTTGGATGACAGAATTAGGGGCATACTTATCAAATTTGCAGATGACCCCAATTAGGAGGAGTAGCTAACACCACAGACAACAGGATGAAAATTCAAAATGACCTGAATAAACTGGAAAGCTGGGCCAAAGCTAACAAAATGGTATTCAACACAGAAAAAAGGAAGGTACTGCACTTAAGACAGAAAAACAAAATGCATAGATATAGGATGGGGGACACCTGGCTTAAAGAGACTACATGTAGAAGGGATCTAGGAGTAGGGTTGCCATAAGTCAGGACCTCCAAACCGGGACAAATGTATGACAAATGTAGGACAACATTTTCAAATGTAGGACACTTTTATAAAAATGGAGGACACAAAAATTGCTGGTTTTTAAAAATATATATAGGGTTAGATAGAAGGGGGTTAAATAAGGGGGTTTGAGAAAGGGGGGCTATAGAAGGAGGGCTAGATGGGATACCTAGAGGGGGTTAGGGTTAGATAAACAGGAAAGGAGGAGGAATAGCACTATATGTCAGAGATATTTACACCAGTGAAGAGATCCTGGACATCAATCATGGAAGACAGGTGGAGAGCATCTGGATAAGAATCAAAGGGGAGGAAAACAACAAGGGTTTTACGGTGGGAGTCTACTACAGACCCCCAAGTCAGACTGAGGAATTGGATGATATCTTTCTAGAACAGATGACCACACACTCAGAAAGGAGAGATGTAGTACTGATAGGCGACTTCAACTATCCTGATATTTGCTGGAAGTCAAACTCAGCAAAATCCTCAAGGTCTAGCAAATTCCTCACTTGCCTGGAAGACAATTTCATGGTCCAAAAGGTGGAAGAGGCAACAAGGGGGTTAGCTATTTTAGATCTGATCCTAACCAACAAGGATGACTTGGTTAATGGGGTGCAAGTGGTGGGATCCTTAGGTGGAAGCGACCATGTTCTCCTGGAGTTTGTTATACAATGGAGAGGAGAAGCCAGGCAGAGTCAGACACGCATCCTAGACTTTAGGAGAGCGGATTTCAGTAAACTTAGAGAAGTACTGAGGGCGATTCCATGGTCAGAAATACTAAAAGATAAAGGAGTTCAGGACAGATGGGACTTTCTCAAAAGAGAGATACTGAAGGCACAATTTCAAACAGTTCCAGTGAGAAAGAAAAACGGGAGGTGTCTCAAGAAACCAGGATGGATGACTAAGGAACTTTCAACCGAGCTAAGTTTGAAACGGAACATGTATAAGAAATGGAAAAGGGGGGAAATCACGAAAAAGGAATTCAAAGAAATAGCAGGCATGTGTAGGGGTAAAGTCAGAAAAGCTAAAGCGCAGAATGAACTCAGGCTTGCTAGAGAGGTTAAGAACAATAAAAAGGGCTATTTGGATATGTCCGCAGCAAGAGGAAGAAGAAGGAAACGGTAGGGCCACTGCGTGGAGAAGATGGCAAAATGCTAACAGGAGATAGAGAAAAGGCAGAATTACTCAACACCTTCTTTGCCTCAGTCTTCTCAGAAAAGGCAAAGGGTGCTCAACCTGAGGATAATGGAGCAGAGGACAGAATAGGGGAATTTCAGCACAGAATAAGTAAAGAGATAGTAGAGGAACTCCTTGTTAATCTAAATGAATTTAAGTCTCCGGGACCAGATGAACTCCATCCAAGGGTATTAAAAGAACTGGCAAAAGTAATATCGGAGCCATTGGCAATCATATTTGAAAACTCCTGGAGAACAGGAGAGATCCCAGCAGACTGGTGAAGGGCAAACGTTGTCCCCATCTTCAAAAAGGGGAAAAAAGAGGATCCCAACAATTATCGTCCAGTTAGTCTGACATCAGTTCTAGGAAAGATTCTGGAGCAGATCATTAAACAGAGAGTCTGTGAACATCTAGAAGGCAATGCCATAATCACAAAAAGTCAACATGGGTTTCAGAGAAACAAGTCATGCCAGACAAATCTAATCTCTTTCTTTGATAAAATTACCAGCATGGTAGATGAAGGGAATGCTGTGGATATAGTATATCTTGATTTCACTAAGGCCTTTGACAAGGTTTCCCATGACATACTTGCAAACAAGCTTGTAAAATGTGGGCTAGACAAAGGAACTGTTACATGGATCTGTAATTGGTTGACCAGCCGAACCCAAAGGGTGCTCAACAATGGCTCCTTTTCATCCTGGAGAGAAGTGACCAGTGGGGTCCCACAGGGCTCTGTCCTGGGCCCAGTGTTATTCAACATCTTCATCAATGACCTGGATGACAGAATTGGGAGCATACTTATCAAATCTGCAGATGACACCAAATTAGGGGGAATAGCTAATACCCCAGAGGACAGGATCAAGATTCAAAATGACCTGAATAGACTAGAAAGCTGGGCCAAAGCTAACAAAATGAAATTCAACACAGAGAAATGTAAGGTATTGCACTTAGGGCGGAAAAATAAAATGCACAGATATAGGATGGGTGACACCTGGCTGAATGAAACTACGTGTGAAAGGGATCTAGGAGTCCAAGTAGACCACAAGTTGAACATGAGCGAACAGTGCGATGCGGCAGCTAAAAAGGCCAATGCTATTTTAGGCTGCATCAATAGAAGTATAGTGTCTAGATCAAGAGAAGTAATAGTGCCACTGTATTCTGCTTTGGTCAGGCCCCACCTAGAATATTGTGTCCAGTTCTGGGCGCCACAATTCAAAAAGGACATTGAGAAACTGGAGCGTGTCCAAAGGAGGGCGACAAAAATGGTGAAGGGTCTGGAGACCATGCCCTATGAGGAACGCCTTAGGGAGCTGGGTATGTTTAGCCTGGAGAAAAGAAGGTTAAGAGGTGATATGATAGCCCTGTTTAAATATTTGAAAGGATGTCATATTGAGGAGGGAGCAAGCTTGTTTTCTGCTGCTCCAGAGAACAGGACCCGGAACAATGGATGCAAGCTACAGGAAAAGAGATTCCACCTGAACATTAGGAGGAACTTCCTGACAGTAAGGGCTGTTCAACAGTGGAATGCACTCCCTCGGAGGGTGATAGAGTCTCCTTCCTTGGAGGTCTTTAAACAGAGGCTGGATGGCCATCTGTCAGGGATGCTTTGATTTGGATTTCCTGCATGGCAGGGGGGTTGGACTGGATGGCCCTAGTGGTCTCTTCCAACTCTATGATTCTATGTCATATTGAGGAGGGAGCAAGCTTGTTTTCTGCTGCTCCAGAGAACAGGACCCGGAACAATGGATGCAAGCTACAGGAAAAGAGATTCCACCTGAACATTAGGAGGAACTTCCTGACAGTAAGGGCTGTTCAACAGTGGAATGCACTCCCTCGGAGGGTGATAGAGTCTCCTTCCTTGGAGGTCTTTAAACAGAGGCTGGATGGCCATCTGTCAGGGATGCTTTGATTTGGATTTCCTGCATGGCAGGGGGTTGGACTGAATGCCCCTAGTGGTCTCTTCCAACTCTACGATTCTATGATTCTAGAGAGGGCTTAGAGGGAGGCTTAGAGACATAAATAAGGGAGTTAGATAGAGGGGGTTAGAGAGGGCTTAGATAGAGGGGGGTTAGATGGGCTTAAATTCTAAAGCACCAGAGTTGTTCTCTCTGCAGGGCTCTCAGACTACATACACACTGCAGAACTAACCCAGTCTGACAGTACTTTAACTGTCCTGGATCAATGCTATGGGATTCTGGGAAATGTAGTTTGTTGTGGCTCCAGAGCAGAGCTCTGCTTGTTCAGTGCCAGGAGCTGATTTGCCTGTGTAGTTGGGCTATCTGTGAATTTCACAAACTGCTCGGATTCCCAGTGTTTGGGCGGTATATAAATAAATCTTATTATTATTATTATAATTATTATTAAATAAGGGGTTTACAGCAGTGGTTCCCAAACTGTGTCCTTTAAGAGATTTTGGACTTCAACTCCCAGAAGCCTCAGACATGTTACCCAATAGTCTGAGATTCTGGGAGCTGAAGTCCAAAATTACTTCAAGACCACAGTTTGGGGATCACTGGGTTAGAGAGAGGGGGGAGTAGATAGAGAGGGGTTGGAGGGGAGTTTAGATGGAGAGAAGGAGGTAGATAGAAGGGGGTTAGAGAGGGCTCAGTTAAAGTGGGGTAACAGGGAGAGGGAGTAGAGAGAGGGTTAGAGAGGAGAGGGGTGTGTGTTTGGGGGTGCCTTAGGGAGGGGGCTTGTAATGTCCAACGGGGGCGATCGTGGGGGGAGCCTGGGGCCCAGGAGGGGCGTGGAAGGTGCCCTCTTGCCTCTCCCGGGTGCCAGCCCCTTCCTCCTCTTCTGAGCCTTGCCGAGGCTCTTCCTCCTCTTCCTCTCCGATGGCTGGGTCTCTGAGGCGCCCCTCCCCTTTAGTGAGGCAGCTCTCCCGGCACTTCAGAGCCCCTTCCTTGCAAGAGCAGCAGGAGGAGGAGGGCTGGGGGGCAGGGGTTCCAGGAAAGGGCCCTTTCCTTCCCCAGGCCGGGCTGCCCCAGAGGCCAGGGCCTTTTCCTCCCCTCTCCCAGCGGCCTGCCTGGACGGGTGGGGGCCGCTGCTGCTGCAGACCTGCCTGGCCCTGCTCCTCCTCGCGCCTTGTTGCCCTGCCTGACTAACAGTGTTGCCAACAAGCCTCAAAGATAATTCCCCAAACGTTTGGCCAAAACTCACCAAATCCCCCCCCCCCCATATCTCACCAAATACTTATTTCAACTCTCAAAATTACCATTAAAACCAATCACCAAAATCACACCAAAGGCTCTGAAAAGTACCCATTTTGGTGTGAAAGTCACCAGATTGTCAACACTGTAAATAAAGCCTGCTCCTTGGGAGGGATGGCCAATAGGGGCAAGGCAGAGCAGCAGAGCCCTCCCCTGCCAGCTCCAGCCCTGACTGTTGCGCTCATCACAATACAGTGCTACCTCGGGTTACGAATTTAATTCGTTCCGCGGCGCCGTTCGTAACCCGATACATTTCGCAACCCGAAAAGGCACTGGAAAGCCGCTGGAAAGCCGCTAGCCGCTAGCCGCGCTTTGAATTTCGTGCCGAAACGCGCCGAAATGATTTTCGTAACCCGAAAAATCTTTCGTTACCCGGAACAGTTTTTTTAAATCTAACTTTTTCGTACCCCGGAAATTTCGTAACGCGGTCAATTCGTATCCCGGGGTACCACTGTATAGGGATGCAGCAGGGCCAGGAGCCGGGCAGCCACCCGGGAATTGAAGAGGGCATGACGGAACCGGGAACGCCCCCTAGAAAGTGGGGGAGCCACGCCTCCCACTGGGTTATGGCAACTCTATCTAGGAGTCCAGGTAGGCTACAAGCTGAACATGAGTCAACACTTCAATGTGGAAGCTAAAAAGGCCAATGCTATTTTAGCCTGCATCAATAGAAGTATAGTGTCTAGGTCAAGGGAAGTAATAGTGCCACTGTATTCTGCTTTTCAGTTTCCAGTTCTGGGCACCACAATTCAAAAAGGATGTTGAGAAACTGGAGCATGTCCAAAGGAGGGAGACTAAAATGGTAAAGGGTCTGGAAACCATGCCTTATGAAGAACGACTTAGGGGGCTGGGGATGATTAGCCTGGAGAAGAGAAGGTTAAGAGGTGATATGATAGCCCTGTTTAAATATTTGAAGGGATGTCATATTGAGGAGGGAGCAAGCTTGTTTTCTGCTGCTCCAGAGAACAAGGACTCGGAACAATGGATGCAAGCTACAGGAAAAGAGATTCCAGCTCAACATTAGGAGGAACTTCCTGACAGTAAGGGCTGTTCGACAGTGGAACACACTCTCTCAGAGGGTATTGAGTCTCCTTCTTTGGAGACTTCTTCGTTAAACAGAAGCTGGATGGCCATCTTTCAAGGACACTTTGATGGAGAGTTTCTGCATGGCAGGGGGTTGACTGGGTGACCCTTGCGGTCTCTTCCAGTTCTACAATTCTGTGATTCTATTGTTTGCCTCTTGTGTAAAATATCTTTAATGTATGTATTGACCACAAATCATGAATTAAGTATTTACAACAAAATGATATTACACAGTTCTTTTTATTATTTTTTGTATTATATATAATACTCTGTATAATCAGTATTCTTTTGGTTTTTTGGTGATTATTTTTAGCGTCAGGTCTTATTTTCTTCTTTTTTTGTTTTGCTGTGTTCAGTAGACAACTCACCCACATAATGAAACCAAGAAATACATATAATGTGAAAAGGGCACCTCTTATTTTACTTTAGCCTGGGTAACCATGAAAGAGATGAGAATTTTAAAATGACCAGGGCTGTCCCAAGGAAGGAACAGCCAAGGACCTTAAACCAGAAGGAAGCCATGGAATGTGTGGGAGAATGATTGGTAGCTCTAGTCTTCAGGGGCTTTAGAACTCGGTCCCACTCAGTCAGTATTGCACTTCTGGCTTTTTTCCATTTCCCAGGTCCAGTCAGACGATACTGATAAGAAGTGCAGGGCCCACAAAGAATTTTCCAAGCTAGTTTGGGGTCTAATAGGAAGAGCAACAGCAAGTTGGGCTTGACCCCTGCACAAGCAGCAATTTCATCCATGTAGGCAACAAAGCTTGTCTTTATGCTGTCCTTTTCAATGGGAAAACCCCTGCAGTAGAAAAAAATGGAAATAACATCAAGATTTCAAGCAACTTCAATCATATTCTAGTTGTGAAGCTTAGCACAGACAACAGAAGCCCTAGAATTATAGAATTGGAAGAGACCTCAAAGGCCATCAACTTCCTGCCATGCAGGAATACACAGTCAAAACAACCCCCTCGCTCACCAGATGGCCATCCAGCCTCTGTTTAAAAACCTCCAAAGAAGGAGACTTCACCACAATCTGAGATAGTGTGTCGAACTATCAAACTTCTCCTAACGTTGAGGTGGAAACCTCTTTTACTGTAGTTAGGGTTGCCATAAGTCAGGACCTCCAAACTGGGACAAATGTAGGACAAATGTAGGATAACATTTTCAAATGTAGGACACATTTTTCTGAAAATGGAGGACACACGAAAAAAATTGATGATTTTTTAAAAATGTTAATATAAATGCATGTTTCTTAGGCATGATCAAAATGGAGGACATTTTGGCATTATTTCTAAACAGATGGCAGAAATGTACTTCCCTTTCTGGCCAAATACCCCCAACCTCCATTCCAAAACACACACAACAGCACATTTGGGCATTTCACATGGCTTTACTTAACATGGCCTCTTGCATATTTCAGAGGCTTATTCCATAACCAAACCCCTTGGGTTTAACACTTAGCATGGTTTAACATGGCTATGCATATTGAACATGTCAAGGTGGTTTCACAGTTCTTGCACCAAGTGTACTTCTCAGAAGTGTGTACTTGGTCAAGGGACTTTGGTTTTTCTTCACTGCGTATGGGTTTGTAAAAATCACAGCAGTTTACACTGACCATGCCTCAGAGGCTTGCTGATATCAATATCACCATTAAAAAACCAAAAACACACAGAAAAGGCACTTTGGAAGGTGACACTCTCTCAGCTTCTGAAACAGTGCCTGCATGCCTCTCAAGCTGACTCATATCATGATCATCATGATCATCATCATCATCATGATCATCATCATCACCACACTATCATTGTCAAAGCAAGGGAGACTTGTTAGCATTAAAAGCACCCAAAACACACTTTCGAAGGTGACACTCTCTCGGCTTCAGAAACAGTGCCTGCATGCCTCTCAAGCTGACTCATATCATCATCATCATCATCATCATCATCATCATCAAAACCACACGATCATTGTCAAAGCAAGGGAGACTTGTTAGCAATTAAAGCACGCAAAATAAAATTTAAAAAACCTTGAGGCCTCTGGTCACTCACCACCTCCTCCTTCTGCTCCCCCTTCCTCCTCTTCCTCCTTCTGCTCCCCCTCCTCCTCTTCCTCCTCCTCCTCCTTCTGCTCCCCCCTCCTCCTCTTCCTCCTCCTCCTCCTCCTTCTGCTCCTTCTGCTCCCCTCCTCCTCTTCCTCTTCCTCCTCCTCCTCCTCCTCCTCTTCCTTCTGCTCCTTCTGCTCCCCCTCCTCCTCTTCCTCCTCCGCCTCCTCTTTCTGCTCCCCCTCCTCCTCTTCCTCCTCCTCCTTCTGCTCCTTCTGCTCCCCCTCCTCCTCTTCCTTCTTCTTCTCCCCCCTCCTCCATGCACGCCTGGGGGCGGGCCAGAGGAGGCAGAGGAGAAGGAGGTGGGTGGTGCGGGGCCACGCGGAGGGCGGCGCGGGGCTTCCCCCTTCGCCTCTTCCGTCCCAGGCCGCACGGCCCTCCTCTTCCTCCTCCGCGCAGTGGAGGAGAAGGAGGGCAGCGCGGTCAAGCGCCGCAACCCGGCTGCAACCGGGGTTGTCCCGGTTTTTGGCAGCACCCGGGACAAAAGGGGCCCGGGGCCGCCAAAACCGGCATAATCCCAGTTGCAGCCGGGTTATGGGAACCCTAACTGTAGTTTGCATCCATTGTTCTGGGTCCTAATCTCTGGAGCAGCAAAAACAAGCTTGCTTCAGCCTCAATATTACACCTCTTCAAATATTTAAACAAGGCTATAATATCAGCTCTTAAACTTCTCTTCCCCAGGCTAAACATACTCAGCTCCCAAAGGCACTCCTCATAGGGCATGGTTTCCATTTTGGTGGCTTTCCTCTTGACACGCTCTCGCTTGTCAACATTTTGAATTGTGGTGCCCAAAAATGGGCACAGTATTCTAGTTGAGGCCTGACCAAAGCAGAATAGAGGGGTACTATTACTTCAGTCGATCTAGACAATATACTCCTAGTGATGAGGTATAGAATCTCATTGGCTTTTTAAGCTGCTGAATCACACTGTTAACTCATGTTCAACTTGTGGTCTACTAGGACAACTACATCCCTTTCACGTGTACTGTTGTCAAGCCAGGTGTCCCCCATCCTATATCTACATTTCATTTTTTTTCTGCCTAAGTGCAATACATTTCTCCCTGTTGAAATTCATTTTGTTAGTTTTGGCACAGCTGTCTAATCTATTGAGGTCATTTTGAATTTTGATCCTGTCCCTCCTCCTCCTAATTTTGTGTCACCTGCAGATTTGATAAGCATGCCCTCTTTTATGAAGTCAAAGGCTTTCATGGCCAGCATCATAGTTTTTGGGTTTTTTTTTTTTTGGGGGGGGGGCTATGAGGCCATGTTCTAATAATAATAATAATAATAATAATAATAAAACTTATTTATATACCGCCCTTCCATTGATCAGGGCGGTGAACAACATAATACAAATAATACATACAGTAAAACATTTTAAAAACAATCATAAAACCCCCGGTCAGCTCTCCAAATTGCCGTCAGCAAGAGAGAGAGGCCATCTAGGACTTCATTCAGGGAATGCAGTTCGAAATAGGAGGGTCTTTAACTCCCTCCTAAACTGAGCCAGGGAGGTGGCCGAGCGGAGCTCTGTGGGCAGCGTGTTCCAAAGGGTCGGGGCAACGATGGAATACGTCCTCCTCGATGTCGAGGAGAGTTTAGCCCCAGGTACCCTAAGTAATTGCTGCCCAGAAGTTCTGAGGGTGCGGGGCGGAATGTATGGGGAGAGGTGGTCCTTCAGGTATCCTGGGCCCAAGCCATGTAGGGCTTTATAGGTAATCACCAACACCTTGTACTGTGCCCGGAAGCGAATAGGCAGCCAGTGCAGGTCTTTGAGCACCGGTGTTATGTGGCTGGTCCTGGAAGTACCAGTGACCAGCCTGGCCGCCATGTTCTGTACCAGCTGTAGCTTCCGGGTATGATACAAGGGTTGCCCCATGTAGAGCGCGTTGCAGAAATCCAATCTAGAGGTTACCAGAGCATGTACCACCGTTTCTAAGTCCCTCTGGGCCAGGTATGGGCGCAGCTGGCGAATAAGCCGAAGCTGGTAACAGGTGTTCCTGACCGTCGCATTCACCTGAGATGTAAGGTGAAGCGACGAATCAAGAAGCACCCCCAGACTACACACGGAGTCCTTCAGTGGAAGCGTGATCCTGTTCAGGACAGGTGGAACTACCACCATTCCTGGGCCAGGGGAACCTATCACGAGTACCTCCGTTTTCTCTGGATTCAGGCTGAGTCGGTTTTTCCTCATCCAGCCCATTACTGACTCCAGGCATGCCACGAGAGGAGAGACGCCATCCTCGGTCACTGCATCAGTCGGAGACATAGAAAAAACTATTTGGGTGTCATCAGCGTACTGATAACCCCGCGCCCCATGTCTCCGGATGATCTCTCCCAGTGGTTTCATGTAAATGTTAAATAGCATGGGAGACAGAATGGCTCCTTGAGGGACCCCAGTTGTGAGGGCCCTCTTATCGGAGCACACGTCTCCCAGCTGCACCATCTGGAACCTCCCGGAGAGGTAGGACCGGAACCACTGGAGCGCAGTGCCCCCGATACCCACCTCAGCCAGGCGCTCCAGAAGGATACCATGGTCTATGGTATCGAAAGCCGCTGAGATGTCCAAGAGCACCAACAGGGACACGCTTCCCCTGTCGATGCCCAGACGGAGATCATCGACCAAGGCGACCATGGCCGTCTCAACCCCGTAACCCGCCCGAAAGCCAGTTTGAAATGGGTCCAGATAATCCGTTTCATCCAAGACCGACTGAAGCTGGATTGCAACCGCCCTCTCGATCACCTTCCCCAAAAATGGCAGCAGCGAAACTGGCCGATAATTATTGTGTACCAGGGGGTCGAGGGAGGGCTTTTTTAACAAAGGTTTTACGATGGCCAATTTTAATTCAGATGGAAATTGCCCTTCCCTCAAAGATGTATTAATAATCCGTCGCAGCAACGAAGTTGCTGCCGGTCCCCCCTGCGCTGCTAACCATGAGGGACAGGGATCGAGAGAGCAGGTTGTCTTCCGAACACTTCCGAGGATCTTGTCCACATCATCGGTACTCACCAACTCAAACTGATCCAGTATAATGGAGTCCACGGAGGCTCTGGACGCCTCTACCCTAGGTTCTGCTCCAATGCCAGCATTAAGACCTTCGCTTATCCGAGAGGTTTTATCCGCGAAGAAGTTGTTAAATTGGTCGCAGCAGGCCTTAGAAGGTTCAAGGATCTGGTTCTGGGTGGGAGGGAGCTGAGTTAGCTCCCTGACCACCCTGAACAACTCTGCTGGACGCGACTCCGCGGACGCGACACGAGCAGCATAGAACGAATTCTTAGCTGCTCGTATCGCCTCTCCATAGTCCTCCAAAAGGCGGTCTAGGAGAGCCTTGTCGGCTAAGCGTAGGTGTTTCCGCCAGCGGTGCTCTAGCCGTCGCAAGACCCGCTTCCTTGCCCGGAGATCTTCCGTATACCAGGGCTTACGTTTGGAAGCAGGCTTGAGAGGGCGCTTGGGAGCGATGCTGTGTATAGCCCTAGAGAGACCGGTATTCCAAATACCGGTCAGGGCATCAACAGAGTCGCCGTCACTTCCAACCATGTATCCCTCTAAGGCTTCCTGGAACCTTTTGGGTTCCATCAGCCTTCAAGGGTGGACCATCCTAATAGGTCCACCACCCCCGGGGGGGGGGTCTGGGTAGTGGCCCTGATTTTTGCCTCCACGAGGAAATGATCCGTCCATGACAGGGGGGAAATATTAGTTATTTCCGCCCACGGATTTTCCACATCCGAACAGAAGACCATATCAAGTGTATTACCCGCAAAATGCGTTGGACCCTCAATCAGCTGGGACAGGCCCATGGCTGCCATGGTGTCCATGAATTCCCGAGCCGCACCGGATGGAACATAGCTGGCCGTAAGAGCGATGTTGAAGTCACCCAGGACAAGTAGCCTGGGCGTCTCTAGAAAAGTTTATTCCTGACCTTTCACCAGCAGCTGTGGCTGGCATCTTCAGAGAATGCTGGCATGGAAGAGAGTGGGGTACGTACACTCTTGGTTGAGAGGAAAGCAATTTACATGTTAATCTGTGCATTGTTCTGTTGTTGAATGGCAAAGTCTCAGGGTGTCTATTTAATTAATGGTCCATTGGCTGCTGGGAAACCCCCCTCACCCTGGGTGAATTTCATTTGCAATTGCTGGGTCTTGATTTTGGTGTTTTTCAGGACTGGTAGCCAAACTTTGATCACCAAGGGTTTCTTCTTTCCTGTTGAAGGTGCTTGTGGATTTCAATGTCTTCCCTGTGTATTCTGATCTGATAGGTACTGGCATGGTCCAGAATTTGTTTACTTTAAGGGTTTCTTCTTTCTTGTTGAAGTTGTTCAGGTGTTTGTGGAAGATGCCAGCCACAGTTGCTGGTGAAACATCAGGAATAAATAGTTTTTTGTGGGGTTTTCAGGCTATGTGGCCATGTTCTAGAAGAGTTTCTTCTAGAAACTTGACTGCATCAGGAATAAACTCTTCTAGAACATGGCCTCATAGCCCGAAAAACCCACAAACAATTTTGCCCTCTATTCCTTTATCCAAGTCATTGATAAAGACATTGAATAGTACTGGGCCCAGGACAGAACCATGTGGCACCCCACTGGTCGCTTCTCTCCAGGATGAAAAGGAGCCATTGGTGAACATGCGTTCCTTCAGATGCTTGTCACTGAGTATATGAAGGAAGGAGCAAGGAGGAAAACATAGGAATAGCCTACACTCTTGGTGATTATGTGTACACTACAGAAAAAATCCAATTTGAGACTGCTTTAACTTCCCCGGCCCGGTGTTAGGAAATCCTGGGAATTGTAGTTTATTGTGGCACCAAAGCTTTCTATCAGAGAAGGCTAAAAGGTCTCACAAAACTACAGTTCCCAGAATTCCCTAGCATTGAGCCAGGGCAGTTAAAGCAGTCTCAAACTGGTTTATTTCTGCAGTGTATTTTGGACCTATGTTTGCCAAGGTGGACTGGGACAGCTGACTCAGGGATGGCTCATCTTGTTCCTGGTGAGGCACTGCCTAGCAGGACAGGTAGAAAACAGATTCCAGTTGCTATAGAATATGTCTGGCCTTTAGACATTTCCTAATGGAATTGTTTATGCAATATTTCCCTTACTCTCCATGATAAGGGGCTTTAGAAATTCTTCAGTACATCTCTGGCCTTCTGAGGTCTTATAAGCTGAGTGTACGGATTGCTTTAGACAACATTAGGCAGAGTAGTAAAAAGTCACCATCTTTGATTACTCCCATACCATCCTCACTGAAACTGTATTGGTCAGTGCCAGAATGGTGAGATTTTGTACTGTGGGGACTAATGTATCTGTTTTTATTTGATTTTTGTCTGCTGTCTTGGAGCCACTAGCACAAATGAGGGCAATGACTCTCCTCAGCTTCAGGGTGCATGTCTGTGTAGGAAGTGTCCCTCTTCTCCACCCTATTGGTTCACTATAGTACTGGGTGTAACATCATTGCCCATTACTATTGCCCATTATAGCTCCTTTCTGCTTGCTCTCCCACCTTTGAGATTTCCCTTATAACTGCTAGTCTTGTAATAGTTGTTACTAAGCTTTCTGTATCGTGATTGCTCTTCTCATTGCACACTTTTAGCATTTGTACTTTGAGAACAGAGTGGCCTAGTTTGTTCTACTATCATTTCTACTGTATTTGTAGTATGAGGAAGTACTTGTGCTTTTTGGCACTTTGGTTGTAAAGTGCAGCTGAGTGTGCTAAGGTACTGCCATTGAGATGGTGTTTTTCAAGGCGAGGTATGGAAGAAGGACAAGTGGGTGCCATTGTACAAGAGATTTCAGCTATTAGACCATGACCTACCCTAATTGTTGCCCTTTTCCTCAAGACTGAGGCAGTCGTATCAGACAGTCCTCCCAACCTGGTACTGCTGTTGTTGAATGCCAGGTCAGCCCACAGTAAGACATAACTCATCCACAGTTTTGTAGATAGGGTGTCTGACCTGGCTTGTGTAATTGAGATCTTGGAAGGGAGCTAGGGCAACCAGAGTTGCCTACTTGGATTCCCAGTGTGCTACCAATCCCATAGTATCAGGGCTGGTTTTTGAAACCCATACCCAAAGAATGCTATATTTTTCATTAAGAATCCAGTTTGCCTAGGAGCTGGATTGCAGGGGCTCTGTCTAGTCAAAGACATAAAAGTTAACAGAAGTATTGGAGTACATTGAGCTTGCTGAGGCAATAACTGCTTAGAGAATAACAGGACAATGGTCATGGAAGACTTTAGCATTCCTGCAAGAGTCATTTGGCTAGGGTGCCTCAGGGTTTCATGGCCACCACCTTGGGATTTTCTCAGTGTGTCCCTGACCCCACACATGTTACAGGTAAAACTCTTAATTTGGTGAAGTGATGGATGGGAACAATGAAAGGACTGAGGAGGGGAATGTGATCACCATTGAGAAAATGAACAAGGTGACAAACAGATCTTTTGGATGATTTGTGACTGGACTGCTGAGATCCGGTCTGCAAATAGGTCCAACTAGATCATTGGAGGAGCTCTGAATTTTAAAAAAATTTTTTTGCAATATATATATATATATATATATACACACACACACACACATCAGTACTACTTAGTCTACTTATTCCTCTCACTTGCACATAGGTGGGTGCTGTTTTTACTAAATGTGAACATCAGAAGCCTCATTTTGCTAATTAGCACATATATGAAAGGACAGGGTACATATATGAAAGGACAGGATTTATTAGACGCCTTTCTTGTGTGAGATTTGAGAGTACTCTGACCCAATGACCCACAACACTTATTGCAAAACAAGAAAGTTTATTATGAGAAACATTGCAGAAGTATCTCAGAACATGTCTTTGCAGAATCTGAGGCACACAAAGGGGAAGTCTTAATTTAAACTGACCACTGACACCCACCTTTTTTTCCTGTCCCTCCCAAATGGGTTTTCCAGTTCACCCCCCCCCCTCAGCGGAGGTTGGAGCCCTACATCAAAGCAACCCAAATGTAGGCATCACTTGTTCCCTAGACATCCTCTGCCATGGGGAAGCTATTGATGCCTTAATGACCTGTATCTGTGGACCATCTCTCAGTCATAAATCTGTCTCAGGGTGTGAAGGATTCTTCCTATTTACCCTACTAGCCAGTCTCTGCTTACGTGACCCATCTGATTACTGATCATGGCTGCATATGGGCATTTCCCATAATGCATTTCCAATTGAGTCCTACAGATACAACCTTTATTTAATACATACATATATTGCTAACACAACCTAAGATTTATATTTATATGGGAAAATACACACACACACACACACACACACACATATACACATGTTTATGTTCACTACTAGATAGGAACAGCAGCTTTTAACCATCTGCCACTCCTAAGATGCAGCATTCAAGCATTCCAACCCATCATACAACAAAGTAAAGGACCACTGCATCTACTACCATAACCTGATATAGTCAACAGTACATATCATCAATGTGCATGGAACTAATTACTAACTTAAGTGACTTAATCTAATCTCTTTAACTCATCATGACAGAACCCCGAATGAATAATTGAATGAAGGGGATTTCTGACATTTTGAAGCACAAACAGGGAAGCACTGGAATAAAGGAGTCCTGTGGTCCTGGTCCTGCATGTACTTTCGTAGGCTGTTTTGGTTGGGCACAACCCTTTCAGGCTAATCAGACCTTCCTAAATTTGTTAAAGGTGAGTTATCTATCCTGAAACCTTCTAGGAACTGCAATTCACCTTTTAACTAGGTGCTCTATCTGACTTTGTTTTGTTTGTCCCTTTTGCTGCTGTTATTGTTAACTGCTATCAAGTTAACTTTGACTTATTGCTACCCTATAATGAGAGTCTTCCAAGTCATTATATCATCAACAGCCTTGCTCATGTATTGCAGACTCAGGGTCATGGCTTCTTTGATTGAATCTATCCATCTGTAATGTGATATTCCTCTTTTCCTACTGCCTTCTGCATTACCAAACATTATTGTCTTTTATAATGGGTCATGTCTTCTCAGGATATGGCCAAAATAGGACAGACTCAGATTAGTCATTTTGGCTTCTAGGCAAAGTTCAGGCTTGATTTGTTCTAGGACACATTTATTTGTCTTTTTAGCAATCTATAGTATCTGGACAACTGTTCTCCAGCACCACATCTCAAATGAAATGATTTTCTTGATATCTGTTTTTTTCACTGTCTTGCTTTCATAACTATACACAGAAATGGGAAATACACCGGCATGGGAAATCCTAACATTAGTATTCAATTATCTATCTTTACTTCAGGATCTAGTCTAGTTCCTTCATAGCTGCCCTTCCAAGTCTTAGATTTCTTCTAATTTCTTGACTGCAATCTCCATTCTGATTAATGAATGAGTTATGGTATGGAAACTCTTTAACTATTTTAATGTCTTCATCATTTACTTTAAAGGTATATAAATAATCTGTGGTTATTATTTTTGTTTTCTTAATGTTCAGTTGTAAATCTGCCTTTGCACTTTCTTCCTTGACTTTCTTCAGTAATTGTTCCAAGTCTTTTCTATTTTCTGATAGTAGGATGGTGTCATTTGAGTATCTTAAATTGCTCATATTCTTTCTCCAATTTTCACACCTCCCTTTTCTGAGTCTAATCCTGCTAGACTTTAAGAAAGCCAATTTCTGTAAATTTAGGGAATTACTGGCTGTAATTTCATTCACAAGGATACTGAAAGAGAAGGGAGCTCAGGATGGATGGGAGTTTCTTAAAAGTGAGATACTAAAAGTACAAACTAAAACTGTTCCAATAAAGAAGGAAAAATGGGAAGTGTCTAAAGAAACCTGTATGGTTAACTAAAGAACAGCCTTGATAGATGAAGGGAATGCTGTGGATGTAGCATATCCTGATTTCAGTAAGGCTTCTACTGATAGGTAGATTTGTAATTGGCTGACTGACCGAATCCAAAAGGTGCTCAGCAATGGCTCCTTTTCATCCTGGGGAGAGATGACTAGTGGAGTGCCACAAGGAACTGTATTGGGGCCAGTACTATTCGACATCTTTCTCAATGACTTGGATGAAATAATAGTGAGCATGCTTGTAAGACGAATGCGTGAGTTCTGACTTAAACCCAGAGCTGAAGAACCGAAGAACCAAGGAATTGTGCTTTAAACATAGCTAAAGGAACAAACAAGATGGTTCTGCGCAAAGCACTGATGTGACGAAGGTATTTGGCAACCGAGGCGAGGAAAGTCTGAAAACTTGGAAGCTGAAGCGGGGTGCCGTCCAGGTGTGACGAACCATGACCGGGAAGAACCTTATCTCCTGAGTCGCCATGATGAGGAACAGACAGGACAATGGAGAACTTTGAACAGAACGAGTTGCTTTGAACACGGACTGATCTGAACAACCTGTCTGTCCTCCCAAAAAGAGGAAGTTGAGTAATGGGCTGCAATATTGCAAGACTTCAGCAGCCAAGAGCCAGAGAGAAGAAAAAGTATAAAGACCCTGGACTTTCATCTCCATTTTGTTGGCACCATCCGCGGCAACGGTGTCATCCCCAGCCTTCGAGAACAACTGATCAATGTTCGGCGGAAGGAAAGTGTGTGTGAGTATTGTATGAATGTGTGAGTGAAAGAGCTCTTGATAATCAATGGTTGTGTTACTTGTGTGATTCAATAAATGTTACATGCATGGTGTTTAAAACCAAATTTGGTGTCTCAATGTCTTTCTCAGCCTTGCTGTGAATAGGTCCACAGAGGGAGAGGTTTTCATTACACGCTCTCAGGATAAACAGGTTGCCCTTACAATCTTGGGCATAACATGCTGATTAAATTTGCAGATGATACCAAACTGGGAGGGGTTGCTAATTCCCCAGAGGACAGGATTAAAACTCAAAATGACCTTGACAGATTAGAAGGCTCAGATAAAGATAACAAGTTGAATTTCAAAAGGGAAAAATCTACGGTCCCACACCTTGGCATAAAAAAATGAAATGCTCAGATACAGGATGGGAGACATCTGGCTAAACAACAGTTCATGTGAAAGGGATCTAGGAGTTTTAGTAGACCACAAGCTGAAAATGCGTCAGCAGCATGATGCAGCAGCCAAGAAAGCCAATGTGATTCTTGATGGCACCAACAGGAGTATAGTTTCTAGATCAAGGTAAGTGATAGTACCCCTGTATTTTGCTTTGGTCACCTCACCTGGAATATTGTGTCCAGTTCTGGGCATCTAAGTTCAAGAAGGACAAGCTGGAATGTGTCCAGAGGAGGGTGAACAAAATGGTGAAAGGTCTGGAAGCCATGTCCTATGAGAGTGGCTTAGAGAGCTGGGAATGTTTAGCCTGATGAAAAGAAGGTTAAGAGGGAACATGATAGTCATATTTAAATATCTGAAGCGATGTCACATTGAAGAGGGTTTTCCATTGCTCCAGAGACTAGGACAAGGAGCACTGGATTCAAAGTACAGGAAAAGGGATTCCACCTAAATCTCAGGAGGAACTTCCTGATGGTCGGAGCTGTTCGACAGTGGAATATTCTGCTTTGGAGCATAATGGAGTCTGCTTCTTTGGAGGTTTTTAAACAGAGGCTGCATGGCCATCTGTTGGGGGTGCTCTGACTGGTGTTCCACTATGGCAGGAGTTTGGACTGGATGCCCTTGTGGTCTCCTCCAACTCAATAAGGTTTATCGCACAGCGTTAGGATAACGTTCTAGGAACCTAATGAGAATGGAACACAGCGAACTTTACCGCACAAATTGGTTCCCATTGAGTTCCCATTCTGAGCTCAAAGTGTCCCAACAGCGTTCCAGGGTAAGAACAGTAGAAAACAGTTCTCAGCCAGCTTGAATGTTCACATACCGGTCCAGGAGAAGTTAGTGCAGTAATCCTATCATTCTTCTATCTGTTCTATCAGTCCTCGTGTCCTGATTGGCTGAGACAATTTCCTCCTCTGTTATCCTAGAGCGTCTAAAAAGTCTAATATTCTTCTGGGTATGACGTGGCAATATTTTTTTAAAAAGTAATGATCAGCATGTTAACATGTCGGAAAGTTTTTCCTCAAAGCCAAAATGGTTTCTCCCCCACATAATATTTAAACAAATGTTTACATGTGAATTCTTTTTAAATTAATTGTTATGTTTATACACACACACACCCCTATACATATATGTGTGTATGTGTGTGTATATATATATATATTATACTTGATATTGAGATATATATATATATATGTATATACACATATACATATACATGTGTGTGTGTATGTATGTATGTATATATTTATTAGAACGTACTCGGCAAAAGTACCCATTCAAAGGGGGGTACTGTGCGATAAAATGTGTTTCCCTTACGTTATCATCCCATTACTACTTCTCCAATGCAGTGAGTCCCGTTCCCAGATCATTCTCCCACGGAACGTTTCCAGGACTTGATGGGAACGTTATGAAGTGGTACAATTTTCCTGTTATAATAGAAAGCTATAGAAAAATGGAGTCGCCTTTGTTAGCCAGAGAGATAGTTTTAAATTGAGGCTTGGAAACTAGAAAAAAACTAGAGCAAAGTAATAAAAAGTGCATCATGACCCATAAGGAGTTGGCACCAGCGAAATAGACACAACTTAGATAAGGAGACATTGCTGATGTTCAGAAGGAAGGTTACTGAAAGCTACTGAATTCCTGAAGGAGGGGTGAGGAGTGATGATGCAGTTATTAATATATGCATATATCTCTGTCTTGATTGTAAGAATTATGTATGTTTAAATTGTAATTAGCCAATGAGATGTGATGAAAGAGCTTCTTTGTATAATTGACTATAAAATTAGGCCATTTTGTCTTGTTCGGGGTCTCAGCTTTTGGAACTTTGAATTCCAGTGAGTTCATGTTTCCTTTGTTGACGATTGGAAAATAAACTTATGGATTTTCAAATTACTAGGTCCTCTGTTAATTCTTTGCTCTGCCAAGCCTAGGATTTTATGTTTCCTGAATTTTCTGTTACAGTTACAGGTTCTGATGCAATAAACTTAAACGATTCTATATTATATGTTTAGCATGCAGGTTAAACAGACAGGGTGATAAAGTGCAGCCTTGCCTGACCCCCTTGCCAATTCTCTTTCTCTGTTTTCTGTCCTAGGAGTAGTGTCTTGTCCTGAGTACCGGTTATGCCTCAGGACAATCAAATGAGAACTTCTGGAGAACAGGAGAATTGCCAGCAGATTGGAGGAGGGCAAATGTCCCCATCTTCAAAAAAAAAAAAAAAAGGGGGGGGGGAGAGGATCCCAACAATTATCGTCCAGTTAGTCTGACATCAATACCAGGAAAGATTCTAGAGCAGATCATTAAACAAAGACCCGGTGAACATCTAGAAAGCAATGCCATAATCACAAAAAATCAACACGGGTTTCAGAGAAAGAAGTCATGCCAGACAAATCCAATCTCTTTTTTGATAAAATTACCAGCTTGGTAGATGAAGGGAATGCTGTCGATATAGTATATCTTGATTTCAGTAAGGCCTTTGACAGGGTTCCCCATGACATTCTTGCAAACATGCTAGTGGGCTAGACAACGTAACTGTTACATGGATTTGCAATTGGTTGACTGGCCAAACCCAAAGGGTGCTTAACAATGGCTCTTTTTCATCCTGGAGAGAAGTGACCAGTGGGGGCCCACAGGGGTCTGTCCTGGGCCCAGTGCTATTCAATATATCAATCACTTGGAGGACAGAATTGGGAGCATACTTATCAAATTTGCAGATGACACCAAATTAGGAGGAGTAGCTAACATCCCAGAGAGCAGGATCAAAATTCAAAATGACCTGAATAAACTAGAAAGTTGGGCCACAGCTAACAAAATGAACTTCAACAGGGAGAAATGTAAGGTACTGCACATAGGGCAGAAAAATAAAATGCATAGATATAGGATGGGGGACACCTGGCTGAACGAGACTACATGTGAAAGGGATCTAGGAGTCCAAGTAGACCACAAGTTGAACATGAGTCAACAGAGCAATGCGGCAGCTAACAAGGCCAATGCGATTTTAGGTTGCATCAGTAAATGTATAGTACCTAGATCAAGGGAAGTAATATTACCACTCTATTCTGCTTTGGTCAGATCCCACCTGGAATAGTGCAACCAGTTCTGGGCAACACAATTTAAAAAGGATGTTGAAAAACTGGAACATGTGCAAAGGAGGGCAACTAAAATGGTGAAAGGTCTGGAAACCATGTCCTATGAGAAATGACTTAAGGAGCTAGGGATGTTTAGTCTGGAGAAGAGAAGGTTAAGAGGTGATATGATAGCCCTGTTTAAATACTTGAAGGGATGTCATGCTGAGGAGGGAGCTGACTTGTTTTCAGCTGCTCCAGAGAGTAGGGCCTGGAACAATGGATGCAAGCTACAGGAAAAGAGATTCCACCTCAACATTAGGAAGAACTTCCTGAGAGTAAGGGCTGTTCGACAGTGGAACACACTCCCTCGGAGTGTAGTGGAGTCTCCTTCCTTGGAGGTTTTTAAGCATAGGCTGGGTGGCCATCTGTCGGGAATGCTTTGATTGAGAGTTCCTGCATGGCAGGGGTTGGACTGGATGGCCCTTGCAGTCTCTTCCAACTCTATGTTTCTATGATTCTATGATTCTTGTAGTACACCCATTTCATTAAAAGCAAACCATAGCGTTTCATGATATACAATCAAAGGCTTTGCTATCATAAAGCATAGGCTGATTTTCTTTTGAAATTCTTCATTTTTCCTCTTCCTTTCCTGAACCCAGCTTTCATCCTGGGGGCAGAAAGTTGGCCCCCAGACCAACCATAGTTCCCTACCTCTATATTAGAACAAAACGGGCCTTCCTAACCTCTTTTCTTTCAGAACAAGATGTGATATGCAGGGGGCTAGGAAACCTATAAGTTCCATGCATCCTGAAATGTTGGCATGGCTCAAGAGGAGTCTTTGCCAGGACTTTTCAACCTACCTAATTCTGTTTTCCTCCCAGGAGTTTAATTTCCTCACCAATGCTATGTATCTCACTCTACAGCTGTTATGTGCTTTTCTTGCAGAAGACCAAATGCAGACTGCAACCATTCTCAGACTTGGGTACTGGGTAAGGAAGGCTTAATTTCTTCTCTTCTTCCAATCTAGAATGTGCAACCAACCATACCATGTTATCATATCAAAGAACCCTTGACATAATATTTGGACCATGATTCTGTGTGCTTTTTCAATAAGTTAGAAGAGCACTGAACAAAATTACTGAAGTATTTAATATAAAATATAGAAGAAGAATAAAGAGTCTTCTGACATCTTAAAGACTTAAAAGTAATATCTGACATAATTTCATTTGAACAGCAGCCTGCTTCATCACATGCTTTCATGGCTGGAGTACCTGAAAACTCATGACATATGCAATCAGTAAGTCTTTAAGATGCATCAAGACTAGGGTTGCCATATTCCACTTCCTCAAATCTTGGTATCTATTTAGCATATTATGCAAATCATCTGGATTATGCAAATTACCCTAATTTGCATTCTACTGATGTAAATTCTGCACAGTACTTTTTGTATTTGCTTTTCCTCCTCTGTTTCAGTTTTAATACCACTTTCTGCAGCTAAAACTAATCAAACTGAAACAGTGCAGTGTAATGTTTAAAGTGCTGGACCTGGAACTGTGCAACCCAAGTTTAAATGTCTACTTGGTCATGTAATTTACCATATAAACTTGGCCCACCACTGTCTTTCAGCAAACCTGCCTTACAGGTTGCTCCCTTGCTTTTTGAACTTCACCACTTGCATTACTAGGGGCCCATACAGACAGGCCAAAATAAAGCTGCTTCGTGTCTCTTTGGAGGTATGCTGTTTAAATGACACACAGATTTTAAGAGTCCAGAAGCTGCACCAAAGCCGTGCTCCAGTCCTTAAGACTGGAGCATGGCTTTGGCGTGGCTTCTGGCCTCTTAGGACGCATGCATCATTTAAACAGCATACCTCCAAAGAGACTCAAAGCAGCTTTATTTTGGCCTCTCACTCTCCTTTGCATTTTATTCCCTCCCATCCCTCATCTTGCATCCTCATAATGGCTCTCTCCCTTGCTTTTCATACACTGCTGTTGCTGCTGACTTCTTTTCTCTTATTCCTTACCTTGCCTTGCAAAGTGCACTTTTATAGCTTTTTGTACTCTGCGACTTGCACAGCTCACTCTCCTGCTCCCTTCATCGTCTTTCTTGGCACCCTTTTGATATATTCCTCTCTTGCTTCTTGCACTCCATTGCTCCCTCTCCCATCTTTCCTGCTCCTTCTCTTGCCTTTTCTCGAGCTCTTGTAAATCACATCCTCTTATACTCTGGTGCTTGCACTGCTCACTCCTTGCACACTTGCAGTGTGTCCATTTGCTTCTTGCATTCCACTACTTGTATCACTCACTCTTATTTCCCTAATGCCCAAAAGGTGAGGCAGACTTGCCCCTTGCAGAACAATTTCTTCTATATTAGAACAAAACAGGCCTTCTTAAGCTCTTTTCTTTCTGGGTATATTTTGCCTGGAAGAAGAGAAAGATAAGAGGTGATATGATAACCCTGTTTAAATATTTGAAGGGGTGTCATGGAGCAAGCTTTTTTTCTGCTGCTCCAGAGAATAGGACCTGGAGCAATGGATTCAAACTAGAGGAAAAGGGACTCCACCTCGACATTAGAAAAAGTTTCCTGACAGTAAGAGTTGTTTGACGGTGGAACACACTCCCTCAGAGAATGGTGGATTCTTCTTTGGAGATCATTAAACAGATCCTGGATGGCCATCTGCTAAGAGTGCTTTGATTTTGTGTTCTTGCATGACAGAGGTTAAACTTGATGGCCCTTGTGATTTCTTCCAGCTCTATGATTCTATGATTTTGACAGAAGAATGTGCCCACACTTTGTCCATATCTCTGTTTCTGCAAACACTAGAGACTTGCTTTTTAAAAACACGAAGGCTTGGAATATGGGCAAATTGATTGTACAAGCAGGCACTTGGTGGCTTGCATATAATCTGGGTAAATCCTGGTTATTTGGGTAGTATGGCAACCTTGCTGAAGACCCTCAATTGGTGTTTCTGCAACAGACTAACATGTCTACCCACCTTCCCCAGTATACAAAAACATGTAACATACATTTTAAGAAGAGTCTTCTTCTGTTTAGCAACTTCACTCATCAGTCTGCTCACTGGTGGGAGTTTACATGACCCTGGATAAAAAAAAAATGAACTGTTCACACACAAATGGCTGTATTTAGTTTAATCTGATTTTAGTAGTCTTTCTATATTGATCAGAATTCCTGTAAGTCATGTCTGGCTTGGAGTATTCACTGCCTTTATTGGAATATCTTTGGGACCAAACAGACAGGCCAAAATAAAGCTGCTTCAGGGCAGTTTGGAGGTATGCTGTTTAAATGCTGCATGCATCCTAAGAGGCTGGAAGCTGCGCCGAAAGCCATGCTCCAGTCCTAAGGACTAGAGTGCAGCTTTGGTACAACTTCTGGCCTCTTAAGCTGTGTGTGTCATTTAAACAGCATACCTCCATAGTGACCTGAAGCAGCTTTATTTTGGCTTGTCTGTTCGGGACCTTTGTTAATCTGTGATCCTGATTAGACATCATGATAGCAATATACCCACCTTGGTTTTTACATATCAAATCAGTAGCAAAAGGATCAGAGCATGCAAAACAGAAAATACAGGCTACATTTTTGCTTTTATAAATAACGGGTTTTCATGGTTCTGGTTTGACAGGGTACTTGCAGAAAAAAAGGTACTTGGAAATTAAATTAATAGAACTGTATTTAAGGACAGTGTTCGTGGCAATCATAATTCTGACCCATTTGTGTGTAAAGTAGGGGTGGCGATGTTGGGTTTTAACATCAGATAGAACTTAGGGGTACATTTAGAACTAAACATTTCTCCTTCTTCTAAACTTGTAGCAGATTACTTTACTTCCAATCTAATCTATTTCTAAAGTGGAACAGAAAAAAAAAAGAATTTGGGTGGCCAACTTTTGGTAGACAACATGGGGAAAGGATGGTAGAGTCTGATCCTCTCACACATACTGTACATTCCTTTTCTTGGTAAAAGCAGATTCTCACAGACATACAGAACTTGGAAACAATTCATTGGAAATAATTGTTGCAATTTGAATTTCTACATCTTGAAATCTTTATATAGGAGCAGATAATGACCCAGCCCACCATCACCACTGTTGCCACTCAGCTGCATCCACTGCAGGGAGAGAGAAGGGATAAAGTTGGGGGACAGTCTTGCTGCCAGCCAGCAGCATACTCACATGGAATGCAAGGAGGCAGAGCAAGGGGACAGCTTGGCCCACAATCACTTTCATGCGAAACTCACTACTGGGAAGAGGAAAGTGTGGGGATGACAACAGAGCAAGAAGAGACAGAAGTACTGAAGGATGGAGAGCAATGGCAGTGTAGAAACAGAGAGCTATGACCAGAGGGGGATAGAGTCTGAGGAGTAACAGAACTTGAAGGAAGTTGGAATAGTATTGAGCATGATGTATGCTGATATTAGCATTGAGGTGACAAACAATTACTGGGCAGCAGCTGTAGCGGAGGGTGACATTGGTGGAGAACCTCTTGGAGATAACAACAGTGACACCATAACTAACACATGTTCTTACTGAATGTATAAGGAGGCAATAGTGACTCCTTGCAGGAACCCCTCACTGAGGAGTTTATCAGACAAGGGATATTGGAAGTATAATCCAGTGGCGATCCGAACGCAATCATGGGGTTTAACGTTGTTGCATGAGAGATCATCACACGCAATTTCAGGCAATGGCAAGCTATTTTCGGGCAATGGGAAGTCAGTTTAAACACAATTCGAATTCATGTAAATTCGCTGAACTAGCGAATTCACGTGAATGCATTCTGGCCCCACTTTCTTTTCATTAAAAATTAAGAGAAATTCCTTCCGTGTGATAAAACTTCTGAGAAAACCCTGTGATGAGACAATCCAAAATGAAACAAAAGGTACTAATAAGACACAAGCAAGGCACTAAAAGGGCAGAGCAAAAGGTAAACAGGGATGGAGAAAAAGGCACAACTGAACTCAAGCAAAAAGGAAAACAAACAGTAGACATGCTCAAAAGCTAAAAAGTACCAGAAGCTGCAATATACATAAGAACATGAAATGTATGAGTCAAGGGAAGCTAGATATAGTAAAAAAGGAAACAGAACATATAAACAGCAAGACTAGGATAAGTGAGCTAAAATTGACAGGAAAAAGACATTTTGAGTTGGACAAGTCCACAGTGCATTACTCAGCAAATGAAAAGACAAGAAGAAATGGGGTGGCATTAATAGTGAGATGAGACTTAGTAAAATCAAAGTATACAGCACAAAGTCAGATTACATCATGTCAATAAGACTTCAGGGGAAACCAATTAACATTGCCATAATTCATGTCTAAGTGCCAACCACAGATGTGGGGAGGAAAAAGGAAAAAGAAATTGAGAGATTTGAAAGAATTTGACACCACACTAAAACAGGATTTCTTGCTAACCATCGATGATTTGAATACAAAATTAAGAAGAGGAACAGTATCAAAAACAGAAGACCTATTTGGACTAGGATCAAGAAATGAAGGAGGAGATCAACTGACAGAGTTTTGAGGCCAGCAAACTATTCATAGGAAACACTTTCTTCATACAACCTGAGATGAGATTATATACATGGACATCACCAGATAGATAATACAAAGATCATATAGATTAAATAATCGGAAACAGAAGATGGAGAAGCTCTATGTTCATAGCAAAAACAAGACTAGGCACAGACTGTGGCACAATCATTGAACTATTAATACCAAAAATTAAAATAAAGCTGAAGAAGAATACAAAATCAATCATCATGCCAAAATATGAGCTGAAGAACATCTCAGCTGAATTCAAAGAAAAAGTGAAAAATAGATTTGCATTGTTAAGCATAATTGACCAGGAAGCAAAAGAACTATGGACAAAGAGTTAAAGATGTCTGTGGCCAAAAATAAAGAGAAGAAAAACAGATGAAAGATGAAAAGAAGAAAAGCAAAAAGCAAAAAAAAAGTAGAAAGAGAATTATTATAATAATCAATGCAGAGAAATCGAAGCTAAGAACAAATTAGGAAGAACCAAAGACCTCTTCCACAATAACTTAAGAAATGAAAAGGAAATTTTAATCAAGAATGAGGATGCTACTTGACCAGCAGAGGAACATAATACACTACAAAGATGAAAATAATTTTTAAGCAATACATTGAAGAGCTATATAAAAGAGAAAGAAGGATAAATCATAAATGGGAAGAAGAATCATATGAAGATAAAACTCAAATTTTGGAAAGTGAAGTTAAAGTGGTAACCCAAGCAACTGAGAAGAATAAAGCATCAGAGAAAGATGATATACCAATAGAATGGTTGCAATCTATAGACAGAATCGACTATATTTCTGCTAACAAAATATAGTCCACAGATTGGAAATTATCAATATACATTCCCATCACTTAAAAAGGAGATATAAAACAGTACAGTAACTACAGGACTATTGCATTATTTCTCATGCATTGCAAAGTTATGTTTAAAATTCTGTAGCAGAGACTCCTACCTAGGATTGCCATATCCCGTTTTTTCCTGGGACATTCCCAGTATTTAAGGCACTTTGGGATGTCCCACCAGGTTTTGGGATCATGTCTCGGACCCGGCAAGGCCTCCCTGACTCTGACGCAGTTGTGTGGGGCCTCGACTAACTGGCCAATAAGCCAGCCCCCAAGACATCCAGGGGTCAAGGCCTCCCTGCTGTGAGAATTGCGTATTCTAACCAGACCTTAACAACAACTATTGTAAGAACAGAAATTTATTATCAAGGAAAGTAGAAATACACTGAATCACGTCTTTGCTGAATCTGGAGAACTCCAGCACTTTAAAAACCTCCAGACCCCTCCCCTTTGGTTGCTTTTTCCAAAGGCACTTTCTTCTGGTCAGCTTTGATGTAGAATTCCTCCCGTTGTGCTGAAGGGGGGAAGAAGGGGGGAGTAACCATTTGGTTCCTAGTTCCTTTGACTAGGAGAGATCTAAGGATGTATGCATCTATGGTATCTGTTACCCATCCAGCCCTCATAAAACTGCCTGTCTGCGATACGTGACCATCCGGCCCATTCCCCATGGTGGCAGTCCTCCTTCCCAAAAATGCCTATCTATCTATATCACTACTCCCTCTCTATATATGCTTATCTATCTCTATCCCTATTTGTGTGTGAGAGCCTATTCACTGGCCCCCATTCTGCAGTTTGTCTATCTATCTATCTATCTATCTATCTATCTATCCATCCATCAATCTATCTATCTCTACAAGGTCTATCTATCTATCTATCTATCTATCTATCTATCTATCTATCTATCTATCTATCTCTACAAACCTCATGGCAGAATACCCCCTGAATGACTGCCTGAAGGTGGATTCTGACACCTGCCACAGGGCCTCTGCCAGCTGGAGGAGATCCAGAGAGAGTGGGAGGCCTAGCCCACAGGCTGTGGCGGTGCGGGTGGTCAGATAGGCAAGCAGACCTGGCTGGGACCTCTGGGGGCAGCCTGGTGGTCTTGGGGGCTGTGGGTGGGCATTGAAAGCTGCCATCACCTTTAGTTGGTCGTGTCCTCCATTTTTATTGAATGTCCTCCATTTTGTCCTATATTGTTTCCTATATTTTGTCCCAATTTTGTGGAAGAGAATTATGGCAACCCTACTCCTACCACATATGAAATTTCACAGTTGCAAGGTGGGTTCAGGAAAGGAAGAGGCACTAGGGTGCACACTGCAAACATATCATGGATCATTACACCAGGGAATTACAGAAGAAAATCAGCATGTGCTTTATAGACTACAGAAAAGCTTTTTATTGCATTGATGATAGTGGCCAAAAAGACAAACAAATGGATCCCAGAACAGATCAAGCCTGAATTCTCTCTGGAAGCCAAGATGAGTAAATTGAGGCTGTTGTACTTTGGCCACATCATAAAAAGGGATGACTCACTAGAAAAGACAATAATGCTAGGAAAGGTGGAGGGCAGTAGAAAGAGAGGAAAACTATATACCAGATGAAGAGAACAAATCAAGGATGTCACAATCCTGAGCCTGCAGGACCTGAACAGAGCAGGGGGGCTTGGAGGACTTTCACTCACAAGGTCCCAATGAGTCAAGGCCTACTTGAGGACACTTAAGAACAACAACAATGGACAGAGGACTTTCACATGGGGAAAATCGGGGGTTTAAACAGTGATTATCCCATGAAAATTGCGCAATTGCAATTATGATTTTCACATGATGTCGTGACTGAAGACCCATTATCCCAGGAATTACCAGGTAATAAGCAGCAACAAATCATTCACAGGGAAATTCAATAGTTTTACCTGAGTTGGATTGGCAATTTAGGCCTTAGTCGTTTAATGTGAGGGAACCATTGGATGAATTGCCCTGGCATGTGATTTACCATTGATTTTTGCAGAACACATTTAAAAAAAAGTATTTCATGAATGTGTTAGAACATCAATCAACTAGACTCATATCGACTTCCCAGAAAGCCTTCACAGCAGCTGCTCCAAAACTGTCGAACGGTCTTCTGGAAGAGATGCGTCTTATTACCTTCTTGGAGACATTTAAGAGGGCACTTAAGATGGATCTCTTCTGGTGAGCTTACCCACCTGACCTTATGTAAGAGACACCTACAGACCATTCTATGAATCTATTGCATTACCACTTGATGATGATTTAGCTTTTAAGATCTCTGATTAAGACTTTCACATTTTCTGTTCATCATCTGATGTTTATACCACTTCTTGATACACTTCAAAATTACATTGGATCAGTGTTCTGTAAATGGAATGAACAGATAATTCTGTTGCAATCTAAACAAACTTGGTGGTTGTATGCCTTCAAGTCATTTCCAACTTATAGTGACCCTAAGAGCCAAAACACACTGCCAAAAGAATCCACTTTGAAGCTAGTTTAAGTGCCCTGGCTCAATGCTAGGAAATTCTGGGAACTGTAGTTTTATGAAACATTTAGTTTTTTTCTGTCAGAGCTCTGGTGCCACAACAAACTACAATTTCCAGGGCAGTTAACATAGTCTCAAACTGGATTATTTCTGCAGTGTATTTTGGACCCAAGACTACCCTATCATAGGTTTTCTTCGCAAAATTTGTTCAGAGGAGCTAGTACTACTGCATCTTTTTTCTCACCCACAGCTTTGTTCCTCTCAATTGGGCCCCAGCCCTGCTATCTTCTGCAGCAAGGTTGGACCTGCTAAAAATCTTTACTATTTTGTAATACAGAATGTTGTATTGAGAAACTGACAAAAAAGGAAGCTACCAAAAAAAAGAAGTCAAAAATGTGCAGTATTATTGAGTACTGGGGCCCCTTCCAGACTATTCAGCCCAAGTACCGATCCCCTGTCTCATCAGCCTTGTGTAACTGATCAGCGTATCTTTTGATGGGGGTAGAAAGAGAAGAAAAATGCAAATCAGTGATCAAATTTAGGCCATTAGGTCCCATACTTTAGGACAGACTTTCCCAGTCTGGCAGTTTCCACACACATTAGGCTACAGTCACCACAATTTCCAGCCACCAAGATTAGGGGATTAGTAGAGCAAGCAGTTGAAAAGTGTAAGGTTGAGGGAGGTAACTTGAAAACTACAAAAATATTACTTTTGAAAGAACAAATACAAATATGCCACTAGAGGGCAATAGTGACAAGCCAACAGAAACCCCATGCTTTCTGTGGATCCCATGATTTTTTTTAAAAAAGATAACCATCTAATTAAGGAATTAATTATTGGTTTATGCAACACATTAGATTTTGTTTGGGGGGGACTTGTTTATTTTGTCCCCCCCCCCCGCATTTTTTCCAGAAAAAAAAATGAAAAATTGATTATGGAATGTTTTCTGTTAGGTAAAAAGATAAAGGTAGTCCCTTGCAATGAATGTCTAGTCGTAACCAACTGTAGGTGGTGGTGCTCATCTCTGTTTCTAAGCTGAAGAGCCAGTGTTATCCGAGGACTGCTCTGGTGGTCATGTGGTCAGCATGAATGCCCCAAATGCTGTTACCTTCTCGCTGAGAAGTGGTACCTATTTATCTACTTGCAATTGCATGCTTTTGAACTGCTATATTGGCAGAAGTTGAGACTAGTGACAGGAGTTCACCCCATTATGCAGCACTTGGGCCTCGAACTGCCAACCTTCTGATCTTCCATTTGTCAGAACTGGTGTTTTAACCACTAAGAAATGCTTAAGAAAAGATGTTTAGATATTTTTACTGGGTCCACATTATTTTAAAAATCTATCTAAGAGTACTTTTACATAATATTATGTATAGTATAATGTTACAATTCCTGGTCTTGGTTTCCTTTTCTGTGCTGTTTATGGCTATTAATATGTTTATGTCTGCTTGACACTATGGACAACTACTGGAGACAAAATATTATTCTCTGTTTTACTAATGAGAGGCCCCTTCCCCACCACCACTCCCTTTGTGTCGTGTCTTTTTAGATTGTAAGCCTGAGGGCAGGGAACTGTCCAATTAAAAAGATTGTATGTGTAAATTTACAGCGCTTTATAAATAAAGATTAATAATAATAATAATAATGATTGTGTCTTCTGTTTTTAATTTGTGTGTGTGTGTTTTATTTTTGCCTGCTCTCAAACTGGCAAAAACAAAGAGGTTCAAGTTCAGGTTTTCTTTACAGTTCAGGACCTTGTAATTCCATTTGTAAAAATAAATACATAATTTTTTTAAAAAGTAAATTCCATTTGTAATTATTTTCTAAATAAATTGTAATTTTAATATAGCAAACATGACAATTTTATCCCAAACCAAGTTATACAATGAATTTTATGCCCCTAAAGAAAAAAAGTGACTTTTAAATTGTACAGTGGAAATACTGCATTTCTTCAAATTTTTTAATCTAATGGCTTCAAAATTCTGAAAATTTTGCACCTCTGTCCCCAACCTTTAATTGCAATGAATTAATTCTCCATTTTCTAAGAATTATTCAGCTCTATGAAATGTTTTTGAGACAATGGTCCAAAACACACTGCAGCAATAGTCCAATTTGACACCACTTTAAGTGCTTTGGCTCAGCGCTAGGGAATCTTGGGAACTATCATTTGTTGTCACACCAGAGCTATCTCTGACAAAGGGAAGTTTACCATGTGTAAGTCAACATTAAATGGTACAAAATTGTGCAAAACTTGCAATCAGCATTCATACCGCTGTGTGATGCTCCCATCTGTAAAGCATAATGGAGGCATCGCCACTCACTTGTCCACTCAGTAAAGTGTGCATGGAGCTGCTATTTGGCAAAAATGGAAGTTCCTGTTGTTGCCAAATGGTGGGTCCAATGCACGCTTTACTGATGGGACAAGAAAGTGGCGACGCCTCCATGATGTTTTACAGACGGGAGAAATGCACACTGGTGTGAATGCTGATCACAGGTTTTGCACGATTTAATGGCAATTTGCACATGGTAATCCTCCTGTGTGATAAACTCCAGAGAAGGCTTAATGTTTTATAAAAATACATTTGCCAGGATTTCCTAGCATTGAGCAAGGGCAGCTAAAATGGTCTCAAACTGAATTAGTCCACATCGAGTGCATTTACCTTAGCTTGAAGACCAGGGAGAGTCTGGGGATTTTGTTGGTTTATTGTCCACCCCGTAACCTAACAGACTTCCTAGCTGAGCTGACACAACTAGTCTCAGAGCTGGTGTTGGAATCGCCTAGGCTGCTAGTCCTGGACGACCTCACCATCCCCCTTGAGACTGGGCTGACTAACCTTACTGGCGCGGCTCGAGAGTTCATGCTTTCCATGACAAACATGGGCCTCTCCCAGATAGTCTCTGAGTCTACACATTGCGCAGGTCATGCCCTCGATGTAGTCTTCTGCACGGAACAGGCATATCTGTGGGTAGAGATAATTAGTATCTCTGCTCTGTCATGGACGGATCATTTCCTGGTTAAGGTTGGACTGAAGGCCACTATCCCTCTCTCCGGGGGTGGAGGACCGATTAGAATGGTCCGCCCTCGAAGGCTGATGGAACCCATCAGGTTCCAAGAAGCCCTAGAGGGTATTATGGTTGACAGTGCTGGCGATTTTGTCGAAACTCTGGTTAATACGTGGAATATCAACCTTACCAGAGCTATTGACATGATCGCTCCCAAGTGTCCTTTCCAACCTGCTCAAAATTGCAACAGAAGATCTTAGACAAATGAAGCGGGTTGGACAACAACTAGAGTGCCAATGGCAGAGATCTCAACTCATATCCGATAAGACACTTCATGGGACCTTTTTTAGGTCCTATCAAGTGGTGATAGATGCAGCTAAGAAATCTTTCAATTCTGCATCTATTGCGTCTGCAAAATCTCATCCAGCTGAACTGTTCAGGGTAGTGAGGAACTTAACCCAACTACCTCCTACCCAGAACCCTTTATTAGATTCTTCTGAAGCCTGCTGTGACGCTTTTAATGATTATTTTGCAGATAAAATCTCTCGGATAAGAGCTGATTTGGATGCCAATTTGAGGACAGAGGCAACTAGAGAGGCATACAGTGCCTCTGCCATTACTGTTAGACTGGATCAATTTGAGTCGGTAAGTACTGATGATGTGGACAAGCTTCTTAGTAGTTTGAAAAAGACGACTTGCCCTCTCGACCCTTGCCCAACCTGGCTGGCTATCCAGGGGGAAATAAAATCATGGTGATGCTGAAAAACATAATTAATGCATCCTTCAGGGAAGGCTCCCTGCTCCCCTGTCTCAAGGAGGCAGTAGTTAGACCACTCTTAAAAAAGCTTTCCCTGGACCCCCTGGATAGAAATAACTCTAGACCAGTCTCGTTATTACCATTTCTGAGCAAGGTGATTGAGAGAGCGGTTGCCAATCAACTACAAGCAGTCTTGGAGGAAATGGATTTTCTGGATCCATTTCAAACCGAATTCAGGACGGGATACGAAGTTGAGACTGCCATGGTTGCCTTAGTTGATTATCTCCGTCTGGGCATCGACAGGGGAAGTGTGACCCTGTTGGTGCTCTTGGACCTCTCAGTGGCCTTCGATACCATCGACCATGGTATCCTTCTGGAATGCCTGAGAGAGTTGGGTATTGGAGGCACTGCATTGCAGTGGTTCCGGTCCTACCTCTCAGGCAGGTTCAAGATGGTGTCGCTTGGGGACAGTTGTTCAGCCAAGAGGGCACTCAAATCAGGTGTCCCTCAAGGAGCTATTCTGTCCCCAATGCTGTTTAACATTTACATGAAGCTGCTGGGTGAGATCATCCGGAGACATGGGGTGGGGTATTATCAGTACGCTGATGACACCCAAATATACTTCTCTATGTCTCGGACTGAAGCAGTGACTAAGGATGGCATCTCTCCTCTGAATGCCTGTCTTGGGGCGGTAATGGACTGGATGAGGGAAAACCAACTCAAGCTGAATCCAGGTAAGATGGAGGTACTTGCTATAGGAACCCCAAATCCAGGAATGGAATTGTGTCAGCCAGTTCTGGATGGGGTCACACTTCCCCGGAAGGATTCTGTTCACAGTTTGGGGGTGCTCCTTGACTCGTCGCGCCAACTGACAGCTCAGGTAGATGTGGCAGTCAAGAGCGCCTGCTATCAGCTTCGTCTGATACGCCAACTGCACCCCTTCCTGGAGCCGAGGGACCTAGAAACAGTAGTACATGCACTGGTAACCTCTCGATTGGACTTCTGTAATGCGCTCTACATGGGGCTACCCTTGTGCCAAGTTCGGAAACTTCAGTTGGTACAAAATATGGCAGCCAGATTGATCACGGGAACTTCTAGGAATGACCATATAACACCGGTCTTGAAGTCCCTGCACCGGCTGCCTATTAGTTTCTGGGCAAAGTACAAGGTGTTGGTGATTACCTTTAAAGCCCTACATGGCTTGGGCCCAGAATACTTGAGGGAACGCCTTCTTCCCTACTGTCCGTCCCGCACACTAAGGTCCTCTGGAAGAAATCTACTACAGCCAAAAAAATCTAGGCTAATATCAGTTTCCCAGAGGGCCTTTTCTACTACTGCTCCAAAACTATGGAACAACCTGCAGGAGGAGATCCATCACATTCCCACTCTGACAGCTTTTAAGAAATCACTCAAGACGGATCTCTTCCGGCAGGCCTTTCCAACTTAGTTACGCTCCCCAGATATAGAGATATTTGCCCCCTCATCTGCCCATTCTTCCCTGCCTATCTTTATGTCTATTTTTTATTGAATATTTTAAATGTTTTTAATGTTATATCATCATTGTTTGATGATGATATAACATTTAAAAAAATTAATTTTTTTTACTGTAACTTGATGTGTTTTATTGTTGTAACCCGCCCGGATTCTCAGTGATTGGGTGGGCTAGAAATAAATCTATATTATTATTATTATTATTATTATTATTATTATTATTATTATTTCTGCCATGTGTTTTGGAGCAGCCTTGCCATGGCAAGATTTGTTCAGAAGGGGTTTGCCTTTGCTTTCTTCTGAAGCTGAGAGAATGTAACTTGCCCAAAGTCAGCCAGTGAGTTTTCATGGCTGAGCTGAGTCCAGTGACGTCACTTTTCAAAAAAGATCCTGGCCCACATACTTGCAGAAGAACATCTGAAAATCTGATAAACTATTAAAATCTACCTAAAGTCAGGGATGCTGTGGCTCAAGTGATTAAGACACTGACTCTGTTGATTGCAAGATTGGCAGTTTGGCAGTTTGAGGGTGCATGATGGGGTGAGTTCCCATCATTAATTCCAACTTCTGCCAACCTAGCATTTCGAAAGCATGCAAATGCAAGTAGACAAATAGGTATCACTGTGGTGGGAAGGTAAATGGCATTCTGTGCTATCATGCTGGCCACATGATCACAGAGTAGTCTCTGACAATGTTGGCTCTTTAGCTTAGTAACAGAGATGAGCACCGCCCCTGTGGTCAGACACAACTTGACAACTTTGTCAATGGGGAATATCTTTACCTTTACCTTAAAATCATAATCCTTTTGTCTCTAGCTTAGATTTCTTACCATTAAATACTCTTGTGACCCATCGGGCTTGAAGTTCTGCCACAGGTAGAATGGATCCATTTATTGCTATAAAGCCAATGATTGCCAGTGTAGGCTTCTCCAAGTGAGGAGGGAAGATGTGCTTATAAAGAGATGTGCTGCTTTTGCAGATATTATGAATAGGCTCTTCCAAGAAAGGAAAAGAAGCACTGTAACCTGTAGTAAAGATGATAACATCTATATGATTCTCCATTGTTCCATCTTCAAAGATGACTGAAGTCTCAGTAAATTCCTTCACATTTGGCTTCACCACTATAGCACCAGAGAGGATGCAGCTGGGCAGCTCATCATTCAAGATCACAGGTGTCCATGAACTATTAAGCAATTGAAAGTGAAAAGGAATCCCATTAATACATGCTCAATTAGTCCTATTCTTATTTCTTAGTGCTGTCCTGTTTTCCATTTGAGAGATGGTGGGTGTACCTTCCTTTCAATTGAATATTTTGTTTGTTTTGTGATAATAATATAAACAATACAAAAATAACAAAAGGCCTTGAAGTGTCATATAGAAGATGTGCAAAATAGTAATCTGATTAGAGGTAGCATCAGTAACTAAGGCCCGTTCCAAATGGGCAAAAAGTACATGCCGCGCACGTACTAGGGTTAGAAAGAGGCGTCCTTTCCGGATGCTCCTAACCCTAGTACGCGCTCGGTGCATACAAAATGGTGGCACCCTATACACATGGGCGCCGCCATTTTGATGTTGCGGATGCCTAGCGTCCACACGTCACGTGGCGGAAATGATGCCGTGAGTGCGCCATTGGCGACTTGTGACGCCATTTCTGTGTCGCAAAAAGAAGCCGCTTTTTGCAGCTTCTTTTTGCTGCATCTGGGAATTGCACGGTTTGTAACCATTAAAACCAATTACAAAAGCAAAAAAAACAACCCATGTCCAAGACGGAGCTTCTTGTCTTTCCTCCTAAGTCCACTCTTCCACACTCCTTTTCTGTCTCTGTGAACAACAGTTCTATTCAACCAGTCCAGCAAGCCCGCAGTCTTGGTTTTATCTTTGACTCTTCTCTGTCATGTATCCCTCAGATCCAGACCACAGCCAAGGCTTGTAGATTCCTTTTGTACAATATTGCCAAAATCCAACCATATCGCTCTGCCTCTACTGCCAAGATCCTGGTCCATGCCCTAGTGATCTCACGACTTGATTACTGTAATGTCCTCCTGGCTGGGCTTCCTCTTTCTCACATCCGTCCTTTAATCTCTGTTCAGCATTCAGCTGCATGCATTATCACTTCCACCCACTGCTCTGACCACATCTTTCCTGTGTTGGCATCCCTTCACTGGCTCCCCCTCCCTTTCCGCATTCAGTATAAGCTCCTGCTGTTGACATTTAAAGCCCTCCATGGACTGGCCCCTCCTTACTTATCAGACCTTCTTTCTCCTCACCTTCCCACCAGGGCCCTCCGTTCTGGTAGTCAAGGTCTGCTGTCCCAGCCCAGGATTTCCTTTGTCCCATCCCGGATTCGCCCCTTTTCACTTGCTGCCCCTCACTCCTGGAACCTTCTTCCCCCACAAGCAAGAGCCATCACTTCTTTAACCAGCTTCAAAACAGAGTTGAAGACCATCCTGTTCAGAGAAGCGTTCCCAGGCATTGCATAATTGTCGCTTGCTATTTGATGTTCCTTTGTTGCCTGTTTTATTGAATTATTTCCTGTATTGCTATGTCCTCCCTCCAGTCCATCTCCCCTGATCCAGGCCTCGGAGGTAGAGAAGAACTGTTGGCCCTCATCCCCTTCCCCTTCTCCTTTTGTGTCATGTCTTTTTTAGATTGTAAGCCTTAGAGCAGGGAACCGTCCAATTAAAAAGATTGTATGTACAGCGCTGTGTAAATTTACAGCGCTTTATAAATAAAGGTTAATAATAATAATAATAATAATAATAATAACAACAACAGAAATGGAAAGGACGGGAGTCTGGACAAGGGAGAAAGAGTGGAGATTCCAACAAGAAGTCAAAAACAAGTGACAGTTTTAGAGCGAAGGCCCTCTTTGGAAATGAAATCTTCTGACGTAAAAATTCTAGACACAATCCAGAAAATACAAAGGAACATAAGACAAATAATAAAGGACTCTAGAGATGAACTGAGAGAAGATTTTAAGAAAGAAATTGAAGATTTAAAGGATACAATAAAAGGGGTAACTAAGGAGGTTAAAATCTTGGATACTAGAGTAAGACAATTAGAAATCAAAACTGAAAAATTAGACAGAACAACTGAAAGTATGTAACAAACACAGGAACATGAAAAAGAATTAAGCAGAATGAATGAGATAAGAGATAGGAAAAATGTATTAAAATAAGAGGTTTGAAAGAATGATATAATGAAAACCTATATGATGACATTATACCAGCCCTGGCAGAATTAACTGAATGTTCCAAGGAACATCTAGGTATGGACGTGGACAAAATCTTTTGTATTAACTTGTCAGCAGCCAGAAACAGAAAGCTACCGAGGGACATTGTCATATACTTTACAAGGGAAAGAATTAAAGACAAAATTATACAAACAAGCTATGATAAGAAGTTAATAATAGATGAAGTGGAAATTATGCTGTTCAAAGATGTACCTAGTGAGGTTCTGTGGAGGAGAAGAGACTACACCACACTTACCAGAATGCTGCAAATGAAAAATGTCAGATACTGTTGGGAACCACTAGAAGGGATATCTTTTACATGGAGACAGAGACAATACAAAATTGACTCAGTAGAGAAACCAAAGGCTTTCTACAACAGATGGTTCAAAGAGGAAAAAGAAGCGGAAAGGAGAAGGAAAAAGACAGAGAAGAAGGAACTACAGAGAAGAAAGAGGAAAAAAAAAAGAAGCAGATGTGAAGAAACCTGAAGAAGAACTGAAAGACGAAATAGGAAGATTTGTAGGAGGAAAAGAAATTGAGTCCATGGAAAGAGTGATGCCGGGAGCAGTAATTTATTTATTTATTTATTTGTATCCCACTCTTTTCCCAGGACTGGGACTCAGAGCGGCTTCACAGCATTAAAAAACAAACAAACAAACAAACAAGTACAATTAAAAACATTTTAAAAATAAATAAATAAATGACGTACATTAAAAAGAATTATTAAACTAGCAAAAAAATACAAAATTTAAAATACAATCAACATATTCTTATAGGTGATTGGAATGGGGTAGTAGATCTCTCCCCTGGATAGACTCTCACAAAAAAATCAACGAAAAACAAGGGAAATTACCTCAAACATTTTTGTGTTACTGGAAACCCTATCACTAATAGATCCATGGAGAAAGAAACATAGGAACAGTAAAGAATATGCATTTATTTCAACCCCACTCAATTCAGCCTGTAGAATAGATATTTTCTTTATTTCAAAAGATTTATGGACAGAAATTAAAGAGGTAGATATAAAAGTAAACAAGGTTTCTGATCACAATAAAATTCTTTTGGAAACTTTTAACTCAAAAAGGGAGTAAACGTGCAAACTAGATGAATATCTAATCAAAGATGATCTAATAGTTCAGCAAACAAAAGAACATCTGCAATACTTTTTTTTTTTTAATGAAAACACAGTTGGAGAAGTAAATATGAATGCAACATGGGATACCTCAAAGGTGGTCATCAGAGGTTTTTTTTAATGAAAAAGAATAATGAAAATAAAAGAAAAAATAATAAAGCAATTCAAGAAATTTCAGTGATGATTCAAGATAAAGAAAAAGTAAAAATTAATAATCCACATAATGCAAATTTTCAAAGAGAAATTTATCTTCTACAGAAACAATTGGATTATTTAATGACTGAAGAAATAAGTAAAAAATTAAAATTTACAAAACAGAAATACTTTGAACACAGGAATAAGGTGGGGAAATTCCTGGCCTATAGAGTTAAAAAATTGAAGGGGAAAAAACCTAATCACAGAGCTACACGAAAATCAAGAAAGATATACAAATCCTGAAAAAATTAGAAAAATCATCTGTAGGTATTGTAGAAATAGAAATAGAAATATTGTAGAACTAGAAAATAGAAAATCAACGTTTGATATTTGAAAATTATACTTTTTTGGAACATTTTCAAACCGTGGATGCTTGAATCTGTGTATAAGAAATCCGTGTATAAGAAGGGCTGACTATACTACTAGAGCTTACCCCACCAAGATGCAAAGTGAAGTACTGACACAATATTTTATAGTACTGTGTTTATTATGTTTAACAACACAATAAATGTTGTTAAGGACAGTAGAGACAGATAGCTATAACTGAGAAAATCTCCCCTGCTTTCAAAAATAACTATGATCAGCACATTTGCTACTTAGAATTAATTAGTGGCAAGGCAAGAGTCTTGAACTGGCTCCAACTACCACTGGCACCCTGACCATACTGTCACCATGGACACTCCCATTTACAGCTTGGGTAGATTTGCTTGTGCAAGAGTTCTTTGGGTTCAGTTCAAAGATCTATTCCATCAAATACTTCTTCCATTAGGCAATAGCCAGCTTGTTGTTGTGCACCTTCAAGTAGTTTCCAATTTATGGCAACCCCAAGGCTGCCACAGGGTTTTCTTGGCCAGATTTGTTCAGAAGGACTTTGGCTTCCTCTGAGGCTGAGGGAGTGTGACTTGTCTAAGATCATCCAGTGAGTTCAGTTTTCATAGCTGAGTGTGGATCTGAACCCTGGTCTCCAGAGTTCTAGTCCAGCACTCAAACCACTACAACATGCTGGCTACAGAGCTACTTCTGAAAAAATCACAAGCATAGTTGCAACTGTCCCAGTTGTCAGAATCCTCCTTCGTGCAGTGATTCAGGGTGTATTCTGCCATGAGGATTGTATAAGTTAGTGAAATAATTAGGGATAGCTTCTAGACACGAGGGAGGTTGCAGAAGGGAAGGCCAGTGGGTAAGCTCTCACACATATATAGTTATATAGATACATGGGTAGATAGATATATAGATAGATAGACACGATGGATCTTAGGTCAACAACACCTGTATCTAAACCTCTCAGGGAAAGGCATTCTGGGAAAGAGTTGCTGCCACCATGGGCTATGCTCAGGATGATCACGTATCCGGAACTGTCAGCTGAGAGCAGCAATCAATTCGTGCCAGTCAGGCAGTTTTATGGCGGGGTGATGTTTAACATATACCCTCTATTCCGGTATCCATAGATCTCTCAAGGTAGAAGAGACTATGAACCAAATGGTGCTTTCATTAGGACTGCTTTGATGTAGAATTCCCTCCTCTGTGGTGAAGGGGGGTGAGTTGGGAGGAACTATCTGGGCTGAACAGGAAAAAAAGGTGGGGGCCGGGGGTTTTAAAGTGAGGTTTCTCTTTGGAGTTCTTCAGATTCAGCAAAAACGTGATCCATTGTATTTCTACCTTCTCTACAATAAATTTTTGTTTTACAATAGCTATTGTTGATGTTTGGTTTAGAATACTCAAGTCTCACAGGTATTTCAGAAATCTCTACACAGAAAGAAATGGGAAAACTAATCAAATAGAAAAGGTTGAGAAATATTTGGAAAAAATAGAAAAAATAAATTTAAAGGAAGAAACCAAAGCATTACTCAACAATAAAATAACAAAACAAGAAATAAGAGATGCCATAAAAAAGGAAAAAATGTTAAAGCCCCAGATCCAGACACAATGTTATATTACAAATTATCTGAAGATGATCTAATTGACCCGTTGCAGAAATGCTTTAATAAAATTATAAAAGAAGGTATTCCAAACTCATGGAAAGAAGCAAACATAATTTTGATACCTAAGAAGAAAAAGACATTAGCCACCCACAAAATTATTGTCCAGTCTCACAGATTATTAACTTTTTACAAGCATATTAACAGAAAGAATGAAAAAATTTCTACAAGATTGGATAAAATGTGGCCTTTTACCAAAAAGACACACCAAACAAAATATATGGATTGTCATGGATATAATTGAATACTACGATAAAAACCCTGGACTAGAATTGTCAATGTTATTTCTCGATGCAGAAAAAGCATTCGATAATATAAATTGGCAATACATGATAAAAATTAATGCAAAAATTGGATCTAGGAGATAATTTGATAAATTGGTTCGAAAAAATATATACAGAACAAACTGCTAGAATTATTGCCAATGGGACCAAAACTGACATATGCAAAAAATGAAAAAGAAGCCAGACAAGGCTGCCCTTTGTCCCCTCTCTTATTTATAATGTGCGTAGATGTATTATGCAACAAGATAAGGGAAGAAAAAGATATAAAAGGAATTCGCCTAAAAGGAATGGAATATAAGATCAGGGCTTACGCTGACGACATTGTCGTTATAATGGAGGACCCTTGACAAATATGGAGAAAACTTTGCAAATTATTGATGAATTTGGTGAATGTGTGGGATTTAGGATTAACAAATTAAAATCAACCTTAATTACATGTAATATGATGAAAAAAATCAGGATTGGCTACAGAAGAAATAGGAATTCAAATTCAGAAAAAATTTAAATATTTGGGAATATATATCACAAAGAAAAATGGAGATCTATTTGATAACAACTAAAGAAAGTTTTGGCAGGAAGTCAAGAAAAATTTAGAGAATTGGTCGCAACTACAAATATCTTTGTTGGGTAGAATAGCTATTATAAAAATGTGTGTGCTCCCGAAAGTTATTTTTTTTTGTTTCAGAATCTACTGATTGTGTTAAATGACTCAATATTTAAACAATGGAAGAAAGACTTACTAAAATTCATTTGGGCAGGTAAAAAAAATCAAGAATAAAATGGAGTTCCTTAATAGACATAAAGAAAGAGGGGGTCTAGCTGCACCTGATCTGAAACTATATTATCATGCATGTTGTGTTCATTGGATAATGGACTGGATATATCTAGAGAATGAAACATTATTACATTTAGAAGGATTTAATATATTTTATGAGTGGCATGCGTACCTATGGTATGAAAAATTGGCATATAATAAAGAATTTAATGATCATATAATTAGAAAAGCATTATTAAGAGTTTGGAAAATATATAAAAAGAAAATTTACAGATACATTCCAGAATGGGTTTGCCTGCACGAGGCTCTCCTGAAAAGTGTAACATTGACAGGCAGAGACTGGTTAAAATATAAATAAATTCTAAAAGAAGAGAAGGGGAAAAAGAGGAATAAGACAAGAGAAGAATTAGAAGAAGTGGAAATAAGACTGCAATAGTTTCCATACCGTCAACTGGTAGAAAGGTATAGAATGGACAATAGGAAATTTGGAATTGGAAAAGAAAAGACAGAACTAGATGAAATTATCAGCAAAAAAGAAAAAAAGGGAGAATTTTGAAATTGTACAAATTATGCTTAAAATTAGATTTAGAAAAGGAATTACTTAAACCTTGTATGATCAACTGGACAAAAAACATAGACCATACTATAGATTTGGCAAAATGGGAAAGAGCTTGGAGGAAAGATCTTAATTTTACACTATGTATAGCTATAAAAGAAAATTTGTTAAAAATGACACATAGATGGTATTTAACACCATCAAGATTAGATAAGATTTATAAGAATAACAAAGGGCTATGTTGGAAATGTAATGAGAATATTGGCAATTTCTATGATATGTGGTAGTCTTGTCCCAAAGTTAAAAAATTCTGGAAAGAGATACATACGGTAATACAAAAGATATTTCAAATCAAATTTAGTCTAGAACCGTAACTATACCTTTTAAATATGGCAGAAAATAAAGATGTAAGAGAAAGATTAAAACCAATATTATACAGTCGGCCCTTCTTATACACGGATTTGCTATACACGGATTCAAGCATACACGATTTGAAAATGTTAAAAAAAGTATACATTTCAAATATCAAACCTTGATTTTCCATTTTTTATTAGGGACACCATTTTGCTATGTCATTATATCTAATGGGACTTGAGCATACACGGATTTTGTTATACACGGGGGATCTTGGACCCAAACCCCACCATATACCAAGGGTCCACTGTACTTAATTACAGTAGCAAGAATGTTGATAGCAGAATATTGGAGGAATACAGATATCCCCAGTGTGGATATATGGTTGCATAAAACTTTAGATATAGTAGAAATGGACAGAATTACAATGGCCTTAAGAGACAAATCCATAAAAGGAATACAAATATGGGCTCCACTAGTGAACTTTTGTAAAGAGAGATGGTCAAGTTAAGCTTCTACAGACAGAAGATTGGTTATTTGTATTAGTCTTATTTGAAAACTTTACATGAAGATTTTTTTTTGGTATGTAAACCAGAAAAGTGTGTGAAGTAATGCATGATCTACATCAGTTAACAAAATATATAAGCATAAGGTGTGAGTAGAAGAAACTTGGAATTTAACAATAGAGAAATATATTAAGCAGAGCTGTAATCACTGTATCTACTGTTATCAGCAATGGGGGGGGGGGGGGAGAAGGGAGAGATAAAGAGAACCTGTGGAGAGATTGATGAATATGTAAAAAACCATTTTTATATTGTAAACTTTCAATAAAGACTATTTTAAAAAAATAATGTAGTCATCAAATAATGAGCAAATATTTTGACAAACCTGGCTGGTGATCCAGTGATGCCTTTTTAGAATTGGTATTTATAAATTGTTCATTTCATTCAAAAATGAAATAATCTTGTTCTAGTCTTGTTCAAAAATGCATTGAAAGTGATTCTCAAAGCACAGATTTATATCAGCTCATAAATATAGTTACTTCTTTTCTAGAGCCCCCCCCCCCCCCCCCCCCCCCCCCCCCCCCCCCCCCCCCCCGTAAACAAGGCTTTCTGGTACATGTAATTTCATTCACAGTCAAGGAGAATACCTTTGAATGGGAACCAATCCATAGTTTTCATGGTTAAACCATCGATTGAATATCTTTGCCTTCATCCTGCGCAATATGCATCCTGGAAAGAGCCACTGAATGTATGTCATCAAGCGAGTTCCCAAGACCATGTCAGAAGGCCAGCCAGATTCTGCAAGGCGACTGAGCACCCATGTTCCACTTCTGGTGCTAAGGAAGACCTAAAGGGGAATCAAAGCTGAGTTTTGATTGCTCATGACAAGTGATCTAGTGTAATTTCTATAGAATGGAGAGCCAAAACTTACACATGCCACCATGGTGTAGTGATTTGAATGTAGTACTAGGATATGGAGATCATGGTTTGATTCCTCACTCAGGCATGGAAACTCACTGGGTAATGCTGGCAAGTTATACCCTCTTAGCCTCTTAGAATACCCTATACCCCTCTCGCTGGATATGGGGTTTCATAATTAATATCTTGTGTCGGGCATATTTTGAGAGGTCATGATGGCCAGTGGTTAGTAACTCAGAAGTTACACATGTAAGGAAACACAGTGACCTAATGACATGTGGGAGACCTAGATAGGAATAAAATAAACACTAAATGTGTTCGCTGATCACTTCATCCCACCTCTCCCAGGTTCTTCTCATTTCCTTATGCAATTGAAACAAAGTGAATCCCATCACAAAAACAGTGAAACACTCACCACCTCACCCTAGGTCATGTTCGACTATCCAGGGATTGTCTCAAATCCAGTCAATGTCTTATTACTATGGAGTTAAAGCCATCAGCCATTCTGAATCCCTTTTGTCAGTTCCATGGGAATACTATCAAAGTCTTTGTTACACCGTGAGGTAACACCAAGCAGCCCACAAGGGCATTAAATAGGATATAAGTATCCACTTCAAGCATAGCCATTTTGCTCACAGACCCTGTGCTCACAGCCCCATGTATGTCCAAAGAGTCTCTATTAGACAATGGGTTTTGCAGCTCCAATCCGGAGTCACTTTTGGTCCAACCATGCGAATTCACATTAAAACGTGATATATTATCACACATGATTGCTTTCTATGGGGAGTACTTCCAAGCCAGATCCAAAGCCAATCCAAAGTGACTCCTGATTTTTGTGAATTCGGTAACAAGCGAATTCACAAAAACTGTTTCCAAGCTCACTTCGATTTCAATCCGAATTGCTCTGGTGTGGAAGATCACCCTGATGTCCCTGGCCCCTTTCGTCCTGCTCCTTCATCCTCCTCCTGCACCCCAATCCAGTTCTCCCTGGCCCCTTTTGTCCTGCTCCTTTGTCCTCCTCCTCCTCCTGCACCACGATTCAGCTCTCCCTGCCCCTTTCTTCCTGCTCCTGCATCCTCCTCCTTCTCCTGCACCCCGATCCTGCTCCCACTGGCCTCCTGCATCCTGGTGCTTCCTCCTCCTCCTCCTTCACCCTGATCTTGCCCCCACTGGCCTACTGCATCCTGGTACTAAGGAGGGGGAAAACGGAGGAAGCAGGGAAAGATCACAGCATCCAGAGCCCCACTGAGCATGCGCAAGGGTGCCAATTCGAATTGTTGAATCCATCTGGTGTGGTAATTTATTTTGCACTTGCTCTGCTTTGTCTCAGTAATGAGCACAATTTCGTCTTTCAGGTTTGATAGTTAATCACGCAAATTGCCTTGGATTTGAAGTGACCCTGCTTCCCCCTGACTTTGGAATGGCTCCAGATTGGAGTTCCAGTTTCACGTGTGATAAGGGCCTTTGTGTAACTCTCAGTTGCTCTCTGAACCACTCTCAGTTTTCGGTGGACCTATCTACAAGATTGGTAGTTATCACCCTCTATAATTCTCTACTCCTCCTTATCCAACCTTCCACATCTCTCTTCCTAATATCCTTGTATTGTTTCCCCAGATTGCATTGGCTTTGTATGTTTGCATGCACTTTTGCACCTCTCTGTCTAAACATACCCCTTCTACTTACTCCCTTCTACTTACTTTTTACACAAGTAAAAAGATCCCTGAAGTTATCCTCCTCTTGCAGCTTTCCTCTTGACCTATAATTTCCTCCAAATTTCAAGGCGATACTAACACTGCTGATGGGTAATCTGAAACATCACACCACCTTTTAGGGTCACAAGCCCCAGAAAACCTGTGATAGGTCCACCTTAGGGTCACCATAAGCTGGAAATGACTTGAAGGCACACAACAACAACAAATACATATACGAATTAAAATTTTCAGATGCAATAAAACTAGAAATACTTTAGAAAGAAGAAAAAAATAGAAGAAATAAGGAAATAAAGAATGAAAAAGAATAAGGAAAAAGAAAACTAGTAGACTATATAAAGATATAACTTGTAAAGAAAGCTAAGGAAGAAAGTGACATCCAAATTTCTTTTCAGTGGTTATAAATACAAATCATAAAAATCTCTCTCTCTGCCTCCTATACATCACACACAGTGTGTCCCTGTTGTTTCTGCTGGATCTCTTGGTGGCTTTTGATAGGAGCTCTGAGTCCCAGTTCTGGGAAAAGAGTAGGATACAAATAATAATAATAATAATAATAATAATAATAATAATAATGGAGCCCAACACACAAAGGGAAGCCAAATTAAAGGTGGCGTGGCTGGGGAAGGGAAGGGAAGGGAAGGGGGGTGTCAGGTAGGGAGATCCCAACTTGGGGACATGAAAACGGAGCTGCTTCGCTTGGATTCTCTCCAGGGTCCATCAAGTCAGGCTTAGTTGTCTCTATCCCCCCCTCCAAGAAGAGAGAGATCTCCATGAGCCACCCTTTCTCATCCCTCACACAACATCCAAACGTGTCCTCCGTGTCAGTGCCCCCATCCCTCACGCAACATCCGAATGTGTCCTCCGCGTCAGTCCCCCATCTCTCACAGCCACATCCAGACATGTCCTCCATGTCAGTCCCCCATCCCTCACAGCAACATCCAAATGTGTTCTCCATGTCAGTCCCCCATCCCTCACAGCCACATCCGAATGTGTCCTCCATGTCAGTCTCCCATCCCTCACAGCCACATCCGAATGTTTCCTCCGTGTCAGTGCCTACATCCCTCACAGCAACATCCAAATGTGTCATCTGTTCTTGAAGAAGTACCGGAAGCAAATGGAGCAAAATTGCAGTGCCGCATCATGGGAAATATGGCACCTCAGAGGTTGTGGAGGGTGTACCTGAACCAACACAAAGTTGCATTCCCCACTAAGACTAATTCAAATTGGATTCCAATTGACCTTGGAGAAAGCTTTTGGAATTTGCTAGTTCACCAAATTCACCTACATCAGGAGTGACCTTGGATTGACTGTCCATAGAAAGCCATCACGTGTGATAATCTATCACGTTATAACGTGAATTCTCATGGTTGGCCCCGGAATGGCTGTGGATTGGAGTTGCAAAAACCGTCATGTGATAAGGTCCAATGTGTAAGCCAATTGCCTCCAACAAGCTAGTTACTCATTTTACTGAGCTATGAAAGGATGGAAAGCTAAGTGGACCTTGGAGCCCTTTTCTAGGATCAAATTTACAACATTGTGGCTTGCAGTACCAGCATATAACCACTGCACCACCAGGGCTCCCTAACTGTACACATAAACTCAAGGGTGTGGCTTCTTTGATTGAGTAAAATGTTCTTTCTCTTTTCCTACAGCCTTTTCCTTTACCAAACATTACTGACTTTTTAAACGAGTCATGTCTCAGTTTAGTTATCTTGTCTTCTAGGAAAAGTTCAGACTTGATCTACTTTACAAGCCATTCATTTGTCTTCTTAGCAGTCCAGTATCTGTAGAACTCTCCTGCAGTACCACATTTGAAAAGAGTTGATTTTCTATCAGCTTTCTTTACTGTCCAAGTTTCACAACCATATGCAGAAACGAAGAAATACAATGGCATGGACAATCCTGACTTTGATATTCAATTATATAGCTTCACACACCGGAATCCTACCTAGTTCCGCTTCCCTTTCAAGTTCTAGTCTTCCGATTTGTTGATTACAATTCCCATTCTGATTTATATTTATATTCTGATGCTATTTTTCCATATGCTGTCCTGATGCAGGCTTGTTCTGAGCCAAGGTTAAGCATCAGGACAATCAAGTGCAGTGGCACAGCTTTCTGGACCTTTCTTCTGGGGGAGGGGAGGGGATGTTGTTTCATTTATTAGATAAAGTCGTATCAAACCTAGCATATTTGATATGAGTGCAGATTGCTGACCAACTCATTAATAATGAGACCAGGCACAGAGATCTGGGTTATAAAATGGGCAACTTTATTTAACTCAACTTATTTAAACTTATTTCTTCGAAAACTGCAAAAAACTAGGGGGGGAGAACCTTGTGTAGGAACAGCTGGCGGATGGTCTGCTCCAAGGCCAATTCCCCAGCTTCTAAAGGGCAAAAACACCTGAGCCCCAAGGGCAATCCATAATTGGGTTGCTCCCCGGCCGGTATCCGGAAGGCCAACCAAAGACTCCCCCACTTAACTCGCAAGACTTAAGTGAGGGTTTAAATCTCAAGCCAGCCCCAAGGCAAGTCTCTTTCCCTTCGCGTTTACTCGCAAGACCTAAACGTGAGTTCTAGACCTACCTTCACCCTTTAGGAGGGTGCCGAGGTGTTCACCGAAACGTCTATCTCCCCCTGCCTATGCATGGAACCTATTTATGACCACACCCATGCCAATTGTCAAAGTACTCAACCAACAGTGTGGGGTAGGCGAAAAACCCTTGGAAAGGGGAGAAAATTCCTACCCGGCCCCGAAGCGACCAGAATTAATTTTCACACTGATGTCGAGGCAGGAGGGTGGGCCAGCGTTTGAAGCCAAGTGAGAGGAGGTTGGTCAGGGAAGCCTCAAGCAGGCTAAATCCCGCCCCCTCCTCTCCCAACAGCCAGCAAAGCATGCTGTTTTCCTTTAAAATGCTGGTCTCTCTAATGAGAGGCCAGCAAAATCTCCTCCCTAGCCCTAAAGGTCGGGGAGAAGCATTATGTTTAACACATCCCTCCTGTCTACAACACAATTATTTTTAGGAATAATTATGAAATCAAACAATTAATAGTAATGGCAAGAAAAGAAATGCAGAACATCAGGAAAAAAAGAGTAAAAAGTGGTGAGAAACTGTTGAACTAACCTGGTTACCCCCCCCCCCCCCATTTTTTAAAGCAAAAGTAGAATCATAGAGTTGGAAGAGACCACAAGGGCCATCCAGTCCAACCCCCTGCCATGCAGGAACTCTCAGTCAAAGCATCCCCAACAGATTGCCATCCAGCCTCTGTTTAAAGACCTCCAAGACCTCAAAGGAGGGAGACTCCACCACTCTCCGAGGAAGGGTATTCCACTGTCGAACAGCCCTTACTGTCAGGAAGTTCCTCCTAATGTTGAGGTAGAATCTCTTTTCCTGCAGTTTGCATCCATTGTTCTGGGTCCTGTTCTCTGGAGCAGCAGAAAACAAGCTTGCTCCCTCCTCATAGAATCATAGAGTTGGAAGAGACCACAAGGGTCATCCAGTCCAACCCCCTGCCATGCAGGAACTCTAAATCAAAGCATCCCCAACAGATGGCCATCCAGCCTCTGTTTAAAGAACTCTAAGGAAGGAAACTCCACTACACTCCGAGGGAGTGTGTTCCACTGTTGAACAGCCCTTACTGTCAGGACGTTCCTCCTAATATTGAGGTGGAATCTCTTCTTGTAGCTTGCATCCATTGCTTCGGGTCCTAGTCTCTGGAGCAGCAAAAAAACAAGTTAGCTCCTTCCTCAATATGACATCCCTTCAAGTATTTAAACAGGGCTATCATATCACTTCTTAACCTTCTCTTCTCCAGACCAAACATCCCCAGCTCCCTAACACGTTCCTCATAGGGCATGGTTTCCAGTCTCTTCACCATTTTAATCACCCTCTTTTGGACACGCTCCAGTTTCTCAACATCCTTTTTAAATTGTGGTGTCCAGAATTTGACACAGTATTTCAGGTGGGGCCTGACCAAAGCAGAATAGAGTGGCACTATTACTTCTCTTGATCTAGACACTATACTTCTATTGATGTAGCCTAAAATCGCATTGGCCTTTTTAGCTGCCGCATCACACTGTTGACTCATGTTCAACTTATGGTCTACTTGTACTCCTAGATCCCTTTCACATCTAGTCTAGGTCAGCCAGGTGTCTCCCATCCTATATCTATGCATTTCGTTTTTCCGCCCCAAGTGCAGTACCTTACATTTCTCCGTGTTGAATTTCATTTTGTTAGCTTTGGCCCAGCTTTCTAGTCTATTCAGGTCATTTTGAATTTTGATCCTGTTCTCTATAGCAAAATCTCTCTCACACACACTTTCTCTCTCACACACGCACCAGTTTACAAGGTCTGTCACTACTAAGAAGCACTTCCAGTTTTTTGCACACACAAACTCTGACTGTTTCTCCAATCTCTAAAAGTGTGTGTATGTGATAAAGCATTCTTGTCTTCTGGGGGCTATGAGGATTGGATGTGGGTAAGGAGATATAGTTTACTTCCTAGCCAGCCCACCCCTGTCCCCTCCTAGCAGATGAAACCTCTACCCACCACTTGGCCAGAGAGCACCCTCCCCCAATGTACAATAGATGTGCACAAGGTGCTCCTCTCAAAACCATGCAGTTGGTTGGTTTTTTTCCCCCCGGGGCAGGAAAAGGAGTATTCCCTTCACATGCAGGATGGGGAATTAATGATAATACTGAGCAATCTCCTGTGCAGCACTATGGCCAACATCTGCCAGACGTTGATAAGAGAATTATGCTGGAGCATCTACGAATGCTTAGAAAAGTGTCTCTAGCACAACTCTGTAGTCAGCATCTGAAAGAGTTGTGCAGTAGGACCTATAGATTCCTAGACAGAACATATTAATCAAAACCACAAAATAAAAACCACAGATCATCAAATCTGCAATAGTCTAAGCCGCAAATATGGAAGGTCAACCATATTTTTCTTTTATACACGGGGTTCTGAGAACAGTACCTACTGGAAAGCTAAAGTTCAGATACATGGTGTCTGCAATGGTAGGAATTTATCAAGGTGGTGATATTTGGTGGGGATAGAAGGTGAATAAAATGGCACAAAGAAACCACAAAGGCATCTAGGAGGTCTCCACAGTAGGTAGCCACAGTAATGGGACAGGAGGATGTCTACATATTTTTGGCAGAGATTGGCATATCTGGAACCCTTGAGGTTCACCTGTCATGGGTTATTGTTTCCATGTAGAATTCCTGATGAAACTGACTAGGATTTCTGGGAGCTGAAGTCTAAAACATCTGGAGTACAGTTGGCCCTCCTTATAGGTGGGCTTGCCTTCCATGGCTTTGAGCTTATGCAGAAGGTAAGCCCCAGCAGATATAATGGGGCGCGTACTCACGCCATTATTTTCTGTGCGGCTTGAGCGTACACTCTTTTTTCCATACGCAGTGTGTGTGTGTGTGTGTGTGTGTGTCCAGAACGGACAGTGGATTATACTAAAGTTTGGGAAACACTGAATGCCAGCTGCTACACAGATGCATCAACTAACCTGGTTTCCTGAGTTGCAATCCAAAACTTGAACCACTACACTGCTCTGGCTCTCTTACTAATACATGGTATATGTGCAAGGAATCCTTTCCATTCATGCACACTTTATATGCTGCAGGACACACCTTTGGTGCAGCTACAGATGTGTATGAAAATGCCTTTTCACACTGACAAGTGTGCTGACACCATAGAGGTGCTCAGTGCTTCATCAGAGAAAAGCAGATTAGGTAATCTTGGTTTTTGAAAGTAACACATTTGAAGGAATTTCAAGTGAAGAGTTTTTACAATTTTCTACAGAATTCATGGCCTGGTTAACAGTGGTGGGATACAGACCGCCTCCATTTCCGCCAGCGGGAAGCCTCAGCCCCCAAACGGCGAGGCTTCCCAGCATTGGAAAAAGAACCTGCAAAAAGCAGGTTCTTTTTGCATTGTGCTTGTGACGCCCGAGTGCGCAAATGGCGCACTCATGACATCACAAGTGCAACGTGATGTGCGGACGCTATGCGTCCATCTCATCAAAATGGTGGCACCCGTGTGTACAGGGCGCCGCCATTTTGACGCCCCCCTCACGTACTATGGGTGAGGCCAGTATGGATGGTGCGTCCTCGGCCAACCCCTAGCATGTGATGGGGGCGCCGCAAAGGCACGTCTAAATTGGGCCAGTGCTGACAATTATAATAGAGTAATTTTTACTTTATTCTGTGTACTTTCTGCCCACTGTTATTTAGTTTGCACAACTGTTTTGTATGTGGGAAACAGTGCACTTGAAACTGATTTGCTTTCTTAGAAGCTTCACAACATACTAATTGTGGTGATATTGCTGTCATTACCTATAAAAATGTTTTTCCACAGTGGCTGATGTCCACCACCCCCCCACCACCCCCACACACCTTCTTGATGGAGGCAGAGTCTGCGTATGGAGTTTACCACATGGGAGACTAAGTGCCCAAATCCCATACAGAAACTGGATTTAAATTCTGGGAATATCCCACAAAAGTGGGATCATTTTCAGACACATCGGGGCCATTGAGCATTAATCTGACATTAACCCGCAGAGAAAGTGGACAAAATCGGCTGTTTTTGACTTTTGGGAAAATCCTGAAAATAAAAAGCGATCGATTTTGTCCACTTTCTGTGCAGGTTAATTTTGGATTAATGCTCAATGCATCTGAAAATGATCTCTCTTTTGCAGGATTTGTGGATTGTGTACAGGATTTGGCCAATTCCCTCCCATGATTCCTCCCAATTTTTGCCCTCTCCTGCCTCTATGCAGGGGGTGATGAAGGTGGCGGTTTGGGGAGGAAGGCTGCCTCTCCTCCTTGGTTGTGAGGAGACACAGAGAGACATCATTCTCTGCATGTCCCTCCCTGGGCTAGGTTCTCTCTCTTGTTCCCTTCCCTTCCCTCCTTCTTTCTCTCTCTCTCTTTCCTATCAGTTGCTGTGTCTTCTTGTGAAGCCTGAAAGAGGACTCCTTCCTTCCCTATCCCTCTCCTTTAACTTGTAAAGGGGCACCTCCCTTGGCTGAAAGCAACTTTTGCAGCCCAAAGAAGAACCAGATTTAGAATGGAGGCTGGGAGGGAAGTGCAGGAAGAGAAGCTGGGTCCCGCGAGGGCATGGCAGCAGCCCCATAGAGCAGCCTTACTTCCCCTCTGCCACTGTGTAATTCTTCTTCTCCCCCCTCTCTGTCACCTGTTAGTATTTATGTGTTCCCCTATATGTATAAAGTTATACATGTGTAAGCTTTGAGATTATTATGTATAAATGATATGCCATAAATTTTGTGTTTATTTTCAATATATGCATTTTCTGTAACAGTGAAAGTTGGCTGGCATTCTGTATGGTCAACAATATTGTCCCATGTGTCGTTTGGTCACTAAATCTTTTCTCTTGCTCAGACCCCCATCCCTAAAGCGGGGACTAATTAGGGATGTCCCTTATTATAAGGTACACCTCTTAATGAGGACCAGAAATCCTATTCCTTATAGGACTGGTAGGTGTCCCTTAAAAAGGTTGTGACCTATTTGAGGGTAGGAAAACTTCTGCTTTTATATAGACTGGAAAAAAGATCCAAAAATGTTATACTGTATATACTCATGTATAAGTCTAGAAATTTTAGTCAAAAAATTGCAACCCAAAAACAGAGTCGACTTATCCATGGGTCAGTATGTACTGTAATTTAAATCTTATATTAAAAAAGAACCATCCTCTGTGAAAGGCAAGAATATAATTTGTCCTGGAGGCATTAACCCCCCTCTCCCCTCCCATCTATCTCACCTTTAGTGTGAGCAAAAACAGTTATGCCTTTTTGTGTAAGTTTTTTGGCATCATTTTTCTTTTCCTTTAAATTCTTTATTTCATGCCCCTAAATTTTACCCTCGACTTATTCATGGGTTGTATCAAAATCCCTAATTTTAGCCCCAAAACCAGCCCTTGACTTATACATGGTCAACTTATAGTTAAGTATATATGGTATATATGGTATATTTGGATTTGGGCTCTTCATAAAGACAGAAGTGTGTGCAAAAGCAATTTATTGTTAATGTATATTTCTATTTGTATTTAAAATGTTCAGATGTGACAATGGTTTGCTAAAGTAAAAAATGGTTCCTGTTGATGGCCAGGAAGACTAGGCTTGAAAACAAGATGTTCAAGGAGAAATGGCCGAAACAAAATGTAAACATGATATGTTTGTTGTTCGTACTGTGATTGGTTCCCTATGTGGGAAGAGGCTGGTAAATTTTTGGGAATTTTTTTCCTGGAAAGAACAAAGGATTGTTCAAGAAACTGTTGTTGAGCATGGACTCTGGAAGAGAAGGATGTGATATACAGTACTTATAGTTGTTAGTTTTGTAAATAGTAACTAAGACAAATAAACCCTCATTGAGTGAAGTCTGCTAAAGTCTGTTTCATTAATTAAGCAGCTATTTCACTAGGCATTGTTCCAGAAAGCTTTTCCTGTGCTGGAGTTTGCTTTGATCCTGAGTTCCAGAGGAGACTGCATCTGATCCAGTTGGTACCAGCTCGGGGCTTCGAGGGAAGAGATATCACCCATCACAAAGATTTTTCTAACATTTATGATTGTGGACAATATGTTAATTTTATAGAGAAATACGTAGCTAAGTTAATTGATATCAATACTTTCATTTAGTATTTAGGTAGAACACAAACATGTTTATATTTACCCCCTGATTGTCAATCCTGAATATCATGAATTCTGATTGTCTTTTATTGCTATTTTAATAACCTGGCAATGCTAAGAATAATAGGTATGATGAAGCTTACAGGATTGTTCTAAGAACGACACAATAATGCATATAGACCACTGTGTTGTTAATACTTTGTGGCAAACCCCATACAAACCAGTTTAGCAGCAAATTGTTTACCTTAGCAGCTGTGCGGCAGACCTCTGAAGCGATGTCCCCTCCAGTATTTCCAGCACCAATTACAAGGACATTTTTCCCTTCAAACTCTTTTTGATCTCTGTATTCCCAACTATGTAAATAGCGACCTTTGAAGTTCTCAATTCCTGAAGGAAAAAAGGCTGTCTTATATACACTTGTTCAATAAAATATTTCTTACTAGACAAGTACAAGAATGAGGGATGTGAAGCACTTCCAACAGCCAAATCCAGCATCATGGGAGTTGCAGTTCAGTAATATCTGGTGGGCTGAATGTTCCTACCTCTGGCTTAATATTACCCATAGCTAGTACTGTGCCAATGGAGTATCTCAGTTGGAGTCTTATGTTATTATGACAAAAGACCTAAGAGAAAAACACCAGGATGGCCCATTCTGCTGAAATGGGAGTATAAAATATATGTAATTTTCATCCTTAAAATACAAGATTTATTCCCAATGTTTTGAGTAGATGTATGATTGCATTGTTAATGAAAATGGAACACTTACATGTGTGTGCGAGGAGAAAAAACACATCTCTCTCAAAATAAATTAAACATTAAAATATATCTCCCAAAAAATCAAATCAGGAATGTTTCTTTGCAATATTGGTCATATTTTAGGGAAATTATAAGTGGAAGGGAATCCGTAGAGAAAGAAAGTTTGAGAGAGCACCTAGTGCACATTTTTGGGAGTACTGCAATTCAAAGGAACCTCAAGGACAGCCCCTTGTGCGGGCTTTACCTACACAAACTGTATAAACCAGACATAGAAGTTTATCGCATGGGGGTTAAACCGCTCCCCAGCGCGTTTTTAAGGGGGGCGAGCGGGGGCGCGCACGGAACGCGATGGGCTACGGATGGGGCCTAAAACGCGACTTTATCGCACGGGGGGCCGCCGCCGCCGCCGCCGTGCGTTCCCATCGCGTCCCAATTCGGTTCCAGAGGGCGCCATTTCTGGGAACTGTTTCAAAGTGTCCCCAGAAATGGCGCCCTCTGGAACTGAATTGGGACGCGATGGGAACGCGCGGCGGTGGCGCCGGCATCCCCCCGTGCGATAAAGTCGCCTTTTGGGCCCCATCCAGTGCCCATTGCGTTCCGTGCGCGCCCCCGCTCGCCCCCGTTAGAACGCGCTGGGGAGCGGTTTAACCCCCATGCGATAAACTCTAATGAGAGGTGAGGAAGAAGAGGAAGTCCACAGCAGAGACAGCCATTTCCTCACAACCAAGGGTGGGATTTCCATCCTCATTCCTCTTAACTGGCAAGGCTGTCTCCTTCCCCTGCTTTTTACAAGCTGGGTTTACTTCAAGAAACAATTGGACACACAAAGAACAGATTGTTCTGTTCCAAAGACACTGCAGCAGTGTGTTATTTCCTGAGCAAGCTGAGAAGGGCAAAACTCTGCACTCTCTTCTCTGCCCCTCCCCCCTGCTGAGATAATTGAATGTACACTACTTTTGCACTTTGAACTCAGTTTGCAGCTACTGAAGGGGGAAGGGGGAAAGAGGAAGGAGGAGAGAGAAACTATGGCTGTCCATACCAAACTGGGACCGTTGCAATTATGCTTGTGATTTTTTCAGAAGTAGCTCTGTAGCCAGCATGTTGTAGTGGTTTGAGTGCTGGACTAGAACTCTGGAGACCAGGGTTCAGATCCACACTCAGCTATGAAAACTCACTGGATGATCTTAGACAAGTCACACTCCCTCAGCCTCAGAGGAAGCCAAAGTCCTTCTGAACAAATCTGGCCAAGAAAACCCTGTGGCAGCCTTGGGGTTGCCATAAATTGGAAACTACTTGAAGGTGCACAACAACAAGCTGGCTATTGCCTAATGGAAGAAGTATATGATGGAATAGATCTTTGAACTGAACCCAAAGAACTCTTGCACAAGCAAATCTACCCAAGCTGTAAATGGGAGTGTCCATGGTGACAGTATGGTCAGGGTGCCAGTGGTAGTTGGAGCCAGTTCAAGACTCTTGCCTTGCCACTAATTAATTCTAAGTAGCAAATGTGCTGATCATAGTTATTTTTGAAAGCAGGGGAGATTTTCTCAGTTATAGCTATCTGTCTCTACTGTCCTTAACAACGTTTACTATGTTGTTAAACATAATAAACACAGTGCTATAAAATATTGTGTCAGTACTTCACTTTGCATCTTGTTGGGGTAAGCTCTAGTAGTATAGTCAGCCCTTCTTATACACGGATTTCTTATACACGGATTCAAGCATCCACGGATTGAAAATGTTCCAAAAAAGTATAATTTTCAAATATCAAACCTTGATTTTCTGTTTTTTATAAGGGATACCATTTTGCTATGTCATTATATTTAATGGGACTTAAGCATCCACAGATTTTGTTATCCACGCGAGATCTTGGAACCAAACCCCAGCGTATAACAAGGGTCCACTGTAATCAGATACAACAAAATATACATTTTTTTTCTATCAGTAATTTAAGGGCCAAGCTACATGTAGTATTTGTTGCACAGATAGCTCTAGGATGTATAGTATTTAAAATATGAGGGATTCAGCTGGCTAGTATGATGAGGACACCGGGTTAGTCTCTTATTTCCCTATATGGTCATGAATACTCACACCCACATAAGGCTTTGTATTGACATTTGGTCACATGAATTAAACAGAAGCTGGTCATTGGGAGTACTTTGGTTGTTATTCTTGTGTTGCAGGGGGGGGGGGTTGACTGGATAGCTCTTGTGATCTCTTCCAGCTTTGATTCTATAAGTCATGTTTGATCCTAAGATGGGCTTGCCAAATCCTGGGAACTGGTGGGACTATCCTGCTTTCTGGAAGGCTGTCACGGTCCCGTCCTGCTCTCCCTCAGTTCCCGGGACAGCCAAGGCCTTCTCCAGAGGTGGAGGAGCATCCTCCGCCTCTGAGAAGGCCTTGCCACCGAGCTGGGCTCAGCGCTTTGGCCTGGGCCTTCCCGCGGCTGGAGGAGGCCCAGGCCGAAGCGCGGAGCGTTGCGCGGCCTCCGCCAGCCCTGGGAAGTCTTTGGAGGCAGCGGCATGCTCGGCTGGAGGAGGCCCAGGCCAAAGCCCCGAGCATTGCACTGCCTCCTGGGCCTCCCCAGGGCTGGCAGAGGCCCAGGAGGCAGTGCAACGCTCAGTGCTTTGGCCTGGGCCTCCCTGCATTTTATTTATTTATTTATTTTGTCCCGGTTTGGTGGGAACCAATTATGGCAATCCTATCCTAAGATAAACATTATACAGTAACTTCTACTGAACTCTGACTACCTATGTGCTTGACTTACCAGGGAGACTTACCCGGAAATGAATCTAGTGGTAGATTTGGCTCTGCATAACGGCCACTGCAAATCATAACAGCGTCGAAGATGTCTGATGCCTGCTGCCCACCAGTCTCTGTATGAACTACCCACTGTCCAGTAGATGTGAAATCTGGGTGTTTCCTGATGCTATATACTGTAGTCTTGTAAAAATCCCCAGAAAAGAATAAATAATCCTCAAATCATTATAAGTTACATTTTCTGATGTCATCTTTTGACAACTTGCTGTATTTTGGGAGCTTTGGTAGGCATGTTTGAACCTTAGACAATAAGCACATGGAGAATGTAAAAACAAAACAAAACCAAACAACCCCCTCACAAGTCTAAACAAGTAACAAAAACAAAATCAGAGCACTCAAAATCAAGAGAAATCCATTGCTTACAAACTTTGCTGTCCCTTCAGCTTTACCTAGCCTGGAGGTTTTTCACATCACACAAATAAAAGAGGAATCATAGCACTATAACTGGCACAGTAACATCCTATGGAATCCAAATATTTGTAATTTAGGAAGTTTTATTTTGCAACCAAAAAATTAGTGCCTCATTAAACTCCAGGTCCCAGGATTCCATAGCATATTGACATAGTAGTTAAAGTGGAAACACTGTGTTATAATTCTATAGTGTGAAATGGTTCATGGTTTAACCTCCAGGTTTTGATGGACTCTGCAAAGGACCTCCAGCAGGCTGGCCCCTTTCCTTGCTTGACTGTGAATGAGAGAGTGAAAGCAACAAGGATTTATAGCAGAGTGATACAATCACTGCCACCACCTTACACACGCATACAAAATGTATAGAGGCCGAGGAGATATTTCAGGAAAATAAGACAGGAGGACCCAGAAGTGAATGAAAAGTTCAGCTGTTTTTATTTAAAAGCCTGCTTTTGCTTCAGAGGAGCAAATCTCCCTGGTCTGAAGCAAAAAACCGCAGAGCAGTCTGTACCAGGAGCAAAAAAAGAACAACTTTGTTGATCAGATTCTGCCCTGTTCCCTGCTCTCTTTCCTCACTATGGTGCTAGATGGTTGTGGCTACTTCTATCACACAGGTCTGCTGCTGACATACAAGCCATTTACTTCTTGTGCTCTCAAAGATAATTTCCATGTTATTTCATAAAATGGGAAGAAAATATGCATCAGCACAGCACCATTTTAACAGTCCCCAAGATATAATTTGTTTCAGGTTTTATTTGTTCCCCCCGCCCCCCAAAAACCCACACATACTCAGTGCTGCCACAACATGTGGAAGTTTTTCTTCCCTAAACCTAGTTCTGGAAACTTTCAGGAAAATATCCCAAATGCTACAACTGGGTTCAAAAACACTTGCACACACAATCCAAAAGAATTAGCTTTATTGTGTATGTTAGAAATGTGCGGTTCTTTTTAGCTTTCCAGCCCACAACATTCATGTAAACACAGAATGAGTAAAGGACAAAACACTCTTATGTTGTTATCTGTAAAAGTGAGCTGTAGTCACTAAAAGCCCAATTTGTTTTACTGTTGTGATATCTCATTTTCCGAAGTCCAATAATAGTGTTTTGAGATGAACCTTTAGAACTCAGGTGTTGAGGAGAGAGAAGAAAGTGAATTTGTGTTTTTAGGGTGAACTTGATTATTTGCTTGTCCTGTTTGGAGGCTTGTGTGGGTTTTTTGTTTGTTTTTGACAATGTGCTCTCCTTGAGCACATGATCTAAGGCAGTGATGGCAAACCTTTTAGAGACCAAGTGCCCAACCTCAGTGGCATTCCTACACTGGCTGTCACTGGATGCTGGGGGAATTCCAGGGAGTGGGAATTCTGGGGGTTGGGCAGGACATCCAGGAAGGGAAAACAAGCAAGGAAAAAATGGAGGATCTGACCAAATAAAAGCTCAAAACAAAAATAAAACAAAAAAGCTATTCATAAAAATATTAAATCAATCCTTCTCTGCCCTACTCAGAATGGAGGACCTTTTGGAATCTCTCCTGGACAGGAGGTTGAAATGGAGGACAGATCCTGAAAAGGAGGACCAAGTCTGGTCACCCTGAGCTAAGAACATCCATATAGATATAAATCCATGCATCCCAGCCATGCTGAAAATGGGACCACCCGATTTATCGGGCTGGTCCAGGTGCTGTGTGTGTGTGGGGGGGGAGCCCAGCCGGCTCTCCCTGGTGGTCCAGCGGTTGTGCGGCTGGAACGGCTGGGCAAGGCTGCGGGGCCCCGTTGGGTTGCAGCCCCACCACGGCACTTGGAGTCCACGTGGCGTGTGGACTTCAACTTCCAGGAGGCCTGGGAGCGGAGGCGCCATGCTACTTTCCCAGACTACTTCCAAGCCAGGAAAGTCCAATTCCCAGGCTCTTCGGTGAGGGTGGAAGTGGACCCGATTGGCAGGTGGTGCGGGGGCTACCACCTGCCGATTGTCTAGGAGGCTGGGATGGGCAGGTCCTCCCTGGCTTCCTGGCTGTTCGTTGGTTGGCGGGCCTACATAGGCCCGCACTGTGCCGGCTTCCAGCGCCATTTTTGCACCGGCTCCACAATTGGCTTATGCTTTGTAAACCACTTAGGGAGTGCTTAGAAAAGAAACACTGGCTTAACTGACTGGAAAGCAAGCAGTTCCAGTTCGGGCCCCAGGATTTGCCTTTCAGCCTGCCCTAAGTGGGAGACAGCACATCGATCACTAGGTTCCAGCTCATGCTGGTGCTGCGAATGGCCCTAAGCAAAGCAGCTCTCCCCACAAAAGATTTTGGAAGCCATTCATTTCGCATCTGGGCTGCGACAGCTGCAGCTCAATGTGAGATCACAGTAGATGCCATTAAGCAATTGGGCAGATGGAAATCCAGGGCTTTCACGGGATACATCTGACCCCAAAAGGACCTTTGCTGGGACCCCAGGGGTGGGGGTCTTAGAGGCATTCATATTTGATGGCTTTCGGCAGTTGAGGGTTGGCGGAAGTTGGGCCTTGTGGGGCCTCGCCTTTTGTGGCGGTAGCATATGCCCTGGATCTGGTGGGCGTGGTTTCCAGTGCTGCGGAGCTCTGGATCGGGAGTCCCATCAGGACCCGGTGGTGCTGAGGGTTGCGATGTCACCGGTGGGAGGGAGGCGACATCGATTCAGCATTCCCCGGTGACATAGGGTGAAGATATGCATTTGCGCATAACCAGCTACTTAAGTGGTGGTCGTACTTTAAGCCAGTTGCTCCTCTGTTATCCTGAAGCCTGGCCGTGACCAGGCAATTTGGTTTATCAACCAACACAGGTTGGTGGACATCAGATCCAGACCTCATGCTTTCAGGTCAACCCTCTTTCCACTTGTTTCCTGTATTCAATAAAGTTGTGGCCTTTTTCTTGCCAATTGGTTGTCCTTTGTATTATTTCCACCCTCTCCCCTTCCCTAGCAATGGGGGACTTTTTGAAATCCCTCCTGGACAGTTCCTGGTTTTTTTTGAGCAGCAGCAGCAGCAGATAAGCTTCACACCCAGAGCTCAGGGTGTTTTTGTTTCTGAGACAGGAGAAGGACAGGAACTGTGTTAGGCAGTTGGCTGCTTGAGGACACAATGTAAATGTTAAAAGGGTTTTTTCTCTTAATTTCTGCATAATGGGCAAATGAAAGTAATAATTTAAACATAGACTCAGTCAAGGATTTGTGGCTAGTAAAGTACAATTTTAAGTCTGTGTCTTGCTCAGCTCTATAAAGATATTGTAAGCCAAAAAGCCATTTTATCATTCATCAGAAAGATAATAAAGTGAGAACCATCATGGTTTAATTATTTGAGTGTTGGACTCAATTCTGGAGACCAGGGTTCATTTCCCAGCTCAGCCATGAAACCCACTGGGTGGCCTTGGACAAGTCACACAGTCTCAGCCTCAAATTATGGGAATGACAAAAATCCCCTCTGAACAAATCTTGAAAACTTGAAGACACAACAACAATATGTAACATAGATGTAAATAAACCTGATGAACTGAACTGATGTTTCTGACTGTTGTTAGCTTTTATATTGTCATTTCCTCCATTTTTCTTGAACGTTCCTATTTTAAGCATGGCTAAAAAACATGAATTTACATTTAATAAATATAAATAAAAATTTTATTTACATCTCACCCCTCTGTCTGAGACAACTGGGGCGGCTTACAAGTTAAAACAGTACTGTCCCAAATCCCAATATTCCCCCACCCCTAAAATAACAATTAAACAATTCACAGTTTAAAACATACCTTAAAATTTAGGAGCTTATCCCAAGAACAAATAAGCTGGTTTTACCTCTTCCGGCTTGAATTCAGGATCTGGGATGACCCCGGACATTATCATACCTAAATCATCACCTATCTAGCTAGGATACCACCACCTAGATGCATCCTGGGTCAAAGTGCCATTCAGCCAGAACTTTTTTTTAGTCTGGGAGCTTCTGACTTCAAAAATTGGCTGGCTGAGCAAGGCTTCAACCCAGGATGCATCCGGGCAACAGCATTCCAGTTGGATAGGTGGCAATTTAAGTATGATAACATCCAGGGGCATCCTGGATCCTGAATTAAAGACGGAAGAGGTAAGCCTGTTCATTTGTTCATGGGATAAGCTCCTTATATGGATGTTTTTAGCTTTTATTTTGTCATGTCCTGAGCTTTTCTTGAACGCTCTCCATTTTAACTATGGATAAGAAGCATGGATTAATATTTATAGAAGTGTTTTCTAGTGCTTATTTTGTAATGTCCTCCATTTGAACATGGCTAAGAAACGTGAATTGACATTTCTAGTAGTGTTTTTAGCTTTTATTTGGTCAGGTTCTCCATTTTCCTTGAATATCCTGCCTTTTTAGCATGACTAAGGCCCCAAACACCCTGCAGAAATAATCCAGTCTGAGAAAGTTTTAACTGCCCTGGCTCAATGCTAGGGAATTCTGGGAAATGTCAGAGCTCTCTGGCTAAATATTTCACCAACCTACAAATCCCAAGATTTCATAGCATTCAGTCATGGTAGTTAAAGAGGCACCAAACTGGATTATTTCTGCAGTGCTGATACAGACCTAACACCAGTGGTCGAATATCACTATTTTGTGGATTTTGGATGTTACTGTACTTTGCTATATGCCAACAAGAGCCAGCATGGTGTAGTGGTTTGAAACAGAAACCTACTGGATAACCTTGGGCAAATCACATCCTCTCATGCTCAGAGGACAGAAATGGCAAACCCCCTTTGATGAAACTTGCCAAGAAAACCCCATGATAGGGTTGCCAGAAACGAAGGCACACAACACCCCCACACACCCCCAGGTCACACTCTCTCAGTCTCAGATGGCAATAGCAAACCACCACCACCCTGACGAAGGTTACCAAGGAAACCCAGTGATAGGGTTGCCTTAGGGTCACCAGAAAGGACTTGAAGGCACACAACCCTTCCTGCCAAATCTGGGGGGAGGAGGAGAAGAAGGTAATAGCATCATACCTAAACTAGCTCTTTATACAGTGCGCCTGCGTTATAGGCAGGCATGACTTACATGGCTTTCAGCATACACTGAAAGCTGCACCGGGAGAAGACTTGGCACCCCCCCTGGAAGGGGTAATGGTGTGCGCACTGCACTGCAGCGCAGGCACAATTATTTTGAATGGGGCTTGAGCATATGTGGAATTCCCCTTATACGGGGGGATCCACTGTAGTTGCTGCCTCCGGACTTAGAATCATAGAATTATAGAGCTGGAAGAGACCACAAGGGCCATCTAGTTCAGCTCCCGCCATGCAGGAACACATAAAGCACCATCAACAGATGCCCATCCAGCCTCTGTTTAAAGATGTTCAAAGAAGGAGACTTCACCACACTTCCACTGTCAAATAATAAATAATAAAACTTTAATTTATATCCCACTTTTTGTTACCACAATCGAAGTAGCGTACAACCTTTAAAAAATACAATATATACAATTCCCCCCTTAAAAAGGATTAAACAATTCTATCCATTAAAATTACAGATGATAAAATCTAAAAACAATAATACAATAATAAAATAACGGTGGGCAGAATCTTCGCTTATATAGGTCTGTGGGGGGAGTGTTACGTGGCCGGGTTCTATTCTGGGAAGGCCTTCCGGAAGAGATCCATCTTGACAGCTTTCTTGAATCTCTCTAGGTTGGTAATTTGACGGTTGGTGAAATATTTAGCCAGGGAGCTCTGGTGTCACAATAAATTACAATTCCCAGAATTTTGCCCCAACATTAGCGTCCAGGTGGGCTCTTATCTGAGAGATTTTACCTGCAAAGTAGTTGTTAAATGCATCACAGCAGACTGTTGTCGGGTTAAGTATAGGGTTCTGGGTAGATGGCAGCACCATCAGTTCCCTCACCACCCTAAACAGTTCTGCTGGACGAGACTTTGCAGATGCAATGCAAGCAGACGAGAAGGATCTCCTCGTTGCTTTTATTGCCTCTCTATAAGAATAAAGAAATTTCTTATGACAAGTTCTGTCAGATAAGAGTCCAGTTGAGCGCCATTTGCGCTCTAGTCGTTGTCCAACCCGCTTCACATTCTTCAGCTCTCTGGTGTACCAGGGCTTTTGATTCAAAGCAGGTGGGAAAGGACACTTGGGAGTGATTGTGTCAATAGCCCTGGCAAGATTGGTGTTGCATGTGTTCACCAGAGCTTCGACAGAACCACCAGCATTATCAACCAACAAACCCTCTAGGGCTTTCTGGAATCCAATTGGTTCCATTAGCCTTTGAAGGCGGACTATTCTAATAGTCCTCCACCCGCAGGGTGACAGACAGTGGCTCTTAGTTCAGCCCTGACCAGGAAATGTTCCATCCATGACAGTGCAGAGGTATTAACTACCTCTGCCCACGGATATTCCTGTTCCATACTGAATACCGCATCGAGAGTATGACCTGCAGAATGTGTTGGCCCAGTAACCAATGGTTACCCATGGCTCTCATGGCTTCCATGAACTCCCGAGCCGCACTTGTTAAACTGATCTCGAGTGGGATGTTGTTACACCAGATATTTCCAAAGGGCAGTGAGACAATATCTCATCTAGTCCACTGGTGTCCGCTCTTCTGAGGGGATGAAGGAATGGCCTTTTAACACTGCCACTCTTGCCACACCCCTTGCTCCCAGCTGTTCACCGCTGCAGCCCTCAGCGTCCCAATGGTGAAGGGATAGCTCTAGGCTTGGGCTTCTGGTTTGGCTGAGTTCGCTGGCTGGCTGGCTGGTCTTCCTGAGGGCTGGGGGAATGGCTTTTAAAGCTTACCACTCATGGCCATGCCCTCCCACTGCTGCCTTGTCTCTGCTGCCTTCTTTGGTCCCAGGTGGAGTTGGGAAGAGAAAGGGCTGTTTCTGGCTTGGCTCAGCTTTCTGCCTGGCTGGCTGGTCTTCCTGAGGGTTGGGGGAGTGGCTCAAACAGCTCTTACTGTCAGGAAGTTCTTCCTAATGTTGAGGTAGAATCTCTTTTACTTATAGTCTGCATCCTTTGTTACAGGTCCTATTCTCTGGAGCAGCAGAAAACAAGCTTGCTCCATCCTCAGTATGACATTGTGACGAACTGAGTCAAAAACCAGCCAATCAGAAGGCAGCAGTGGACCAGCCAATAGAATGTGGGTTGGGACTTTTAAAATTTCTGAGCTGATAGTTGGGAGTCAGTTGGAATTGGGACAGTTTAGAACATGAGTTAGGGTTTAGAATGTTGAGGGAACAGTCAAGTCCAAGAGAGAACTGTGTTCCAGATGTTCCTGAGGGAATAGTTAGTTAGGGAACTACTTTGTCCAGAGAGGGACCGTATTAGTTTTGGGGAGTCTAGAAAAGAGAGACTCAGTGTAGCCAGACTCTAAAAGAGGGGTTTCAGTTACATTATTTCTTGAGAGATATTATAGCCTTGGTGGCTGAGTTAGTAAAAAGAATTGCCTAAAGAGGGACAGGGAAGTCCTGAGGTGGTTTAAAGAATATCTGGGGAAAGAGAAATAACAATAACAAAGTAAAGAGTACAAATGTAACTAAGAAGTAATACGTGCCTGAACTAACAGCTGTTTACTGCCATTTAGTTCAAGTAACATCTGTTTAACCCTTTGTTTAATAAAGTTCATATTTTGTTTTATCTAAAGGCTGGTCTGCCATAATTATTATATCCACGCTACTATTATATAATACTGTGAACCTGAGTTTTAAACAGGGTGCTGACATCAATTATATTTGGTGATAGAACATAAAGAGTCGTTACATAAATTGGTGGCAGCGGTGGGATTAGAAAACCCCATAGGACTGCTGTTTAAGTATTTGAAGACATCCCTTCAAATACTTAAACAGGGCTATCATATCACCTCTTAACTTTCTTTTCTCCAGGCTAAACATACCCATACTTGCAAAGTCCAATGCAGACACAATTTTTGGACAGGTTTCTTTCATTTGGATAACCCAATCAACCAATGGGATAGGGCTAGATCCTCTGTGACCAAAATGTGCAATGGTTTCTAATCTGGTCTATCACTACTAGAAATGGGGAATGACTAGTGCTTTGGTGTACAGTGTTGTTGTAGGCCATTTCTGCAAAAGCCAAATATTCTGACCAGTCTGTTGAAAATTTATATAAAATCTTAAGTACTGTTCTAAAATTTCATTGACCCATTCCAATTGACCATCCTTTTCAGGATGATGGGCAGTACTCAGACCTTGTTCCACCCCTGATAGCTACATAAATGCTTTCCATAATTAGTGTTAGAGAATAAAGCTTGATGTAAAATGTCCAGATGTGAAGAAGTGACAAAGGTAACTATAGTTCACTTGCAGTCCTTGCAGCCTGATAACTAGGGAATTAGTTACAGCTGGGTCAGGACATGTGATGTATCTGCAAGGTCATCATGTGCTGGAAAGCACTGGGAAGTGTTGAAAAACTATTGTAAATATACATGGTCATCCTGCTTGAGGAACAAGAATTAAGGTGAGACAGCAGGAAGAGGCTGGACGGTGACCTCATGGCAAAAGTCTTTATAAACCCCAACATAATTGTACAGTGTGAGGTTTTGGATGGTTGGTCGGTGGTGGTTGTGTAGCTTTGGAGATTTCTATTCTGTACATATTGCAACTGAAAGATTAAAGTGCCTCTTGAGAGGGAAGCTTGCTTCAGAGTCTGTTTTATCAACATCGGAGGGAAGGAGGAAATTCCTGAACAGCCAGACAGCTCTGACAAGGTCGCTTGGTGATTATCCTCCCGAGTGCTTCTGATGGAGGACTGTGCACTCACATTGCAACAATGAGGATGTGAACTGAGATGATTTAGTATCTTGTGCAATGATTTCTACAACTCCCCAGCTGGGTAAGATATTTATACAACATACGTATCGTCTTCATGGTTTACCCTCTAGTAAACCATGAAGATGATACATATGTTGTATAAATATATTAGCCAGCTGGGGAGTGGTAGGAATCATTACACAAGGTACTAAATGAGCTTGTTTTGAAAACAAATCTCTCACTACTCAAATCATAGATTTTTAAAATAACTTTCAGGTAGATAAAGTCCATGCTAATTTCTGACCATGGCCATGATGGCATGGGTAAACCTTGTAAAAGTCTCCAGCATGTCTAGATGTGGTACAAACAGGACAACCCTTGATATAGTCCTCTATATCTTGCCTTAACTTAGGCCTCCAGAACTGGTGCTTGATTAAATGTGATGTCTTTACATATGACCCGCCACCATAGCATCTTGGCATTGTTTTAAAATACATTGTCTTAATGTCTCTGGAAAGTAAATTCTGTCACTTTTGTAGGGGATGCCATCCCTCATGCCAGCTATTTGTTGTGTCTTTCAGCCACTCATCCTCTCTATTACCACAGTGCTCTACAGTAACTTTAGCAATAGGAAGTACATTTTTATACTGCTCATCAGTGCACTTAAGCACTCTCTAAGCGGTTTACAATGTGTAAGCTAATTTCCCCTAACAAGTTAGGTACTCATTTTAGTGACCTACAGAAGGATGCAAGGCTGAGTTGACCCTGGAGCCCAGCAGGATCGAACTCACAACCTTGGGGCTGTGAATGGCTGCAGTAAAGGCATTTAACCACTGCACCACCAGGGCTTATTTGGAGGCTGAGCTTTAGCTTGGCTTTGAGCAGCCACTGCCAACCAAATGTGTTGGGGAGTAAACATCCAATCTATGACCTCCTTTCTTTGGCTATCATGCTGTAGCTGGACAAAGTGTCAACCAAGATCCCCCCCCCCAAAGCAGGTTAAACTTATAAAATAACGTGACCCATCTGATTTGTTTGGGGCTTAGCTTGCATGGGGTTTTTAGTGCCTCCAAATTCTTATGGTCACTCCACACCTCAAATGGAAAAGAAGCTCCATTTTGCAAGTACTGCCTGGCCACCAGAGTTAGCTAGATCATTTGCATGTCTTTTTCTCAAATGGGCTAGTTCCTTTTTGTCTCTGGAAACTTTGTAGACCGGTAGGCACAGGGCCTTAACTTAGCTTGATTATCCTGTTAGAGTTACTGCCTCTTCTGGGCTTGATTCCTCATAACTGCTGCTGTTTAGTAAACTTCATACTGAGCCACATGGCTTTCATGTCTGCAGCCATATGCACCCATCTGAGCAGGGTATCAGGGCTCCCTATGGCAGGGACCATTCTCAGATGTCAAGATCCAAGCAGTCCTGAAAATGCTGGCTCTTTGTGATTTCCAACCAGTTAGGTATATTGGACCAGTCAGGTATACAGTCTGCCAGATGTTGGAATTCCACCACATACTTTGCTACTAATTTACCTCTGTAATGCAACTGCTGGGTGTTTATACATCTTTCTTTTGCTGGAATGGATATTCAAAGCAGGCACAGAGGCTGGTCAAGAGGTACTGAAATCTTCTGATTTGGCTGCTTCAGTATTGTATTCGTCAACCAGCAACTCCTTGGCTTCTCCTTCCAGCTGCATTGACATGTAGCATACCTTGTCTAATTAAAAATGATAATTGTAAGCCGCTCTGATAGCCTTTAGGGCTGAAGGGCAGGGTATAAATACCATAAATAAATAAATAAGTAAAATTATCTTCTTCCAACCAGAAGGTATGTTAACACCCTCATCAGAGGCCCCTGCTTACCCCTCAAGAGCCAATGTTGCTGATTTCTCTTGCTGCTCCACTCAAGCCAGGATTTCTTGTCTACATCTCTTGAGCTTTCTCATCTGAGTGCATACACTTGAGAACTTCACTTTCCTCTCTCCACAGCTGGCGTCTCCTCTCCAGAATAGGCTGAAGGTTCCGCTTGGCCTGACACACCACTTTTCCTAGCGGCGATGCGCCATATGCCTTTCATGACTCTGCCTCCAGCACCCATGCTCTCTGCTCTGTAGGGTCACCGGCTTAAGAAGGTGCCTGTCTGGTAGCCTTCAGATCAGCTTTCCAGACTGCTGTTATCCAACTCCCACCCCTTTTCTTGCAGTCTTTAGTCATGGTCCTGGTGTCTGTGCCCTCACTGCTTAGTTTAGGTTCAGGTTCTCTCTCTGAAGACATGGTTACTCCAGGTAGAGTCCTGTACTTGAGTTCTGGCAATCTGTGATGCCCTATGTCTATCTAACTGTATCTCATTAACCAGGCTTCATGGATGAACCAGAAAGAGTTCATTGCAGTCAGAAAAGAAAGCCATTTCTTGCCGGAATAAAGGGCCAGTTTCAGTATTATAATTCCCCTCTATGTCTTCAGTTTCTTTCTTTGGCCAAATTACCTTGGAGACTTGCAGTAACACAGCTAGTGTCTCATGCTCTCCCTCTTTCTCACAAGTAGGCCCAGCACCTGCTTATAACATCAAAACAGAAACTTACAATAGGAACTACATCCAATTACATTTCTCCTGCCATAATAATGTCATGGAATAGGGAACTTGCATAGGGACCCCAGACAATGACCAGAGGTCTGGGAAAAAAAGCTGCATCTAGGTCTTGAAACCAACCTTGTAGAAGAGAAGACTGAGATGTAGGGATGTAAAGAATATTCTTCAAAATTCGAAAATTAGGAGAAATATGCCTAATTCGACAATTTCTATAACATTTTAGAGAGAAAAATTCTGAGCAGTTCTCGATCAATGAGTAAGAATTTTGATTGCTAGTCATTTCGAAATGAAAGGGAGAGAAGAAACCTTCATCTGACTCTCGATGGCCACTATTTGCATATTTTGTGTAAGAAAAGCTACCATTCATCTTGGAGGCTATTTCCTTTGTTAGGGTGATTTGCTCCAACTTTGCTTAATCACAGCTTTGCTTTGAAAAACAAAAGATAACAAAAGGTGAGGCTTCTGCCCTTTATGCCATGCTCTGACATTCAAATTCTCACAGAAGAGAATAACTTCAAATCTCAAAACTTAGCAGGAAAGGTCTTGGCCACAATTTTTTGGAGTAAGACAGGTATTTTGATGATAAAAAAATGACTAATCACTTTGATGAAATACAGTTACATCACTATGATCTGGAAACTACCTTGCAGTGGAGACATTGATTTGGGTTCTCCAAGACCAAGAAATTCAAGTACACACACACACACACACACACACACAATGCAAAATAAACGTAGGTTTGCCTTAGCATCACCTTGAGAGAGCTGGAGAGAGAGGTTTGTCATGTCCTGCCTCTGAGGCTGAGAGAATGTGCCAATTATTATTATTATTATTGCATGACCTCTTAGCATCACCATGGGAGAGGTGCAGAGAGAGAGGGCAGGGAAATGTCTAACAATTTGTAAGCTGCTCTGATAGCACCACAGACTGCTGGGAACTGCAGTCTAATAAGGCTGCACACTGCAGAAATAATCCAGTTCGACAATACTTTAATGCTATGGAAACTCCTGGGATTTGTAGTATGTTGTGCCACCAGAGCTCTCTGACAAAGAAGGCTAAATGTCTCACAAAACTACAATACCCAGATATTGTTGTTGTTGTTGTTGTTTTCTTATATCCCTGGCACAGACTCTCAGCCTCAAAGGGAGGCACTGCCCCCCCCCCCCCAACAAGCCTTGCATGCCAGGAGAATCCTAAAAGTCACAACACACGACAACAGCCATGTTTCCAAGAGGTCATGGGGAAAGGGAGCTCAGGACTTGGATGGCCATAGGAGCCCTCTGGGAGGCCTTGGGCAAGTCACACTCTCTGGGTCTCAGAGGAAGACACTGGCATGTCCTCATTGCAAGAGCCCTCCAAACACACACAAAACCCACAACCCCCCCTTCTTGCCCCATTTTGCCAGGGTCCTCCCAAAGCACTGAGAGTGCCCACCAGAAGGCAACAAACATCAACAGCCAAGTGGGTCACACTGTCTCAGGATGACACTGGAAGATGGGACAAACCGAGGGTTTTATTGGCATAAAGAGGAGTTTTGTCATGGGATGCCCCTGAAGCTGAGATAGTGTGACCCTCACAGATGAGAAGGGGAGGGGTCAGGTGCCAAGTGGCAATGCTCTTCTGCCAAGCAGGAATCCTCAATTAGGAGCAGAGTAGGGTGTGATGGCAAGAATTCTGCCATGAATAAAACCTACCATGAAGGAATACCTAGGAGTTGGAGTTGAAGCTGAGAGGATGTGACTTGCCCAAGGTCAGCCAGTGAATTTCTATGGTGAACTGGGAGGATCCCAGCTCAGCCATGTAAATCCACAGGGTGACATTGGGTAAGTCACACTCTCTCATTCCTGGAAATTCTGCACTCTCCTTGCCAATAATAATAATAATAATAATAATAATAATAATAATAATAATTTATGCCCAGCTCTTCAGCCAAAAGGCTATCAGAGCAGCTTACAAATTACTAGATATTTCCCTGCCCTCAGGCTTGCAATCTAAAGGGACAAGAGACAAAAGGAGAAGCGAATGGCAGGGGAAAAGTTCAGCAGATCCTCATTCTCCCACATTCTCTTTTGTGAGGGTCACATTCTCTCAGCCTCAGAGGCAAGACATGATCAACTCTCTCTCTCTGCACCTCTCTCATGGTGATGCTAAGGTCATGCAATAATAATAATAATAATAATAATAATAATAATAATATCCCTTACCCAAAATGCTGAGGACTAGATGTATTTTGGAGTTTTTCAGAGTTTGGTATATTTTTATACAGTATGTCTAATGGGATATAATGGGAGATGGGATCCATGTATGTCTCATATGCATCTCATAGACATAGACTGAAGGTAATTTAATGCACAATATTTTTAAAATAATGTTGTGCTTCTGCACACTGAGCTGATAATTTAGGTTTCAGAAGTCCAGAGAAAGGAGACACAGACTCTACTCTGGACATTTCTCCTGAGAATGGACTCATGTTTTCAAAAACAGTCATTTCTGGATTTTTGCAACAACAAAAAAGAGGAGCACCACAGACTGCTGGGAACTGCAGTCTAATAAGGCTATAGTATATCTTTCTACAATGTAGATGGACACCTCCATTACATAATTTGTTGAGGATGCTTTGACTGGGAGTTCCTGCATGGCAGAATGGGGTTGGACTGGATCAGGGCCATTCTTGGGGTCTCTCCCAACTCTATGATTCCATGATTCTATAGCACTCTGAGCCTACTGTGATTTTAATTGTTTTTAAATGTATAAAGGTATAAAGTCTTATAATGCAACCCATGCACCGATGGACTATTGCACTATAATTTTTTATTGATTGATTTTATACCCTGCCTTTCTCCCAAAATAGGATTCTCTTAAAGGGGTTTGTTTATTATAAAAAGAAAGGAACGTATAATGGCTTGGAATTAAAAATTATGGTTGGTAGATAGATAGATAGATAGATAGATAGATAGATAGGTAGGTAGGTCTTGGAATTAAAAAGTGTGTGTGTGTGTGTGTGTGTGTGTGTGTCTTAAAATTAAAAATCCCTCTTGGAAGTGGGAATGAAATGTGTGGATGCAGCCTGGGTTCTTAACTCAGCTCAGAAGTTGGAATACAGTGTCTCAAAGCATGAGCAGAGTGCCTCTGAGCATGAACAGAGTGGCTGCCGCTCATTGCTCGAGCAGCTACACTTTGCTTGATCGAGATGAATTTATCTGATGTAAACACCTTCAGAGGAAGGACTCAGTTTGCATCTGCACTGAAAAAATAATCCAGCTGGCCACTTTAACTGCCCTTGGCTCCATGTTGTGAAATGCTGGGATTTGTAGTTTGTTGTGGAACCTGACAGATGACTCAACAGGTCCTCAAAACTACAGATCCCAAGATTCCATAGATCGAAGCCATAACGGAAGTTAAAGTGGTGCCAACAAGGTGTCAAGGGTAAACGCTCGACCCTCTTTTTGTGTCTTGGGGGGGCTCTTAGCCTCTCAAAATGGTGGCACTTAGTCTTGACCCCCCTTCCCAAAATCCTGGCTACGTCCCTGGTGGGTCACACTGTCTCAGCTTGAGGGGCATCCCATGGCAAAACTCCTCTTTATGCCAAGAAAACCCTCGGTTTGTCCCATCTTCCAGTGCCATCCTGATGTTGAACAGGGGTCAGACTACATGTCCTCTAGGACATGCTACTAGAGAGGTCCCTTCCTCACCACTACTCCCTTCTCCTTTTGTGTTGTGTCTTGTTAGATTGTAAGCGTGAGGGCAGGGAACCGTCCGATTAAAAAGATTGTATGTACTGCACTGTGTAAATTTGCAGTGCTTTATAAATAAAGGTTAATAATAATAATAATAATAATAATAATACATGTCCTCTAGTATGCCATGTATTCCTACGTATTACTTCATAGCAGAAGGGGGTTGGACTGGATAGTCCTTGAGGGTCCCCTCAACTCTAGCATTTCTTGTTGGGACTGTTTATTTGTTGACACTGGGCTTTTTTTTGCCTTTTGTGTGTGTGCCTTCAGGTTTTTTTAAGCATAGGAATGTTCTTTAAACCTCTGCCAAACTTCCTTTTGAGATGGTAATTGAGTTTGAAATGCAAAGTAATTAGCGTAATTATTCGCCTTGTCTTTTATTGTCATTAAGAGAAATCTGTGAAAAATATTTCGCTGGCTGCTGAAAGGGAGAGAAGAAATCACCCTTTGAAAGGGAGATTTGTGGAACAAATATTTTTTTAAAAAGTTCTCCTCAAGCTCTCAGTTAACGAGAAGAAAAACATGGGTTTCTCTAATCACTACTGAGATGTGACATGGTAGCTATCTTTAAATATCTGAATGGATGGCATGTATAAGATGGAAGAAGCTTGTTTTCTACTGCTCCAGAGATTCCAATGGATTCAAATTACACTATCCTTATCTGAAATGCTTGGGACCAGAAGTGTTTGGGATTTGGTGTTTTCTTTTTTGAATATTTGCATATAGTAATGAGATATTTTGGAGATGAGACCCAAGTCTAAACATTCATGTATATTTCATATACAGCTTATACACATAGCCTGAAGGTAATTTATACATTGTATTTTAAATAGTTTTGTGCATGAAACAAAGTTTGGGTACACTGAACCATCAGAAAGCAAAGGTGTCACTATCTCATCCACCCATGAAGAAGTTTTGGATTTTAGAATATTACAGTTTTTATTATGTTACTAGTATTTTGAAATGGCCCTTGGGCTACTCAATAAATTGTATTGATTGATAGAATATTACAGATTTTGGAATTCCAGATAAGGGAGACTGAATGGACATCTTTCAGGAATGCTCTAGTTGTGTATTCCTGCATAGCAGAGGATTGGACTAAAAATCAGACCTGCACAACATATGGCCCGCATGCCACAAAGGGTTTCAGGTGGCCCATGGGAAAAAGCCAGGCAGGGGGGAGGAGGATGGGTAAACACATCCTGCAAAGCTCCCTTGTTGCTCTGATTTCTCTTGGGAAAGAGCTGGCTGAAGGAGGAGGATAGAATTAATAGTAATAATATTAATTCTTATTAATTTATTAGCAATAGTAATAGCAACTTCATACTGAACTAAGCAGTCTCTAAGCGATTTACAACTGTAAGCTTATTGCCCCCAACAAACTGGGTACTCATTTTAGCAACCTCGGAAGGATGCAAGCCTGAGTCGAGCTTGACCCCTGGCTAGTATTGAACCTTATGGTTTTGAGTAGAGGCATTTAACACTGCACCACCAGGGCTCCTATTATAATAATAAAAATAAATAAATTATTAATCTATCTGTGGCCAAAGAAGGTCAGCCTATTTTAATTTTGGCCCCTATTTACTGCCAAGTTGTGCTGGTCTGGACTAAATGGTCCTTTTCATTCCTTCTAACTCTAAGATTCTAGAATTCTTCTAATTAGCGAATCTTCAACATTACTGCCCTCAAATCTGCAATTGATGTTTGCACTCTTTCAGATAAACTGTACTACTTCAGTACTTCACAGTGGTGAAATAATGCATGAAAGGCACTGGCAAATCATAAAATTATAGCTTCCTGGGCTTACAAATCCACATAGTGAGACAAGTCAGTTATTAGACTTGAAAATTAATGGAACTCCATTTTCAGAGGCACAGTGTTTCTGAATGTCAGATATTGAGGACAGATTGCAAATGAGGGCTGCAGACTGCATACCCTACTTGTGAATTTTACCGAGGCATCTGGTTTGGCCACGCTTGAAAAAAGGATGTTGAATTAGATGAACAATTGGTCTAATACAGCAAATTTCTTCTTATATTTGTAATGTTCTAATGTGGTTTAAGTTTATAATGCAAATGTAATATAACAGCTTTAATTGAAAACAGAGACTGATAGGGAAACCACAATCCTGTGCATTATATGAGCATGAAAGAGGCTTTATGTAACCATGGAAAAGCATAGAAAATTATTGAAAAATAACAAAATATCTACCAGTTGTATTCTCCTCACCTTAAAGTGTATATAGTCAAGAAGCTGGAAATGTTCTGCGTATGCCCCGAGGTACTTCAGGAGCACAGAGTGGTGTAGATAGTTAGGGCAATCCTCTGGGAATGGGAAGTCACTGAAGCAAGTCATTTCCTTCGAGGTATTGGTTATCACAGATCTATACACAGTGATTCTTCTCCTTTCAGGAATTTCCTGTGCATTAGGACAATTACAACAAACAATAAAAAGACTGAAATCTGTAATAATAATGCTTTGACATTATGCTACCCATATGTTATCCATTTTATCAAATACGTGAAGCTATTTTTACCTCTGCTTCTGCTGTTTATTTCTGCTGCCTCTAGTTTGAAAAGTCTTAATTTTGTATTATTATACATTATGATTGTGAGTTGTCCAGCAAACAATGGACAACCATATACATACATAAATAAATATTCTGAAATAATGTTTGAGAATTATGCTGGTTTCAGATAGATTTCACTATCACAACACCCTCCAAAGAACTCAGAAGATTAAATCATATTAATGTCTGAAAAACCCAGTTTGAGGAAGGAATTTTCTAGTTCATTTTTAATAATAATAATAATAATAATAATAATAATTTTTATTTATAGACCGCTATTCCGCAATGATCATAGCAGTGTACAGTAAAATTGCAATACAATACAAAAAAATTGCAAGGCCTCTCTCCCCCTCAAGATGGTGGTTGGAGGAGGGCTCTTTGTCTTCCAGGCCAGGCCTCTCTCCCCCTCAAGATGGTGGTTGGAGGAGGGCTCTTTGTCTTCCAGGCCAGGCCTCTCTCCCCCTCAAGATGGTGGTTGGAGGAGGGCTCTTTTTCTTCCAGGCCTGTGATTATCCTCATTCTTTACAATGAAAATCAATTGGGGGAGGGATATGAGGTATTTGTGTGTTGGCCGATCCAAATAATTGGGCATTATAGTCTGCACTGTAATGGGGAGAGAATTAGAGCTTGGAAAAGTTTTGAACAATAGTTTCTATAATATCTCCTACAGTTATGGGATTTGGGAGTTTTGATGTTTCGAAGCCCTGACAAAATAGATCAATACAACTGCACCAGCATTTGTAGTCTTTTCTAGGAACTGGCTCTGAGGACTAGTATCACACCATAGTGTTTGTTTTTTCCTGACCTACACAGAATGCTTCTTCATCAGACCGTTTGGTTGGATTGCAACCTTTAAGGAGCTGAACTGGAAAACTGATCGCAGCTTCTCTTCACTATATCCTACTCATAAACTATACCAAGATACCAAGATACTTTGTCCCCATCAATGTAATATTTTCTGTTTTAGGGCTTTCAAATTTGAATCCAGTTGTTTATAAAAATAACACCAGAACAAATACAGTTTCAACATCTCATTGTTAATATATTAAGAACAGCTTCCTGCATTGCTAAACCTTTCCAACTTGAAGACAGATGAAAGGTTTCTCCTTTAAGACAGTTTTCTTGTACTCCAAATTTACAAAAACTTTCCTGTGTGCAGCTGTTGTCCCAGCTGCAGCTACTCTGCTTTTATTTGTCTAAGATGCCCCCCAAAAGGACCAGGCAAAGATAGACTGATGCTAGGATGTTTGGTGATCAGGATTTGAATCCTACAGAAACCCACAAAGCAAGTCACAAGGAGAAAACCCTAATACTGTGCCATACTATACTATACTATAGCAGGAAAGGGGGAAAATATAAATTTGAAGGCAGCACTCTTGCCCTGAGATTTCTCCTTGGGCAACACTAGTTTTGACCCAGCTTACATTCTTAAATACTGTTGTCACTGTTGTTATTATCTTTTTTTGTAATAATTTTTATTGATTTTAAAACAATGTTGTTATTATCTTTATTGATATCCTAGCTTTTCCCCAAAATTGGAACTCAAGGGGGTTTGCAATTTTCTTAAAAAGTACGATACAGCTAAAAACATTCAAAAATATTGAAAAGAGGAAAAATCCTATACAAAATACAACAGTATAAATGCAGAATCAGAATTGAACAAATGGATATATTTATGGGCTCTTTATATTTTTCTGACAGAGAGAGTTGGCTGTGTCTATTAACAGGACAGAAAAGAGAGCCTGTATCTGTGATAAAAGTTAATAATTTTCTGATGTTAGCATTGTAAGAAGCAATCCATAAAATACTGCAAAACAACTTACCAAGATAAGTTTTTTTGGGGGGGAGGGGGGTTGGGCTATGTGGCCATGTTCTAGAAGAGTTTATTTCTGATGTTTTGCCAGCATATGTGGCTGGCATCTTCAGAGAATTCTGGAAAATTCTCTGCTGGTGAAATATCAGGAATAAACTCTTCTAGAACATGGCCACATAGCCCGAAAAACCTACAAAAAACTAAGGATGCCGGCGATGAACGCCTTTAACTTCATAAGTTACCAAGCCTTCTTCAATTTTACTTTTATTTTTTAATTACTATTTCCCTCCTGTAGACACCACAATCTGCTGAATCCTAAATTAGTGTTTCTACTCAAAAGTAAATCCCATGAATGACAATGCAGCAACCTTGAAAGTTTTACAAAACAGTTCTTGTTGTTTATAGATAGAAGCAAACTCAATTGACCCCACCTCCATTTCACTGCTCAGTTTAAGTACTGAAGCAATCATGCAATGAAATCATCCAGAAAATCAGACTTCCAATTTAAGTGCCCATCCCATTACTTCATTTGCAAATGGACCATCTGAAAATTCTCACATTTGGGTGAGCAGGTGGCAAATTTCTTGGCTTGTAAATAGAAATTTAAAGGCGTGTAAAGGGACTGAGAAAACAAAAATATATATGTTTAGCAAACTGCAACAAATTATCGTCATATCCCTACAGCTAATGTTCTTTCTCTTTTTTAAAACATAGTCTTTATTGAAATTTACAATATAAACAAAGATATTTGCTTATCATCTTCTTTGTCATATTCTCCCCCTACCCCCTCACCCATATGTTTGACTATAGTAAATACCATCTTAACAGCTGTTCAAATATATATTCCTCTATTAAAACAGAAACTATATGTGACTACAACTCCTTCATGACACATTATGTATATATATAAATGTCTATACAAATTGATAAACACAGAAGATTACACTTTTATCTAATGTCTTTCCTTATATCTCCACCCCTTACCAATTATATTATAGAAAATGTTTATTTAACCAAAAAAGATAAAATTTACTAGAAAAACTATTTAAGTTGTCCATTTATCTTTGCAATATTTCATTAGGGGATCCCAAATCTGATTTACGTCTTCAGCTTTGTCTCTTAATGTCATCGTAATTTTTTTTCCATTTCCACTATTTCCAGAGACTTGTAGAGCCATGTATCCACCGTGGGGACTTCCGAATTTATCCAGAATTTTGCTAAAGAGATCCTTGTGATTGTTATTAAATACAATATTGGTTTTAATTTCTGTCTTTCTTCCTTACTGTCTACCATATTTAGCAAACACAATTTGGGTTCAAAATTAATTTAAATTTGAAATATGTTTTGTATAGTCTTATGAATCTCTCCAGAATTTTTTGACTTTAGGGCGTGTCCATTACATGTGGTAAAAAGATCCAACATTTTCGTTACATCTCCAACATAATCCCGTGCTATTCTTATATATTTTACTTAATCTGGGTTAAATACCATCTGTGAATCATCTTCATTAAGTTTTCTTTTATGTCCATACATAGTGAGAATTTTAAATCTTTTCCCCAGGCTCTTTCCCATTTTTCCAGTTAAGATGGCGAGGGAATAAGTCGCAAACCACAATAGCTGGTGGTAAGTGAGTCCTTTCACAGTAATAAAGCTAATTTTTACAAAAAATTAACAAAGAAGATACAAAACCTAAATTATAAGCAACACATTTTATTGGGTGACTAGAACGGGGTCATTGACCCAGCCTTAGATAGAATCTCTCAGAAAATAATAGATAAGAAACAAGGGAAATTGCCACAATCACTCTTTAATATGCTGGAAACACTCTCTTTAATAGATCCCCAGAGAAATACGATATTAAATTATTTTGAGGATTTATTTAAATGACTGAAGGTAGATATATCAAAAATTAAGAAATATTTAGATGCTCAAAAATTATTAAATTTACGGATAAACAGAAAGAAATCTTAAATAATCCAATTTCTCTAGAAGAACTGACTGACACAATAAAAAGAAATAAACTGGGGAAAACCCCAGGTCCAGATGGATTTCCGAATGAATATTATAAAAAATGTCAGGACCATATCATAGAGCCATTGCTAAATATACTGAATGGGATTATCAAAGGTAGAGTACCACAAACATGGACACAATCTGATATTAGTTTAATACCAAAAGAGGGCAAAGATTTGACAATGGTCAAAAATTACAGACCGATTGCACTATTAAATACAGATTACAAAATATTTGTATCAATTTTGGCTGAGAGATTAAAAAAAGTTTTATCCAATTGGATTAATAAAGATCAATCCGGCTTCTTGCCTAACAGAATGATTAAAAATAATATAAGAAATCTAATAAACCTAATTGAGATTCATGAGAAAAGTATAGATAAAAATTAGTTATTATATTTATCGATGCAGAAAAAGCATTCGATAACATTCATTGGCAATTTATGATTGAATTAATGGAAAAATTAGATGTAGGTTTAACATTTCAGAATTGGATTGAAGCAATTTATGAAAATCAGGAAGCAAGAATATGGGTAAATGGAGAAAAAACAAATTCTTGTAGTATCAATAGTGAGACAAGGCTGTCAATTATCCCCACTATTGTTTATAGTAGTATTAGAAATACTATTAAATGAGTTAAGAGAAAATCAACAGATACATGGTTTTAAACTGAAAAATGAAGAATATAAGATAAGAGCATACGCGGATGACCTAGTATTAACAATAGCGAATCCGATCTAAAGTAATGAAATGATATTAGATATCTTCAAAAGATTTGGTAATATAGCCGGATATAAAAATTTGAATTGAAATTCAGCGTACATGGATACCTTCTGTATGACAAAACAAAAGTGGATAATAATTTCAATAACCATATTATCAGGAAATCTCTGTTACGGGTTTGGCTAAAATTTAAGAAAAAATGGTGCCCCAGAATTCCTTTATGGGCGTCTACAAATGAGGCAATGTTTGGGAGAGAACAATATAAAGAGAATGATTGGGTGACATATAACGATATTACGAAATTGGTTGATGGGGAAAGAATAATGAAATCACAGGAAGATTTACAAAAGGAAGAAATTTACAGCAATTGGCTTGCATATAGACAAATTAGAGAACGATTCCTGTATGATATGAGAGAGGGAGAAATTGGTGAAGGGGAAATAAAATTAGAAAAAATAATTAAACAACCGGAGAAACAAATTTCCAATTTATATAAATTGATATTGGAATATGAATTGGAACCTGAAATAATTAAAGAATTCATGATTAAATGGGCTAAAGATCTAAATGAAACAATACAATTAGATCAATGGGAAAACCTTTGGAAGGGAAAAATCAGATGATTAATGTTGATTTGAAGGAAAACATATATAAGTCCACGTATAGGTGGTACCTTACCCCATTTAGACTAGCAAAAATGTTCAAACAAAATAAAAACATATGCTGGAAATGTAATAAAGACGTTGGTAGCTACCTACACATGTGGTGGAACTGTCCCATAGCAAAACAATTTTGGAAGAATATACATACAGAAATGAAAAAAAAATTTGGATTGAAGGGAAGACTGACGGTTAAATTCTATCTCCTCAATATGTTGGAACCTCCAAAATATGGGGAAAGAATAAATGAAAAAATTGTATTGCTCACGCTGGCAGCTGCAAGAATGATTTATGCAAAGAATTGGAAGAAAGAGCAGTGTCCAAGTATTGAGGAATGGAGATGGAAGATGATAGATTTGTATGAGATGGAAAAGTTAACACACCTTGTTAAGGATAGACCCTTGGAAGAGTTTTATGAAGAATGGGAAATCTGGAAAAAATATTTAAAAGAGGATAAAATGTGTACTATTATAGAAACGCAATAGGAAGAATAAGAGATTTTGAAATGAAATTGATGAAGAATGAATTGTGGTAAATAGAAGGTTTTTTTTTTCTTTTCTTTTTAGGATGTATTCTTATCTAATTTTACAGTTTAAAATATATTGTATATAATGTCTGAATATCGATAGTCAATATATCAGTTAAGATGGATAGAATAATATTTGGAATTGGTAAGAGGATAGTTGATGAGGAAAAAGTAGTAGAAGTTAATGTAAATGGATGTCAGGCTCCCAATTGCCACCCCCTAACAACAAGAGGCTGTGCTTGTAAAAAGTAACAGCTTTATTGAAAGGTAAAGTTATAGGCAACAGAAGTGACTTCTTTGTCAGGAATGAAGATACATAGTTACAGATGGGTTATATAGTCCCACGAGCAGACCCACCCCCATAAAACAATAAAGTTAATTAATTGGATCAGTCTTTCCCGCGCAGTGAGGAATCTCCACCCCGATGACGTAGTGTCCTCTCGTCCGGGCTCTCTGGCCTGTTCCCAAAACAATTAAGTTCTCACCAAGCGTTATCTCCTCCTCGCACCTGTGGCCTTGAAACCCAAACATCCTTCACCACTAGACTAAGTAATATAAAACCTTAACAACCTATGAGTATATGTAAGAATGGTTATATATCCCATCATCCCACAACCCAACATACATGGCAGCATATAAAACATAACAACAACATATATTAACATCATGAACATATTACTATAACAGCCTATAAGTAGTAGCATTAACTCTTAAGGTTTAACTCACCCCTCCCAACACAAGAGCAGTCTCTGCCTGGCTGGATAACTCCCTAACATTGTAACATTCCAATCCTAATAAGCAAGCACAGAAGCTAGCCATCTATCTATCACCTTCTAGTACATTCCTCACTAGTTAAGATGAGTTAACTAGCCCTCTTCAAAAGGTATTTAATTAAATAATTAGAGATGGTATCCCCAACACCTGGAAAGAAACAAATATAATTTTGATTCCCAAAGAAGGGAAGGACTCAAGCCTCCCTCAAAACTATATACCTATATCATTGCTGAATACGGATTATAAAATATTTACAAGCACACTGGTAGAAAGATTTTTAAAAATCTTACAAGGTTGGATAAAGGAGGATCAGAATGGTTTCTTACCAAACAGGCATTCTAAACAAAATATAAGAACAATAATAAATATAATTGAACATTACAGGGAAAAACCCCAGTAAAGAATTGGCATTGTTGTTCCTTGACGCAGAGAAAGCATTTGATAATTTAAATTGGCAATACATGTTAAAATTAATATAGAAATTAGGCCTTGGAGATAATTTAGTAAATTGGATTAAAGAAATATATACAGAACAAACTGCAAGAATTATTGTGAATGGAAGCAAAACAGATAAATGTAAGATTGACAAAGGTACTAGACAGGGGTGTCCTCTATCACCTTTATTATTTATAACATGCATAGAAATACTCTGTAATGAGATAAGAGACGTTAAAGACATTGAAGGTACTAGAATAAAAGGACAGGAGTACAGAATTAAGGCATATGCTGATGATTTAGTTATAATAGTGGAGGACCCCTTAGTGAATATTGAAAAAATATTACAATTACAATGATTTCAGAGAATGTGCAGGATTTAAAAATAACAAAACCAAATCAGCAATGATTACATGTAATCTGGAAAAAAGAAAGCAAGAATACTTACAAATAAAAACTGGAATCCAAATACAGAAAAAAGTCAAATATTTGGGGGTATTTATAACAAATAAAACAGTGATTTATTTGATAACAATTATAAGACAAATTGGCAAGAAATAAAGAAAAATCAGAAAATTTGGTCAAAATTACAAATATCTTGGCTGGGCAAAATTTCTATATTCAAAATGTGCATGCTCCTGAAAATAATTTTTCTATTTCAGAACTTCCCAATAATTACAAATGATCTAATGTTTGGACATTGGAAAAAAGATATACTAAAATTTATTTGGGCGAACAAAAAATTGAGAATAAAATGGAGCTCATTAATAGACAGCAAAGAAAGAGGAGGTTTATCTGTACCTGATTTTAAATTATACTACCACGGATGCTGTTTAGATTGGGCCTGGGAGTGGATATATTTGGAGAATCAAAATTTATTAAATTTAGCGGGATTTAACTTAGCACACGGTTGGCATGCATATTTATGGTATGGGAAGGTTGTCCAGAACAAAATTTTTAATGATCATATAATAAGGAAAGCACTATTGAGAGTATGGAAAATTTACAAAGAAAAAAATATATAGAACTATTCCAGACTGGGTATCCCTACATGAGGCCTTGTTAAAAAGAATTTGTTTAGAGAGCAGAGATGGGTTAAGCTATAAAGAAATTCTAAAAACAGAAAATGGAAAAAGAATAATAAATAATAATAAAAACAAAAGAAGAATTAGAAGAGAAAGGAATCAAATTACAATGGTTTTCATACTATCAATTGGCTGAACGATATAAAGTAGATAATAAACAACCAGGTTTCAGCACAGAAGAGACAGGACTAGATGAAATTGTTGCCAAAGGAAAGAGAAAAGGGCTTATCTCAAAACTATATAAATTTTGTCTTAAATTAGAATTGGAGAAAGAAATAATTTAAACCTTGTATGGTTAGTTGGGCAAAAAAGCTAACGTTCTTTCTCAAAGACAGAAAGAGTGCATTATATCAGCCCTGCTTATATAAACCTCCGAAACTCTTCCCATTTCCCAAAAGAAATATCCCTGTTATATTCAGAAATATAGCTGTGCTTGGTTTTGAGTGATATTTCCAAGTTCCATAACTTAATAAATTTTGACTTAACACCCCTCAGGCACAAAGCTTTAATTTAGTTCCATTCTCCTTCCAGATTTTAGTTGCAGTAATACCCAAGCAGGAAGCTTTCTTTCCTGTTTTTAGTTCAGTTTCATTTTATTTCTAGGCAGGAATCAGGAGTCTAACACAGTTTGGTACTGGGTGCTTTTGGAATTATTTCAGTACCTGTACTTTGTTTAAAGTTTTAAATTGACTTCATGCCACTCACTGTGAATTGCCAGAGTCCACCAATGCCACCAGTCTTTTCAAAGCAGATAGGTTCCAGCCCTTCATTCAGACAACATTTGATGGATGCTAGTCCACTCACACCTGCCCCAACAATTGCTACTTTTAGTACCATGGTCTCTGGTGTCAAGGGAAAGGCCCTTTCTGTACAAGTATCCCTAGAAGAAAGGACTGAAATTAGCTCACAGAACAAGCAGTTCTTTCCACATAAATGCAGTACAAAGGTTATTACAACACACTGTTTCTGGCAACGTGCTGTGAAGTTGCATAAGCAGCTGGTATTAATCAACCAGAGAATGTTGTGAAACACATTTAGCAATAAAGCTGGTTAACAAATTCAAATCAGTGTTATTAACTTTGGGGGTAGAGAAGGACTGGATAGCCTTTTCCTTTCCATTCTTCTGTTTCTCACTCAGTTTCTTTTCATAAATTTAGGATTACAGTATTGTATTACCTATTTTGCTAGATTTTTTGGCATGTTATCCAGTTTGGATCATCAGGTGGCCCACAAATGAAACTTTCATTTTATCTAACCAGAAACTTCTCTAGCCCTACTGGAAGCTTGAGTCAGGAGGCACATTTTTTTACTTTTCTTCTTTTGAGAGAAACAAACCTGTTGTTGCCTTTCGTTGTTTAGTCAACGAGAGAAATGTCTCACAGCTTCATACAGATTTAAATAATAAAGTGATGTCTTCACCATTTATTGGGCATATGTTGCAATTTGAGAGGAATATTCATCTCCAAATTGAAGAGGAACCATTGCTGAGCACCATTTGGGTTTGGTTGGTCAACCAATTACTAATCCACCTAACAACTGCATTGTGTAGCCCACATTTTACTAGTTTGTTTGCAGGAATATCATGGGGACCTTGTCAAAAGCCTTACTGAAATCAAGATATACTATGTCTACAACATTCCCTTAATCTATGAAACTGATAATTGTGTGTGTGTGTGTGTGTGTGTGTGTGTGTCTGTGTGTTTGTGTATATAGATCAGATTGGTCTGGCATGACTTCTTTTTGAGGAACGCATGTTGACTTTGTGTGTGTGAGAATTGCGTATTCTAACCAGACCTTAACAACAACTATTGTAAGAACAAAAATTTATTATAAGGAAAGTAGAAATACACTGGATCACGTCTTTGCTGAATCTGGAGAACTCCAGATAGAGACAGCACTTTAAAAACCCCCAGACCCCTCCCCTTTGGTTACTTTTTCCAATGACACTTTTCTGGTCAGCTTTGATGTAGAATTCCTCCCTTTGTGCTGAAGGGGTGAAGAAGGGGGAGGGGAGTAACCATTTGGTTCCTAGTTCCTTTGACTAGGAGAGATCTAAGGATGTATGCATCTATGGTATCTGTTACCCATCCAGCCCTCATAAAACTGCCTGTCTGCGATACGTGACCATCCGGCCCATTCCCCATGGTGGCAGTCCTCCTTCCCAAAAATGCCTATCTATCTATATCTCTACTCCCTCTCTATACCCTGAGGCCATGAAGGCGAGGCAGTTCCAGGACGGCCTCAACCCAGACCTACTGGAGTGGGTGCTGCTGAGGGCCAATCCAGAGGGGTTGCAAGAGTGGATACAATAATAATAATAATAATAATAATAATAATAATAATAATTTTTATTTGTATCCTGCCCCTCTGAGAACAATCGGGGTGGCTAACAAAGTTAAAAATACAGAACATACAAAATTCCTAATACCCTCCCCTCCTTAAAAAAGTATTAAATCCAATACAGTATTTAAAAAGGCACAAAACAAAAAATACACAAACAAACATACAAGGTAAAAACTGATACAATGGGCCAGAGAGGTGGAGATGACCAAGGAGAGAGTCAAGATGGTGAAACAACGAGCAGCCTACCAACAGAGGAAGACCACCAGCAAGACAGTCAGCAGGGAAGGCTCATCTAAGACCAAGAAGGCGGCGGAGACTGAGAAACAGCGGCGCATGAGGCTAGGGTTCTGCTTAGCATGTGGGAAAAAAGGCCACCTGATAGCAGTGTGCCCGGAGAAAGCCAGCACCAAAGGGGCGACTAGAACCCTGCCAAGTGCCACCGGAGGAGGAGGCAGGGGAAACGCGGGGCAGGCAGCTCAACTAGGACAAGGACAGCCGTGAGACAGTGAACGCCTGGCGGACCAGCCTCGGGAACGAGATATACCAGATGTGGTGAGTGGTGGAGTACCACTTTACTTCTTAGAGGTAAAGTTGGGACACAAAGTGAAAGGGACCACTAGTAAAATCTTGGCCGCCTTAGATTCGGGCTGTACCCGCTGTTTAATAAGCCAGAGATTGGTACAAGCCCTAAGGATTGGCCAAGAGCCTCTACAGGAGGCGATTCCGTTCTTCCAAATGGACAGGACTTTGATGGGGGGGGGGAACCCATGCAGAAGCAAACTGAAGACCTAACCTTAAAAACTGTAGATCATTGGGAACACATCCAATTCGTGGTGGGCACCACCCATGCAGGTGATATGGTACTGGGAATAGACTGGTTGGTGTTCCATAACCCTGAGATCAACTGGAAGACTAAACAGATGGTGTTCAGTGATCCAGGGTGTCGAGGACATGTGAGCCCAGATAAAGATCCACCCCCCTGCCACTAACCGGGCCATGACTGTGACTCTGATGGGGCCCTATAGTAGAACCGGGTTGGCTAACCCACAGCAGCTGGTGCCTTTCCCGGCGGTGTACAATGAACTGAAAGAAGTGTTTGAAGAAAGAGAGTGTGATGTATTAAACCCCCCCCCCCCCCCAAACCAGGACACTGACTGTGCTATAGAGATCAGCCCAGGTGCGATTCCCCCCAAGCCCAAGATGTATCCGATGACTCCTAGAGAGATGAGCACACTGAAGGAATTCATTGAGAAGAACCTAGCCAGGGGGTTTATTTGGCCTTCTAGTTCACCTTTTTGGGCTCCAGTGTTTTTCAGGGAAAAGAAAGATGGGTCCCTCAGATTGGTGACGGATTACAAAAACTTGAATGGCATTAGCACCTGCAGCAAATACCCCTTGCCTTTAATGAACGACATGCTGAGTTGGTTGTCCACAGGCAAAATCTTCAGTAAGTTGGATTTGAAGGATGCATATTTCAGAGTGAGAATTAAGGAAGGGGATTAATACAAGATGGCATTTCATTGTCCATTGGGGGCCTTCGAATATTTAGTTCTTCCTTTTGGTATATTGGGGGGCCCTGCCTGTTTCATGAAGCTGATCCACGAGGTGCTGCATGATATGCTCTTTGATGAGGTGTTGGTGTATCTGGATGATATCCTGATCTACTTCCAAGACATGGACAGCCACATCAAATTAGTAAAAAGGGTGTTGAAAAGATTGCTGGAACACAAACTGTATGTAAAACTGTCCCAAGTGCCATTTTGGCACTGATAATTTGGATTTTTTGGGATACAGAGTATCCACACTGGGACTACAAATGGATCCATATAAGGTTCAGGATGTTATGAACTGACCAGAACTGAAAACCCGGAAACAAGGTTTTTGGGGTTTGCCAATTTTTACCAACAGTTCATCCCAAACTTTGCCCAGGTGGCTCTGCCCATAACTAATTTGTTAAAGACTAAAATCGGAGAACAGGGAAATGTACCCGGGTCAAGCCCAGACAGGGCCGACCGGCCAAAACCCCCCACCAAAATTAATTGGACCAGAAAATGTACTGAGGCTTTTGTCGCACTAAAGCGTCTATTCAGCTCCGAACCCATACTGAAGCACCCTGATCCTGAACAGCTGTTCATTGTCCAGGTCGATGCCTCTGACTCAACCGTGGGGGCTGTGCTACTGCAAAAGCATGCAGAAGGGAAGCTACGACCATGTGCTTACCTGTTCAAAAAGTTTGACTCCACCCAGGAGGCATGGCCTTGCTGGGAAAAGGAAGCTTTTGCAATAAAATGGGCTTTAGAGTCATGCAGGCAGTTCCTGGAAGGTGTGCCTCATCAATTTGAGGTGTAGACAGACCACAGAAATTTAGAGGCCTTGCAGACGCCAAGGCACTTGAGCCCCAAACAGCGCCAAAGATTTCTATAAATTCAATTTTATTATCAAATTCATTCCTGGGAAGGATAATGTGCTGGCTGATGCCTTGTCCAGAATGCATATGTCTGGAGGGAGGGAAGAACCAGAAAAGCAGGTGTTGTTCACCCCTCAACAGCTCGGTCTGGGGGTGACGACACGCAGACAGACTAAACGTGAGAGTGAACAACTTACCCAGACCCTAGACCCTCTGCTGGGGGAGATAATCCAGGCATATGGGGAGGATAAAGACTTACCAGAGTTGGTGGTAGAATTACAACAAACTGAGCAGGGGGGTTGGTGTAAAGAGGGGGAAATATATATGCCAACTCCCTTGAGATTAAAAGTGATGGCGTTGTGCCACGATGTCAAAGTTGCAGGACATTGGGGGTTTGTGAAAACTTGGCACACCTTGGAACCAAATACTGGTGGAAGGGGGTGAGAAAGGATGTGGAAAACTACATACAAGGCTGTGTTACTTGTGCCCGAGCCAAGTCACTCACGGGAAAGCCTAGTGCACTTCTGCGGCCTTTGGAAACCCCCAGCCAGCCCTGGAAACACATAGCCATGGACTTTATTACTGACTTGCCCGAGAGCAAAGGAAAGGACACCATTTGGGTAGTAACTGACATATTTACAAAGCAGGTGCACTACGTGGGGTGAAAAGGACTGCCCAGTGCACAAAAACTGGCAGACTTATTCATAGAGCATGTTTACAGATTACATTGTTTGCCAGACAAGATTGTGACAGATAGAGGAACCCAATTCACTTCCCAATTTCGGAGGTGCTTACAGGAGAAATTGGGGGTGCAATTGGCTTTGAGCATTGCTTTTCACCCAGAGACAGACGGTCAGACGGAACGAACCTATAAAAGTTTGGAGACCTATTTAAGGTGTTATGTGAACCACTTCCAAGACAATTGGGTAGAATTGTTGCCCCATGCTGAGGTGGCCTTTAATATGGCAGTTCACTCCAGTACGGGAGTGTCACCATTTCAAGCAGTCTATGGATATGAGCCGAGGACAATACCCCAATTGACTCCTGAAAAGGAAGATCCAGTGTTGGTGGGGAGGTGGAGTGCCTTGTTAAGAAATAACTGGGATAAAATTCAAGATGCCTTAAAACAGGCCAAATTGGATTACAAAAGATTTGCAGATCAACATCGAAAACCTAGTTGGGACATTAAGGTGGGAGATAAGGTGTTCTTGTCCACCAAAAATCTGAGGTGCAGAGTGCCAAGTAAAAAGTTGGGCCCCAAATTTGTTGGACCATTCGTGGTTAAGAGACTACTCACAGAAGTAACGGCTGAGTTAAAGTTGCCTAAGATTTATAAACATATTCACCCTGTGTTCCATTTTAGCTTACTGAAGCCAGCTGGTCCGACGAGTAAATGGAGTACAGAGGAGACAGTGCCCCTGCCTTTGCTGATTGATGGAGAGGAGCACTTTGAAATCATAAAAATATTGGACTCTAGATTAAACCAGGGCCAATTAGAATACTTGGTACAGTGGAAACATTTCCCAATTGACATGGCTGAGTGGGTAAATGGTAAACATGTGAGTGCTGACAAGTTGATTCAAGAGTTCCATAATGCTCATCCTGACAAGCCAAAGGGGGTGAAATAGAGCTTTAGGGGGGCAGACTGTCAGAACCAGTTAAGATCAAGTATAATATTAGACGTATCCAGTTATTTAATATTCATGTATTCAGCTCATATATGATCACTGTTGTCTGGTTAATATATATATTGATCTAGATAGTTCTGTGTGTTGAAATATTGTATAGTGTTGGGGGTTGGGAAAATAAGGTGGAATATTAAGGGTGAGGTTTGGCTTGTGAATGGGGCCCTGATAAGGGGTTTGGAATGTGGGATGAAATGTAACGGTTCTTCAAGGTTAAGGTGGCTGGTTGCTGTGGTGATTGAGTCATGGGTGTGGTGTAGAAGCCTTCTGGGTGGGGAAGGAGGGGTTGGTTTTAAAGTGGGAATTTCCCCCTGTGCCTTCAGATTCTGCAAAGAAGTGCTTGTGATTACTTCTGCTGTGCATCTTACAATAAACTTTCTTGTTTTTGCAATAAGTTGGTTGTGGATCTTTAGCCTGAGGTTTCCAAATCTCACAATGATGAATGATATAACACTAATACCTGAAGAAGACAAAGATAATACTAACATGGAGAACTATAGACCAATCTCCTTACTCAATGTAGATTACAAATTATTCGCATCTATATTGGCCGAACGGCTAAAACCAGTACTAATCTCTCAAATTAACTAAGATAAAACAGGCTTCTTGCCGGCAAGAAATCTAAAAGAGAACATTAGAACTGTGATAAATCTTGTTGAGTATTTTGAAAAAAATAACCACAGGAAATTTGGGAAGTTTTTCGTTGATGCATATAAGGCGTTTGATAGCTTAAATTGGGATTATATGACATGCACTCTGGACAAGTTGGGAATCGGTGATAGATATCTTAGTTGGATACGAAGTATATATACAGTGGAGCCTCCGCATACGCGGTCTTTTTATAGGCGGCTTTGAGCATAGGCACTCAAAGCCGCCGGCGTGCGCGGGGAGGAAGGGGCGGTGCGTCCCATTCAATTGAATGGGCGCACGCACCCGTTGCGCCTTGTGCGCCGCTGCGCCGCCGCGCACGAGCCCCATTGGAAACAATGGGGCTCGAGCATAGACGGATTTTTTTATACGCGGAGGGATCCGGAACGGATCCCCTGCGTATAATAAGGTTCCACTGTACTAACCAAACTGCAAAGCTACTGATCAATGGAGAGAGAACCCGGCAATTTAACATACAGAAAGGGACAAAACAGGGTTGTCCGCTGTCCCCGTTACTATTTATAACGGTGATGGAAGATCTCAATAATAGAATTAGAGATGACAGCGAAATTACCGGAGTAAAGATTAAGAAATATGAATTCAAGCTGAAAGCTTATGCTGATGATCTCATGATCTTCTTGGAGAACTCACCTACATGTATATATAAAGTAATAGATACAATTAACAACTTCGGCATAACTTCTGGATTTAAAATAAACACACAAAAACCAGTGATTATAACAAAAAATCTATCTCCCATTGAAGAAAAGGAAATGCAAGAACGTACAGGTTGCAAAGTGGTGAAAAAGACCAAGTATTTAGGCATATGGATCACTAACAGAAACACTGAACTTTTTGAAAACAACTATAAACTTGTATGGAAGAAAATAAAAAAAGATACCCTGAAATGGTCTAAACTAAATTTGTCTTTTTCCGGAATAATTGCTGCTGTAAAAATGTCAGTATTACCCATACTTAACTATCTATTTACCTACATCCCTATAATCTCAAATTTGAAAATTCTGGAAGAATGGAACAAAGAAATAAGGAAATTTGTGTGGGCAGGAAAAAAACCACGAGTAAAATGAAAAACTTTAATTGACACAAATCTAAATGGCAGATGTGATCTACCTGACTTCCAGCTATACTTTCTAGCTAACAGTTTAACTTAGGTGAAAGAATGGATAAATTTGGCAGATGATAAACTACTCGCTTTGGAAGGTTTCAATATCCGTTTCAGATGGCATGCGTACCTGTGGTACGGAAAATACAAGATCAACAGAGATTTCAGAAACCATTTCATTCGGAACGCTATTGAATTTCGCTAAACTAGCGATTTTATGTGAGTGTGTTCTGGCCCCACTTTCTTTTCATTCAAAATTAAGAGAAATTCCTCATGTGTGATAAACTCCCTAGACTAAAGATCTTCCAGGACATTTTTTTTCCACCAGGCAGATACTTCAGAGTGAATTTAAATTTGTAAAAAAATAATTCCACCCTGTGAATTTGCTTTAGATTTAACCTCCAGAGCATTTGCAACACTTCCAATTTACAGTGGTCAGTCCATACCAGGTGGAGAGCATCTGGATAAAAATTAAAGGGGAGGGAAACAACAAGGATGTTATTGTGGGAGTCTACTACAGACCCCTGAGTCAGACGGAGGAATTGGATGATGCCTTTCTAAGAACAGATGACCACACACCCAGAAAGGAGAGATGTAGTAGTGATGGGTGACTTCAACTATCCTGATATTTGCTGGAATTCAAACTCAGCCAAATCCTCAACGTCTAGCAAATTCCTCACTTGCCTTGGAGACAGTTTCATAGTCCAAAAGGTGGAAGAGGCAACAAGGAGGGCAGCTGTTTTGGATCTGATCCTAACCAACAGGTATGACATAGTTAATGGAGTGCAAGTGGTGGGATCCTTAGGTGGAAGTGATCATGTTCTCCTGGAGTTTGTTATACAGTGGACAGGAGAAGCCAGGCATAGTCAGACATGCCTTCTAGATTTTATGAGAGCAGATTCAAGACGAATGGGACTTTCTCAAAAGGGAGATAGTGAAGGCACATTTTCAAACAGTTCCAATGAGGAAGAAAAATGGGAGGTGTCTCAAGAAACCAGGATGGATGACTAAGGAACTTTCAACTGAGCTAACTTTTAAACAGAGCATGTATAAAAAAATGGAAAAATGGGGAAATCACCAAAGAGGAATTCAAACAAATAGCAAGCACATGTAGGGGTAAAGTCAGAAAAGCTAAAGTGCAGAATGAACTCAGGCTTGCTAGAGAGGTTAAAAACAATAAAAAGGGCTTTTTTGGATATGTCTGCAGCAAAAGGAAGAAGAAGGAAACAGTAGGGCCACTCCGTGGAGAAAATGGCAAAAGGCTAACAGAAGACAGAGAAAAGGCAGAATTACTCCACACCTTCTTTGCCTCAGTGTTCTCAGAAAAGGAAAAGGGTGCTCAACCTGAGGATAATGGAGCAGAAGACAGAATAGGAACAGTGAATGCAAGCTCCAGGAAAAGAGATTCCACCTCAACATTAGGAAGAACTTCCTGATAGTAAGGGCTGTCCGACAGTGGAACACACTTCCTCAGAGTGTGGTGGAATCTCCCTCCCTGGAGGTCTTTAAACAGAGGCTGGATGGCCATCTGTCGGGGATGCTTTGATTTGGATTTCCTGCATGGCAGGGGGCTGGACTGGATGGCCCTTGCGATCTCTTCCAACTCTATGATTCTATGATTCTATGAAAGGGGGAAGTGTGTTTTGTGTGTGTGTGTTCAATATCAGGAGCTGAGTCCCTCAGCTTGCCAGCCATATTTTGGAGAGTTGGATTTAGAGTTATAGCTTTGCTTGTTCACCATGCAGTATAGAGTATTGTTGCAATTTGATGGAGCATGTAGTAGAGTATTAATTGCTAACATTGTTGCCCACATTCTTTTCTGACTCATGAGTAGGTGGGAAGGGAGTTGAGGATGTGCCAGGAGGTTCAAAATCATTCTCTAGAAAACGGTTGGGCTGAAAGCAGAAGGAAAGGCACCAAAGGGAAAAGGGGGAAAGGGGACCATTTTGGTCTTGTGATGAATAAGAATGTAACCTGCTCAAAAATTGAAATTATGTATGATTAACCAGGCTTTGCGAATGCTTGCTCTTTAGTCTTAAAAACACATATCTGCGGTGAACTTCTATAGTTTTCTGAATAAAGCTTTACTGATTAGACAACAGAAAGTTTGGATTTCTGAACTCAGGTGTTCCTGTACATGACAGCAGGGTTCCTTCCAATACAATGATTCTATGTTCAAGTTTTATACAGTGAAACCTATGAATCATAGAGTTAGAAGAGACTACAAGGGCCATTCAGTCCAACACCCTGCCATGCAGGAACTCACAATCAAAGCACCCCTGAGAGATGGCCATCCTGTTTAAAGACCTCCAAAGAATGAGACTCCACCACACTCCAAGAGAGTGTGTTCCAATGTCAAGCAGCTCTTACTACCAGGATGCTCCTCCTAATGTTGAGGTGGAATCTCTTTTCCTGTTGCTTGCATCCATTGTTCTGTGTTCTAGTCTCTGGAGCAGCAGAAAACAAGGTTTCTCCATCCTCAGTGTGACACCCCTTCAAATACTCAAAATCATCCCTTAACCATCTCTTCTCCAGGCTAAACATACCCAGCTCCCTAAGTCTTTCTTGCATTTTGGTGGCCCTCCTCTGGACAACCTCCAACTTGTCAACATCCTTTTTGAATTGTGGTGCCCAGAACTGGACAGAGTATTCCAGGTGAGGCCTGACCAAAGCACAATAGTGGCACTATTACATCTCTTGATCTAGACACTATACATAGGCGAGAAGAAAAACATGCCACAGCTGTTGCAGGTGACTGCAGCAGCTCCCTCACTGTCCATATTGAGAAGTCTAAAGTATTAAGCCCCTGGTTAAACACCCACGAAAAACCCCTGTTGGCCTGGCCTTTTCTCCAAGCGCTTCAGCGAGCTGAAGAGATTGGAGATATAGCCATATAGAGAACTATCAATTGCTAGCTCCTTCCCCAAGCAAGTCTCTGACTCAGTTGCTCTGAGCAATAGCCCCCCACTTAGCCCCTTAAAGAAAAACAGTGAAAAAGTAAAGGAAAATCCCTCAAACACAGCTCACCTGCTCTGTGCTCTGAGTCTTTCCTGACTGTGAAACTTCACACGTCATTAGGTGTGCACCTTTAAAAGCAGTTACAAACAACTAGGCTGCTAGCTCCACCCAAATGATTCACAAAAGCCCCACCACTCAGGAACAAAAACACTCCGACAAAGTGAATAAAACCAAGTTGTTCATTCTGATTGCTTAATATGGAATCTAGTCACGATGAATTTTATAAAGATTGTTACAAGCATTGGACTTATAAAATCCATAGTGTGTATGGCTTTCCTCTCATGACCCTATGCAGAGTGCCTGATGGGAGAGATGATGTTGGAGTCCTCTATGGAAGCAAGGCAAATGCATCACATACATTATTGAAACATAGATCAAAGAAGCCAAGATAGAAGTTGCCATCAGGAAAATCATTCACACCTTTGGGCAGATTTATAGCCCAGAATGTTTTGCCAAGCCAGAGCCATCAGAAAACCATTTTCACTATATATTGATCAAGCAATCTTTAATATGTAGATTTGGTTTTGCTTTGAAGTAAGATAAACAACTATCTCCCTGAGGCTAGGTTTTACCTTACTTAAGGACTTCCAAATCCTTTGTTCAGTGTTTTGTGTTAGATTCCAGGTAGACTCCATGACTGTCTGAATTCTGATATAGTTCCAATCATCTAGCTGCTTCCTCCCCTTCCCCTCCATGCAGTAGAGTCTTCATCCATTCGGATCTTTGAGCATCACAATACAGGTGAATATTACCATTAGTGAAGCCTTTTGTACTCTGTCCAACACTAACTTCCTATACTCTTGAGTTCTTGGGTGATTGTGTTTGTATTTGATTGTCTTATTATATGAATAATAAACAGTAATCAGTTTTCATAAAACTTGTCTCTGTTGACCTAATATTACCTTGGCTACCTTTGTAAATATAGGACTAGAGACCGCTCCTCTATTTGAGCTAATGATAAATTCCCCAGACCAAGGTCTCATTCTTACAAGATTATAGTGCCCCCCCCCCCTTTTAAAAAAGGATAGAACTATCTGCCTTTCAAAATGGATTTGTTCTGAGTCCTAGTTGTGTTATATCTTCAATTTTGTGTAGATCTCTTAGAAGAAGTCCCTTCCTTCCTTCTTTCTTGCCAGATGAAAGTCTTTCTTATTCTTTCTGATCAATGTATTCATAAATAGACAGTTCGGAGATGTGAGATCTTACCAGATCTCACAAGCAGATTTAGGAGCTTATTGCATGGAACCTGGGCAGCGGGCCCAGCATGGAATGGAGGGGGTGGGAAGGGAATGGAACGGGGATATCACCCATTTTACCTCATAGGAGAACGCCACTAATGCCGCTGGAAGTTCCCGATCCATTCCCCAACCATCCCACAGGAGGAGATTTTCAAGAATGATTCTGAACAGTTCTTCAAAATCGCCTCCTGTGGGATGGTTAGGGAATGGATTGGTGACTTCCAGTGGCATCAGCTGCATTCTTGTGGCATTCCCCCGAGTGGTAAAATAGGTGATATCCCTGTTCTGTTCCCTTCCTGCCCTCTTCCATTCCACACCAGGTCCATTCCCCAGGGCCTGTGCGATAAACTCCTTAGGCTGTGTATTGGAAAATCAGAAGCTTAGCTCCCATGCCACACAGAATTTAGCAAATAAAAAAATAAGCTTAGTTTTCCTTGTAAAACAAACACAGTAGCTTTACTTACATTAAGTTTGCATAATCAAATACAAGGTCCACTGAAGGAGAAAGAGATGACAGAGTGGTTGCAGGTCACAATGAACCAGAAAGCAAGAGAATATGGAAAACCAAGGAAACAGCAAGACAACTGTTGTTTTTTGTGGGTTTTCAGGCTATATGGCCATGTTCTAGAAGAGTTTATTCCTGACATTTCACCAGCATCTGTGGCTGGCGCCTTCAGAGAATGCTGGCATGGAAGAGAGTTGGATATATATATATATATATATATATACTGTATATATATATATATATATATATATATATATATATATATATATATGCGCTGTGTGACCCTGGGTAGGGAGGAGTGATTTCCATGTTAATCTGTGTATTGTTCTGTTGTTGATGGCAGGGCCTCAGGGTAGGAGGATATGCAAAGAAGATTAATGTCTGCTAATTGGTGATCATTGTCTGCTAGGAAAGCCCCTGACTCTGAGTGGTTTCTCATTTGAATTTGCTAAGTCTGGATTTTGCTATTTTTCAGGACTGGTAGCCAAACTTTGTTCACTTTAAGGGTTTCTTCTTTCTGGTTGAAATTATCCAGATGTTTATGGATTTCAATGGTTTCCTTGTGAATTCTGTGCTATCAGGTTACCCAACTATCAGAAACCACCCAGGGTTAGGGGCTTTCCCAGCAGACAATGATCACCAGTTAGCAGACACTAATCGTCTTTGGAAATCCACACAATGCAAACTTGCAGTTAGTGAGTAAAGGTATACAAAAGTTACTAAAACAAATATATACAGGCAATAGATATGCCAGAATTAATTGAAACTGAAGTAAATCCCAAGAAAGACAGCAAAGAGGGCAAACACTTTTAGCACATATGAAAGGAAACTTGAAGGATCTTCTACAATTCGGGTTCTTGTGGGCTTCAGGGTTCGCTCCCACTGGCTCAGGATGGCATTTCTGGCTCCTTCCCATTTCCCTGGTCCAGTCAGACGGTACTGGTAGGCAGAACAGGGCCCAAAGAATATCTTTGTGGCTATTTCTGGATCTTTGAAAAGCAGAGCTGGCACACTAGGCTTTATGCCAATAAAGGAGGCAAGTTGATCATTGTATGCAAGCCAATCTGTCTTGAGAACTTCGTCGAAGGATAAGCCAAACCTTAATCAAATAATATAAAAGAAGAGAGAGAGAAGAAACAAACATATGTGATCAGGAAGTGAAACAGAAGAGATGACAGTAAACATTCTGTTCCTAATTCCCTACCAAAGAAACCCTAGGAACTTCACTCTTGTGAGAGTTCAACCATAGAAAAACAAGGCTGAACACAGGAAATCTATGTCTAATTCAAGATCTTACCCATGGCATTTGGAGGATTCTGCTAGGGGGAATGTTGGGGGAAATGGTTGAAGATTCAGAGGAGGAGAAAAACATCAAATATAGAGAGGATGATGGAGTGAGAAACTTGAAACTCTAGTAAAGAGGACAAACAAAGATAAAAAGGGCAAAAGCTCCCCCTGCCCCCATGGAGAGATCTTAAATCTTCAAGTTTTTAAGGATGTCAAAATGTGTATATCTGTGATCTTCGCGAGAAACGAAGAGTGAGGGTAGAACTGAGAAAATAAGAATGGATTTTGTTGGTTTAAGATATGTATATGGGCCTTGTAAGAGGGATGCAGTCTTGGGCTAAAGGAACTGGTAGTTAAAACAAAATAAGCATCTTCATGGTTATGGAGTGGAGAAGAAGCTAAGTAAAAGGATGATTTGTGTGTATTGTAACATGATTATTGGCGTGGGAGGCGTAGAAAATTACAGGTTAATTTTTGTTTGTATTGGAAAAGGGATGGATGATTGTTAAATAAGAGAATGAAGAAGATAAGTTGTTTAGCTTAATTATATTAGGTATTGTTAAGGAGCAAAGTGTTGTAATTTTATATTAACTGAGGTTAGTGGAGGACTAATAATAGTTATTAATTAGTGGAACGTTACAAAGAATATTTACAAATAATTTTTTTAACAATTTATAGAAGTGTTTTTGATTTTCTTTAGGATATGTATTTAAGATTTTTTTTATCATACAAAATCTTACAATAATAAGACAATGGTATAAAGAATTTCAAATAATTGAAAATCCTTCCTTATTAAAATTAATAAGGTATTCCTTATTAAGGTTTTACACAATTCAAATTATTTAAAATAAATTTGACCATAGAGAACAGTGGCTAGATGGAGGAGAAACGGATATAAAATTTGCATTAATATAATCTATAAGGAGAGACCATTTTTCCTGAAAGGGTCTTTGAGTTTGTTGTTTTGAGTTATATTTCATATTTTCTGATAATTTCTCCATAAGCCATTGATCCCAAACTCTTTCCCACCAGCTATTGAGGGATACAAAACCTGTTTTCCAATTATTAGCCACTTCTAATCGAGCAGCTGTCAACAAAAAAGAGATCAACTTTCTATTTTTAAAGGATTTATTACTTCTTGTGTGTACTGAAAATAACAAAAGGGCTGGGCAAAAGATTATTTTTTGTTTTATAATTAAAGCAATTTGGTTGATCACGTCAAGCCAGAAGTGGTTAATTTTAAAACAGTCTAACTACATATGGATATAAGGCCCTAAGACTGGACAACCTCTCCAACATAGGGGTGATATAGAATTTATCATCTGTAATTTTCTAATAGGAGTTAAATACCATTTATGTACTAGCTTTAGAAAGTTCCCTCTAGTTAAAGCTGATCTTGACTTCAATACAGTAGATGACTAAATAGCATACCAATCTGAGACTGACACTGATATATTCAGTTCACTTTCCCACAGTGTTTTAGTACATATGGTATCATGATAGGAGTTTGTCAAGATAAGATGATATATGTGGGAAACTGAGCCTTTACTATTTCCACTAGGGTCATTGCACAAATTTTCGAAGGGGGTCATAGATCTCAAACTTTCCCCTTTCTTGAGCAAGCTAGATGAGAAGGTTTTTATTTGCATAAATTGAAACCATGAAATCAATAATGGATCTAGAGATGATGCTAAGTCTTCAATTGATTTGAATGTATTATTCTTAAAGAAATCTTTAATTTGATAAATTCCTTTTTCTTCCCAACCTTTGTATTGCCAGAATTTATCTACATGAAAAAAAATTGGGTGATATAAAAACGGACAGTTAGGTGACAATTCTGGAGAGAGAATATCTTTCCATTTTTGCCAGATCTCAATAGTAGTTTTAAACCAAGGGTTGTTTAGTTCTTTAATCTCTTTTCCTGATAGTTTTTTTTAATTGCTGTAATAGGTGTGTAGATCTACATTAAGTTCCATTTTTACCCATGAGATATTAATACTTTTTTTCATTAAAGGAATTGCCTGCGATAGTTGAAAAGCTGTAAAGTATAATTGTAAATCCGGAATGGCTCCCCCATGTTTGAAGGAAGGAATTTGATAGATTGAGAAAAACAAGGTTTTTTTATTATTGAAAATATATGAATTAATTCTTGCCACTTTTTAATTCTCAGGGTTGAAGGAGACATAAGTATAGTTTGGAATATAAAAAAAAGGTGAGGGGCAATAAACATTTTCTCATGAGCAATTCTTCCTAACAGCAAGGGGAATAGATGTTTCCATCCTTTTAATTTTGCAATAATCCAACTAGTGACATTTTTATAATTACGTAAAGTAAGTTGATTAATATTTTTGGTCAAATATACACCCAGATATGTAAACCCTGATGGATATAACTGTAAGTTTTTTAACTTTTGCAGCTGGTCAGAAGTCATATTAAAACATAAAAATTTAGATTTTGTAAAATTAATTCGCAGACCTGCAAAATGGTCAAAAGAATCTAAAATAACTTTTAATTCCATAAAAGGTTTATGAAGGAATTCTAAAAAGAGTAACATGTCGTCTGCAAATAAATTTAATTTATGAATTTGGCCTCTAACCTTTGGACCTAATATATTATGGTTGCATCGAATGAAATTAGTTAAGGGTTCAATAGCTATGGCAAATAGAAGTGGAGAGAGGGGACAGCGTTGTTTTGTCCCTCTGTGTATAAAAAGGGTTTTGAGATTAATTTATTAACAATAATAGTTGCTTGGGAGCCACTGTATAAAGATTTCAAGACTTTAATAAAACCTGTACCAAAATTCATCTCCTGGAGTACACCAAATATTCCCAGTCTAGACAATCAAATGCTTTCAATATATCAAGAGACATTATTGCCAATGGAGTCTCTGAGTAAGAAGCTTAATAGATAACATTCAGCGCTCTACTAATAGCGTCTGATATTTTCGAGTTGGCATAAAGCCTGTGTGATCTTGATCAATATAATCAGTGATAAAGATGTTTATTTTCTGGGCCAGTATAGTCGTGAATAATTTGGCGTCTTGGTTGATAAGTGAGATTGGTTTAAAGGCTGAAACAGGTGGATTAGGATCGTTAGTTTTGGGAATTGGGATAATTCTAGAGATGCACCTAGTCTGGGGACACATTCCTTGCTAAGAACTTCATTAAACAGTTTCAATAGATGAGGAGACAAATTTTTATAAAGTAATTTTTAAAACTCTCCTGAAAAACTGTCTGTTCCTGGTGTTTTTCCAGTTTTTAAAGAAAGTATTGCTTGCCTTAATTCTGGTTCTGTGATCGGATTATATAGCAGTTCTACGTGAGCATCTGATAGCTTATTGATATAAATTTGCTTAAAGAAAACTTCTAATTTATTTTGAGAATTTATTTCCTTCTTATAAAGAGCGGTATAAAAATTCTGAAATGTGTACAATATATCTTTTGGAGAAGAAATTAGATCTCCATTTGGTGTTTTAATAGTTGAGATCATCCTGCATTCTGATTTTTTCTTTGCCATGTTGGTCAATAATTTCAAATTCTTATTATTATGTTCGTAATAGTAAGCTTTAGTATAATATAGTGAGGTCTGGATCTTGTATAAATCTAGTTCTTCTAATTCTATCTTTTTCTTTAATAAAGAATGGTAGATCAATTTATCCTGAGTAAATTTGTGAGAATTTGATAGAGTAGCTATCTCATATAACAGTCTGTATTTGTGTTTAATCTTTTTTTGAGTCTTCCTGAAATAAGGATATATATTTAAGATTAAATGAAAGATTATTAACAATTATACTTTATAGAAAGGTTGTAAATGATTTCTTGTATTAGACAAGCATCAAGGACTTATATAAAGAATTAAGGTTTATTATCACTGTGATAAAATAGAAATCACTTTTATACCTTTGGGTTGGTTTTTTTAAAACCTTTTCTTAATGTTTCTTTTCTCACTTTTTTGTTTCTCTATTTTGACTTTTGTTGACTTAGTGTTCTGTTTCTATATACTTTAAGATTTAATAAAACTTATCCCAAAAAAGGGGGAGAGAGAAACTGATTTTATTTTGGAGATCCACATGACATTTTCTTCATCCTTAAGTATTTCCTGGGAGCTCCTAGAATTACCAAGGACTTTTCACTCCTACTTGTCAAGTCAGTTTAAATTAACATAGTATTTTCTGAAATGAAATATATAGTCGGCCCTCAGTATCCATGGGGGATCCATTCAAGAGCCACCAGCAGATACCATAATCCACGGATGCTGGAGTTAATTATCCCCAATTGTGATGTGTGAATGTGGCTGTGCTGCCATTTGGGACAATGGGGCTCATTGTTCCTAATGGAAGCATGACCATGTGCACGCGGTGCCACTGGGGACAACGGGGGCTGTCCCTAATGGCGGCATGGCCACGTGCATGCACCGCCATTGAAGACAATGTGGATTTACCATCTGCAGATGCTTGAATCTGCAGATGGCAAGTCTGTGGATACCGAGAGCCAACTGCATCTCTACTTGTCTGTCTGTCTGTATTAATCCAGAACTAATTATTCTTTTGAGGATTTAAGAGAGATCAAGTGAGCTGAAAAGGAACAACAACAACAACAAAAAGGAACCAGAACAAAATGATCCCAATATTTAAAAATCACAATATTGCTAAAACACTTCAGCATTTTGACTATGCTTTGACAAAGCTGATGGGCCAAAAATAGTGGCTTCAGGCAGCTTTGCTGGTGTGGCACGCAGAGGGTCAAGCTCAAGGTGAACACCACAAAAATCTGCCAGTATAAATCCCCAAATCCTCAACTGCATAGCAGATACAGCTAAGTCTGTTTCTGGCCTTCCTAAAGGTTTCCTTAGCTGTGCTATGATGTGAAGATTCAGACAATCAGAACTTGATGTTCTGGCATAAGTCAGACTGTTTTCTAAAAGTATGGTACTTATTTAAGGCATAAAGGCAAAGTTGTATGGTTTATTTATGACCAGCTGACAAACCTTCATTGAGCAATTGGCATAATGTTTTCTTGATTATAGAAGAATACATACCAGTTTATCTTGTTTTTCTTCATTTCATTGACCTCCTCCACCATTGTGTTCACTGGAGGCAACCTACAGAAGCCTAACAGATAGGAGAAATATTTCAGGGAGTCACGAAAGGGAAAACAAAAAGCCAAATCCATAAATAAAGAACAAACAACTCTTAGACAAAGGGTTTTTCCAAGCATAAGATTAATTTGATCACCTGTTAATGAGCATCAGAGGCTGCATACTGTGGGGTTTCAAATACAGTAAATGCACATGAGAGAGACTAATTCACATTATCAATCCAAATTGCACAAAATTCCCAGTTATGTGGCTGGGAGCAGTTTTTCAGACATTCTTTACTAAATTCTAAAGCCTCCAAGATCTGACTGTTATGTATTGCTAGAGGACCACTTCTGTGGGTTGACTGCCATTTCCATTTGCTGCCTATATCAATAGTACCTAATCAAGCAGAATCTTTGGGAACAGATTTCTGTTGGAGGCCAGAAGGAAGGCTTCCCTGGGCCACATAAGGTCCTTGAGTATCTGAGTTCCTAACTATTCTTATCTCTATTGCTGAAGCTTGAAAAACGCAGGATGAGATGTGGAGTAAATATAAACAGTATGAGAAGAGCTCAACTTATAAGTGAAAGATTAATTGCTCAGGCCAAGAAGCAAAGCCTGAGTCAGATATGCTATATGATAAAGTGAAGACCTGGAAACCACTGGAAGCCATAGCATGCAATCTATAATTTATAACTATCTATAACTTTGCTGAAGCTTGTAAGTGCTGGATGGGAAACTGCATGAGAATTCCATGTGCACCATTTTGGGTCCCATCACTGAAAAACTGTGAGACATGGGATCAAGCTCAATATTAAAAGAAATTCCTTATAATAAAAATATTTCCCCTCTCATAACTAGATTTGTTTTGAGATGACATGCTTCAGCAGACTTGCAACTTAAGCCCGTGTTTACCAGGCAGTGACCAGTCATAAAACCAAGGAAGATATACATTTGAGGACAATCACATGCTATGAGAAACTAGTGTCTTTTACCACATGCTGCAGCATCTCTTTAGAATATATCTTAAACATACCATCCAGTTTGAGTCATAGTAGACTTGCAAAATGGGTAGGATGATGCTCTAAGACCCAGAATCACCACTCAGATATCGATAGGTTCAGTATACCATTAAATTATTTCTTCTTAAGAGCGCTTTCCCAAGGTAGTAATGTCAGTACCAGGCCCCTGGTATACCCCTAGTGTCAGTTCACCCTGCCAAGTTTTTGAAATGATCCAGCACTACGTGCACATGGACTTAAGGGATTCTTTGTCTCATCTGACATACCATTAAAGACACGGGTGACCCAGCGTGCCTGCATTTCCACAACTGGCATGACTGGTCCAAATGGCCTCAGGAAGCCTATAATGGCAAGTGTTGGTTTCTCCAGATGAGGGGGGAAGATGTATTTGTACAATGAAGCATGTTTATTTTCTACTTTGATGACTGACTTATCAATGAAAGGAAATGAAGCCTGGTATCCAATGGCAAAGACAATGACGTCCACATCTTCTGCCCCAGGAGTATTTGCAAACACAACAGCATTTTCTTTAAATTCCTTCACTTCAGGTCTAACGGTAATCTTCCCACTGATTATGCAGGCAGGTAGTTCGTCATTTAACACTGGTTCTCTCATCACAACTCTAGGAGAAAGAATGAAGAAGATACTCAGAATAGCATGTTGGATACCAAGTAGTCCAGTAAACATGTTATCAGGTCAGTAGACCCTTTGGCGTGAAGTGATAAGAGAGATTAATAAAATTATAGGCAAGGATGTTCATTTGAGCAAAGGGAATTGTATAACTTTAAATTTGAAGAATAAGGAACTGAAAAACAATGAAGAGAAAGCAATAAAGAATATATTAAAAGCAACACAGGCTGTGATAGCATCAGGATGGAAAGAAAGTTAAAATTGGAACTTCACCAAGGTAGATAAGTATTTGGCAGATAACTTGTTGTTTGATATTATTTAGAGATGGAAGATTATAATATACTGGAGAAAGGAAAGTAGAAGCTTGGAATTTGGGCAGGGAAATCCTGCTTGAGAAAGCTAAAGGGAATACGGAGTGCAATGAAGTAAAAAATGTAATTAAATCCCACATATTGAACGTTAGGTATTAATTGTAAACAGTGTATTGATCCTAAACTCTTTCAAGCCATGTGGGAGGGGGGAGGGGGGAGTAGGGAATGGGGTATATGCAACATTGTATATATGTTAAAATAATTTAATAAAGACTTATTTAAAAATTTTAAACAAAGGGTCAGTACACCCAAATGCTCTTTTTTTCCCTTTGCCTTTCTTTTTCTTATAGTTTCTTCTGACATGTTAAGAACACAAGAAGAGCGCTACTGAGACCACGAGTTCTATTTCTAACAGGGTCTAACCAGATGCCCTGGGTGGATCAAGCATATCATGAAAGCCACAGACATTGCTCTATTGCTCTAGCATTAATTTGTTTTGTTTTCATGGCAAATTTATGCTGTTAAACCTATTCCCATAGTATTGCCTAAATAGTTTTTAAAGCCAGCTAAGCAATGGTGATAATCATAACGCACAGCAGAAGAAAAGTGAAGAATTACTATTACTATAATCTTGATTATTATTAATACTACTATTATTAATAGTATTATATTACTAGTATTCTTTTGATATCAGTATTAATATTATCTTGATAATCACCTTGAAGGCCTAGCCCTAGAGAGTCTCAGGGGCTCGACAGACCACCACCCCTTTCCTAGTTGGATTGGGGCTGCGGCAACCTCAAGCCGTGGACCTGATCTGGCCTTTTGAGGGCACAAAACGGAGAAGCAAAAAACAGCTCCTTTTTGTGCCCTTGAAAGGGCACCATAGCTGTGGCGGTGTGGCTATATGACACTCCTTCAGAACTGCATCATCTGGATGCAGCACCATGATGCCATGCACCGTATAGCATGGTGCACAGCATCATGGTGCCCTGGGGGCAGAGTCAGGGTATGCGTCATCTAGATGTGATGCCCTGACTTCCTGTACTAACTCTTTACTTATTCTGTACTGCATTTCCCCTACTGCATCTTCAGTTCCATTTCCCTTGGGTTGAGCACCCTTTCCCTTTTGTGAGAAGACTGAGGCAAAGAATGTGTTGAGTAGTTCTGCCTTTTTTCTGTTCCCTGTTAGCATTTTGCCATCTTCTCCACACAGTGGCCTTACCATTTCCTTTTTCTTCCTTTTGCTACAGACATACCTCCAAAAGCCCTTTTTTATTCTTCTTAACCTCTCTAACAAGCTCGAGCTTATTCGGTTCTTAGCTTTTTTGAGTATCCTTCTACGTGTGTTAGCGATTTGTTTCAATTCCTCTTTGTTAATTTCCCCCTTTTTTCATTTCTTATACATCTCCCATTTAAAATGAAGCTCATTTGAAAATTCTTTAGTCATCCATCCTGGTTTCTTGAGACACCTCCCATTTTCCCTCCTCATTGGAACTGTTTGAAACTGTGCCTTCAGTAGTTCAGTTTTTATGAAATTCCCATCTGTCCTGAACTCCCTTCTCTTTTAGTATTTCTGACCACAGGATCACCCCAATACTTCTCTACATTTACCAAAATCAGCTTTCCTGAAGTCTTTTCTCTCCACTGTATAACAAATTCCAGGAAAACATGTTCACTCCCTCCTAAGGATCCCACCACTTACACCCCATTAGCCAGAATCAGATCTAAAACAGCTGATGCCCTTGTTGTCTCTTCCACCTTTTGGACAATGAAATTGTCTGCCAGGCAAGTGAGAAATTTGCTAGACCTTGAGGTTTTGGCTGAGTTTGACTTCTAGCTTTCAATTCATCATCATCGTCATTTGACATTTCTTGTTTTTATATAGTTTTTTCCTGTATTGTTTCCATCTTTTTAAATTTTGTCTTGATTGTGTATTATGTTCCCCTTCTGATCATAGAGTATCCCCACCCCTGGTTTAAATTTCTCTTTGACTTCCTGAATTTTGTAGAATAGATCTCTTGTTCTTCCTTTTTTGTTCTCAGCTTCTATTTCTCTGCATTGATTGTTGTAGAAATTTTCTTTATCCTTGCATACTAATAGCTGAACAGTAGCATTAATGGTTTTATTTTTTGTTTCTGTCTCCCTTTTCTTTTGCTTCTCATCTTTCTTTAGCTGCTTTCAGTGTTTCATCGGCCATCCATTGTTTCTTTTCTTTCTTTTTGGCCACAGTTATTATCTTTTTGTATTCCTCTTTTATTGTGTGTCTGACTTTTGTCCATAATTCCTCTAGTTCCGGGTCAACTAAATTTATTAGTGTAAATCTGTTTTTCTTTGAATTCTGTTGAAATGTTTTCCATATTGTATTTTGGCATGGTTATTGATTTGATATTCTTCTTCAACTTTATTCTTATTTTGGATATTAGTAGTTCGTGATCTGTGTTGCACACTTTCATTTTTTATAAGAATGTATGATAAATTCTATGCTTTTACTTGCTGGTTTATTGGTTTGTTTTGGAGGGCCATTCCCCTGCCAACAGGTACCTGTCTTTTGGAATTATTCCGTAGTTGGCATGATCAAACCACTGGCTCAGTCGGCTAGCAATCAGCCATCTTGTGACATGACCAGGAAGATTATTTCGGACAATGTTCATGAAACGAGTTAGAAACATCATGTCCCATGGGTAGCCATTGTCAAAAACACGACTTATGACCCAAGCACCTCTACTTGTGCTAATCATCACCTAAAATGGAGGAACACAATCAAAACACAGTAGCAACCAATTAGTAATCACAGTCGTAACCAATTAGTACTACAAATTTAAAACTATTAAATGGTTATTCTCTCACCTCAAGAACTTTAGTTATTTGACTAGTATGCAAGCCAACTTTTGAAATAAGATTTTCTGTTTTCTATATGGAGAAGAGAGATTATATAGTCCTCCCCTCTCTCTCTCACACACACGCACACATGCACGCACACACACACACACCATACATATATGTTTCTAGTCTGTTTCCAGTTAAACATCTGTGTCACCCACCATTACTGTTGCTGTCCAGTAGCTGTTTGCCTATCTATGTCATCCCCCCTTGTTGTTTGATTGGTTGTTTCTCTACCCATCTCCTCCTGCCTCCTTCTGTTTCCTTTCCTGTAGATCTGTAGTAGACCCACAAAATGACATCGCTGTTGTTTCTCACCCTCTTAATTTTTACACAGATGCTCTCAACCTGGCTACCAGGATTTAAGTCTATTTCCTTAGACCCTTCTATTACTACATTCCAGTCATGAGACTCATCCCACCAGATTTCAGTGATGCTTATTATATCATATTTGCTTTACTGTATTAAGAGCTCAGGTTCATCTTGTTTATTTCTAATGTTTGGTACATTAGTGTAGGCACATCTAAGACCGTGGGTCAGTTCCCCTGAGCTTCCTAAGAGTATTTAAGTTTTTCCCCCCTATTGCTGTTGGACTTTAGTGCTATTTGCTTTGTTTTCTGTATAACAGTCAGTTTAATAATCCAGCACTTGGTGAACTCCTGCCCTCAAGAATACTGTCTCTCTCTTTCACATAACTCATTTAAAAGCCAAAGGCTTTCATGGCCGGCATCCATAGTTTTTTGTGGGGGTTTCGGGCTATGCAGCTATGTTCTAGAAGAGTTTCTTTCTGATGTTTCGCAAGCATCTGTGGCTGGCATCTTCAGAGAATGCTTGCCTGGAAAGGAGTTGGGTATGTATATACTGTGTGACCCTGGGAAGGCACGAGTGATTTGCATGTGTATTGTTCTGTTGCTAATGGCAGGCCTCAGAGTGGGAAAGGGCAAGCAGGTAGGGGCCATGACGCCACTTCCTGCCAGCGATGTCTGGTCGCTGTATGGCAGCATTGTCATCATGGCGCCCCCTGTGTGGACGGGAGGCCACCATGATGCTGGCATCCGTACAGACTAGGGTTCCAGAGTATGTGGTTGCTGCGTGCTCTGGAAACCTAGAATTGGCAGCACCACACCGCTTCCTGCCTGTGTGTACCAGATCTGAGCTATATTTGCTGCAGATGAAGTTACACACATCTTTTGGCAAGAAGATGAACATATCACAGCTGTTGCAGATGACTGCAACAACTTCTACACCATCCATATTTAATAGTGTTAGTAGGCACTGAAACAACTTGGGCCTCCTCCTCACCTCCTCACCCCCCACTAAACACCCACAAAACATTGGTTTTATCTGTTAGTCAAGCTCCATGTACTGGGGCTGCAGCTGTACAGAGTGCTAGTAGCTGCTAGTTCCTCCATCAACCAAGTCTCTGACACACTTCCTCTCATTAGAATATTGAATGAATACATACCTTGTTTTTAAAATGAGAAATATTACCTTTTTTGCTGTCTGAGTGGCTGCCACTGCAATATCAACTCCTGAATTCCCCATGCCAATCACAAGCACTCTTTTATCCCTGAATATTTCTGGGTTTTTGTAGTGCCGGCTGTGAAGATGCAGGCCATTAAATTTGTTTATACCTGCGTAGAAGTAAATACATGTCTCACTGAATTTCCAAAGTCAATCTAAAGAACAGTCACTCAGTCCTGTGCAGTTTTATTCTCCTGGAAGTAAGGCTTCAAATAGAAGGCCCAAAAAGACCATCATAAGGCCAGGATGTGCACATGATGCACACCCTCAGATCGTTCTGAGGCTGCACCAAGGCTGTGCCAGGGTCACCAAATGCAGCTCAAAACTGGCTTCAAAACGAGTGGTTCTTACAGCTCCTTTTCGTAGCCCATTCAAAACTGTGGTGGCAGGAGCCCTCAGGACTGCAGTGCCTGGTTGCCTGTGATCCTGGGGCTGTCCCAGGGTGATTGGCCCATCTGCTTTGCCCCTAACTAAGTATGTACCAGCCAAATACAGTGGAGGCTGTTCTTAGGTAAGAATGCCTGTAATTGCAGTTTTACTGCATTTCTAGTGTCTGCTTGGCCCACATATGAGAAACAGCCTCAGACACAAACTCATTGATCCCCACAACTTTTATTCTCCTGCTGCTCTAGAGTTGAGCTAGTCTACACAAATGGCAAACCATGTGATAAACTGTACTTGGATTGTACCATTTCAGATGGGGAAAATGCTCAGTTTTCCCTGCATTAAACAAGAAGATCTTAACACACAAAATACTAAGATAATACAAAGATTTAAGCATAACTCTCCCCTTGACATGGTTATTTTCTGTGGAGGAAATGTGAATCAGGGTGCCCCGACTGGTTTATTGATGCATGCACATAGTCCCATAGTGTCATAGATACAATTGGTCAACAACATTTGAGCAAAACCTGAAAAATAAAACATTTCAGAAGGCCTCTTTTAGGAAGACAAAAACAACTTCCATTTGATAGGTGATACATGGTAACAATATATGTTTTGCATATACAGTCATCCCATCACATTTGTGGGGGTTAGGGGATCAAAACCGCCATGAATGTCAAAAAACTGTGAATCATCCTCCCTCCCACGGCAGCCATTTCCAGGGGGGAAGGGCCGGGGAACAGGAGTGCTTTGTTTCTCCACCCCTCCCAATTTGGAAAGCATCCCTCAAGCCTTTCTAGGGTGGCAGGGATGTGGGGGAAAGGAGTGCTCCCTTCTTCTGTCCCCTGCTGCCCTGAAAAGGCTTGGGAGAAGTGTCCCTCAAGCCTTTCCAGGGCAGCAGGGACTCAGGGAAGGGAGTGCTCCCTTCCTCCGGCCCTGATGCCTTGAAAAGGTTTGGGAGAAGCATCCCTCAAGCCTTTACAGGATGGCAGGGGCACGGGGGAAAGGAGTGTTGCTTTCCTCTGACTACTGCTGCCCTGAAAAGGCTTTGGAGAAGCATCTCTCAAGTGTTTCCAGGCCAGCAGGGACTGAGGGGAAAGGAGTGCTCCTTTCCTCTGGCCCCTGCCGCCCTGGAGAGGCTTCAGAGGCACTTCTCCCAAGCCTTTCCAGCATGGGAGGGGATTCGGGTTTACATTAGCGAATAACCAAAACCGCAAATGTGAAACCCACAAATGTGGAGGGACAACTGTACACTTATTTCTCACTCATGTATAGTAGCTTTATATGAAGTGAAGACTTAATGGAAGACATGGAAGATGCAAGTAAGCCATGAAATCTATAACAAAAAAATCCAAAAACAAAAAACTATATTTGCAATTTTATTTTGGGTCAACCAAAATGTCACAAAATAACAAGTAATCTTTTAAATTGTTCAGAACTTGTAATCAGACCAGATGTTCAGCCAAACAGGATGGCTTGATTCTGAGACCAGAAAATCTACATTTTTTCAAAGTCTAAAGAACTGTTACAGTAACTGAATTTTAAAATTTCAAAAATCAGGGATCAGCCATTTTGTGTTTCTTTGTTCCATCAATCTAAGTGTAACTTGAAATCAGCATTAACACCTAGTAGGGGACATACTAAACTAAGCACTCTGCTGTCTCTTTCATTCTTCTGTCTTATGATCATGGATATGTGTAAACACAGATATATTGTTAACATAGTTCCTGTCAGAATCATAGGTTCTGCCATGATTGCTAGTCATATATTTTTATATGCTTTTAAATACTGAGTGATGGGTTATACTGATTGGTGATGCTAGATGGAAGGGCTCTTTAACTTTCTTGTAGCTGGATAGTGAGCAGATGTGAGGGGAGTAAATATGTGCTTTGAATTGTCAAAGTCAATTCAGTGGGAATGCTTAGCATGGAGAGGAAAGGAGGGGTAGATCTGGGAAAGAAAATGTTTTGGTTTGAAGAAGAATGGGTTTGGTTGAGCAAATACATTTGAATTCATAGTTATTTTGTGGGTTTTTCAGGCTATGTGGCCATGTTCTAGAAGAGTTTATTCCTGACATTTCACCAGCATCTGTGACTGGCATCTTTCTCTGAAGATGCCAGCCACAGTTGCTGGTGAAACATCAGGAATAAACTTTTCTAGAACATGGCCACACAGCCCAAAAAAACCCACAAAAATCTATGGACGCCGGCCATGAAAGCCTTCGACTTCACATTTGAATTCCTTTGAGCTTTATTAGCCAGGCATAGTCAGACACACATTTTAGACTTTAGGAAAGCCGATTTCAATAAACTTGGACAAATACTGGAGGTGATCCCATGGTCAGGAATACTAAAAGAGAAGGAAGTTCAGGATGGATGGGAGTTTCTTAAAAGGGAGATACTGAAGGAACAATTTCAAACAGTTCCAATGAGGAAGAAAAACAAGAGATGTCTCAAGAAACCACGATGGATGACTAAGGAACTTTCAACTGAGCTAACATTTAAATGGAACATGTATAAGAAATGGAAAAATGGGGTAATTACCAAAGAGGAGTTCAAACAAATAGCAAGCACATGTAGGGGTAAAGTCAGAAAAGCTAAAGCGCAGAATGAACTCAGGCTTGCTAGAGAGGTTAAGAACAACAAAGGGGTGGTTCTCACTTGTGATTTACAACGGTTTAAAATACACCGGTATCAGTTAAATCGATTCAAAATAACCCTGGTCTTATCCCGCGTTCCGAATCGCTTTTTTTTCTTCGTTCTCATTTACCAACTGATTCGCTTTAAGTGATCCTCTTTCATTCCTATTCAAATAAAACGGTGTTTATATAAACTGGTTTTAGCCTTATTTCATTCCCACTCACCATTTTGGGGCTGTCAATCAAAGCAACGTCATCATAATGTCACTTTTAAATTTCGCGGTTTGTTATAAAAGAGCCAATGAGGAGGCACTTAAAGTGCCGAGTCCTGCAATTATTCATGGGGAAGGATGGTTGAGGGAGAGAAAACTGCCTCCCCAAAGCACTTCTGCTGCCTTGGAAAAAGACCTCAGGCTGGGGGAGGCTGCAGGCAAAGCGAATTTAGGGAAAGCTGCTTCCAGAGGAACTATGGGATGGGAGCACTCTTCCCAAAGATTCTCTTTCCAGGGTTGGAGGAGAAGGCAGATTCAGTTTGGGAAAGAGAGATGGAAAGGCTCTATTCCCCCCCCCCCCCATTGCAACCTCCCCTCTCTGTGTGGGGAGAGCCCATTTGTAATGGAGGAGAGGCAGGATGCACAGTAATCTCTGGGGAAATAGAGCCTTACCATCTCTCTTTCCCAATCTGGGGAGACACAGGAAAGAGCTTCGGTTCCCTAAATTCTCTTTGGCCGCCCCATGGGGAGAGAATCTTTGGGGAAGAGTGCTCCTTGGGCTGTCTTGGGAGCCATCCCATAGTTCCTCTGGAAAGAGCCTTGGTTCCCCAGATTCACTTTGGCCACCCCAAGGGGAGAGAATCTTTGGGGAAGATTGCTCCCAGGGCTGTCTTGGGAGCCATCCCATAGTTCCTCTGGAAAGAGCCTTGGTCCCCCAGATTCACTTTGGCCGCCCCATGGGGAGAGAATCTTTGGGGAAGATTGCTCCCAGGGCTGTCTTGGGAGCCATCCCATAGTTCCTCTGGAAAGAGCCTTGGTTTCCCAGATTCACTTTGGCCGCCCCATAGGGAAAGAATCTTTGGGGAAGATTGCTCCTTGGGCTGTCTTGGGAGCAATCCTATAGTTCCTCTGGAAAGAGCCTATGGGAAAGTGTGTGTGTTTGCCAAATTGGATCAAGAAGGAGAAGGCAGTGGGTTTAAGTTGGATAGAGACACAAGACAGAAAAGGGGAAAAGAGAACGATCCCAGAGGCAAGAGGCTGCAGACCTAAGAGAGAGGAGAGAGTGAAAGCCGAATAAAGCAAGAGCAAGAGACGTCCAGGATAGAAAGGTGGGCACAATACAAAAGAGAAGAGGGCAGAAGTCTCCAGGGATAGAGATAAAGTGGAACACACACACACACACACACACACACACAACCATATCCAGGGTTTCCTATGTCTCCCCAGATTCCGTTTGGGAAAGAGAGAAGGAAAGGCTCTATTTCCCCCCAGATCGCTGTGCATCCAGCCTTTCTCTGTTACAAATGGTGTTCAGTGGTTCTCCTCAAACAGAGGGGAGGTTGCAATCCACCGGAGGGGGGGGGGAGTCTATGCGAATGGAAGAAAATGGCGCTGGCGATGCAGAAAGAGACCAAAGAGGGTGACACCCCAGGCCAGCCCATCGCACTCCGCTCCTCCCATCCAGTTAACCCGGTTTCAGAGGGTGATCGTACCTATTTACATACTCTGATTCCTGTCCCGAATCAAGGAAAAAAATGTAGGTTCAACCCTTCTATTTTTTTAAACCGCGTTAAATGAAGATAAGCCGATTCAAATTTTAAACCGCTTTACAATTCGATTTTAGGTGGGAACGATTGTGGGTTACTCTAGAACTGTTCTAGAGTTAATTCGGTTTCCAATAGGAACGCCTCACCTTGGATTCGATTTGAATCCTGGCGTATCAGCCAGTGGGAACCACCTCAACAAGAGCTTTTTTGGATATGTCTGCAACAAAAGGAAGAAGAAGGAAACGGTAGGGCCACTGTCTGCAGAAGATGGCAAAATGCTAGCAGGGGTCAGAAAAAGGCAGAATTACTCAAGACCTTCTTTGCTTCAGTCTTTTCAGAAAAGGCAAGGGTGCTCAACCTGAGGTAAATGGAACAGAGGACAGAATAAGGGAAATTCAGCAGAGAATAAGTAAAGAGAGAGTACAGAAATACCTTGTTAATCTAAAGGATCTGATGAACTACATACAAGAGTATTAAAAGAGCTGGCTAATGTAACATCAGAGCCATTGGTAATAACCTTTGAGAACTCTTGGAGAACAGGAGAAGTCCCAGCAGACTGGAGGAGGGCAAACCTTGTCCCCATCTTCAAAAAGGGGAAAAAGAGGATCCAAACAATTATTGTCCAGTTATTCTGATATCAATACCAGGAAAGATTCTAGAGCAGATCATTAAACAGAGTGTCTGTGATCATCTAGAAGGCAATTCCATAATCACAAAAAGTCAACATGGGTTTCAGAGAAACAAGTCATGCCAGACAAATCTTATCTCTTTTTTTGATAACATTACCAGCTTGGTAGATGAAAGGAATTCTGCGGCTGCAGTATATCTTGATTTAAGTAAGGCCTTTGACAAAGTTGCCCATGACATTCTTGCAAACAAGCTTGTAAAATGTGAGCTAGACAAGTTAACTGTTACATGGATTTGTAATTGGTGGTGCAGCCGAACCCAAAGGGTGCTCAACAATGGCTCCTTTTCATCCTGGAGAGAAGTGACCAGTGGGGTCCCACAGGGTTCTGTCCTGGGCCCAGTGCTATTCAACATCTTTATCAATGACTTGGATTACAGAATTGGGAGCATACTTATCAAATTTGCAGATGACACCAAATTATTAGGAGTAGCTAACACCCCAGAGGACAGGATCAAAATTCAAAATGACCTGAATAGACTAGAAAGCTGGGCCAAAGTTAACAAAATGAACTTCAACAGGCAGAAATGTAAGGTACTGCACATAGGGCGGAAAAATGAAATGCACAGATATAGGATGGGGGACACCTGGCTGAATGAGACTACATTTGAAAGGGATCTAGATGTCCAAGACCACAAATGGAACATGAGTCAACAGTGTGATGTGGCAGCTAAAAAGGGAAATGCAATTTTAGGCTGCATCAATAAAAGTAGAGTGTCTAGATCAAGGGAAGTAATAGTGCCACTCTATTCTGCTTTGGTCAGGCCCCACCTGGAATATTGTGTACAGTTCTGGGCACCACAATTTAAAAAAGTCATTGAGAAACTAGAGCGTGTTCAAAGGAGGGCAACTAAAATGGTGAATGGTCTGGAAACCATGCCCTATGAGGAAAGACTGAGGGAGCTGGGGATGTTTAGCCTGGAAAAGAGAAGGTTAAGAGGTGATATTTTAGCCCTGTTTAAGTATTTAAAGGGATATCGTATTGAGGATGGAGCAAGCTTGTTTTCTGCTACTCCATAGAACAGGACCCGGAACAATGGATGCAAGCTCCAGGAAAAGAGATTCCACCTCAACATTAGGAGGAACTTTCTGATAGTAAGGGCTGTTTGACAGTGGAACACACTCCCTCGGACTGTAGTGGAGTCTCCTTCCTTAGAGGTTTTTAAGCAGTGGCTGGATGGCCATCTGTCAGGTATGCTTTGATTGTGATTTCCTGCATGGTAGGGGGTTGGACTGGATGGTCCTTGTGGTCTCTTCCAACTCTATGATTCTATGATTCTGTGATTCTATATAACCGAAATTGTCCTGAGAACATCACGATGCTGTGAATAACTTTAGTTTTTCAAATAAAGTTTTATGAACTGCTGAACTAGTGTTTCTAAACTGGTTAGCCAGTACATGACAGTTTGTCAGGACCTGTATGGGCCTGGATCTCTGCAAGAATGCAATCAGAAAAGTGCTTTCTACCAGTGTATTGAAAATGGAGGAGTAGAGGAGACCTAGAAGCCACTGCCACTGGTGAGCTGAAGAGTTGGATCTAGGTGCAGTTCCTCAGAGACAGGATTTGAGATGTGCAATAGGGGCAGGTGCTTCCACCAACTTTTGGATTCTGGGAGCTACACCATCGAGGGGCACCCAGTAACATTGGCCATGGATGGCACCATCTACTCTAAGCGAATGATGAAGAGGTAGATAGCTGTCATATTTGGATATGAACATTGGAGGGACATGTCATTTGAAAAGGTCTGGAAGCCAAGGAATGGGAGGCTGAGTTTCAGCAATTCCAAGAAGAGGTGAATATGTTTTGTATAGCCCTCCCTTGTTGGATGGAATGGGGGCAGTCAGTGGCACAGAGATGGTCAACAGCCAGGACAAGTGGTGGCTGGGCAACCAGTGAATTGGGACCACCAACCACACCTTCCCATCTGAGGCAGCCAACCTTGAAGAAGAAGTGGTGGAGTGGCTGGTACATCTATACAGTGAAGTAGCGCCCGAGCTGAATAACATCCAACTCTTCATGATGAGCCTACATACACACTTTGATGATCTGTTTTACAAAGAAAAAGCATACACCTGACTTAATATTGAAACAAGTGTCATAGTCAGTGATGGACTATGTCAAAGAGTTTCGACAGTTGGTAGTAAGGGTGCCCAATTTGTTGGAGGCTACCAAAATCCAGTACTTCTGAGATGGGTTGTACCTAAACATCCTAGAGTAGGCTCTGTTGAGAGACAACCCCATGGGATGGGTACTTTTGCCAGTGAAAATGAGATTTATTTATTTATTTATTTATTTATTTATTTATTTAATTTTATGGTATTTATACCCCGCCCTTCAGCCCTAATGGCTCTCAGAACGGCTTACAATTATTATTTTTTATTAGACGGTTCCCTGCCCTCAGGCTTACAATCTAAAAGACACGACACAAAAGGAGAAGGGAATGGTGGTGAGAAAGGGGATGAGGTCTAGTGGTTATTCTCTTCCTCTGAGGCCTGGACAAAGGCTGATGGACTGGAGGGAGGGCTCCTCTTCTTCAGGCTAGCCCTGGTGGAGCTGGGCATGCCTGTTCACTCCCTCACAGGCCGAAGGATGACAGTTATCATGGAGGGAGGGCACTCTTTCTTCAGGCTAGATGATCAAGGAGATGGTGAAATTTGCCAAGCAGCAGCAAGGGCTGACAGCAAAGGTGTGAGGCAACTGATGCCACAGAACATCATTTCAGTGCAAAACGGAGAGGGCTACCAAGATGGAGAGAGATCATTGTCTGTGTTTGGGGCTGTGCCTTCATTAGAAACACTAAAGGGCAGGATCAAAATGAAGAACTGTTGGAATAATTTTGCTTTAAACATAGCAAATGAAAACATTTTGAGTGACAGGCAACATGCCCTGGTGGCGCAGTGGTTAAATGCCTGTACTGCAGCCATTCACTCAAAACCACAAGGTTGCGAGTTCAAGACCAGCAAAAGGGCCCAAGCTCGACTCAGGCTTGCATCCTTCCGAGGTCGCTAAAATGAGTACCCAGACTGTTGGGGGCAAATTAGCTTACTTGCTAATTAGCTTATTTGCTGTTCACCGCTATGATCTTTGGAATAGCGGTATATAAATAAAACAAATCATTATTATTATTATGTAGTGAAATGTATCTTATGCAACTGCCATAGACAGCTGAGCCATCAGTGCATGGCAAGAGGAAAAGTTGCAGCATTATGCTGTGTGATGCAGAGTGATGACACAGAGCCATCCATCTATACAAGTGGGCCAAGTGACTGGTCATGTGGTTGCTGCAGTCCCAAACAAGCCACTGATAGGAGCGGTTTTTTACCCCTCCTTTTGCTGGTGGCTTTGGACTGCCTTAGGAGGCCTTAGAGCAGCTTCTGGCTGCTCTGGGGATGTGTGTCATCGGCATGCCACATCCCAAAGTGGCCAGAAGCCCCTGTATTCAGCCCATCTGTTTCAGGCCATAGTCAGACAAAAAAGACTAAACCTTTTTCACAAGTGGAAGAGTCTATCCAGAAAAAAATAAAAATAAAAAAGCAAGAGGGATGGATAAAAGATCATGATAATGAACTAGTTCTTCAAAATGGGGTGTGCCACAAAGTTGACAAAGCATATATGTCCAAGGGTCTAAAGGACTAAACAGACTGCAAGAAACGCCTACATTGGGGTAGAGTGAGGGCATGGCAACCACATGCTGCACACCCTGACTCTGCTCCAGTGCTGGTGTCACACAGCCCACCTGCATGGTGGGTGGTGTCATGCAGTTTTTTTGGTTTAGACGTGCTGTGCCAAAGAAAAGCCAAAAAGCCGCCTCCATAGCCGCAACGGTGGCTTTTTGCTGTTCTAAAAAGGAGTGGCATTTTACTGCTACTTTTTAGAACAGCAAACTGCCAGATTAGGGCTGTGGTGTGCAGTTGCTGCGGTCCTGTTCTGGCACTGAAAGGGGTGCTGGGATGCTGCTCTATCAGGGTGGTCTATTCAGCCCCTCAGACTCAAAGTTTTACAACAGTATCATGATGCCAAAGCCACTGGGCATTTTAGGTTTGTAAAGATTCTCTGTTTGGTTAGGACAGGAGTAGGTGTCAGAACTCCCCTGCATTCATATATTCATTTGTCATTTATATATTCATTTGGGGGTTCTGTCAGAGGGATTATTAGTTTAGGGTTTTGTTTAGATATTAGTTGATTAAGGATATAATGGGTTTGATATATATTGGTTAGTTAGAATGTACTAGAAGGTGATAGATAGATGGCTAGCTTCTGTGCTTGCTTATTAGGATTGGAATGTTACAATGTTAGGGAGTTATCCAGCCAGGCAGAGACTGCTCTTGTGTTGGGAGGGGTGAGTTAAACCTTAGGAGTTAATGCTACTACTTATAGGCTGTTATAGTAATATGTTCATGATGTTAATATATGTTGTTGTTATGCTTTATATGCTGCCATGTATGTTGGGTTGTGGGTTGATGGGATATATAACCATTCTTACATATACTCATAGGTTGTTAAGATTTTATAATACTTAGTTCAGTAGTGAGAGATGTCTGGGTTTCAAGGTCACAGGTGCAAGGAGGAGATAACGCTTGGTGAGAACTTAATTGTTTTGGGAACAGGCCAGAGAGCCCGGACGAGAGGACACTACGTCATCGGGGTGGAGATTCCTCACTGCGCGGGAAAGACTGATCCAATTAATTAACTTTATTGCTTTATGGGGGTGGGTCTGCTCATAGGACTATATAACCCATCTGTAACTATGTATCTTCATTCCTGACAAAGAAGTCACTTCTGTTGCCTATACCTTTACCTTTCAATAAAGCTGTTACTTTTTAGAAGCACAGCCTCTTGTTGTTTGGGGGTGGCAATTGGGAGCCTGACAGCAGGCAACCTTTTTGAGTCGGGGGCCGGGTTGCTGTCCCTCAGACAACTGGGGGGCCGAAGCGGGGGGGAGAGCTTCCACCCTCCGGGGGCGGGGCCGTGTACCAGGGGTGGAGCTTCCACCCTCTGGAGGCAGGGCCACATGCTGGGGGCGGAGCTTCCATCCTCTGGGGCGGGGCTTTCTCTGCTCCCTTTCCCGACCTCCAGCTGTCTGAGAGACAGCTAGAAGTGGGGGGGGGTTGGGAGAGGGGGTGACAGGCGCGCCCCTGCTCCTCCTGCCCTTCCTTGGCACCCAGCTGCCTCCCAGAGAACCAGTAGGGGCCCATGAGGGGCAGGAACAACAGGTGCACTGCCCCTGCTCCTGTCCTCGGGGCTTTGCCAGGCCTGAGGTGTCCTCCGAAGGACACCTCAGGGCTGCCAAAGCCCCACAGAGAGGAGGAGGCGTGTGCCTGCCCTCTCCTCCTTGGCCCCTTCCTTCGGCCGAACGGGCTCCAAGGCCGAAACCACTCTCACTGTTAAAGCAGACCTTTTAGCATTGAAAGCACTGAAAATACACAGAAATGCACTTTGGAAAGTCACACTGTCTCACCTTCAGAAAGACTGCATGTCCCACAAACTGACATATCATCATCACTACCGCTCTCATTGTAAAAACAGACGTTTTAGCATTGAAAGCACTGAAAATACACAGAAATGCACTTTTGGAAAGTCACACTGTCTCACCTTCAGAAAGACTGCATGTCTTCTTTCTACTCCTCCTCCTGCTCCTTCCTTCCTCCTTCCTCCTCTTCTTCCTCATTCCTCCTCTCTCCCTCCCTTCTCCTCCTGCTCCTTCCTTCCTACTTCTTCTTCCTCCTTCCTCCTCCCTCCCTCCTCCCTCCTCCTGCTCCTTCCTTCCTTCCTCCCTGCTCCTCCTCCTCCTCCTCCTCCTGCGGACCCCCTCCTCCTTCTCTCCAGGCCCGCGGCTGTGGAGCAACCGCAGGCTTGGGGAGAAGGATGAGGGGGACCCCCGCCTCCCTTTCCCCAGGCCCGAGGCCCCACTGCCTCTCCCCGTGCTCTGGGAGGGCCAAGGCTTCCCTACAGGGCGGGGGGAAGGCCAGCGCTGGCTGCCCCAGCACTTTCCCCGCCCCTCAGAGCGGGCAGAGGCTGGCCCTGAGGGGCGGGGAAAGGCCAGCGTCGGCTGCCCCGGCGCTTTCCCCGCTCCTCAGAGCGGGCAGAGGACGGCTCTGAGGGGTGGGGAAAGGCCAGCGCCGGCTGCCCCAGCGCTTTTCCCGCCCCTCAGAGCGGGCAGAGACCAGCCCTGAAGGGCAGGGAAAGGCCAGCGCCGGCTGCCCCAGCGCTTTCCCCGCCCCTCAGAGCGGGCAGAGGCCAGCCCTGAGGGGCAGGGAAAGGCCAGCGCCGGCTGCCCCAGCGCTTGCCCCGCCCCTCAGGGAGGGCAGAAGCCGGCCCTGAGGGGCGGGGAAAGGCCAGCGCCGGCGTCCCCGGCGCTTTCCCCGCCCCTCAGGGAGGGCAGAAGCCGTCCCTGAGGAGCGGGGAACGGGCGCGCCGGCGGCGGCAATCGGCAGTAGGGCCGGCCTGGGGCCGCTCCTATGGTGCCCGCGGGCTGGATGCAGCCCGCGGGCCGTAGGTTGCTGACCCCTGGGTTAGGAGATTTGCTTTCTAAGCAAGCACATTTTGTAGCATGCAAGATTATACCTACTACACAGCAGTTGGATAAATTTGTTTGTGCAGCATGTATTGTATACAGATTAAATGGGGTGCCCAGTAAGATAATCTTGTACCAAGACACACAATCGCTTCACAATTTTGGAAAGCCTTTTATAAACTTTTGGGGATTAAACAAATGTTGAATACTGCTCATCAACCACCAACTGATGGAGAATATGAATCAGATGTTGGAACAGTACCTGCATTGTTATGTATGTTTTTAACAGTGCAATTGATTTGGACTGCTCCCATTTGTGGAGGTGTCTTACAACAACTCTATGCATCACAGTACCTGACACTCACCTTTTAAAGTGATGTATGGGCAGGATCTTAGATTGCTGCCAAGCTCTGAGATCAACCAGTCTAGTCTTTAGCTAAATGGGCACAGTGAATCACTATTGCCTTGCCTGATACGGTGTCCACTTTGGACTATGCCAGAGAGACCTACAAAAGATATGCAGATAGAAAGAGGATCCTAACTGGGATTTTAAAGTGGGACAGTCCATGTATTTGTTTATGATGTTTTTGAGAAACTAACAGCCATCTAAAAAACTGGTGCCAAAGTTTGTGGGGCCATTTGCTGTTAGAAGTCTTGTAAGAGGCAATTCAGTCTCAGAGCAGAGAGCAGAAATTGAGCTGTGAGCTGTGTCTGAGGCATCATACTTTACTTTTTCATTGTTTTTTAATGGGCTTATTGGGAGTTTTTGATTGTTTTTTACCTTGTGCTCTTTTTGAGCACAAAGATGTTTATCACACTATACTCTTATAGTGCTACTATTCCACTTTGACTCCTCTAGCTGCCTCCTATTGCATTCTGGGATTGGCAGTTTTAAGGAGGAGTATTGAGAATTCTCAGGCAGAGAAGTTCTCTGCCTGAGAATTCTAAATACCCCTCCTTAAAACTGCCAATCCCAGAATGCAATAGGAGGCAGCTAGAGCAGTCAAAGTGGAATAGTAGCACTATAAGAGTATAGTGTGATAAACATCACTGACATGTTTGGGGAATGAGGTACCAGCAATTGGCTTTATATATGCCTGCTGCCTCCTTTGAGTTCAGTATAGGTGGGCCAGTGGAGTGTGCCTTTCAGCACATGCAATCAATTCAATAAACAATGCACAGAAGCTGTGCTAGCTGGCAAGACTAACAGGTATCTTCATGGGAATTTTGTGAGAGAAATTTGAGGGGAGGGGGACAAGTTTCTGTTTTAAGTCTCTTCTCTGAGACTGCTGAATATATATGGTGAGGGACCTGCTGCAGTTACCTGCAACAGTAGTTCTTGGAGGAATGTGATATAGAGAAGTAGAAGGACCAGGATTCATTCTGAGAGCTTGAAGCTACAGAATTGATTTGAAGCTCTCTCTCTTATCAGAGAAGACAGGAAAAAGCAGCAGAGCTCAGAGAATGTTCTTGAGACCTTGGAAATCCAGCACTTGGAATGGCAAGACTCATTAAACCCACTGACCATTATCCCTCCCTTTTGGTCCATAAGAGAACCAATGATATTTTAAGACATAGCTTTCAGAATATCACAAGGGATAATAAAAGTTGATTTTAAGAAACAGAATATCACAAGAGATTATGAGGTTCTGGGTAGGAAGCTGAAAGGCCTGGACACACAGGATGGATGTGATGGCCCTTGAGGTCTCTTCCAACTCTATTATTTTATAATGATATTGCCAGAACTGGGGTAATTTTGTTGCAGCGTATATTAAAAGCCCATAGCAATTCATTTATTTTTGCAGGCTGGGTCCCCATTTGTCTTTAAACCTGTTTTCTGTTTCCTGTTTCCAAGACTATGGCGGTATCTAGACCGCTGGATAATAATAACAACAACAACAACAACAACAATAATAATTTATATACCGCCCAACCACTGGGAATCCGAGCGGTTTACAACAGAGCGGATAATAGATGGTTCCCTGCCCTCAGGCTTACAATCTAAAAAACCACGGCACAAAAGGAGAAGGGAATGGTGAGGGGATCAGGTCCAGCATTCTTCTCTCCATCTGAGGCCTGGACCAAGGCAGATGGACCAGAAGGAGGGCTCTTTTTCTTCAGGCTAGCCCAGATGGAGCTGGGCCAGCCTATTCACTCCCTCACAGGCCAAAAGATGACAGTTATGGAGGGAGGAGCCTCTTCCTTCAGGCTAGCCCTGGTGGAGCTGGGCCAGCCTATTCTCTCCCTCACAGGCTGAAAGATGACAGTTATAGAGGGAGGAGTCTCTTCCTTCAGGCTAGCCCCGATGGAGCTGGGCCAGCCTATTCTCTCCCTCATAGGCCAAAAGATGACAGTTATGGAGGGAGGAGCCTCTTCCTTCAGGCTAGCCCCGATGGAGCTGGGCCAGCCTATTCTCTCCCTCACAGGCCGAAAGATGACGGTTAGAGAGGGAGGAGTCTCTTCCTTCAGGCTAGCCCCGATGGAGCTGGGCCAGCCTATTCTCTCCCTCATAGGCCAAAAGATGACAGTTATGGAGGGAGGAGCCTCTTCCTTCAGGCTAGCCCCGATGGAGCTGGGCCAGCCTATTCTCTCCCTCACAGGCCGAAAGATGACGGTTAGAGAGGGAAGAGTCTCTTCCTTCAGGCCAGCCCCGATGGAGCTGGGCCAGCCTATTCTCTCCCTCATAGGCCGAAAGATGACAGTTATGGAGGGAGGAGCCTCTTCCTTCAGGCTTGACCCGATGGAGCTGGGCCAGCCTATTCTCTCCCTCACAGGCCGAAAGATGACAATTAAGGAGGGAGAGACCTCTTTATTCAGGCTAGCCCCGGTGGAGCTGGGCCAGCCTATTCTCTCCCTCACAAGCCAAAAGATGACAGTTATGGAAGGAGGAGCCTCTTTCTTCAGGATACAGCGCCCCCGTCACGTGCTAGGGGTTGGCCGAGGATGCAGCATCCATACTGGCCTCACCCCTAGCACATGACGGGGGGTGTAATCATGGCGGTGCCCTGTACACACGGGGCCCGCCATGATTACGTCACATGTTTGCTGCCTCCAAACAGAGCGGCATGCATGTGCATGTGATGCCCTTGCACCGCTGCAGGGCGCTTGTGGCGCCCTTTCAGCAGCGCCGAAAGGAGCTCCGAAATGGAGCTCCTTCTGCCACTTGTGTTGCTAACACGGCCTTTAAACGGTCGCACCAGCGACACAAGGAGAAAGGGGCCGAGTGGCCCCTTTCTCATTTCCCCGCCACTGTTGGGGTGTCCTTGGGGCTTGAAGCCCCAAGGACACCCCTTTCCAGATCGTGCGGAAGCGGCCTTTTGCCGCTTCCCCGCGGCCTGGAAAAGCGGCGGATTGGGGCCTCGGGACTGCTGCTGTGGCAGCTGAGGCCCTGATCCATTAGGGAAAGGGGTGGGTGCAGGCTGCCCCAAAGGGACGGTCTGTACACTGCCTAAACTTCCTTTCCTTTCCATACCAAACATCCCCATCAAATTGACCTTGACAGTTCAAAGCACATTCTTATTCCTTTGCAGCTATTCATTAGCCAGGTTCAAGAAAAATAAGCATTATTTCCATCCAGTACCACCACTTGTGTAGTATTTCAAAACATATATGTAATATATTGTCAACAAGCATGGCAGGACCAATGATTCTGACAATGGGAGAAAGGTCCATCATGCTAGGTTTTAGAATGCCTCAGAGGGAAAGGAGTGATTGCAGGGAGAGGAGTTGGAGAGAATAAGAGTCTGAGAAAGGGGGTTACATTGGCAAGAAGCAGGGAATGCTGCTGTTGCTCCTCTACACAATGGCTCACATGGCATAGAGGGCTGCACATGCATACATTCCCTGTGGCCAATAGAAGTTAGTTTCAAAATCTTGCTGAAAATGTGTGAGAGGAATGAGGGGAGGCAGGACATTGTTCATTAGTTCATATCTGTTCATGCATCATGTGAATAGAGAAATTAAATGCATGTGCAGCCTTGTGCTTTGAGGCACAGTTAGCATTGGATCGATGCTGTTTGGATTTACTCTGTGACTAAATGCAGACTTTTTGGGTTCAACATTAAGCCAACCTCCATTTTCTCCTTTTGTTGTGACATTTTGGCTGGTTCTAATGAAGATATTGCCCAACTATGCATTTTCGAAATAAAGAGAAGAACACTAAAGAACAACTATACCAGGGAAAGAACTGAGTGGCATCACAGGGTCAGTAAGATAACCAATGCAAACCATCACCACATCAAAGATGGCTGACTTCTGCTTCCCTTTGGTTTCTGTGACAACATCCCACTGGCCAGTGGCAGAAAAGTCAGGGCACTTCCTTATGCTGATCACTGTTGTCTGAAACATTTACAGAAAATAATCATGAAAATTAGTAATCCAGAAAGAAATGTGTTCAGATGGATTTAGGAATATGGCTTCACTCAATGATAAACATCCTTCCTAACTAGAAACATGTACGGTCCTCTGAGTCTGCAAATAGTGAAGTCTTCAAGACAATCAGTCGTATCACTGGAAATTTCTCCATCTGGCATGCAATAATCTGGGGTCCTTGGACATAAATGTTTCAAATGTTAAAATATGGCTTTCTGCTGTCATCTTTCTAAAAGCTTACCTTGAATTGAATGTGCCTCCGCAGACCAAATTTCTTTGTATACATTTCCAGATATTCCAGCAGCTTGGCATTGGGTAAAAAAACAGGAAAATCCTCTGGGTATGGGAAGTCTGAAAAGGCTGACATCTCCTTACAGGTATTACTGACCAATGATTTGTAGAGGCTGGCTCTTCCTTCTTCAACATTTTCCTGTATATACAGTAGCACAAGTATATTTCTCATACTTTACTGCATATCAAATTAGCAAAGTCTAATGTATCCCTTATTTGGTGCCTGCAATAATGCTTTGAAATATGGGGGAGGGTAAACATAACAATAGTGATTGTTTCTTTTATTTTCCTTCTTTAAAGCTGGTTACTTCTTCATAGAATCATAGAATTGTAGAGTTGGAAGAGACCAACTCTACAATCACAATCAAAGCATACCCAACCGATGGTTATCCAGCCTCTGTTTAAAGACTTCCAAGGAAGGAGACCCCACTACGCTCCGAGGGAGTGTGTTCCACTGTTGAACAGCTCTTACTGTCAGAAAGTTCCTTCTAATGTTGAGGTGGAATCTCTGTTCCTGGAGTTTGCATCCACTGTTCCATGTTCTAGTCTCTGGAGCAGGAGAAAACAAGCTTTCTCCATCCTTAATGTGACACCCCATCAAACACTTAAAGAGGGCTATCATATCACCCCTTAACCGTCTCTTCTCCAGACTAAACATACCCAGCTCCCTAAGTCTTTCCTCATAAGTCAAGGTTTCCAGACCATTTTAGTCACCCTCCTTTGGATATGCTTCAATTTGTCAACATCATTTTTGAATTGTGATGTCCAGAACTTGGGTCCCCCCCCTTTTAAAAAAATGTTAATGTTTGCCCTCCTCTAGATTGTTGGGACTTCTCCTGTTCCCCAGGAGTTCTCAAAGATTATTGCCAATGGCTCTGAGATTACATTTGCCAGTTCTTTTAATACCCTTGGGTGTAGTTCATGCTATTCTTTTATATATATATAGGTTTTATTTTATGACAACATACACAAAATGTATAAACAGAAAAAATACAGAAAAGAGAAAAAAATACATCTGTTCATACTCTGTTGATTTATCCATTGTTCTTACCCTCCCATAGTTCCAATAAACCTTTCCATTTTTTTCATATTGCTGTGAGGTTCTATTATCCTTAAACATTGATATAATGTCAAATATAGCTAGTTCATTGAACTTTAAACTCCATTCCTCTATTGTTGGAATGAAGGCCCGTTACAGACGGGCTCTTGAGGCGCCCCATCATGTGCTAGGGGTTGGCCGGGGACCTAGCGTCCACACCGGCCTCACCCCTAGCACGTGACAGGGGCGTAATAATGGCGGCGCCCTATACACACAGGCGCTACCATTATTACGTGCCGGATGCATAGCGTCCGCATGTCACGTGGTGCTTATGACATCGCGAGTGTGCCTCGCGGCGTCATAACCGCACCACGGGAAGAAGCACCATTTTGGGGCTTCTTTTTTGCTCCGTGTGGGAGCCATGTGGTTTGGCTGCTGCGGCTCCCTCGCGGAGCAACCAGCAGCGCTGGCAGACCGCTGCTTTTAGGCGGTCTGTAATGCGCCAATATTTGATTTCCAATGCTTTGCGTATATCATTTGGGCAGCAGTAATCATGTACAACAAAACACTCACTTCATCTTGAACCAAGTTGTCAGAAATTATATCTATTATATTCAATAAAAATAATTCTGGTCTCAATGGAATACATGTGTGTGTGTGTGTGTGTGTGTGTGTGTGTGCGCGTGTGTGTGTGTGTGTGTAAGTGTGAGTGTGATGTTCTTATGTATCAATTTCCAAAAAAAATTTGCCACCAAAGATGGTAAAAAGAGCCTCCTTTCTGATTACGCTTCCAACAGTTTATATTGGTATGTTTACTTATTTTTGCAAGTCTGGCTGGGGTCATAAATGACCTAAAGAAAAGTGTGTAATAATTTTCTTTTAAATTATTACATTTGGTAAAATGAAGATTTCTTTTCCAAACATTCTCCCAACTGGCCAAAGGGATTTCTTTCCCTATGTTTTGTAACCAACGTATCATATTAATTTTAACTGTTTCTTCAAATATCTCTGCCCCCAACAAAAATTTATAATTTTTCTAAATTAATTTTTTTCTATTTCCTTTAATGATCTCATCAAATTCTGTCTCATTCTTTTCTATATTGCCCTTTAATATATCCCTTTCCCAATCTTCTTTTATTTTCCAATATTTTAACCAATTAATATTTTGATCTATTCCCAAACTTTTCTTTCTTTTAATTTTTCTGTTTCTCCAGATTTTTTAAAAAGATGTCATTATATCTATGCCAATTTTTTATTTGTTTCTTTTCTTTCTTATGAAAGGCCTCTTGCGAGGATGTCCATCTTGGCAATTTTCTGTATAATTGTTTTCTGTATTTATTCCAAATGGTTAATAAGGCATTTCCTATAAGATGTTGCTTAAATTCTCTAATTCTTTTGTTGGTTCCATAACAAAGATCCTACATCAAGATCCTAAATCAAGATCACAACCTTCTAAGTATATCAGTTTATCATTCTTTCATAAAATCCAATCTCTGATCCAAGTCATGGCATAGGCATTGTGATATAATTCTAAATTGGGTAATCCCAAACCACCTCTATCTTTACTATCTTGCATTATTTTAAATTTTATTCTAGGTTTCTTTCCCTGCCACAAAAAAAATTGAAAGATCTCTTCCCTAGATTTTAAAGGGGTGCTTATTGGTTTTTATCGGTAGATTCATTTGAATCATAGCAATTTCCCCTAATATCGATATCTGTTGTTTTCCCCATCTTTCTAGATCCGATTTTATAGCTTTCCATACTGTTATGTAATTATTTTTATACAATTCTGAATTATTTTTTGTCAGGATTATTCCCAAATATTTAATTTTATTTATCAATTGAAACTCAGTAATGGATTTCATTTCCTCCACTTCTTTTTCAGACAGATTTTTTGTTAACATATCACTCTTTTTTGTTCACCTTAAATCTTGCTAAGTTTCCAAATTTCCCAATACATTTTCTATTCTTTTTACACTTTTGGGGTTTCCCCCCCTCCAAAATGATTACTAAGTCATCTGCAAAAGAGCGAATTTTATACTTATATTTGGAAAATTCTAATCCTTGAATTTTATTATCATTTCTTATATAATTACTCAACACTTCTATTACCATTAGGAAAAACAGTGGCAACAAGGGGCAACCTTGATGTGTATCTTTCTTAATGTTAATCATGCTATTCTTAATACAGCATGCATGCATGACTTAATGTTAATCATGCTATTCTTAATACAGCATGTATGCATGATAGTACAACAAAAATTAAACAGTATGTATGTATATGTGTGTATTTAATTCACTTTTCTACCTTTTGATGGCCATAGTTGTCTGAGAGATGCACAGTTTTAAAAAAAGAAATTAGCAACTTATTGTTGTTAACTGTCCTTGAGTTGTCTCCGACTAATGGCACCTCATAGATAAGACATTTCCAATGCTTCATGTCCTCCATTACTCTGCTTAGTTTCTCATATCTATGCCCGTGACTTCTATGATTGAGTCTATCCATCTGGATACTATGCGAATATTTACATAACGCACTTGTTACGCCACCATCGCAGCTTCAAAAGAACCTGATTTTTGGTGGGTTCTTTTCTCTCCGGTGGAAAAACAGCCGCAGGCAGGTCACCCTTTTTGGGTGGTCTGTACTGCGCCTTACATTTCACTGTGTTGAAATTCATTTTGTTAGCTTTGGCCCAACTTTCTAATCTATTAAGGTTATTTTGAAGTCTGACCCTGTCATTTGGGGTATTAGATATTCCTCCTAATTTGGTGTCATCTGAAAATTTGATAAGTATACCACCTATTGTTTCATCTAAGTCACTGATAAAGATTTTGAATAGCACTGGGTCCAGGACAGAGCCTTGTGGGACCCCACTGGTCACTTCTCTCTGGGATGAAAAGGAGCCATTGCTGAGCACCCTTTGGGTTGGGCCGGTCAGCCAATTAGAAATTCAGTTTTAACAGTTGCATTGTCTAACCCACATTTTACCAGCTTGTTTGCAAGAATATCACGAGGAACCTTGTCAAAGGCCTTACTGAAATCAAGATATGCTATATCCATAGCATTCCCTTCATCTACCAAGCTGGTAATTTTATTTAAAAAAAAAAAGAGAGAGAGAGATCAGAATAGTCTGGTATGATTTGTTTTTGAGAAACCCATGCTGACTTTTTGTGATTATGGCACTACCTTCTAAATGTTCACAGACTCTCTGTTTAATTATCCACTCTAGGATCTTTCCTGATATTGATGCCAGACTAACTGGATGATAATTGTTGGGATCCTCTTTTTTCCCTTTTTGAAGATGGGGACATTTACTCTCCCCCAGTCTGTTGGGACTTCTCCTGTTCTTTAGGGGTTCTCTCTAGCAAAGTTGAACTCATTCTGTGCTTTAGCTTTTCTGACTTTCCCCCTAAATGTGCTAGCTATTTGTTTGAATTCCTTTTTAGCAATTTCCCCCTTTTTCCATTTCTTGTGCATACTGAGAATGCAGCAAGCTTGATTTCTGCTGCCCTAGAGATTAGGGCATGGAGCAATGGATGCAAACTACAGGAATGGAGATTCCACCTCAATATTAGGAAGAGCTTTCTGACAGTGAGAACTGTTTGACTGTGGAACACACTTCCTTTTCCCATGCCCTATAGAGACATCTAAGACCATGAGTTGAAGTCCTGGATCTCTTCATAGGTGTAAACATCCCTGACATATATTTCTATTCCTCCTCCTTTCCTGTTTGGCCTATTTCTTTTTAAAAGTTTATGCCCCTGAGTCACTGGGGCTTCTTCTGAACCACTGACCTGATTATTAGAGGTTATGCCCCTCTATTATTACATTCCAGTCATGAGACTCATCCCACCACGTTTCAGTTATGCCTATTATATTTGCTTTGTTGTGCTAAGAGTTCGAGTTCATCGTGTTTATTTCCCATGCTCTGTGCATTAGTGAAAAGACATCTAAGACCCTCCCCCCAGCTGCCTGTGTAAAATTTTTACCTCCCATTGTTGGCTCCTTGCACTATTTGACCTGTTCCCTCTAAAATAGTTTGACCAGTGTCTCCATCCCTTGATGCACTCCTGCCTTCCAAAATACTGTCTCCCTCCCCAACATAACTAATGGTCTAGTCCATTAGTGGTCTAGTTTTGATTAATGGAAGTTTCCAGGCCATTATCTAAAACAACTCTTTTGGCTTTTGTGTACTGTAATAACCCAAGGTTATGACTAACAACTGCAAAGCTATATCTCAGTATTTGGCTTAACAGCTTTAGCTGAGAGAAGGTCCTCTGAGGCATTGACACTCCTTGGGCCTCTGGTGACAATGACAGACTTGAGAACACTCTACCATCACTGAAAGTGATCATTTAGGCCAGTGATGGGCAATTGGCATAGATTTGGCAGCCAGATATGATCCTCTTGGATGGTCTACAGGTCACATAGACTGAAAAAAAATGCCAAAAACCAAAACAGAAACTTTTTTTTTTTAAAGTAAAATAATGCACCTATTGAAAAATTGAACTGACATACTTGGAGGCTCCTAGGAGATGTAATTAACCCTTTTTGTGCAGAAAAGGGGATGTCTGGAGTGAGTGGGACTGGGGAGGCCAAGAGTTGCAAAATCTGCCTTGCTGGCTCCAGGACCACATTTTTCCTCCCCTAGATTAGGCAGAGTTCAGTCTCCTCCAGGACAGTTTAACACCACATAAAAGGACAGATGAACTAGATTTCTCTGTCTTTTCTGGACTCTCAGTTTATTGGCCCATATCCAGTGCATTACTTGGTCCTGATTCAGTACCTTCACTAGCTCACATATATTATATGAGTGTCTTCTGCATACTGGTCACTGATTGCTCAGTTTACATCTCCTCTTCTAGGAGTTTAATGTAGATGATAAAAGACATGGAAAGTAAGACAGAAATTCAATAACATGGTTGCCATGTGAGACAGAGTCCAGCAGTAAATCCCCAGTACCATGTGCAATGTGCTAAAACAAAACACTGCAGTACAGAACGCTTGCATCTGAAGTCCCCTTTGCAAATAATGGAATGCAACTCCCAACATTCCTGGCCTATAGACAATGTTTTTTGTTATAGCTGTGAGCATGTGACATGGATTAACATGGCTGAGCCCAGATTTGAAACCTGGCTTCCCACGCCCATGAAATCCACTTTGTGACCTTGGGCAAGTTACATGTTCTCAGCATCAGGGAAAAGTAATGGCAAACCTTCTCTGAGCAAATTTGTCAAGAAAACCCCATGATGGGGTTGCCATAAACTGGAAACCAAATGGAGGAGAGAGAAGGAGTTGATTGGGAAAGGCAAAGTCACCTCTCCTGGTGTTGGACTGCAGCTTCAAGCATTCCTGGCATGAGATGCATTTCCAAGATCTTTAATGTGGTTCTTACAGCAATGTGTGTTCAAGAAAGTGTAATATTTCAGGGTAAATTAGAAATGAATTTTATTGAGGAATATTGTGTGAAAATAGGCAGGCTTTTTTTTGTTTGTTTCTTAAGCATCTGAAAATTAGAAAATGCTATTATAAAAAGGGGGTTGGACCAGAAGGCCCTTGGGGTCTCCTCCAACTTGAATGGACACAGCACAGATTTAAATTTAAAATGCTTTCTTTAGATGTCTGAAAGAAAGCTGAGGCAGCATTTTCAGGCCTTTACCATAACAAAGCCACTAGCCTCTGGTAACATCAAGTCTGAATGGTTGCTTGTTTACGCAAAATACCCAATCCTGCTCATCTAATTGTAATTTCAAAGGTCTTATCCCTTCACTTTATTTGCAAGTGATTAAAAAAATTCTTACTCATTGGTTGAGGGGATTGAAGAGTTACAGCTTTTTAAAGAGCTTATGGAAGCATTGAGTACCAAATATCTCATATGTTTAACAAACAGTGACAAGAATTCTTTACAGAATTTTCTCCAGGAGGAGAAAAGTCTTTTAGCTCAATTGCTATCAAGGGAAGGTGTGTGCAGGGTTCACAACTCTTGTCAAAGTGAACGCAAGCAGAGTTTATGTACTTGGAGAAGACGCCCAGAAGAAGGTCTGTGAAGAATCTTAGGCCTGTTACAGACTGCCAGAATAAAGCTGCTTTGGGTCTCTTTGGAGGTATGCTGTTTAAATGATGCATGGGTCCTAAGAATCCGGAAGCTGCACCAAAGCTGCACTCCAGTGCTTAGGAATGGAGTGTGGCTTTGGCGCAACCTCCGGACTCTTAGGACCCATGCATCATTTAAATAGCATACCTCCAAAGAGACCCAAAGCAGCTTTATTTTGGCAGTCTGTAACAGGCCTTAGTTGCGTAGCAAAGTTCCTCTCACACACAGGAATGAATCTCAGTACAGCGAGGTTTCTCTCAAATGAGGTTTCTTTTAATCTTTGTTACTTAACTATTTACAAAGATTACACTGAGTATCAGACACTGTCTTGAATACTCGTCAACAAGTTACTCTACTAACCAACCAACCCAAACAACTAACACAGAGGCATTTACTCTAACACCAACCGTCATAACTTACACTCTCTCTGAAGGTGACAGTTGCATCAGCATTCCCATGATGCACTCTTTCAAAATGTAGACACATGTAACTGCCTCTAGAACTATAAGTTCCACTACAGTGGTCACATCCATGTCATTTTCTGAGACCTGTTTACAACATGGTCCTGACAATTACTTTGTTTTTTAAATGAAATGGATAAAAACAGTCATTGCTTCTCTTTTCTCACTGGAACAACACCATTCACAGGCTGAGATATTTGCTTGAGCAACACCATTTACCCCAACTCACTGTGAATCGCCAAAGTCCTCCGATGTCATCACTCCTCTCAAAGCAGGTTGGCTCCAGCCCTTCATCCAGGCAGCATTTGAGGGAGGTCAGTCCACTTACACCAGCTCCAATGATGGCTACTTTCTTGGGCATGGTCTCTTGAAGAACAGAAGAAGAAAATATATTGGAAATGTTTTTAAATTTTTAATTTACTGATTCAGCCATATCTTTTTTGATGAAAGCTTTTAAACCACACCTATAAATCCCAATTTCTGAAGCATACTTGTGAAGGGGGAGGGTTGCAAGCCCTCCCAACCTATGCCAGAAAGGTCCTTGGAGCACCCAGCAACAAAGAGAGTCAAGAGTCCGAACTGTGGTCCAAACTATTTTCCGTACGGGGTAACAGCCGCCTAAATGGCAATTCCAAGACTGTCACACCCAATTGTCTTTCTTCGAACCTTAGCTTAAGCAACATCTCTTTTTGGGTTAGTTTTTAACATTTCTTAATAATTCCCCAGAACCAGTTTATTGGCTCATTCCTGTCTTCCTGGCAAGTTTCCACAGTTCTGGTTAATCTTTCACAATCCCCATTGTTCCTCCTATCTCTAGTTTGGATTGCATGGCCATGCTATGATGTAATCATTAAACTGCTCAACTGTCCTGTGGCCATTGCAGGTGGCTGTCCCTCTCACTTGAACATATGTATACTCTTACCCACAGAAGGTTTTGTAAAAGGCATTTTTTTCTTAATCTAGAGTTCCATATCATGGCTCATGTGGCCCTTACATTGCACATGTTTGCTAATATTTAGTATTTGCTCTATAACCAAGAAGTTTGGAGAATATTAATCTAGCTCAATTTGTTGCTGGGTTTCTCAGCCTTGGAGTCTTGTCTCTGTATTTATGGAGGTCAGAGGCAAAGAACTGCAGAGACAGGAATCTAAAAAAACTACATTTATTAGGGGAATTAAACACACACTGAACACACTCATACACACAAGCACACAAGAAGCTAAGAATCAAAGAAGTTAGTGTGGAATAGCTTTTGAGGCTTTTCTAATGGAAATATATTACAATTGGGATGTTGTCTTCTGAATGCTGTCTTGGAATGCCTTGTGGTACTCAAGTCACTCCTGGGGCAGCCTGGATTGGCGAGTGCTGAGGGGACTAGCAAAGGAAAAACCAACAGCAAACCAAATTAATCCAATGAGCAGAAAAAAGTTGGTGTTTTAATAGCGAATTTATAGCCTAGGGCAAAGTCCAGGTATTCTGTGGTCAATGGCCTGAAATTGTATGAGGTAACCCTTCTGGGTGTAACCATTTTGCTATCTTTCCCATGCAGTGGCCCTACCATTTTCTTATTCTTTCTTGTTCTATCAACATAACCAAAAAAACCCTTTTAATTGTTTTTAACCTCTCTAGCAATCCTCAGCTAATTCTGTGCTTTAGCTTTTTTGACTTTCTCCCTACATGAGGTGGCTGTTTGAATTCTTCTTTGTTGATTTCTCCTTTTTTCCATTTCTTGTATGTTTCACTTTTGAGCTGAAAGCTGTTAAGACATCCCATTTTCCCTCCTAATTGGAACTGTTTAATAATAATAATAATAATAATAATAATACATCATTTATAGCCTGCCCAATCACAAAGAATCCGGGCAGGTTACAATAGTAGAAAATACTTTTTAAAAATACAATAAAACACAAATTGATCACTTCCCAATCCCCCATTAAAACTACAATTAAATAATCAGAATTAAAAACAATAAAATACAATACATAATTAGCTTAAAATTGGGGAAAAACAAATATATATATTATTATATTGGTAGGTGGAGAGATATGAATCATAATTGAAATCAGAGAGAGAAAGCTAGGATTTGTTAGCTAGGTTGGGAAGGCCTGCTGGAAGAGATCCATCTTAAGAACCTTTTTGAAGGCTGTAAGAGTGGGGATGTGGCGGATCTCTTCTGGCAGGTCATTCCACAGCTTCAGAGCAGCAGTAGAGAAGGTCCTTTGAGTGACAGAAGTTAGTCTAGCTCTTTTTGGCTGAAGTAGGTTCTTACTTGAGGATTGCAGTGTGTAGGACGGACAGTACAGTACGTGTTCCCTTAAGTATTCTGGACCCAAGCCATGTAGGCTTTAAAGGTAATCATCAACACTTTGTACCTTGACCAGAAACTGATTGGCAGCCAATGAAGGGACTTCAGAACAGGTGTTATATGATCGTTCCGTAAAGTTCCTGTGATTAGTCTTGCTGCCATGTTTTGTACCAGCTGAAGTTTCCGAACTTGGCACAAAGGTAGCCCCAAGTAGAGCGCATTACAGAAGTCCAAGTGAGAGGTTATCAGTGAGAGGTTATGTACTACTGTTTCATGGTTCCCCGGCTCCAAGAAGGGGCACAGCTGGTGTATCAGCTGAAGCTGATAACAAGTGCCCCTAACTGTCACATCCAACCACGCTGACAGCTGGAGCAGTGAGTCAAGGAGCACCCCCAAGCTCCGGACAGAGTCTTTCAGGGGAAGTGTGACCCCATCAAGAACTGGCTGACATAACTCTATTTCCAGATTCAGGTTTCCAATAACAAGTACCTCCATCTTACCTGGATTCAGCTTGAGCTGGTTTCCCCTCATCCAGTCAATTACCACCTCAAGACAGGCATTCAGAGGAGAGATGCCATCCTTAGTCACTGCATAAGTCAGAGACATAGGGAAATATACTTGGGGGTCATCGGCGTACTGATAACACCCCGCCCCATGTCTCCGGATTATTTCACCCAGCAGCTTCATGTAAATGTTAAACAGCATGGGAGACAGGATGGCGCCCTGAGGGTTGCCAAATTTTAGCTCTCTTTTAGAGGAGCAACTGTCTCCCAGCACCACCATCTGGAATCTTCCTGAGAGTTAGGAATGGAACCACTGTAAAACAGTGCCTCCAATACCCAACTATCTCAAATGTTCCAGAAAGATACAATGATTTATGGTACTGAAGGCTGGTGAGAGGTCCAAGAGCACCAACAGAGTCATACTTCCCCTGTCAATTCCCAGACGGAGATCATCGACTAAGGCAACCATGGCAGTCTCAACTCCGTATTCCGTCCTGAATCCGGTTTGAAATGGGTCCAGAAAATCAGTTTCCTCCAAGACTGCTTGTAGTTGATTGGTGACTGCCTTCTTGATCACCTTGCTCAAGAATGGTAACAAAGAGACTGGCCTGTAATTATTTCTATCGATGGGGTCCAGGGAAGGATTTTTTAAGAGTGGTCTGACCACTGCCTCTTTAAGGCAAGAAGGCAGGGTGCCTTGTAATTGTGCCTTCAGTATCTTACTTTTACAAAACTTCCATCCCTCATGAATCCACTTCTCTAGTAGTATTTTTGACCATGGCATCACTACCAGTATTTCCCTAAGATTACTGAAATCAGATTGCATGTCTGACTATGCTTGACTTCCTCTTTCCATAGGATAACAAACTCCAGGAGAACATGGTCACTACTACTTAAGGATCCCACCACTGCCACCCCACTAACCAGATCATCACTGTTGGTTAGGATCAGATCTAAAACAGCTGATCCCCTTGTTGTCTTTTCCATCTTCTGGACAATGAAATTGTTTGCAGTGCAAGTGAGGAATTTGTTGGACATTGTTATATGAATGAATGCAGAATTACAACAAGGCAGGGTCCCAACATTCCTGAAGGAGACTGTGAAGGAGGCTCTTTCGGGGGGGGGGGGGGGACCTTTCATGGATCCTTTCAATTTTTTGGCAAAGTACTAAAGTATCTTCTCAACTCCAGGGTTTTATGGATGAGACAGATTATTTCGATTCATTTCAGTCTGGTGTCAGGCTTGGTTATGGGACAGAGACAGCTTTGGTTGCTTTGGTGGTTCTGCTGGACCTATTGGTGGCTTTTGATACCATCAATCATGGTATTCCTTTGAGTCCCTCTCTGTGATGAGGCTTCATGGTGCTCATCTACAGTGGCTTTGTTCTTTTTTGGAGAGGTGCTCCTAGGGGGTGGTGTTAGGGCATTCTTGTTTGACCCCTTGGGGTCCCTCGGGATTCATTCTTGTCCCCTATATATAAATATATCTGCATGAAAACTCTGGGAGTGGCTCGTGCTTTAGTTACATCCTGGCTGGATTATGTGGGGCTGCCTTTGAAAAGTGTTTGTAAACTTCAGCTAGCCCAAAGAGCTGCAGCCAGATTGTTAACAGATAGTTATGTGGAACACACGACTCCTTTGCTGCAACAGCTCTGTTTAAGGTCACAAGTAAATTATTTATTTATTTAATTTATATGCCATCTTTCCCCCTAGAATAGGACCCTAGGTGGCTCACAAATAAATTTGGTTAAAAACTTAGCAATACAATTTAAAAAACAATCAACATCATTTCATTTAAACATTATGTTTAAAAATACAAGAGTTAAAAACATAAGTAAACACAGTATGCACCCAACAAGAAACCTCTCAGTGACTGATTACATATTAAAAGCCTCCTTGGACAAAAACATCTTTGGCTGCTGGCAAAAGGAAAACAGAAAGGGGACCAGCCTAGCCTCCCATGGAAAAGAATTCCAGTAGGTGGGAGCAGCCACAGAGAAGGTTCTCCCTCTTGCCCTAAAGTCCTAAAACACTTTAATCATAGTGCTTTATCACACGAGGCCCTTCCCTGCTAAAACAGCATTGTTTCTAAGAATACTCTTTTTAATACAGTATTGCACCTCAGTAACCTTTTTGGGATTGGAGCCTTTGTTTGCACTGAAAGCTTATCACACACAGCATTTGGAATTTTCTACTCAGTACCACTTATTCCCTCCCCTCCCCCTTTCTAATTTAGATTTGTTTCCCTGAAAGTCACTCTCACTTCCCCGCTCCTTGATTCAACTCTTTTCTCTTTAATGCAAGCTAAGCCCCGCTTTTACACACAGAAATATAAATAAAAATAGTTATGTTTAAAAAGCATGTATTAATTCCAGCCTTCTGCCTTTTTTCCTGGTGGTGGTGGTGGGCTTCCTAATTCAGGATTGACCAGCTCTTGGCTTTCATCTGCTAGCAATTAATGAAGTCTGAAGCTTAAAGTGGCTAAAGATAATTGAAATAAATGTTTTCTTTCAACTGTAAGATTCTTTTCCACTTACATTTCCAGCTGTGTGTGTGCGTGTATGCTCTAAGGACTTTATCATATGGGGTAAATCAGGGGTTTAAAAAGGCATTTTTCTGGGACATTCACATGATCATGGGAAAGATTTTCCCACTCACTGTGCTTAGAGAGGACTTATCCCAGAAAAAACCAGGAATGCTCCAGGAACAAATCATTCATGGGATTTCCCTGTGAATGCTTTGTTGCTGGAGCATTCCTGGTTCTTCTCGGGGGTAAGTCCTTTCTAATTGTGACATCATAGGAAAATCTTTCCCATGATCGTGCAAATATCCCGGGAAAATGCCTTTTTAAACCTCTGATTTACCCCATGTGATAAAGTCCTAAGAGCAAAGGAGGGACAAAATGGCTATGATATTGTGCAATCAGTATTTCCATAGGTGCTATTATCTAGCATGAATAGCAGATTTAAAGGCTTGTGGAAAGTGTTGGTACAACTTTACACATACATTTCCAGGTGTGTGTTTATTTGTGTGTGGTTGTGGGGGGGCGCCTTTATCACACAAGGGAGGAGGTGGAGTGGGGCAGTGAGAAAATTTTTGCCTTCTCAGTTTCTCTGATAAGCCCCAGTTTGAGGTGGGTGGGTGGAAATGGTCATTTGCTACAGTTTCCACCCCCCTAATATGTGATTTTTTAAAAAAAGTTCCTCAGTTAATTTGCCAGTTGAAAAGAAATCACAGAAAGGAAACCATAGCAGAACAGTAGCAGGAAAGGAGGTTATTAACAGATTTGTTGTGTTAATAAAATGAAACACTTTCCAAATGGTCTTCCACTGGAGAACAACAGAATAGGAATGATGTCATGTGATAAGCCCCAACTGAAGATGCTATTGGTTTGTTGCAATTGTGATTTACCTGCCTCATGTGAGAAAGCCTTTAAACTCACACATAAACTCACCTATAATTTGACTCACGCGTTTGTAAAAACCAAGGAAGGAGAGAAAGTTAGTTGAATGTCAAGGAGGCACAATCTATATTTTAAATGGGTGCTTGGTGCACCGCACATAACATAAAAAACATAGTATAGAAAACATAACTAAAAAAACCCCCAAAAACTGTTTTGGCTTTTTCTTTCATTGTTTTTGTTGTTTTGGCATTTTTGGCAATCCATTCAGCTCTTGAGTCTGCTGTTACCAGGAGGAACCCCATCACCCCCAAAATGCCAAAGATATCCACCTCTAGTATAGCACTATGTACATTGATTTATAAGTACATCTGAATGAGTTTTGGATGCCTTTTTGCAGGCAGGGCTGTATGGGAATGCAACATTCCAAACCAGATGAAGCATAATTATCACTGGAGCATGGATATTATTATTATTATTATTATTATTATTATTATTATTATTATTCCCTATTTTATGCTTCCACCTAAATACAAGCATTCATGACACTGGTTACTTGAGGGAAACTGGTGGCAATGTTCATACTTTGAAGAATATATGGCACAAATAACAAATTCCCTGAATGCATACACAGTGGCTGTTTGCCGATGAGTCAAAAGTTTTCATATGACTTTCATTAAATGCTAAATGTAAATTCTATTAACTTCCCCTCCAGTGTTGTCAGTAATTTTGTTACCTTTTTGTTTCTCCATAATTCCCATTTCTCTGTGTTGTTCTATTTACATGAATGATAGTTCAATTTATTTTAAACCCTTTTACTTGTTAATTTAATTGTTAATATAAGCAACAATGAAAATATATAAAATAATATTCTATGTAATGCCAATGTTTGTTGACAGGTTATAGATGATATTATATGAAAGTGTGTTTTTATGATATGTTTGTTTATTGTTTTTTTATTTTAATTTGGTTTTTTAAATAAATTTCAAAAAAAATTACATGGAAACAAATAACAGAAATAGATATGTTCCATCTTCATTCTATTGTCTAATATTTGATATCTGAATCTAGTGACAAAATATGCCATTCTTGACTTCAGACAATAATTGATCTACGAGTTATCGAGCTTAAGAGAAAGGAAAATCTATAACAGTTCCTTCTTACTCTTTTTGTTTTGTTTTTATTGTAACTTACAGCTTGTTTTGATGAGTTGAAGCTCTAAGCTGTTTCAGGGCTGTGTGGTGTATCCTATGACCATCTTTCTTTACAGTATTTTTTTTAATTTTTCCCAATTTGTGCTTGTATCTGTTTTCTCTTCCAGTCTTTTCCTGATCAAATTTAGTAGTCTAACTAATTCTATGTATTCTGGTGTTTTTAACAATCATTCATCTATAGTTGGTAGCTCAGTTGTTTTCCATCTTTGAGCAACGAGAGTTCTAGCTGATGAAAACATATATAATAAAGATTTCCAATGTGTTTTTTTGCTTCTGCATCTTTGTTTTTTATGTGAATAAAAAGATATGTTTGTTTTTTATGTGAATAAAATATTATTTAAAAATGCTAAATGTAAATGCTGTTGAAGACACTGAGGTAGGACCAAAAACAAAGGGAAAGGAACAAAAATGATAGCAATCCATCACAAGATTGTCAACTTGTTCATGTTGGTGTGCCATTTGTTGCAGTTCTGCATGTACAAGTTGGCAAGTAGTAATGTTTGTAACTGAAAGAAAGAAGTTGGTAGCTACCTAACTAAACTTTCCCTGAAAAAAGATGCAGAGATTGCACTGTAAAAATTAGTCACTAGTCAAATACACAGACTTCTAAACATACTTAGCACTAAGTATACTTCATCTAGCTTTTCTGGGCTGTCAAAATGGAATGATGGACAGATTTCCCTTCTCTTACCTCACTTTACAAGCCTTGGTTCAATCTGCTGAGATTTCACACGCTTGCCCAAGTAGTCCTGGAGCAATTCGTTTGTAATCAAATCAAAGAGTGCCAAAGAGGGAAATGTAGAGGCAGGAAAATAATGAAGCACTTCTGATGACAAAAACCGCCCTCTATGGGATAGGTTTACATAAATGAACTTTGTGAACTTGGTTACATTCCAAATTTAATGTAATGACAAAACCATGGCATTTTGTTCTGATGTGAAGAACTCACTTAAAGCTGGAAAAATGTTTCCAAGCTAGTTCTACCACTTATGTAATGGCCAGGATTTGCTAGCTTTTGTTATTGGTTTTTGTACAGGACCTTTAGCAGCATCATGTTGGGCAGACAATCACTGGTGCTAATGCTTCCCTTCATATCATTAACATCCTTACCTCTGTAAGCCAAATGGCACCTTTGATGGAAAGGTGAATATACCTATATCATATGTTTTTCCAGTTGAGCCAAACTGGGTGTGTGTGGAATTTCAATAGCTGTTATTGGAAAATAAATAAATAAACACAAGTAATGGAGACGTATTCATGCATTTCCAATAATACTGTATAGATTAACTGTCAGTTTTGTACATTCTGTGTGTATGTGCCTTCAGGTCACTTGTCAACTTATGACGATCTCATGAATCCCACAGAATTTTCTTAGGCAAGGGAGTATATCACACGGGGCTTTTTGGAGCTCAGATCTGGGGTGACTCCTGGTTCAGCTATGCGAATTCACATCGTAACGTGAATGTTTTACCACACCTGGTTGCCCTTCCATTGTCCTTCCGAATCGAGGGGGAATCGAATCCACGGCAAGTCACGTGATGCAGATTCATGCAAAGCGGGGTGAGTGCAAATTGTATTACCACACCAGTGCATACCATGAGGATTCAGCTATTCGAACTGGGACCCTTGCGCATGCTCAGTGGGGGTCTGGACGCTGTCCTCCTTCCCTGCCCCCTCCTTAGCTGACATCCTTCATCGGGTTGAAGTAGCAGTCAGGAGATGATTGGATAGGTCACAGGGGGTCACTGGGGCCATGGTTCAGATGCAGCAGAAGGCAGGGGATGGTGGGAAAGATCGCAGGGGGTCACTGGGGCCAGGGTTCAGATGCAGGAGAAGGCAGGGGATGGTGGGATAGGTCACAGGGGGGGGTCAGTGGGGCCAGGGTTTGGATGCAGGAGAAGGCAGGGGATGATGGGATAGGTCACAGAGGGTCACTGGGGCCAGGGTTCAGATGCAGGAGAAGGCAGGGGGTGATGGGATAGGTTGCAGGGGGTCACTAGAGCCAGGATCGGACTGAAGGAGCAGTCAAGAGATGATGGAATAGGTCACAGGGTGGCAGAGAGGACAAGATGGCATGAAGGAGGAGGAGGAGGGGGATGAAGGAGCAGGATGCAGGAGTCCAAGGGGGGCGACATCGGAGAGGTCTTCCACACCAGACCAAATCGAAGTGAAATCAAAGTGAGCTTGAAAGCGAATTCTGTGAATTCACTTTTTTTCCTATTTTACCAAAATGAGGGGTCACTTTGGAATCACTGCGGAAGCCCCACGGAAGGAGTGCCAATAGAAAGGAATCTCATCTGATAACACATTCACGTTATAACATGAATTTGCATTGTGGACCCACAGTCACCTGGATTTGAGCTCGTAAAATCCCCCAAAAGCCCCGTGTGATATACTCCAAAGGAATAGGCAGAGGTAGTTTTGACAGTTCTTTCCTTTGGCATAACACTCAAGTACTAACCAGTGCTGACCCTGCTTATCTTCCAAGATCAGATGGGATCTAGTTTCATTAGGGTACTACATTTGGACAAAGATGCTGTTATTAAAAAATAATAATAAAACCAAGCTGTTTTCCCTTGAATCAATTGCCCTGCCAACCTGAAGTGGAAAGGGCACAAGTGGCTTTTATAATAACAGATCTTGAATCCTGAACCCTGCCATAGGAATGCTAGATGTCCTAAAAGAAAGGGCACATTCCAGACGATGTGATGATTAAATACATAATACCTACTGATTTTAGAGTGAATGTATCACAAACAACAGTGTCTGGTCAACATGACAAATAAGCTTGCTGCCTGAACAAATAGCAACTATAAGAGCATCTGCATCTGCAGTGCATGCACTGTTTCACTTGAATACCTTCATATGCTGGTCAAACTACTTTTCAGAGCAACTTTGTTCTAAAATACTTTTAGTATTACTATATAAGAGAATTCATATTCTGAACATGCTCATCCCACTATTGCCTTCCTTATTTCACTCTTCATTTGTTAATTTAGACAGAAAAGTATATTTATATACTTCCTATACTGAAAATGAGGAAATCTTTACTTTTTTGTTTTTGTTGTCTGAGTGCCTGTCACCCATCAGGTAATCTTCTTTTGAAGCTTTGAGAGTTTAAAACAGAACGTTGTAATATGCATTTGTGCTCTTCCCTATGTGCCATCAGAAAAGACTCAGAAAGGGAGGGAAATCCACTTTCAGCTGAGAAACCAAAAGGAGCATGCAGCTAATATCTTCTAAGTGTGCAAGATGGTGGTAAAGTGATATTTTCTTTATGTCCTGAAAGGGTTTGTGTAATATAAGACTGTTAGCATTATATCCACTTTGGGAAGTTTTATTTGGTGATTCCAGAAAATGTTGATGTTGTTGTGTGCCTTCAAGTCATTTCCAACCTGTGGTGACCCTAAGGCAAACCTATCATGGGAGTTTCTTGGCATATTTCTTTAGAGGGGGATTGCCACTGAGGCTGAGAGAGTGGGACTTAGAATCACAGAATCATAGACTTGGAAGATCGTAAGGGCCGTCCTGTCCAACCCTCTGCCATGCAGGAACTCACAATCAAAGCAACCCCTGTGATAGATGACCATCCAGCTTCTGTTTAAAGACCTCCAAAGAAGGAGACTCCACCACTCTCCGAGGGAGTGTGTTTCACTGTTGAACAGCTCTGACTGACAGGAAGTTCCTCCTAATGTTTAGTGGAATCTCTTTTCCTGTAGTTTGCATCCATCCCTACAAGTCCTGTTCTCTGGAGTTGCAAAAAACAAGCTTGCTCCATCCTCAATATGACATCCTTTCAAATATTTAAACAGGGCTATCATATTACCTCTGAAGGTTCTCTTCTCCAGGCTAAACATACCCAGCTCCCTAAACATTCCTCATAAGGGATAGTTTCCAGATCCTTCACTGTTTTAGTCACCTTTCTCTGGCCACGTTCCAGCTTGACCACATCCTCTTTGAACTGTGGTGACCAGAACTGGACACAGTATTCCAGGTGAGGCCTGACCAACACAGAATAGAGTGGTACTATTACTTCCCTTGATCTAGACACTATACTTCTATTAATGGAGCCTAGAATAACATTTGCTTTTTAGCTGCTGCGTCACACTGATGACTTGTGTTCAATTTGTGGTTTACTAGAAAAAACCCGACAAGAAAGCCAAGCTGCAAGCCAGGAGCCAAGCCTCTACATTCCCCACACCATTGGGACTCAGAGGACATTGTTTGGCAAGGCAGCTGGGCAAAGCCCGATTCCTCCTGGGCTAGCTATATGATGTGGGAGGAGCACAAATGCGAGCCAATAAGCGGCTTTTCCTTTAACATCTCGGATTTATTTATTTTACTCTCTCTCTCTCTTTTGATACATACATGTGTGTGTGTGTGTGTGAGTGTGTGTGTGTGTGTGTGTGTGTGTGAAGAGATCCAGGACATCAATCATGGAAGCCAGGTGGAAAGCATCTGGATAAAAATTAAAGGGGAGGGAAACAACAAGGATGTTATGGTGGGAGTTTAATAGAGACCCCCAAGTCAGACTGAGGAATTGGATGATAGCTTTCTAGAACAGATGACCACACACTCAGAAAGGAGAGATGTAGTAGTGATGGGCAACTTCAACTATCCTGATATTTGCTGGAAGTCAAACTCAGCAAAATCCTCAAGGTCTAGCAAATTCCTCACTTGCCTGGAAGACAATTTCATTGTCCAAAAGGTGGAAGAGGCAACAAAGGGGTCAGATATTTTAGATCTGATCCTAACCAACAAGGATGACTTGGTTAATGGGGTGCAAGTAGTGGGATCATTAGGTGGAACTGACGTTCTCCTGGAGTTTGTTATACAATGGAAAGGAGAAGCCAGGCATAGTCAGACACGCATTCTAGACTTTAGGAGAGTGGATTTCAGTAAACTTAGAGAAGTATTGAGGGTGATCCCGTGGTCAGAAATACTAAAAGGGAAGGGAGTTCAGGACGGATGGGAGTTTCTCAAAAGGGAGATACTGAAGGCACAATTTCAAACAGTTCCAGTGAGAAAGAAAAACAGGAGGTGTCTCAAGAAACCAGGATGGATGACTAAGGAACTTTCAACTGAGCTAAGTTTTAAAAGGAACAAGTATAAGAAATGGAAAAAAGGGGAAATCACCAAAGAAGAAGTCAAAGAAATAGCAAGCACATGTAGGGATAAAGTCAGAAAAGCTAAAGCGCAAAAAGAACTCAGCCTTGTAGAGAGGTTAAAAACAATAAAAAGGGCTTTTTTGGATATGTCCGCAGCAAAAGGAAGAAGAAGGAAATGGTAGGGCCACTGTGTGGAGAAGATGGCAAAATGCTAACAGAAGACAGAGAAAAGGCAGAATTACTCAACACCTTCTTTGCTTCAGTCTACTCAGAAAAGAAAAAGAGTGCTCAACCTGAGGATAATGGAGCAGAGGACAGATTAGGGGAATTTCAGTACAGAATAAGTAATGAGATTGTAGAGGAATACCTTGTTAATCTAAATGAATTTAAGTCTCCAGGACCAGATGAACTACATCCAAGGGTATTAAAAGAACTGGCAAATGTAATATCGGAGCCATTGGCAATAATATTTGAAAACTCCTGGGAAAAAGAAGAAATCCCAGCACACTGGAGGAGGGCAAATGTTGTCCCCATTTTCAAAAAAGGGAAAAAAGAGGATCCCAACAATTATCATCCAGTTAGTCTGACATCAATACCAGGAAAGATTCTAGAGCAGATCATTAAACAGAGAGTCTGTGAACATCTAAAAGGCAATGCCATAATCACAAAAAGTCAACATGGGTTTCAGAGAAACAAGTCATGCCAGACAAATCTAATCTCTTTCTTTGATAAAATTACTAACTTGGTAGATGAGGGGAATGCTGTGGATGTAGTGTATCTTGATTTCAGTAAGGCCTTTGACAAAGTTCCCCATGGCTTTCTTGCAAACAAGCTAGTAAAATGTGGGTTAGACAAGGCAACTGTTACATGGATTTGTAATTAGTTGACCGGCCAAACGCAAAGGGTACTCAACAATGGCTCCTCTTCATCCTGGAGAGAAGTGACCAGTGGGGTCCCACAGGGCTCTGTCCTGGGCCCAGTGTTAGTCAACATCTTTATTAATGACTTGGAGGACAAAATTGGGGGCATACTTATCAAATGTGCAGATGACACCAAATTAGGAGGAGTAGCTAATACTTCAGAGGACAGGGTCAAAATTCAAAATGACCTGAATAGACTAGAAAGCTGGGCCAAAGCAAACAAAATGAAATTCAACACGGAAAAATGTAAGGTACTGCACTTAGGGCAGAAAAATAAAATGCACAGATATAGGATGGGGGACACCTGGCTGAATGAAACTACATGTGAAAGGGATCTGGGAGTCCAAGTGGACCACAAGTTGAACATGAGTGAACAGTGTGATGCGGCAGCTAAAAAGGCCAATGCAATTTTAGGCTGCATCAGTAAGAGTATCGTATCTAGATCAAGGGAAGTAATAGTGCCACTCTATTCTGCTTTGGTCAGGTCCCACCTGGAATATTGTGTCCAGTTCTGGGCACCACAATTCAAAAAAGATGTTGAAAAACTGGAACGTGTCCAAAGGAGGGCAAGTAAAATGGTGAAAGGTCTAGAAACCATGTCCTATGAGGAACGACTTAAGGAGCTGGGGATGTTTAGCCTGGAGAAGAGAAGGTTAAGAGGTGATGTGATAGCCCTGTTTAAATACTTGAAGGGATGCCATACTGAGGAGGGAGCTGACTTGTTTTCACTTGCTCCAGAGACTAGGACCCGGAGCAATGGATGCAAGCTACAAGAAAAGAAATTCCACCTCAACATTAGGAAGAACTTCTTGACAGTAAGGGCTGTCCGACAGTGGAACAAACTCCCTCGGAGTGTAGTGGAGTCTCCTTCCTTGGAGGTCTTTAAACAGAGGCTAGATGGCCATCTGTCGAAGATTATTTGATTTGGATTCCTGCATGGCAGGGGGTTGGACTGGATGGCCCTTGCGGTCTCTTCCAACTATGATTCTATGATTCTATGATTCTATGATTCTATGATCCCTTGGAGTGTAGTGGATTCTTCTTCCCTGGAGGTCTTCAAACAGAGGCTGGATGGCCATCTGTCGGGGATGCTTTGATTGTGATTTCCTGAATGGCAGGGGGTTGGACTGGATGGCCCTTGTGGTCTCTTCCAACTTTATGATTCTATGATTCTATGTTAAATAGCACTGGGCCCAAGACAGGCCCCTGTGGTACCTGACTGGTCACTTCTCTCAATGGGATCATTCTCACTGACAGGATGAATTGCTTCATGATTCGCTCTTGCACCGGTTTGAAAAGCAGTTCCAAAAGATCCCTAGTTCTCATTATGAAAGTTTTTTCCCCCCTTACCCTGTGTGATTGGGTTTTGTTTTGTTTTTTGATGCGATTGTGATTCCCATTGGCAGCACCGCTTTAAACTCCCCTGTCAATCATCTGACGTACGTATGGCTTGGATATTGGAGGGGAGGCTGGAGGTTGAGAGAATGTGTTCTGAGTGAGAGGGTGTGAGGCTGAGATAGTGTGACAAGGAGGATGGCAATGAAGCAAGGCAAGGCGGGGGAGCGGAGAAGAGGAGGAGGAGGAGGAGGAGGAGACGGAGGCAAGGCTGAGAATGGAGTTTGGGACTGAGGAAGGGACATCGCTGTAACAAAGCTTTCTTATTGTGCCATCCAATTATGTGAAGGCCCCGTCTAGTCAACCTTCACCCTAACACTGCCACCAATTTATGTGACGCACAACCTTTCTAATTATGTGAAGGCCCCGTCTAGTCAACCTTCACCCTAACACTGCCACCAATTTATGTGACGCACAACCTTTCTAATTATGTGAAGGCCCCGTCTAGTCAACCTTCACCCTAACACTGCCACCAATTTATGTGACGCACAACCTTTCTAATTATGTGAAGGCCCCGTCTAGTCAACCTTCACCCTAACACTGCCACCAATTTATGTGACGCACAACCTTTCTAATTATGTGAAGGCCCCGTCTAGTCAACCTTCACCCTAACACTGCCACCAATTTATGTGACGCACAACCTTTCTAATTATGTGAAGGCCCCGTCTAGTCAACCTTCACCCTAACACTGCCACCAATTTATGTGACGCACAACCTTTCTAATTATGTGAAGGCCCCGTCTAGTCAACCTTCACCCTAACACTGCCACCAATTTATGTGACGCACAACCTTTCTATTGTTGCAGGCGCTTGGGATTTTTGTTATCCCACCACTGCCACCCATGTTTTGTATTGTGAGTAGCGTGGTATTAACTCAAGTACAGGCATGTCCTTCTTGAATCAAACAAATAAACTTTATTTACAAGAAGGTTTAACAGTATTGGTTTTAATATATCTTATGTAATTGTTACTTTCTATCTTGTTATAGTTACTGTTGCTTTTATAAATCACCAGTTTCTTATAACTAAGATTCACTCAATCCTTCTATTAAGTTTCTCTCTTAAAATTAAACCTAACAGTCCCCAAAGCTAACACTATCCTGGAGGATATCACACTCCAGCCACTCGCTTTTCTAGAGTCCTGGAAGTATAATGGTAGGGAGCCCTTTCCCACTCAGACTCTGCCTCTAACCGTCCTTCTCTATCCCTGGAACCCTCACCTTCAGGATTCCAAGCTCTAACTGACTATTCCCTCAGGAACTCATGGAACCCAGTCCTCTCTTGGACTCAATTGTTCCCTCAACTGTCAAATCCCAACTGTCAACATTCCAACTGCCAAAACCAATGGACACATGGAATTTTCAAAGGTCCCAGCCACATTCTATTGACGGACCTCAGCTGCCTTCTGATTGGTCTGCTGGGTGTTATGTGCACCACAATTGCCAGGCCAGGAAGGGAGAAAAAGAGGAGGAGGAGGATAACGGAAATAGAGGGCACCGGGACCCAGGGAAGCTTGTGAGAAGAAAGACAGGGCATATTTTCTTTTCTTTCTTTCTATCCATTTTTATAAATACAGTTAAGTGCTTAAGCGACAGAGTGGTTTAGCACCTTTGCAAGTAGTTGCTAACCCATTCTGTCACTTAAGCACTTAGTTTTATTTTTTAATTTTTTTAAAAAAGGAACAAAACATCACACCAATAATGACAGGACAGCACTGGGGGGATGACATCTCCCCCAAAAAGGGGAGGAATGGTAAACACGCCCCTACTATTAGTCCCTCCCCTCCAGAATGCCGTGATTCCAATCTTTTGTTCCCACTTGCTCCACAAGCTTTGGAATTGCATTTTTTCAGAAGAACCTCTTTTTAGCTGGTTTTCTGGAAAAAACGGTTCTTTTGCCTTTGCCTCGCTTCATCATGACAGATTCGATCACATCGCGACAGGAACTGGTTTCAAATGGGAACTAGGATCATTTAATTTGCTCAGCAATCCGGTTGTTTTTATAGTGGGAATGGGGCTCAAGATGAAGAGGAGACATTGCTGAGCACCCTTTGGGTTTGCCTGGTCAACCAATTACTAATCCATTTAACAGTTGCATAGTCTAGCCCGCATTTTACTAGCTGGTTTGCAAAAATATCATGGGGAACCTTGTCAAAGGCCTTACTGAAATCAAGATATGCTATATCCACAGAATTCCCTTCATCCTCCAAGCTGGTAATTTTATCAGAGAGAGAGAGAGAGAGAGAGAGAGAGAGATCAGATTAGTCTGGCATGATTTGTTTTTGAGAAACTGATGTTGATTTTTTACGATTATGGCATTCCCTTCCAAATGCTTACAGACTCTCTGTTTAATGGTCTGCTCTAGAATCTTTCCTGGTATTGATGTCAGACTAACTGGACAATAATTGTTTGGATCCTCTCCCCCCCCCCCCTTTTTTTTTTTTTTTTTTTTTTTTTTGAAGATGGGGACAACATTTGCCCTCCTTAGTCTGTTGGGATTTATATTCTCCAGGAGTTCTAAAAGATTATTGGCAGTGGCTCTGAGATTACTTCTGCCAGCCATGGACACTTGAATTCATTTAGATTAATTATGATTCAAAACACTCTGCAGAAATAATCCAGTTTGAGACTGCTTTAACTGCCCTGGCTCAGTGCTAGGGAATCCTGGGAACTGTAGTTTATTGTGGCACTATAGCTCTCTCACAGAGAAGAAGGCTAAATGTCTAACAAAACCAGACTTCCCAGAATTCCCTATCATTGAACCCGGGCAGTTAAGGAAGTCTCAAACTGGATTATTTCTGGAGTGTGTTTTTGACTGATGTTTTATTTACTTATTCTATGCTGCATTTCCTGTACTGCATCCTTTACTTTATTTTCCTCAGGTTGAGCACCCTTTTCCTTTTGTAAGAAGACTGAGGCAAAGAAAGTGTCAAGTAGTTCGGCCCTTTCTTTGGAGTTTATCACATGGGGGAGAAAGTGTCATGCTCTCATTTTTTTTTGTTACCATTGTGCAATTGCGAAGAAGATGATCACATGACATCGGGATGATCATGTTGCCCACAAGTTATCAAAGTGTCATGTTCCCATCAGATTGTATTAACAATTGAAATTGTTAATAACATCTCAAAAGCATAATCTAAATATTATTACCACAAGTGTGTACTTACAAAGCACTACAATTGCGCAGTTGCACATTTCTGGAATTGCAGTTTCATTCCCAGCTTGCTAATCAAAATAACAGCAATGACGGTTGTGGGGAGGGGAGAACCGCCAGGATATCTCTTCTGCACCTCTGCAGAGTCTACAAAAATGGAACCATAACGCTTCAGGTATGTACACTAAAAGTGCTATTCTTCTGTAATTAAATTGCATCATTTTTGGTTTAGGTGTGATAATCTCCCATTACTGTTTCATTGCTACTGCACAATCATACAATTGTGAAATGGTAACAGAAAAAAACGGGAGCATGACGCTTTCTCCCCCATGTGAACTCCTCTGTCCCCTGTTAGCATTTTACCATCTTCTCCACAAAATGGCCCTGCCATTTTCTTCTTTTTCCTTGTCCAAGGTCATCCAATGGGTTTCCATGGTTGAGCTAGGAATCAAACCCTGGTCTTCAGACACATAGTCCAACACTCATAGAATCATGGAATCATAGGCGCGTTACAGACCGCCGAATTGCGGTGGTCTGCTGCCGGCACCGCTTGCAGCGTCCGGGAGCCGCAGCTTCTAAACCGCAGGACTCCCAGACACTGCAAGGAAGGAGCGCGGAAATCGTGCTCCTTCCTGGGCACCGGAAGTGGCGCTGCAAAGCGCAAGGCATGCTTTCGCGGCGTCACTTCCACCGCGACACGTCTGGACCCTAGGCGTCCAAGACGTCAAAATGGCAGTGGCCATGTGGAACGGCCGTCGCCATTTGTTATGGGCAGAGTCCATAACAGGAGTAGGGGCGTCTAGAAGAGACGCCCCTTTTTTAAACTGGGACGTCCTAAGGACATCCCAAATGGCGGACTGTAACCTGCCATAGAATTGTAGAGTTGGAACAGACCTCAAGGGCCATCCAGTCCACCCCGTGCCATGCAGGCACTCACAATCAAAGCACCCCTGACAGATGGCCATCCAGCTTCTGTTTAAAGACCTCCAAAAGAAGGAGACTCCACAATCCTCTGAGGGAGTATGTTCCACTGTCGAACAGCCTTTACTGTCAGTAAGTTCTTCCTAATATTTACGTGGAATCTCTTTTCCTGTAGCTTGTATCCATCGTTCTGGGTCCTATTCTCTGGAGCAGAAAACAAGCTTGCTCCTTCCTCAATATGACATCCCTTCAAATAGTTAAACAGCACTATCATATCACCTCTTAACCATCTCCTCACCAGGCTAAACATCCCCAGCTCCCTAAGTCCCTCCTCATAGGGCATGGTTTCCACAACCTTCACCATTTTGGTCGCCCTCCTCTGGACACACTCCAGTTTCTCAACATCCTTTTTGAATTGTGGTGCCAAGAACTAGATACAGTCCTGGCATGACTTGTTTTTGTGAAACCCATGTTGTCTTTTTTTGATTATGGCATTCCCTCGTAAATGTTTACAGACTGCCTGTGATCTACTCTAGAATTATTCCTGGTATTGACAGCAAACTAACTGGTGGTAAATGTTGGGATCGTCTCTCTCCCCCACCCCTTTTTGAAGATGGAGACCACATTTGCCCTCCTCCAGTCTGCTAGGAGCTCTCCTGTTCTCCAGGATTTCTCAAAGATTATTGCCAATAGCTCTAAGATTACATTTGCCAGCTGTTTTACTCTTGGTCATCTGGTCCCAAAACCTAAACTCACAAACCAGGTATTCCTGTACTTTTCTTTACTTATTCTGTGCTGCATTTCCCTTATTATGTCCTTTGCTCCATTTTCCTCTGGTTGAGCACACTTTTCCTTGTGTGAGAAGACTGAGGCAAAGAAGGTGAGTAGTTCTCCCTTTCCTCTGGCCCCTGTTAGCATTTTGCCATCTTCTCCACACAATGGGCCTTGCCATTTCCTTCTTTTTCCTTTTGCTACGAATATACCCCCAAAAGTCCTTTTTATTGTTCTTAATCTCTCTAGCAAACCTGAGCTCATTCTGTGCTTTACCTTTTTTTAGTTTGCCCCTACATGTGCTAGCTATTTGTTTGAATTCCTCTTTGGTGATTTTCCCCCTTTTCCATTTCTTATATATCTCTCATCTAAAACTTAGTTGCGTTGAAAGTCCTTCCTGGTTCCTTGAGACATTTCCCTTTTCCCCTCCTCATTGGAACTGTTTGAAATTGTGCCTTCAGTATCTCCCTTTTGAGAAACTCCCATCCATCCTGGACTCCTTTCTCTTTTAGCATTCCTGACGACAGGATTACCCCCAGTATTTCCCTATGTTTACTGAAATCAGCTCTACTAAAGTCTAGAATGAGTGTCTGCTCCTCCTTCCACTGTATAACAAACTCTAGGAGAACATGATCACTCCCACCTAAGGATCCCATGACTTGTACCTCATTAACCAGGTCATCCCTGTTAGTTAGGATCAGATCTAAAATAGCTGATTCCCTTGTTGCCTCTTCCACTGTTTGGACAATGAAATTGTCTTCCAGGCAAGTGAGGGATTTGGTAGATGTTAACATTTTGGCTGAGTTTGACTTCCACCAAATATCAGGACAGTTGAAGTCAGCCATCACTACTACATCTCTCCTTTGGGAGAGTGTGGTCATCTGTTCCAGAAAGGCATAATCCAATTCCTCAGTCTGACTTGGGGGTCTGTAGTAGACTCCCACCATGACATCCCTGTTGTTTCTCTCCCCCTTGATTTTAATCCAGAAGTTCTCCACCTTGCTTCTGGAATTTAAGTCTTGGAATTCTTCACAGGTCTAAACATCCCTGACATATAATACTATTCCTCATCAAACCAGTGTACCACATTAGCACCTCAGCTATGAGAAGTTTTATGCAGTGATTTTAAAGTATTTTTGTTGTTGCGTGCCTTCAAGTTGTTTGTGAGATACGACAACCCTAAGGCAACCCTTTCATGGGGTTTTCTTGGCACATTTCTTAAGAGGGTTTAAATCCCTGTTCAGCCATGGAACCCTACTTTGTTGATCTGTTTCAATACTTCATCTCCTGGCCATTGTAGCTTTAGACATGCCTTGGGAAAACCCTTAAGTTCAATAAGCCTCTTTGTTGTTTGTGCTATGAAAGATAAATGGAATACCAGCTCTGGAATGTGAGTGTTTACTTTATCTTGAAGAAACATAACTTAGAACTTTGATTCATACTTCTAATTCTTATTACTTAAGTGATCTAGGCCACTGCCTTTGACTGCAAAAATGGTTTCCAGTTGGGCTGAAAAAATGTTACATTTTAGCCTCAGTGGGAGATTTTTATAGAATTAAAAATGAGCAATTGTAGGGCCTTGAAAACTCACCTTGTAACCTTGGGTAAGTCACACACACTCAGCCCCAGATAACCCAATGATAGGTTCACTGTAGGGTTGCCATAAGTTGAAAACAACTTTAAGGCACAAAACAACAAAAGAAAAACAGATAGCTGAATACCCTACACTATTCTGTGAGGAAACATTTTGAAATTTTATCCCTTTGCCCCTCCCTTTCTTCAACTGAATGATATGCTTTTCATATGATTGTGCATACACTTAATTTTAAAAAGGTGGCCAATCTTTCTTAAAGGTGTAAAGACAATTGCTGCAGACTGCATGGTCTCAGCTACTATCATTTGTTTTATTCCCATTGCCTCTAGATCCTGCCCCTGGAGCAATGATGCTGGTGGCAGTTGCAGGAACAGCACCGTCTTTTTCAGTACCTGCCAATCTTCACCCGGCCTTGCTGCCTACCCCTTTTCTGTCTGGTCCTTTCTGGGACCCACTAGGTTGATTTTGTAAAGCCACCAGAAATCAGTTTTACACAGAACTCTCTTAGTCAACAGTGCTCACCAGCTTGCTAATCTTCACTCAGGACTTTATCACACGGGGGAAATTGGAGAGAAAATCAGGGGTTTAACTGTCATTATTCTGGGAAAGTCACGTGACCGCAGGAAGATTTTCACCCACATCCCGATTAAAGAGGACCTATCCTGGGAATAACCAAGTAATAACCAGCAACAAATCATTCACAGGATTTCCCTGTGAATGATTTGTTGGTGGTTATTACCTGGTTATTGCTGGGATAAGTCCTCTTTAATTGTGACGTTGTATGAAAATCTTCAGCGGGATCATACAACTTTCATGGGATAATGACAGTTTAAACCCCTGCTTGTCCCCGATTTTCTGCATGTGATAAAATCCTCAGACTTTTGTTCTCTCTGAGATAGAAAGATGGATGAACAGACAGTAATTACAAGCATATCTACAAATGCATACATACAGACATATATTGGTGTATTTTTGCACACACCCTTCATATTACAGAATTTATTAAAGAAAGAAAATCATTTTTTTCCATTTGTGAATATATATGCAGAAGCTGAAAGCACTGGAGGCCTGACTGCAGCCTTGGAATCAATGAATCTTGCAGTGATTCAACAGATGCACAGTTAGTCTGATCATTATAGGAGGAAGTGCCATACATAACTATTCCAATCTGAATTCAAGTTATCAGTCTTGCATTACTGGGTGGAGATCAGGAATACAGCAGCCAAGAGGACAATGATACTGATGATTTTAAGCAGGAAGAATTGGTGTGCAGAGTTGTCCACAACTCGGGTTTTGGTGGGTTTGATGATCCGCTCCCCTTGGGTGAGGATGGCATTTCTGGCACCAGACCACTTTCCTGGTCCCATCAGACGGAACTGGAATGGGCTACAAGGCCCAAAGAAGATGGTAATGGCCAACTTGGGATCCCTCAGCAGCAGTGAGAACAGATCTGGCTTTGATCCTGTTTCAAAAGCAAGCTCATCCAGGTACTCAATGAAATCTGTTTGGATTGACTGGCTGCGGCTGGTGCCAAACCTTTGGAAGTGGAGAAGGCAGAGAAGCAGAAATTACAACCACATATCATAGGTTGGAGTTACTACATAGTGTTATTCTAGATGATCAATTTGGGCAAGAATAACATAGTGAAGAGAATCAGCATGGTGTAGTAGTTTGTGAGCCAGACTAGAGCTGCATCTGCACTGCAGAAATAATCCAGTTTGACACTACTTTAGCTCCCATGGCTAAATGTTATGAAATTCTGGAAATTGTAAGTTTTGATATATGTCTCTGTGTATTACTTTTTATCATAAAGGAAACAAAAAAGAAGAAGAAGAAGAAGAAGAAGAAGAAGAAGAAGAAGAAGAAGAAGAAGAAGAAGAAGAAGAAGAAAAGGTTAATACATAGAACATATGAATTTATATATATTACAATAGGGAAGTAATACAATACAGAAAAAGAATGAAAAATAAAAATAAAAAACAGGAAAAATCAAAGAAAAATGTGAGCAATTAACCACTAATACTTACCACCCAAGTGAATTTTATGGCTTTCCATTCATCTGTCTTACAGTTTTATATATACAGTGCGCCCATGCCATACACGGCTTCACTTGCGTGGCTTTCAGCATACACTGAAGCCACGGTAGAATTTAATGAATGGTGCGTGCACGGCACAGCACCCACGTGCCCCATTATTTTCAATGGGGTGTGAGCATACACAATTTTCCCCTTATGTGGAGTGGGTGGGTGGGGCAGAACGGATCCCCTGCATAAGGGAAGGGACCCCTGGAAGTCTTTAAACAGAGGCTTGATGGCAATCTGTCGGTGATGCTTTGATTGAGATTTCTTACATAGCAGGGGGTTGGACTGGATGGCCCTTGAGGTCTCTTCCAACTTTACAATTCTATGACCACTGTACATATCATGGTATTACTTCTCTACAAACAAGAGAAATAGGAGAAAGAAAACAAAAGAGAAAAGTTGTTCTGACTTACAGCAACATTAAGGTAAATGTATGTGCAGGTTATCTTGCCAGGATTTCAGTGGGGGGTTGCCACTGCCTTCCTCTGAGGCTGAGAGAGTGTGACTTGCCCAAGGCCATACTTCTACACATTCTAGGAATTATGTGAATTGTAGTTTTTCCCCATTTAGTTTTTATTTTTATTTTTTTAAAAACGCATATAAATTGAAGATATAATTACAGAGATGAGATTGACCTTAGTGTAAACTATAGTACAGAATACCAATATCTTATATCAGCACATTGCAAACTTGAAACATTTTGTACTTCCAATAGTATCTCATTAGGAAGGGGTGATGAAAGTTTCAACCATTGAACCTCACTCAATTGTTTCCAAGTAGGTATTCATATTTAGGTACATGTCAAACGTTAAACGTTAAGCTTAAACTAATAACATTCCAAAGAAAAAGATTAATAAAAAATCCATTGCAAAATGTGTGTGTGTCCTCTTGTATGATTTTATTCTAATATATGTTTTATGTCTATACATTCTTCATTAAGTCATTTATACCATTTCGTTAAGTCAACTGAGAACAATCCAAAACTATAACATTAATAGATTAAGTTCCCCTTTGAGATTAATATTATTTGTATTTATATAATGTTCTTAACATTTCCATTTTGATTTCTTTTCTCTGTCATATTTTTCAAATGGAAGCCATTCCTTTTCTTATTTATCAACTTGTTATTAATTAGGAATGTCATGATGTCTAGTTCCGTCATATCTACAACTCTCATCTTCCATTCCTCTATTGTTGGGGTTTCTTCCAATTTCCATTTCTTCGCTATACATAATCTGGCAGCTGTTACTAAATATAATAAAATTCTTCAATAGGATCTTTCATCTTCTTTTTTGAGGATTGACGTAATATTCAGTAAGTAAAGCTCTGGTTTTAATGGAAATTGTATGTTTAGTTTGGTTTGAATTATCATATATATGGCATCCTAGAATTTCTTAATACGTGGACATGATCACCACATATGGTATAATGTACCAGCTTTTTTGCGACATTTCCAGCATCTTTCTTTCCCTGACCATTATGAATTGTAATTTTGTGAGGGAATGGGCTGATTTTATTAATTATAAATTTGTTCTTTTTTCTTTTTCGTGTGCTATCTCCTTGGCAAAACAGAATTATTATAAATCTGTGACTGAGGCTAATGACTGGCAGCCACAGCATCTTCTCTGCATTTGAAGGAGCCCTGGTGGCGCAGTGTTTAAATGCCTGTACCATAAGGTTGCGAGTTCAATACCAGCAAAAGGGCTCAAGCTTGACTCAGGCTTGCATCCTTCCAGGGTCGCTAAAATGAGTACCCAGATTGTTGGGGACAATTAGCTTACAGTTGTAAACCACAACACTTAGTTCAGTATGAAGTGATATATAAATGAAGCTGTTTGAGTTTTTTTATTCTCTAGTAAAATTTTGGTTCCACACTCATTTTCACCCACTGATTTTGCTTATTATTTTACTACTAAGATTGAAACAATCCGTTCCAACCTTGATTCTCTGCATTCTTCTTTTAATCCAGCAACTTAATCATCTATAACTGGAACATTCTTTGCTTTTTCTTCTGTTTCATTGGGTGAATTATCTAAAATCGTGAATTCTTCTAAACCGACAACCTACTCTCTCATTCCACTTCCTTCTCATCTTTTGATTTCTGTTGCCCCCTCTATTTTACCTTCTCTTCTTTATACTATCAACCTTTCTCTCTCTAATGGCTCCATCCCTCCTGCCTTTAAGCATGCTCTAGTTTCAACAATGTTGAAACAGCTTTCTCTTGAGCCATCTTCTTTCTCAAGTTGTCGGCCTATCTCACTTCTTCCTTTTCTATCTAAGGTTTAGAACATGTTGTTTATTTTCACTGTCTGGAGTTTCCTACTGCTAATTCTATTCTTGATTCTTTTCAGTCCAGCTTTCAGCCACTGCATTCGACTGAGACTGGACTAAGATCACTGATGATCTTTTACTGGCTAAATCTAAAGGTCTTTATTCTGTTCTAGTCCTCCCGGATCGCTCTGCTGTGTTTGACACCATTTATCATGGTCTCTTGGTGGCTTTACTCCAAGACTTGGGTTTTGCAGGATCAGTTTTAAATTGGTTTCAATCTTACCTGTCAAACAGATCTTTTGCGCTGGTTACAGGAGGTCAGGTTTCTGCACCCGTCTTATTAGCTGTTGGAGTCCCTCAGGGTTCTGTCTTGGGTCCTTTACTGTTCTCCTTTTATACCCTGTCCCTGGGAAATCTTATTAGCTCCTACAGCTTTCAGTATCACCTGTATGCTGACGATACCCAGCTGTACTTCTCTACCCTTGAGATTTCACTGGGTGTTGAGCAGTGAATGTCATCATGTCTTGTTGCGGTGTCTGAGTGGATGATTCACTGGCATCTGAAGCTCAACATGGCTAAAACTGAGCTACTTGTCTTCCCACCCAACCCTCTTTGCAATGTTCTTTGTCAATTACAGTGAATGACATTTCTATTCAATCTGTCAATGAGGCCTGTAGTCTTGGTTTCCTATTTGACTCTTTGTTATCGTTCACCCCACAGATCCAGGCTACAGCCAAGGCATTCAGATTCTTTCTTTATAATCTCGTCAGAATTTGACTGTTTCTATTTGCTTCAACGGCGAAGACTTTGGTGCATGCACTGATGATATCACACCTGGATTATTGCAACTCATTGCTAGTGGGTCTTCCTATTTCCCACCTTAGCCCCCTAATCTCTGGGCAACTCTCAGCAGCCAGGATCATTTTCTCTGCCTGTCGCTTTAATCATGTTACCCCCTTATTGTTATCCCTCTATTGGCACCCCATTCCTTTCAGAATCTGATATAAAATTCTTCTCCTGACCTTTAAAGCCCTTCATGGCTTGGAACCTCTTATTTGCCAATGCTCATTACTCCTTACTGCCCTCCACACAAATTGGGCTCTTATGGGATCTTATGGGTCTTCTGACCCAGTCAAGGGTCTCCCTCTCCCTTGCTGGAATCAGCCCCTTCTCCTGTGTTGCTCCTCAATCTCCTCCCCACACAATAACAACAACAACAACAACAACAACAATAATAAGCCCACCTCACTCTATGGATCAAGGCTGGTTACAATAAAAGAAATAAAAACACATAATCAATACATAACTCAACAGAATAAACGACTAGACAATCCCCACCCCTCCACCAACAGCAAAATAATAACAATCAAATACAAATTACATGGTTAAAATAAATAATTATAAACAGTTAAAATGGGCAAATGGAGTAGGATAACCAGGGGAAGATGGGGTATCATTTGATGGGACATCAGTCTGGGAAATCCTGCCAGAAGAGATCCATCTTGACTGCCATTTTAAAGGTGTCCAAAGTGGTAATATGACAGATCTCATCCAGCAGGTCATTCCACACTTTCAGAGCAGCTCATGTAGGGTTGCCATAACCCGGCGGCCCCCGTGCCATTCACAGTTTCGGGGGGCCCCTCCCGGTCACGGTCCGGTTTGGGCCCCCACCCGTGCCTTGTTCCCGGTTTGGGGGGTCCGCTCCGGCCATTGCCGCTGCTGCTAATGCGGCTGCTGCGGCGCCGACCCACCTCCTCCTCCTCCTCCGGCTCCGCCTTCCTCCTCTTCCTCGGCGGGCCGGCGGCAGAAGCGCCGCTGCCACCGCGCCCCCACTGGGAGGGCTTGCGCGCTGCCCAGGCCTCAGTAGGGGTCAGTGGCAGCGCGCGCGCCTTTCCGCATTCCCTCCGCGCGCGCCTGCACCATTCCCTCCGCGCGTGCGCGTGTGCTTGCCCCGCTTCCCTTCCTCCCACGCCAGGCATCCTAAGGAGGAGGAGGAGGGGGGGAGGAGGAGAAGGAGGAGGAAGGAGCCGGAGGAAGGGTGCCTGAAGGCCAGGGCAGAATTGGGCCACAGAAGGAGGAGGAGGAGGAAGAGGAAAGCTGAGTCAGTGGCCATTAGGTCTGCCTTGGTATTTTGGGGGTTTTAAATTATTTTTTAAAATATAAAATACTTATTTTATTTTTTTTTTAATTTTTATTATTGCTTTTTATTTTTTATTTTATTAATTTTTATTATTGCTTGTTTTTATGTTATTTTATTAATTTTTATTATTGCTTGTTTTTATTTAATTTTATTAATTTTTATTATTGCTTGTTTTTATTTAATTTTATTAATTTTTATTATTGCTTTTTATTTTTTATTTTATTAATTTTTATTATTGCTTGTTTTTATTTTATTTTATTAATTTTTATTATTGCTTGTTTTATTTTATTTCATTAATTTTTATTATTGCTTGTTTTATTTTATTTCATTAATTTTATTATTGCTTGTTTTTGTTTTATTTTATTAATTTTTATTATTGCTTGTTTTTTATTTTATTACATTAATTTTTATTATCAAATATATACATCCCTGCCTTGTTTTTTATTTATTTTTTCATTATTTTTTATTATTAAATATATGCAAGTGCATTTTTTGTGTATTTATGGTGCTTTGAATGCTAACAAGTCTGCCTTTCTTGGCCAATTATGATGATGATGATGATGATGATGATGATGATGATGATGATATTGACATCAACAAGCCTCTGAGGCACGGCCAATGTAACTTGCTGTGATTTTTACAAACTCATGCGCAGTGAAGAAAAACCACAGTCCCTTGCCCAAGTACACACTTCTGAGAAGTAAAGTTGAACCTGAGGGCAAGTCCATTTCTGCCATCTGTCTAGGAATAATGCCAAAATGTCCTCCATTTTGATCATGCCTAAAAACATGCATTTATATTAACATTTTTAAAAAAAAACCTCAATTTTTTGTGCGTCCTCCATTTTTATAAAAATGTGTCCTACATTTGAAAATGTTGCCCTACATTTGTCCTACATTTGTCCCGGTTTGGAGGTCCTCACTTATGGCAACCCTAAGCTCATGAGAAGATCCTCTGGGAGACTTCAGCCAACCTGGTCTTCCTAGGCTGCAGTAAATTGTTCTCAGAAGTCCTGAGTGTGCAGGGTGGATTGTAGGAGAGGAGGCATTTCTGCAAGTAAGCTGGACCCAAGTCATGTAGGGCTTTAAAGGTGATAACCAAGAAGCAATTAAGAACTATTACTTTCTTGGCTAATTTTAAGGCCAAATTGAAGATATTCTTGTTTAGGGAGGCATTCCAAATTACTGGTTGTTAATCTGCTGCTTACTCTGTCTTTATTGTATACTAGTTAGTATTATTTTAGAGATATTTTAATCATATAATGTTGTTGTTTTAGACTGTATGCCACTTGGCAGATTTTTATTCTTTTATTCTTATTTTATTTGACCCTTACTATGTAAAGCGCCATGCAAAATTTACACCGCTCTATAAATAAATGTTAATAAATAATAATAACATTTAGCTTTCTCTGTCAGAGAGCTCTTGTTACACAACAAACTACAATTCCCAGAATTCCATAGCATTGATCCAGGGTAGTTAAAGTGGTATCAAACTGCATTATTCCTGCTGTGTGGATGACATTTAGGACTCTGGGAGACCAGAGTCTGAATCCCTGCTTGGTTGTGGAAATCTCTGAGATTACCTAGGGCAAGGGACATTTTCTCAGCCTCAAATGAAGGCCATAGCAACCCCGCTCTGAAATCTTGGCATGACAACCCTCCGATACATTCACCTTAGTGTTGCCAGAAGTCAGAAATGACTTGAACTCACAATACCATCACCATCATCAGAATTTAGTGAAATAACTAATAATTTCTACTCTGAAGATAGGCTTCACATTTTAATATCCCTCATATGACAGAGCAAATAAAATGTGCTGGAATGTTAAGGTAATTTCTGTTAAAATACTGTGCTAAAATACTTAACCAATTTGTCTAGATTAGTATTATTCAGAAAAAACAAACAAGCAAGCAAACATCAGGTACTATCCAGTTTCCAAAATCAAGTTTGCTTTCCTGATTTTCTCTCCATTCTTCCCTTAAAAAATGGGAAGTATTTTAAGTAATTTTCATTTTACACACCCTATCTCTGCAGGGTTAAATTAGTAAGAAGGAATATGTACAATATAAATATAATCTTCCCATTTTATTTGAAGTAGAGATAAAGCAGAGTCCATTGAATTTATCTGCATTTGGGAGTTTTGTGTCACTTGAAGACCCTACCAAAGTGCCTCGAGGAACACATTTCATGATGTTCTCTCTTTCGCTCTTTCTTTTTCTCTCTCTCCAAAACAGCAACATTACCAGTAAACAACTTCTAAAGTGCATTGGTAACTGCCTTTTGAAAGCAGTTAGTTATGCTTCCAGGAAGCACTCTGCTAAAACAGAGTAGTACTTAACAAGATAAGAAAACCAGGATAGAAATTAGTAAGCCCTCAGACCGCCTTGTAAAAAATGTAAGTAGCTCTCACAAGTCTCAAAGTCACCTGATCTTTGTCATAATGAAGGTTTTTCATTTTAATGCCCACACCTTGTTTTTGCAATGTCTGAAGAGGATTACGATAAAGCATATGATATTTTACTTACCATTTGATTCTCTTCTTATTCCTTTTGATGTTGTCAGCCACCATTGTGCTCTCTGAAGGCAAAGAACTCAGTCCTAAAAAGGAAAGGAAAAGCTGGACTGTGAAGCTATCTCACTACACTGCATCACTCCCTCCTCAAATTCACAGATTATCATACACATATGGGATAGGGATGGGATCACTCCCCTGTCCTTATTTCATTCATGACAATGATCACGCAAAAGCCTTTCATAGTGCTGATCCTGATTCACAGTGCTGATCCTGTCATTATCCTGTAATTGAAGCAGCATTGCATTAATGCGAACTCCTGTTAATAAAAAATGCCAGGCAATCCTGTCTCAATGATGGGACAATGATGGGACAATGATAGGATCAGCACGGTGTCATTTGAAAGGCTTTTGCACAATCACTGTCACTCATGCATTCTGGATGGGATAATGTCTGGATAAACGTGACATCATCTGAAAGTCCTTCCCATGATTGCGTGATAATCTCCACAGAAAGTGCTTCACTTTGGGTGGGGGGATCCACCTTGCAATTTCCAGGTTAAAACACTAGGTAATCATCTGACTTGACAATATCTCGTCCCTGTCCACTTTAGTTTGGTCATCTGAAATACAATGCCATAATCACAAAAAGTCAACACAGGTTTCAGAGAAAGAAGTCATGCCAGACAAATCTAATCTCTTTCTTTGATAAAATTACGAGCTTGGTAGATGAAGGGAATGCTGTGGATATCGTATATCTTGATTTCAGTAAGGCCTTTGACAAAGTTCCCCATGATATTCTTGCAAACAAGATTGTAAAATGTGGGCTTGACAAAGTAACTGTTACATGGATTTGTAATTGATTGACTGGCCGAACCCAAAGGGTGCTCAACAATGGTTCTTTTTCATCCTGGAGAGAAGTGTCCAGTGGGGTCCCACAGGGCTCTGTCCTGAGGCCAGTGCTATTCAACATCTTTATTAATGACTTGGAGGACAAAATTGGGGGCACACTTATCAAATGTGCAGATGACACCAAATTAGGAGGAGTAGCTAATACTCCAGAGGACAGGACCAAAATTCAAGATGACCTGAATAGACTAGAAAGCTGGGCCAAAGCTAGCAAAATGAAATTCAACATGGAGAAATGTAAGGTATTGCACTTAGGGCGGGAAAATGAAATGCACAGATACAGGAAGGGGGACATCTGGCTGAATGAAACTACATGTGAAAGGGATCTAGGAGTCCAAGTAGACCATAAGTTGAATATGAGTCAACAGTGCGATGCAGCAGCTAACAAGGCCAATGCGATTTTAGGCTGCATCAATAGAAGTATAGTGTCTAGATCAAGGGAAGTAATAGTGCCATTGTATTCTGCTTTGGACAGACCCCACCTGGAATACTGTGTCCAGTTCTGGGCACCACAATTTAAAAAGGACGTTGAGAAACTGGAGCGTGTCCAAAGGAGGGCGACTAAAATGGTGAAAGGTCTGGAAACCAAGCCCTATGAGGAACGACTCAGGGAGCTGGGTATGTTTAGCCTGGAGAAAAGAAGGTTAAGAGGTGATATGATAGCCCTGTTTAAATATTTGAAGGGATGTCATATTGAGGAGGGAGCAAGCTTGTTTTCTGCTGCTCCAGAGACTAGGACCCGGAGCAATGGATGCAAGCTCCAGGAACAGAGATTCCACCTCAACATCAGGAGGAACCTCCTGACAGTAAGGGCTGTCCGACAGTGGAACACACTCCCTCAGAGTGTGGTGGAGTCTCCTTCCTTCGAGGTCTTTAAACAGAGGCTGGACGGATATCTGTCGGGGATGCTTTGATTGTGATTTCTTGCATGGTGGGGGTTTGGAATGGATGGCCCTAGTGGTCTCTTCCAACTACGCTTCTACGATTCTATGAGTCTATGTTTATAAGTTCCATTTTTTCTTTCACATCTTCCCATGATTCAGGTTTCTCACATTCCTTGTCCCTGTGGAACAAAGTCCCTCGGAGTGTAGTGGAGTCTCCTTCCTTAGAGGTCTTTAAACAGAGGCTGGATGGCCATCTGTTGGGGATGCTTTGATTTAGATTTCCTGCATGGCAGGGGGTTGGACTCTTGTACGGAGGCAGCTGGGAGGAGGACCAGGAGCAGCGCCAGAGGCCTCCTCCTCACCGCCTCCGCACAAGGGCCGAGGGGCGGGCTGGAGGCTTCTAGCCCTCAAGAGCCTCACTCGGCCCCTGCATGGAGGTGCCGGCGGCAGCGGTGACGAGGCTGAGGAGGCCTTGGGCACTACTCCTCCGCCTCCTCACCACCGCCACCTCCGGGGAAAGGCCGGGTGCTGCTCCTGGAGGCCTCTTGGCCTCCAGGAGCAGCACCCGGCCTTTCCTCTGGCCGTGGTGGTGAGGAGACTGAGGCAGCAGCGCAGCAGCACCAGAGGCCTCCTCGGCTTCCTCGTCGCCATAGCCACCACGGAAGGGCTGGGTGGGGGGAGGTTGGAGTCCTCTTGGCCTCCAGCCTGCCACATGGCCCCTGGAGAGGAGGCCGAGGAGGCCTCTGGTGCTGCTCCTCCGCCACGGCCGCGGAAGGGCCAGGTGGCAGGCTGGAGGCTTCTTGGTCTCCAAAACCCCCACCCGGCCTTCACTCCAGCCGTGCCAGTAAGGAGGCCCAGGCGGTGGCCACGAAGAAAGGTAAGGAGGGAGGGAGGGAGGGAGGGAGGGAAAGAAAGAGTTGGGGAGAAGGTTGGGAAGGGACTTATGTCCCCAATGGCAGCGCGCGTACACGCGCACCGCCATTGGGGACAATTTCCCGGATTTGCCATGCGCATATACTCAAATCCATGCATGGCAAATCCGCATATAAGGAGGGCTCACTGTATTAGCTATTCCTCTTAATTTGGTGTCATCTGCAAATATGACCCCAATTCTGTCATCCAAGTCATTGATAAAGATGTTGAATAACACTGGGCCAAGGACACTGGTCACTTCTCTCCAGAATGAAAAGGAGCCATTGTTGAGCACCCTTTGGACAATGTATTGCTTTCCTGCTTACCCTCGCTACCTCCATTTCCATCTACTTTCTCTCATGCTTCCTGTGTGTCAAATTTTAAACCATAAGCTCATTGAGGAAGGGGTCTATCCTTTCATATTCTGTGAAGTGCTAAAATGTATTAAATGGATTGTTAATCACTTCCATAATCTCACCTTTAAAAATTCTGGTAGCCCAGCGGGCTTGCAGCTCTGAAGTAGGCATGATTGGCCCAAGGGGCTGGATGAGGCCAATAACTGCCAATGTTGTTTTCTCCAAATGTGGGGGGAAAACATGTTTATACAAAGAGACACGGTTGTCAGACACCTCTATCACTGACTTGTCCACAAATGGGAATGCAACACTGTATCCTGTTGCAAAAATGACAATATCAACATTCTCTTCTACACTCCCATCTTCAAAAATGGCAGATGTTTCAGTAAATTCCTTGATAAGTGGTTTCACAGTAACAGCTCCACACAGGATACGGCTTGGCAGGTCATCATTGAACACTGGTTCTTTCATCAGTGACCTAGAAAGCAAAAGATAATGGAGACACTTATATTGATTAGAGACTGGAAAAGATTATCTTTTCTTGTTGTTATTGTTATTTGTAATACATCACTATCATTTTTCAATCAGAGTGCCTCTGGGTCTGTCTTAGGGGTGTCCAGGGCATGAAGCCCCAAGGACACCCCTTTTCCAGGCCACAGGGAAGCAGCATTTTGCCGCTTCTCCATGGCCTGGAGTAGCCCTGGATTGGGGCTTCTGGGCTGCCGGTATTGCTGCCTGGGCCCCAATCCTCCAGGGAAAGGGGCGATCTCTACCACGCCATTGTTTGCATTGTATTGTGTATATTCTTCCAAAACTTATTTGCTAAAGGACATGTTCACCAGATATGAACTAGTGTTCCCTCCTGTTTGTTACACTTCCAGCATTTGCTTTTTCCATCTTTTTTAATTTTAGCCAGTCTATTTAGTGAATAATACCACTGGTGTAGCATCTTATAATAATTTTCTTTTAAATTCTTTTATATCAGGGTCTGTCTTAGGGTCATTACACTTTAACATTGTTTTTTATCAATGACTTAAATGATGGGATGGAGAGAATTATTATCAAATTTACAGATGACACAAAACTGGGAGGCATGACCGATACATTGGAAGATAAGAACTGAATTCAAGAGGACTTAGATAGTGGTGTCCTTAGGGTTGGTGCCACCTGGTCCGGTCACTCATGGGGGGCAGAACTTATGGGGATGGGACTCCCAGCATGCATGGCTGGAAATAACCTGCACACACCTAGGGAGCTGCCACAGCACTCGGGCTGCCTCTGCATGGGGTCCGGGTGCAACCCTGAGTCCCAGAACGGAAGAGGAATAGGCTTTCTTTGCTAGGCCGTCAACCTTCTTGGCCTCTCGGTCTGCAGGAGAAGTGGATGCAGCTTTTGGGAGGGCAGTGTTGGTTTCAGGTTTACATTGATTGCACTGCATTTCCTTTGTTTACATGTTGTTGAAAGGAATGTCTTTTGCCAGGTTGACGTGTTTTACCACATTCCTATGGTTTACATACAGGTCTTGCATGACCTAATGCACTGTTTTACCTTTGACTTGAACAGGTTGACTGCTTTGATTAAACTAATAAGCACAGCTCACACGATTTTGGGTTCAACATTTTATTGGCCTGTTACAGACTGCCAAAATAAAGCTGCTTCATGTCTATTTGGAGGTATGCTATTTAAATGATGCATGGGTCCTAAGAGTCCGGAGGTCGCGCCAAAGCCATGTTCCATTCCTAAGCACTGGAGTGCAGCTTTGGTGCAGCTTCCGGATTCTTAGGATGCATGCATCATTTAAATAGCATACCTCCAAAGAGACCCAAAGCAGCTTTATTTTGGCAGTCTGTAACAGGCCATTGTGATTAATAAACACAGCTTGTTTGAACCTTACTTGGTGTCATGACACTTCTCTGCCACTGGCTGAAGCTTGTCAGTATAACCCATTTGTTTGATTTGCAGAGACCACGAAGAAGAAGGACAGGTTGCATACCTATAACGGTATTTCTTTGAGTGGTCATCTGCGCATACATACCAATCCCTCCCGTCCTCCCTTCAGTGTCCTGCTCTTCATTGGTTCATTCTCATGTCACTTACGTGGCGTAAATTTTGGAACTGGGGAAAGAGCGGGAACGCAGGGGGCTTATAAGGGATGGGCAGAGCTACTGCCAAAAAGTTGCAAAGTTAACTTTGCCCACTGATTCCAGAAGTTTTCTGAGCAGTGCTGTACAGGCGCAGTACAACCCATTTGTACATATTCGCAGATGACCACTCAAAGAAATACCGTTACAGGTGTGCAACCTGTCTTTATTTTTAGCCTGCCTCTCCCTGCGGATCGAGGTGGGTTACAATAAAAATAATAAAATACATGATACAGTAAATCATAAAATTTCACAATCCCCAACCCACCATCAACATAAAATATAACAAATAATTACAAATTCAGAAAAGGCAATCAAATTTCAGATTCAAGTTAAAATTAGTTAAAACAGTTAAAAGATAGATAGTAAAAAAATATCAATGGGCAGACGGGGTTATCTTTTATTTTGGGAGGTCAGTCAGTCAGGGAAGGCTTGCCGGAAGAGATCAGTCTTGACTGCCTTCTTGACGGCGTCAAGGGTGGTAATCTGACGGATCTCCTCTGGCAAGCCATTCCACAGTTTTGATGCGGCTGATGAAAAGGTCCTCTAGGAAACAGTAGTGGATCTGGTCGTCTTTGGCTGTAGTATGTTCTTCCCAGAGGATCTGAGAATGCAGGGTGGATTGTATGGATTTCTGTAATTATTTCTGTCTAGGGGATCAAGGGAAGGCTTTTTAAATAGTGGTTTAACCACTGCTGTTTTTAAGCTTGATGGAAAACAGCCTTCCCTGAAGGAACCATTAATTATTGATTTCAACAGCATCTTTGTAGCTTCACCTTCCTGGACAGCCATCCAGGAAGGGCAAGGATTGACAGAGCAGGTTGTCTTTTTCTATAATCCTGGTGAGGTCATTATTCCAGGTGTTAGCCAGGGCTTTGACAGAATCTTTGTCATTACCAACCATAGAACCCTCTAAGGCTTTCTGGAACCTAAAGGTTCCATCAGCCTTCAAGGGCGGACCATTTTAATGGGTCCTCCACCCCCAATGGGGAGATCAGTGGCCTTCAGTCCAACCTTGATCAGGAAATGATCCATCCATGACAATGCAACGATATTAACTATCTCGGCCCATGGCTATGCCTGTTCCGTACAATAGACCGCATACAGGGTATGATCTGCACAATGCATGGGCCTCAAGACTATCTAGGATAGGCCCATATTTGTCATGGAAACCATGGACTCCCAAGCTGCACTTGTGAGAGTTGTTGAACTGGCCTCGAGCGGGATGTTGAGGTCGTCCAGGATTAAAAACCTAGAAGACTCCAACACCAGTTCCGAGACCAGTTGTGTCAGCTCGGCTAGGGAGTCTGTTTGGTTACGGGGCGGACGGTATACCAACAGAATCCCCAGACTATCCTTAGTCTTCAGGTTCAGGTAAATACACTTGATATGGGCCATTTTCTGTACAGGTATTCTGGTCAAAGTGAAGTTGTTATTATGGACCACAGCCACTCCTCTCCCTCGACCACTTCCCCTTACCTGCTCTTTAACGGAATACCCAGCTGGGAGGACCTGAGCCATCATCTGCCAGCCAGGTTTCCGTAATACATGCCAGATCAGCCTTCTCCTCCACAAGCAGATCATGTATTATGTGGATTTTATTTTTAACTGACCTGGCATTACACAAGAGCAGGGACAGGTTCTGTGATAAGGTTGGCATGATCTCCAGTTCTTTTGGGGTAACAAGGTGAAAGGATGAAAAGATTGGTGTAAAGTCATCGATTATATTAAGAAGAAATGGGGTGAAATAATTCTAGGATAATATCGGTTAGATATGAATCAATTGTGTAAGTGAGAGATAACGTGGGTATAGTAGCTTAGAAAATATGTAATATAAATTAGATACAATAGTTTAAAAAAATCTTTTGTTCTCTTTAAGTGCGGGAAATTGGAAATCAAGTTGTATAAATTGTACTTGTCAATTTTGCTGTTCAAAGTGAACAACTTTTCTTTTTTCTCCCCCCCCCCCCCCAGCTAAATCTTATTGGGAGTAAATATGTATTTAAGCAAACCCAATTTTTGACCCAATACTTATCCTTTAGAACTGATATTTGATATATAAAATTGCAGTATAGAGGGTAAAGGGTTATAAGAGAGGAATAAATGTAAATAATCAAGGGTGATGGAAGTCAGTTCTTTATGGAGTCTTGATCTTTGTATACTTGTTCTTTATATCTTATTTCCGTTATAGCTCTCTTTTCTTTTGTCTTTTCTGATTTTTTGGGCTAACCATTTTCCAGGTTTGTTTGCTTCTTCAAAGAGCTGTTGCGTATACTTCCTTAGTTTTTTTCTATTTCATTGGAAAGTTCCTTGTTTAACTCCTTCTCTAATATTTTTATTTCCCATCCTAACCTCTTATTTGTTGGTGTTTCTCTCAGCCTCCCCCCCCCCCCAACCCGGATTTGGCCTAAGGCTTTGAAAGTGTAAGCACAGTTTTTAAAGACTGAATCAAAGCCCCCCAAATTACATTGCCTATACACCTACAAAGCCAGTGTGAGGATTCAAACCATTGTATTACAGTTCCATTATATACATCTTGTATGAATTGCCTGACCTCAGAGGATCCTACAGTCTTGTCTTTCCCAGGGCCAGCCCTGCCATTAGACTGAGTGAGAAATTGCCATAGGTGGCAGGACACCTTGAGTAATAGCTAATTCCTTACTCTTCCCCTATCGTCCATCCTGGCAGGACCTCTGCTGCACTTAAAGGTGTTGCTGCTGCTGCTTCCGCTCACTTTCCAATTCCCACCACCCTAGAGCACTCACCCCCTACCCAGTGCAGCTGAAAGGTGAAAAGGTGGGGGTGGTAGCATCACCTGCCCAATCTTGTGACGCTGTAGCAGAAGGAAGAAGAGGACACAGAATTAGCACCTGTGCCCCTCAAACCAGAGAAGAAAACAGCAGCAGCAACAGTGTCCAAACTACCTATTTGCAAGAACGTGGGGGAAGATTCATGTCCTCATCACCTCAAAGGCATTAAGGAAATTGTTGCTGGGGTGTCACAATTGGGGCCTCCTTCTTGTGGGGGAGTTGTATTATAGCTAAGACCTGTTCTTTGGTGTAAGTATAGACAATGGCCCTTATCACATGGAGGGTTTTGCAGCTCTGATCTGAAGCCACTGGAGGTCCAACCATGCGAATTCACGTTAAAATGTGATGTATTATCTCACGTGATTGCTTTCTATGGGGGGTCATTCCAAGGCGGATCCACAGTCAGTCCAAAGTGACTCCTGATTATTGTGAGTTTGGTAACAAGCGAATTCACAAAAATTGTTTCCAAGCTCACTTCGATTTCAATCTGAATTGGTTTGGTGTGGAATGCAACTTTGCTTCCGTCCTGGTACACACGCCCCCCAAACCTCCAAGGTCCCACATACTGTGCTGCAATTTTACCCCTTTTGTTTCCAGTGCTCCTTCAAGAATGGAGGCTGCATAATAGTTCAATAATAATAATAATAATAATAATAATAATAATACCTTAATAATTATAATAATTTATTACTTTTAAAATAATAATAATAATAATAATAATAATAATAATAATAATAATAATAATATATTTTAAATAATAATAATAATAATAATAATAATAATAATTTATTAGTCTGCTGTGGCACCAGAGCTCTCTGGCAGAGAAGGCTCAATGTCTCACGACACTACAGTTCCCAGAATTCCATAGCACTGAGCCAGGACAGTTAAAGTGGAGTCAAACCGGATTATTTCACCAGTGTGGATGCAATCTAAGAGAAGGCAACTGTTACAAAGGGAAGGAGAGTGGATTGGATTCAGGGAGGTGGTATTTTAGGGAGCATGGAGAATAAGGGAAATGAAATCATTTCTGCACTCCTCCAAAATGGGTCTCCTTCAGATCCAAAGGATTTACTTCTAAGTTAATCTGCAGCTTCTACACTGATTATTTTGAAGTGAAAGAAATTTATTATTATTATTAGTAGTAGTAGTAGTAGTAGTAGTAGTATTAAAAATTTCTTTTGCCGGTGATACATTCGGATGAAGCAGAGGGCATGTAGGGATAGGTGACATTCCCTGTTATTCATGTGAGGCTAGCATTCACATGAAACTGGAACCAGGAAGTGCCCCCCTTCTTCACCTCGGAAGTGCAAAGGTTCACGATGCGTTCAGAGCCCCACTGAGCATGTGCAAGGGTCCCAATTGAATTGTTGAATCTGCATGATATGTACCGGTGTGATAATTTAATGTGCACTCGCTCCGCTTTGACTCAGGAATCACAATTTCATTCTTCACGTGTGATAATTCATCACGTGAATTGCCTTGGATTCGAATTGACTCTGTTTCCCCTTCACTTTGAATTGGCTCTGGGTTGGAGTTCCAGTCTCATGTGTGATAAGGGCCCATGTGCTACCTACTTTTCTTCAGGGAGGATGCCAGTGTTGATTCATCCCTCCTACGTTTTTTTTTTTGGGGGGGGATACCATGGCCACCTTCTTTAGGGGGAGCACCACCGGCATCTTCTTTTTCTCTAATGCAGCTGATACTGCTGCCACAATCTTCCCTCTCTTTCTCTTTTTAGGATAGCATGCACTGCTGCCTTTTTCTCCTCAACCTATTTCAGCATAAGGGAGAGACACTGAATGATGTTGGGGGCATGCTTCATATCCTGTCTTAGGCAGGGGAAGAACTTAGGCTGCCTCTGTTCTTTCTATCCATTTTATGTTTACCCAAAGAAATAAAAAGTGACAGGATATGAATGCAGAGACATAAGGCAGAGTAAGGATTCAGTCTAGCTCACATATGCTTACAGATAATATCCTTCCTTAGAGGTCTTTAAACAGAGGCTAGATGGCCATCTGTTGGGGATGCTTTGATTAAGATTTCCTGCATGGCAGGGGGTTGGACTGGATGTCCCTTGTGGTCTCTTCCAACTCTTATGATTCTATGATTCTATAAGTACAATTTGCACAAGCTATAACTTGCACGCTTCCTTTTGCTTAAAGTAGGAATGTCATTTGAGATAATATCACCAATATCATTCTCATTCTCATCATGGTGTTATGGTAGAGAGTCAAAATTCAACATGGTCCAAAGCCCCATCTTTTTAACTGTTGAACTTTAGGAGCATTCATTAGATTTACCTTGTTATATCTTATAATAATTATGCCAACAGACACAGGACAATGCCAACAGACATGGGACAAATCAGGCCTCATAGGAAGCAAAATGATCCCTTAAATACCTGTTTTGTGGCACCAGGCCATAGTTTTCATGATTAAACCACTGGTTCATCTTTTGTTCTGTCACCCATTGCAAAAGAAACCAAGGGAGGGAGTTCCGGATCACATTGTTGAAGCGAGTGTGAAAGATGGTATCCCAGGGATAGCCTTTCTCATCCAATCGGCTCATTACCCAGGAGCCACTTCTGGTACTGATGAAGACCTGCAAGGCAACAAGGAAAGCTTATATAGAAAGGTGGCCACTCTTCAAATTGCTAGCTTGAACCTATTTCCCCCTATATATCATGTACAGCCTCAATTTCCAGAAAACATTTGTGAAAAGGACAAGGGTTCTTGAATTATTTGAAAATGGCCAACATTTTCTACTCATTATTACTCAAAAACCTCATTTTCTTTTCTTTTACATTTTTTTAAACATCTGGTCTGAGAAAAAGTTTTGCACTACTTGAAAACACGTGCACTACATTGTGTACTTTGGTTCTAATGAAGACAATAACTATCCCATTAAATATTGAAAATATTTGTGATGCACTTGCGACACCAACAGTACAAAGTTTTCAAGAAACACCCTGGAATGAACTAAAGGAGATCTGGCTTTAGAAACTCATTTGATAAATTCCTGTTTGTCTTTGACCAACTCACGTCTGCTTTTCTCAGTTGTGTTTGACTTGAGCTGTTTTATAAATGTTTAGCTTCAGCAATGTAGCAAGCAATGTGCTCTGAAAATATTTTCAGGAGATCATCTGCACAACAACAACAACAACAACAACAACAACATTGTGCCTTTCTCCCATTTTGGTATTCAAAGCAATTTACAATAGATAAAACAAAAAGTACTGGGATCTGGTCATTTAGATTAGGAATGGAAATGGACCAGACTAATGGGATTATGAAGTATACCCTCCACCAATGCTAATCCAGGCTATCAACTTTACTTTCAGTATGAATGCTATTTTTTCCATTTTGGAAGGGTCTATAGGTATTCCAGAAACAGCATGTGAGGCAAAATATAAGAGATGTTCTAGGTTGAACTGTAAAGAGCAATGAACTGGTTTAAAAGATCCTCCAGGCATGTAGGGGCTGTACAGACAGCCCCTAAGGAGCGGCAAGATGCCGCCCCTTTCCTAGCTGGATTGGGGCTGTGGCAACTGCATGCTGCGGTCCCAATCTGGCCTTTCTGCAGTGCAACAAGGAGCCGCAAAAAGTGGCTCCTTTTTGCGCTGTGGAAAGGGTGCCATAGCTGCTGGTGCTGCGGGCTTTTTGACTTTTCTTTGGCACAGCATGTGTGCACACTGCCCCAAGGGAGCGCTGTGATGTCTCCCGCCATGTGGTGGGGCACATAGCATCACGCCAGCATGGGAGTGGAATTGGGGCATGCGGTGTGCAGTTGCCATGCCCCCACTCCGCCTTGATGTTGGCGTTTATTGCTAGTTTGTACAGCCTCTAACTCTCTGTAGGATTTTAAAGGCTGATGTTATGTGAGGTATAAACTTTCTGTATATCTGCTTTCTCTGATATGGTGGAGAAGCTATTATCATGCCTTCAAATCCTCTTTTTCCCACTGGTCCCACATGCACTGGCCTTGTTTGGTAAGGTGCTTCGATCTATTCTTTGACTATCCTTTATGTAGTAATGTCACCTCCCCCATCGGCTTCACTAGGTTTGGTGTCACCCGGTGTGCTAACTCAGCGTGTCCCCCTCCCATTGACCTCCTTCTATTACCCATATAGAATCCTTAGCAATTTTTTTGTACAAATGTTACTCATAAATTGTAATTCCTGTATATTAGTCTCCTTTGGGAGAGGTGGGGAAACATAAATAAAATTTTATATTATTATTATTATTAATGGTAATAGATGTGACATAAACAACTAGCAAAATTAAAATTATACCTGTAAATTACGATATCATATGTACAGCTGAAATGCATTTACATTTACATATACATAGTTTCATGTGCTTGAAGTGAAAATTTGGTAAAATATGATGTTTTAAATAAAATGTTAATTTATTTTTTTAATATTTGGAGGGGGGGGGGGGAACCTAAAAAAGAAACCTTGGGCCTATCCTTTCTCTTCCCACTAAGCCTCACCCACACCATCTCTTCAGAATTTTAAAGGGACACAGACAAATGCCATAGCCCATTTCTGCCCAAAGACACGTGTTTGAGGAGCAGTGGTGTCACCCCCTTAGGGTTTCACCTGCACCCCCTAGTGACTCCATACTCCCCCCATCTTCTTTAGCTGTGTGCATTCCAACAGAGGAATTTACCACACTGGGGGAAAAGATGGGAGCATAGTGGGATGCTCCTGTCAATATCGCATGATTGGGCAAAGATTATTGCGATATCACAAATATTCCATGATTATCCTGTAAATAAAGAGGAATTATAGCACCACTTATTATTCACGGGGTTTTCCAACCCCCTGCCATGCAGGAACACACAATCAAAGCACCCCGACAGATAGCCATCCAGCCTCTGTTTAAAAACCTCCAAAGAAGGAGACTCCACCATACTCTGAAGAAGTGTGTTCCACTGTCAAATCAAATTGATTGTATATCATATACAATCCTTAATTACTAAAATATAACAGAACATTTATAAACTATTCCATTAGCCCACAGTGAAAAATAAAGTCATGGCAGGAATAATTAGGCACAATTAATTTCTGACACCCTGAGGCTGAGAGCATGTGACTTGCCCAAGATCACAAATGTGACTTGCCCAAAGTCATGGTCAAGCTGGGAATCGAAACCTGGTCTCCTCAGTCATCCAATACTCAAATCACTATGCCACACTGGCTCTCTCTCTGATCTTTAGTCTTGTCTACATAACCTCAAGGGTCCTGTCTGATGTTGAAAACTAAGCAGGATCAGTTCTTAGTAAGTACATGGTTCGTAGACCATCAACGAATATCAGAGATTGTAAGGTCTATTTCAGAGGAAGGAACTGACCAGACCAAGTCAAAGCATTCCTTGCCTAAGAAAACCCTCTGAAAAATTAATAGTACATCAACAGGTGACTTGAAGACACACACACACACACACAGTAATTTCTACTGTGCAATCCATGAGTTGGGCAGGGTTCAATGAAACAATGTGGTTCTATGCCTCCGCCCCATGTTTTTTCTTGCCAATGGCACCATGGATTGTTGGACTGACAGCTAGAATGGTGGGGTGATTAATGTTGGCCTAGAGCCCTAGAACATCTCAGATCAATGCTAATGTCCTAATAAACTATTAAGCTCCCTTGGATCAATTATTCTTTCTCAGCCTGACTGACCCCACATGCTTGTTGTGAGGATAAAACTACTGAGGAAAAGGACTACATAAGCCACCTTGAGCCCAAAGGTTTGGTATAAAAATACATAGCAATTGCATACAGACAGATAAATATTCTTCACACTGCAGTTTTCAGACTGACACAGAAGATTTTATGTTTTCAATTATTTGATGGAAGCCATGAAAAATATTATTACCTACCTTTATTCCATTTTTATTTTCAATTGGTTCTATTTCACCCCCTACACCTCCACACCACCAAAGTGACACCACTGCCTTCCCCATCCCCTGTGTTTTAGGTTTGACAAATTTCAACCCAGTCATTTACAGTAACAACAAAAACACACCATTTCAATATCTCATTGGCACAAACAGTTTCCTATGTTACTTGCTAGATTTTTCCAGCTTGAAGATACACAGACTCTATTGTATCCCTGCTGTTCAACTACATTGAAAGAATAGAGCAATAAAACAATAAAAAACCCCAAATTTTAAAAATTCATTTACTTCACTTGCAAATGAACCATCTGAAAATTCTCACACCTGGACAAATTCTCATACTTGGAGAAATGTGACAAATGTCTTGGCTTGTAATTATTTTTAAAAAGGGGCCAAGAAATCAAGAATTCATAGAACCACAGAATCGTAGAGTTGGAAGAGACCACAAGGGCTATCCAGTCCAACCCCCTGCCATGCAAGAACTCACAAAGCATCCGTGACAGATGGCCATCCAGCCTCTGTTTCAAGACCTCCTAGGAAGGAGACTCCACCACAGTTCAAAGAAGTGTGTTCCACTGTTAAACAGCCCTTATTATCAGAAAGTTCCCCCCCTAATGTTGAGGTGGAATCTCTATTCCTGGAGCTTGCATCCATTGTTCCGGGTCACATTTCTGCCAGCTGCGAACAGTATTACAGCAAACTGTTCAACCAACACCAGTGCAGCTATAAGCCCTTTTCTGATGACACTGAAAAACTCCCAAAATGGCCGCCAGTCTCCGAGCTTAAAATTAAAAATCTGATCTCCAGACTCGCATCAGGGAAAGCTCCTGGATGTGACAACATTCCTTTTGAAGTGTTTAAAACCAACACTGAATGGTGGATCCCGATAATCACAATCTTATTTACCACCATAGACCAAACAACTCACATCCCAGAGGACCAGGGTCTTGCCATTATTGTGCCAATATATAAAAAAGGTGATAAATATGACCCTGGAAATTACAGGCCAATCAGCCTCCTTAACATCATAAGTAAAATGTACATGTTACATCTATTGGACAAGCTGCAAGACTGGCTCAAAGAAGAGGAAATTATTAGAGAAGAACAGGCTGGGTTTAGAAACAGTTAATCTGCAGCTGACCATGCCCTAGTCCTTAAACACCTCACTGAAAAATACACTGCTTCAGCTAAGGGCACACTTTTTACCGCCTTTATTGATCTAAAATCTGCATTCAATTTCATCCCAAGAGATAAACTATGGGAAAAGTTCAAAACTACCAATATTGACAAACGGTTATTAATCCTAATTCGTAAACTGCATGAGAATTCTTGTGCAGCAATATGATGTAACAGTCAGGGCAATACAACAAGATCTATCTCCACACCAAATGGAGTAAGACAAGGCTGTATTTTAGTGCCCACTCTTTTCAACTTTTATATTAATTCTATGATTAAGACCCTATCAGAGATACTATCACATTTTCCAACCTTGTCAAATAGACCACTTTCAATACCTGACTATGCAGATGATGTGGTTCTGATGTCACTTACGAGAATAGGCCTGAATAGACTTTTGAAAACCCTGGTAAGCCACTGTACAAACGACGCATTAAAAATCAACTATAACAAAACCAAAGTTATGTTTTTTTCTAAAAGTTGTATACAGTATAAATGGACTCTAGACAATAACCACATCGACCAAGTATCTTCCTATAAATATTTAGGCATCACATTTCACGACAAGGGAACCTCCAAATTACATCAGAAGAATGTGGTAATGAACACCCAAAGAAGCATTAAGGCTTTATGTTCCTTCTACTATAACAAGGGAGGTCAATATATTCCAGCAGCCCTTCAGGTTTTTGTAGCCAAGATATTAGCACAATTACTATACAGCTCTGAGGCTTGTACTTTCAGCAGTTATGTCCCTTTTGAGATTGTCCAAACAAAATTTTTAAGAATGATCCTAGGTGTTCCAAATTGTGTTCCCAATGCTATTCTTCATTTAGAAGTAAGTTTGTTATCCATCAAGGCACGTATATGGATCTGTAAATTTAATCAATGGCTAAAAATGGTTTTTTGTACCGGTTGGTTTAGACCCACTAATTCTAACAGATCTTTTCAGTTCTTCTTGGAAGAAATCCCTGACTTTGAAACTGTCCTCTATTGGGCTTTCTTTGACATTAATATCCTCACTAGGTTATGACAAGGCGAAATCTGTCATCTCTCAGCGAATTAAGGATATTGATTTCCAAACCCATAAAAGCCAGTCAGCCCTGTATCCCATTGGAGAAACTGGAAGACCGGGCAAGCCTGCTAGATACTTTGAGTATTTGAATGTCCAAAGTTTAGAAGGGCATTTATGCTAGCAAGATTTAACATTCTTCCATCTTCCGTTTTAGAGTGTAGATTTTAAAAGATTCCGTACCAATGTCAACATTGCCCTTGTGGCTCAGAGGAAATTGAGACAATTAGTCATGTTCTTTTTTGATGCTCTTTGTTTGCAGAAATACGTGATGCTTATATAACCCCAACTATTCATCAGATACCTGGTAGACAGGAGAAATTTTATGTTGACTATTTTCTTGCAGACTGTAGTGAATATGTAACTTTTACAGTAGCTAAGTTCTTAGCAGCTGCCATTACCTGTCGTAAATTTTTTAAAAAACAAATACAGTAACTGTTACTGTCATTTTATGACTAAACTGTTATAAACAGCTTATTAGATATTTTGTTACTATTTAAACCTGTATCATATAAATACAGTATAACTTGGCTGCTTATGTAAATATATAAGAATTCGCATAAATCTTTTTAATTTCTAACTCAAAAGGTTATTAAAATTACAGGTCCTTGTAATGATCTCTCAAGAGATCAATATGTTAAAAATGCATGTTAAATCTACACTTTAGAATTAGAGGTTCTTCTCGCAGTAAACATATATAATTTACACTCTAGATATTCTCGGAGGTTGAACGTTGTATCCATATGTTATTTATGCTATGTGTACATGAACATATACCTTTGAGCTCTTGGAATACTTTTTATTGTTTTATGCTGGCTGTGTGCCGTAATAAATTTGATTTGATTTGTTCCGGGTCCTATTCTCTGGAGCAGCAGAAAATAAGCTTGCTCCATCCTCAATAGGACATCCCTTCAAATATTTAAACAGGGTTATCGCATCACCTCTTAACCTTCTCTTGTCAAGGCTAAACATACCCAGCTCCTTCCTCATAGGACATGGTTTCTAGACCCTTCACCATTTTGGTTGCCCTCCTTTGGACATGCTCCGATCTCTCAACATCCTTTCTGAATTGTGGTGCCCAGAACTGGACACAGTAGTCTAGGTGAGGCCTGACCAAGGCAGAATAGAGGGGCACTACTACTTCCCTTGAAGTATACTTTCATTTTACTTCTATTGATGCAGCCTAGAATCACATTGGCCTTTTTAGCTGATGCTTCACACTGTTGACTCATATTCCACTTGTGGCCTACTAAGACTCCCAGATCTCTTTCACATGTAGTCTTGTTCAGTCAGGTGTCTCCCATTCTATATGTATGCATTTCATTTTTTTTTTTTTTTTTTTTTTTTTTTTTTTTTTTTTTTTTTGCCCTAGGTGCAGTACTTTACATTTCTCTGTGTTGAAATTCAATTAGTTATCTTTGGCTCATTTTGAATTTTTTTTTATCTTTGGCTCATTTTGAATTTTGATCCTGTCCTCTGGGGTATTAACTATTCCTCCTAATTTGGTGTCATCTTCGATTCATATGTTTAACATCACATCTCTAGATGAGTGCAAAGCTTGTGCTTCAGGTTTGGTCAGTGTGCAGAGGGCAGATGTGAATGTGTTCTCTAGGCACTGATAATAACTCTTAGATTGTCTAGGTAGTTGAAAACAATGGAGTTACTTTCACAAAACAAAGCCCTCTTTCAAATTGAGATATGATTGTCCTATCTGGAAACTACACAATACCTTACCATAGAGTGGGAGGGCATACCAGTCTGAGCCAGTTTAGCAGGATCTCCATTCAGTGGAGGTAAACAAGACAATTAGCCTTTAGAACTGAAGGGCAGGGTATAAATACTGTAAATAAATAAATAAGGCTCCCATTGCTCTCCTGAACTGTTTTCTTGTCAGCAGAAGAGAGGAAAATTCCAGTTTGTACTTTAAAGTGAGGCTTGTGTTCTCCAAGATGTTGAATCCATATTGACCATAACTCATAACAGAACTAGCACTCAGTCTTTCTGCATGCTTGTAGAAATGATAGTGGAATCCAATGCTGATGGAAGAGTACTTTGGAGAATGTTGAAAGTGGAACAATATCAGGCACCCCACAAAATGTGTGGAACAAAGGTAGCCCTTTGAATGAAATAAAGGTATCCCTCTCATTCTATACTATGATTTGGATTGCACATGCTGATCTGTGAGGGACTAATGAGCAGATAATAATAATAATTTGCTTTATTTATATACCGCTATTCCAAAGATCATAGCGGTGAACAGCAAGTAAGCTAATTAGCAAATAAGCTAATTTGCCCCCAACAGTCTGGGTACTCATTTTAGCAACCTCGGAAGGATGCAAGCCTGAGTCGAGCTTGGGCCCTTTTGCTGGTCCTGAACTCGCAACCTTGTGGTTTCGAGTGAATGGCTGCAGTACAGGCATTTAACCACTGCACCACCAGGGCTCCTGGTGGATAATCCAGTTAGTGTCTCAACATAGTTTGTGTCTCATCCATCCTCTAACAATTTCAGACCATATGAACTACCTATCTATTTTATTCTATAAACCAGTATTAGTTATGAAATCTTTATTTCATTTCATTTTTTAATATCGCTTCCAAACCCCATTCCCCACAGAACACCTCTCTTTACCTTCTTTGCCTTCCGACAGACCTCCACAGCAATGTCAGCTGCTGAATTCCCCATTCCGATGATCACAACAGTTTTCCCCAGGAATCCTTCTGGGCTTTTGTAATTTCGGCTATGGTAATAGCTACCCTTGAACTTTTCAAAACCTACAGAGGAGCAAGTAAAGTTGTAATGCAACAGTGTGGGAAGGGATCTATATAAAATTCTGGATCTATTCCAGTTTAAAATTCATGTCCAGAGAACACGTTGTTTGGCTTAACTACACAGGGAAAAGAAGTCTTTCACACAATTTACCTATTTCTATGGAAACAGAGTAATAATATAACTTCAGGCCTCTTAACTATCCTTTTTAAATTAAATTTTTCAAATTAATAATTTTCATTAAAATTTGTAACACATAAACAAAAACAGAAGAACATAAAAGTACATAAAAGCTACAAACATACAAATGCCCACAAATATCCATATTTACAACACACACACACCCCTTTCATCTCCATCTTTCAGGCCCGAAACAGATGGGCAAAATGACGCAGCTTCAGAATGCACTGAAGGCATGCTGTTTACAGAATGCATGCCCTGAATGTGACCTGAAGCTGTGCCGAGGCTGTGCCAATGAAATAAAATGGGCCAAGAAAGAGCAGATAGGATCTACTCCTTCTGCTGACCTGGCTCAGGACCACTGTGGCGACATGGATTGGGACCGGGCACATGTGGTTGCTGAAGTCCTGTCATGAGTGGGAAGTCTTTGGTCAGAAACAGATGGGCGCTGCTTCTTTGTTTGAGACCAAAGAATTCCCACTTACCTTAGAATGTCTCTTCATTTTGCACCTCTAAGTAGCCCTCACTTTTTTCTTTCGGCATGAGCTAAAAATCATTACTGTATTATCATTATTAAACTTCATTATTAAACTTCATTAGTTAATGTGACTTTCTACAAAAAAGATAAAATATTTGCTTCATCCATCTGTATCTCAAAACCATAAGTAAGCTCACCTTGAGAGTCTTTCATACAATTTATAAAATATCCCCATGTTTCTGCTTTAACTACTTTGACTCAGTGCTAGGGAATCCTGGGAATTGTAATTTATTGTGGCACCAGAGCTCTCTGACAGAGAAGGCTAAATGTCTCACAGAATTACAGTTCCCAGAATTCCCTAGCAGGGCAGTTAAAGTGGTCTCAAAGTGGATTATTTTTGCAGTGTGTTTTGGACTGAAGAACCTCTCAGTTGTATTCCTATGGATTAAGTTAATTCATATTTCCATTTCTGCAATTTCCATTAATTTTCCCACCCATTCCACACAGTCTGGTAACTTATTCCTTTCCCAGTATCTCGCAAATAAAACTCTAGCTGCTGTTACCATGTTGCAGGTTTTCTTTTATCCTTTATCCTTTTACTTTGTTAGTTTGCAGGGTATTTTTACCCTTTTGTCCTCTTCAGCCATCATGTTTCACAAAAACACTTCTGATTTAAAATCAATTTAAATCCTCAGATCCTTAGAGCCCATTTACTTAGTTTAAACTAAAACTTCTTAACTCACTTGCAGCTTCACCAAATATGAAAAAAGTGAACCAAATTATTTTCTACATTTCCAACATGAATTGTGTGCCCCTTTATACATTTTAGAAAATTTTTCTGAAGTAATATACCATTTGTACATCATTTTGTACAGATTTCCTTTTAAGATTTTAAAAAATATATTTTATTAATTATTCAAATACAGATAAATACAGTGGACCCTTGTTATACGCTGGAGTTTGGTTCCAAGATCACCCATGGATAACAATATCCGTGGATGCTCAAGTCCCATTAAATATAATGACATAGCAAAATGGTGTCCCTTATAAAAAAATGGAAAATCAAGGTTTGATATTTGAAATTTATACTTTTTTGGAACATTTTCAAAGTGTGGGTGCTTGAAGCCGTGTATAAGAAGGGCTGACTGTATACAATACAAATACGGAGACTAAGATAAAACAGTAAGTACAGAGCACTGTGATCAGTACTCATTCTGTGTCTTAGAATAGTTTCCCACATGCACATCTGCTTCCAAAGTGTTTCCCACTTATGTATACAATAAAGCTTTTTATTAAACCTTTAACTACTTGGCATGATTACTCTGTAAATTGTATTTTATTGAAAATAATAATAATAATAATAAACTAAATACATTTTATTTTTTATCTGTTTGTTTGATACCCTTTCGTTAGTATTTGTCAGAGTTTCTTTTATACCCCAGACTTTGTTTAAATGTTTTAACATGGGTTTCCACTCTTTTCCCCAAAGATTAGTCATTTTATTATTATTTCAAACTGTTATTTTGTCAATTTCTCTTAATTCTATAACTGTTTGTATCCATTCTTCCATTGATGGTTTTCTTTCTGATTTCCAATATTTGGCTAGGCCTAAGTGAGCAGCTGTTATGAAATATAGGATTATTATCCAGTGTTTTTTCTCAATATTAGATCCAAAGAAGGTAGTCATAGTTAGCAAATAACTTTCAGGTGTACAGGGAAATTTGGTCTCAAATATGGACTGGATTTCTTGGTGTATATTAACCCAATAGTTCCTCACTTTATTACAGGACTACCAAACATGGTAATATGATCCCTGATCTACATGGCACTTCCAGCATTTGTTATACTGTAATTTATATATTTTGGCCAATCTTACTGGGATATAATACCAACGGTTGATAATCTTTATATGATTTTCTTTAAGATCTTGAAATCTTGTAAATTAGTTTGTTTTTTTCCCCAAGCCTTTTCCCACTCTTCAAACAGAATAACATGCCCAATTTCTTGGGCCCATTTTGTCATGTTTGTGGTCATTCTCTCTTGGTCTAGTTCTCTTGTCAGTAGTATTTTATATAGTTTAGCAATCTTCCCATTATCTTTCTCCCATAGTATCTTATCTATGGCATTTTGTTGTTTTTCATATCCTTCCTTGATATTGTCTTCTATATATTTGGACTTAATCTGATGGCATCCAAACCACTGGATTACTTTGCCCAGTTTTTTGAGATCCTCTCTTGTCCTTAATTCTTGATGTCCTTCTTTATTAGTTTATATCTTATCCAGTCATTACTCTCCAACCATCTGCCAAAAAAAGCTTCTTGTGTGGAAATCCAATTTGGGATACCAAAATAATTTTTTTCTTTAATTGTCATTCATAGTTTTAACAGAGGTTTTCTAACTGGGTGATTTTTAAAGTCTTTATTAATTTGGTCTTTATTATACCAGATATAGGCATGTTTGATGCTTCTAGATCTAATAGCACCTTATTATCTAATTTGACCCAGTCTTGTACCCATAACAGACCGCATGCCTGAAAGTATAATGTTATATCTGGGAGAGCACAAACTCCTTTATAGAATTCCTTTTTCAATAATTCCTATCTTATTCTTGCTTTCCTCCCTCTCCACACAAAGCGGCCTCATTCTCTATTCTATTCCTTAAAAACGTCATCATGAGGAATGCCTTAGGGAGCTGGAGATGTTTAGTCTGGAGAAGAGAAGGTTAAGAGGTGATATGATAGCCCTGTTTAAATATTTGAAGGGATGTCATATTGAGGAGAGAGCAAGCTTGTTTTCTGCTGCTCCAGAGAACAGGACCTGGAACAGTGGATGCAAGCTACAGAAAAAGAGATTCCACCTCAACATTAGGAGGAACCTCCTGACAGTAAGGGCTGTTTGACAGTGGAACAGACTCCTTCCTCGGAGAATGGTGGAGTCTCCTTCCTTGGAAGTTTTTAAACAGAGGCTGGATGGCCATCTGTCGGGGATGCTTTGACTGAGAGTTCCTGCATGACAGGGGGTTGGACTGGATGGCCCTTGTGGTCTCTTATGATTCTATGATCATCACTTGAGTTCAGATCTTGGGTTAGGGATTTAGCCTGTGTTGGATGGGGTTACCCTTCTCCTGAAGACTCAGGTTTACAGTTTGAGTGCATCCCTGGATTGTACTAGCTGTGCTTGTTCCTTGGGACGTCTGACTTGTCTGTGGTGACACATGCTTTAGTTACATCCAGACTGGTGGAGTAGTGTAGTGTCACGCTGTCTTTGTTTGTAAACTTCATCTGGTTCAAAGAGCTGCAGACAGATTGTTAACAGGTGGTACTTACAAAGAGCACACATCTCCCTTGTTGCATCAGCTCCACTGGCTGCTGGTCTCTTTCCAGGCACAATTCAAAGTGCTGGTTTTGACCTATAAAGCCCTATACTCCACAGGCCCAGGCTATTTGAAAGACTGCATCTTCCCACATGAGTTTGCCCAAGCTCTAAGATCTGCAGAGGAGGCTCTTCTCACTATCCCACAGGCATGGACAAGGCCTTCTCTGTGGATGCTGCCACACTTTGAACTCCCTAAAGAAGTTAGGATGGCACCTTCTTTGTTTGCTTTTTAGCTGTAGTTTAAGGGGGTGTTCTCACTTGCGATTTACAGTGGTTTAAAATACACCGGTATCAGTTAAACTGACTCAAAATACAACGGGTGTTATCCCGCATTCCAAATTGCTTTTTTTTCGTTCTCATTTACCAATTGATTCACTGTAAATGATCCACTTTCGTTCCTATTCATGAATGAATCGGTGTATATTTAAACCGGTTCTGTTACTTTTTCGTTCACATTCACTTGTTTCGGCTGTCAATCAAAGCAACGTCATCATGATGTCACAATAATTCAGAGTAACATGCACCGATGTATCCTGTACCTGCGTTCCCATTACCTGACCATTTTTAAATTGTTTTAAATTTCGCGTTTTTTTTAAAAAGAGCCAATGAGGAGGCACTTAAAGTGCCTATGATCCTATGATCCTATGAGCCTAAGCTCTGAGTCCTGTAATTTCCGGTCTCTCTTACTTTTGTTATTCGTGGGGAAGGATGGTTGAGGGAGAGAGAAAACTGCCTCCCCAAAGCACTTCTGCTTGGCTGCCTTGGAAGAAAGACTCCAGAGAGGCTGGGGGAAGTTCCTCCAGCAAAGCAGTCATCCTTCTGGCTTGGAGATTTGGGGAGTGATTTTTTTGGAGGGGCGGCAGCCAATGAAAATCGTCTGCATCCGAGGCTCTTCTGTTGCGTCTCCCTAGACATGAAGGAGCCTTATTCGTCCTCTTCTGTGTCTCCCCATATTAACTGCCATAACTCAGTGCTAGGGAATCCTGGGAATGGTAGTTTATTATGATACCAGCACTCTCTGGCAGAGGAGGATAAATGTCTCACAAACACAACAGTTCCCATAATTCCTTAGTACTGAGCCAGGGCAGGTTAAGGAGTCTCAAACTGTATTATTTCTACAGTGGGTTTTGAACTACAGATGAGGTTTTTTTTTCATAAATTAAAAAAGTTGTTACTTTATAATTTACCTTAGAAATACACACACACACACACACACAAATATACATTCATATGTGTATATATACATGCGTGCAAACACACACAAATATGTATGTGTGTATATACCTATATGTTTGTGTGTGTATGTGTTTATATATATATATATATATATGCATGTGTGTGTGTGAGTATTCATATATAAACATGTGTGTGTGTGTGTGTCTGTCTGTCTGTCTGTCTGTCTGTCTGTCTGTCTATCTATCTATCTATCTATCTATCTATCTATCTATCATGTGTGTGTGTGTGTTTGCCAAATCGGATCAAGGAGGAGAAGGCAGTGGGTTTAAGTGGGTAGAGACTCTGGATCCAAAGCCCAGGGTTGGAAAATCGGATCAAGGAGGAGAAGGCAGTAGGTTTAAGTGGATAGAGACTCTTTTGCATCCAAAGCTCAGGGTTGGAAAATCGGATCAAGGAGGAGAAGGCAGTGGGTTTAAGTGGATAGAGACTCTTCTGCATCCAAAGCCCAGGGTTGGAAAATGGGATCAAGGAGGAGAAGGCAGTGGGTTTAAGTGGGTAGAGACTCTTCTGCATCCAAAGCCCAGGGTTGGAAAATCGGATCAAGGAGGAGAAGGCAGTGGGTTTAAGTGGGTAGAGACTCTGGATCCAAAGCCCAGGGTTGGAAAATCGGATCAAGGAGGAGAAGGCAGTAGGTTTAAGTGGATAGAGACTCTTTTGCATCCAAAGCTCAGGGTTGGAAAATCGGATCAAGGAGGAGAAGGCAGTGGGTTTAAGTGGATAGAGACTCTTCTGCATCCAAAGCCCAGGGTTGGAAAATCGGATCAAGGAGGAGAAGGCAGTGGGTTTAAGTGGGTAGAGACTCTTCTGCATCCAAAGCCCAGGGTTGGAAAATCGGATCAAGGAGGAGAAGGCAGTGGGTTTAAGTGGGTAGAGACTCTTCTGCATCCAAAGCCCAGGGTTGGAACACACACACACACACATCCAGGGTTTCCTATGTCTCCCCAGATTCCATTTGGGAAAGAGAAGGAAAGGCTCTATTTCCCCCCAGATCGCTGTGCATCCAGCCTCTCTCCATTAGAAATGGTGTTCAATGGCTCTCCTCACACAGAGGGGAGGTTGCAATCCACCGAGGGAAAGTCTATGCGAATGGAAGAAAATGGTGCTGGCGATGCAGAAAGAGACCAAAGAGGGTGACACCCCCAGGCCAGCCCATCGCAATCCGCTCCTCCCATCCAGTTAACCTGATTCAGAGGCCAAATCATTCCTATTTAAATACTCCAATTCCTATCCCGAATCAAGGAAAAATAGAAGGGTCAACCCTTCTATTTTTTTACTCCGGTTTATAAGCCTCTAACCCAGATTAAATAAAATACACCGATACAGATTCGAATCGTAGTGGAAACGATTGCGGGTTAATCTAGAACTGTTCTAGAGTTAAATCAGGTTTCAGTAGGAATGCAACACCTTGAATTCGATTTGTAAACTGGAGTACAGTCGGTCCTCCTTATACGCGGATTTGCCATGCGCAGGTTTAAGCATACGCGCATGGCAAATCCGGAGATTTTGTCCCCTGGGGGGAAGGCCGGGTGGGGGTTTTTGAGGCCAAGAAGCCTCCAGCCTGCCACCCAGCCCTTCTGCGGCGGCGGCGGAGGCAGCGGAGCACCAGCGCCAGAGGCCTCTTCGGCCCCCACTCCACCGCCGCCACCGCCGCCAGCACCTCTGTGCAAGGGCCGGGTGGCGGGCTGGAGGCCTCTTGGCCTCCAGTGCGCCACTCGGCCCCTGCATCGAGGTGCAGGCACCGGCGGCGGCAGAGAGGGGGCCGAAGAGGCCCCAGGCACTCAGCCTCCTCCTCCTCCTCCTCTCCGCGGTGCCACCACCGCTGCCAGGAGAAAGGCCAGGCGCTGCTCCTGGAGGCCTCCAGGAGCAGCGCCCGGCCTTTCCCCCGTCAGCCGTGGTGACGGAGAGGAGGCCTCTGGCGCTGGTCCTCCAGCGCCAGAGGCCTTCCCTCTGCCGCTACAGCCAGGGCTGGTCAAGATATTTTTTTTCACTTGCCATCTTCTACATAGTTTATATGCTGTGTCTGTCTAGCACAGCTATTGCACCTTAAATGGCCAACAGTCCACTGAGATATTATTTTATGTTTAACTTTCAAGCCTATTGCTGATTTTCTTATTCCAAGTGCATCTATGCCCGAATGAGCTGGAAATGATTATCAAGCTATCAGTGGGATTATGTCCTGTGAAATGCTGCTTATCTGTTTAGCTGTGGCTCTTATCACATGTGGGGGGTTTGCAACTCAGATCCGCAGTCACTCCTGTTCTAGCAAGGTGAAGCATGATGTTTTTTCACACCAAATCCGGAGTCACTCCTGCCTAGCAATGCGAATTCACGTTAAAATGTGATGTTTTACCACACCTGGTTGCCTTTCTGTTGCCCTTCCAAATCGAGGGGAAAGCGGAGCCAGTTCGATTCCAAGCAAGTCATGTGATGCGGATTCAAGCAAAGCGGGGTGAGTGCACATTGTATTACCACACCAGGGGTTCAACGATTCAAATCAGCACTCTTCCACATGCTCAATGGGGCTCTGGACACTGTCCTCCTTCCCTGCCCCCTCCTCTGCTGTCATCCTTCAGGGGATGATGGGATAGGTCTCAGGGGATCACTGGGGCCATGATCGGGGAGAAGGAGCAGTCAGGGGATGATGGGTCAGGTTGCAGGGGGTCATTGTGGGCTAGATCAGGGTGATGAAAGAGGCAGGGGATGATGGGACAGGGGGCAGGGGGTCACTGGAGGCTAGATCGGGGTGATGAAAGAGGCAGGGGATGATGGGATAGGTCACAGGGGGTCACTGGGGCCAGGATCAAGCTGAAGCAGTAGTCAGGGGGTGATGGAATAGGTCACAGGAGGGTCACTGGGGCCAGGATCAGGCTGAAGGAGCAGTCAGGGGATGATGGAATAGGTCACATGGGGTCACTGGGGCCAGGATCGGGATGAAGGAGCAGTCAGGGGATGATGCAGGGGGTGACTTGGGGCTAGATCAGGGTGATGAAAGAGGCAGGGGATGATGGGATAGGTCACAGGGGGCTAGATTGGGGTGATGAAAGAGGCAGGGGATGATGGGATAGGTCTCAGGGGGTCACTGGGGCCAGGATTGGGATGAAGGAGCAGTCAGGGGATGATGGGATAGGTTACAGGGGGTTACTGGAGTCAGGAATGGGAAGCAGGAGCAGTCAGAGGATGATGGGATAGGTCACAGGGGGTCACTGGGGCCAGGATCAGGAAGCAGGAGCAGTCAGGGGATGATGGGATAGGTCACAGGGGGTCACTGGGGCCAGGATCGGGAAGCAGGAGCAGTCAGGGGATGATGGGATAGGTTGCAGGGGGTCACTGGGGTCAGGATTGGGATACAGGAGCAGTCAGGGGATGATCGGATGGGTGGCAGGGTGACAGAGAGGATGAGATGGCATGAAGTTGAATCAGTCATGTTCTTCTTTGTTGTCCCATCTATATAGAAACCTGTACTTTTTATATAACTCCCATTATTAAATAGCTACCCAGTAGACAGGAGAAATTTTAGGTGGACCACCTTCTAGCAGACTGCAGTGAACATGTAACTAGCATAGCTGCTAAATTTCTTGCAGCTGCTATTCTTCGTACAAGATTTTTAAAACAGACCCAGTAAACCTTGTAAAAATGACTATAGTTGCTCTTACTATTTCAGCTATTATGTTATCTGTTCCTACTCATTTTATAAATTGTTTGACCATGCCAGTCTTTATGTGTACCGTTAGAACATCTTTTTATCATTTTTTTTACTATTTCTTTAATATTACATTCTGCTTTAGTAAGTACTCCATAATGGATGGATACTTTGACAGGTGACTGTTAAATGTTATGCTAAAGAAACTATTTTATAATATTTTTATAACTCTTCTAAATTCCCTTGCTAACTGACACATGGCAATGAGCTTTATTTTATTCTAGATTTCTTGCTGATATTTGTACCTGTTTGTAGAAGGTTTGTTGAGTGTATTGTTTATACAGATGTTTGGTCATCGTTATTGTATTTTATCTTGTACTGGCTGTATGCTGTAATAATAAATGATTGACTGATTGAATAAAAGTATTATTATTATTATTTCTGACAGATGGCCATCCACCCTTTCTTTCAAAACCTCCAAAGAAGAAGACTCCACCACCCTTCAAGGGAGTGTGTTCCACTGCTGAACAGCTCTTACGGGAGTATATCACACGGAGCTTTTTGGAGATTTTCGGCTCAGTTCCAACGTGACTGCACTTCCAGCAATACGCATTCATGTTGTAATGTGAATGTGTTATCAGACGCCATTCTTTTCTATGGGAGCTCCTTGAGAGGTGCTTCTGCAGTGATTCCAAAGTGAACCCTCATTTTGGTAAAACCAGAAAAAAAGTGACTTCACAGAATTTGCTTCCAGGCTCATTTTGATTGCACTGCGAATTGATCTGGTGTGGAAAACCACTCTGATGTCACCCCTCTTGGCCCCCTGCGTCCTGCTCCATCATCCCCCTCCTCCTCCTTCATGTCATCTCGCTCCCTCTGCCACCCTGCAACCCATCCCATCATTCCCATCATCCCCTGCCTTTTCCTGCATCCTGGTCCTGGCCCCAGCGACTGCCAGTGAGCTATCCCATCATCCCCTGCCTTCTCCTGCATCCCAATCCTGGCCCCAGTGACCCCCAGCGAGCTATCCCATCATCCCCTGCCTTCTCCTACATCCCGATCCTGGCCCCAGCAAACCCCAGCAAGCTATCCCATCATCCCTTGCCTTCTCCTGCATCCCAAACCTGGCCTCAGCAACCCCCAGCGACCTATCCCATCATCCCCTCACTGCTTCTTCACCCCATGAAGGATGACAGCTAAGGAGGGGGCAGGGAAGGAGGACAGCGTCCAGAGCCCCACTGAGCATGTACAAGGGTGCCGATTCAAATTGTTGAACCCTCCAGTGTGGTAATACAATGTGCACTCACTCTGCTTTGCTTGAATCCGCATCATGTGACTCGCTTGGAATAGAACTGACTTAGCTTCCCCCTCATTTTGGAAGGGCAACAGAAAGGCAACCAGGTGTGGTAAAACATCATGTTTTAACCTTAGTTCACATTACTAGACAGGAGTGACTCTGGATCTGGTGTGTAAAAACATCACGCTTTGCATTGCTAGAACAGGAGTGACTGCAGATCTGAGCTGCAACCCCCCCCCCCCCCCCACTACACACACACATGTGATAAGGTCCAGAGTCAGGGAGTTCTTTCTAATGTTGAGATGGAATCTCTTTTCCTGTACTTTGAATCCATTGCTCCATGGCATATTCTCTGGAGTTGCCACAAGATATCTGTTCAAATATTTAAACTCTCCTCATAGGGCATTGTTTCTGGACCCTTCACCATTTTGGTCACCCTCCTCCAGACATGCTGAAGCTTCTCAACATCCTTTTTGAACTGTGGTTCCTAGAGGTGGGCACAGTATTCCAGGTGGACACAGTTTCCCTAGGCAGCTGCTTCATTTGCCTATACATTTGCTTGCCTGAATTCACCACCAATTCTGGACCTTAAGGGTCCACTCAGGCTGTGTGGTTTTTTAAACTTTTGAAGAAACAATTGAAATACTTTCAAATTTTCCACCCATTTGTTAAGCTATACATTCTCACCAAAAAAAAAAAAAAAAAAAAAAAAAAAGCCATACCAGGAAAAGCCTCCACTGGGATATATGCCTCATTCTGGTGGCCTGTGCAGATCATAATGGCATCGAAGGTGAAGAATTCCTGTTTTCCATATTTTTCAGTGACCACAGTCCATTGACCATTGTTTGAGTAATCTTGGCTTTTTTCTATCCTGACGACTGTGGTCTGTGGCAAAGTAAGAGAAAGAGACCATTACTATACAAGCACTTCCAAATTGGACTGGGTTTGTGAGTGTGTGGGGATCCTAGTGGTACCAGACAAAAGGCATTGTACAACTATTCCATCCTTTAACTGGTTTTCCATAGTAAGGGAAAGGGGAGATGGAAGAACCAATGGGAAGACATGGAAAGAAGGTAACATCTGGTCTCATTGAAAAAAATCCTTGTTTGTGGTATGGCTATTTTATGATCCCTGATTTTCTGAAGGTAAAGTGTTCAAGGCATAGAGAGCCTATTTCTTCCCAAGTAGGAAGGAATATGATGATTATTTGTTGCTGTTTGCTAAACATGTGGGATTTCCCCCGCTGTCAATCCATTTATATTTCTCTTTATGAGCCAAGAAATATGCCAGCTTCTTATTGAAGTGTGAGAATTGTCAGATATGGTTATTTGCAAATGAAGTAATGGAGCAAGCATTCAATTTAAAATTCTATTTTTATTGCTTAGGTACTTAGAATCATAGGATCATAGAATAATAGAGTTGGAAGAAACTGCAAGGGCCATCCAGTCCAACCCCCTGCCATGCAGGAAATCTAAATCAAAGCATTCCTGACAGATGGCCATCCAGCCTCTGCTTAAAGACCTCCAAGAAAAGAGATTCCACAACTCTCTGAGGGAGTGTGTCCCACTGTCAAACAGCCCTTACTGTCAGGACGTTTCTCCTAACGTTGAGGTGGAATCTCTTTTCCTGTAGCTTCAATCCATTGCTCCAGGTCCTGTTTTCTGGAGCAGCAGAAAACAAGCTTGCTCCCTCCTCAATATGACATCCCTTCAAGTATTTAAACAGGGCTACCATATCACCCCTTAACCTTCTCTTCTCCAGGCTAAACATCCCCAACTCCCTTAGTAGTTCCTCATAGGGCATGGCTTCCAGACCCATCACCATTTTAGTCGCTCTCCTTTGGACATGCTCCAGTTTCTCCACATCCTTTTTAAATTGTAGTGCCCAGAACTGGACACAATATTCCAGGTGGGGCCTGACCAGAGCAGAGTATAGTGGCACTATTACTTCTCTTCATCTAGATACTATACTTTTATTGATGCAGCCTAAAATTGCATTGGCCTTTTTAGCTGCTGCATCACACTGTTGACTCATGTTCAACTTGTGGTTTACTTGGGCTCCCAGATCCCATTCACATGTAGTTTTATTCAGCCAGGTGTCGCCCATCCTATATCTGTGCATTTTATTTTTCCGCCCTAAGTGCAGTACCTTACATTTCTCCGTGTTGAATTTCATTTTGTTAGCTTTGTCCCAGCTTTCTAGTCTATTCAGGTCATCTTGAATTTTGATCCTGTCCTCTGGGTTATTAGCTATTCCTCCTAATTTGGTGTCATCTGCAAATTTGATAAGTATGCCCCCAATTTTGTCCTCCAAGTCATTGATAAAGATGTTGAATAGCACTGGGCTCAGGACAGAGCCCTGTGGGACCCCACTGGTCACTTCTCTCCAGGATGAAAAGGAGCCATTGTTGAGCAACCTTTGGCTTCGGTCAGTCAACCAATTACAAATTCATGTAACAGTTGCCTTGTCTAACCCACATTTTACTAGCTTGTTTGCAAGAATGTCATGGGGAACTTTGTGAAAGACCTTACTGAAATCAAGATATATTATATCCACAGCATTCCCTTCATCTAACAAGCTGGTAATTTTATTAAAAAAAGAGATCAGGTTTGTCTGGCATGACTTCTTTCTCTGAAACCTATGTTGACTTTTTGTGATTATGGCATTGCCTTCTAGATGTTCACAGACTCTCTGTTTAATGATCTGCTCTAGAATCTTTCCTGGGATTGATGTCAGACTAACTGGATGATAATTGTTGGGATCCTCTTTTTGAAGATAGGGACAACGTTTGCCCTCCTCCAGTCTGCTGGAACTTCTCCTGTTCTCCAGGAGTTCTCAAAGATCATTTCCAATGGCTCCGATATTACATTTGCCAGCTCTTTTAATAATAATAATAATAATAATAATAATAATAATAATAATAATAATAGATTTTATTTATATGCCGCCCAATCACTGGGAATCTGGGAGGATTACAACAGAAGGGATAATAGACGGTTCCCTGCCCTCAGGCTTACAATCAAAAAAGACACAACACAAAAGGAGAAGGGAATGGTGAAGGGGGGAGGGGATCAGGTCCAGGATTCTTCTCTCCCTCTGAGGCCTGGACCAAGGCAGATGGACTGGAGGGAGGGCTCTTCTTCCAGGCTAGCCCTGGTGGAGCTGGGCCTGCCTGATCAACTCCCTCATAGGCCAGAAGATGACAGTTATGGAGAGAGTAGTCTCTTCTTCCAGGCTAGCCCTGATGGACCTGGGCCTGCCTGGTCAACTCCCTCACAGGCCAGAAGATGACAGTTATGGAAGGAGGAGTCTCTTCTTCCAGGCTAGCCCTGATGGAGCTGGGCCTGCCTGGTCAACTCCCTCTCTGGCCGGAGGATGGCAGTTATGGAGGGAGGAGTCCCTTCTTCCAGGCTAGCCCTCATGGAGCTGGGCCTGCCTGGTCAACTCCCTCGCAGGCTGGAGGATGACAGTTATGGAGGGAGGAGTCCCTTCTTCCAGGCTAGCCCTCATGGAGCTGGGCCTGCCTGGTCAACTCCCTCGCAGGCTGGAGGATGACAGTTATGGAGGGAGGAGACTCTTCTTCCAAGTGGAGCTGGGCCTGCCTGGTCAACTCCCTCATAGGCCAGAAGATGACAGTTATGGAGGGAGAAGTCCCTTCTTCCAGGCTAGCCGTGATGGAGCTGGGCCTGCCTGGTCAACTCCCTCGCAGGCCGGAAGATGACAGTTACGGAGGGAGGAGTCTCTTCTTCCAGGCTTGCCCTGATGGAGCTGGGCCTGCCTGGTGAATACCCTTGGATTACTTAAACAGTGCCTCTTAGCAGGTAGCAACCATTCAGGCAGGCTTTTAGATTGAGCACTTAACATCTGGGATGCTGTTGACAAGATATTTGGTTTAAACTTTAAACACTTTTCTTCCAAATATTTCACTGGTTTACGGGAGTAAAACACTCTGTCCCCCACCCCCACCCCATGGAGAGGGAGAAAAACTGCAAGGAAAAGAGCAATCATGCAAACTGCACACAGGGTACACTGTTAGACAGACTTAATTTTTCGTTGGACCTGGCCAACGTGCATATAATTTTCATGTGATTAAGATTTTACGTTAATATCCCCTTCCCCATGTAGATAGATTCATAAATAGTTGTGGGTCATTCTTTCTGTCTGATTATAAGTCAATCTGAATAGTGTTAGGATAAAAAGGCATAGCTGCGTTCGTCTGGAAAATCAGTATGCAAAGGGATCTTGTAGTACCTTTGAGATTAATTGAAAGAAAGAAATTGGTTGCATGAGTTTTCTTTGACTTGAGCCTACTTCCTCATGTGCACATTTGGAGTGGACAAGAGAGGTGATCCTGGCCAGTCAGAAGGCAGATCAGAGAATAGGGATCTAGCCTGTGTTAGATGGGGTTACACCCCCCCTGAAGATGCAGGTTAACAGTCTGGGGGTACTCCTGGACTCAGCTTTGAACATGGAACCCCACTCTGCAGTGATCAGGAGTTCTTTTGCTCATTGTTCCAACTGCATTTGTTCCTTGAGATCCCAGATCTGGTCTTGGTGGTGCATGCCTTGATTACATCATGTTTGGACTATTGTAATGCAGTCTATTTGAGGTGCCATTGAAGAGTGTTCAGAAACTTCAGCTGGTCCAAAGAGCTGCAGCAAGACTGTTAACTGGGATAGGTTACAGTGACCACACTATGCCCCTGTTGAAACAGCTCCACTGGCTTTCAGTTTGTTTCTGGGCACAATTCAAAGTGCTCATTAAGACCTATAAAACCCTATATGGCTCAGGTCCAGGCTATTTGGCAGATGTATCTCCATGTATGAACTGACTCAGGTTCTGAGATCTTCAGGAGGGGCCCTTCTCTCAGTCCCATCACTATTGCAAACATGGGTGGTTGGGACACAAGAGAGGACCTTTTCTATGGCTGCCCCTTGACTATGGAACTCCCTTCCCAGGGAGGCCAGAAAGGTGCCTCCTTGTTGGCCTTCTGCCAGCAGATTAAGGATCTTATCAGACACATTTCCCCCCGTTATGGGCATGGGACGGGGATGCTCAGGGCTGCACAAGTCTGAGAAAAAACACATTTTACCAACCCCCAAAGTGTCCTCAAAATGGCCCCATTCCGTCGCCCGGCGCCAGGCCGTTCCCATTCAGGGCTGAACTTCCGTTCAAGCCAAAGGATACATCTTGGCCCTGAATGGAAATGGCTTGCTGCCGGGCAATGAAATGGGGTCCTTTCGAGGACACTTTGGAGTGTGGTAAAATGCTTTTTTTTTCTTGGACTCATGTGGCCCCAAGCATCCCCTTCTCGTGCCCATAATGGGGGGGGGGAGGGGAGGATGTGTCCAATAAGGTCCTAAGACTTTCCTGTTCAGACAGGCTTTTAAAATAGAAAGTTTTTGAAGAATGTCCTGGAGGGTGTTGTATTATTTTAAAATGTATGGTTTTTAAGTGCTTTTATCTTTTTAATGCATTCTTTTTTAAAAAACAAATGATTTTTAATATTGTAATAGTTTAATTCCATTTTAATTGTCACTTTTGTAAGTTTTTAATTGTTCTGTGTTTTTAGACTGTAAGCTGCTTTGAGAAAGCGAGATACAAATAATAATAATAATAATAATAATAATAATAATTTGAGTTTTGTAAGAATAGCTTGGAGACTTACATTTAAGTTCCAAAACAGAAAATGATTCTTTTGAACCTAACATTTTTTGCTCCATCACCTCCATGTGCTCTATTACATGGAAAAGAAACGGATGGGGCTGAGTCAATCAGTTTGGTGAAGACATTTAGAAAAAGGCATATTTGTTCCCACAAACTACAACAAAATACTCATTTCACAGAAGGCAAACTGCCAGTGTTGAGAAAACACAGACAGACACAGATACACCTCCACCCACAAACACACACACAGACACAGGCATACACAACTGCAAAACAGGCAACACATCACAACAACAGAAATCACAGACAAAACACAGCTTTGCTTCCTGCCATCCATCCCCTGGGATGCTCCTTCAGCCCAAGAACAACCTCTGAATGCATTCCAAAACAAAGCACTGAGCCACAAGGACACAGTTTTTATTTTTAATTATGTTTTCAAGGCGCACAGGCATTCCACAAGTATCCTTGGAAATGATACTGTTATAAGATGGCACTAAATTAGTCTAATTTTTTTTAAAAAAAATCCTGAAGGATAGAGAGCTGGGTGGAGACCTGGAGCCTGCATGAATATTGGAGACTCCAGGTTTAAGTCACTGGAGATTGTCACATTGAATTTAAAGCATCTTATCTCCAACAAGATAAAGTTGCATTTAATTTTCAAAGCGGGTGTTATCACACACAGCTGCAGCTGGCCATATGCAATCCATATGCAGTCCGGATCCCAGCTGCACTTCTCCAGCGGCTTTTCAAAAAAGGCAAGCTCCAATTTTTGAAAAGCCATTGGATAAGCATGGCTGGGATCTGGGCTGCATATGGGTTGCACACGCCTGGCTGTGGCTGCATGCAATAACATCAGCTTTTAAAATTAAACATGATTTTATCCCGCTGGGGATAACTTACTTTAAATTCAATGCAATAATCTCGTGTGTGTGTGTGTGTGTGTGTGTGTGTCCCTTCAAGTCTCCTGTTGACATATGGTGACCCCATGAATTTTCATTGGGGTTTTCTCAGGCAAGGAATACTCAGAGGCAGTTTTGCCAGTTTCTTCCTCTGAAATACCTGTAGCAGATCTTGGAGAAGTTAGTTTTGCACTACAATTCCCAGAATCCCACAGTGGAAGGCAGAATGTTAGCTTATTTTTTGTTTTTAAAGTACTCTGCAATTTCTTTCTTTTAAACATCAAGCTTGTACAGCTGGGCCACACTTTGTCTACTGAGATTATAGCTGCACCTCCTTTTAAATCAACTTACCTTAAACTTGATATATCTGAGAAGATCAAAGTGCTCTGCATATAACCACAAATATTCCAGGAACTTGGAATTGTGCAGAAAGTTTGGGAAGTGTTCTGGCATTGGAAAGTCACTGAAGCAGGTCATCTCTTTGGAGCTATTGGTGATGACTGAAAAGTAGATGCTTGCCCTGCCTTCTTCTACCTTCTCCTAAACATAAAAAACATAAAAACAAACCTCTAATAATTAAGCAAATAAGCTGGGGGTGGGAATCAGGTAGACTTCTGATGTTGTTGGATTGCGATTCCCTGTTGGGATGGGTGACCTTGGGCAAGTCATACTCTCTCAGCCTCAGAAAAAGGGAATGACAACCCTTCTGTTCCCATGTCGCAGCAGATATTTGTAAGGGTATCCTGCTAGGCCACCTTGCATGACTATTATCATCCACTCATTCTGAGATCAGAATGAGGTGCCCAGTCATTTGACTGTTGTTGGGCATCTTTTTCTGACCTCAGAAGTGAGTGACTTGCCATGGTGGCAGATGACCCAGGCACCTCATGATAGTGCTTATTGTACTTAGCCAAGACTTTGAACACATGGAAGCTGTGGCCAGACCACTAATCATGATGGATATGCATTCTCAGAAGGATCAGAGGCAACATGCTTTTCACTATTTGTTATTGGTAATTTTATTCATGTCTTACTTGCAGGTTTCCTTATGGGCAATTTGTCACCCATTTTTATCTTTTTTAATTGCATCCTATTTCTAAACAAATGATGTTTTAATATTGTAATAATTTAATTTGTCACCCACTTTTATCTTTTTTAAAACATCAAACATTTTATCTTTTTAAAAACACTGAACACAATGCTGCACTAAACAGATCTTCAGTCTGATCTTCTAATGTTTTAATGAAGTATAAAAGCTTATCGCATGGCACTTGGAGGAACGGGAATGGAATGGAACAGAACGAGGGTGTGTGTGAATGTGAGTTACTGCAAGGGAGAATGCTGACGATGCCACCGGAAGCCCCATGCCATTCCCCACTGTTCTTGGCAGCCAATTTTAAAGGACGATTTTGAACTGTTCTTCAAAATTGGCTGCCATGGAACAGCTAGGGAATGGCTTGGGGACTCTCAGCAGCATCGGCGGCATTCTCCTGTGTGGTAACACACAGTTCTATTCCATTCTATTCTGTTCTGAATGGACTTCCAAGCACCGTGCGATAAGCATAATAGGGGGCAGAAAGTATGCTTTTGTCTGAGACCATGGGGGAATTGGCTAGTTTCTCTGAAGCAACTTTGGTTGTTGTGAGCACTTAATTCAGATCAGATACATTTTGTGGATGTAAGATACTGCATCAGGGGAAATCTAAAGAGAGGGCCAATGGATTAGGACTTGACCATATTAGATTTAATAATAATAATAATAATAATAATAATAATAATAATATTTATTTATATTTTCCTGCCTCTCCGGGGTGGATTGAGGCGGGATTACAGCATAATATCAAATATAACACCGTTAAAATACAATAATACAAACAAGTTCATCAAATGCAAAAATAGCAATTAACATAACAATAAAAACAGAGTTTCACAAGCAATGGAGGGGCAGAATGCTCTCATCCTGTACAGGGAAGTAGATCTATATTTCACAGGAGATCAGGTGGGTATACTCACTGGAAGAGCTCCATCTTAACTGCCCTCTTGAAGGTTTCCAGAGAGGTGGTAAGACAGATCTCTTCCAGGAGACTATTCCACAATCTTGGGGCAGCTAAATAAATAAAACTTTTATTTCTATCTGGCTTTTCTGTGATAAAACAATCAAAGGAAAAACATTTTTTCTAAAAAGACACTATTTGGCATGTTTTACCAAAACACCATCTAAAAAAATGTTTGCTAATGCAAAAACACGGAGGACTTCTTTAGAAATTCAGTGCTGTCTGCCTAACAAAGGAGCTTGTAGCTTCACAAAGGATGACAACAACTTGGATATCAAGAGGAACATCTCTTTTTGTCTGGCTAATGGAATTTAAAATTCTTTTATTTCCTGGAGTACCCAAATGACCAAAAAGGAGAAGGGGCCTCCCTGCATAAATTTCTCTCCAATACCACCTGCACTGACAACAGCCACATCTTGACAAAATGCAAGATTGTGACTAATATGGTCATATTTTTTAGCTCCTGTATGATTATTAATCTTTTTGCCTGATGAAGAAGCCAGCGGAGCTTTGAAAGTTTGCAACATGCATATTGTGCATTTTGTTGGCCTCATAAAGGTATCACTATTTTATGGATTTTAGATGTTATTGTACTTTGCTACATGGCCAAAATGGCTACCCCTGGATATATTTTCAGGTTGAAATGAATACATAATTAAGATCAGAGTGTGATTTACAGAGCAAAACTGCTATGAGGTTCTATTCAAGTAGTAAGGCTTCTTACTTACTGTGAATCTCCAAAGTCCTCCAATGTCATTGCTTTGCTCAAAACAAATGGGCTCAAGTCCCTCTTCTAGGCAGCTTTTAATGGATGTTAGTCCACTTACACCTGCACCAATAATGGCTATTTTCTTCGCCATAGTCTCCTACAGAAGGGAGAAATTAACAGAGTTCTTCTAGGTAAGAAATACTCAATCCACTCTCAACTCCAAGGGCCAATTTTAAAATCTGATTTTACTTAAAAGGATTATAAGGCAACTCAATTCTGCACTTTCCTCATTGCAGAATATTTGAAGACACTGAAATCCCTTTTCTATTAACTGGTCCATTTTGCCCCCACTACATTGCACACTGTCTTTCTTTGTCTTTTTTTCCACCATCTCTTTAGTTTTTCTATACACACACATCCCATATGTCTTCCTTTGGCCTCTTTATACTTTGCTTCTGTAGTATTCCCTCACTAATAGGCAGAGACAGACACCACACAGTCTTTCCATCTTCCCAGGAATTTACACCCCTGAGTGATGTAGGTGGGCTGTGCAACATAGCTAACCAACAGTAGCAGGTCATAAAAAAGTGGTCACATCAAACTGGAGGGAAGTCTTGAGTTGAGTGCTTCTGGGTTCTGTCCTGGGGCCAATACTTGTCAATATTTTTATCACTGAGGTTGATGACAGGTCACAGAGAAACCTTATCATGGATGATGCATCAATGGGCTATCAGCTTTTCAACTTTTGATGTTAAATTGAAATTACTAGGGAGTTTATCAGACAAGGGAAATTGGAAGTATAATCCAATGGCAATCCAAATGCAATCACGGGGTTTAACATTATTTTGTGATTGACTACCACATGCAATTTTGGGCAATGGAAGTCAGTCCGAATGCAATCATGGGGTTTCATGTTATTACGTGATAGACTACCACACACAATTTCGGGCAATGGCAAGCTATTTTCGGGCAATGGGAAGTCAGTTCAAACGCAATTCAAATTCACATAAATTCGCTGAACTAGTGAATTCACGTGAATGCATTTTGGCCCCACTTTCTTTTCATTTGAAATTAAGAGAAATTCCTCCCGTGTGATAAACTCCTGGGTGAGAGAAAGTTTGAGGACTGTTTAGGAAAGGTACAGTGAACGGGGAAAGGAAGCAGAGGCAGAGGGGTGTGTGTGTGTGTGTGTGTGTGTGTGTGAGAGAGAGAGAGAGAGAGAGAGAACACAGACTGGCTTTCTCCACTTTGTCTGTTATCTTCCCTACACCCTTCAATAATCATACCTAGGATTACACTTAGTGTACCTGAAGAACAGGACCTTTGCACAAATTATTTAAATATTTAGGAGGGGAATAAATACATTTTGCCATCTTTCTTTTTTTTTTTTTAATTCTTTTTATTAATTGAAATAACAGTGGCAATAAATCATTGTTACAAACCATATTATTTCATTTACATCACATTTTGTTACTTGTTGCTCCATGCAAATTACCATATTCACGAATATAGTGATTTCTCTTCCTTACTCTATGTTTACATATAATGTATACTTCAACACAAATCTTTGATATTTATGTTTATATTTTAACTCTCCCTGTGGCTCATCACAGTTGTATACTTAGTCTTTCAATTTCCAATATTCTTTTAGGAAGACCTCTAACCGCTTCCAATTTTTATCTTCTTTTTTATCATTTAATATTGTAGTAAGTCTGTCCATTTCTTTTAAATCCATTATTTTTTGTACCCAATCTTCTATATCAGGTATTTTTTCGTTTTTCCAATGTCTTGCCAAAATTATTCTGGCGGCCGTTATAAAATACAAGATAATTTTCCAATAAAGCTTTTCTATTTCCTTTCCTAAAAAGCCGGTCATGTTCAATAAATACAACTCTGGAGTCATAGGAAATTTTATGTTCAATATCCTCTGTATCATACAATGAATCTTATCCCAAAATTTCTTAATTTCCTTACATCCCCACCACATATGAAAATATGAACCCTTCTCCAGTCTGCACTTCCAACACCTATCATTACATTGTTTGTAAATTTTCCCCATTATAGCCGGTGTGAAGTACCATCTGTTGTATACTTTAACATAGTTTTCTTTAAGGTCTTGCGCGCCTGTAAATTTCATGGTTTTTTTCCAAGAGTTTTCCCATTCGTCCATACTAATTGGATGTCCAATATCCTGTGCCTATCTCGTCATGCAATCTGTTACAGTTTCACATTCTAATTCCCAACTAATAAGTATTTTATATAAATTCGCTATCTTGCCTTTTTCCTTGCCCCATATTAACTTGTCTATTTCATTTTCTTTCCTTTCAAATCCCTCCTTCTCCTTGTCTTGATTAAATTTGGATTTTATCTGCAAGTATCCAAACCAATGAATATTTTTACCTTCCTGTTCTAATTCTTCCCTAGATTTTATTTCTGTTTCTCCTCTTACATTTGTCTTTAATATATCCTTGTACCTTAACCATTTCGTATCTTCCATCCATCTACCGAAAAAAGCCTCTTGCGTTGAGACCCATATTGGTATTTTTTGATAATATCTTTTTTTTACTACATTCCAAATTTTCATTAGGGGTTTTCTAATAGCATGATGAAGAAAATCTATGTTTACTTGTTGTTTCTGGTACCAAAGGTAGGCATGCCATCCAAATCTCATGTTGCATGATTCTAAACTTAACAATTTTGTATCCACTGCTTTTATCCAATCTGATATCCAAAGCAGACCACATGCCCAGTAATACATTTTTAAATCAGGAAGCGCACAGCCCCCGTTACCCTTGTCTTTTTTCAATATTTGCATTTTGATTCTTGCCTTTTTTCCCTTCCATATAAATTCATTGATGTCCTTATTCCAAACCGTAAACACTTTGTCTTGTGTGATTATAGGAAGATTCTGGTACAAAAACATTACTTTTGGCAAGACGTTCATCTTTATGGCAGACACTTTTCCTAACAAGGATAGATCCATATTATTCCACTTCCTCAAATCGTTTCTTATTTGGTCCCACACTTTTTTATAATTGTTGTCAAATAATGCACTATTGTTGTTTGTTATCCATATGCCCAAATATCTTACCTTTTTTACAATTTTAATACCTGAACCTCTCATTAACTCATTGTCCTCTTTCGATTCCATATTTTTTGTAATCATTAGTGTTTTTTCTTTATTCATTTTAATGCCAGATAAACTGCCAAATTCATTCAATTCTTTTAAGATATATTCTATACTCTCTTTTGGTTCTTCCAACATCAGTACCATATCATCAGCATAGGCTCTTATCTTATACTCATGACTTTTAGTTCTAACACCTCTTATCCTTTTGTTATTTCTGATTGCATTGTTTAACACCTCCAAGGTGGTTATGAACAGCAGTGGAGACAGTGGGCATCCTTGTTTCGTACCTTTTTCAACCGGTATGTAGTTAGTTTTCTGCCCCTTTATAATTAGTTGGATTTTCTGATCAGAGTATAAATGTTGTAAACTTGCTAAACAGTTTTCTCCCAGGCCCATAACTTTTAAAACTTGAAACATAAATCTCCAATTTATACTATCAAAGGCCTTTTGGGCATCCACAAAAATAAGTGCCATTTTTTTTTCTTTATGTATGGTATAATATTCAATAGTGTTTAAAATTGTTCTTATATTGTGCCTTAACTGTCTACCAGGTAAAAAGCCATTCTGGTCAGTATTTATTATTTCTGTTAGAATCCTTTTCAATCTGTTAGCAATTATACTAGTAAAATTTTTATAATCAATGTTTAATAAGGCTATAGGCCTGTAATTTGACATATTCGTACTGTCCTTTCCTTCTTTAAGTATTACAGAAACGTTGGTTGTGTTCCATGTTTGGGGGGTTCCATCCTTCACGATATTGTTAAAGACTTGCGTTAGTACTTCCCCTATTTCTTCTTCAAATGTTTTATAAAATAATGGCGTGAAACCATCTGGTCCGGGAGATTTACCTATCTTTAATGCTTTTATTACTTGAATTGTTTCTTCGATTTGTACAGGTTTTTCTAAAATCTCGACATGTTCCTTATTTAGTTTATTTACTTCCCTTTTTCCTAAATATTTTATTATCTTGTTTTCCACCTCTTTTTGTATATTTTCCCTGAATAATTCCTTATAATAATCTTCAAATGCTTTCATAATATCTTCCTGATTAGTTATCATTCTGTCTCCTGTCTTAATTTTGTTTATTTTATTCTTGTCTTTCTCTTTCTTTAGTCTATATGCAAGCCAGCGACCAGGCTTATTTGCTCCCTCGAAATGTTTTTGTTTTATAAACTTTAATTTTTTGGCTATTTCTTCAGTGTATTTCTGTTGCATTTTTTGCTTTAGTAAAGTGTACTGCTTTTTTATTTTATTGTTATCTTTATTCTTTATTAGCAAATCTTCTAACTCCTTTAAATCTTGTTTGTCTTTTCTGTCTTTTTCCTGATTTTGTCTTTTTATTTCCACTCCTTTTTTAATCAACGTCCCTCGTATTGTTGCTTTAAAAGCATCCCAGACTGTTTTGCTTTTAACTTCTTTGGTTCTGTTTTCCTTAAAGAAGAATTTTATTTCCTTTTTTAATTTATCTATGAATTTTTTTTCCTTGATTAAATTATCGTTTAATCTCCAGGACCACTGATTCTTATGCTGTTGAGTTTCTAAAATGATTTCTATTTGATTGTGGTCCGACCATATTCTTGGAGCGATTTCCATTTTCTTAATCCTTAACAAAAGATTTTTTGTCACTAAAAATGAATCCAACCTGGATAGTGAGTTATGTGTTCCTGAAAAACATGTAAAGCCTTTCTTATTCTCGTACAAATGAGTCCATACATCAGTTAGATTATGTTCCTCTATCATTTCATAGCAAGCCTTAGGTAATTTTCCGTGATTTCCTTTAATCTTTCTTTTTGATTGTCTATCTCTTTTTGGCTTTAATACTCCGTTAAAGTCACCTGCTATTACTAACTTGTTTCCAGAACACTTTGTTATGTCTCTGTTCAGTTTAGTAAAGAAGTCATTTTTTTTCTCAAGAGGCGCATAAATATTTACAACTTCCACTTTTTCTTCACCTATATTAACTTCTATCGCCACATATCTACCATCTTTGTCCTTAAATACCTCTTTTGCCTCGTATTTTTTGTTGACGTAAATCGCCACCCCTCTTCTCCTTTTTTTTTCCTCTGTCGAGTAGAAAATTGTTCCTAATTTTGGATTTTTCAAATACTGTATTTCATTTCATTATTTCTTATTTTGGTTTCCTGTATACAAATTATGTCAAACTGATTTTTTTCTAAATAATGAAAAATTTCTTTTCTTTTTTGATTTTTATTCAGACCTCTTACATTAAATGAACCAATTTTGATTTCTTTCATCCTTATCAAATTAGTACATCTTAATCCCCTTCCACCAAATTAATTTCTCCTTCAACTATTACTTCTTCAGTAGGTATTTGAGTGCCTAGGTCCAAAATCAATAAATCTTCAATTGCCTCAGTAGTCTGTACATCTAAATCTCCTTTATTGTATTCCTCTGACTGTATTACCTCTTCATCTTTCTTTTTATCTCCTTCCTTCTTTCCTACCTCTTCTCTTCTCAATTGTATAGCTAGTTTCTTATAAAATTCTTTTGCCTTTTCTATAGTATTTAGCTTATACCTTTTTTGTCTATATGTTACTGTGATGCCTTCTACTTTTTCCCACCTGTATCTTATTTCTTTCCTTTGTAACACCTGGGTTAAAAATCTATATTCTTGTCTTTTTTTTAACACATATGATGGCACATCTCGAAATATTTCAACCTCCTTCCCGTCTATCAGAAATCTTTCCTCATAGTTCAATTGACATAATTTCTCTCTAATTCTCATGTTTGTGAAACAGATAGCTACATCTCTGGGAAGATTCCTTTCTTTTGCAAATGTTGAATTAATTCTAAATATCTTTTCTGTTTGTATATCTAATATTTCTTCCTTTATGTCCATGAATCTAGCTAGTTCTGGTATAAGCTCATCCATTAATTGTTCATTTTCTTTTTCTGGGAGACCTCTAATTTTTACACTTCGTTTCCTATATCTGATCTCCTGCCAAAGTGTACTATTTTTGTCCTGTTCTCTTTCTTTATTTATTCTCTCCGTCTTTTCTTCCAGTACTTTGGTTCTTTCTGCTACTTCCTCTACGTCTTCCCTTATATCTAATATCTCCTTTGAGATTTTATCAATTTTCCTAGCTATAGTGTCAATTTCCTTGTGCATGTCTGCCCTTATTTCATCTCTCATTTCCTTCATTTCTTGTCTACTTTGTGTTTTAAATTCTCTTAATTCTTTCAATATCGTCATTGTTATGTCTGTTTGCTTTGGAGTCTCTATAGATCCTCTCCTTGAGTTCGAAAACACTTTAGTTTGTGTATATGATTGAATTTGTGTTTGCGTTTTTGACCTTGTCCCTGTGGCCATATCTCCTTCAATAACACTGTGCTAAACTATACTATATCACTTGTTGTTCTATTGATACAGAAAAGTAATTAAGTAATAAGAGCGAAAAAAGAAAATACCTTTACATCAATAGATATCTTTCTTTAAATCAGTTCTGGCTTGATTATCTCCTATTCTAAATTATAAAAATGTTAATTTCCCCTTTAATATTCTTTTACGATTATTTCTGAGTCTAAACCAAATTTGGCCCTTAATGAGACTAGAAGAGTTAAAAAAAAATAAAAAAAAAATAAAAGTCCGGGTTTTCTGCAATGTAATTGCAAAGGAGCAATTTTAAACAAAGTCTCTTTTTTGGTGATGTTACAATGGGAAATATGGCAGACTGTAGCCTTAGCTTACCTTAAGCGACATTGGCTACTCTGCGGCCCTCTCCCTCCCTCCAAGGCGACCCCTCTAAAGAAGTCTGCTTCAGAAGAAGCGCATAAGGCCCCCTGCGAGTCCGCACAGTTACCCCCCTTCGTGGAATGGAAACCTGGGCTTCAAAGGAGCCCAATTTGTCGCTAAAGGACGGCTGGGCGACCAATGGTCTTCCCTGCCAACGTCTGCCTTCCCTAATTTTATGTCGAGGAGACCTGTTGGTCCGTGGGGCTGGCTGGCGCTGCTCCTCCCCAAACGCTCCTCCACGCTCCTGCTGGGAAAGGTGGTGTGTCGGGGGGCTTTATACCCCTCCCGCTCCTCAGCTGGGGACTGCAGGGAAGCCTGTTGGTCCATGGGGCTGGCTGGCGCTGCTCCTCCCCAAACGCTCCTCCGCGCTCCTGCTGGGAAAGGTGATGTGTCAGGGGGCTTTATACCCCTCCCGCTCCTCAGCTGGGGACTGCAGGGAAGCCTGTTGGTCCGTGGGGCTGGCTGGCGCTGCTCCTCCCCAAACGCTCCTCCCCGCTCCTGCTGGGAAAGGTGGTGTGTCGGGGGGCTTTATACCCCTCCCGCTCCTCAGCTGGGGACTGCAGGGAAGCCTGTTGGTCCATGGGGCTGGCTGGCGCTGCTCCTCCCCAAACGCTCCTCCGCGCTCCTGCTGGGAAAGGTGATGTGTCAGGGGGCTTTATACCCCTCCCGCTCCTCAGCTGGGGACTGCAGGGAAGCCTGTTGGTCCGTGGGGCTGGCTGGCGCTGCTCCTCCCCAAACGCTCCTCTGCGCTCCTGCTGGGAAAGGTGGTGTGTTGGGGGGCTTTATACCCCTCCCGCTCCTCAGCTGGGGACTGCAGGGAAGCCTGTTGGTTCGTGGGGCTGGCTGGCGCTGCTCCTCCCCAAACGCTCCTCCACGCTCCTGCTGGGAAAGGTGGTGTGTCGGGGGGCTTTATACCCCTCCCGCTCCTCAGCTGGGGACTGCAGGGAAGCCTGTTGGTCCGTGGGGCTGGCTGGCGCTGCTCCTCCCCAAACGCTCCTCCGCGCTCCTGCTGCTCATTTTGCCATCTTTCACATTAATTTTTTTTCCTTATCGATCTCCCCACTTTCCCCTCCCTCTTTCCTCCCCAGAGAAAATTCACACCAATCAATTAGGCCTGGAGAGGACTAGCCTTTCTCTTTCCAGCAGTGATCTATTAAAGGAAATGGCAAAGAACAGGAGTTCTTCTTTGCTGAAAGTGTAAAGGAAGTTACACTTTACACAGTGTAAAGCAAGCTTTCAAGCCAAAAAAGCAGAAAGCAAGGCTGTGGAGGAATAACAGCTCATCTTCATACTTTCTCAAGCAGCCTTTCAAGCCAGTAATACTCCACACAGATGTAAGAGTTAAAGTGAGATATCAGTTTATCGTATCCTGCCCATGTAGGATATGGAGGGGAGCTCAGGATGGATCCTGAACCCAGGATGAATGAAAATAAACAAAATTTCTCTTTTATCAAAGGGAACATCAGCTGTTACTGAGAATCTTTAGGTTGAGACAAGATGAACACCTTTTATTGAAAAGACATAGCTTTTTGTAGTTTAACTGTACAAGCTAGAATGGCATGAGCAAAACTGTTTTTTATGTTTGCAAATTCTTTATCACTAAGCTTGCAGATCTGAATGACCTTGCCAGCAAAGCATTTACTTGGAATGAATGTTTCTAGGAAACTATATGTTATCTAGAAACAGCAGTTCTTGCTGTCCCTGGCACTTCTTTTTGCAAAATGTAGGCAGTTACAACTCAGCATAACTTAGCAGGTATATGAAACAAAGGTTATGAGCAATCAATATACAGTTGGTCCTTGGTATCTGCAGGGGATCTGTTCTGGATCCCCCGCCCCATAGATACCAGAATCCACAGATGCTCAAGCCCACATTGTCCCCAACGGCAGCATGCCCATGTGGCCAGGCCGCAAATGGAGACAACGGAACTGAATGGCAGCATGGCTGTGTGCACATGCCACCACAGGACAAATGGGGGCTGTCCCTAATGGCGGTGTGGCCATCCACGGATGCTTGGATCCATGGATGGCAAGCCCGTGGATCAACTGCATAATAAGGAATGGCTTTATTTAAACTAAGCAGTACACAGTCCGCCCTCATTATACGTGGATTTGGTATACGCTGATTTGAGCATACGCGGACTGAAATGAAGGGATTTTTTTTACCTTCAGTTGATGTCAGCCAAGCGGAGAAGCACTCTCATGGCAGCGGGGAGGCTTTGGGGATGAGTTCTAGCGCCAGGGAAACATTCTCCCTTTCTCCTCTGCAATTTGGCTTGGGATAGGAAGTTGGCGCTTCTCCCAGGAAACAGGAAGATGGGAGGCATGGGGTTTGGAGCTTCCTTTCCTGAGTTCCTCAGCTTAACCTCCCTTCACCATAAGAATCAATGCAAAAACAGTTTAAAAGGAGACAGAGGAGATCACTATGGGTCTGCATCTGGGGTGGGGGTTGCTTTGCTATGGGGGTGCTTGCAATCTCCTCTCTCTCTCTCTCTCTCCATCCTCATCCTTTCCCTATAGGAATCAATCCAAAAACAGTTTAAAAGGAGACAGAGGAGATCACTATGGGTCTGCATCTGGGGGGGGGGGGGTTGCTTTGCTATGGGGTGCTTGCAATCTCCTCTCTCTCTCTCTCTCTCTCTCCATCCTCATCCTTTCCCCATAGGAATCAATCCAAAAACAGTTTAAAAGGAGACAGAGGAGATCACTATGGGTCTGCATTTGGGGTGGGGGTTGCTTTGCTATGGGGGTGCTTGCAATCTCCTCTCTCTCTCTCTCTCTCTCTCTCCATCCTCATCCTTTCCCTATAGGAATCAATCCAAAAACAGTTTAAAAGGAGACAGAGGAGATCACTATGGGTCTGCATCTGGGGGGGGGGGGTTTGCTTTGCTATGGGGTGCTTGCAATCTCCTCTCTCTCTCTCTCTCTCCATCCTCATCCTTTCCCCATAGGAATCAATCCAAAAACAGTTTAAAAGGAGGCAAAGGAGATCACTATGGGTCTACATCTGGGGGCGTTGCTTTGCTGTGGGGATGCTTGCAATCTCCTCTCTCTCTCTCAATAATATAAACACTTCAAGAGAGTCAATGGACAGTTTTGGCAAGAATTAAGTCCAAATGGTATATGAGGTATGTGAGAGTAGTGGCTCTCCTGGGGCGAGTGAACACCATGCCCCCAAGTCACCCGGAAGCCAGCTGGTGTGTAATCACCGGTGCAGCTTCCAAGTGACTTGGGGGTGTGGTGTGTTTAAATGCCACATCTCCAAGTCAGCTAGAAGCCGGCCTTACTGGGCTATTTGTTTTGGCCCTTTGTCTGAGATATCTGGCAGATATCAGAATAACTGAACTTCCCCATAACTACTAATTTTTGAGATTTCTGAGACTGGTTTCTGAAAAGCATCATCCACCTCCACTTCTTGGTTTGATGGAACTGTAGTAGACTCCTACTATAATGTTTCTTTTATTTATTTATCCATTTATATTTACTCAAATGCTCTTAACTAGTCCACTCTGATAACTCTCTTGGATTTCTGTACAGGTGAATTTGTCTTTGACATATAATGCTGCTCCTTCTCCACCACGTTTATTCTTTTTGAATAGGACATAGCCTGTTCTGTTTGAATGGTTATATACCAATTTTCTCTCCATCTCTCTCCATCTTCATCCTTTCCCCATAGGAATCAATCCAAAAACAGTTTAAAAGGAGGCAAAGGAGATCACTATGGGTCTGCATCTGGGGGGGGGGGGGTAGCTTTGCTATGGGGATGCTTGCAATCTCCTCTTGTTAGAAACTGGGGTTCATGGAGGTCGGAGCCTTTCACAAAGGAGTCAGGGGAGATCAAATCTGGTCCAAAGCAAAATACAAGTTTTATTCAAGAAGTACTAAAGAAAAACTGTTGCGCCTATTAGCACAGTTCCAAACTTTTTATAGTCAGAGACAAACAAGTAACAAATGTAGGATAATTGTATACTCAGTAATAGTTAACTTTATAGTTTCCTGAGGGGAAGAATACGATTTAACTTTTATGTCTAACTAGCAGGAGATTCTTCGGTATCGCACAATTGACCTTTAACATGATGGGTTATTGTTTGACATGGTAAGTCAGGCACTGATTAGTTGTATACGTGCACAAATTCATCACACAGGTTTGTGTTGCTGATGTGGCAGTCAGCATTTAGTGCCTATGTGGCATAGCTTTATACAACTGCCTTACAGGAAAACAAGAGGGGTGCCATTTTTCTTAATTTACTTAGCTTTCCTTCATTCCCCCCTTCTTTTTGTTACTTGTGCAGCGAGTTAAGCAAACAAGTAAGCACTTATTTTATTCAACATCATCATATATCTTTTGTTTTGGTCTACTTATTCCTGTATTCATTTCCATAGGTCGTTCGTCTAGGAGTCGCGCATACATCGTTTTGGTTACTGCTATCGTACTTTTTCTCATCACCTTTTGAGTAATGGTTTCTACTGCTGACCTCATGCGCGATATTATGCATGACACAATCATCATTATTATTAGAAACAATAACAACATAATAAACCTTATTGATAACAAAGCCTTCAACCATTGGGAAGTGGGTAACCACTTCCTCTTCTTCCTCTGCTTTGTCCTCCTCTATTTCCTCCTCGACTTCCTTTCACATTCCCTCTATCATTGCCCTGGAACACTGCTGCAATCACTTGTGCCCTCTTGCGCACAGCCTCTTTTTGCTTTCTCTGCTCCTCTCCTTCCCTGGCCACATATAATAATAATAATAATAATAATAATAATAATAATAATAATAATTTTATTTATAGACCATTTTTCCACATTGATCAAAGCGGTGTACATAACTCGAGAATACAACAATAAAGTAACGATTAAACATTAAAACTGTGTAAATTGCAGGTACAGTTAAACCAATTAACCAAGTTAAAACCGGTTAAGCCAATGGCCCAATCCAAGATGCACATATATCTAGGGGGGGAACAACATAGTATCAGTGAGCATGGGGGAAAGCTTGATGAAAGAAGTAGGTCTTGAGTCTCTTTTTAAAGAGATCTAGGGAGATGATGGAGCGGAGCTCATCGGGAAGGGTGTTCCAAATTTTTGGAGCCATAATAGAAAAGGCTCTCTGCGAGGTAGATACATATTTCGCAGTCGGAACTACCAATAGATTCTTCCCGGCTGACCTGAGTGTGCGGGGCGGATTGTATGGGGAGATGCGGTCCTTCAAGTAACCTGGGCCCAAGCCATATAAGGCTTTATAGGTAATTACCAACACCTTGTATTGCGCTCAGAAGCGAATAGGCAGCCAGTGAAGATCTTGTAGAACAGGTGTTATATGATCAGCTCTGGAGCAACCAGTAACCAATCTAGCAGCCATGTTTTGCACTAATTGAAGCTTCCGAGTTTGGTACAAGGGTTGACCCACGTAGAGCGCATTACAGAAATCCAATCGAGAGGTTACCAGAGCATGTACCACCGTTTCAAGGTCCCCCCCGGCCCAGGCAGGGACGCAGCTGGCGTATCAGCCGGAGCTGATAGCAAGCGCTTCTGACCATCGCATCCACTTGAGATGTCAGTTGGAGCGACGAGTCCAGAAGCAGATATTTAGCCTTGTCTGTAGCAACTCTGGTGCAGTTGCAAACTATGAATTCCATAGCGCTAGCATTAATGTCTTAAAGTCATATAAAACAATATTGATTCTCCAGTGTGATAGCAGCCTGAATTAAAATGATGCAGATAGTGTTGTAAGATATTTAGCCTGCTCTGTTGGAGAGAATCAGATTTTCATCGAATCCTGGTCTCCAGAGTCATAGAATCATAGAATCGTAGAGTTGGAAGAGACCACAAGGGCCATCCAGTCCAACCCCCTTCTGCCATGCAGGAACTCTCAATCAAAGCATCCCTATTGACAGATGGCCATCCAGCCTCTGTTTAAAGACCTTCAAGGAAGGAGACTCCGCCAGTCTCCATTGAGGAAATTTGTTCCACTGTCGAACAGTCCTTTCTGTCAGGAAGTTCCTTCTAGTCCAACACATAAAACACACAAAGCTATATCCCAACCTCCTATCCAGGAAGAATATCAAAATGTTTTCCATTTTGAGCATGACTGAGAAACATGAATTTATATTGTTTTTTATTAATGTTTTTGGCTTTTAGTTGGTTGTGTTCTCCATTTTTTGAATATCCTACAATTTGTTCTACATTTTGTCGTACATCATGTCCTACATTTTCCCTACATTTTGAGGGGGTACGAGGGGGTGCCAAAATATTTCTCGCCTAGGGTGGCCAAATATCTAGAGCCGGCCCTGCGCCCCTGGACCAATGAGGGGCCAGGATGGTGCAGAAATCCCGTCTACCTGGACTCCCAAACAATCCATCCTGAGTGGCATTGCTGCTGACGCTGCCCAATGAGGGGGCCCTTCCTGTCCCAGCACCCTCTGGGACTTGTAGTCATGGGGCCAGGAGCAAAGCCTCCCCTTCCTGCCCTGGACAGCCAATCGCAGTCCCAGCAGTCCCCCGCACAGCATGCCAGGACTGCAACCCACCAGGTGGCCTCCGAGGAGCCGCTGCTCCCCCGGCACAGCAACTGGGCCAGCCTGCTGAGTAAGGCTGCCCCTTTTACTACAGGTTTTATTTTTTTCTAATATGGGATTTGTTTTTATTTTTTAAAGTTTCTCAGTTAGTTTGCCAGTTGAAAAGAAATCATAGAAAGGAAACCATAGCACAGTGATGGAGAACCTTTTACAGAATCATAGAATCATAGAATCATAGAATCGTAGAGTTGGAAGAGACCACTAGGGCCATCCAGTCCAACCCCCTGCCATGCAGGAAATCCAAATCAAAGCATCCCTGACAGATGGCCATCCAGCCTCTGTTTAAAGACCTCCATAGACCGAGTGCCCAAACTGCAACCCAGACCCCACTTATTTATTGCAAAGTGCCACGTCCCTCTGGCTTTCTAGTAAGAAACTCTGACAAACTCTGTGCTGGGGTGACAGCATGTGTGCCCACGGAGAGGGCTCTGAGTGCCACCTCTGGCACGCATAGCAGAACAGTACAGGGAAAGGAGGTTATTAACAGATTTGTTGTGTTAATAAAATGAAGCACTTTCCAAATGGTCTTCCACTGGAGAACAACAGAATAGGAATGATGTCATGTGATAAGCCCCAACTGAAGATGCTATTGGTTTGTTGCAATTGTGATTTACCTGCCTCATGTGAGAAAGCCTTTAAACTCACACATAAACTCACCTATAATTTGACTCACGCATTTGTAAAAACCAAGGGAGGAGAGAAAATTAATTGAATGTCAATTAGCAATGAATTCTGTAAATAAGAAGTCATGGGAGAAAAACCATCTGTAGGTGCAAAACAGCAGATTGAGACAATGAAGATATAGAAAACGAAGATGAAAACTAAACAGTTTAAATAAGATTACAATGGAAAACATGTTTTTAAATTCAATTTATAGTTTCAAATTTTCAAATGAAAAACAAGATCATATTTTTTTGCAGAGAGAATTTGGTGCCATGAGGCAAGCCAAGAAAAACAAAAAGCTTAAAGGAAAAATAAGAAATAAAAATAAATTTTGCCATCCCCACTCCCCATTGTTGCTGTAGCCTTTAGCCCTTCAAGATGTGGTGTGCCCCCCCCTTTCTGATCCTCTGCCCTAAAAGAGGCAAAGGAGGCTTCAAGGAAACATAATCCTTATTTTAAATGGGTCCTTGTCACACCACAAGTAACATTTTAAAAAGCATAAAAAACATAACATACAAAAAACTTAAAAACTGTTTTGGCTTTTTCTTTCATTGTTGTTGTTGTTGTTGTGGCATTTTTGGCAATCCTCACAACTCTCCGAGTCCACAAATTTGAGTCTGCTCTTACCAGGGGAACCCCTTCCCCAAACACCAAAGATAGCCACACTATGCACTATGTATATTGATTTATAAGTACATCTGAATGAGTTTAGGATGCCTTTTTGCAGGCAAGGCTGTATAGGAATGCAACGTTAAAATAATCCAAACCAGATAAAGCAGAATTATCATTGAAGTGTGGATATTATTATTATTATTTCCTACTTTACATTTCCACCTAAATACAAGCATTTATGAGGCTGGATACCTGAGAGAAACAGAGAGCAATGTTCATGTTTGAAGAATATATGGCACAAATAACAAATTTCTCTGAGCACATACAGAGTGACTATTTTCCAATTTGTCAAAATTTTTCATGACTAATTGTTATTAAATGCTAAATACTGTCAAAATGGAATGATGGATAAGTTTCCCTTCTCTTACCTCACTTTACAAGCCTTGGTTCAGTCCGCTGAGATTTCACAAGCTTGCCCAGGCAGTCCTAGAGCAATTTTTTTATAATCCAAGTCACAGAATGCCAAAGAGGGAAATGTAGGGTTAGGAAGATGATGAAACACTTCTCTTGACAAAAAACGCCCTCTTTGGGATAGATTTATGTAAATGAACTTTGTAAACTTGATCACTTTCCAAATTTAATGTACTGTAATAAAACTTGAGATGGAAAATTCCTTCCATAGCATTTTGTTCTGATGGGAAGAACTTGTGTAAAGCTGGTAATATGTTCAACAGACTAGTTCCACCCACTTATGTAATAGCTAGTATTAAGTAATAATATGTTCAACAGACTAGTTCCACCCACTTATGTAATAGCTAGTATTTGCTAGCTTTTGTTATTGGCTTTTGTACAGGACCTTTAACAGCACCAAGTTGTGCAAACAATTGCTGGTACTAATGTTTCCCTTCATATCATGAACATCTTTACCTCCATGTAGGGTTGCCATAATTGTCCACTAAAACCAGGGACAAAATGTGGAACAAATTCTAGACCAAACTGTAGGACAACTGCAGGACATAACTCGGCCAAAAATGTAGGACATTTAAGAAAAATGGAGGACCTTAAATGTCCTACATTTTGGGCTGAGTCAAATGACACCTTTAATGGAGAGGTGAATGTACTCAGATCATGTTTTTCTTGCTGAGGCAAACAGCATGGGGAGCAGGATTTCAGTAGCGGCTATTGGGAAATTTTAAAAAAATGTAATGGAGATGCACTCATGCATTTCCAATAATGATTTATAGATTGACTCCTAATTTTGTACAATAAGATGCTATGTGCATATACCTTCAAGTCACCCACAGAGTTGTTTTAGGCCGCAATCCCACTGGCTTATAAAGCCAATCAAGACGCAGATTATGGGGGCATCGTTCCCATTTGAACACTCATTGGATCTTCATTGCATCGATTTCATTACCATTGGAATTCGGATCTGATTCCCATGTAATCGATTTTTCCTGGGAAAACCTGAATCAGTGGTGGATAATCCAGGTTAATTTGACTGTACTTTTTTGGAAGTTTTTCCTGCACCTCCCGAGTCTGATTCGGGAACTTGGGGATGGGAGAAGCAGTGCTCAAGGGGCTGGCCTGGAGGTGTCACCCGCTTGTTCTCTTTCCTGCATTACCGGTGCCATCCCCCCCCCCCATTCGTGTAGCTTCCCCCCCCCCCCCCCGTGGAGTGGGAAGCAGGGTAAGGCAATCACATGTGTAGACAAATTTATTTATTTTTAAAAATCAAGCTTTCGATCGCCTAGGTACTCTGTTGGATGTCCAAACATAGCAAATTGCTACATTGACCTCCAAACACAGTAAACACATTACGCCCCCCTGCAACCTCCTCCCCGCTCCACATTCATAGATCTACCGGTGAGGAGAGCCATTGAACACCATTTTAAACTATTTTTTCTTTTCTTTTTACATGCCTGCTCGATCGCCCCCCCCCCCTCAAACAGCCCAGGAACCAATGGGGGGGGGGGCAAAGGGACTTGGGGGGATGGAGGCTCCTTTCCCCTTTCCCAGGGGGGCTCTGGGAAGACACAGGAGAGCCTGAGAAGCAAAGGGAATTGGGATGGAGGCTCCCTTTTCCCTTTCCCAGAGGGACTCTGGGAAGACACAGGAGAGCCTGGGAGGCAAAGGGACTTGGGGGGATGGAGGCTCCTTTCCCCTTTCCCAGAGGGACTCTGGGAAGACACTGGAGTGCTTCGGAGGCAAAGGGACTGGGGGGGGGGGATAGAGGCTCCCTTTCCCCTTTCCCAAAGGGGCTCTGGGAAGACATAGGAGAGCCTGGGAGGCAAAAGTGTTGGGGCATAGAAAGACGCGCTGTGTCCACCACGACCACCTGCAGAGTTGAACCACGTTGACAGGACGCCAGGGAGAAGGAATTTGAAGAGATGTCTGCAAAGGTATTCAAGCCAAGAAGGAAAATATTCCTTCACCACCCCAAACGACCTTGAGCTCTCGGCTTGAGAAATAACAACAAAAGCACTTCAAGCCTTCACTCTACACGAGGGCTTTAATAATAAAGTTATTTTAATAAATGAAATACTTTGACAACCAAACAACCATAACAACAAAACAGAGAGGCAGTTACTCTTACACCAACTGTCATAACTGACACTCTCACTCACAGAAGAACTGGCAGCATCAACATTCCATAACGCAAGTGTCAACTGTCAACTGCCACTGGAACTGTAGAAGGTTCTGCTACAGCTCTATCTTGTGGTCACATACATGTCATTTCCTAACAGAAAGGACTTGGGGTGATAGATGCTCCCTTTTCCCTTTCCCAGAGGGACTCTGGGAAGACACAGGAGAGCCTGAGAGGCAAAGGGAATTGAGGGGATAGAGGCTCCCTTTTCCCTTTCCCAGCGGGACTCTGGGAAGACACAGGAGTGCCTGAGAGGCAAAGGGACTTGGGGGGGACAGAGGATCCCTTTTCCCAGAGGGACTCTGGGAAGACAGAGGAGAGCTTGGGAGGCAAAAGGATCTGGGGGAATAGAGGCTCCCTTTTCCCTTTCTCAGGAGGACTCTGGGAAGACACAGGAGAGCTTGGGAGGCAAAGGGATATGGGGGGATCGAGGCTCCCTTTCCCAGAGGGACTCTGGGAAGACATAGGAGAGCTTAGGAGGCAAAGGGACTTGGGGGAATAGAGGCTCGCTTTTCCCTTTCCCAGAAGGAAAGGCAATATAAATCGCTTTTTTTGCCCAGTGGGAATGGGGCCTTAGTTAAGGAATATTAGAGGTGGTTTTCACAGTTCCCTCCATTGAAAAACAGCCTACAGCACCCTAGTATTTGCAAAATGAATGGCTTTTGCTTAAAATGTCAGGCCTTTTAACATGCACATACAGTAAAATTTGAGTGAACCAGATCCTACATAGTGAATAAAGGAGACTTTTATAGTGCCACCATCCTGTCCCTGGGTGGGTTTCCAGATTTCGACTTCTACTTGTTTTCTCACTGCTTATCTTTCCTCAAAGTCAGTGAAGGAGGAAAAGTTTAGCACCATCTTTTAACTGGAAAGGCTAGAACTGTTGATCTGGAAGCTCTCTTAATCATGTGTGTTTGTTTTGCTTTGCACAGATCATGCTTGTTGTGCACCAGGAATCATGACTTTAAAATAAACTGGATTTCTGAGATTAAAAATAAACTTTTTGTGCATGTACTGCTAGATTATTGCTAGAACATGGACACTGTATATTTCCCACTTTGCTTCAATTTTAAGTTTATATAGCTAATCATTAGTTTATAAACTTTTTTAAAAATAAAAATGGTATTAACATGTTTTGCTTTTCAGTAAAAACATTTTTAAACAATGTGGCATCACATATAGTTTGGCAGTACTTGCTGTGTTAAATGTGTAGCATGCAGCAAAACTTTTACTGGTATCCTGTTCGTTAGTCTCAACTAGAGTAGATCCATTCAATCAACTGCTAAATGGTGAGTCATAGGTAAATTTCATTTGATTTAATGGGTCTAATTTAGTCAGCCAGTGTGACGAAGTGGTTTAAGCACTGAACTAGGACTCTGGCATGCAGTGTTTGAATCTCCTTGGCCATGGAAACCCACTGGATGACCTTGAGCAAGTCAATCTCTCTCATCCTCAGGGGATGGCAATAGCAAACCCCCTCTGAAGAAACTTGCCAAGAAACCCACATGATAGGTTTGCCTTAGGATTGCCATAGTCGGGAATGACTTGAAGGCATACAACACACACACACTTTAGTCAGGGCTAACAACAAGATTTAGGCCTTTCCCCACTTTGCACAGTACACATGAGGAGCCTAACATGCACAGCTAAGCAATGCTTACATTTCCTGAGAAGTTTTTCTTTAGAGAAAATTTAGAGCAGGGGGAGCTGTGCAGAAAGTTTTAATTCCTTCCCAGTTTATGGTGGGCTTTATATTTGTTGGGGGGGGGGGGAAGCAATGTTTAGCTCACTGCTAGGAAATATACTGATTATAGTGAACTGCAAGTCTCTGCATTGTTTATAGGTTATGGTGGTTAGGACTGATAGAAGTTGCAGTCCAATAATATCTGTAAGGCTACACTTGTCCATCTCTTGTTTATCTGAATCCTATGCACTTATTCTGATGTTTAGTTTATGATTACTCAATTAAACATCACCCAAAAAGCAATGAGGAGAAGTGGGAGGACAAATATTTTGAGCAAAAAATAGAGTAGGAGAGACTTCTGAGTACTCTGTACAACTCGAGTCTTCGTGGCCTTAAGTGTTCGGTCCCACTGTGTAAGAATGGCATTTCTGGCTCCATTCCACTTCCCTGGCCCTATTAAACGAAACTGATATGGACTACAAGGGCCAAAATAGATTTCCAGAGCCAGCTTGGGATCTGTCAGGAACAGGAGTGGAAGGTTGGGCTTGATGCCTATGTTGGAGGCGAGTTCATCCATGTAGACAATATAGTCCGTTTGTATAGTATCACTCTGTCCATACCTTAAGGAAAGAAGAAATATGTTTAGTGGATACCTTTCAAAGAGGAGCAGGAAAATTGGAAGAAATCCCTGTTTTGTTCTGAATAATCTGTATCTGGTTTCTGTTGGAAAATGGCTTGAAACTCCAGATGCACAGAGGAATAGCTATTGCTGTAGCATGAATTTGGGAGAATACTAAATTCTTTCCTACAGTAAACAAACTATAGTTTTCAAGATTATTGTGAAACAGGCAAATAAAATGTTAAATATCTGATATAACTTTATTCTGCAGATGTGCCCTAACTATTTGAGGGTGTTGTAGTTAATTACATGAAAAAATGTTTTACATAAAGTCTAAAATTGCTTATTGGCCTAAATATATTCCTCCATCCTGCCCTGTTTTCCTATTTACAGTAGCAGTTGTACCAAGATAAAATGATAGGATTTTTAAAATTAATTAATAATTTTACTGTAATTGGTATATAATTATAGAGTTAAAAATTATACTACAGTTATAATATTTTTTCCTAAAAATGCATCCTATTGGTAGAAGAGGTGTGTAGTGAATTTAAAAATAAAAAAGACCAACACATTCAAAGCATATTGTACAATACAGAATACTTAAAGCTACTCAGTTCAGAAAATCAAAGTATATTATCATGTGTAACAAGTGCAGAAAATTTGGTGGATTTTCACTTATTTGAGCTTAGAAAAAGGGAACATCTGCACCTGAAACATACCATTTTAGCTTCTTTCCCATTTTTTCATCAATGTCATCCATCATACTGCTGTGTGAAGGCAGTTTACATAATCCTACAGAAGAAAAAAGAGTTGATTATGATACCACATGTTCCATGAGACCCACTCTTTTGTACATGTATAAACATACACACACAGCGCAAACAATTTCCTCTGGAAACAGGAATAACTCATCTAAACATAAGGAGTCTGGATTTTCAGTGTGTTACTAGAGGGGCATTCACACTCATTTTCTGTCCTGAGGAGATGCGGATTGCCATGCTGATGCATATCAGATTTGTTGTTCCCATTACATTTTGGGTTCATGAATCTCTTCAAGTCACTTTAACCCTTGTGTTATCCACACATGCCATTGTGTCAAGTTAAAATGGAACCACCTCCCTTCCTTTAATGTTACAGATTTTGAAGTCGAAGGCTTTCATGGCCGGCATCCATAGTTCTTTGTGGGTTTTTCGGGCTATATGGCCATGTTCTAGAAGAGTTCATTCCTGATGTTTCACCTGCATCTGTGGCTGGCATTTTTAGAGAAAGACATGGTCACATAGCCCAAAAAACCCCCACAAAGAACAATACAGATTTTGACTGGGTGAAGTTTTTCCCCCCCAAAATCTTGGTGCATGTGTTTTCCTGAGGGGGTGGGTCTTCTGTGAGTCACTGGGGAGGGGCTAACAACCTAGCCTTTATAACTCCTGCCACAAGCTTGCAGTCTCAATCCTTGCCAGGGAAAAGAAGGAGAGAAGTGTCTTGGCAGCCACTTTGACTGGGTGAGGGTTTTTTTTTTTAAAAAAAAACAAACATTGGTGAGTATGTTTTCCTGAGGGGATGGGGCTTCTGTGAGTCACAGAAAGTTCACACTAAAGAGAAGCATACAGCAAAGAACAGAGGGTACTTTGTTTCAAGGCTTCTCCTTTACTTTTAACTGCTTTTATTTCTTTAAGGGTCTTGTGAAGGGATTGTGCTCAGAGGAAGTGAATCAGAGACTTGTCTCAGGAAGAAGCTAACAGCCATGGTCTTCAGTGTCTGTACACTAATGCAAAGAGCATGGGAAATAAACAGAATTAACTTGAACTCCTAGCACAAAAAACCAAATATGATATGATAGGCATCTGTGATGACTGGTCCTCCAGTCACCTGAGGACTTCTCCTGAACTACAAAGGGTTAATCTGGGAGGAGGTACATGCTAATGAGAGATGACATCACATGCTAATGAGCTGTGACATCATAGCTGATGCAAGGTCTAACTGACCAATCAGAGAGTAGGACCGCGAGATTCAAGAATTTTCTATGGGAAATCTTTAAAAGGCCCTTTGCGGCCATGCGGGTCTTTGTCTCTCCCTTTGTTCTCTCCTGGGGGGAACCAGATGGTGTCTCTTGGAGTCTGGGAGACACAGACTCAGGGGAATGCAGGTTGAGAGGCAAGGGGCCCTCCCTGCATCCAGGAACTCAAAAGGACTGCAAATCCCATCACAGCGTGAGTAGTTAGGAACGTGTTAGCTTAGTGCGTTTAGGCCTTTTGTTATTTTCAACAATGGCTTGTGTGGAATGAACTCTATAACTATGTTCTTTGACCTGCAAGGAAAGGGGGCTTTGCAAGAGTGATATAAATTCTTTCTATCCTATTCTATCCCTTTTTAAAATAAACTTCTTTCTTAAAAAGCATCTGCTGTCTCTTTGCTCCTGTAGACGTGCCTTAACTCGGCTACTGATTGCTCTGGGTTAGCAAGAAAGGAAACTAGATCTCTCTCTCTATCCCTCACAAGTCCCAGTGTAAGTGTAGGGAGGTGTAGCTGTGGAGCTACGTATAAATATAGTCATAGTTCATTCACTGGGTGGTGGCAGCAAAAAGTTCTTTTTTTTTAAAGGGATCCCCTGAGAGTAATAGTCACGCACAGGGCTTTGCCCTCAGGGATCACCACATGGTTGGCAGCGGTTGGTGATTTCGGACTGAAACCTGGTAGGATGAGTCTCATGATAGGAATGTAGTAATAGAGGGTATAACCTTTTTAAGAGAAATAGACCAAACAAGAAAGGAGGAGGAACAGCACTATATGTCAGAGTTGTTTATAACTGTGATCCAGGACTTATCTTCTGGAAATCAGGTGGAGAATATCTAGATACAAATGAAAGGGGAGGGAAACAACAGGGATGTTATTGTGGGAGTCTACTACTGTTCCCCAAGTCAAACTGAGGAATTGGATGATGCCTTGCCAAAACAGATCACCACACACTCAGAAAGGAAAGATGTAGTAATTTCCTGGAAGTGAAATTCAGCCAAAATGTTAAGGTCTTACCCGGAAGACAATTTCATTGCCCAAAAGGTGGAAGAGGCAGCAAGGGGGTCAGCTATTTTAGATCTGATCATAACCAACAGGGATGAGCTGGTTAATGGGCTGCAAGTGTTGGGATGCTTAGGCAGAAGTGACCATGTTATCTTGGAATTTATTATACAGTGGAAAGGAGAAGCCAGGTATAGTCAGACATGCATTCTAGACTTTAGGAAAGCTGATTTCAGCAAACTTAGGGAAATACTAGGCGTGATCCTGTAGTCAGGAATAATTAAAGAGAAGGGGGTTCAGGATGGATGGGAGTTTATAAAAAGGGAGATACTGAAGGCAGAATTTTAAACAGTTCCAATCAAGAGGAAAAATAGGAGGTGTCTCAAGAAACCAGGATGGATGGCTAAAGAACTTTCAACGGAGCTAAGTTTTAAACAGGGCATGTATAAGAAATGGAAAAGGGGGAAAATTAGCTCAGGCTCACTAGAGAGATTAAGAACAATAAAAAGGGCTTGGGGGGGGTGTGCTCACAGCAAAAAGAAGAAAAAGGAAATGGTATGGCCACTATGTGGAGAAGATAGCAAAATGCTAGCTGGGGACAGAGAAAATATAGAATTACTCAACACCTTCTTTGCCTCTGTCTTCTTACAAAAGGCAAAGGGTGCTCAACCTGAGGAAAATGGGGCAGAGGACAAAATAGGGGAAATCCAGCACTGAATAAAAGGTGGTACAGGAATATGTTGATAAATAAATTTAAATCTCCGGGACCAGATAAACTACATTCAAGGGTATTAAAATACCTGGCAAATGTAATCTCAGAGCCCTTGGCAATAATCTTTGAGAGCCATTGGCAATAATCTTTGAGAACTCTTGGAGAACAAGAGAAGTCCCAGCAGACTGGAGGAGGGCAACCGTTGTCCCCATCTTCAAAAGGGGAAAAAAGAGGACCCCAACAATTATCACCCAGTTAGTCTGACATCAATACCAGGAAAGATTCTAGAACAGATCATTCAACAGAGAGTCTGTGAACATCTAGATGGCAATTCCATAACCACAAAAAGTCAACATGCATTTCTGAGAAACAAGTCATGCTAGACTAATCTGATCTCCATTTAAAAAAAAAATAAAATGACCAGCTTGGTAGATGAAGGGAACATACCTTGATTTCAGTAAGGGCTTTGACAAGGTTCTCCATGACATTCTTGCAAACAGGCTAGTAAAATGTGGGTTAGACAAGGCAACTGTTAAATGAATTTGTAATTGGTTGACCGGCTGAACCCAAAGGGTGCAACAAAATGATTTTCAACATAGAGAAATGTAACGTACTGCATGTAAGGCAATCAATCAATCAATCACTTTTAAAAAATTGAAATACATAGATATAGGAAGAGGGATACTTGGCTTAAGGATACTAGCTGTGAATTGGATCTAGGAATCCTAGTAGACCACAGATTGAACATGAGTCAACTGTGTGATGCAGCAGCTAAAAAGGCCAATGCAATTTTAGGCAGCATCAATAGAAGTATAGTGTCTACATCAAAGGAAGTAGTAGTGCCTCTCTATTCTGCCTTGGTTAGGCCTCACATAGAATACTGTCTCCAGTTTTGGGCACCACAATTCAAAAGGGATGTTGACAAGCAGGAGCGTGTCCAGAGGAGGGCAACCAAAATGGTGAAGGGTCTGGAAACCATACCCTATGAGGAGAGACTTAGGGAGCTGGGTATGTTTAGCCTGGAGAAGAGACAGTTAAGGGGTGATATGATAGCCCTCTTTAAATATTTGAAGGGATGTCCTATTGAGGATGGAGCAAGCTTGTTTTCTGTTGCTCCAGAGACTAGGACCTGGAACCATGGATGAAAGCTCCAGGAACAAAGATTACACCTAAATATTAGGAGGATCTTTCTGAAACTAAGAGCTGTTCGACAGTGGAACAGACTCCCTCGGAGCATGGTGGGGTCTCCTTCCTTGGAGGTCTTTAAACAGAGGCTGGATGTCCATCTGTCGGGGATGCTTTGATTATGATTTCCTGCATGGCAGGGGGTTAGACTGGATGGCCCTTGTGGTCTCTTCCTACTCTACAATTCTATGATTCTATTAATCGATTCAGATGCATATGCAGATCGATGCAGATCTTTCGGCAAAACTTGGGGGGAAACCTGGTTTCAAGTATCCCAGGTTAAGTGGGGCTTTTTTGCTAGTCCCACCTTTCCAAAGTGCATCAGGTGCATTCAGGACATGTGTAAACACCAAGGATTCAACCCAGATTCAACCCAAATTGTTTTCATGGTTTGAATGGGGCCTAAGACTGAATATCAATATGTTGTAACACAAATCTGCAGTTGAATGATATTTAATAAAGACATTGCAACTCTTGTACCTTCTTGCCATTTCTCCACTGATGGAGATCAAAGTCTAGGTGATAAGTAGTTCCCAATAATTGCATGTTTGTATCTGTTACCTTATTTCTCCCCTAAATATAATCTAATTCTCCTTTTACCTGAGCTGAGTTTAGAAGAGAGGTACAATGTATATATGAAAAAATACATGTACAAATTGCAGATAGAAAGAAATCAACTCATCTGAGATGTGGTGCTGGAGAAAAGTACTGAGAATACCATGAATGGCTAAGAAGACAAACAAATGGGTTCTAGAACAGATGAAGCCTAAACTCTCCCTGAAAGCCAGGATGACTAAATTGAGACTGTCATGCTTTGACCATACCATGAGGAAAATTTCATCATTAGAACAGACACTGATGCTAGGAAAGGTGGGGGGCAATAGAACGAGAAAGAAAGGAAGACTATGGATGTTATCAGACAAGGGAAATTGGAAGTATAATCCAATGGCAGTCCAAATGCAATCATGGGGTTTCACGTTAATGGGTGATAGACTACCACACACAATTTTGGGTAATGGCAAGCTGTTTTTGGGCAATGGGAAGTCAGTTCGAACACAATACAAATTCACGTAAATTCACTGAACAAGGGAATTCATGTGAATGTGTTCTGGCCTCACTTTCTTTTCATTCAAAATTAAAAGAAATTCCTTCTCTTTGATAAACTCCTATCTGCCAGATGGTAAGACTCAAATTAGAAATGACAAAGGCCTGAGCCCACAGGACCCGAGCAGAAAGGTTGAAGACATGGGTCTTAGAAATGTCTCATTCACAGGGTTGTCATGAGTTGAGGTTGATTTGAGGGCAGTTAAGAACAATATACATTATTTATGCCATGCTAACCCTGACTCATTAGCCCTAACAATATATGTCTATGGTGAACATCTTATAGTTTCCAAATAAAACTTTTCTGTTTCTACCACTGTTTCTACCACTGAAAGCTTGGATTTCTGAACTGAATCATAGAGCTGGAAGAGACCACAAGGGCCATCTACTCCAACCCCCTGACATGCAGGAAATCACAATCAAACCATCCCCAACAGATGGCTATCCAGCCTCTGTTTAAAAATTTCCAAGGAAGAAGACTCCACCACACCTTGAGGGAGTGTGTTCCATTGTCGAACAGCTCTTACTGTCAGGAGGTTCCTCCTAATGTTAAGGTGGAATTGCTTTTCTTCTGGTTTGAATCCAGGTCCTATTCTCTGGAGTAGCAGAAAACAAGCTTGTTCCACTCTCAACATGGCATCAGATATTTAAACAAGGCTATCATATCGTCTCTTAACCTTCTCTTCTCCAGGCTAAACATACCAAGCCCTCTAAGTCTCTCCTCATGGGGTATGGTTTCCAGACCCTTCACCATTTTGGTGGTCCAAAATGTTCCTGTAGCTGACAAAATATCACTATTGCAATGTTGTGTGCCTCCAAGTGTTTCTGACTTATGGTGAGCCTAAGGTGAACCTATCATTATTATTTTTGGCAAGGTTTGTTGAGAGGGGGTTTGACTTTGACTTCCTATGAGGTTGGGAGAATGTGATTTGCCCAAGGTCACCCAGTGAGTTTCCACAGCTGTGGGCCAACCCTGCTTACCCAGAGTCATAGTCCGGTATTCAAATTACTACACCACACTGGCTCTGCATTTATCCCTACATTTGATTAATCTATATGCTTAACAGATAATATGGAAAGAAGGATTAGACTCAAATGACAGAAGTGTAAAACCTGATGTAAGGAACTCCAACAGTTGGAGATCCAAATGATACCATATTACTTAGAGAAAACAGGAAAGACCTCTAATGTAAAAAAATAAATAAATGATGAAGCGTAAATAACTGCAAAAGCTTTAAAGTGGGGAATGAAGACATAAAAAAGCTGGAAAATTTCTATACCCTGACTCCAGCATTAATCAAAATGGCAACTGTAGTCATGAAATTAGAAGACTCAGATTTGGAAGAGCAGCTATAAAGAACCATATTAAATCCTTATGTAAAATCAAAGATACATCATTGAATACCAAAGTCAAGAATATCCATGTTATAATATTTCCAACTGGTATGTATGGTTGTGAAAGATGGACAGTGAAGAAGGCTGACATAGGGGCTATTCAGGCTACCTTTTACCCCGGATCAGAACCTGGATTAACCACGGGAAGTTCATATTGGCCCCGATCCTTTCACAAGTGAAAACGAGGCTTTCACACCCATTCAGGGGCAAATGCCTCTTGGCGCGGGTCTTTTGAAAGCAGACTTTAAGCTGTATCTTTTGAGAAAAACTGGGTCTTGCAAATATGAACTTGTCCCCAATCATGATCGGGTCAAGTTCAGGGGAGGGATTTAGGTCAGAGGGAGGGCGGAACATGCCTCCCCTTCATCGGGACGAAGGAGGAGGAGGAAGAAGGAGTTGGGGGAAAGAAGGGGGCCATGAAGGGCAGAATCGAAAGGAGGAGGAGGAGGAAGAAAGAGCCGGGGTAAAGAAGGGGGCCATGAAGGGCAGAGTCGGGGGGGAGAAGGAGGAGGAAGAAGAAGAAGAGGCAGCAGCAGCAGCTGGGGGAAAGAAGGGGGCCATGAAGGGCAGAATCGGAAGGAGGAGGAAGAAGGAGCAGGGTGAAGGGTCAAGTTCAGAGGAGGGAATTAAGTCAGAGCGAGGGCAGGGAACGGAACATGCCTTTTTTGTATTTTTATTTTGACAGGCTATGCAAATACTTTTTCTACAGGCAGATACATATATAGATAGAGTGTGTGCTTGTGCTACATTTCCCTTTAATTTGCTTGCTCCCAGGACGGCACCTCACTTTGCAAGAGGCTTTTTTCCTAAATTATTTTTTATATGTGAATGCTACAATGTGAATGTTACAGATGTTTCTCTTTCAATTGGGCAAATTGAAAGAGAATGCTTTTGCTACTGCATGGGTCTGTAAGGAATTCTGGGGTGGCTGAGGGAAAGCAAAGGATGCAGAGATGGCTTTCTGAGGTGAGGAATTTATTATTATTATTATTATTATTATTATTGTATGTGTATGATGCATTCTGGGGTCGCAAGGAGGGAGGATGCAGAGATGGCATTAGATTGCATTTTGGGGTTGAAAACGGAGGCATAATCTGTAGTGACCCAATTACACACAACACACACACACCTGGAGGTTTTTAAACTTGACAAAATATGCACACACTGCTGTCGTTTTTTTTTTAAAAAGGAGGGGGAAGCACCCATCCAGTTGCCCAATTGCTGTAGGAAACATCACCTTTGACGAAAGCGGAACTGAATTTGATTGACAGCAAAGGAACCTTCTTTTAAACCAGTACCTGCAAATGTGAACTCTCCTCAAAAAGCTGCAATGGCATTCAGGGTTAAATTACCCCAATTAAGATAAATTATAGTGGGCTCTTGCTTCTGAAGAGATTCAGGAGGGGGGGACCCAGATCTGCCCAGTTCCATCCAGGGTAAATGGACCAGTGGGAATGGGGCCAGAAAGAAAGTCAATGCATTTGAAACATACTTCAGGAGAGTTCTACAGATATCATGGACTGCTAAGCAAAGTAAATGAATGGGTCCTAGAGCAAATCAGCTCTGACCTCTCACTAGAAGACAAAATGACTAAACTAAGGATATCATATTTTGGACATATCATGGGGATGTGGTTAACTGAAAAAGATGGTACTGCTCCACAAAGTGGAAACCAGTGGGGAAAACTGCATTATAGATGGATACACACAATGAAGGTAATGTGGATTTGCAAGAACTAAGCAGGGTTGTAAATAATAGGGTCTTTGAGAGGTCACCATAAGTCCAAGTTTGCTTGATGGCAAATAAAAAAGAATAACAAAGATTTTGTGTTGAAAGAGGAAACTACACAAACCCTTGAACACTCTTGTGGACCAGCGAGCCTGAAGATCTGCAGTTGGGATAGTTGATCCAAGGGACTGGACCAAGCCAATAACTGCCATGGTGGGTTTCTCCAGCCCAGGGGGAAGGATGCTTTTGTACAGAGTGACTTCATTGTTCCTGCTCTTGATTATGGAGTCATCGTCCATGAATGGATAGGAACAGGTGTAGCCTGTGGCAAAAATGATGTAGTCAAGACCTTCCTGCACAGACCCATCTTGAAATATTGCAGACGTTTCTGTAAACTCCTTCACATTGGGCTTCACCACTACAGTTCCACATGTGATACGGCTTGGCAAGTCATCATTGAAGACTGGCTCCTTACGCAGAGTTCTAGAAAGAGAAAGAAAAAAGGCATTACTGCTAATGGGCTCACTCAGAGTGACTTTTGAAAGCAGACCAATATTACTGCTGTTCAGTGCTCCCATGAGAGGACATCTTTCCATATATGTGTCTGTCTTGTTCTTTATAGAGCTCCCAATTCTATTTCTGCACAGTTCTACAATAAATTACTCTGTGGGAAAGATTGTTAACTTTTTAAACTGCTCATATGATTGTAGCATACAAGTGTTAAATGAAGCTAAGGGTGTTACAAACACTAGAGGAACAGAAATGAATAACCAGTACTTATATAGGGGACTCCAGAAAAGCTGAAGCACAGAATGAGCTCAGCCTTTCTAGGGAACTTAAAAATAATTTAAAAGGTTTTTTGTTGTTGTTGTTGTCTATGTTTGGAGCACAAAGAAATTTAAAGAAATGATAGGGCTACTTCATAGAGACGATGCTGATATGCTAATGGGACAAAAGTTAGTCTGACATCAATTCCAGGAAAGATTCTAGAGCAGATCATTAAACAAAGTCAATATGGGTTTCTAAGAAACAAGTCATACCAGAGAACTCTGATCTCCTTTTTCGATAAAATTACCAGCTTGGAAAACAAAGGGAATGCTGTAGATATAGCATATCTTGATTTCAGTAAGGCCTTTGTCAAGGTCCTCCATGGTAATCTTGTGAACAAGCTAGTAAAATGTGGGCTAGACAACAAAACTGTTAGGTGGATTTGTAATTGGATGACCATCTGAACCCAAAGGGTGCCCAACAATGGCTTCTCTTTATCCTGGAGAGAAATGACTAGTGGGGTGCCACAGGGTACTATCTTGGGCCTGGTACTATTCACCATATTTATAATAAATAATAACAAAAAGTTTATTTCTATTTCCCGCCTCTCCCTGAGGATCGAGGCGGGATCACAACAGTATCAGCAATACAAATTACAAAGTGCACAATAGGATAAAAACAGCATTATTTAACAATACAATACAATACTAATAAACCAGCAGTGTTGTTATAGGAGAATTAACACATCCAAATCGTTGTCTGTTTTCCGTATTATCAAATCAGAGTGGGAATATTCAACTATAGCAGGTCGGGTGGATATGCCCGCCGGAAGTGATCCGTCTTTAATGTCTTCTTAAAGGCTTCTAGTGTGGCAATAAGATGGATCTCTTCCGTTAAGTTATTCCATAATTTTGGGGCTGCAGCTGTAAATGCTTTGTGGGAAGTAGTGACCAGTCTAGTTTTTGAGTATTCCAGCAATTTCTTCCCTGAGGTTCTGAGAGTGTGGGGCGGATTGTGTAGGGAGAGGCGTTCCCTTAAGTAACTTGGGCCTGAGCCATGTAAGGCTTTAAAGATAATGACCAACACTTTGTATTGCCCCCGGAAGCTAATTGGCAGCCAGTGTAAAGATTTTAATATTGGTGTAATATGGTCCGATCTTGATGTTCCTGTGACCAATCTGGCTGCAGCATTTTGAATTAATTGAAGCTTCCGAACTTGGTACAAAGGTAGCCCCATGTAGAGCGCATTACAGAAGTCTAAACGAGAGGTTACCAACGCATGTACCACTGCTTCAAGGTCTTTCTGAGCCAGGTAGGGGCGCAGCTGGCACATCAACCGAAGCTGATTACAGGCACTTCTGGCCACCGCCTCCACATGAGATGTCAACTGTAGAGATGAGTCCAGGAGCACTCCCAAACTGCGAACCTCGTCCTTTAGGGGAAGTGTGGCCCTGTCCAGGACTGGTTGACAAAACTCCCCACCTGCGCCAGGGGTTCCTATAGCAAGTACCTCCGTTTTCTCTGGATTCAGCTTGAGCTTGTTTTCCCTCATCCAGCCCATTACTGACTCAAGACAGGCATTTAGTGGAGAGATGCCATCCTTGGTCACTGCAGCAGTTGGGGACACAGCGAGATAGATTTGGGTGTCATCAGCATACTGATAACCCTGCTCCCCGTGTGTCTCCAGATGATCTCTCCCAGCGGCTTCATGTAAATATTAAACAGCATGAGAGACAACTGCTTGGATGAAGGAACAGAGGACATGTGTATCAAATTTGCAGATGACACCAAATTAGGAGGAGTAGTTAATACCCCAGAAGATAGGATCAAAATTAAAGAAAACCTGAATAGATTAGAAAGCTGGGCCAAAACTAACAAAATAAACTTCAATAGGAAGAAATGTAAGATACTGCACTTAGGGCAGAAAAATGAAAAGCATAGATATAGGATGGGGGACACCTGGCTTAACAAGACTACATACGAAAGGGATCTAGGAGTCCTAGTAGACCACAAGTTGGACATGAGTCAACAGTGTGATGTGGCAGCTAACAAGGCCAATGCAATTTTAGGCAACATCAATAGAAGTATAGTGTCTTGATCAAGAGAAGTAATAGTGCCACTCTATTCTGCTTTGGTCAGGCCTCACCTGGAATACCGTTTCCAGTTCTGGGCACCATAATTAAAAAGAGATGTTAACAAGCTGGAGCATGTCCAGAGGAGGGCAACCAAAATGGTGAAGGGTATGGAAACCATGCCATATGAGGAAAGATATAGGGAGCTCAGTATGTTTAGCCTGGAGAAGAGACAGTTAAGGGTTAATATGCTAGCTCTGTTTAAATATTTGAAGGGATGTCATATTAACAATGGATGCAAGCTACAGAAAAAGAGTTTCCACCTCAACATTAGGAGGAACTTCCTGACAGTAGGATCTGTTTGACAGTGGAACGCACTCCCTCAGAAAATGGTGGAGTCTCCTTCCTTGGATGTCTTGAAAAAGATGCTGGATGGCTATCTGTCAGGTATGTTTTGATTGAGAGTTCTTGCATGGTAGGGGGTTGGACTGGATGGCCCTTGTGGTCTTTTTCAACTCTTTGATTCTATGTTTCTATGAAAAAGAAGGCTTTGATAGCTTTACCTCACTCTTCTTTCAAAAGGAAAACAGTGCTCTAACAGAATAAATCATGCAGTTACTGAACCAGCTCAAGAATGATAAAGATATAGTACAGGAATACTAGCCTTTCTAATTGAATTCATTTAGGGGTGAAACAGACGGCCCCTTTGTGCTGCTAGCCATGTGGCTTGAAAGTGTGGCACTTTGACCCCGCATGCTCTGAAGTCACTTGGAAGCTGGCTTCATGCCACCCGGCTGCCCACACACGGGCTGGCTTCCAGGCACTTCGGCGGCATGGTGTTTACATGCTGCACGCCACTGGAGTGCCTAAAAGCCAGCCTCCCTCTAGAGCAGGGTGGAAAATGCGGCTTTTTGCCAGAGCAAATAGTAGCGGCTATTTGCTGCTTCTTTTGCATAGGTAAAAAGGTGGATTGGGGCTGCAGGGGTGGTCGTAGTCTTCAGGGCTGGATAAACTACATCCAAGAATACTAAAGGAACTTGCAAGTATAACCTCAGATTCACTGTCAATAATCTTTGAGAAAACTTGGAGGACAGGAGAAGTGCCAGGAAGCCAGAATAAGGACAAATATTGTTCTTATCTTCACAACAGAAATCAAATCCTACTGACACACTTACTCATGTGTGACAAAGGAATCACAAAGAAGGTTGGAAATGAAAGAAAACCAGAAATTACTGGATAAAATATCACCTCAGAACAACAACAATAATGGCAATTACAACAGCTGATCCCATTTGGAATCCACTGTCAACATCTTTGAGAATTTGTAGCTGATCTTTCAGGATGCTACTGCAAAAGTGGCAACCTTCAGTGTAATAGATTTAGAATGATCTGCCAAAAGGTCACAATATCAGCAACATACCCTTGCTTTCAAGAGGTCTCCCAATAAATGCATCTTGGGAGCACTACATTGTCCATTTATTATGGACAATATAATAAATAATAAAGTAGGTTTTCCCCCTCCTTAGAACCACAAATATATAGTCACTGAAGTTTCCAGTTTCCATTACAAGAAAAAAATGTACCACTCTTCCAGGGATATGAATTCACACCCCCAGGAAGCTCCTGGGAACACATCACTTGTTGCTGCTTTAAGCTGGATCTGGGGTTCCAGAACTGGCAAGAAGAACTCCCTAGGCAAGATGAGACCTTTGGATAAAGTCAAGTTCATCTGGATGGTGGACCTCTGGATCGCTCACAAGACAGCAACATAACTCAGAGGGGTACAAGAACTTGACAGACTTAAAACCTATTAGTAGCTCAGTTGTGACTTTTAAAATTAATAGCCTGAAAATGTTATGGCAATGATATCCAGTTGCTTTGAAATGGCAATGGCCTGAAAAGGTTGCCTCAGTTTTATTCCATGCATCTAAAGAAAGAATTTTTAAGTTAAAGCTATGATTTATTTTATTTTACTTTCTGCTGATATAGGGACCCAAGGTAACTACAAAGTTATCTGTGCTGTGCTGTGTGCTATCAAGGTGGAGGCAGCCCCAAGGGGCATCCAGTCCAACCCTTTTCTATAATACCATTTTATAATTCTATAATATATATAATAAAGTGTAGCCAAGCAACAGGGAAGATGAGGGGGCAGGCGTGCCCTCCCCCTCTTCCCTCCTTGCTTTTCCTAGCTTGCTCAAGTAAACCCACAGAGTGGCACTAGGCAAGTCACACTGTCTCAGCCTCAGAGGGTAGCAACAGCAAAATCACCATAACTCGGTAACAACAACAACAACAACAACATGAAGTACCAAAGTGTCTGAATATGAAGGGAGTTTACTTATAGTGAACCTAAGGCAAATCTTAGGGGTTTCTTGGCAAGTTTGTAATGGAACAAAAGAAGGGAGCATATTTTGTGTAGATGGTGGATACCTTAAAATCTCGTCCCCTTTCTCCTCCTGTTCTCCCATTCAAATTCTCATAGAAGAGAATGGGGATAGAGTGAAGGGGCAATTTCCTTCTGCCAAATAGGAATTTTGCCATGGAGAAATCCTAACAATGGAAGGTACCCCAGTAGTCATCTAGTCCAAAACCTTCTGCCATATAGGAATACATAGGATCCTAGAGTTGGAAGGGATGCGTTGTCTTCTTCTGAGGCTGAGAACATGTGACTTGCCCAAGGTCACCCAATGGGTTTCTATAGTGGAGTGGAAGGCTAGTGTTTGAATCCCAGCTCAGCCATGTAAACCCACTGGGTAACCTTGGGCAGGTCACACTCCCTCAGCCTCAGGGGATGGCAATGGCAAAACTTCTCTCATGTTCTGAACCCTTCTTGTCAAGAAAACCCTGTGACAGGTTTGCCTTAGGATTGTCATAACTCAGAAATGACTTGAAGGCACAAAACAAACAAACAACATCTATATCAAAAAGTTGGGAAAGCATCTAATATTCCCCATGGTCCCTAAAGTACCACCTCCCTGAATCCAATCCACTCTCCTTCCCTTTGTAACAGTTGCATTCTGTTAGGTTGCATCTGCACTGGGAAATAATCCGGTTTAACTCCACTTTCACTGTCCTGGCTCAGTGCTATGGAATTCTGGGAACTGTAGTGTCGTGAGACATTGAGCCTTGTCTGCCAGAGAGCTCTGGTGCCTCAGCAAACTAATAAAAATAAATTATTATTATTATTATTATTAAAACTTTTTTTATTATAATTATTGTCCATGCTCCCTAAAATACCACCTCCCTGAATCCAATCCACTCTCCTTCCCTTTGTAATAGTTGCCTCCGGTTTAACTCCACTTTCACTGTCCTGGCTCAGTGCTATGGAATTCTGAGAGTTGGAGTTTGTTGCTCCCTCCAGCCTCCCATCTTTCCACCAGCCTTTTGTTCATTCCCTCCATCTCTGTCATCTACCCTTCCGAGCAGCGGAAGCAATCGGGGCAAAATTGCAGCACAGCATCATGGGAAATTTGCCTCTTTGGAGGTTTCGGGGTGTGTGTGTGTACCGGGAGGGAAGCAAAGTTGCATTCCACACCAGACTAATTCAGAGTGAAATTGAAGTGAGCTTGAATGCAGATTCTGTGAATTCACTTTTGTACCGAATTCACCAAAATGAGGACTCACTTTGGATTCACTGCGGAAGTACCACAGAAGGAGCTCCCATAGAAATGAATCGCATGTCATAACACATTCACGTTATGATGTGAATCTGCATCGTTGGACCCACAGTCACCCCGGATCTGAGCTGAAAAATCTCCAAAAAGCTCCGTGTGATATAATCCTAAAATGTCTTTGGACAGAACTAAAGATCAACTACACATACATCAAATAAAAGCATTTGAAAGGCATAGCACCTCCTTCCAGATTTGGTGGGCAAAAGGTTTTGGTTCTCATAACATAGCTAAACAATTTGTAAAACAGCAAAATTATTTTCATGGGTGTTTTTCCTCCACATTCTGAAGTCATCAGTGCCCATCAGAGTAAGTAATAACAGCAGCTACTGAGTCCTCCCATATAAGGAGAGACCATGAAGCTAAACAGACTTTTACTGGAATCTGCCTTTTTTTCTTGGCACAATTTAGATTCTTAGGCAGGACAGCTTGTTCAAAATGCTTTTTGTGTGTTTGGGGGGGGGGGGGGGGTAGGTGTTGAAACTTGTGTGGAAAACTTCTTGTCCAGTGGGGAGAAATTTTGTTGAAAAAAGAAAAGAAGTGAAGATTTATATCCCTAACTCAGTGATGAACAGTAACCATGGTGTAGTGGTCTGGGTATTGGACTAGTACTCTGGAGACCAAGGTTCAGAACTTTATTTATCCATGTTGTATTTATCTCACTTGGGAAAGTCACACTCGAGGAAGGCAATGAACAAATCTTGTCAAGAAAACCCTGTGACAGGTTCACATTAGGGTCACCAAATTCAAATATTTAAACAGGGCTATCATATCACCTCTTAGCCTAGAGAAGAGAAGGTGAAGAGGTGATGTGATAGCCCTGTTTAAATATTTGAAGGGATGTCATATTGAGGAGGGAGCAAGCTTGTTTTCTGCTGCTCCAGAGACTAGAACACGGAACAATGGATACAAGCTACAGGAAAAGAAATTTCACCTCAACATTAGGAGGAATGTCCTGACAGTAAGAGCTGTTCGACAGTGGAACAGACTCCTCAGAGTGTGGTGGAGTCTCCTTCCTTAGAGGTCTTCAAACAGAGGCTGGATGGCCATCTGTCAGGGATGCTTTGATTTGGATTTCCTGCATGGCAGGGGGTTGGACTGGATGGCACTTGTGGTCTCTTCCAACTCTATGATTCTAAATAACCTGAAGACACACAAAGACAACTCAGTGATAAGTCCTACTGAGTTCAGTGAGATTTCTCTAATGCATTTTACCATGGGCTTATGTCTGAATTTATTCCAAATGGCTGTTTTGCCCTGAAAACTGGTAAAGGAAAACGTTTTTTTTTTATGAGGAAAGATTACAAGACAAGGCCCTCTTCTATTTCAGGTGCCATTTGAACAGGCAGTGAGGGTTTGGGGACATGCAGAGGGAAATGCAGCTAACCTTATAGCATCAACTTTTGGAGTGGGGGTAAGTAGGCGAGGCTGCTGTACAAATTAAGTCTCAGATTGCATTTAGACTGCAAGCTTTTTTCTGCATCTCTGTGATATCTTATGCAAGAGACATTAAATGGTTTTGAAGCTGGCAGCCATAAGACCACACTTCTCTCATGGGATTGTCCCTGAAATGTTCCAGTGAGACAGAAAACATTTCTAAAATTCTTAGTTATTTTGTGTAAATGTTTGAACTGAAATCATATCATGAGAAAATGCTGTCCTGCAACTGAAGTTTGTTGATTCAGCTCTGTCAGCTTTTTGGAGTTTGCTAAGTGAGTCTTATGACATTTGTCTATAGGTTTTGTTACCTTAGTTATGGTCTAGCTGATATAAACTAAACACAGTTTCCATGAAATTGGCCCTTGGTCTTCTAACTTTAATATTTATATAAAATGAACAGTACAAATCAAATTCACTTCAGAAAAGTATTTGAAATATTTATAGTTCTGTCACCCACCTTACTTAACTAAGTGTTTATAAATTTTCCATGCTACTTGAAATAGTGTCAATATTCTGTATAAGGAAAATGATTCTTAGAGCTTTATCACACCAGCCCCTTTCTCACTGCAATCATGAGGGAAAAAATAGAAATAGCTTTTATTGCTGCTTTTACAGCATTGGTTTTCTTTTGTGCAACTGAGGACCGCTGGCCCCCATGGTGCTCCCTTTCTGTCCTCTCCCTTAACTCCACCCTCCCTCCCTGGTATGATTTTATTTGTTTTATTTATTTTAAACTTTTTTCTCACAATTTCAAAGCTCTGCAGCCCCAATTTAATAGTTTACATTTTTAAAAATAAACTTTGAGGCTGTGGAGCTCCACAATTGCATGGAAAAAAGAGGATTTTTAAAAAAATAGCACGGGGGAGGGGTAAAGGGGGAAGGAGGAGACTGTGGTACAATGGCTTTCCACACCTGGGGCATCACACTATTGGCAGCTCATTCATGGGTTTCCCCTGGTAATGAAAAGAGATGGCCATGGGAATGGCAGTTTAAAAGTCAAGTATGATAAAGCCCTTAGTGTTTTTCAAGAATAGATAGTAATATGCTCAGTAAACATACTGAACAGATTGGAACTTCTGTCAGTCCCAACAAGAACAGGTGCAAATAGTTTGTCTCCACCTCTCCCTCCAAAAAGATCACCGAACTCCACCTGGTTCTGGCACTAGAGGACTGAAGAGAGGCACGCTCTGGCCCCATACTTCAGTCAGTTGGCTAAATGAGTGGAGGGAGATGGGGTGTGAGAGTTTGCTGCTTGTTTGTATGATTACAAATCACTGCAAGCCATCTTGAAGATCATTAATTGAAAGGCAGTTTGTAACCCTTCACAATAAATGGATAACTAAAAATTTGGTCATCAATGTAGATAACAAAAACAAAACACCACAACTTCTTTTGTTTGGGACATTACCTGTTCAGTGGCATCAGACCATAGTTTTCATGTCTGAACCATCTGTTCATTTGCTTCACATACAACCAGTCAGAGATGGCAGTTGGGAGGGTGTTTCTGAGGAATGTTTCAAAGCGAGTTATAAGCAACATATCCCAGGGATAGCCTTCCTCCCAAACACGACTCATCACCCAGGATCCACTTCTAGAGCTGATACACACCTTTTAAAAAAGCAGGTATAGAACAGAGAAGTAAACTTCACATAAATTTCAGCACAACCTCATCTTCACTCAGTTCAATAGAGCCTGGTACAGTAGCAACCATTGGATGATTATGTGCTTATAAATTTGTGAAAATGACCATGAAAAGCTTTTCTATTACACTGCTCTGACATTTCCAGGTGAAAGATGGCAAATAATACCATCAATGCAATATCTGATTAAAATGTTAGTACTGTACAAAATTTTATAATGCTTATGTTGTTTTCTTCTGCAGTATCCATGTCAGTGTTGGGAATAGTGGATCTCAGGAAATCAGGTTGAAGTTCTTAGCCCTAGGACTTTTGCTGGGATCCAAACCTGAATGAGTAGGTAGGAAGATAGAATTATAAAGAAAAGAGGGGGAAAAACAAAAGAGGTGTTTTGGGTGGGATGGTTTAGAAATAGGGTTTTCAAAAATTAATGTACCTTGTTTTCCTCTCTCCCAAGCTCAAAACAGAGACAGGTGTGTGTGTGTGGGGGGGGGGGTTCATTTTCCAGTTTCATTCTGGTAATGCTTTTAATGCAATATTTAAATTTAAATTTGAGTAAAAAATGAACACTAACTTAGGGCCGGTACATTTTTCAAGACCAAGTGATATATTGCTCTCTGCTGAAGAACAAGGCAGAAATTGAAGACCTAAACCTACAAAAGATCCAGACTACATTATACTATACTACTATACTACATTGATCTCTTTTGGAAAAGCGGGCTATAAATAAACAGTATTATTATTATTATTATTATTATTATTATTCAAAAGCTCATTTTTATGAGCATAATAATAAAAACTTGAAGCTACTCACCAGAATGGCAAAGAATGTTAGACCATAGACTGATCTCAACTATTACAATGCCTCTGGAGATCTAAAATCTCACCCAATGATATTGTGAAGTCATTTCAGACCTTTTATACCTCTCTCTACTGTAAAGAATCAGTTTCCTCAGATATGCTGGAATCTTTTCTCAAATGAATCCAAATTAAAAAATTGTCAGATCCCCATGCAGCCTTGTTGAACAAACCTATTTCTAAATTAGAATTTAAGACAGATTATTCATTCTGTAAAACTGGGGAAATCACCAGGGCTGGACAGCTTTTCAGGTGAATTTTATGTTACTTTGTAAAAAAAACTATCCCCTCATCTATTGAAATTGTTTAATGAGGGCCTTAGTCAGAGTTTATGCCCCCAAATGTGGGGTACCTCTAGAATAATTCTGCTCCCCAAAAGAAAGGATCACACTCCACCTGTCTCAGCATTTAGACCCATTCCACTTATTAATCAGGATGCTAAACTGTTCACAGCTGTACTAGCCCATAGAAACTTTCATTATGCCAACCTGAAAAATATCAGATGCCATTTGTAGAGTATTAGAAGTCATTTACAGTGCACCCGTGTTATATGTGGGCGTGCCATATGCAGCTTTGAACTTATATGCTCAAGCCACGGGGAGCGCACGAGGTGCAAGGGGTGGCACGTTCCATTCAGATGAATGGGGCGCGTGCCCGTGGCACGCTGCCACACCACCGCTCTGCTGCACACACAAGCATAGGTGAAATTCTTCTTACGCAGGGGGGTCCGGAACGGATCCCCCATGTAAGGCAAGTGTCCACTGTATTATTATTCTTACTCAGGGACTCCAATGGTGATGATGTCCCTTGATGGATTGAAAGTGTTTGATCACTTGAACTGGCAAATACCTGTTTGGAGTGCTTTGGGAAATGAAGTTAAGATTCACAATTTATAATGGCTCAGAAACAATCATTATAGTTAATAAATTGACTTCAGAGTATATTTCTTTAGAAAGAGGGACAAAACAAGGTTAGCCTCTTTTGCCACTTCTTTTTACCATAGCCACTGAAACTTTGGCCAATCTTATCCGACATAACCCTAACATATATGGTCCAAGGATTGGAGGACAAATTCATAAGTTAAATCTTTTCACAGATGTCTTTTTTTTTTTTTAGAACACCCTCACTGCTCTTTTGCAGAACTGAAAAATATCGTGGACTTTTGCAAGGCTGCATATCAACTACACAAAGTCAAAACTTCTGTGTTTCAGTAGTTCCCTAACTACCAGAATTCACTGCAACAGTTAACAAACCTGCAATTATATCCATCAGGCTTTATATACCTTGGTATATATTTGACTAAAGATATTAACTATCTTATCTTATGAAATTATAATAATATTACTAGATGGATTACTTCCAAGTTAAGAGACTGGAAACATTTAAATTCATCTATGTTAGGGAGAACTGCTTTGATGAAAACATTCCTAGTTCCCCATCTTTTTTATTATATCAAGTAATTCCTATGGTCCCTTCAATACTGTGATTTTAAAAATGCAAGGGTTAGCTAATGCTTATATCTTTGGTAAAAAAACAACCACATTTGCATCAATATGTTAGCCATCTCTCCACCAACATGAGTGGGCTGGCTATACCTGAACACTGACTTTACTTTTCAGCTTTTCAATTAGGCCAAACAATTCCTTTAGTGAATAAAAATAAAAAAATCTTGTGGGTTGACATGGAACTGTATTAGGCCAATGAGCCAGAAATGTATTTCCTCTGCTTTAGCTCAGTATGCTTGGAACAAATTTCTGACTTCCTGTAAGGTACATAATCTGATTGAATTGTAACTCCATACTTCATAATTGTTAATTCCTCTCATTACTATAGGTGTAATGCCATCTAAATCAAACATGTTTAAGTCCCTTTAGGGGAAAATACAACCTAACTCCCACCGAGATAAATGAGGCTGAAACGTGCTTAATAAGGGATGGATTGTGTTAATGATTAAAGCCAACAATGACTTGTAAGTACCTGTGAGGCAATGTTACTGAGCTCCACAGCAATGTCACAGCCAGAGTTCCCAAGGCCAATAACCAAAACCTTCTTCCCCTTGAACTTTTCAGGTCCTTTGTATACCCGGCTGTGGAAGAAATTACCTTTAAACTTCTCTAAGCCTGTATGGAAAAGTGGAGAGAAAACAAACATATATCTGAATGTTTAAAAGACAGAAATTTAGTTCTGTTAGAATTTAGAACGTTAAAAAGAAAGAAATTTAGTAGAAATTTGGCATTGTGAAGTTTGATTATCAACCACATTACCGCACTACACTCTCCTCCTGTTGCATTCTGAGGCTTGTAGTTCAATGAGGCCTAAGAGCTCTTTGGCTGAGAATTCTAAATGGCCCTCTCTCAACTGCAAAACCCAGTAAAATGAACTGGGTATGACTAAATACTGGAGATTATTGCACTGCCTGTTCCCATCCTTTCCTCCTGAGCTAGGTGTGGGATGTAAAATTTTAAATGTCGATTTTATCACACACCTCCATGTTCAGGCAGGAGGCATCCTGTACCTGATCATGGCATCCTGTACCTGATACAGACTTCTCTCTCACTTTTTGAAAGAATGGGATTTTCCCATTGTTTGCAAGGTGCAGGAGAAGTCAGGATTGGATACGGAATGCCTCCTGCCTGGGCATAGGGGTGTGCAATCAAATCCACATTTAAAAGTTGTAACAGTGACCAAATTATTAATGGGGAATTTAATTAGCTCAAGGTCACAAGAAGAGGCCTGTTACTACACCTCAGGAATCGCCCCTTCAATCTGTATACCAGGAACTAGAAATCCAGAAATGAGGCAGAGGCTCTAAGTACAATCAATGTCTCTTTTATTGGAAACACGGATTCAAACACACACAGGCACATACACACATGCATTCATACAAGACTCAGGAAGTAACCTGTTAGATGTGGGATAGATAATAGGCTTTTCTTATTGTAATACTCACCTGATGTAGAGGTTCTATCTTGGGAAGTCCAATTTGTGTGAGGGTTTGTAAGTCTGCTTAATATTTAAGGCTTAGCAAACCAGGTCAGAGTGACTCTGACTTCAAACTGACATAGATTTTGGCTGCAAAATGACTTGAGAGCAGCTGGTGACTGACCTGAAAAAGGCACATCCCTAAATTTAGGAGACCTTTTAAAGGTTTAACAGGGTCTCTAGACAAAGGGCAATCAGTCTTCTAATGAAACTGTTTGAAGTGTATTTCACATCTTAGGTTCATGTTTTGATCTCACCAAATGTTTCTGCTAGAGTAGTGACCCAAATGGCTATGCAAATACCATTCCTTTGATTCAAATGGCTCCCTCTCAATCACAAAGAGAAACACTTCCTTAAGTCATCTGCCTGATAGCAGCTTTAAGGCAGCTCCTCCCATGATCTCTGACCTGCATCTTGATATCAACAGTGCATCTTGACCTGAGTAGCTATATGGCCCTAGCACGGGATCTAAATAACAGGTTCCCACAGAAACAAGGGGGAGCCATGGGTTTTGATATGTAAACGAATTTCCTTTCCCAGCTCTGGAAATGGATGAGATCATAGAATCATAGAATCATAGAATCGGAGCTCCTTCCTGGTTTAGTCCGCTGGGCGCAGCCTTCAGACGGCTGCACCCAGCGGACTAAAAGAGAAAGGGGTGTCCTTGGGGCTTGAAGCCCCAGGGACACCCCATTTCAGGCTGCGGGGAAGCGGCGTTTTGCTGCTTCCCCGCAGCCTGAAAAGCGGCGGATCGGGGCCTCAGCGGCTGCCACTCTGCACACTGAGGCCCCGATACACTGGGGAAAGGGGCGGGTGCAGACCGCCCCAAATGGGCGGTCTATAATCCGCCCCAGACAAGGCAGAGGTGCGCCTGGTCAGGAAATAGGGATCCAGTCTGTGTTAGATGGGATTACACTCCCCCTGAAGACACAGATTCGTAGTTTGGATGTACAGTGTGCCCACGTCATACGCAGGTGCACTATACTCAGCTTCCAGCTTACGCAGAAGCCGCACACCAATCAAAGCATGCAGTCCATTGTTTTAATGGGGTGTGAGTATACGCAGATTTCCCCTTACGTGGGGGATCCACTGTACTCTTGAACTCTCTGCAGTGTCCAAGAGTGCATGTTTAAAACTTGTACAACAGCTGTGCCCGTTCCTTGAAATACTGGATCTGACCTTGGTGATATATGCCTTGCTTATATTCTGTTTGGACTACTGTAACACGCTCTACTTGGGGCTCCCTTTGAAGAGTATTTGGAAACTTCAGCTGGTCCAAAGAGCCACAGCCAGGGTGTTAACTGGGGCAGGTTACAGAGACCACACAATGCTCTGTTGAAACAGCTCCACTAGCTGCCAGTTTGTTTCCAGGCACAATTCAAAGTGCTAGATATGACCTATAAAGTCCTATATGGTTCTGGCCCAGGCTATTTGGCAGACCATATCTCCATTTATGAACCAGACCAGGCTCTGTGAACCTCAGAAGAGGCCCTTCTCTCCATCCCACCCCCATCACAAGCACAGGTGGTGGAGACAGAAGAGAGGGCCTTCTCCATGGCTGATTCTAGACTCTGGAACTCCCTGCCCAGGGAGTCCAGAAAGGCCCCTTTCTTTTTATCTTTCTGCTGGCAGGCTAAGACCTACCTGTTTAAGAAGGCTTTTAAAAGACAGTTTTTCAAGCATGGGATGGCACTGTATTGTTTTAAAGTATTTTTTTAACATTATTATGTTTTTATTGTATTTTAATTGTATTTAATATGTAACTTGTTTTAATATTGTAATAATTTTATATTTTAATGTACTATTTTTGTATGCTTTTAATTGTACTTTTTTTTAATGTTGTGAGCCACCTTGAGTCCCAGTTTTGGGAAATTATTATGTATAAATAAATAAATAAAATAATTTATTTCACTCCAGCAGGCCTATCCACCCAATCTGTTATAAGAGAGTTAGAAATACTCCACCTCTATTTGTAATGATATGTATTTTAAATGATGATTTAGTCAATACATTGTATTGGTAATTATATATTGTTTTATTGAGTGTATTTTATATGACATTGTAGTTTTAATCTTGTATTTGTTGTTTTTATTGTTGTAATCCCACCTCGATCCTCAGGGAGAGGCGGGAAATAAAAATTATTATTATTATTATTATTATTATTATTATTATTATTATTAATCATAGAATCATAGAATCGTAGAGTTGGAAGAGACCACTAGGGCCATCCAGTCCAACCCCCTGCCATGCAGGAAATCCAAATCAAAGCATCCCTGACAGATGGCCATCCAGCCTCTGTTTAAAGACCTCCAAGGAAGGAGACTCTATCACCTTCCGAGGAAGTGCATTCCACTGTCGAACAGCCCTTACTGTCAGGAAGTTCCTCCTAATGTTCAGGTGGAATCTCTTTTCCTGTAGCTTGCATCCATTGTTCCGGGTCCTGTTCTCTGGAGCAGCAGAAAACAAGCTTGCTCCCTCCTCAATATGACATCCTTTCAAATATTTAAACAGGGCTATCATATCACCTCTTAACCTTCTTTTCTCCAGGTTAAACATCCCCAGCTCCCTAAGTCGTTCCTCATAGGGCATGGTTTCCAGACCCTTCACCATTTTTGTCGCCCTCCTTTGGACACGCTCCAGTTTCTCAATGTCCTTTCTGAATTGTGGAGCCCAGAACTGGACACAATATTCTAGGTGGGGCCTGACCAAAGCAGAATACAGAGGCACTATTACTTCTCTTGATCTAGACACTATACTTCTATTGATGCAGCCTAAATTAGCATTGGCCTTTTTAGCTGCAGCATCACACTGTTCACTCATGTTCAACTTGTGGTCTACTTGGACTCCTAGATCCCTTTCACACGTAGTTTCATTCAGCCAGGTGTCACCCATCCTATATCTGTGCATTTTATTTTTCCGCCCTAAGTGCAACACCTTACATTTCTCTGTGTTGAATTTCATTTTGTTAGCTTTGGCCCAGCTTTCTAGTCTATTCAGGTCATTTTGAATCTTGATCCTGTCCTCTGGGGTATTAGCTATTCCCCCTAATTTGGTGTCATCTGCAAATTTGATAAGTATGCTCCCAATTCTGTCATCCAGGTCATTGATAAAGATGTTGAATAGCACTGGCCTCAGGACAGAGCCCTGTGGGACCCCACTGGTCACTTCTCTCCAGGATGAAAAGGAGCCATTGTTGAGCACCCTTTGGCTTCGGCCGGTCAACCAATTACAGATCCATTTAACAGTTCCTTTGTCTAGCCCACATTTTACAAGCTTGTTTGCAAGAATGTCATGGGAAACCTTGTCAAAGGCCTTACTGAAATCGAGATATACTATATCCACAGCATTCCCTTCATCTACCAAGCTGGTAATTTTATCAAAGAAAGAGATTAGATTTGTCTGGCATGACTTGTTTCTCTGAAACCCATGTTGACTTTTTGTGATTATGGCATTGCCTTCTAGATGTTCACAGACTCTCTGTTTAATGATCTGCTCCAGAATCTTTCCTAGAACTGATGTCAGACTAACTGGACGATAATTGTTGGGATCCTCTTTTTTTTCCCTTTTTGAAGATGGGGGACAATGTTTGCCCTCCGCCAGTCTGCTGGGATCTCTCCTGTTCTCCAGGAGTTTTCAAATATGATTGCCAATGGCTCCGATATTACTTTTGCCAGTATCTTTTCAACTATAATGGGCTGAAATTTACCTATACAGCACCTAAACATTTTCCCTATGTATCACTACAAACACTTCTTGAGAAATTCATTGTTTTCTACCTAAGAAAGAGACAGTTAGCTTCATACAGGACAGCTTGGGTCTCAAGAGGAGTTACTTTACTGCTGCTAGTGGACTATACATTTTAATGTTCTTTATCTCAGATGTTTATCACACTATACTCTTAAAGTGCTACTATTCCACTTTGACTCCTCTAGCTGCCTCCTGTTGCATTCTGGGATTTGCAGTTTTAAGGAGGGGTATTTAGAATTCTCAGGCAGAACTTCTCTGCCTGAGAATTCTAAATACCCCTCCTTAAAACTGCCAATACCAGAATGCAACAGGAGGCAACTAGAGGAGTCAAAGTGGAATAGTAGCACTTTAAGAGTATAGTGTGATAAACATCTCAGTCTCCATATAGACAAGGAGTTGCCTTTACCTGCATAGTGATTCCTCAAAATCAACTGAACTACAACAAAATGTAACACCATCACTTTTTCTCTCCTGTATGATTTTTAAACAATTCCATTGATGTAGCCTAAAATTGGGCTTTTTGAGCTGATTCTTCACACTGTTGCGTCATATTCAACTTATTGTCTACTAGGACTCCTAGATCCCTTTCACATGTAGTCTTGTTAAGCCAGGTGTCCCCCATCCTATATCTAAGTATTTCAAAAAAAATTCTGCCTAAGTTCAGTACCTTACATTTCTCCCTGTTGAATTTCATTTTCTTAGTTTTGGACCAACTTTCTATTCTATTAAGGTCATTTTGAATTTTGATCCTGTCCTCCGGGGTATTTGCTACTCCTCCTAATTTGGTGTCATCTACAAATTTGATATGCATGCCCTCTATTCTATCAAGTTATTGATAAAAATGTTGGATAGCCCTGGACGCAGGACAGAATCTTGTGGCACCTCACTGGTCACTTCTCTTCATGATCTGCCTTTGGGTTCAGTTAGTCAACCAAGTCCAAATCCATGTAACAGTAGCATTGTCTGGCCCATAGTTTACTAGCTTTTTTGCAAGAATATCGTGGAGAACTTTGTCAGAGGCCTTTTAGTCACTAGGTGGAAGCCAGCCACCTAGTAACTAAAACTGTGCTGCAAGCTAAATATAGATTTAAATAAAATAAAATTAATCAATCCATTTTAAAAATCAAATAACCTTGAAGTTCAGACTCTGTTGGTACTTTTAGTATTAACGCTTTCAGTGTCTAGATTGCACAGTTTTATATCAACTGCAGAGACAGACAGATATACTATATTTTATTATTATAAAAGAAGCCACTTACCAGGGAAGCTGTCAACTGGAATATTTGGATAAATATGATGTCCAGAGCAAATCATAACAGCATCAAATACAGTTGATTCCACCTTGCCATCTTTCTCTGTTATGACATCCCATTGTCCAGTCATAGGGAAATCGGGGCCCTTCTTGATTTTGCTCACAAGAGTCTTTGGAAAAGTGTTCAAGAAAGTTTTTCACTATTGTTCAGGGTCCAATCAAAATTGACACATTTATTGTAATTAATGTAAAAATTAAAGATATTGTGGAATCTTGTGACCCTCCAGATGTTTGTAGACTGCAACTCCCATCAGAAGAAGCCAGCACAGCTGGGAGTCACAGTCCCAACAGCATCTGGAGGGCCACATCATCCCACTCTGGCCTAAAATATTTTGTGAATGGAACTGGGTTTTGACAAAAGAGCTATCAACACAATACTATGCAAGTTTATTGGAAAAAATCTAACTCTATTTAAAGGAATTTACTGCAGTGTGTACTTAGGACTGCACACTCTGAAAGTTTCTGTAGATGCTGTGAATGTTTCCTGAATGGGCATTTCACTTGCAGGGGGCTGCTTTCGGGGCTGAATTACATTTTGTGCTATTATATATGTCTTTAGGGTTGATTAAAACACAAAGAATCAGCCCCCCCTGGTGTGTGTGTGTATGTATATTTGTGTGTGTGTGCGTGTGTGTGTGTGTGAGAGAGAGAGAGAGAGAGAATGATCAAGACTATTGCTTCTCTGGAACAACAAGTGAAGGTGAGCTTGTATTTAAGGCTGATTGTTCAACTGAAGCCATTTGGGGGTTTGATTGTGTGTTTTTGTGTGTTGAGGACCAAGTTTCTGGTGAGAAGAAGTGGGTCACAAACTTCCTTGAGGTCTGACCAGGCAAACCACATCTCTATATAGTTGCTGCCTCAATCTTTAGAGCTCAGCAAAGTGGAAGATTTTTTCCCCCAATATGGGCATTTCATGGGGGAGTTTGAGGGGAGGCCTCGAGTGCTATGTTCTATTCTATGGATGGTGAGGAACTAACATGGATAATGAGAGAGCTTTCACAGTGCTTGCAACATATATGCCATGTTTGTTTTCTTGCCAGAGATTCTGAGGGCTATATCTGAAGCAAGTGCAAATTGGTTGTCCAGTGAAAAAGAAAGTTTAGTAGCTTAAGGCCCCTGCATATACATGCTGACTTGTCAGGGAAGATGAAACTTTTCTAAAAAGTGCAGGAAAAGCAAGACAGAAACGATTCCCCTTGGGATGGGGTAAATGATAAAAGGTCCTCCCTTTTTCTTAGATGTCCTACATTTTGGGCTGAGTTTTGTCCTGCAGTTGTCCTACACAGTTTGGTCTCGAATTTGTTCCACATTTTGTCCCTGGTAATAGTGGACAATTATGGCAACCCTAGGTAAATCCCAAACACAAGAGGCATATATGTGAACAACATGATACATAAAAGAAGCTTATCAGGAACCACACTGCAGGTTTGGGGGATTACAATTGATTCCAAATTCTCCCCTTAGCAATTGTGAGGCACAGGGAAAACAACCTTAGAAAATGACCTGAGGCAGGGTGTCAGGTTTCCTCTGAATGAAACAACTCCTGCCTATTCCCAGAGGAAAGGAGTCATGTGCAGACCTAATAAGATGCCTTGAGCAGTGTGCTGCCTCCAAGACCAATATCCATGATGTAACAGTGAATTTGATAGGACTCATCTTGCCCATCAACTATTGTCCCATTCTTCTGATACATTTGGGAACAAATGATATTGCGAGAAACAGCCTTGAAGTTATTATGAGGGACTATGAGGCTCTAGATAGGCAGCTGAAGGATGTTGAGCACAGGTTGTCATTTCATCGCTCCTTCCTGTTGAAGAACATAGCCCGGGAACAGCTAGAAGACTATTTTAAATGGACAACTGGCTCTGTAGCTGATGCTATCAGGAAGGATTTGGCTTCTTGGACCATAGTCTGCACTTTCATGAAGAAAGACTACTGGCAAGAGATGGGTTGCACATCACAGTGGTTGATAAAAATATATTTGCTAAGATTTTCACAGACCTGGCCAGGTTTAAACTGAGTTATAAGGAGTAGAGAGACAATAGATGTTATCACATGGGAGGAATGTCTCTCAATTTCAAAAGAAAAGAAAGTACGGCCAATTCAGAAATGAACACAAGTATGTAGATGGTTATCACACCACAGAAGAACATAGCGCCCATGCCAAAGCCAAAATAGTGCAAATGCAAAACAAGTTATCATATGGGTACGTACCCTTCATAGTCTAGAATTCAAATTAGCATCCCTACACATGCACATGAGGGCAGAATCGGATCGTGACCTTTTTACGCTTCCGGTGGGGCTTTCCTCTGGTTCCCGTGGTTTTGCCTTGTTTCACATTATTTGTTCATTCATTACCCTTTATTTCACGTTACTTAGGCAATTCATGTTATTTGTTCATTCATTACCGCTTATTTCATGTTATTTAGGCAGTTCACCAATTCAAAACCAGTCCAAAGCATCCTTGTACTTGGTTTGAGCAATGGACTATGATTCTAGAAGGCAGGGATCGAATGCCATTGGGTGACCTGGTGCAAGTCACACTCTGTCAGCCTCCTTAGAAAATGGCAATGGCAAATTCCATCTGAATAAACCTGCCAAGGGAGGGAGAGAGCTTCCGGTTTCGCCGATGAGGCGCTCGGTGGTGCGAGACGAAGTTCCGCACCACAAACTCTCAACTGCTGTAATCCTATTAACAAAAGGATACCCCCAACCGGGGAGATTTTGGGTACAAGGGCCTGTTAGAGACCCCGCGTCCCTCCTGACAGAGGTGGATCCCTAAGAGGAAAATCTGAAGAAGGAGGAACGGGAGTCGAAGGGTGTCTGGTACAGTAGTTGTTGCCGAAAGACACTGGCTGACTCAGCAAACTTTACTTTGGTTTTGAGAAGATGAAAGCAGCTTTTTTTTGTTTGCTGAGTTACAGACTAAGTTCTCAGCAATATCCCCAATTCAGTGAGAATACAACAAAAGGTAACCTTGAAGGGTAAAAAAGCTGAAGAGTTTATATTTACTTAACAATAGAAACACCAAAGGACACTTGAGAGGAGTTTCGGGGAATGTCAAGAATTAAATATTCAAGGCTCTCCATACAAGATACTTTGAATTGCTGACACTCTAAGCTGTAAAGAAGAAATCCCAAAAGACTTGTTTGTGGACTTTGATCTGTGTTGCCTTTGTTTTGGAAATTGGAGAGGAAGAAAATCTGAATGTGCTGGCATGTTTGTTGAATGGCTGTAGTGTTAATTAGATCTAAATTAGTTTAGAAGTATTTAAGCTGGCAGCCTGAGTTTGAAGGAACGAAAATATATTTCATAGACTTGGCAAAATTTGGATATTTGATAAAATATTGAAGACATTGGAAGGTTAATGATCACAAAGGATGGGACTAGACTAATTAAGAGCAGCTGTAATCTATTACAAGCTGATACACTGTGGACAGCTGGTGAATTGAAAGGACCGTGAAACTAAAGGCTTAAAGAAATATAAGAAAGGAAACAAGAATAGAACAAAGGAGGAGGTTTCGCTGTTGGAATGAACTAAATTAAAACAAAGTTAAAATAAAGTTAAAGACAACACCTGGAAATAAAATTTGTGAACAGATACTGAGGAAGAGGAAAATTGACAGGAGATATATTAGAAGGAATCCAAGTCTGAGGACTGATTACTAAAGAATATATTTGAGAAGGATCTTGTCTGCATAACTGAGGCGGGTTATAGACCGCCCATTTGGGGCGGTCTGCACCCGCCCCTTTGCCCGGTGTATCGGGGCCTCAGTATGTAGAGCGGCAGCCGCTGAGGCCCCGATCCGCCGCTTTTCAGGCTGCAGGGAAGCAGCAAAATGCTGCTTCCCCGCAGCCTGAAAAGGGGTGTCCTTGGGGCTTCAAGCCCCAAGGACACCCCGCAGCGGCGGGGAGAAGGAGAAAGGGGCCGCTTGGCCCCTTTCTCCATTGCTTCGCTGGGCGCAGCCGTCTGAAGGCTGTGCCCAGCGAAGCAAAGCACCGCCGCAAACCAGGAAGGAGCTCCGAAACGGAGCTCCTTCCTGGTCCGCGGAAAGGGCACCCTAGGCGCCCTGGCGCGGACCGACGATGTCACGTCTGCGCCGCCCCGTGTAGAGGTGGCGCAGTCATAACGTCGTCATGGCGGCCCCCATGTGGAAGGGGGGCCGCCATTTTGTACGGACTGAGTCCGTACTAGGGTTAGGGGGTGCGGAAGCACCGCACCTTCCTAACCCTAGTACGGACTGAGTCCGTACTTTAATGGCGGTTTGTAACCCGCCTGTGATTTACTGGGAACGGAATTATTGAAACACTGCAACTGATGAATCTTGTAACTGTATAACTTGAAGTTTGTATATTTGGAAATTGTATAACTTGAAGTTTGTATATTTGGAAATTGTTGGGAATGGAATTTCTGAAACATTGTAACTGCTAAATCCTGTAACTGTATAAAGTGAAGTAAAAGAGAAAGGGAAAGATAGGAAAAACTTTAGGCAATTAGCAGGTGAATGCAAACCAGAAGTATGGCACCGAGAAGAGGATCAATGGGACAAGCAGATATTTCTGCTTTGATATTGCAAGAGTTGAGGGAATTTAAGAAATCTTTTAAGAAAGAGATAAGGGATGAACTGAAAGATACGAGAAATGAGATAAGGGAAGACATGCAGAAAGAAATAGATGGATTAGGGGGAAAAATTGATAATTTAACAAAAGAATTTTCAGGAATCAAAGTGGAGATAGAGGAGGTACTAGAAAGGACAGAAAACCTAGAAAACAGAAGAGTTAGAGAGAGTTCAGCAAAGAAAATAGCAAAGTACCCTTTTACAGGAGGTAAGATATAGGGAAAAAGCTATTAACATCTGAGGTCTTAAAGAAGAAAAAGATGAGAAGCTATATGTAAAAAATTATACCAATATTGGCAAATTATACTGAAATTGAGGATGATTTAATGGAAGCTCAAGTTGATAAAATTTTTAGAGTCAGTTTAAAAATAGCAAGAGAAAATAAACTGGATAGAGATATTACTGTTTGTTTTACGAGTTCACGGATGAGAGAATTAATTTTGCAAAGAAATTATGAAAAAAAGCTTATTATGGAAGATAGGATTATTGAGATCTCTAAGGATTTACCATTGCAAATAATCAGGAAAAGGCAGGAATACAAGTTCTTGATGGCATTGTTACAGAAAAATGGAATATTTTACAGATGGGATAAGATTGAAGGAGTAATATTTAATTACAATCAAAAGAGATATAAAATAATAACAGTAGAGCAAGCAAAAACTTTCTATGAAAAGCTAAACAGGGAAACAGGAAACAAGAACAAGAAAGGGATAAAAAGGAAGAGGAAGGTACCCTCAGACAAAGAGAAGAAAAGACTCAAAAGAAAGGTCAGGGAGAGAAGGATAAACAAGAAGCGAAGGTGATAATTACTGATACTCAGGGGAAGAAAGGGGCGACCCCAGAAGGGGTTGAATAGCCTGTTGAGAGTAGTTTGCTGAGAGATCTGTAGGAGATAAAAACACTTAAGGAAATTAGAAAAGGGAAATGGGATTTAAAATTAATTCATGGAATGTAAAAGGGATAAGCCAAGAAAGAAAAAGAAAACATATAATGCATTATTTAGAGAAAAATAATTTTGATGTGCTCTGCTTGCAAGAAACCAAGACAAGGGATGGAGATGTAAAATACCTGAGAAATAATAAACTGGTATCTTTATTTTGTGCAGCAGTAAACAAAAGAAAAAGAGGGGTTGCAATCTTTGTAAATAAAAAATATGAAGCAAAACTGCTAAACAAGGATAAAAAATGGAAGATTTATTTGTGTGGCGATTTGGATAGAAAATGTAAAATATGTGATATTAAATATTTATGGGCCATTAGAAAAGAAAGAACTCTTCTATAAAAATTTAGCTGAGACTATAAGAGAAGTGGATAATGATAACTTAATCTTGACAGGAGATTTTAATGGTGTTATAGACCCACAGAGGGACAAGAAATCCCCCCCCCCAAAAAAGATAAAAAAACATAAGGGAAGACTACCAAAAAGCTTTTTTAATTTAAAAGAAGAATTTAATTTAATAGATGTCTGGTCACAGTGTTATGGGGATAAAGAAGGGTATACTTTTTATTCGGATGTACATCATTCTTTTTCAAGATTAGACATGTTCTTGGTGGCAAAACAACTGTCTACTAAAATGAAAAATATGGAAATGTGGCCGAGAACAATCTCGGATCACAATATGATAGAGCTGGAATTGAACCTGACTAGATATAAAAATCTTGGATGGAGATTAAATGAAAAAATACTAGAGGATGAAAATTTTGTAAATAAAATGAAGGAAGAATTAACAATGTTCTTTAAAGAAAATAGTGGAAAAGAGACTAAAATGAAAATGGTGTGGGATGCGAGTAAGGCTTTTGTAAGGGGGTTATTTATACAAAGAACGACGGAGGTAAAAAGAAATGAGACAATTAGAAGAAAAAATTAAAAATGAACTAAAAGTCAAAGAACAAGAATTGCAAAGATCAAAAGGAAATAAGAAAATAATAAATGAAATAAAACTCTTAAAAGAAAAATTGGGAAGAAAAATAATAGAAGAGATAGCTATAAAACTAAGACAAATAAAACAAAACCAATTTGAAAATGCAAATAAAATCAGCAGATGGATGGCTAACAGACTAAAGAAAGAAAGAGAGAAAAAGATGATAACAAAAATTAATAAAAATAATACAATCATAACAGAACAAGGGAAAATTAAGAATACTTTTGTTAAGTATTTTAAAAATTTATTTGAGGAAAATATTGAACAAGCAACATCAGAAGAACAATTAAAGAAAATAATTAATAAGCATAATGAAATAAAATTACAACAGGAACAAAAAGAAATGTTAAATGCTGTTATGACATCAGAAGAAATACAGAATGCAATAAGAAATTTAAAGAATGGGAAATCTCCAGGAGAAGATGGCTTAACAGCAAAATATTATAAAATATTTAAGACAGAATTACAAGACCCCATGAGACAAACATATAACTTAATTCAACAAGAAGGAAAACCAGAATCTTGAGGGAAAACTATCATCTCATTAATACCAAAGGAAGGTAAAGATGAGCAAATAGTAAGTAACTATAGACCCATTGCTTTAATGAATAATGATTATAAAATCTTTGCATTTATAATGGCTAACAGGTTTAAAAATATAATGAAAGAAAAAATAAAAAGAGATCAAAACGGATTTATAAAGGGAAGCCAAATTAAAAATAATATTAGAAACATAATTAACATACTGGATTACTATAATACACATAATGAGAAAAAAGCCGCGCTGATGTTTGTCAATGCTGAAAAAGCATTTGACAGTGTCAGTTGGAAATTTTTGTTTAATATCATAGAGGTAATGGATATGGGGGGAAATTTCGTAAAAAATATAAAGGAGATATATAAAAATCAAACTGCCCGTTTAAAAATTAATGGAGAATTAATGGAAGAATCTGACATAAAGAAAGGGACAAGGCAAGGATGCCCGCTATCCCCACTGCTGTTTATCATGGTGTTGGAATTTTTGTTGAACAAGATTAGGAAAAATCAAAAGATAAGAGGAATCAAAATAAAGGGAACAGAGGTAAAGGTTCAAGCATATACTGATGACCTGGTGGTAATAGTGGAAAATCCAATAAATAATGTTGAACATGCAATGCATGAACTAAAATGGTATGGAAAGCTATAAGGATTTAAAATTAATAAGGGAAAATCGATGATAATAACTAAAAATCTAAGTAAAAAGGAAAAGGAGATATTGAAACAAAAACAGGATGTGAAGTGACAAATAAAGTAAAATATTTAGGAATATGGATTTCTAATAATAATATGAATCTTTTTGATAACAATTATAAAGTAATATGGAAAAATATTAAAAAGGAATTATTTAGATGGTCCAATCTAAACTTGTCTATCCTTGGTAGAATATATGCAATAAAAATGTGTATATTACCAAAAATCCTATTTCTATTTACTAATCTACCAATCAACATAAAGTATAAGATCTTAGATCAATGGAATAAAGAATTTAGAAGCTTTATCTGGAAAGGAGGAAAAGCAAGAATTAGGTGGAATAATCTAAAGGAGAAGAAGGAAAATAGAGGATGTAGTATGCCGGATTTAAAAATGTACAGATGGGGGTGCAATATGCTATGGTTACAAGAGTGGATTAAATTGGAGGAAAAAGATACTTTAAACTTGGATGGAGCTGAACTTTGTTTCGGATGGCACGCATACCTTTGGTACAATAAAGCTAAGATGCATAAAGATTTTTATAATAACCCAATACGAAGAGCATTAATAGAAACATGGAATGTAATTAAATCAAAGTTTTACTATAAAATACCAGGATGGTATACAGGAAATACACAGGAAGCATTTGCTAATAGATGGGACCAAAAAGAATACTGGCTGAAATACAAAGATATAGTTAAGAAAAATGAAAAACAAGAGATAATCATGAAATCTAAGGAGGAACTAGATAAGGAGAAAAAAGAAATTAATTGGTACAGCTACCATCAAATGAGATGTAGATTTAAAGAAGACATAAAAACAACAGGGATTGAATTGAATTTAACAGAAGTAGATAAGATAATAATGAATGAGGAAGAAAAGAAAATATCAAAATTCTATAATTTATTTAGAGACAGAGAATTGGAAAAAGAACCAATAAAACAATATATGATAGACTGGGCAAAGGATTTCGGGCATAATATACCATTGTTAGCATGGGAAAAGCCTGGAAAAGAACAAATTCATTCATGAAAAGTCAAATTTTAAAAGAAATTTTTTTGAAAATCAGTAACAGATGGTACTACATACCTGCCAGATTGAGAAAGATGTTAAAAACTGATTCAGATATCTGTTGGAAGTGCCAAAAAGAAAAAGAAACAATAGTTCATATGTGGTGGAAGTGCGAAAAGGTAAAAGAATTTTGGGACGAAATACATAAAATAATACAGCAAATATTTGGTATTAAATATAAAAAAGACCAGAATTGTATTTATTAAATATGACTTATTACTTAAAGACAGAGGATGAGAAAAGACTATGGAGAATTATTTTATATATGATAACGTTGGCTAGAATACTTATAGCTAAAAATTGGAAACTAGAGGGAAAACTGCAAATAGATGAATGGTTATGGAAGTTGAATGAAATTAGTCAGTTAGACTTACTCTCATGTGCAATAGATGATAAGAAGAAGGAAAATATTGAAAAAGAATGGAGACAAATTGCGATATTCCTAGAAAAAAGATGGTGTATAGATAAAAGCTGGTTTACTTTATGATATATACAGTATATGTACAGTATAAAAAAGGGAAATGATCTGGATCAGGGTTAGAAATATATATAGAAAAGAAAGAACAAGGTTATGGAAATTTGACATAGAAATTTGAGAATACGTGTGGTTATACAACTGTATTAGAAGGAAAAATGTATTATTTTGAAGCTTTTTTGTGATCTGGGGTTGTATATAGAATTATTTGCAAGAAAAGAATTAAACATATAAGAAGCAACTCAAGGAAACAGCGAGAAGACAGGAAGTAAAGAAAATGAAGATCAACAGGACATAAGTATATGAACTAGATTTTGTGTTCCTTAAGTGTTATGTACTGAAAATTAATAAAGATTATTTGAAACGTGAATAAACCTGCCAAGAAAACCCTATGACAGGGTCACGAGAGAGAAAGAGAAAGCCCTGGCCAATCCCTTCCATCTAGTTTTAGAGGATGAGTTTGCAAAAGGAAAGAGCCGGAAAGGGCTGAGAGGAGGAGGGAGGCAGTGTGTGTATGTCTCTGTAGGACGGGCTGCTTCATCCCCAAAACAGCTCCAGAACAGCTCTCAGAGGAGAGAAAAGCCCCCCATACCGAGAGGGAGTGAGGGATGGAGTAAAAGACTGCAGCCAGAAAAGGAGCTTGGGAATTGTAGTCTGGTTTGAAGGTAATCCAAGGGCGACCGAGACATGAGTTCCATACCTGCCCAATTGGAATTGAACGCAACATTGAAGTGGAACAGGATTTGTAAATTCTGTATTTCCCCAAATTTACACATTTCTCAGTTGACCCTGGATTGGGTTTGAATTGACCTAGCATTGACTTCAATTAAGTGTGATAACCTCTCGTCTAATAATGTGAAACCCCATGATTGCATCCGGGATCACACTGCGGCCCCATTCATACTGACTTTTTTGCGCTGGAAGGAACTGGGAAGATTCGCCCCCCCCCCACCCCGAATCCCTCCGAAAGCAAATGCTCACTACCGCAGTCAGGGTATTTTAACCTTGAATGCCCTCTAAGCTCCTGCAGAGAAACCAGTTTAAAATGAAGGTGCCTTTGCTGTCAATCAAATTCAGTTCTGCGTTCGTCATAGATGACGTTTCCTGAACCCATTGGGCAATCGGAACTGTGCTTCCCCCCTTTTTAAAAAAAAACCAGGCGTCAGTATGCGCATATTTTGTCAAATTTAAAAACCTCGTTTGTGTGTGTGTGTGTTGTGGGTATTTGGGTCACTGCAGGTTATGGATCTTCCCTTGGCCCCATTTTCAACCCCAAAATGCAATCTAATGCCATCTCTGCATCCTGCATCCTCCCTCCTTGCCACCCTAGAGTGCCTCATACACATGTAACAACAACAACAACAACAACAATAGTAATAATTCCTCACCTCAGAATGCCAGAAAAGGATGCCATGCATTCTTTGCTTTCCCTCAGCTACCCCTGAATTCCTTACAGACAGTAGCAAAAGCATTCTGTATCAATTTGCCAAATTGGAAAGAGAAAAGTTTGTCACATTCGCATTGTAGCATTCGCATAGAAAAAAAGCCTTTTGCAAAGTGCCTTGCTGCTGGAAGCAAGGAAATGAAAGGGAAAGTGAACAGGCAGGCAGGCACATTCTATCTATATATCTATCTACCTGTAGCAAAAACATGTGCATAGTCTGTCAAAAATAATTTAAAAAAATAAAAAGAGAGAAAGAAAGCTGCCTGGTGCAAGAGGAAACTTGTTCGGTTCTCTGCCCTCCCTCTGACCTAATTCCCTCCCCTGAACTTGACCCTCCTCCTCCTCCTCCTCCGTCACGCTTGCCACCCTTTCTCCAGTTCTGCCCTCTGCCCTCTCTCTGACTGCCCTTTCCATCCCCCGTCAGTCACCCAATTGCCCTTTGCATCCTGTCACCCCGATTGCCCATTTTTGCATCCTTCCTCCAGCTCCTTCCGCCTCCTCCTCCTTCACCCCGATGAAGGGAAAGGAATGTTCTGCCCACTGCCCTCCCTCTGACCTAAATCCCTCCTCTGAATTTGCCCCAGGGACAAGTTCATATTCACCGAACCCATTATTTTTTAAAAAAAGATACACCTTTTACCCCGATTCCAAAAGATACAGCATTTGCCCGAAACAGTTGTGCAAGCCTTTGATTTGCTTGTGGGAGATTCGGGGCGAATATGAACTTCATGTGCATAATTCGGTTCCTGATCTGGGGTAAAAGGTAGTCTGAATGGCCCCTGCATTGACCTTCCAGTTTCCCCCAATTTCCCCCATGTGAAAATGTCCAATAGTTCAGATGGCACCATGTAATGAAGACAATAGTCTCAATGATATGGGGGAACAAGATCAAATAGTACAGGAACCCAAGAGTGAGCAGAAAAGAACAACAAGGAACCAACTGGTCTCAGATGTTTCTACACTAATGCACAGAGCATGGGAAATAAACTATATGTACTTGGACTCTTAACACAGCCAGAAAAATATCCCACTGTTACTTGGTGGGATAAGTTTCACGGTTGGAACATAGTAATGGAAGGGTATAAATGATTCCAAAGAAATAGACTAAAGAGGAAAGGAGGAGCAGTAATGTTAAATGTCAAGCATATGTACACCTACGAGGAGAACCATGACTTAAGAGCATGGAAAACAGATTGAGAGCATTTGGGTAAAGATTAAAAGGGAGAAAAATAACCATGCTATTACTGTGGGGGTCTACTATAGACACACACCCCTCTCCAAGAAATATTAAAGATTTGGATGATACCGTCTTAGATGAAATAACCATTCACAAGGGAAACATACAATAGTAATGGGAGACTTCAACTACCCTAATATTTGAAAGAAGTCAAACTCAGTCAAGAATATAAAGTCCAACTAATTCCTCACTTGCCTTCCATTGTCCAGAAGGTGGAAGATGCAACAAGGGGACTGATTATTTTGGCTATGATCCTTAGCAACAAGGAATGAAAGTAGTGGAATCCCCGGGTGGGAGTGTCCATATTGCCTTAAAAATATTAGTTTGCAGATATTATCTGTTGATAATGTGAGGCAGTGAAAATTCTTCAGGAATTCTTGAAGAATAGGAGAGGTCCAAACAAACTGTAAAGAGCCAGCATGGCATAGTGGTTTGAGTGTTGGACTATAGCTCTAGAGACCATGGTTCGAATTCCTGCTCGGACACAGAAACCCATTAGGTGACCTTAGGCAAGTCACATTTTCTCCGCCTCAGAGGAGGCAAAGCCAAACACACTCTGAACAAATTTGCAAAGAAAACCCTGTCATAGTTTTGCCTTTGGGTCTCCATAAGCAGGAAATAGCATGAAGGCACACAACAGTAACAAATGGAAGAAGGCTCAAGTTTGTTTTCTGCTGCTTCTGAGACTAGGACACAGAGTAATGGATTCAAACTACAGGAAAAGAGATTCCACCTCACCATTAGGAAAAACCTCCTGCTGCAAGAACTGTTTGACAGTGTAATATGCTGTGTCAGAGGACTTTATCACACGGTGACCTATGTGCTGTCATCTCAAAAATGGTTAAAGTGCAGTCACTCCAGAAAAACAAGCCCATTTGCTAATGGTTATCACATGCAAGAGCACAACAAGGGTTTAAAGGCACAGTATTTTCGAATTTGGTTATCAGATGGGTAAGGACAAATCCCCATTGCTTGCTTAGAAATATCTGTTCTGAGCATGCTCCAAACTGTCACTTCCACAAATGCCTCACCTACATGCTGCAGGGAGGGAGGGGAAACCAGGGAGGGAAGCCTCTTTGCCCCAAAAGCACCAAAAGCTCTGTCTGAGGAAGGAAGACAAACTCCATCAAACCACAAAGACACACAGCTACACACAAGAGTCATATGAGTCCTATTTCCTCTGAGGCTGAGGGAGTGTGACTTTTTCAAGGTCACCCAGTGGGTTTCATGACCAAGCAGGGTCCCTGTCTTTCATCCATCCATCCATCCATCCATCCATCCATCCATCCATCCATGTCTGTCTGTCTGTCACCATCTTTCTCTCTGTGTGTTATCTATCTATGTCATCCATCTTTCTCTGTGTGTGTAATCCATCTCTCTCTCTCTCTCTCTCTCTCTCTCTCTCTCTCTCTCTCTGCCATCTATCTATCTATCTATCTAGCTAGCTAGCTAGCTAGCTAGCTAGCTAGCTATCCACTTACCTCTCTCTCTCTGCCATCCATCTATCTATCTATCTATCTATCTATCTATCTATCTATCTGTGCACTTACCTATCTCTCTCTCTCTCTCTCTCTCTCTGTGTCAGGCAGAGAGGGTCCATAAACTTTCCTGGTTCCAGCGAGTGTGAGCCTCCCAGATGCCCTCCTTTTCCAGGACATGTCCTCCATTTCTCCCTCCTGTCCAGGAGGACTTCCAAAATGCTCTCTCTCTTTCTTTGCAAGCTCCAAAACCAGACACACACAAGAGAGAGAGAGAGAGAGAGAGAGAGAGAGAGAGAAGGAGGAGGAGGAGGAGGAGGAGGCTGGGGCCAGAAGCCTGCCTAATTCCATGTCCTCCTTTTCCAGGGCATGTCCTCCATTACTCCCAAAGGCTTTCTCTCGGTCTTCTCCCAGGAGAAAGCAGCAAAGAGGAGGAAAGCCAGGTGTGTGTGTCCCTTTAAATTCTCCCTCTTTGGCCAAAAACGGCATCCTGGGAAACGAAGTCCTTGGAGGCTTGCATTCTACATGGCTGGAATTACGTGAAAGGAGTCAGTTCGCAGGCAAAAGGGACTCGTAACTACAGTGCTACCTCGGGTTACGAAATTAATTCGTTCCGCGGCGCCGTTCGTAACCTGATACATTTCGCAACCCGAAAAGGCGCTGGAAAGCCGCTAGCCGCGCTTCCGATTTGAATTTCGCGCCGAAATTAATTTCGTAACCCGAAAAATCTTTCGTTACCCGGAACAGTTTTTTTAAATCTAACTTTTTCGTACCCCGGAAATTTCGTAACGCGGTCAATTCGTATCCCGGGGTACCACTGTACAGTAGTTTTGCAAATTTACTTTCTCCTCATTGACCTCCCATTCACCCTAGATTCCCTGCATACTGGCTACTGCGTCATGTGGAAAACAGCTGCATATTTGCCCTTGAACCCTGAATGACCCTGCATTGCCCCCACTTTAACCTTCCAATTTTGCCCTGTGTGATAACATCCAGAGTGTAGTGCATTCTCCTTCTTTGAAGGTTTTTAAACAGAGGCTGGATGGCTGTCTGTTTGGGGTGCTTTGATTGTGTGTTCCTGCATGGCAAGAAGTTGGACTGGATGGCCCTTGTGGTCTCTTCCAAGCAAAGATTCTACCAAGCATAATGTAGGAATGCATGGGTTTCTAAAATACAAGTCATGCCAGACTAATTTTGTCTCTCACTTTTTTGATAAAGATTATAAGCTTGATAGATGAGGAAACGTCTATGGATGTAGTATATCTTATATTTTTATTAACATACATAATCTAAAACAACCATAATTCTTAGTACAATGATTATCCAAATAAAAAGTTTTACTCATTATTTAAAAAACCCTTTCCTGCCTTCCCCAAATTACTTTCATCATTGGGTTTGTTATTATGTTTTGAGCTAATCTCTCAAATGTTTCTTCTATTTGTTATGTCTCCTTAAATATTATTCTACATCTCTATAATCAATAAAATACTTTAATATATAATGCCATTTTATATTATTTCTGAATTGATAAATCAAATTTTCATACCATCTAGATATTATTATTGTTACTATTTTATACAGTGCGCCCGCATCATATGCAGGCACGCTTTATGCAGCTTTCAGCATATGCTGAAAGTCATGCTGAGAGAAGAGGAGGCGCACCCCATAAGGAATAATGGGGTGTGCGCCTATGGCGCGTGTGCACAGCCATGCCGCCGCGTGCACGAGCCCCATTCATTTAAATGGGGCTCGAGCATAGGCAGAATTCGCTTTATGCGGGGTGGTGGTGGTCTGGAACGGTTACCCCGCATAAAGGAAGGGCAGACTGTATCTACATATCAACATCTGGAGGTCTTTAAACAGAGGCTTGATGGCCATCTGTCAGGGATGCTTTGATTTAGATTTCCTGCATGGCAGGTGGTTGGACTGGATGGCCCTTGTGGTCTCTTCCAACTCTATAATTCTATGATTCTATGAACTATCAGTCTTTAACCGTATGCCATTATTCTCTACAAACCTTTATAGTTTATCTGCATGTATTTTGTCCCCAAAAATCTAATACTATAAAATCTTAGTTTCTTTTTAAACTACCTTTACTTACTTATCTCCTGTCTCTAGTTTATTTATTTTTATGTGTAATTATCATTTTATCTCCCTGCTTTTCTTTCTAAAATATTGTCATATTACTCCATTCTTCTTCAAATTTTCTTAATGATCTTTAAAAATGATGATGATGATGTCAATTTATCCATTTCCATTAAAACATTTCAGTAACCATTCATAGATTGTTAAGTGTTGCTTTCTATCCAGTTTTGGATGAGAACTATTCTTGCAACTGTTATTAAATATAACATACTTTTATCATGCTTCTTTTCCACTTCTCCTTTAATCATATTCAAGAGGTACACTTCCTGTTCCATAGCAATTTTAATTTTAAAAATCACTTGTATTGATACACACACACACACACACACACACACACGGGGTCAGTTGAAGCAATAAATCCCGGATTCCTCCTTCATTGCACAGTGATGGGTAGGTTAAAATATGGCAGTGGCAATGAAGCAGGAAACTGTGCAAGAAAGTTCACACTGATGGGAGCCTCATCCCAGGCAGCAGAATCTGGTTGTACTGCACAGACGTAGCACTGCTGCCTTATTCTTCAATTCCCTCCCAACTTGTCCTTACAGGCCCAGTAGGTGGGAAAGAAAAGAGACAAGCAGAGATGGCCTTACATTGTGTGGTGATTGTGTTGTCAGCTTGAACCTAGGGCTACCCAGCATGGTGGACCTTTGCTTTCAGACAGCCTCTAGAGCAGGGGTTCCCAACCTGGGTGTCGCGCAACCCTTTCTTGGGGGTCGCCAGGTTGGGATTCCCCTCCTCCCTTTTTCCCTGCGGGTGCTGGCACTAGCACCGGCAACCGCAAGGAGAAAGGGCCGGGGTCGCCTCCTCCCCTCCCCTCCTCCCCGCGAGTGCCCTTGAAGGCGAGAGGGCTGGGACTACAAGCCCCAGTGGCCTTTGCAACTGGAAGTCCCGCCCCTTCTTCCCCGGTGGCCTCCGATTGGTTGGGAGGCTGGGAAGGGGCGAGACATCCAGCCGCAAAGCCCGCTGGGGCTTGTAGGCAGTCGAAAGTCCCGCCCCTTCCTCGCCTCCCAACCAATTAGGGAGGTCGTGGGCGGGACTTTCGCCCAGAATGGGGGTCACGGCCCAACAAAGGTTGGGAACCGCTGCTCTAGAGAGTAAAGGGAGTTCCTGGGGCTGCTTGGAAGCCTCCCTCACACCTGATAGTGGGGAAAAGAAAGGGGGAAAGAGCTCTTAGCTTGGTACTGAGGCTGAAACATAATGGTGGGAAAAGTGCAATTATTAATGTGCTGAATTTGGATAATCAGAATGCAAATTAACAATAGGCATAATTATATTAATTTGCATAATATGCAAATTACATACCCAGATATGTGGGACTGGGATATGGCAACCCTAGTTTTGGAGAAAGACCAGCACGTATGGTAGAAAGTCCCTTTAGTCTTGCCACACTCCCAGCACTTTTGATCTCTATTTTTGTACGTCTTGGCCATGTTTGTTGCAAACAAGTATCATCTGTGGAACATCTTGTAATATTCTCTTTCACATGTGAACTTGTGAACTTCAAGTTTACAATGTAAACTTCAGTCCTCTGTACCTTCTTTTCAATAAGGCAGGATATTTTGCAGACAAGCTCATAAATTGTGTAATACGCTGACATCTCACACTCAGAGAGTATTCATCATTAGTTGTTCTTTATTCTATTGTGCTTTGGTCAGATCTTTGCCCAATTTTGGACACTACAGTTCAAGAATGTTTCCTGAGAAGGATGACCAAGGTGATCAAACTCCTAAAGGTTAAGCGGAATCTCTTTCCCTGTAGTCTGCATCCATTGCTCTGAGTCCTAGCCTCTGGAGCTGCAGAAAACAAACTTGCTTCAGCCTCAATATGTCATCCCTTCAAATATTTAAACAGTGCTGTCATAATCGCCTCATAACCTTCTCTTTCCCAGGCTAAACATACTCAGTTCCCTAAGTCGTTGCTCACAGGGCATGGTTTCCAGATCCTTCACCATTTTGGTTGACTTCTTCTGGACATGCTCCAGCTTGACAACATCATTTGAACTGTGGTGCCCAGAACTGAATGCAGTATCCCAGGTGAGGCCCGATCAAAGCAGAATAGAGCTGTACTATTACTATTACTTTTTCCCCAGCTTTCTAATCTATTAAGATCATTTTGAATTTTGATCCTGTCCTCTCAGGTATCAGCTGCTCCTCCTAATTTGGTATCATTTGCAAATCTGATAAGTATACCCCCAGTTCTATCATTGAAGTCATTGATAAAGATGTTGAATAACACTGGGCCAAGGACAGAACCCTGTGGCACCACACTGGTCACCTCTCTCCATGATGAAGAGGAGCCATTGTTGAGCACCAAGTTTGGCTGGTCAACCAATTACAAATCCTCCTAACTGTATTATCTAGCCCACATTTTATTAGCTTGTTTGCCAGAATATCATGGAGAACCTTGGCAAAGGCCTTACTGAAATCAAGATATGCTACAACAACATTAGCTACCAAGCTAATAACTGTATCAAAAAAGGAGATAAGATTAATCTGCCATGACTTCTGGTTCTTCCTATTCATTTCCCATGCTGCATACATTAGTACAGAGACATTTAAGACCACAGACCATTTCCTGCCATCTACCTTTCAAAGTTTTTTTCCCCTTCTTCCTTCCACTGTTGGGTGGAAATGTTCTTTGTATAACATTTAGACTATTACTGTTTGAGCTATTTGGGTTATTACCAACTATCACTGCTTTTCAGCAATGAATGTTTGCATTTTCAAATGCTTTGGGTCCGTCTTACCAAAATATCTTGGCCTCTTGCAAGCAATTATTATATCAGCAGATATAACTATAACAGTATTCTTGCCCTATTGGTCGCTAGTGAACCTATACACATCTCATTTACCTGTTAGTTGAATTTCTTACCTTAAACTGTATGTATTTTACAAGACCAAAGTGCTTGGCATACAGCTTGATATACTCCTGAAGCTTGGTGTTGTGCATATAGTTTGGGAAATCCTCTGGAAAGGGGAAGTCTGGGTAGCACATCATTTCTTTGCATGAGTTGGTGAATACTGAGGAGTAAATGCTGGCTCTGCCTTCCTCTGGGGACTCCTGATAGAGAAAACAAAGTACATGAAACTTAAGGAGCTTCCTGTCAAAGAAACATGGTTTCAAGATTCAGAAATCCACACATTTAATGACACTTTTGGGATAACATGTTCAACCACTGATGAAATATGGATTTTTCTCATGTATTGTTTGAAGATAATGAAGCATACTAGTGGTGCCTGTTTTCACAGAGGAATGATGATGACTTTAATCCACCACTGTCCACAGAACACAATGGTGTTGGTGATAAGGTGAGGGGAAAAACAAAGGCTTACTGTATTGTGCCTATGAGGTGGCCCACAGTCTCCTTGCATGAGATAGAGATAGGACCAGTTCTCAATTCCAATGGAATCAATTGGAATCCAATGGAATCCAATGGAATCAATTGGAAATAAAAAGGAAATGCAGCACAGGCATTCTGACTGTAGCATCCACTAATAATAATAATAATAATAATAATAATAATAATAATGGCTCTTAAGTTCCAGGAGCAAGAGGAAATGAAAGGGAAATGTAACGCAGGCATTCTGGTTGTAGCATCCGCATTTAACACTAATAATAATAATAATAATAATAAAGGCTCTTAAGTTCCAGGAGCAAGAGGAAATGAAAGTAGCACAAGCAAGTACACACACATTCTATGTCACCCAAAAAACCATGCGCACAGACTGTCAAAAATAAAAAATAAAAAGAGAAAGAGGCTCCTTTCTCTTGGCTCCACAGTCCGATTTCCCTTAGCAATCCTCCTCCTCCTCCTTCCTTCCGACCCTTCCTGAAGCAAAAACCACTGTCACTCCGATTCCCCTTTTTTGCCTCTTGTCACCCTTGAGTCTCCTCTCACCCCAATTTCCCTTTTTTGCCTCCTGTCACCCTTGAGTCTCCTCTCACCCTGATTACCCTGTTTTCAATCCTGAGGCTCCCTCCTTCTCCTCCTCCAATGAGGGGAGGGAATGCCCCTGCCCTCTGCCCGCCCTCTGACCTAAATCCCTCCCTGAACTTGCCCCGATCATGATCGGGGGCAAGTTCATATTTCACGGAACCCGGGTTTTTAAAAAAAAGACAGATTTTGCCCCAAATCTGGATGACCCAGGCTAAAGGGCATTTGCTTGTGCATGCCTCGAAATGGATTGTGACAGAATCGGGGCCAATATGAACTTCACGTGCAAGGATCGATTTCTGATCCGGGGTATAAGGTAGTCTGAAAGGGCCCTTTGTTTCCAGTCCACTTATGGCTATGAAGGATATGGCCTCTGTCTGCACTGATCCTATCTCAAGACCATCTTAAGCAAACAGCTTCACCAAATGCACATTGACACAACTTTCTTAAACCTTAATTGGAGAGATGGCTGAGGGTGTTTTGTGAATGCTTCCAAGCTTTTTGCAAACAACTGAACACTTAGTGGGGAAAAATGGAATCCTTTGCAAGGTTTTAATTTTGATATTTACAAACATTCAACATCATTCTAGGTGTACACTTATGCACACTAGTGACAAATAATCCCATTGATATGCAAAGGAGAAAGTTCAGGAAGAGTTGGTGCTGTGTTCTAGGGATGCTTTCACCTGTAAAGGTGGGAGCAGGGGATTGTTGTATTCTTCTGCTAATGCCAATATTGCATTACTACTCCAATGTTCTGATTGTAACATGAAGCTGCAGGCTACATGCTTACAGTTCTATGAAAAGATTACTCCACATTCACCTGCAGAACAGATGCTTTGTTCTTCTTTGATTGGGTGAGAAGGAAGGTAAATTTAGAAAGGCAATACAATTCAAAAAGGTTTGGAAAAGCTTGTATTAATGCATTAAAATGAACACAAGTTTGCAAGCAATCTAAAGATTAGCTAACATTTTTGTCAGGTCCTGCAGTGTGGGAAGTTATCTAACATGTTTGTACTTTGATTAATATTCTGCAAATGTTGGCTAAGAGGAGTTATATAATGGAGAGAGAAAAAAGTAAACAGCTTACTCATATGTAGACAGATCTTGTAGCCCCTTTGAGACTAACTGAAAGTAAGAATTTGGCAGCATGAATTTTCGTAGACTTCAGTCTACTTCCTCAGATGCAGACTGGGGGGGGGGGAGCGGGAGGGGGGATGGAAGGGGCTGGCGAAGATTCTACTGTTTAAAACTGTTGATTCTATGAAAAAACAAAAACAAAACAAGCTTCATTTATATACCTTTGTCCTTGTATTTCATACTTACTGTGAACCGCCAGAGTCCCCCAATGTCATCACTCTTCTCAAAGCAGGTTGGTTCCAGTCCCTCTTCCAGGCAGCTTTTGATGGAAGCCAGGCCACTCACTCCAGCTCCAATAATGGCTACACTTCGTACCATGATGTCCAGTACAGAGGGACAAGTACAGAAACTTGTTCAAAGCCGGTGCTTTGTAATTAACTATTTTCCTTTAATTTATAAATAATACAATTAACAATGAATTAGACATTTCTGATACTCCTTTTATCAACAGAAGTATGTGGTGACTTCTCAACTCCAGGGATTCCTGGATGAGGTGGATTATCTACATCCATTTCAATCTGACTTCAGACCTGGCTAAGGGATGAAAAAACATTGGCTGCCCTGGGAGATGACCTACATAGGAAACTGGACAGAGGGAGTATGTCCCTGTTGGTTCTGCTGGAATTCTCAGTGGGTTTTGATACCATCAGCCATGGTATCTTTCTGGGTCACCTCTCTGGGATGGGACTAGGGGGACCTATCTCACAGTGGTTCCAGTCCGTCCTGGAGATGCAAACTCAGATGGCTGTGCTGGGGGGTTATTTTTGAACAACCTGGTTTGTGGGTCTCATGACTTGATTCTGTTCCCCCATGCTGTTTAACATCTACATGAAACCATTGGGAGAGGTTATCCAGAGCTTTGGAATTGGGTGTCAACTGTACAGTGATGACACACAAATCTCTGTTCTCTCTTCCATTGGATTCCAAGGAAGCTATCTTAATACTGAACCATTGTCTGTTGTCAGTAATGGACTAAATGAGGACAAACAAATTGAAATGTAATTCAGAAAAGACAGAGGTGTTCCTCATCAGTTAAAAGGCAGGATCAAGAAATAGAGAATCAGCTTGTGCTGAATAGGGTTACATTCCCCCTGAAATCTCAGGCTTGCAACTTGCGTGTTCTCCTGAATTCAGCCCAAGTTTCAGTGGTTCCTGAGAGGTCATATATGACTACAGGAACACACTTTGATTACATCCCACTTGGACTACTGTAATGCAGTCTACACTGGGTTGTCCATTGAAACTGGAAATTTCAGTGGGTCCAAAATGCTGCAGCCAGAACATTGACTGGGGCAATAACTGGAGCATATAATTCCCTTGTTCGAACAGTTCCACTGGCTACTAATTTGTTTCAAGTCACAATTCCAAGTGCTAGTCATGATAGCCTACTAAGCCCTATGTAGCTTAAGTCCAGACTACCTTGAAGACAGTATTGCTGGAATAACATATGCTCAAAAATGCAAAACAATGGACACTCCGAAAGAAGAAGAATGGACAACAAAATTATTAGAAATAGTAGAAATGGACAAATTAATGCAGTTGGTAAGAAACAATTCATTGGAGAATTTCAATAAAAATTGGGATTTATCATTCGCATACTTGAAGGAACAATGGGGCGAAGTAATAATATGATTTAATGTGAGTGTAGAAACTTTAAAAATGTGGGAAGAGTTATGAACTGAGAGGGTATACTGAGGGAAGACATATATATATATATATATATATATATATATATATATATTAGGATAATAAGAAAACTATAATTTAGTTAAAAGTAACAAAGGTGTAGAAACAGAGAATGCTAGAGTTACATAACCAAGTAAATTGCCGAAACACAAAATATATAGTCAAAGAAAGGTGCAGTTAAGCTAATAAAATGGGAAGTTAGGAAACCTACAATGGAATAGATGAGATAAAGGGTAGAGTAGAATTAGTAAATGGGCGGTTATTAATAAGAGGGGGTTCAGTATGTAGTAGAGGGTAAGTGTAAGTGAAGAAAGAGAGAAGTGGGTTAGAGGAAGAATAAAAAGAAGGTAGAGAGGTAGGAAGTGAAGGGGGATAGGATGGAAAATGAAAGAAGGTTGATGGAAGAAAGGAAAATAGAAGGTTATTGATATGGTTACATTGGATGTGGGAAGAACTATGTAGTTGAAAAATTGATTGTGTGCTTAAGGTGTATGGTATGATAGATTTATGTTGTATATGTGGTATGAATTATACAACAAAAGCTATTTAAAAAAGAAGAAAACTGTATCTCCATATATAGACCTGCCATACTCTTAAGATCATCAGTAGAAGGATTTTTCTCAGTGCCGCCACTGTCAGAGTTCCATTTGGTGAGGACAGAGAAAAGAGTTTTCTCAGAGGGTACTCCAGTGCTGTGGAATTTAGCTTCCTTAATGATTTTAAAACCAAAGTATGTTTTTAAAAATAGTGATATTTTAATTGTGTTGCTCACTGGGAGAAAGGTAGCATAAAAATGCAATAAATATATAGTGTATCCCATTTATTTTAATTTAAAAATGTGCATCCTTCTCACCTCATGAGTCAGTCATCCTTGAGGATTGTTAGAGAGATATCATTAGATTATGATTTCAAAAATGTAAGACAAAGTAAAGGATAAATTAAGGAGGGAGAGGAAAGGAAAATATGTATTTTTCTTCACTGCCAAATAACTCCATCAAGCTTTGCCTGATAATGTGGTAAACTGTCAACCACAACCCAAAGCCCCCCCCCCCCTCAACAATTCTATTAGACTGCTCATACCATCTACAGCACTGCAGCAGAACCAGGTTGCTGGATTTGGAAAATCAGATGGTGACCATTACATGTGGTTAATAATTTTCAAGAACCTGACAGCTTAAAACTAAGAAGCATGCTCTTTCTGCTATTAGAATTTGCAGGCTCTTGCAAACAGTGATCACATACATAAAATCTCCCTCTAAAGTCAGGTCAGTTGCAAGCAGTAGTCTATTCCTTGATCTGTCTAAACTGTTGGGAATAGGTTCTGCCCTCTGCTCCAGAAATTATTTTAAAGAAGTCAAAGAATGTGGGGAGGAACATGTACATCTTCCACAGTGATATATGCCTCGACAAGGATGCCAGATAACCAAAGGCTTGTACATCACAGCATTTTTGGCATAATAGTTCCTGCAACCTTACTCAAGGCCTACAGCTGGCATGGACCCACATAAACTCCTACTGCTAGATAACTTTATAATGTGGGTGTTTTTATGACCAAGATAGTTGCTCACACATGCTCATACTCCTTCCCACAGTTGTAAACTGTTAGGGAAATATGGAATAACAGGCATTTGATAGATAGATACAGGCACAACAAATCGGAGCATGAGTATTCTTAGTTAGTGGTTACAGACTCTTGTATTCTAGTGCAATTTGACCCACTTAACTCACATTTGCTATTTATCTCCCCCTATAAGTATCATCTTACTTTTCTGGTGCTGCTCTCCTTTCAGTCCTGCCAGCTCCCTTGCAGTGTAGGAATAGAATCAGGCAAAAGAAAACAATAGCTTTGGAAGGTGGCTGTGGAAATGTAGGAGGAGTCTCCTTTAAAGAAGGACTGCACAACTTTCAGCTGCTGTATGAGTTGACTGTTGTTGCCTCTAATCTGAATATTTGCTATTCTTGGGGAAATTGTTACTGCATAGCCCTCTCAGGTTTGCAATCTTTATGGTTCCATTCATAGGCAAACGAGGTGCAAACTGTAGTTTTTAGGGCCTCACCAGTTGGCTTTCCAAGTTTATTTCAAACCTAGTTGGTTCTGCTGCAGTGTTACAGATTTATGTGAACAGACATACGCAACTGTCATTTAAAAGAATGTGGACAGAAAAGGGGATGCTGGTGCAATACATCTACCATACCTAGTACAAACACCTAGTGTTTGCTGAACAGCTTTGTTCAGCAGTCTAGTTCTGACCCTAAAATTGAGAAACAGAAAACTGAAATAAAAAGCTAGGTCAAAATGAAGTTGTTGTTATTATTTATATCCTACTTGGGACCCAGAGAGGCTCACAACAATAAAAGAAAAATACAGTTAAAAACATAGAAAAGTAATACATTAAAACAGAATTAAATTTTTACAATATTAAAATAGATTGCTTAATAAAAAAAATAAAAATACAGTTAAAAGTTAAAATTGTTTAGAAAACTTAAAACAATACCCCAAGCCAGTTCTTTAAAACCATTCGGTTTTAAAAGCCCGCCTGAATAAGAAGGTTTTAATCTGCTGGCAGAAGGACAACAAAGAAGGGGCCATTTTTGCCTTCCTGGGAAGGGCTTTCCACAGTCCAGGGACAACCACGGAAAAGGCCCTCTCTGGTGTCCCCACCAACCATGCTTGTGATGGTGGTGGGAGTGAGAGAAAGGTCTCTTAAGAGGATCTCAGTGCCTGGACTGACTCATAGAGGGAGATCTGGTCTGCAAAATAGCCTTGACATGAGCCATATAGGTCATAACCAGCACTTTGAATTGTGCCCAGAAACAAACAGCCAATGGAGTTGTTTCAACAGGGGCATTGTGTGCTCTCTGTAACTTGCCGCTCTTAACAATTTGGCTGCAATTCTTTGGACCAGTTGCTGTTTCCAGACACTCTACAAAAGCAGCCCCAAGTAGAGTGCATTACTGTAGATGAAACAGGAGGTAATCAAGGCATGTGGCCAGAACCAGCATCTCAAGGAACAGGTGCAGTTGGCACACGAGGTTTAAATGTGCTCCTAGTCATTGCAGAAACTGGGCCACTGGGTTCACAGCTGAGTCCAGGAGTACCCACAAACTGCAAATCTGCATGTTCAGGGGGAATGTAACCCCATCTAACACAGAACGGATCTCTATTCTCCGATCTGCCTTCCAACTGATCAGGAGCACCTCTGTTTTGTCTGGATTAAGTTTCAACTTGTTTGCCTTCATCCAATCCATTACTGATGACAGACACTGGTTTAGGAGCAGGATAGCCTCCTTGAATTGAGGTGGAAAGGAATGGCACCACATCCCAAAACTCTGGATGACCTCTCCCAGTGGATTCATGTATATCTTGAATAGCATAGGAGACAACATAGAACCCTGAGGGACCCCACAAGCCAATGGCCAGGGGGTCAAGCAGGAGTCCCCTAGCACCACCTTCTGGGTTTGCCCCTCCAGGGAGGAACAGAGCCACTGTAAAACAATACCTCCACGAGAGGATGCCCAGAAGGATACCATGGTTGATGGTATCGAAAGCTGCTATGAGGCCCAGCAGAACTAACAGGAACATACTCCCACTATCCAGTTCCCTGTGTAGGTCATCCACCAAGGCAACCAAGGCTATCTCTGTTCCATATCCAGGCTTTGAAACCAGATTTGTCATCTTGTGGATGATTGCTGTTGTTGCTAGTAACCACTGCATGTTATTCACCAACCAAAGATTAAAATAAGATAATAATAAAATAAAATGAAAAACTACAAGTAGGGATCAAGTGGGGATGTCACAATAATTTGAGCAGGGTCACTAACAAATGAAACTTCTTCTGCTCCAGTCCTTGAAAACAGTTTTAAGACAAGCAGAACAGAAATGGTGAACATCTGGGACATGGGCCAGATGTTGTCAGCAGTGGGTAGGGGTTCCTTCTTGTCCACCCACTTCTTTTCTAACTCTGCCCCTTCTCCCAGAATGAACCTGCTTTCTGCCTCCAGACCAAAATTTCTTGATTTTCTATCTGAAATGCTTTTTATATCCAGTCTCTGGACAATCTCTGTGTCCAATCTCCCTTGCCCATGTCAAATTTTTTGTCACTTTGTTAGACTACTCTGCCATGATAGGCAGCATTTATAATTTCTAGTTCAAGATAATGGTTATCCATCTGTTAATTTCCACTATAATCAGAAAGAAGGAGGGAAGTAAAGGAAGAACAAGCAGAGGAAGAGAAAACAATATGAAGGCAAGCTGGAGAGAAATGGAATTGGGTGTAAAGCCTCTTCCTAAAACTGTCCTTGCTAGAGTGCACGAGGTACAGTGAAGTGATTTCCCGAGGCAATACACATAGTGGCAACCTGCTAGCTGGGTCTTCCTGAATTCCTTGCCTGTTCTTCTCTGTTGGAGCACAGAGCTGTATATGCCACACAAACTCTCCCAAACCCCCTACTAGCCTGCTGACTTGTGTGTGTCTAATCATTGTGTAATCAGCACTAAAATCCAAATGCCAGTCCAGGTGGCTTCTTTAATGTGGAACACAGAACAAATGTCCCCTCATACACATCACAGGAGATGAAATCGTATCTCATTTTATCATGTACATCAATTTGATGATGGATAAAGTGGGCAAAAGTATTTATTATTCCCCTTTATATTGTTCACCATTTTTTCTGGAGGTAAAAGCAGTAGTACTTCTTTCACTGTAGGGTGGAACAGACAGGCCAAATAAAGCTGTTTCCAACTGTTTAGAAGGTGGGGCATTTAGATGACACATACCTCCAAAGTGGATGGAAACCAGACTGAAGCCATGCTCCGGGGCTAAAAACTGGAGCAAACAGAATGTGGGATAGTTCAGCTTAGTGCAGAAGATGCACATCTTTGTCCCTACATATAAAAGGCCTGATGCAGATGCAGGGCTGCTGCAAAGCAAAGAAATGAACGTGTAACAACTCCAATGGATGTAATTACAATATATACAATCTAGACAGTGCAACAGAGGGACATGGGGGTGAAGGGAGCATCTAGAGAGGGCTTCCATGACTAGTTTGTCAGTGTTTAGCACCGATGCCCTGAAAGGATGGCTATCCAATGGGATAGCATCTGGGTGGATGTGGAAGTACTTAGGGGTCACTGGTGGCATGTTCATGCAATGGTACCCATGTATGGGAGGCAGGCAACAAAAAAAAACCCAAACTACCCAGTAGTATGGCTTGATGCATTTGGCCCACATTGGAAGTGGATCATGCAGGCAGCCGGGTTTTGACCAATTTGGGGGAAATGCAGGATTGAGACACTTTATCTTGCCTACCCGCTCCAGAACCTTCACCATTTTGTTGCCACTCCTCTGGGCACGCTCCAGTTTGTCAACATCTTTTTTTAATTGTAATGCCCAGAACTGGACACAGTATTCCAGGTGAGGCCTGACCAAGTCAGAATAGAGTTGGTGCTATTACTTCCCTTGATCTAGACACTATACTTCTATTGATACAGCCTAAAATAATATTGGCTTTTTTAGCTGACACATCGTATGTTGACTCATGTTCAACTTGTGGTCTACTAGGACTCTTAAATCCCTTTCACATGAAGGACGTTATCACACAGGGCAAACTGGAAGTTTAAAGGGGTGGCAATGCAGGGTCATCCAGGGCTTAGGGATTAATTCACAGCTGCTTTTCACACGACACTGCATGCAATCAAAAGAGAATCCAGTGAAAATGTGAGGTCAATTAGGAAATAAGTACATTCGCAAAGCTACCGGATTTACGTTTCCATTTTGCTTGCGAATTGACTTCTCTCACATAATGGCTGCTGTGTGAAAATGCAAGCCTCCAGATGCATCTGGTTTCCTGATTTCCCAAGCTGCCTTGCTGTCCCTAGGAGAAATTTCTTAAAAGGATACACACATACTTCCCTCGCCCCGTTCTCTCCTCCTCTAATGGAAGCTCTAATGAAGGGCAGAGCTGCTGGTGGGAAAAGAAGGCAGAGGGAGGGCGCTTTGGAAGTCCTCCTGGACAGGAGGGAGAAAGGGAGGACATGCTCTGGAAAAGGAGGGCATTGGGGAGTATCAGCCTTCACTGGAACCAGGCAGGTTTATGGAACCAGCCCCCTCCTTTTCTTTCTCTTTTGTGTGTGTGTCTTTGTGTGTGGATTTAGGAGTTTGCAAAGGGCAGCCTCATTCTGCCTTTCTTTGAAACACCTATTGGGGCTTCTGTGGCAAAGAGGTTCCCCGCCATATCCCCTCCCCTCCCTGGAGCATGTGTGTGTGTGCGCGCACTTGTGGAAATGACACTTTGGAGCATGCCCAGAAAATGAATTTATAAGCTTGCAATGGGGATTTGTTTGTCTCCTTTTGATAGCTAAATTTGCAGTGGGCCAACTTTAATGTGCTCTGTGTGTGATAACCAATAACAAATGGGATTGCTTTTTCTGGGATGCCACTACTTTAACCATTTTTGGGATGGAAGCACATAAGACCTACATGTGATAAAGTAGGTAGTCTCATTAAACCAGGTTAAGCCCTCACTGATTTGCAGCAAAAGAAACATAAGTAGGTGGAAGGCAGCAGGGGAGAAATGAAGAGAGAGTGAGGAAAGACTTGATTTGTCTTTAAATCTGAGCTGGACAATGAGTAACTTTCAAGATTTTTCCCCCTTATACAGTGCAGCAACTGAGGGGAGAAAAGGCAAAACAGTTGTGAACAATAAAGGTGTATTTTATTTAACAAACTTATTTTTCCACTGAAAATCATACCCGAACTGCTTTTCTATTCCTAGCACCAGGAAAAGACTTGTAATTTTCCATTCCACGTTGAATTTTAATCAGTTTCTCTAATTTCTCCCTTTCCTCCCCAGAAACTTTGCTATGTGTCGGGATACATTTTCCCCTTGTTAAATCTTGTTAAGTATTATACAAACAAATAAAATATTTATCTTGACTATGCATTTGGAAGTATCAAATATACAGCATTTTTAGATATTAACTGTAGGAGTTTCTAGATAAGAAATGAAATAAAACAAAAACAAGGGGAAAACATTTGGACTAAGGTTCAGGTTTATCTTACAGCTCTCCATAAATCCAGCAAATATTTTTTTTGTAATAGATGTATGGGAGATGGTACAAGGCTATGCTTGAAAACATCTTCAACGTTAGGCTCTTGCATAGCTCTCTTTCACTTGCACTCTGAGTAGTTAGTATGTAATAATAATAATAATAATAATAATAATAGGTTTTATTTATATACCGCCCAATCACTGGGAATCCGAGCGGTTTACAATAGAGGGGATAACAGACAGTTCCCTGCCCACAGGCTTACAATCTAAAAGACACGACACAAAAGGAGAAGGGAATGGTGAGGGAGGGAGGGAATCAGGTCCAGCATTCTTCTCCTGAGGCCTGGACCAAGGCAGATGGACCGGAGGGAGGGCTCTGCTTCTTCAGGCTAGCCCCTGATGGTACTGGGCCAGCCTTCTCTCTCCCTCAGAGGCCGAAAGATGACAGTTAGGGAGGGAGGAGCCTCTTTCTTCAGGCTAGCCCCTGATGGTACTGGGCCAGCCTTCTCTCTCCCTCAGAGGCCGATAGATGACAGTTAGGGAGGGAGGAGCCTCTTTCTTCAGGCCAGCCCTTGATGGTACTGGGCCAGCCTTCTCTCTCCCTCAGAGGCCGAAAGATGACAGTTAGGGAGGGAGGAGCCTCTTTCTTCAGGCTAGCCTCTGATGGTACTGGGCCAGCCTTCTCTCTCCCTCAGAGGCCGAAAGATGACAGTTAGGGAGGGAGGAGCCTCTTTCTTCAGGCCAGCCCTTGATGGTACTGGGCCAGCCTTCTCTCTCCCTCAGAGGCCGAAAGATGACAGTTAGGGAGGGAGGAGCCTCCACAGATGGAGCATCCAGCACTTACTGAGGTTACCAAAATGGTGAAGGGTCTGGAAATCATGCCTTCTGAAGAGAGACTTAGGGAACTGGGATGTTTAACCTGGAGAAGGGAAGGTTAAGTGGTGATATGATAGCCCTGTTTAAATATTTAAATGGGTGTCATTGAGGATGGAGCTGTGAGACTTGGGATTTGCTCTGACCAAAAAATCCACAACAACTTAATGTAAAACAAAAAAGTTTATTGTAAAGAACGAAGATAGGAAGCACCCTAGACCACATCTTTGCAGAATCTGAGGCACACAAAGGGAAAGTCTTAATTTAAACAGATCACGGACCCCCACCTTTTTTTCCTGTCCCTGCCAGGTTCCTTCAATTCACCCCCCCCCCCCTCAGTGGAGGTTGGAGCCCTACATCAAAGCAACCCAAATGTAGGCATCATTTGGTCTCCAGACATCCTCTGCCCTGGGAAAGCAATTGATGACTTGTATCTGTGGAACCTCTCCCAGTCATAAATCTGTCTCAGGGGTGAAGGATTCTTTGCCCTGCTAGCCAGTGTTCTGCTTACGTGACGCATCCGATTACAGATCATGGCCGCAGATGGGCATTTCCCATAATGCCTTTCCAGTTGAGTCCTACACATACCTTTATTTGATACATACATATATTGCTAACATACCCTGTATGCCTATGTTCACTACTAGATAGGATCAGCAGCTTTTGACAGTCTGCCACTCCTAAGATGCCGCATTCAAACATTCCAACAAATCATACAACAAAGTAAAGGTTGTATGTACATATCATCAATGTGCATGTAACTAATTACTAATTTAATGACTTAATCTAAACTCTTTAACTCATCATGACAGAACCCCGAATGAATAAATGAATGAAGGGGATTTCTGACAGGAGCAAGCTTATTTTCTCCTGCTCCAGGGATTAGGACTCGGAGCAATGGATGCAAACTACAGAAAAAGAGATTCCGTCTCAACATTAGGAAGAACTTCCTGACAGAACTGTTCAACAGTGGAACATGCTGCTTCATTGAATGGTGGAGTCTCTTTCTTTGGAGGTTTTTAAACAGGCTGGATGGCCATCTGTTAGAAGTGATTTGATTGTGAATTCCTACATAGCAGGAGGTTGAACTGGGTGGCACTTGTGGTCTCTTCCAACTGTAGAATTCTATGATTCTATATATATAATGTTTAGGGGGAATTTCTTTTTTTGTAAATTAAATACAATATGCTTGTGTAAAATGCTACAGTTAGTTTCTCCTTTCATATTTCAGAGAACAAGACTGTCAGAACTAATTGAACTCTCCCCACAGTCACAGCAAATCAGGCTTCTGGGTGATCAGAAAGCAGTTTATTGCTTGCTGTGATCTTAAAGGAGTAGAAGTTGCTAGTCAGGCTTCTTGGATAGAATTGAAGAATCAATGACACATGTACATATACATCTAATAAAAGCATTTTAAAGTTATTAGCTCCACCCCATGAATTTGGTGGGCTCAAAACAATATCCACTCTGGTTGCGTTTTTTGCTTTCTGAGGAAGGTTTGCCTTAGTTGCGTTAGCCACCATCCTTAGTGATGATGAAGTCCTTGCAGCCTTTCAAACTGCAAAGGGAAGAAACACTCACATTTTTTTTACCAGGCCCAGTTATTTCAAGATCTCTCTTGAGACCGTTATCACACGGGGCAAAATTGGAAGTTTAAAGTGGGGTCAATGTAAGGTCATCCAGGGCTTAGAGACAAATTCACAGCTGCTTTTCACATGACGCTGCTTGCAATTAGAAGAGATTGTAGAGAGAATGTGAGGTCAATCAGGAAATAATTATATTCACAAAACTACCCGATTTACGTTTCCATTTTGCTTGCGAATTGACTCCTCTCATGTAATGGCTGCTGTGTGAAAAACCAAGGCGCCAGATGCATCCAGTTTCCTGATTTCCCAAGATGCCTTGCTGTGCCAGAGAGGGAGAATCTTAAAGGGACACACACATACTTCCCTCACTTTCCTCCTCTTTGCTGCTTTCCTTTTCTTTGCAGGCTGTAATGAAGGGAAGAGCTCTTGGGAGAAGGCAGAGAGGAAGTGTTTTGGAAGTCCTGGAGATCTGGAGTCAGTCCTGTGCTAAAAAATAGAACTCAGTTGAAGGCAAAAGAAGCTTTATTGGTAAATCCAGGCAGAAACATCCATTAACATGTTTTTGCAAAGTCTGAAGCACAAAGGAACTCCTCCCCCTTCTTAATCCTCTCAAATCCCTTCCCAAGCCAGCCCCAATTCCCAAGCTAAAGTAACACAAGAGGAGGTTGCCATAGATACCAGGGTTGTTTATACTTCACTTTGCTTTCTCCCAGATAATACAACCTTGAGGAATTCTTTTCCCAAACTCCACTCTCCCCCAACATACCAGCCCTTGATAACCATTTTGCAGCTGCAATCCCATCCCCCTCTCCACACGCACTCCTTATTCTGAAAGCCCTTCAATCTGCCTTTTTAAAATTACCTATAATTCTCTATTCTATAACCTATCATTCTATACAACATACTATGAACTGTAACTATGAACTGTTTTAACCTTTAGGACAGGACCCTTATACACTGGTTCTGACAGAAACAGGCAGGCTTATGGATCCAGCCTCCTCCTTTCTCTCTCTCTCTCTCTCTCTCTCTCTCTCTCTCTCTCTCTCTCTTGTGTGTGTGTCTGGTTTTGGAATTTGCAAAGGGAGAGAGAGGGCATTTTGGAAGTCCTCCTGGACAGGAGAGAGAAACTGAGGACATGCTTTGGAAAAGGAGGACATAGAATCAGGCAGGCTTATGGACCCAGCCTCCTCCTTTCTCTCTCTCTTGTGTATGTGTGTGTCTGGTTTTGGAGTTTACAAAGGCAGAGAGAGGGTATTTTGGAAGTCCTCCTGGACAGGAGGAGGAAATGGAGGACACACCTTGAAAAAGGAGGACCCAGCCTCCTCCTTTCTCTCTCTGTGTGTGTGTGTCTTTGTGTTTGGTTTTAGGAGTTTGCAAAGGGCAGCCTCATTCTGCCTTTTTCTGAAACACCTTTTGGGGCCTCTGTGGCAAAGAGGATTTCTCCCCCCTCACACACACACACACTGGTACCCCCTCCCCTCCCCTCTCCTGAGCATGTGCGTGTGTGTGCACTTGTGGAAATGACACTTTATTTTATTTTTATTTTATATATAAATACATATATTACACATATATCAAATAACATACACTTAAACACATAAACTTATCAACTTACATGATGTACAAACATATAATCACATGGACACCAAAGCATTTCTCATCCTATCTGACCACTCTTAGTATTACATCCATTTAGTCCTGTCTCTATATACATCTATATATCACTTAGAATCATAGAATCATAGAATCATAGAATCTTAGAGTTGGAAGAGACCACTAGGGCCATCCAGTCCAACCCCCTGCCATGCAGGAAATCCAAATCAAAGCATCCCTGACAGATGGCCATCCAGCCTCTGTTTAAAGACCTCCAAGGAAGGAGACTCTATCACCTTCCGAGGAAGTGCATTCCACTGTTGAACAGCCCTTACTGTCAGGAAGTTCCTCCTAATGTTCAGGTGGAATCTCTTTTCCTGTAGCTTGCATCCATTGTTCCGGGTCCTGTTCTCTGGAGCAGCAGAAAACAAGCTTGCTCCCTCCTCAATATGACATCCTTTCAAATATTTAAACAGGGCTATCATATCACCTCTTAACCTTCTTTTCTCCAGGCTAAACATCCCCAGCTCCCTAAGTCGTTCCTCATAGGGCATGGTCTCCAGACCCTTCACCATTTTTGTCGCCCTCCTTTGGACACGCTCCAGTTTCTCAATGTCCTTTCTGAATTGTGGCGCCCAGAACTGAACACAATATTCTAGGTGGGGCCTGACCAAAGCAGAATACAGTGGCACTATTACTTCTCTTGATCTAGACACTATACTTCTATTGATGCAGCCTAAAATAGCATTGGCCTTTTTAGCTGCCGCATCACACTGTTCACTCAAGTTCAACTTGTGGTCTACTTAGACTCCTAGATCCCTTTCACACGTAGTTTCATTCAGCCAAGTGTCACCCATCCTATATCTGTGCATTTTATTTTTCCGCCCTAAGTGCAACACCTTACATTTCTCTGTGTTGAATTTCATTTTGTTAGCTTTGGCCCAGCTTTCTAGTCTATTCAGGTCATTTTGAATCTTGATCCTGTCCTCTGGGGTATTAGCTATTCCCCCTAATTTGGTGTCATCTGCAAATTTGATAAGTATGCTCCCAATTCTGTCATCCAGGTCATTGATAAAGATGTTGAATAGCACTGGGCCCAGGACAGAGCCCTGTGGGACCCCACTGGTCACTTCTCTCCAGGATGAAAAGGAGCCATTGTTGAGCACCCTTTGGCTTCGGCCGGTCAACCAATTACAGATCCATTTAACAGTTCCTTTGTCTAGCCCACATTTTACAAGCTTGTTTGCAAGAATGTCATGGGAAACCTTGTCAAAGGCCTTACTGAAATCAAGATATACTATATCCACAGCATTCCCTTCATCTACCAAGCTGGTAATTTTGTCAAAGAAAGAGATTAGATTTGTCTGGCATGACTTGTTTCTCTGAAACCCATGTTGACTTTTTGTGATTATGGCATTGCCTTCTAGATGTTCACAGACTCTCTGTTTAATAATCTGCTCCAGAATCTTTCCTAGAACTGATGTCAGACTAACTGGACGATAATTGTTGGGATCCTCTTTTTTCCCCTTTTTGAAGATGGGGACAACGTTTGCCCTCCTCCAGTCTGCTGGGATCTCTCCTGTTCTCCAGGAGTTTTCAAATATGATTGCCAATGGCTCCGATATTACTTTTGCCAGTTCTTTTAATACCCTTGGATGGAGTTCATCTGGTCCCGGAGACTTAAATTCATTTAGATTAACAAGGTGTTCCTCTACTATCTCTTTACTTATTCTGTGCTGAAATTCCCCTATTCTGTCCTCTGCTCCATTATACTCAGGTTGAGCACCCTTTGCCTTTTCTGAGAAGACTGAGGCAAAGAATGTGTTGAGTAATTCTGCCTTTTCTCTATCTCCTGTTAGCATTTTGCCATCTTCTCCACGCAGTGGCCCTACCGTTTCCTTCTTCTTCCTCTTGCTGCGGACATATCCAAAAAAGCCCTTTTTATTGTTCTTAACCTCTCTAGCAAGCCTGAGTTCATTCTGCGCTTTAGCTTTTCTGACTTTACCCCTACACATGCCTGCTATTTCTTTGAATTCCTTTTTCGTGATTTCCCCCTTTTTCCATTTCTTATACATGTTCCGTTTCAAACTTAGCTCGGTTGAAAGTTCCTTAGTCATCCATCCTGGTTTCTTGAGACACCTCCCGTTTTTCTTTCTCACTGGAACTGTTTGAAATTGTGCCTTCAGTATCTCCCTTTTGAGAAAGTCCCATCCGTCCTGAACTCCTTTATCTTTTAGTATTTCTGACCATGGAATCGCCCTCAATACTTCTCTAAGTTTACTGAAATCCGCTCTCCTAAAGTCTAGGATGCGTGTCTGACTCTGCCTGGCTTCTCCTCTCCATTGTATAACAAACTCCAGGAGAACATGGTCGCTTCCACCTAAGGATCCCACCACTTGCACCCCCTTAACCAAGTCGTCCTTGTTGGTTAGGATCAGATCTAAAATAGCTGACCCCCTTGTTGCCTCTTCCACCTTTTGGGCCATGAAATTGTCTTCCAGGCAAGTGAGGAATTTGCTAGACCTTGAGGATTTTGCTGAGTTTGACTTCCAGCAAATATCAGGATAGTTGAAGTCGCCCATCACTACTACATCTCTCTTTTCTGACTGTGTGGTCATCTGTTCTAGAAAGATATCATCCAATTCCTCAGTCTGACTTGGGGGTCTGTAGTAGACTCCCACCATAACATCCTTGTTGTTTCCCTCCCCTTTGATTCTTATCCAGATGCTCTCCACCTGGCTTCCATGATTGATGTCCAGGATCTCTTCACTGGTGTAAATATCTCTGACATATAGTGCTATTCCTCCTCCTTTCCTGTTTGGCCTATTTCTCTTAATAAGGTTATACCCCTCTATTTCCACATTCCAATCATGAGACTCATCCCACCAGGTTTCAGTGATGCCTATTATATCATATTTGCTTTGTTGTACTAGGAGTTCGAGTTCATCTTGCTTATTTCCCATGCTCTGTGCATTAGTGTAGAGACATCGCAGACCATGGTTCCCTTTTACTTGCTGCCTGTGCAAGTTTTTTTGCCTCCCACTGCTGGGTCCTTGCACTGTTTGCCTTGTTTCCTCTATGTCAGTTTGACTATTTTCGCCATCCCTTTCGCCTTCCTTAATATTGTCTCCCTTCCCCTCGGAACTCAGTTTAAAGCTCTCCTGATCAAGTTCTTGAGACTGTTGGCAAAAACATTTCTTCCAACTGGCGTGAGATGCAACCCGTCTGTTGCAAGAAGTCCCTCCTCATGGAACCGCAGCCCATGATCGAAGAATCCAAATCCTTCTCGGCGGCACCATCTGCGAAGCCAGTTGTTCACATCTGCTATTTTCCTCTCCCTTCCTGGACCATGCCCTTCAACTGGCAGAAGAGACGAGATGACAACCTGTACATCCATTCCTTTCAGCTTCCTACCAAGCGCCTCATAATCCCTTTTGATGTTCTGAATGCTGTGTCTTGCAGTATCATTAGTTCCCACGTGGACCAAAAGGAAGGGGTATTGGTCAGTAGGCTTCACCAGTCTTGTCAGCCTCTCTGTCACATCACGGATCTTTGCACCTGGAAGACAACACACCTGTCGAGACATCTTGTCAGGCCTACAAATCACTGCTTCTGTACCCCTCAGCAAGGAGTCCCCCACTACGACCACACGCCTCCTCCGAGGCTTAGCAGCGACTGTTCCCTCGGGTGGGACTCTCAGGCTCCCCTGCTCTGTCTCCGAAGCCTGTCCATGATGCTCTTCTTCATCCTCCTTGATAAGGGAAAGAGCTTCAAATCGATTCTCTAGCTGCAAGCTCCCCGAACAATTCCTTCTTGGCTTACTTCTCTTTGTGACATTCCTCCAGCTGTCTTCCTCCTCTGTTTGGCAAGTGACCTCTTCCACCCTAGCATCTTCCTCTGCGTGGTACTCATCCAAGATGGTTAGTTCTATTGAGTCCAGGAAATCCTCTTGTTCCCTAATATGCTGAAGTGTAGCTACTCTGGACTCCAGCTGCTGCACTTTCTCCTCCAAGAGTGCTACCAACTTGCACTTGGTGCATGTGAAGTTCTCCACTTTTGTAGGCAAGAAGAGAAACATCCCACAAGAGTTGCAGGTGACTGCGGCAGATCCCTCGTTGTCCATACTGCAAAGTCTTTAGTAATAAATATAAGAGTCAATCTACTGGGAATACTTCTTTAAAGGTAAGTACTGGCTGCTATCTTAAACTTAAAGGGAAGGTTCTGTTTCAATATCTGATTCTACCCTGATGCCACTTGAGCAGAGTTGTTGAGTTAAAGAAGTTGGTATATAAAGCTAGTCTGCTAGCTCCGCCCCCTTGTGACTCACACATGTGACTCACAGAAGCTCCGCCCCTTCAGCAACGAGCACACGGTCTCGAGCACACGGTCTCAAAAATGGCTGCCAAGCAGCTCCTCTCCTTCTCCTCTCTCTGGCCGGACTGTTCTGGAAGGCTCTGGATGTTGGTATATATAAAGCTAGTCTGCTAGCTCCGCCCCCTTGTGACTCACAGATGTGACTCACAGAAGCTCCGCCCCTTCAGCAACGAGCACACGGTCTCGAGCACACGGTCTCAAAAATGGCTGCCAAGCAGCTCCTCCTATGTATACGTAAAACATAAAACGTACTCTTTTACTCTTATAGCTGTTCCTAAAAAAAACACCCTTCAATTGATAAAGCTTAATATTTTCTATCTAAAATGGATTTGCTCCTGCCTTGCTTAAACTTAATTTGAGCTAATCCTCATCTTTTAAATCATAAATTACCTTGTATATTCTCATTGTTTCATTTTATTTTCCCCCCTCTGTTCTCTTCCTTTTTCTTTTTCACTCTTCTTTACCATTTTTTTCACTTTGCCTTACCATTCCAATTATTCCCATTTTCTTCCTTTTCTTTCTATCCAGCAATTCATATCACATTTAAATTTCAGGTACACTGCATTACTAAATACATGTACTATTTATCTGAATATGTATTTAACTCCAGATCTTCAACTATATCTAATTATATCTCTTTACACATATTTATTCCTTCCTCTCTCTCTCTCTCTCTTTTTAAAAAAATATCACAAGCTCTCCATTGAATCGAGTGTACTTATTCATTATTCTTTATCTATTTCTTAATTCCATTGTTATTTTCCTTCAGTTTGTTTCTCCAAAAGTTTATTATAAAATTCCACTCTTCTTGAATCTTCCCATCTTCTTCCTCCCTTAAATTCCTTGTAAGTAAATCTAAATCTTTCATATCTAATAATTTTTCCAACCATTCTTCTTCCGTAGGTATCTGAGATTTCCATTTTTGTCCATACAATAGTCTAGCTGATGTTACCATATATAATATAATTCTCCAGTACTTATTTTCTATCTCTTTTTGTACTACCGATGTTATATTTAGCGGATACATTTCTGGTTTCATAAAAAAGAAAACTCCAAGTATTTTCATATATGCTAAGTGGATCATTTTACGTTTCCAACATTTTGGATTTGTGTTCTTATTTTTGTTCATCTTTGTCAATTTTGGTGGGGTTAAATGCCACATGTATAACATTTTATAATAATTTTCCTTTAAATTCTGGTAGAAATAAATTTTATTGGCGTTTTTTTGCCACATTTTTCCCAAGTTTCTATGTCTATATTATGATTTATGTCCTGGCTCCATTTTATCATTGTTTCTTTCACTGCTTCTTGCTCCAATTCTCTTTCTAATAGTAACTCATAAAATCTAGAATTTTTTTTCTTTGTATCTCCAAAAATTATATCATCTAATTTCTTCGAACTCTTTTCTATTCCTATATTCTTTAACTCTATTTTTGTTCTTCCAGCTAATTGTCTATATCCAAACCAATGTATTTTTATTCCATCTTTCTCTATTTCCTCTCTTGATTTTATCTTTATTCTATCTTTTCCTCCTTCTGTTATCTTGACTAAATATTTAAAAGTAATCCATTGTTCTTCTGCATCACTGAATCTTCCAAACAGGGCTTCCTCTGGGGATACCCATAAGGGCATTTTCTGGTAGAATCTTGATTTACATTTCAACCATATTTTCAACAAGCTTCTTCTAATATAATGATTGTTAAAATCCTTATTTTCTTTTAATTTCCCAAACCAGGTATACCCCTGCCATCTGAATCTCAAATTATCATGTTCCAAATTTAATATCCTTTCATTCTGTAATGTGCACCAATCCGTTACCCAAGATAGCCCACAAGCATAATAATATAATTTCAGGTCTGGTAACCCCAGTCCTCCTCTATTCTTACTATCAATTAAGATGTTCCATCTAATCCTGGGCTTTTTACCTGCCCATATGAATTTAATCAATTCTCTTTTCTGTTCTTTAAAGCACTTTTCATTGATAATTATTGGCACACTCTGAAACAGAAATAAAAATCTGGGCAATATGTTCATTTTAATTGCCGTAATCCTCCCAGACAATGAGAGTCTTAGTTTTGTCCAATTTTCTATTTTTTCTTTTTCTTTCCAGACCTGGTTATAAATGTCTTCAAACAGATTTACATTTCTTTTTGATATCACTATTCCCAGGTATTTGGCTTTATTTTTGATTTTGAAACCGGATTTATTTTGAAATTCTAATTATTCTGATTTATTAAGATTTTTAGTTATTACTACCGTTTTATCCATATTTAACTTAAATCCTGCCAGATTACCAAACTCTATTTCTTTTATTAGTTCTTCTACACTTTGTAATGGGTCTTCTAAGAAAATAACCAAGTTGTCTGCATATGCCCCTAGTTTATAACTATGTCCTTTTATTTTAGGCCTTTGTATCTTAGGATTTTTTCTAATGTTGTTATTCAAAATTTCTATTATTAATACAAACAAAAGGGGGGACAGGGGACAACCTTATTGTGTCCTGTTTTCTATTTTAATTTCTTTTGTCTTTTCTCTGTTTATCCATATTTGTGCCAATTGATCTTTATAAATAGCTTCCATCCAACCCAAGAAATCTTTTCCTATATTTATTTCTTTTAACATCTCCAACATGAATATCCAATTGACGTTATCAAACAGCTTCTCCATGTCCAAAAAACACAATGCAGCTTTTTTTTCATTATTTATTTCATAATATTCAATAATGTCCAAAACTGTCCTATCATTATTTCTAATTAATCTCCCCAGGATAAATCCATTTTGGTCACTATGAATTCTATCTTTCAACACTTTTTTAATCGTTCAGCTAAGATGGATATTATTTTGTAATCATTATTTAATAAAGCAATTGGTCTAAAGTTAATAGGTTCTTTTATATCTTTACCTTATTTTGGAATTAAAGAAATCATTGCACCCTTCCACGAATTTGGCTTGTTTTCTGTCAGTATACTGTTATATAATTTTTCCAAAGGTTTAATCAACACACTTTTCAATTGTTTTATAATATAGTGCTGACAGACCATCTAAACCTGGAATTTCCCCATTTTTCATTCTTTTCACACTTTTAGATATCTCCTGTGTTGTTATTGGTCCATTTAGCATTTCTCTCTGTGTATCTGATATTTTATCCAATTCCAGTTTTTGTAAATATTTATTTCCTTTCTCCTGATGTCTCTCCTTTTTTGTGTTTTCTTTATAAAGATTCCCATAATATTTACTAAATATTTTTGAGTCTTGCTGATTGTTATATATTTTCCCCATATACGTAATTTCAGTTATTACTTTCTTTTCTCTTTCCTTTTTTAGTTTCTGAGCTAACCATTTACCTGATTTGTTAGCACCTTCAAAAAATTCCTGCCTACAAAATCTTAATTTTCTCTCTATTTCTTTGGTGGTTTCTTGATGGTTTCTTTTTGTAGTAATCTGATTTCTAATTTTATCTTTTTATTAGCAGGATTATTTCTTAGCTTCTCTTCTTTTATATCTTCCAAAATTTTATTGTTTTTTTTTCTCTGCCAATTTTTTCTTTTCTGTACCCATTTTTACAAACAATCCTCTTGCCTTACTTGTGTCCCATACAATATTCATTTTCATTATTCCGTCATCACTTTCTTTGAAAAAGAAATTCAATTCCTCTTTAATTTTGTTCACCCTGTCCTCCTCCTTTAACAAATCCTCATTTAATCTCCATTGAGATTCTTTTTTTCCTTTCTGTTATTTTTAATGCAATAGGGTTATGGTCTGATTTAATTCTTGGTAAAATGTCCATTTCTTGTACTTTCTGTAATAAGATATTACTTACCATAAACATAACAATCCTGGACATATATTTATGACATTCTGAATAGTATGTATATCCTTTGGCTTCTCCGTATTTATGTCTCCAAACATCCTCTATTCCACAATTTTTCATTAATTCCTTTACTATATTGGGTAGCTTCCCTTGACTACCTTTTTTCTTTCTGTTTTTACCTGTAAACGATCTATCTAATGAGTGGTTAATCACCTCATTCCAGGCACCAAATAACAGTATATTGCTTCTTGTTCTAATATTTTATCCTGTAATTTGGTTTTTTTAAAAAATCCTTTTTGTTCAAATGGAGCATATATGCCTACCACTAAGGCTTTTAAATCTTTTAAATCCAATAACATAATTTGTTAAATTCCAAACTTCATATTGCTGTCTCTCTGTCATTATTTCTGATTTTTTCTCCAACTCAAACGTTTTATTTTTAATTCTTTAATATCTTTTTTAGCCTGTACTACCTCCCCAGAAATCTTTTCTACTATCCCTCTTAATCTATTTCCTTTTTCATGTCTGATTTCATGTCTACTCTTGTACCTTTCAATTCCTCTCTTATTCCAATCTGACATCTTGTCATTTGCTCCAGAATTTGTCCTAACTGAGTTCCTTCTTCTAGTGACCTATCTGTGAGCTCTATCGAACTCCTTTGTATCATTGTTTGCGTAGCTCTTCTTCTTCTATAAACCATTCTACTCATTCTTAAACTCTTTCAACTCAATTCAATTTATGTCTGCTAAAAGACCTAGTCCCTCTGGCTAGTTTGTACATAAATTTCTAATACTATCCTCTATATTTTCCAACTAATACATTTTTAGCACTATCTTTCCCTTTTAACTCAATTTGCTGGTTTTAATTATTTATCTGCTTCTTATTAGTTTTAGTTTAGGTAGGTAATGGCGTCCCTCAAATATCCTTCTTTTCCATTATGGATAGAAAACAAAAAGAACCAACCTCTTCTATGTCTCTTTAAATATGTCTTAGCTCTTTGTGAATCGCAATTTCATTGAGCAACTGCTCCAAAACTATCTCCCTTGTCCGAGAGGACCTTACTGAGTAAAGATACTATTTTCTAACCTTCCCTAATTCAGGCCGCAGCATTGGTTGCTGGATAGACAAACCAATCTGCTATTGTAACTCCCCCTTTTTTAAAGAGTGTCTTTCTATTATTGTTCAGTGTCAGTTGAGGTATTTCCTCTAAGAGATAATGGGATGATGATGTTAGTAATCATAAAGAAAACTTTTTATTTGTTCCAAACCTCGTCCACCCCCGTTCAATCCAATGCTCCTCAAGACAAAAAATGAAAAATGTGGCAAAATGTACGTTTTATAACTTCCCTGCATGCTCACCCCCTTGCCGCTGCTCATGGAGGGCTGGTGGAATGGGCTGAGGCTTCCCGGCTTCCCCACTGTACTCCTCTCTTCACCTCTGCTCATGGAGGGCTGGTGGTGTGAGCTGGGGCTTTTATAGCTTCCTTTCGTGCTCCTCCCTTCACCGCTGTTCATGGAGGGCTGGTGGAAAGGGCTGGGGCTTCCCGGCTTCCCCACTGTACCCCACCTCTGCTCGTGGAGGGCTGGTGGTGTGAGCTGGGGCTTTTATATCTTCCCTGCATGCTCCTTCCTTTGCCGCTGCTCATGGAGGGCCAGTGGAATGGGCTGGGGCTTCCCAGCTTCCCCACTGTACCCCACCTCTGCTCATGGAGGGCTGGTGGGGTGAGCTGAGGCTATTATAGCTTCCCTGCGTGCTCCTCCCTTCACCACTGCTTGTGGAGGGCTGGTGGAATGGGCTGGGGCTTCCTGGCTTCCCCGCTGTGCTCCTCTCTTTGCCGCCGCTCGTGGAGGGCTGGTGGTAAGCGCTGGGGCTTTTGTAGCTTCCCTGCATGCTCCTCCCTTCACTGCTGCTCGTGGAGGGCTGGTGGTGTGAGCTGGAGCTTTTATAGCTTCCCTGTGTGCTCCTCCCTTCAGCGCTGCTTGTGGAGGGCTGGTGGAATGGGCTGGGGGTTCCTGGCTTCCCCGCTGTGTTCCTCTCTTTGCTGCCGCTCATGGAGGGCTAGTGGAATGAGCTGGGGTTTCCTGGCTTCCCTACTGTGCTCCTCCCTTCACCGCTGCTCATGGAGGGCTGGTGGAATGGGCTGGGGCTTCCTGGCTTCCCCATTGTGCTCCTCTCTTTGCCACCGCTCGTGGGGGGCTGGTGGAATGGGCTGTGGGTTCCTGGCTTCCCCGCTGTGTTCCTCTCTTTGCTGCCGCTCATGGAGGGCTAGTGGAATGAGCTGGGGTTTCCTGGCTTCCCTGCTGTGCTCCTCCCTTCACCGCTGCTCATGGAGGGCTGGTGGAATGGGCTGGGGCTTCCTGGCTTCCCCATTGTGCTCCTCTCTTTGCCACCGCTCGTGGGGGGCTGGTGGAATGGGCTGGGGGTTCCTGGCTTCCCCGCTGTGTTCCTCTCTTTGCTGCCGCTCATGGAGGGCTAGTGGAATGAGCTGGGGTTTCCTGGCTTCCCTGCTGTGCTCCTCCCTTCACCGCTGCTCATGGAGGGCTGGTGGAATGGGCTGGGGCTTCCTGGCTTCCCCATTGTGCTCCTCTCTTTGCCGCCGCTCGTGGAGGGCTGGTGGTATGTGCTGGGGCTTTTGTAGCTTCCCTGTGTGCTCCTCCCTTCACCGCTGCTCATGGAGGGCTGGTGGAATGGGCTGGGGCTTCCTGGCTTCCCCGCTGTGCTCCTCTCTTCACCGCTGCTCATTGGAAATGACATTTTAGAGCATGCTCAGAGAAGGTATTTCTAAGCAGGCAATGAGGATTTGTTTGTCTCCTTTTGATAGCCAAATTTGCACTGGGCCCACCTTAATGTGCTTTTAAACCCTTGTTGTGCTCTGTGTGTGATAACCAATAGCACATGGGCTTGCTTTTCTGGGATGCCACCACTTTAACCATTTTTGGGATGGAAGCACATAGGACCTACATGTGATAAAGTCATCTGAAGCTGTCTTAACCCTTGCAGTTAACAATTTGGGTTACACATATTAAACTACCTGTACAATTATTAATTAAACCCAGACAACCATTTGTGTATATTCCCCAAAATATCACAGCCTCATATTGTATACCATATCAACTGATAGACATAACATATCATAAACATACATGTACAATATCATATATTCCCCCCTCCAACCCTATAATCAAAAAAGGACTCGACAGCACAATATCATGGCAGCATTAGCTGAATCCTGACAAAGACGAGCAGTCAATAAACTCAAAAACACTACCTATAGCGATAGTAGCCATCTGTTTATTGTGAACATAAAAAGGTTAAGGTGGGGTATGTGGAGAAAAGGGTAATTGGGATGACCTGGATAGAGAAAGAGAAGCAGGAGTTATCAGGTTTTTCACTGTTTTAAAAAAGCCAGATCTATAAATCTAGCTGCCACTGAGTGGCATTACACAATTCTCGCTTCCAGGTAAAAGGCATTGGAATTTGACCTTTGTTCTGTGGTACTGTAGGCACCAAAGGCATGAATAGATAACTGATTTTTTCCCCACTGCACTTTAACCTTTTCTTTCTAGTTCCATTGCTAAATACAATATAATTTCTTTCCAGCTTTCTTTTAACTGTTTCCTAGTTAGCATTCATTACTGCTATGGAGTAACCCATAAATGCACTATTGGACTGGAGGAGAAATCTGGGAAGTAGTGCCACTTCTATTAACCTTGTGAACATGGACCATTTGTTAAGTGGCCACTTAACAAGTATGGGTGAAATTGTTTGTTAAACAGATTGTCTGAGCCAGTATAGATTACCAAACTATTGTACACTTATTGAAAGATTATTTTATCATGGGGGAGTGCTAAAATATGTGACAAATATGTGAGTATGCTTGTGTCAAAACCTATTCTAAATGTGTGGCAAGGGATGAAATGTGTGCTGAGATGTCTGAAAAGTACCAATGACATGTGTCTAGGGGGTCAAGCAGACTGGCAGCTTGGAGCTGGCCACTCCAGCACTGGTCACTCCCTGTTCATAGGACAATGACAACCAAACATTGTGGTCCCAAGGTCAGCTATCACCATGGTCCTCAATGGGATGCAGGTAAGGTGCTCTTTTTTGTGCTTCTTTTGTGGCCCAGTTTGGGCTGCCTTAGGTGGAACTGGCACAGTTTCAGCCCAATCCAAGAGTGTGCGCCATTTGTACACCACAACCCCAGATCAGTCCAAAGGCAGGTCTTTTGGCCCATCTGTTTCGGGCCTAGAATTAAATTGCCAGAGGTCATAAGAGATCCAAGGATTTGTGGATAGTGACTGAGCAGGTGACACATGTGATAGGAATTACAGGGTCATCCAGTCCAACATCCTGCTATGCAGGAACTCACAATCAAAACATCCCTGACAGATAACCATCCAGCCTCTGTCTATAGACCTCCAAGTAGGCAACTCCACTACACTTCAAGGGAGTGTGTTCCACTGTTGAACAGCCCTTATTGTCAGGATGTTCCTCCTAATGTTGAGGTGGAATCTCTTTTCCTGCAGGTTGCAGCCATTGTTCTGGGTCCTGTTCTCTGGAGCCGCAGAAAACAAGCTTGCTCCCTCCTCAATATGGCATCCCTTCAAATATTTAAACAGGGTTATCCTATCACCTCTTAACCTTCTCTTCTCCAGGCTAAACATCCCCAGCTCCCTAATAGGGCATGGTTTCCAGACACCTTCGCCATTTTAGTCGCCCTCCTTTGGACATGCTCCAGTTTCTCAACATCCTTTTTTAATTCTGGTGCCCAGAACTGGACACAGTATCCCAGGTGGGGCCTGACCAAAACAGAATATAGTGGCAGTATTACTTCCCTTTATCTGGACACTATACTTTTATTGCTGCAGCCTAAAATTGCATTGGCCTTTTTAGCTGCCTCATCAGACTGTTGACTCATGTTCAACTTGTGGTCTACTTGGACTCCTAGATCCCTTTCATATGTAGCCTCCTTATGCCAGGTGTCCCCCATCCTAATTCTGTCATCCAAGCCATTAATAAAGATGTTGAATAGCACTGGGCCCACTGGTGGGACCCCACTGGTCACTACTCTCCAGGATGAAATGGAACCATTGTTTAGCACTTTTTGTGTTTGGCTGGACAACCAGTTACAAATCCATGTAACAGTTGCCTTGTCTAGACCACATTTTACAAGCTTATTTCCAAGAATGTCATGGGGAACCTTGTCAAAGGTCTCACTGAAATCAACATAGACTATATCCACAGCATTCCCTTCATCTACCAAGCTGGTAATTTTATCAAAAAAAGATTTGTCTGGCATGACTTGTTTCTCTGAAACCCATGTTTACTTTTTATGATTATGGCATTGCCTTCTAGATGCTCACAGATTCTCTGTTTAATGATCTGCTCCAGAATCTTTCTTGGTATTGACGTCAGACTAACTGGATTATATTTTTTGTTTTTTGTGGGTTTTTCAGGCTCTGTGGCCATGTTCTAGCAGAGTTTATTCCTGATGCTTTGCCAGCATCTGTGGCTGGCATCTTCAGAGAATGCTGACCACAGATGCTGGTGAAACATCAGGAATAAACTCTGCTAGAACATGGCCACAGAGCCTGAAAAACCAAAAAAACTATGGATGCCAACCTTGAAAACCTTTGACATCACATTGGACAATAATTGTTGAGATCCTCCTTTTTCCCCTTTTTTGAAGATGGGGACAACGTTTGCCTTCCTCCAGTCTTCTGAGACTTCTCTTGTTCTCCAGGAGTTCTCAAAGATTATTGTCAATGGTTCCGATATTACATTTGCCAGTTCTTTTAATACTCTTGGATGTAGTTCATCAGGTCCTGGAGACTCATATTCATTTAGATTAACCAAGTATTCCTGTACGATCTCTTTACTTATTTTGTGCTGAAATGCCCCTATTCTGTCCTCTGCTCCATTATCCTCAGGTTGAGCACCCTTTGCCTTTTCTGAGAAGACTGAGGCAAAGAAGGTGTTAAGTAATTCTGCCTTTTCTCTGTCTTCTGTTAGCATTTTGCCATCTTCTCCACACAGTGGCCCTACCAATTTCCTTATTCTTCCTTTTGCTGCAGACATATCCAAAAAAGCCCTTTTTATTGTTCTTAACCTCTCTAGCAAGTCTGAGTTCATTCTCCACTTTAGCTTTTCTGACTTGTCCCCTGTGTGTGCTAGCTATTTTGATTGAATTCCTTTTTGGTGATTTCCCACTTTTCCCATTTTTTATACATGTTCCATTTAAAGCTTAGCTCAGTTGAAAGTTCCTTAGTCATCCATCCTAGTTTCTTGAGACATCTCCCATTTTTCTTCCTCACTGGAACTGTTTTCAATTGTGCCTTCAGTATCTCCCTTTTGAGAAACTCCCATCCATCCTGAACTCCCTTCTCTTTTAGTATTGCTGACCATGGGATCACCCCCAGTCTTTCTCTAAGTTTACTGAAATCTGCTCTCCTAAAGTCTAGAATGTGTGTCTGACTATGCCCAGCTTTTCCTTTCCATTGTATAACAAACTCCAGGAGAACATGGTCACTTCCACCTAATGATCCCACCACTTGCACCCCATTAACCAAATCATCCTCACATTATGATTTTTTTTTTGCCTTTTATTTTATTTGTTGATTTTTGTATTTTATTTGGCTTGCTGCTTTGGATATTTGATATACATGTATATAGAAAAGAACAGAAGCATGTTTATTATATTCATTAGTTAATAAAATCTCTCCTACTTCCTAAATTACTGGAGTCAAACTATTGGGAGAACAGGATTTTCCCCCCATATTTCAGTTATTATTTTGCATTGCATACATTTTAATAACAGTAACTGCCCTCCATTCAGCATACTATGTATTATTTTTAAGAAATTTAAAACTGCTACAGCAGCAGAAACACTAGCAGACTAGATAAGATGCATGACTCAATATAGTTATTCCTCTGTACTTTAAGAATATATTGATGTCTTTTTGAAGCATTTTAGAATATGCTCTCTAGAGCCTGTGTTAAATAAGAGCTTATCTATTTGCAGGAAAGGATGATAGCCACGAAGTTAATAAAACAGAGAACAAGAAAAAAGATATTTTACTTCATAAGACAGAAGCAAGCCTATATTTGGAATTAGCTTGGGATATAGTTCTAAAGTTAGGGAGAAGCAATTAGGAAGCAAGGAAAGGAATTCCATTGAAAAAGGAGAAAATTCCTAGAATGTGTGATGGCAGAGGTCCATAGAAATGCAAATGTTAACTTGTGTCTGAAACATGAAATAAATTGTAGGACTGTTTGCTTTTTCCTCTGTGTTGTCAGGGACGTAGCTAGGATTTTAGGAAGGGGGGGGGTCCAGACTAAGTGCCACCATTATAATGGGGCTTGGGTGCGGTGGTGCAGCAGCACACACCATTCATTTTTCTAATGAAAGGGGGGGTCCGGACCCCAAGAACCCCCCCCCCCTTGGCTACGTCCCTGGTGTTGTTTTCTTTTTAGGTAAGTCCACATTGGTACAAGAGTAGTGGGGAAGGTATATGAAGGTATCCCAGCTGAAATTTTTGATGGTTTGTAATTTCAAGTGAAAAAACAAAAAAACAAAAAAGCAGATTTTGCACTATAGGAGAATCAAAGCCAACCACTAAACTAAGAAAATAGTTCCACTTCTATTCCTTTTCACAATTTATGTACATTCTGGAAGTGTTTGTTATAATAATAATAATAATAATTTGTTTTATTTATATACGGCTATTCCAAAGATCATAGCGGTGAACAGCAAGTAAGCTAATTAGCAAGTAAGCTAATTTGCCCCCAACAGTCTGGGTACTCGTTTTAGCGACCTCGGAAGGATGCAAGCCTGAGTCGAGCTTGGGCCCTTTTGCTGGTCTTGAACTCGCAACCTTGTGGTTTTGAGTGAATGGCTGCAGTACAGGCATTTAACCACTGTGCCACCAGGGCTCCTTTGGTCACTGAACAAAGATTCACAGGAGGAGAAGGCAACCAACATGGAAAAACAGCCTCAAACAAGAAAAATGCAGGCGATGGAAGCAGAAGACTTTGTTGTCTGGCTGCAAAAAGGCCAAATTATAGATAAGCTAATATGACAGCAAAGAGAGCAAAACAGCCAAGTATTTTAATGAAGACAGACATGGCACATCTGTCAGTGCATGGTTGCAAGGCTCGTGTCTTTGTGGCCCTGACAATCCTTTCTCTCTGGTTTAGGATGGCATTTCTGGCTCCTTCCCATTTCCCAGGTCCAGTCAGACGGAACTGCACAGGTGAGCAGGGCCCAAAAAAGACTTCCCAAGCCAGCCTTGGATCAGTAAGACAGAGACTCAGTAGGTTGGGTTTTACTCCTGAGAGGGAAGCCAGTTCATCCATGTGATCGACATATTGCACCTGTAAGGACGTGTGCTGGCTTGGTACATACCTAGGGACAAGAGATTAATGGTATGAATTTGTCCTTGAGGATAGCTTAGCATTCCCTAGACCCACACCCTGCCTAATTTCCCTTCACTCTACATCACCCATGCTCTCAAGGGACTATTTTGTAACAAATTTCCCTTTCAATTGTTGTGAGAAGTTTCAGGAAATTAAAAATTTAGCCTTCAGAGAGTGAAAGAATGCTGGAGACTTATTTTGTCTTGGTAATCTTTACTTTATTTACAAATAAACAGGCAGAGCATAGTGGAAAACAGATACATTACTTAGAAGGTTGCAATGCCTTTAGTTCTGCCTTGTATCCCCAAAGAACATCTAGAATCCCAAGAATACTTCTGCCTTAGTCAGCCTCCTTTGCTTCAAACTGGTTCCAAATCACCTCAGTAAAATGCTCCCATTACTTTAGTAAAATAACAGCTATTACACATCAAAATTTGAAATGTGATTCCTCAGATTAGGAAAATAACAATGGACATATAGTGTTAAAATATCAACAGAACTAAATTCATTTAAGAACTATGATTAATATTCAATATCTAAATGATGCCACCAACAAGAAGACAAAAAGACAAAAAGGATATGGCACAGAATTTCCTTTCTAGATCATTGGAGGATTTCACACAGGGGAAAATGATGAGAGCATAGCAGGATGCTGCTGCCACTAACATGCAATTGTGCAAAGATTTTCAGATAACATTGTGTGATGTCGTAATAATCATGTCATTATCCCATGAATAAAGAGGAATTCTAACACTGCTTTTCATTCATGGGAAAGTCTCATGAATGAAAAGCTGCACTAGAATTCCTCTTTATTCGTAAGATGACATGATTATCATGACATCACCCAATGTCATCTGAAAATCTTCACTCAGTTGTACTATCCTGATGGGAGCATCCCACTATGTTCCCATCACTTTTCCTTGTGTGAAAATCTTAATAGTTAGTCAACCTAAGGCAGTTATTACAGCTGCCACTCTAAGTAAAAGTAGATAGCATCAGAACTAAGATTTCCTATTTTGCCATCCAATTGTCACACACACACAGCTGAATATATAATTGCCTCTGTATGGCTCTTTTGTAGCCTTTTAACAGCGTACGTATGCTCTTCAAAAACACAGAATCATATAAACAAAGAAATCAGAAGCTGTGGCAAACAATATCTTCACAATCTTCTGTACAACAAGCAGGAAATGATGAAGTGGAAGGAGGAGGATTCCTAATATATTAGCTCCATATCAGAAACTAAATTGGAATCTCGAGAGCAATAATTATTCCCTACCTGTAAGTATGTGAAAATAGTTTCCTACCTTTTTTGATTATATTTCACTTTCTTTGCAATGTCAGCCATCATCTCATCTTCTGAAGGCAATTTGATTAAGCCTGAAAAATAACATCTGATTAATGGTTATTGCCCACAGAGGAAATAGCCAGCACTACGTTCAATTGCAGGGTTGCCCATGCAAACTGGAATGGATGGAGGAGGAGGAATAGCCTGTAATTGGAGCATCTTTATTAGAATCGCCTCCTGGCCCAGTTACCGCAAATCCTTGGGTAGAAAGGCCAGAGACAGAATCTGAGATCTTAACCTTCTGCATACCAATTATGTGCCCCAGAGATCATCACACCATGTACATGCAAAGCCCACTGTTGAACAAGGAAAGGCATGTTTACTAAAAATAATTTCCCTTTTCATGATTTATCCCAAAAACTTACATATCTGTCTTTTAGGCATTATGATTACTTGTTTTCACTGTGGCATCATGGATACTTTTAGATGTGTGTGCACATGTGTATTAGAGTTGTAAGTCACTTTCCTATACACATTCCTCTCTAACCTCTTTGTGTTTTTTTACATACTTTTTAGATACTTCAAACCTTACCACAGCTCAGGGACACCCTACAATCCTTACCCTTGAAGACTCTTGTGGCCCAGCGAGCCTGGAGCTCTGATACTGGCATGATGGCTCCCAAAGGTTGGAGGAGGCCAATGATGGCTAGAGTGGGCTTTTCCAAATGTGGTGGGAAGACAAATTTATAGAGTGGAATATGGTTGGCACTTGTCTGGATGACTCCCTCCTCAATAAAGGGGAAGGAGTAGCTGTAACCTGTAGCAAAGATTATAACATCCATGTTTTCTTCTCTGCTACCATCTTCAAAAATAACACCTCTCTCTGTGAACTCCTTGATGTTTGGCTTCATTAGCACTCTGCCAGCAATGATGGCATTGGGCAGGTCATCAGCTGCAATTGGATATCTACTGAGAAACCTACGAGTTAAAGAAGAAAAGGCATAATACATATTTGAGTGAACAGTAAGTAGCAGAGGATGAATTTAAGTTTTGCTCACTTCTCTTACCTTCCATTCCTTTCACCCCATTTCTGCAGTTTGCTATTACAGGGCTTAGAGGGCTTCCCATTGTCCAACAGAGAGATAGCAAACTTTTACATGGAACCCTTTGAAAAGCAAGCCCTGTAAACAGCACCGAAAAAGCCCACAACTTGTTTCCAGTATGTGGATGACACTTTCACCATCTAGAGCCATGGATAAGAAGACCTGGCTGTATTCCTGAACCATCTGAACAACATCCACCTCAACATCCAATTCACTATGGAAAAAGAAAAGGAAGGAACACTGACATTCTTGGATGTCCTAATCATCTGCAAACTGAACCAACGTTTGGGTCACACAGTATACCGAAAACCCACACATACAGACAGATACCTGCACAAGAACTCCAACCATCACACAGGACAAAAAAGAAGCACAAATCAAACCACTGGTAGACCGGGCAAAACGCATCTGTGAACCCCACTTCTTGGAAGATGAACTGAAGCATGTGGACCGGGCTCTACAGGCTAATGGTTATTCCAGCTCAGACATCAGAAGGGCTGCCAGGCCCAGGAATACCCAGAGAAGTGAAGACAAGCAGCCACCCAAAGGGAAGGTATTTTTACCATACATCAAAAGAGTCACAAACAGAATAGGCAAAGTGGTGAGGAAGCACAACCTTCAAATGGTTTACAAACTGATGAAGAAAATCCAGCAAATGCTTCGCTCAGTCAAGGACCAAAAAGACCCTCTGACAGCTGTAGGAGTTTACCGCATACCATGCAGCTGCAGGCAAGTCTACATAGGGACCACCAAACGCAGTGTGCAAACAAGAATCAAGGAACACAAGAGACACTACAGACTGGGCCAGCCAGAAAAATCATCAGTAGCAGAACATGCCACAAACCATCCTGGGCATAAAATACTGTTTGAAAACACTGAAATTCTGGACTATGCCAACCACTACCATGTCAGGATCCACAGGGAATCCATTGAAATCCACAAACATCTGGATAATTTCAACTGGAAAGAAGAAACCCTTAAAGCGAACAAAATTTGGCTACCGGTCCTGAAGAATAGCAAAATGAGGACTCAGTAAATGCAAATGGGAAACCACTCAGAGTCAGGGGCTTTCCCAGCAGATAATGATCACCAATTAGCAGACACTAATCCTCTTTTGCATTAGCCTCCCAGCCTGAGGCGTGCCATCAGCAACAGAACAATACACATGCAAATCACTCCTGCATTCCCAGGCTCACACAGTATATATATACCCAACTTTTTCCAGGCAAGCATTCTCTGAAGATGCCAGCCACAGATGCTGGTGAAACATCAGGAAGAAACTCTTCTAGAACATGGCCATGGGGGCGGGGCCTGAGCAATGGCCGAATAAGAACTGCCTAAGTGTTCTGAGTGCTTGAAAATGGATAACTGCAGTTAAAAAAAGCTCTCAAAGAAGGAAATGTTGGTTCTTTGAGGTGGATCCATAACAAGAAGATACAAGGAATACAAGAAGGTAAAAAAAACCCCATTATTATCTCAAGCGCAGACTCAAAATATTTTACTTTCATTTTGTGTTGGATGGAAAATCACGGAGGAAGCCTGTCCGCCATTAAAAAGACAAACGAGGCAGCTAGAGGCTATTAAAAAGAACTTTGAGATAAGGAACTCAGCCTTGTAACTGCCTTAAATTGGGGTGGAATTAACCCACAAATTATAAATGGACAGTAGCTTGAATGAGAGGAGATAAAAGGAGATAAAAGCACTGTTCACTGTTAACTGTTTAAAAGGAGGAGGGGACCCCCCACCCCCCATTAGCTGTTTTAAAGCCAAGACGGAGAAGGAGGAAACTGGGAGGTGGAGAAGACGAAGTAAATGCTAAATAAATGTCAAAAAGGCCAAAAATATTAGGGGGAAAACTTTGGAAGAGAGGTGCAAGACAGACTGAGAAAGACAAACCTTCAGATAGAGCTTTTGGAAGACTCTTTAGATCAGAACAAACTGAACAAACAGAAATGTTAAGAAGTCCCCCTAGAAAAATGGCTCCTCCTTCAAGTACACTCTTAGTGAAGCAAGGAGAAGAAAAGGGTGAGAAGAAAGAACAAGGAGGTCCAGATTCAGGAACAGGAGTAAAAGCAGGAAATGATGGACTGTGAACAAATGATGAATAAACTCACACAAATTATGAAACAGGAAAATGAAATGAGATTCAAGGAGATGAATTATCTTCTGGAAAGAGAGAAAAATGAAATAGTCCAAGCAAGAGAAGCAGAGAAGCAAGTTTTTTTGACAGCAATACAAAATGAAAGAGAGACTATGACAAAGCAATTTCAATTACAAATGCAACTTGAAAGGAAAAATTCAGATGAAAATTGTATGGAAATACAAAGAAATATAAAACAAATACTAGAGGATGTACAAACATTAAAATCAGATAGTAAAGAAAGCAAAGTTATACAAGGAAGACACCAAAGAGACATTGAAACCAACAGAGTCAAGTTGTCTGAAATGGACAAAAAGTTCATATACCTACAGGATTATCAAAGAAGAACCAATTTTGTTATCAAAAATATACCAGAGTCTGGGAAAAGAGACAGAAAATATGATTTGAAATCAGAAATTTTGAAATGGCTACAAAAAAATCTCCCCATCTCTAAATTGGACTGAATCAGATTTTGAAAGAATACACCACATCGGACCAGTGACGAACAAAATAACACTACGAGATGTAATAGTAAGAGTAACGAATTATAACAAAAAGGAAGGATTGATGAATATGATGAGGAAGAATCCAGAAAAAATTAAAATTTGAGGATGTCAAAGTAGAAATATATAATGACTACTGCTTGCAAACGAAAATGTGGAGGAGATCGATGAAACCGTATACTATTACGTTGATGAGAGCAGGAATTTATTATACATGGGGACATCCTATACTTCTGAAATTTCAAAAAGCAGGGAAAAGATATAGGATTGAATCGGTGGAACAAGGACTACAATTGTTGAAAGATCTTGGGATATATAAAGAAGAAAGAATAACTGGAGAGTCTAAAAAATCTGTGCAGAAGTACTTCAGGTTGGAAAGCTCGGAGGAGAAGAACTACTGCGAGCATGTGGAGGAAGCGGATTTCCATAGAGGAAAGGAGAATTTACTGCAATCAAGTCTAAAGTCAAGTTTATTGTTTTTGTGAGCACTCAGGGGGTTGGCAGTTTCTTTGGGCCTTGGGATGTCTTCGTCACTCCTCTCCAAAGGGGTAGCTTTGGCGAGTGGGGCTAGAGCAATGTGCTCTAGCAAGAAGAAGTGGAGAGGTAAATGGGACATGGGGGAGGAGGGGAGGGGAAACAAGGGGAGGAGGGAAGGGATATGGGTTGCACAAAATGGAGCCATTGAAGAAATAAACGGTACTATGGTAGATAAACTGAAAATTTCAACTTTAAACACCAAAGGTCTTGGTTCAGTGATTAAACAAAGAAGGATTGAAGCTTTATTATGAAGGGACTTGGCAGATATTATCTTTATTCAAGAAACACACCAACGGAAAGAGGGGGGAATGAACTGAAACTTAACTGGGCAAAGAATTACGAGAAAGCATTTGGAAGTTCTAAATCAAAGGAGGTAGCAATAATAATTGCAAAAAAATGTAATTTTGTAATAAATAAGGTAATAAAAGATGATAAAGGAAGATATATAATAATACAGGGAGAACTAGGTGAGGATAATTATGTATTTGTGAATGTATATGCACCAAATGAAAAACAAGAAAAGTTTTATGAGTGTTAAAGAAAGTGGAAAAAATACAAAAACAATATGTGATCATAGCAGGAGACTTTAACATGCAAATGGATAAGATTAAAGACAAATCTAATCCCTCAGTAAAGGATAAACATAGAAATATAACAAACTTAAATAAAATAATGAAAAAAATAGGGAATTTATAGATGTCTGGAGACTAGTAAAAGGGGATGAAAAGAAATACACATATTATTCTGCTGTACATAAAACATACTAGAATAGATTACATTTTCGTTTCAAAATATATAACTAAAGTTTTAGATACTGAAATATCAAGTATAAAAGTAAGTGACCATGCTTTGGTGAGTGCAGAAATTATTATTAAGAAAGATTATGAACAAATAAAGAGGTGGAGGCTAAACACCAAGATATTGAATTATAAAGATATAGTAGATAAAATTGGAAAGGAATGGCAAGAAACATGGGATATAAATAATAAAGATGTGACAAAAGGTTTGTTATGGGATACGATGAAGGCAGTAACAAGAGGAATATGTATAAAAGAATCACATAACATTCGAAAAAGACAGGAAGAAAGAAAAAAGAAATTAGAAACAGATATAGAACAATTAGAGAATAAATATATAGTTAATAGAAATAAGCAGACTTATGTGGAATTGAGGGCAAAAAGGGAGGAGTTGCAAAAGATAGAAATAGATGAAGTACAAGAAAACTTGATTTATTTAAGAAGGGAATATTTCGAATATAGTAATAAAATTTCAAAAATGCTGGCCATATCCACACAGAAAAAGAAAATGGAAAGTATGATAAATATAGTGAAGGATAGATCTGGGACGATGTGTAGATTGATGAAAGAAAAAAATAAAGATTTTTGAAGAATTTTATAAAGATTTATATCAAGCAGGAAAAAACCCATTAGATAAAATAGAAAATTATGTACAAGAAAATTGGGGACAAACAACAAAGGAGGAAGATAAAGAATTACTGGAAAAACCAATTGAAAAGGCAGAGATAATGGAGGTAATTAAAAAGTTTAAAAATGGGAAAAGTCCAGGAATGGATGGTTTGGGACCTGAATACTATAAAGTGTTTGAAAATATATTAATCCCAAAGCTCTTAGAATTATATAATGGAATACTACAAGAAAATTCCTGCATCATGGTATCAATCATTAGTAATATTAATACCCAAAACAGATAAAGATCCAACTGATTCAGGGTCATATAGACCTATATCATTAATAAATCAGGACACAAAGGTATTAACGGCAATAATAGGAAATAGAATGAATAAATATATGTACAAATATATAGGAAAAGATCAATGTGGTTTTGTGAAAGGAAGACAAATGTCTAATTTAGTAGGAAGAGTTTTGAGTAAAATACATGTAATGGGGGGGGGATTAAAAGCAGGAATTTTGGCATTAGATATATTTAAAGCCTTTGACTGTGTGGAATGGCCAACATTAAAACTAATTATGAAAAAGTTTGGAATGGGAGAAAAAATAAGGGGATTAATAGATCAATTATATTGTAATAATTCAATAAAAGTAATAGTTAATGATGAAATTACAAAGGAAATAAAAGTAATGAGAGGTACAAAACAAGGATGCCTGCTTTCACCAATATTATTCGCAATGGTTATAGAAATGTTAGCAAATGTTATAAGGAAAGATAGTTGTTTGGAAGGAATAGGATTGGGAAAAAAACATAAAATCAGTTCATTTACCAATGACACATTATTAACTGTTAAAGGATAAAATAGGAAAAATTAAGGAACATTTGAATCTATTTGGAGAGATAACAGGACTTCAAATTAATTGGAATAAATCAGAAATGATGTTATTTAATTATACAAAAAAAGAAGAATTGGAGTTAGGGATAAGAATAAGAAGTAATATAAAATATTTAGGAATTAATATAACGAAAGACTTAAAAGAAATGGAAGGGGAAAATTTTTTAGTATTACGGAAAGAAGTTAAACAAATTAGTAGAATATAAGAAAATTCAATTATCATGGCTTGGAAGAATAGCGTTAGTCAAAATGAAAATTTTACCAAAACTAAAATTTTTATTCAGAATGATACCACTAAAAATATCAGAGGTAGAATTAAGTAAATGGCAACAGTTACTAAATGTATATTGTAATGGAGGAAAAAGAAGTAGATTAAATAAACAATTTTGGTACGAGTCTCAGAAAAAAGGAGGGTTAGGCCTCCCTAATATAAAAGGATATTATGAAGCCAACCACTTAAGATATGTAATAGAAGGTATGTTGGATGTACCAGATTTGGATTGGTTAGAAATAGGGAAAAAAGAGATAGGTATGAAAATAGAGAAAGTTTTCTTTAAAGAAATTAGTAGGAAAGAAATTAAAGAAATTGAAAATCCATTTATGAAAAATATATTAGAAATTTGGAATATAAAAAAGGATTAATGAATGAAAACTCAATGATAACACCAATAATAATGGAAAAATCCTTCCCCAAAAATTTAAAAGACTTATTAGATAAAGAATTAAAGGAAAGGAAAATAGATAAAATGGAAAATTGGGTGGAATTAAAAATAGGAAAAGAAAATATAAAAGAAAATCTTAGGGAGATAAATATGTCTTGGCAACATTTTATGCAAATAGAACAATGGTTTAAAATTGGAAGAAAAAATATAGAAAAAGGAAAATATACACAATTTGAACAAATAGTTCAGAAAGGAAAAGAAATGGAGGAAGATGAAAATATGAAAGGTATAACTAGCAAAATTTATAAAATATTAATGGAGAATAAAAGGGAAAATTAAATCAAACTATTTTAAAAGAAATATGGGAAGATGAATTAGGATGTAAAATATGTGATAATGAATGGAATAAGATTTGGGAACAAAGACATTTGAAAAATTTATCAGTGTGAATTAAGGAAAATTATTATAAATTTATCTGGAAATGGTATTTGACACCAGTGAGACTACATAATATAAACAAAGATAATTCAAAATATTGTTGGAGAGGCTGTCAGGAAGTAGGATCATATCTACATATGTGGTGGAAATGTAAATATGTACAAAATTTTAGGGAAATAGTAATATTAGAGCTAGAAAATATTATGAATGTAAAGATTGATAGAAAACAAAATATAGTATTGTTATCAATATACAATGAAGTAGAATGGAAAGAAGAAAAACCTTGTAACAAATTTGTTTACTGCTGCACAATTAATTATAGCAAGAAATTGGAAAACAAAAATAAATGTGAAATTGGAGGATTGGTATAAAGAAGTTTGGAAGCTAGCGATTAATGACAAATTAACATGCAAATTGAAAGTAAAAAAGGGATTATGGAAAAGAAATGATTATGATGAAATATGGAAAAAATTATTGAAAACGTACTAAGAAAAGAAGATGGGAAATTACCTCCACAGGAGGAGTTAAAATTTTGGATGGAGTATAAAGAAGGGAATGGCTCCGGGGGTGGGGTGCACTGAGGGGATGTTTAAGAGTTTTTGTAAAAAAAAATGACTAAGATATAAAAGTATATATATGTATGGAAAGTAGATAAATCTGCTTTGTTTTGTAAAATCTCAAAAATACTAAATTAAAAAAAAAAAAAGAACATGGCCACATAGCCTGAAAAATACACAAAAAACAACAAATCTTTGTATCTCATCCATTTCTCATTTAGCAATGCGTCACTTCTAAATAACACTTCCTGCAAAGATACCTATAACAGTATTCCAGATTTTTTCCAGATATGTAACAAGGCATCCCTTATAAAATAATAATAATAATAATAATAATAATAATAATAATAATAATATATTTATACCTCCCGCCTCTCCCACAGATCGAGGCAGGATTACAACCTTTAAAGACACTTAGTACAATTTACAATTAATACAACAATAAAATACTAACACTGAATTTACCAAGAATTCCTATTAGTTCTCTAAAATTACAATTCGTCCATTAGCCAACAATCAGAGTCAAGGAAGAGCAGTTGTTATAACCTTTTTATATGGAATTCAGTGGATGAGCCCACCGGAAGAGATCTGTTTTGAGTGCCTTCTTAAAGGCCTCTAAGGTAGTAATGAGACGGATCTCTTCCGATAGGTCATTCCATAATCTTAGGGCCGCAGCAGTGAATGCCTTATGTGAATTTGTCATTAACCTGGTATTATAACATTCTTGTAAGAACTTCCCAAATGTTCTAAGAGTGCGGGGCGGATTATGTAGGGAGAAGCGCTCCCGCATGTAACTCAGGCCCGAGCCATGTAGGGCTTTAAAAGTAATAACCAACACCTTGTATTGCACCTGGAAGCTAATTGACAGCCAGTGAAGAGATCTCAGTATTGGTGTTATATGGTCAAACCTAAATGTTGCGGCGACCAATCTGGCTGCTGCATTTTGAACCAATTGAAGCTTCTGAATTTGGTACAAGGGTAGCCCCAAGTAGAGCGCATTGCAGAAATCTAACTGAGAGATTACCAGTGAAAGTACTACTGCTTCAAGGTCCTTTCGGTCCAGGTAGGAATGCAGTTGGCATATCAACCGAAGCTGATACCAAGCACTCTTAGCCGTCACATCTATTTGGGATGTCAATTGTAAGGAAGGATCCAAGAGTACTCCCAAACTGCAAACCTCGTCCTTTAGGGGAAGTGTGACCCCATCCAGGACAAGGTGACAAAACTCCATCCCTGGACTTGGGGTACCTATCGCAAGTACCTCCGTTTTCTCTGGATTCAGTCTGAGTTTGTTTTCTCTCATCCAGCCCATTACCAATCCAGAGGAGAGATGCCATCCTTGGTCACTGCAATAGTCAGGAACATAGAGAAATAAATTTGGGTGTCATCAGCGTACCCATGTCTCCGGATGATTTCTCCCAGCGGCTTCATGTAAATGTTGAAAAGCATGGGGGACAGAATGGCGCCCTGAGGGATGCCAGATGTCAGCTCTCTCTTGGAAAAGCACCTTTCCCCCAGCATCACCATCTGGAATCTGCCTGAGAGGTAGGAATGGAACCACTGGAGCACAGTGCCCCCAATACCTAACTCTCTCAGGTGTTCCAGAAGGATACCATGGTCTATAGACTCTATGGTATCGAATGCCGCTGAAATGTCCAAGAGCACCAGCAGGGTCACACTTCCCCTGTCGATGCCCAGACAGAGATCATAGACTAAGGCGACCATGGCAGTCTCAACTCTGTATCCCGCCCTGAAACCAGTTTGAAATGGGTCTAGATAATCAGCTTCATCCAAGACAGCTTGGAGCTGGAAGGCAACTACCCTCTTGATCACATTGCCCAAAAATGGTAAAGAGAGAGAGGTCTATAATTGTTTCTCACCAGGGGATCCAGGGAGGGTTTTTTTCAAAAGTGGTCTAACGACTGCTTGCTTAAATTGTGATGGAAATCTTCCCTCCCTGGGGGATGCATTGATTATAGATTGTAGTAATGTTTTTGTTGCATCCCCTCCCTGGGCGGTCAACCATGATGGGCAAGGATCGAGAGGGCACGTCGTCCTCCTGACGCATCCAAGAATCTTGTCCACTTCATCAGTATTTACAAACTCAAAATAATCCAGTCTAACAAGGTCCACAGAGTCACTGGATATCTCTCTTCCCATCTCTGCTATAATGTTGGCGTCCAGATCAGCCCTTATCCAAGAGATTTTATCCGCGAAAATTATTTTTAAATGTCCTGTGTACTTTTTCTTTATTATAAAATAAATAAGTATGCCATCCATAACTTACATCTGAGCCTTCTAATTTCAATAAGTTTTTGTTTTTTAAAGTCATCCATTCCCAGATCCAGACAAGGCAGTTTGCTTTGTAACATAATTTAAAATTTAGTAGAGCTAGACCTCCTCTTTCTTTGGTGTCTTGTAAATATTTCAATTTTATTCTAGCTTTTCTGCCTGCCCAGATAAATATTGTAATACAATGTGCCTGCGGAAGCCACGTGACAATATAAACAATGGTGGGCTCGCGTGCACGGACCCTTTTGTCTCCTATGGGGCACGAGCATATGCGGATTTTCCCTTATGCAGGGGGGTCCGGAACGGATCTCCCACATAAGGAGGGAGCCCACTGTATTTCTCTGTGATTCATTGAATGGAATGTCATTTTTGATAATGGGAATGGCCTGGAAAAGAAACAACATTTTTGATAGTATGATCATTTTAATCATTGAGATCCTGCCTAAAAGGGGCAATTTTAACTCTTTCTATTTTTTAAAATCCTGTTTTATCTTATCCCATATTTTTCTATAATTATTTGCAAATAAATCCGAGTTCTTATTTGTAATCAGTATGCCCAGATTTAATTTTTTACTTATGTTAAATAGTGATTTTGTTTTTAAGAATTGGATTTTGTGGTTGTTCATATTTTTATCAATATATTTGTCTATCTTTGTAAATTTTTAATCCCCAATTTTTTTCACACTTTTCTAATTTCTCCACTAGTTTGGCCACGTTTGTTAATGTCTACCCTAAAGATATTACCAAATAGTCCGCAAATGCCCATGACTTAAATTTGGCTCCTTTTATTTTAACACCTTTGATATCTTAATCTTTACTTATGTTTTTCAAAAGAGTCTCTAAAACTATTAAAAATAATATAGGTGACAATGGGCAGTCCTGTTTATTCCTTTTTTATATTTATAATTTTAGTTTTTCTACAATTTACAATAATCTGGGAGAATCAACCACCCTGAACAATAATTAATCACATTGAACACACCCAATCTTGTCTCATTACAGAATATTAAAAAAAATTATGGCCTTACCTGTGCTTGGGCTTAATACCATAATTCTCATGGTTAAACCTTGTGTTGAGCTTTTTCTCTCCCCAGAGGTTTATCAGTGCTGTTGGAAACAGATGGCGAAGGAAGTTTTTGAAACGTGTGAAATGCACTACATCTAAGGGGTACCCATCATCAGAGACACGATTTACCACCCAGGTGCCTGTTCTGGTGCTCAAAAAGACCTATGCCAGGAAGAAAAGGGGCAAATCACAAAGGAAAAGCCAACAAGTTTACTAGCTGCTGTTCATTAAGCTTTCCAACAGAAACAATTTGTATACAGTATTAATGGTGCATCTAAGAGTGCATCAGAATGAGGGTGTAGAGTGCATCAGGTGGTGCAGGGGAAGAGTGCTTTGTACTGCTTCTGACCACAAGGGGGCAATCATTGATGTTTATCACACTATACTCTTAAAGTGCTACTATTCCACTTTGACTCCTCTAGCTGCCTCCTGTTGCATTCTGGGATTGGCAGTTTTAAGGAGGGGTATTTAGAATTCTCAGGCAGAACTTCTCTGCCTGAGAATTCTAAATACTCCTCCTTAAAACTGCCAATCCCAGAATGCAACAGGAGGCAGCTAGAGGAGTCAAAGTGGAATAGTAGCACTTTAAGAGTATAGTGTGATAAACACCATAGTTTTAATACTCCCCTAGAAGGGAAAAATATGGACTCTAGGAGCAATCTTTCACTTGTGTGTGGAAAGAGGAAATGGTGATTTTGAACAGGGTGGAAAAAACAAGGGGAATTACTAAAGTAAATATCCATACAATAAGCCTCCACTAGAGGAAATCAGCCTGTTAAATTAGTTTGGAGGTTTGAGTACATGTCTGAGAAAGGCAGTGTGGCCTCAGGTTTGAGTGATGGACTGTGATTCTGGAGACCAGGGTTTGATTCCCAGCTTGACCATGAAACCTGCTGGGTGACCTTGGGCAAGTCACATACTCTTAGCCTCAGGGGAAGGCAATGGCAAACCTCCTCTGAACAAATCTTGCAAAGAAAAACCCAATTGATTTGCCTTAGGTTCACCTGAAGTAGAAAATGACTTGAAGGCATACAACAACAACAACAACAACAACTGGGACTTTAACAATTGAGGGAATAATAAAGGTAAAATACAATCAACCTGCTTAGTGACATGGCTGAGGTCCACAGAGATATCTGCACCAGAATTTCCTAAACCTATAACAAGGATTCGCTGCTCCTGGAATTTTTCAGGATGCTTATATTCTCGACTGTGGATAATTTTCCCCTTAAACTTTTCAACACCTGTGAAGAAGGTGAAAAATAAAAAGGAGATATATTTCAGATGCCATGCCTTTCTCTTTACTGTAAAAGAAAATTTCTGAGGTTTTTTGTGGGTTTTTTGGGCTATGTGGCCATGTTCTAGAAAATTTTCTTCCTGACGTTTCACCAGCATCTGTGGCTGGCAACTTCAGAGAAGATTCTTCATTCTCTGAAGATGCCAGCCACAGATGCTGATGAAACGTCAGGAAGAAAATTTTCTTGAACATGGCCACATAGCCTGAAAAACCCACAAAAAACCATGGATGCTGGCCATGAAAGCCTTCAACTTCACATTGAAAATTTCTGAGTTGCTCTAGTTATGGCAGGCTCTCCAGTAAGAAGACTCTCACCTTGCATCTAATTTGATAAGGTTTGAGTAAAAGACAAACATCTTTTTTGATTTATATAAACTGGATAAATTATGTTTTTAAAAAAATTAATGGTATTGTAAACCACACTAATAAATTTGTGGTTTGTAGAATATATTTGTAGAATATAAATAGCAATAATAGCAATAAATAAAAATAAAGAAATGAGATCATCATGGGTATTCTGGAGTAGAGCACATTTCCTGGGATAGTTCACTCCCAGTTCCAAACTCTGGAGCATAAAATAAACAAAATACTATGTATAATGCCATAACATAATGCATCATCTAATGTAGCATAATAATTAAAACCACATACTATTTGCAAAATTATCCATCCAAAAGTCACCTAAAACATGTACACACAAGAAAGTCACATTTCAAGTGTTTAAATGAACAGCAAAAATACCAGCCCAAGTCAAAAGTCTTAGAAAAGAAAATATTCCCCTGGTGGTTAAAAGAGGACCAAGTCAGACAAGCCAAGGTTGCCCATGGAGAGCATTCCATAATTGGGGGATTCTCATAGAAAATATCTGTTCTGTTATCATTGTCTTCTATGTAGCCTTCCAAATGATGCATGCCAGTTGTAGATGAAGCCAATGTCAAAAAGTGTTGGGACAAAGCTACACATACATAGTGTTTGCACAGAAAAATAGCACAACACAGTATAGCAAACAGGGCACCCAACCACCACATATAGCCACATGAACCCAAAATGACAGTGGCATAAAACATATTCCTGTTATGGGAATTTTGCTTACAAATGGGCTCACAAAATCAACTAGCAATATACAAGATGTATGATGTTATCAGACAAAGGAAATCGGAAGTTTAATCCAATGGCAATCCGAAAGCAATCATGGGGTTTAACGTTATTGCGTGATAGACTACCACACGCCATTTCGGGCAATGGGAAGTCAGTCCGAACTCAATCATGGGGTTTCACGTTATTGTGTGAGAGGTGATCACATGCAATTTCAGACAATGGCAAGCTATTTTCAGGCAATGGGAATTCAGTTTGAATGCAATTCGAATTCACATAAATTCACTTAACTAGCAAATTCACATGAATGCGTTCTGGCCCCACTTTCTTTTCAATCGAAATTAAGAGAAATTCCTCTTGTGTGATAAACTCCTGTATCATTGGCACCTACCAGGAAATGAATCCAAAGGGAAGTAAGGATCAACATGGTGACCAGTGCAGACCAGAACAGCATCAAAGAGGGCAGTCTCTTGCTTTTCATAAATTTCAGTGACAACTTCCCACTGGCCAGAGATGTGAAAATCTGGACGTTTACTTATGCTGCAGACACAGGCCTTAAAATAAGAGGTTATAGCTTAGGCTTTATACTCAATTTCCCAGAACAAGCAAGTGCATGAAAGAAAGCACACTAATAAAAACAAAAGAAAAACCACTGGAACTAAAGTTTTGGTTATAGTATAGTCTTTAGTACACCTTTAGTATAAGTTGGAAACAACTTGAAGGTACACAACAACAACAATCTTATTCCCTCAACTGTATAAATACGCTTTATGCTGGAAACCTTAATACTACAGTACTTGGTAGTGTGTCCAAAAAAGCTCACGTGAAAATAAAAACTAGTGCCACATTTCCTTTCCCCATTCCCTTTTTCTTTCAAAACTACCACTCTGAGAAGGAGACGGTTCAATCACCACTTAGATCTTCATGGGCAGTACCATGAATAAGTAAGACACACCTTACAAAAACAGAGCAGCTCAGATCTGGTTGCCTTGCCAATGTGCTGCACAGAAAAATGGCACAGCATGGTATGGGGAGAGAGAGTCCATGTTGCCAGATCAATGGAGCGACATAGACTGACCTCTCTCCCCATACCATACCTCTCACTTTCTGCTTCTCCTAGCTCACAGGAAATGAGTTCAAAAAGGATCCTGCCTAGAAAGGATGAAAGGGACCCACGGCTGAAGCTTTGACATTACAGTTTATACCATTTGCCCAGAACGAAATTTACCATGCAGCCTTGCAAGATCAAGGACATGCTACTTGGTTTGTAGATGATAAAGCTTTGCTACCGAGTAAGGCTGCCTCCCATCTGGAACCTTTGTTACATATCATCTTTGTAGGATGCTGCTCCAGTTACTGAGATGGCAGATAAAAGTTTTCTGCCTATTTACAGATGCTCAATATCTTCTTTCGTCTTATTACAAGGGCAAAGTACATACCTCTAGCCTGTTCATGGTTATAGTTGGTGTTGCAAAATTACCCAAGTAGTGAAGTCTTACCTTGAAATGTATGTATCTGAGCAAGTCAAAGTGCTTTGCATAAATCCTGAAGTACTCTACTACTTTGCTGTTGTGCATGTAATTTGGATAATCTTCAGGGATGGGAAAATCACTGTAACACATCATCTCTTTTGAAGTATTAATGGTCAAAGATTTGTAAATGCTGGCTTGTCCTTCAATATCATGCTCCTGTGAAAAATTGCCAAATTAAGAACAGGCCTAGCAGTGCCAAAGCTCTGTGCAAAACCTATCCTTCAACATGATACAATGACCTTTGGCAGGTCACACACTCTCAGCCCCAGAAAATCCTTAGGGTCACTGTAGGTCAGAAACAACTTGAAGGCACAAAGCAACAATAAAGTGCTTCATAAATCTGCAAAACCTATTAGACCTAAATTTACAAAATCTGTTAGACCGGGGAACATAGTAGGATCTAAAGAATGAAAACAGCTCATAGCATATTCAGTATTTCTACTTAGTTGAAATAACCCCTTGTCATTAATACACATGCATTATCTTCTGTTCTGAATGTCAGATCATTGTTCCACAGATAATCATACATATTTATACTCTGCTGAATCTGCCAGTTCTAAGTCATTTTCAGTAATAAATTTCAAGGTCAAAGTACATATCAATATTTTTAGCTTGAAATTTCAACCTGAAAATATGACATTTGACTGGTAGGTTCACAGTAATTTTTGGCTTGCAATGGTAATCAAACAGTGACCAGTTATACATTTTACAGATATTTGAAAGGATGTAGTTGCCAGCTGCTGCTTTTCTTTTTACTTGGAGGTGATGGAACCCTGCTAGGAGAAGGGGGAAATCCCACTAAAATCTGTTGGGGAAGCAACAAAGTGAGAATACTTTAAAAGAGTAAGGAAGGAAGGAACAATGAACTTGTGAAGTCTGGTAGAAAGTAGTACTGTAGTTCTTGTCGCCTTGATTTCAAAGCTTCCCTTACTTTGGTTCCTCCAGCTACTGTGAGGACTGCAACTCATTTGAAAGGGGAAAGAGTAGCCTGAATTGATGGTGATGGTGATTTTATTTATTGGTATCTCACCTTTCTCCCGATAATGGGACTCAAAAGGGGCTAACTACATATTTAAAATAATACAAATTAAACAATAAAAGCTGCTAATAAAGTTTTTAAAAAGCAATTAAACAATTCATGGAGTAAAAAGACAGTATACCATTCTTACCAATGATGACATTGTCCCTGCAAATCAGGACAACTTGGAGGGCTGTCATGAGGAAGAGGAAGCAAAGTTTGTTTTCTGTTCTTCCAGAATATTACCAGAAAACAAATTTCAGCTAAATGTTAGGGAAAATATTGAAAATGAAACTGACTATCTCTGAAGAATTGAATTATAAACATAAGTTGGATGACCATCTGGCAGGGATGTGGATTGGCCAGAAATTGGCATCATTTTCCAGCTTTTCTCCTAATAGTTCTAGGAGAAGTAGAAGGGCTATGAGCACAGATAGGGGACATAAGCTGAACTATATAGGGAAGTAAGAAGTAAGCAGTTGGAATGTGTGGAATAGAGTTGAGCATGGGAGACTGCACACTGAAAGCATTATCAACCTCTTTTCCCCCTGAAATTATTTAAGTATCTAATTAACAGTGTGGTCAACGCAGAAAATATGCCATGTTCTTTGCTGGATTGTTAAGTACAGTATACCTATATTGTTGTCACAGCTTATTGATGTCTTGCTAATGTACAGCTTTGGATATTATCACACCAGCCTGCTATCCCACCACAGTCGCACTAGTTTAAGAATGGCAGCATCCTGGTTTGGCATTATTTCTTTTCTCAATTTCTTCCACGCTAGTGCTCTCCCCCACATCCTTGTTTACTTGATCTGTTTTCCACACTGTCAGACGTGGGGGTGCTTTCAGGTGCCCTATATTTGATATCTGGTTGGGCTCAGGGCACATGGCAGAGACACAGTGGGTGCAGGAACAGGAGTCACAGTGGGGGGCAACAGGTAGCTGGGGGTAGTGTCAGCTCAGTATGCTTAGGCAGCCATGGCTGGTGGTGCACAGAATTGGGCCCATTGTTTCATTGGAATAGCCAGAGGAGTGGTGGTAGCAGAACACATGGCTGGCAAGGATGACTCCAGGCCAGCAGCATGCCACTTGCTTCCTGGTATGTGAATATACTTCAGGAGAGGGAAGAGGTGCTTCCTTGGCTGGCTTTGGGAAATGATTGGCTGCCATGACTGCTCTCCCCCACATTCACAGCCTCATGCTTTGGGAGGAAGCAGCAGAACAATCAATCCTGGCTGCCAAACCTTCTCAAAGCCAAGTGCTGTGTGCGAATGTGCTGAGGTGGGACAAGCAGTCACAGCAGCCAACCACTTCCTGAAGCCAGCTTTGAGTGTTTCCCCTCCTCCCTCTTGAAGCACATTCACATGCACATTCACGTGTTGGCCCCTGGGACTGCTGAGAGTGGGAGGATGCAGAGAGATCTGCAAGGGAAAAGAGAGGAAGTTGGCAACAAGCCATCCTGGCTGCCAACACCTTCCAAACACCAAATACCAGACAGCAGCCAGTTTGGAAAAGGTGTTGCCAGCCATGATTGCTGCAAAGGAGCAGGGGGAGAGGAGGAGAGGATCAGACCCATGCTCACTCATACTGTGCAACTGTTTGGGAAGGGAAACTGCCCCCAAAAGAGATCAAGTGCACCAAGGCAGTCATGGAACAACAGTGACATTGAGAGCTTATTGACAGGTTTTCCCCTTAATGAAAAGGTGCACAACAGTAACAAATTGAATGCAAGGCAGCAGCAGGACAGACACAACATCGTGCAATAAGTACCAGCCAAAAATATTTTCTTTCTGTTAAAATTCCAGTTTTTAGTCTTGTATGACAGAAGTTGAGGTACCTGGAACCTCCACAGCCCTCCGATATCTTCACTTCTCTCAAAACAGGTTGGCTGAAGCCCTTCCTCCAAGCAGCATTTAATGGCAGTCAGACCACTGGCCCCAGCTCCTATGATGGCAACTCTTTTTGCCATACTGGCCTAAATCCAAAGAATAACAAATTATTATAGCCTTCTCTGACTGTGAACTTAATTAGAATGTTCAAGATAGGCAGGTGTTCTGAAAGGATGCAAGACTGGCAATTTCTTTTGTACGAAGAGTAGAAAATGAGAGCTCAACAAGAGAGGGAGATTTAACTGATCAAAACACATTTTTTTAAAGAAATAAATCCTTCCTCCACTAGTGTGTGTGCCTATACACAGAGAGAAGGTATGTATAGTTAGGGTTAGGAATAGAGTTTGGGATTGGGGCATATCATGAGAAGGAATGACTCACTAGAAAAGGCTATAATACTTGGTAAAGTTGAGGGCAATAAGAAAAGAAAAATATTACATTTCATATTGATGGATTTAATCAGAGAAGCCACAGTTATGAATCTGCAATTGCTGAGCAGAGTGGTTGAGGATAGGGTAACTTGGAGGTCTCTCATTCATAAGGTCACTATAGGTTGAAGTCAACTTGAAGGCCGTTAACAACAACAAAAGAATGCTCAAAACACAGAGTACTGTGTTTTTGCAAATATATAACTGAGAATAGCCTAAGTCTCAGTTAGGTATTGGAACAACTTGAAATTACGAACATGACATTAATCTGTCTTACAGTATGTGACCAACAGACACATTGAAGTGTTCTATTGATCATGCCAAATGCTCTTACACTCTTTATTTAAATAACTTGATGGTGGGTTCATATGACTGACAATCTCTTTCACACTGTGCTTTTCTCTCAAGTGATGTAAAGCCTTTGACCATGACACTTTTCCAGAACTTTAGAACCTAGCTTGCTGAAAGGGTAGTGACTCTGTAGTTTTCATCACATGCTAGATATGGCCAGATTCAGGCAACACATTCCCACAAAAATCTCAACACATGATAGCTGTTACTCTTTGTAGGACAGGAAAAAACCCCACCCAAATCACCTGTAACCATTAATAGCTACAAGTAATTTATACTTACTTGTGTCTTGTAGCTGCTCATGATAACTTTTAGTGTCTGTCCTCAACAAGATGGCTAGACTTACAACAGGAGTTTCCCCTCACACGTTGAATGTGGGAGAAGTCACTCAGATGATTCTCTCTGGATTTTAGGAGTGTTAGAGGTGTCTAAGCAGAGTTAAAGGTGTCTTTAAAGCCATTGGGCTATTAGGCTTGCCCACTTTATAGAGATTAATGACACTACTACCACAAATTTAGCTCAAGGCATTTTCCCCATGAATTACAACATTCTGGATTTCTCCAAAGGCCAGCTACTAAATCATCAAAACATTATCATACGTGTGTGTATATTTTTAGCAATCTCTAGCAATCAATTACATCTGATAAAGTCAGAGATGCTTTTCATTATCCAATCATTTTTGCTGTTTCCCTAACAGTTAACTAACTGTTAAATCTTTAAAAGGTTATGTTATTACTTAATAGCAAGTAATCTCTGGTTGTATATTTTCCCAAGGGTTTGATGAATGTCTCTTGTATGCTCTATTGTGTGAAGACCAACATTTTCTTGCTCTTCTCATTTTGTGTTTCTCATTCCAGATAGGCCAAGAGTCTAATATGACAGTCTGCAGCCTTTTTCTCTCAGTTTGAATATAGGCATATGATAGTTAACAAAGATTCTGACAAATAAAGACTTCTTTACCAAATCTTCTTACACCCACTAACCGACCCACCCTTGTTTGACTTCTCCTCTATCTGGAAATATTTTAGCAACATTAACATTGGGAGAATAGGGAAGAATGAGTATACTGTGGGGCTCAATCCTGCTCAAAGGTGTTTTCCATTATCCACGTTTAAACAAAAATACAGGTTATGGGTACTCATCCTGGCTGATCATGAAAGAGCTAAAAAATGGAAACAACTGGCAACACATGCATGCAGCCACACCAACATTAGGAATAATGGGACTTCAGGTAAGCCCCTGTTGTTTGGAGACAATGGCGGCTTACCTGAAGTTCCACTGTCCCTAATGGCGGTACAGTTGCATGCATGTGCCACCATTGGGGGCAATGGGGCTGTCCGTAATGGCACACACCGCCATTGGAGACAATGGGACTTGAGCTCCTGTGCTTTTTGGTATCCATTAGGGGTCCGGAACAGATTCCCTAAAGGTACTAAAGTCCCACTGTATGATATTTCCAAGTCATTGGAACAGTGGCACATTTTTTTGTGCACTCAGTTTTGTGGTTCATTCTGTCCTCATTCCTTCTACCTGAGCTCATGTCTCCTGGTTATTGGCCTGTCCTTGAAACTTAATCCCTAGCTGTAAAATGAGTGCATTGCATTCCTTCATATCTTCAGCAAGTTGCTTCATTTTAAAGGGGAAATCCCAATGTTTAGAGTGTTGGAGTTGCTGCGATTAGAACATGCTAAATTACAGCAGGGTGATCATCAAGATGATTGAAAATGGTTAGTGCAATCCTGACTCAAAGCTGTGCTTCGGGTTACAATCAGACAGAAGCTTCTTGTCCTTGCCGGACTCGCTTCTGCTGACCGAACCTCCTTTATCATAATAATGTGATCTCAAAAATCAGCAGGTAGAGGGGATCTCCCGGCACAAGAACCCAAAAAGGAATGAAGGCTGGCAGAGCAAGGGAGGAGTTTAAAATGTCCCCCACTGTACAGGCACAAAGTTAAGCCAAAGCCAGGCCCAAGCAATTTCCATGATCTTTAAACTGATCTGAATTTAACACTGACCCTCACTCATCTGTGAGCTAGTACTGCACTTTTTGTTCTTGTCTGCTTCATTATTAGATTCTTGTTTTTAATTAATATTGATCTACTGATTCAAGTTTCAAATGAGTGCCTTAATGGATGCTATCCTTGCTACTATGCTGTCTGTCATACAGCTGTCAGAATCATAGAATCATAGAGTTGGAAGAGACCACAAGGACCATCCAGTCCAACCCCCTGCCATGCAGAAACTTGCAATCAAAGAATCCTCGGCAGATGGCCATCCAGCCTCTGTTTAAAGACCTCCAAGGAAGAAGGCTCCATCACTCTGGGAGAAAGTGTGTTCCACTGTCAAACAGCCCTTACTGTCAGGACGTTCCTCCTAATGTTGAGGTGGAATCTCTTTTCCTGTAGCTTGCATCCATTGTTCCGAGTCCTGTTCTCTGGAGCAGCAGAAAACAGGCTTGCTCCCTTCTCAATATGACATCCCTTCAAATATTTAAACAAGGCTATCATATCACCTCTTAACCTTCTCTTCTCCAGGCTAAACATCCCCAGCTCCCTAAGTCCTTCCTCATAGGGCATGATTTCCAGACCCTTCACTATTTTAGTCACCCCCCGTTTGGACGCACTCCAGTTTCTCAATGTCCTTTTTGAATTGTGGTGCCCAGAACTTTACCCCTACAAGTGCTTGCTATTTGTTTGAATTCCTCTTTGGTGATTTTCCCATTTAGCTCAGTTGAAAGTTCCTTAGTCATCCATCTTGGTTTCTTGAGGCAATTCCCATTTTTCTTCCTAACTGGAACTGTTTTAAACTGTTCCTTCAGTATCTCCCTTTTGAGAAACTCCCATCCGTCTTGAACTCCCTTCTCTTTTAGTATTCCTGACCATGGGATCACCTCCAATATTTCTCTAAGTTTACTAAAATTAGCTCTCCTAAAATCTAGAATGTGTGTCTGACTATGCCTAGCTTCTCCTTTCCACTGTATAACAAACTCCAGGAGAACATGATTACTCCCACCTAAGGATCCGACCACTTTCATCCCATTAACCAAGTCATCCCTGTTGGTTAGGATCAGATCTAAAATAGCTGACCCCCTTGTTACCTTTTCCACCTTTTGGACAATGAAATTGTCTTCAAGGCAAGTGAGGGATTTGGTGGACCTTGAGGATTTTGTTAAGTTTGAATTCCAGCAAATATCAGGATAGTTGAAGTCACCCATCACTACTACATCTCTCCTTTCTTAGTGTGTGTGGTCATATGTTCTAGAAAGGCACCATCCAATTCATCCATCTGACTTGGGGATCTGTAGTAGACTGCCACAATAACATCCCTGTTGTTTCCCTTCCTTTTAATTTTTATCCAGCTGCTCTCCACCTGCCTTCTAGGTGTACATGTCTTCACTGGTGTAAATGTCTCTGACATATAATGCTATTCCTCCTCCTTGCCTGTTTCTCTTAAAAAGGTTATACCCCTCTATTTCTACATTCCAATCATGAGATTCATTCCACAAGGTTTCAGTAATCACTGTTACATCATATTTGCCTTGTTGTGCTAGAAGTTCAAGTTCATCTTGCTTATTTTCCATGCTCTGTGCATTAGTGTAGAGACATCTTAGACCATGGGTCCCCCTTACTTGCTGCCTGTGCAACTTTTTTTGCCTCAGTCTGTTGGGTACTTGCACTGTTTGTCTTGTTCGCTCTATGACAGTTTGACTATTTTCTCCATCCCTTTTGCCTTCCAGAATACTGTCTCCCTTCCCCACATAACTTAATTTAAAGCCCTCCTGATCAAATTTTTGAGACTATTGGCAAAAACATTTCTGCCAACTGGCGTGAGATGCAACCTGTCTGTTGCCAGAAGTCCCCTCTCATGGAACCTCAGCCCATGATCCAAGAAGCCAAACCGTTCTTGACGACACCATCTGTGGAGCCAGTTGTTTATATCCACTATTTTCTTCTCCCTTCTTAGACCATGCCCTTCAACTGGGAAAAGAAATGTACATCCATCTCTTTCAGCTTCCTATCCAGAGCCTCATAGCCCCTTATGATATTTTGAAGGCTGTGCCTTGCAATATCATTGGGTCCCACATGGACCAAAAGGAAGGGGAGGTAGACTGAAGGTAGAATGGACTCTGTTAGTAGGGGAAGAAAGAATTACTTTTATCTATTTTATGATATAGGTTTCAATAATAAGAATTGAAAAAGTCAACTGACTTGGAGGTTATCAGTCTAGGCTAGACTATTCTTATTTCATATGTTGATTTCACAAGTAAAGTAATCAACTGCTTTTTGTAACCTCCTTCTCTGCCATTCAAGATAAAGAATCTTGTGACTACCGCACCCTCTTTCAACCTTCCTTTCTTTTAAAACTGGATGTTAGCCCAAGGGACCTCTGCATTTTTGTTTGCTACCAACCTGAAGGATTACTGAACCACATCTAAATGGATATCGATGTGAGTCCTTAAGAACTTCAGTATTGGCTGTGTCCCTAACAACTTTGATGCAGGTCTGTGATTGCTTTTCTTGCCTTGATTTTAGAAATAAATTCAGCTTGGGCAGGGGAAAAGAAGGGAGATGCTGTTGACTGAGGAGAGAGAGAGATGGGAAGTTGGAAGGAGAATGAATGGTGCAGAACAGCTCTCTGGGAAATGTGTCTATGATTTGTATATTCAAATCAAGAACCAAACTGTACTGTCTTTTTTTTTTTTTTACTATATTTGTCCTATAGACAGACTTCCTATGTTTTTCACAAAGAGGACTAAGCCTGCTTTATTTCTTCTAGTGTACCCTGAGTATTGGTGGCAGTGGAATGGGACTGGGTGTTGGTCACCTTCCATTAGTGAATACTAATCCACTCCTACTGCTCATCTTTTCTAATATCTCATAGTGTTGAAATAGAGCTGTCACTACTTTAAAAATTGTTTGTATACTGTACATTCAAATCTATAACAACTATATGAGAAGCAAGTAAACATTAACCTCTATATGCTGGGAAAACTGTACATATTGCAATTGGCCAGATAATTTCATTTCAGGTTTTTAAAAAATATGAATTTGCTAACATTTGCAATTTCCTTTATACTCTGAAGGCAATTGAGAATGCAAATGTTGGAGAAAGCAAGACATTTATCCATCTTCTATCATGTGAAAAAAAATTGTCTGGTATCTTTAAGATAAACTGGGTTATTTTAGCATGGATTTATGTTGATTATGATCTATTTCCTCAGATTCAGCAAGGGAGTACAGTATTCAGGCCTCAGGTGGACAGTATGGATAGCTCTAGGGAATTATTCTCGACCATGATTGCATTTTCATAGGATCACAGAATTATTGAGTTGGAAGATGCCCTATGGGCCAACAAATTCAGATCCCTGCTCAATGCAGACCTCCATCTAAATCAAATAGATGCTGTTACTCAAAAAGATGGCAGGGGGAATGGCAGTTCCCACCAATTGTGTCAGTGTTGGGAGAACACTCAGTGTTTAGCTCAGAGGAGGCCTGCAAGAAGTTCACTAACCTAAGGGATTGTTTCACCTGTATATACCAGTACTAACTGTGGAGGTGTCAGAACCTATGATGGGTTCTGCCAGGATAGCATGTGTGTTTTGGGTTATGGATATATGTGGTAGGATAGTTTGGCATTTCTTTGTGTGAGTAGGAGTGTTAACTTAGATAGTCAGGCCTGATAGCTTTCCCCTGGCCTTGATTGTGTGTCGCTTCTGCCTATACATTGTGGAATGTGTGGGGGTGTTTTTACTTTGTAGTCTCTAAGCTTCTAGCCTGGTAGTGCTTTTGGAATGGCAATAAGGGGGGCAGGTGGAGGGATATGTAATCATTAGAGCTAGCTGTGGGAATGTAGTTTTGTGCCCCAATTTAGGTTGAGGGATTTTTGGCTTTGGGGGTTTGTATATTGTATTGGGGCGGGGAGTGGTCAGTTTCAGCTTAAATTCTGACTTAGAAACTTCTATTCTTTTGTACTCAATAAGGTTCTTTGATTTTGATTCATCTTTTAAAACTGGTTCCTTGTATTGAGGGTTGAGTTCCACAGTTTTGACAGTAGGGCATCCAGGTTTGGTGAATTAAGAAGATTTTATTTAGAAATATGCAAGAGAGCACACAAACACACAGTAGCAAGACTAACTGAAACAGAGGTATGAAAACGGGATAGTGGAGGCTTGTAGAGAGGTGATATGTACCAGTCCTATAGAGGAATCCACAGAAAGTGGGGTGAGGCTCAGACACTGTCTGAAGGCAATATGGGAAAAGGCTCGGGGTGGTTGGACAGAGCTAAAGTGGTTTCTCACTGCAGTCACAAACTGAACATGTGCAGGGTGAAGGGTCTGGAAACCATGTCCTATGAGGAACGATTTAAGTTGCTGGGGATGTTTAGCCTGGGGAAAAGAAGATTGAGAAGTGATATGATAGCCCTGTTTAAATATTTGAAGGGGTGTCATATTCAGGAGGGAGCAAGCTTGTTTTCTGCTGCTCCAGAAAACAAGACAGGAACAATGGATGCAAGCTACAGGAAAAGAGATTCCACCTCAACATTAGGAGGAACTTCCTGACAGTCAGGGCTGTTCGACAGTGGAACACACTCCCTCGGAGTGTGGTGGAGGCTCCTTCTTTGGAGGTCTTTAAACAGAGACTGGATGGCACCTGTTGGGGATTCTTTGATTGAGGGGGTTGGACTGGATGGCCCTAGTGGTCTCTTCCAACTCTATGATTCTATGATTCTAGGGTAGATATTTATGGCCTAATTGGTGTTCCCACATGAAGTGCAAAGAGTTTGATTGCTTTCTCATAAAATTGGCAAAAGGACAATTTTTGGTAGATGATTTGAACTCTGGATTAACAAAAATGTGATTGGATCTGGGACAACCCCAAGATTGGGGCAGGAAAGGTGGCTGGGAATAAAGCAGGAGGAAGATAAGAGATATGGTCTTACTCAGTGCAATAGAACCACCTTTGTCTCCAGTGCAAGAGGATATACAGAAAGCCTGAGGAATTGGAGTAATCAGCAAACACATTTAATAATTCATATATTTTCCATATATGAAAAATATCAAAATATGAAACCCCATATACAGCACAGGGCATGTTGAGTGTGCTAACACTGTCCAACTTCTTTTTGAAGACATCTGGAGAAAGAGAACTCACCACTTCTCTAGCCATTTGGTTTGATGGCTGTACCACTCTTAAGAAGTTCCTTTTGATGTTCAATTTAAATTTACCCTCCTGTAAAATAAAACCATTAGACATTGGAGGCAGCAGAGAACAAGCCTATATACCCTCCTCTTTGTGATATCAGTTGAGGTATTTAAAGAGGACAATCATGTCTTCTTTTCACTGGGTGGAACATGCCCAGCTACCTCAGTGTCATCTCATAAGTTTTGTTCTCCATAGTTCTTATCAACCTTGTTACCCTTCTATGAACTCACATGAACTTGTCTATATCCTTCTTAAAATAAGGCACCTAGAAAAGAATATTGCACTCCACAAGAAGATTAACTAGTGCCAAATACAGTGAGAGTATTACTTCCCTTAACCTGGAAAATATTAATACAGGCGAACATAGCCTTTGCCTTCTTTACTGTAGGCACCTAGAGAAGAATATTGCACTCCAGAAGAGGATTGACTAGTGCCAAATACAGTGAGAGTATTATTTCCCTTAACTTGGAAAATATTAATACAGGCTAATATAGCCTTTGCCTTCTTTACTGTAGCATCACACTGCTGGCTAAAACTAAAACAATATTCTCTAGGTCCTTTTCACATGAAGTACTGCTGAGCCATGTATCCCCTGTCCTATACCTGCACATTTGATTTTTGTGGCCTAAATGTAGTATTTTGTTGTGTTGAGTCTCATTTTATTAATTTCAGTCCAGTTTTCTAGTTTATCATCCTCCAATGTATTAGTTGCCCCTCATAAGCTGTATCATCAGTTGTATCATCAGCAAATTTGATAAAGATTAACCACGCCTGATCATTTAAATCATTGATAAAAATACTGAAGAATGTCAGCCCTGGGACAAAAACCTGTGGCACTCCACTTTAGACTTCCTTCCAATTTGAATCACAGTCACTGATGCCAATTCTTTTAGCAGTTTTCCAACCTATTATGGATCCACTTGTTTCCATCTATTCCATGTTTAGTCAGTTTGCTAATCAAAATATAATGGTAGACATTATACAATGCTTTGATTGTTTTCCTTCACAGCTAAATATTATAAGAGCTTTGCACAAGAACTATTAGTCCCTTTATACAACACAATAAAAGAAATTAGTAATGGGAAATTTCCAGAAATGTGGTGTAAGGCAACAACTGTTTTAATCCCTAAGGAAGGGAAAGATCCTGAGCTAATCGAAAACTACAGGCCTATTTCACTTTTAAACCTTGATTACAAAATCTATGCCTCCATTTTGGCTGAGAGGTTAAAAAGAGCATATATATATACATATATATATATATATGTTTCCCCGCCTCTCCTGATGGATCGAAGTGGGGTTACAGACTATTAAAACAATTACATAAAGATTCTATAAAAATATAAAAAGATTACAACAATATAACATCTATTAATACAACAGTCACATGACATGCATAACTGGAATAAGGCAGAGAGTCGTTGGCAACAAACGTGTGTATCTTCACTCTTCTGGGGAAAAGCTTGGCGAAAGAGAACAGTTTTGAGTCTCTTTTTGAATGTTTCCAAGGGGGTCATAAGGCGGAACTCCTCGGGAAGACTATTCCAGATCCGCGGGACCGCTATCAAAAAGGCCGTTTGGGATGTGGAGACATATTTGGAAGATGGTGTTTCCAATAAATTCTTCCCAGATGTTCTGAGTGTGTGGGACTGATTATATGGGGAGATGCGTTCCCTCAAGTAACTTGGGCCCAAGCCATGTAGGGCTTTATAGGTGATAACCAACACCTTGTATTGAGCTCAGAAGCGAATAGGCAGCCAGTGAAGATCTTTCAATATAGGTGTTATATGGTCAAACCTAGATGCACCAGTGACCAATCTGGCTGCCATGTTTTGTACTAACTGAAGCTTCCGGGCTTGGTACAAGGGTAGCCCCATGTAGAGCGCATTACAGAAATCTAAACGAGAGGTTACCAGAGCATGTACCACTGTTTCAAGGTCTCTTTGGCCCAGGTAGGGTTGCAGTTGGTGTATCAACTGAAGTTGATAGCAAGCACTTCTGACCGTCGCATCTATCTGAGATGTCAACTGCAGGACGAGTCCAGAAGTACTCCTAAACTGCAAACTTCATCCTTTAGGGGGAGTGTGACCCCGTCCAGGACAGGTGGAACCTATCACCAGTACTTCCATTTTCTCTGGATTCAGACTGAGTTTGTTTTCGCGCATCCAGCCCATTACAGACTTGAGACAGGCATTCAGAGGAGATACGCCATCCTTGGTCACTGCATCAGTCAGAGACACAGAGAAGCATATTTGAGTGTCATCAGCATATTGATAACACCACGCCCCGTGTCTTCGGATGATCTCTCCCAGCGGTTTCATGTAAATGTTAAACATGGATTCATGAGGATCAAGTGGGGTTTCTACCGGGTCGTCAAATTAAAAAAAATATAAGAACTGTGGTGGATATAATAGAATTTTGTGAGCCTCAAAAAAAGAAAAAAATGGGAATAGTGTTCTTAGACCTGGAAAAGGCATTTGACAATGCCAGTTGGTTTTTTCTTAAAGAGGTTTTAAAACAGAGCGATATAGGGCACAATTTTGAGAATTGGCTTAATGCTATATACACCAAGCAAGCCGCTCAGATTCTCATTAATGGGGAAAGATCTCAAGAATGCAAAATAAGCAAAGGAACCCGGCAGGGTTGTCCCCTTTCCCATCTTCTGTTTATTCTGATGATAGAAATCCTGCTAAGGAAAATTAGAGATGATAGGCAAATTTGCGGCATACAAATTAAGAAGTTTCACTTCAAATTAAAGGTCTTCGCGGATGATATTGTATTTTTCCTAGAAAACCCTTTAAGCAGCATTAAAAAACTCCAGCAAACATTAGAGGAAGCAGGTGAGCTGGCAGGATTCAAAATTAATAAACAGAAAAGCGGTATTATGACAAAAAATCTCTCAAAACCGGAAGAGAAATCCCTGGTAGAGAAGACCAACCTAAAGTTAATGCAGCAAACAAAATACCTGGGGATTACTATCACAAATCACAACTTTTAGAAAATAACTATACAAAAACCTGGAGTAGAATCCAGGATGATCTGAGAAAATGGAAGATGTTACAACTCTCATTATTGGGCAGAGTTGCATTGATTCAAATGTATGTATTCCCTAAGATGATATTTCTTTTTCAAGCTATCCCTATTATTACATCTGATAAACTATTTAACAAATGGAACAAAAATATTAGAGAATTTATTTGGCGGGCAAGAAGTCTAGAATTAGAACCTCTGTAATGCAAGATAATAAAGGGAGAGGAGGATTAGGCCTACCAAACTTGCAAATTTACCATAACGCATGTGCCTTTACGTGGCTAAAGGACTGGATCACCTTAGATGATGACAAGTTGTTTGCCTTAGAAGATGCAGATCTTGAAAAGGGATGGCACTTATATCTATGTTATGAAGAGGAGGTTAATCCAACTGATTTCAATAAACACGTGATCAGGAAACCCTTATTAAAGATATGGTGCAAATACAAGAATTCATTCTATTTGAAAATTCCAGGCTGGGCCTCCCCTCAAGAGGCTTTTTATAAATCCCAAGGGAAAAAAGGACAATGGCTTACGTACAAAGGCTTGCTGTTTAAAACGAAAGGAAGATTTGAATTCAAACGTTTAGATACCCTTAAAGAGGAAGAACTTGAAATACCTTGGTTAATGTTTTTTCAATTAAAAGAGAGATTCAAAAGAGATTGCGGACAAATGGGATTTGATTTTGAATCAAGGGACATTGAAAAATTCTTTTTTCAGATGTAAAGCACGTGGTATCAAGAATTTACAAGATTCTGTTAAACATTGAGTTAAATGAAGAAATTGTAAAAAATTGTATGATAAGGTGGATGAGAGACATTGGGGGACAAATACCCCTTAATACCTGGGAGAAAGCATGGGGGAAAACTCAGAAGTTTACCAGAAGTGCCCACCTGATAGAAAACTTTTATGAACTACTTTACAGGTGGCACTTGACACCAGTTAAACTGTCAAAGATGAAGAACAGTAATAAGCGCAATAACTGTTGGAGATGTGGGGAAGAAAATGCTAATTATTTCCATATGTGGTGGTTATGTAGGGAGATAAAGGAATTATGGGAAGCATTACACACTAAAATGCAGAATACACTGCAAACAAAATTTGAGATCAGCCCTAAATTGTTCTTACTGAACATTACAGATGACCTGGAAGGTAAATTAAATCAAGATCAAATTGGCACTCTGCTTTACATGGTCATGGCTGCTCGCTTAATTATAGCAAGATATTGGAAAGGTGAGAATACCCATATGCTGGCGGATTGGTCTCTAAAACTACATGATTTGATGATAATGGATAAACTGACAATGCTGATTAATGGGAAATCAGAGCAACATTTTCAAAAGAAATGGGGGAAAGTTAAGGAAATGTGGATTTACTGATAAGAGGTATATTAGAGGAATTTATTGGTATAGTTTGTAAGGCAGAATAGCAGTATATCTATTGTGCTGTTGGTCGGCGCTGTTGATTACACCAGCATATATTCTATGTTTATGTGATTAATGATTAAGGAAAGATGCTGGTGGCCCAGCTCTGCCCTTTGTTTGTTTGTTTGTTTTTTCCAGTTTTTCTTTATTTGTTGTCCTTTCTACGCCAAAGTCTCAATATGTTACAGAGGGATCTGCGGGACTAATTTGAGAAAAAAAGGAATTTGTATATTGTTAAGTGACACAATAAAATATTTTTTTTTAAAAAGATGAACATATTATAAAACAAGTTAAATCCTTGAAATATCTGGGAATTTTCTTTTCTGAATCAGCATCCTGGAAACAACACATGACAAACATTAAAATTCAAGCTCACAGATCGGCTAAAGCAACCTTGAGCTTTGCTGTTAATAAGGGAGGCAATTTAGTAAACCCTGCTCTAATGGTCTTTAAAGCTAAAACTCTGGCACAGATCCTTTATGGGGCAGAGATCTGGGGCATACCTAAGGCCCCAGGTCTGGAAGTGCCTCAGAATTATTTTTTAAGGGCATTACTAGGACTTCCTAGGTACACTCTAACTGCTATGATATGTCTCGAAACCTCTGTTCCAACTTTAGAAAGCCAAATAGATAAAAGGATCTTGTGTTATTGGTTTAAGATCCAAGAGATGCCAACCTCTAGATTACCAAAAAAATGTCTTTTCGAACTTAATAATGGATTACCTGTTAATAACTGGGTTCATGGGACAGCCCAATTAATTACTAAGTATGAGCTTTCAATGAGTGAATTGGCAGGGTTAGATTATCCTGCAAGGAAGGTAAAAATAAATAATACAATATTAGAAGTTACTACCCTTGCAGATTTACATACTGTCCATGAATCTCCACGTGCCCCTTTATATTATAGTCTCAGACAACTTTGTGATCATCCGGATTATTTTGACAATCTTACTTTTGCCCAGTTGCGTAGAGCCTTCACAGAATAGGCTTAACATGTTTGATTCAGCTGAAAGAGATGGAAGGCTCAAAAAGGCAGAGGGAGAGAAGACACCCAGAGGGGCAGACACCGACACGGAGACATCGGAGGATGGCGACCCACTGATGTGGAGCCTTGTATCACACTTTTGGCGAGAAACGGAGGACCAGCACCTAAAGGCAGAGGAAGACCAGACCTTCCAAGTCAGGCCAAAAAGCAACGCCCACTATGGGACTAAGTTTGAAGATGATGGTGGGGCCCTGAGGGAAGCCCAGAGAGGCAAGCGGCAAAGGTTAGAGGAGGGGGCCCCTGGGACGAATAGCTCCCACCTGAACCGATGGGAACCTCCTGAGGCTCCCTGGATTCCTTGGAATGAAGGGATTGAGAAGGCGCCCCAAGTTGCACCTCGGAGGACGTGGAAGGCCAGAGAGGACCCCCGAAAAGGGGTAGTGGTAGAATTATGCGTTCCCTCAAAGAATATCGTGAGGAGCTACAGAGCAGGCTACACAAGCCAAGATATCTCCAGATGGGAGCGGTGGTCCGAGGAAAAGCAACTACGAGGGGAGGAGATCTCTTCATCTCAACAAAAAGACCCTTGGGAGAAAACAGAAGACTCCACCCTGGTTGGGGTGAGGGGAAACTGCCGAGGGGTAGAATACTCCCAGCCAACAGGGGAGAATGCCCAGCCTCAGAGGGCTGGGGACATCACCCGGAAGGTAAGGAGCAACCGCGGTGCAGGGTGACCGAACACGGAGGTCCAGTGGATCCAGGGTCCCAGAATAGATCCGACGGGACTGGGGGAACTACAGTGCGAAAGGGAGGACATGTTCTGGAGGCAGAGAAAGGGGACCCTTTCAGAGGACGTGGCCAGCCTCAAGGAGGACTTGCGGGAATTGAAAGCGATGTTTGCTGGCCTGATCGCAAAAAGACTGAGGGAGAAAGAAATGGAAACAAGGCAAGGGGCAAGGGAGGCAGAAACCACCCTGATGCTCCAGGCCACCAACTTGGTGGAGGAGGAAGCGGAGGACGCAGAGCAGGACAATAAAAGACCTCTTGGGCGGAGGGTGCCTTTGGCAATGGAACCAACTTCCCCTGAGTGGGGAGGTGGATGTGAACTCTGGGCGACAACAGAGCTCGAACTGGACGGGAAGGTTAAAGAGGCTGAGCCATGGGAAGGTGGTTGTGAATGGGAGGCAAGTGCCCAAACGACAAACACAGACTCAAATACACCAGGTAGAAGGGGGGGGGGCAAAGTCTCCAGGCTGCAGTAGAACCTACAGTTAAAGTTTCAAAGCCACAGCTCCAGAGCCCTGGTGGAATATACCCAGGCACCCGGATGCCAGCCCAGAAGGCCATAGAAGAAGCAGAGAGTGCAACTATAAAGGACCAAGGGCTTCAGAGACACCGAGTGCACGAAACCAGGAGACCAGAGACTAAAGCGGCTAAGAGGGCTGACGGTCGGACATCAGGAGAGGTCCGAGCTTCATCCCCAGGAAGGGGGCAAGGCCAGCAGGGGGTCCATCCGCAGGAACGTGGACCTTCCACCAGAGAAGTGAACACAGTCACCAGACAACTACTTGGACCAAAAAAAAAGCGCGGAAGGAGAAAAGATCTCACTGGAGGTGAGGACAAATTCGGAGAATGGACCTTCCACCATGGTGAGCAATACCAATACCTTTGTGGGAACCCAGGGGGCAGCTCCTACCCTGCCACGGGGCCAAGGGTGGGGGAATGGAACCCAGAATCAAGCAAGAGACACAGGCAACAGTTCCACAGCCAAGGAGCTCTGCCAACACCCAGACACCAAGACCCCTGATAAAAAGGAGCCGAATGAGGGACCTGGTCCTGAGACTCAGGGATCACCGATTAAACAGCTCACATTGCCTTTAGGGCCCAAGATGGGGAGACAGGCTGAGGTGGGGGAGGACCAAAAGGAGAGGAGCAAACCCACAGAGAGCCCCCCCATGCCGACACTGAGGCCAGACTCTTCAGAGGCTCCTTGGGGATCGCTGCAGCGGTGGCAACCCTTAGAACCACTGAGAGCCCTGGGGAGCGGACCAGCTTTGCCAGAAGGGGGGAGAGATTTGGCGAACATGACAGCAAGCAGCTCTCAGGGTTGTCAACTAAGCTGGAGAGGCAGTACTAGTGCAGTGCAGACAGTGAGCGGCAGAGGCAGCTTTCTAACGATTCTCGCTCAAGCCTTGACACACACGGCAGACTCCCCTCCAGGCAAAATGGGCAACAACCTAAAAAACTGTGAGAAAAAGCCTGGCCACGCAGGAACAGGAAAGGGCCAGGGTGAGGAGGGGGGCCAAATTCCCTGCACTGAGAACACTACCCCCCATCCAGCAACAGAGGCTGTCCTGATGGCCCAAGGGATTACTACTCCCAATGTGTGTGATGGGGAGGCTCCAGGAATCCACAGACCCCGCTTTAGGGACACGAGTGGGAGTGATCCAAGACCAAGCTTTTATGAGAAACCGGGGGCCAGGACTAAAGAGAACCAAATAATTCAACCTGGGAGGTCGTTTGAGCTACATGACTTAGACTACAAGGGGTTACAGGTAACCCTCAACTCCCAAGAGGCAGCAGCAGTGCACACTAAGATAAAAGACAGGGACTACCTAGACAGGAGGGCTGACATGGAAGAGAGAGGAATTGCAAAGGATCCCACTGGGGAAGGGAGACCCAAACCACCACCCAAGACTGGGTTGATGGGCAGAACTTTTGACGTAGCCCAAAAATTGGCCTCGGAGAGTTTCCGAAATCAGTGGGGGCTTGAGAGGTATCACAGAGGTCTATACCAACAAACAGAGACTTTAAACCAGGAGGTTGGGCCGAATATAAACGGTGATTCAATGACTGCTTTTGAGTCGGTAGGCCAAGGGATCAGGCTCTACAGAGAGACTCCAAACAAGCTGACCCCTGGAGGGGTACTGGATCAACGGCAGCCTGTCCTCGCTCGAATGGAGGACATGGCTACAGACCAAAAAAGAGCTTCTGTCCACCACGGAGAGGGTTGGCCTGGTCTGCCAATAGATACACTCAGGGGGTTGGGGTTTAAGGAGCTAAGAGTTCCCAACTTGCCCCATGCCAAAGGATGTCAGTTGTGGATGGAAAAGGGGCAGCTTGAACAACCGTTCCCTTGGCTCAAAAGATGGTCTCTCGGGGGGAAGGGGATGACATGCCAAGTGGGGGACAAAGGGCTAAGGGTTTTATCGACTCTGGCCCAAGACACTGTCTACCCACTTAAGCACAAACACTTTGAGGCTACAAAAAAAAAGGTTGGTTACACGCAAGACACAAAAGATTCGGCATTACAAGGACAACTTTGACAAGGGGGCACATTTGGCCAATCCCACCTTGGCTTATGAATGATTGGAGCTTAATAAACTGGATGGAGGTGTCATTTGGGGCTGGAAGTGAGTTTAAAACAAATTGGGTTGCTCTTTATATGCGGATTTAATGTTTAACCTTAGACAAGACTGTGAGTTATATTTTTATTGCCTATTCTGTCAAATTTAGATAGACCTTTATAACGATATATATGATTCTATAAAAGAGAAAATGGTGATGCAGGAGGGGGCAGTTAGGCTAGTGATGTTAAAAAACAACAACACAAAGAGTGATAGTTTTGGATGTAGTACTTGGTAGCTTATCTTGTTTAACCTTTAAAATAGTGATGATTTAAGTTTAGGGGATATTACTAATGCTGAATTCTAGTTTAGTGATGGACACAACTCTAGGTTGCTTTTTAGTCCTTATTCAGCTCTGTAAAGTTGGGGAGTGTGTCTTGGGGGTGCAGAATGTCAGAACCCCTTCATTCATTTATTCATTCGGGGTTCTGTCATGATGATGTAAAGTGTTTAGATTAAGTCATCTAAGTTAGTAATTAGTTACATGCACATTGATGCTAGGTACATACAACCTTCACCTTGTTGTATGACGTGTTGGAATGTTTGAAGGCAGACTGGTTAAAGCTGCTGATCATATTTAGTAGTGAATATATATACACACACACACACACACACACACACACACACATATATATATATATATATATTCTCATATATAAATATAAATCTTAGAGTGTCTTAGCAATATATATATATGGATTAAATAAAGGTATGTATCTGTAGGACTCAATTGAATAAGCATTATGGGAAATGCCCATCTGCGGCCATGGATTGTAATCGAATGTGTCACGTAAGCAAAACATAGGCTAACAGGACAAAGAATGTTTCACACCCTGAGAAAGATTTACGACTGAGAGAGGTTCCACAGATACAAGTCATCAATTAAGCATCAATAGCTTTCCCAAGACAGAGGATGTCCGGAGACCAAATGATGCCCGCATTGGGTTGCTTTGATGTAGGGCTCCAAGCCTCCGCTGAAGTGGGGGGGGAGGGGTGATTTGGAGAAAACATCTGAGAGGGAAAGGAAAAAAAGAGTGGGGGTCACTGGTCGCTTTAAATTAAGGCTTCCCCTTTGTGTGCCTCAGATTCTTCAAAGACGTGGCCAGGAATGCTTCTACTTAATCTTTATAATAAACTTTCTGTTTTACCTGAAGTTTGTTGTGGATTATTGGTCAGAGCAATCCCAAGTCTCACAACCCCAATCTGGGTATGGAGATAAGTTCGCAAGTTCTAGATGGGGTCACATTTCCCTTGAAAGACTGCGTCCACAACTTGTGAGTGCTCCTGGATTCGTCACTTCAACTGTCTTCTCAGATTGATGCTACAGCCAGGAGTGCCTGTTATCAGCTTCGGTTGATATGCCAGTTGCACCCCTACCTGGAGCAGTGGGACCGGGAAACAGTCGTACATGCTCTAGTAACCTCTCGCCTTGATTTCTGCAATGCGCTCTACATGGGGCAACCTTTGTGCCACGTCCAGAAGCTCCAATTGATACAAAACATGGCAGCCAGACTGGATGCTGGAAAATCCAAGTTCGACTATATTACACCTATTTGAAAATCACTACATTGGCTGCCTATTAGCTTCCGGGCACAGTACAAGGTGTTGGTTATCACCTATAAAGCCCTACATGGCCTGGGTCCAGTCTACTTGAAGGAACGCCTCCTCCCATACAATCCTTCCCGCACACTCCGATCCTCCGGGAAAAACCTCTTACAATCTAGAAAGACCAGACTGGCGGTGACCTCCCGGAGGTCCTTCTCTGTCACTGCTCCAAAAACTTGGAATGACCTGCTGGAAGAGAGTCACCAATTATCCTCACTCGAGGCTTTTAAAAAGGCGACAAAAACCTTTCTCTTCTGGCAGGCCTTCCCCAATTGATAATGTCCAAACCCAATTGAATCCCCCTCCGTTTATTATTTTTCTTATTAATTTTGTCATATTGTTATGTATTTTTAACCATGTTTTATTGTTTAATTTTATACTTGGGAGGTAGGGTTGGGCCAGGGTCTTGTGGGGCTTGTTGTTTTTATTGTTTTATATTGTATAAATTCTGCTGTTACCCGCCTCGATACTCAAAGCGGAAGAGGTGGGATATAAATAAATTGATGATGATGATGATGATGATGATGATGATGATGATGATGATGATGTAAAAAGGGATCTTAGCTCAGAGGCCATGATAATCTTCTCTGTATCATTCCAATTTTAGTATATTGTTACCACATATGGATTTTAATAAAAATTTTAGTGTGTGTGGAGTTCCTTCATGACCTCAAACTGAACTGCCAAGCTGGCAGCCATAATCCTGAAAGCAGTGGTTCAGGTAGGCAGATGAGTCAGCCTCACAAGACCACTGAAAAGCAACACTTTGGAAATTCTCCCACAGAAAGGTTTGGGAGTTGCTAAAGGGAAAACCATCACCTCCAAGAGTAAAATCTTTGTTTTAGGCCTCACACTTGATGGCTCAGTGATTAAGTCACTGGCCATCTATTCATTTGTTTGCCTTCCTTGATTGTGTTCAGATCCAAGTGTATTGGCTCAGTCTATTCTTCACCATGACTTAACAAAAGCCCAGGTCTTCATACCCCTTGTCTTGGCTGAAGTTAAGCCATCAAGTTCATAGCCAGGGGCTACAAATTGTCTATATAAGCCTCAGTCTAAGCATATACCAGTGTGCTACATTCAGAATACAGCCTGGCTTCATGTCTGACCGAACTCTGATTTTAGCTCCCTCGGCCATTTTCCCCCACATTTCGGCAGTCATGTCATCTCATCATCTACAGCGACATCTGGTTCCTGGAAAAGCCTTCGGAAGTGAGTATCTCCCTTAGATTTGCCTCTCTCAACGCTCTCCCAATTTCCCTCCTTTACTTTCATTGAGAATTGCGTGTGTGTGTGAGTGTGTGTGTCCCCTTTTGCTGTGTGTTTGTTTTTTCCTTTTTAATAAATATTTGGACTTAATTGGAGCAGTCTGTCTCAGAGTCATCTCTCAAGGGATTCTTGTGGACCTCTCATAGACATCTTGGGACACGATCTTGCAAGGGTGTTGTTAGGACCCTACCTCTCAGCTATTGAGCTAAATTCAGAAATTCCCCTAATTAGATCCTTCCTAACAATATGTGCTACCGAAACAAGTGGGAAATCTATTTACTCAATATGTTAAATAAGATCCCATCTTATATAGAAAAGAAACACTGGAAAATTTTACTTTATGATAACAGCGACAAGACTTTTGGTAGCACAAAAATGGAAGAATAATGAACTTCCTACAATAGACGGTTGGCTGCGAAAAATATCAGAAATGATGGAAATAGATATTCTGACAGTGCATCTGAATCAGAAGAACATGAATGTAATTGAGAAAGAATGGCTTCAGGTAAATCAGTTTTGCAAGAACAGATGGAGCTAAACTATACGTAGAGTAATAGGATGACAGGGAAATAAGATGAATTTGGAGGAGGAAGAAAAATCCCTTGTATCACGTGAGTATAAAACTTTGTGACTACTGAAATATATGGGAATATATCATAAAAGAATAAAATAACAATAAATTCTAATAGACATGGTCAGGAAGAAAGGGTGACCTTGCAAGAAACATTGAGGAAGTAGTGTTTTAAAAGTAGTGTTTTATGTTACTAAGTAAATTCTAATGTATATTATTGGTTAGATATGCTTATGTTTGATGAAAAAGAAAGCATAAAAAAACTTAAAGCGGGTCTTAGAACATCCCAGCCACTACTAGAAAATTATCCTACTGGCTGCCCCTTCTTCAGCCTTTCAGGCCTTTCTTTCCCAGGCTCTCAATTGCCCTTTTACACTCTTAGAGCCTTATCACATGACAAAAGAAAATCTAAATGAAGCAGGAGAGTAGTGGCATTCTCCCTGCCTCTCTACATAATGCCATAGCGCTTCCATTCTCTTCCCATGGGAAATGGTCATAAAGGTGTGTCTTTTTTCCCACTAGAAAAATCTATTTGACAAAATGCACATTTTTATGACTGTCTCCCTCAGAACGAGAACAGAAATTCCATGATGGCATGCAGAGAGACACAGAGAAAGTTATTAGTCTCTTGTTCAATTTTGGCTTTCTTTTCTTATGTGATAAGGCTCTTAAATATCAGGAACCATTACAGGCAGAAATAGGAATCCTCAGCTAGAACTAACAATCTGTATGTGACTACCATACGTGATCAACCAATAAAGCTATTATGTGGAACATTATCGTGGGCAGCAGAGAATTCTTAAGCTGATTGTTTTATTATGGTTATCTGTAAATGATATCCTTTTTGGTCTGTGACAACAACTGTCTTCTTGGTTTGATGTATTTTGGTTTATTCTTCAAATGTTACTGCTGGTTTGATCTTTTGGGTCTGACTCCTGAGCACAACTCCAAATGCTACACTCCCTCTGACTTCCCATGGCTCATTCTTGACTCCAAATCTCTCAACCTTTCAAAATGGCAGATCTCTTTACAATGGGCCTTTCCTATTCAAATTGTAGGGAGGCTATAGGTCATTAGCAGAAGTGGGGGAGAAGGATCCCTGGACACTCAGTGGTTAAATGCCAGTACTGCAGGAACAAGGCTGTGAATTCGAGCCCAGGCAGGGCTCTAAGTTCCACTCAGCCTTCCATCCTTCCATAGGTTGGTAAAATGGAGCAATTGGCTTACACATTGTAAACTGCTTAGGGCAGGGGTAGGCAACCTGCGGCCCACGGGCCGGATGCGGCCCGGCGAGGCCTTGGGACTGGCCCCAGCCCAGTCCTGCCGCCGATTGCTGCTGGGGCCTTTGGGGGGCAATTGTCTATATAAGCCTCAGAAACATGCATTTATATTAACATTTTTTAAAAAAATCAGCAAATTTTTTCGCATGTCCTCCATTTTTTTTAAAAAGTGTCTTCCATTTGGAAATGTTGTCCTACATTTGTCCTGGTTTATTTATATATTTAATTTTTTAAAAAATTATTTAATTATTTATTTTTTGGCTTCGGCCCCCCAGTTGTCTGAGGGACAGCAACCCGGCCCCCGGCTCAAAAAGATTGCCTACCCCTGGCTTAGGTATTGCTAGTTCCTAGATAAGTGGTATAGAAATGTTCTTGCTGTTGCTATTGTTATTATCAGCCTCTCAAGGAGCTGAAATGTTCTTCCTCTGACATTAGCTGCCATAAAGTGGCATACCAGTGCCAATTCTAGTGTTAGGGAGTGTGCACCAACCGCATGCTCCCTAAGCCTAGTACGTGTACACAAGTGCCACCATTGTTACGTAAGCACTGTGTGGCGTCCGCATGTTGCCGCAGTTGTTACGCCGCTCCTGCAGCTCAAAAAGAACCTGGTTTTTTTCTGGGTTCTTTTTCCTCCGTAGGGAAACCGCGCAGTTTGGCGGCTGCAGTTTCCCTCCGGAGGAGATCAGGCTGCTGGCAGGCCACCCTTTTTGGGTGGTCTGTCCCTCACCTATGCCCCTCTTTTTAACTCTCTCCTTCAGTCTGTATGCCAACAGAGTTTCTAATTTCTGGAAATGCTGGTCACAGCTGAGACACTTACTGTTCTTGTTGATGTGGGGAAGGGAGAGTCATCGGTCAGCACTGCTCCTTCATGATCACACAGTGCTTCTCCCTATCTTTTGTTGCTTACCTTAAACCAGGAGAGGCTGGTGTATGTTTATCTGCTTCTGAGATCTGACAACTACTGCCAATCAGAATTTTTTAAAAAATCAATAGATCATCTGACTCAAATTCAGGCAGTGTTGTATGTTTTTGATGGATATTCTTGGCATTCAAAGGAATTATTTCAGTACTTCTTATCAAGTTTCTCCAGAACTATGCTCTTCATTCTGCACAGCCTCCACACCTTTTCTTGCCAGTTTATGCTATGAAATATGCTTGTCAAGGCTCTCTGCCAATGTCTTAGTTATGACCAGCTTCCTTTGCTCTTAGGCAAATGAAATCGTGCCTATTCATCAAGCAGGGGTTATGCTGTGTCTTCATTTCATTTCTTCTTTTTATACACTGAATGCTGTTGAATTGGGAGAGAATTCCTGATTTAAGAATGACAGGGAAGTGTATAGCAAGACAATTTTCATGGGAGTGGGGGAAGCTCCAAAAATCTCCCCAAAGCCCCATGTGATATACTCCACAGATATCCTGCAGTTGAGGCTATAACTGTACTCCCCTGTCATTGTCAAATCAGGAATTCTCTCCCAGTTCAATGGCATTCTTATTTGGGGTTATTGTGATATAATAATCCTTCTTTTTTACAAATATGTAGAAGGGTTTTTTATATTTATATTTGGATATGAAAAATAAAGTGGGAAAAATATTTTCAAACTTTTGACTCCATGGGTCAGTTAATGTAAATATATCTAACATTTCAAAAAGAGTTTGGGGAAGTTTTCCTTTATAATTTTCATTGAAGTTCTATGCAACGTAGGGTCCAAAAAACCCTTCCAATCACCCATGAAGATACAATTTCATATTCTAGTTCTTGATTCTTTTTTGTTATTTTTTAATTGCTTTTTTTTTCTAATGGTCCATAAACTCCCACTACTAATGTTTTCTTTCCATTCAATATAATTTCTATTCCAATATATTTTCCATCCACATCATTTATTATTATTATTATTATTATTATTATTATTATTATTATTAAGCTTTATTTATATAGCGCTGTAAATTTACACAGCATTGTACATACAATCTTTTAATTAGACGGTTCCCTGCCCTCAGGCTTACAATCTAAGAAGACATGACACAAAAGGGGAAGGGAGTGGAAGATGGAGCCAGAAGCCTTCTGGAAAGGGCTCAGTTCCTTTGGGGAGGCCTGATGGGATTAGCCCACCCCCTCTCTCCCTCAGAAGCCAGGATATGTCTTGCAGTATCACTGATTCTGAGGTGGACCAAAAGGTAATGGTAATGTTGCTACTAATGCTTTAATCACATTATAATATTCAAAACTATTTTGATGTGGGACCAGCTTAAAATGTTTGAAATTATATATTTTTCAATTTTAAAATCCACAAGGTTGTGAGTTCAATAACCGCCAGGGGCTTGGGGGTTCAGCCTGGAATCCTTCCGAGGTCGCTAAAATTAGGGTTGCCATAGGTCAGGACCTCCAAACTGGGACAAACGTAGGACAACATTTTCAAATGTAGGACTTTTTTTAATGGAGGACACCCCTCACCCCTTCCCGGCCTCTGAGGAGACTGAGGCCTCCTTAGAGGCCAGGAAGGGGCACGGGGTGTCCTCCATTTTAAAAAAGTGTCCTACAAAAAAAGTGTCCCTCCTCCCTGGCCTCTGAGGAGACCGAGGTCTCCTCAGAGGCCAGGAAGGGGCAGGGGGGCCGGCCATGATCGCGGCGATTGCAGCTGGCCTCCTCCCTCCTCCCTGGCCTCTGAGGAGACCAGAGGCCAGGAAGGGGCGGGGTGGCCGGCCCTGATCGCGGCGATCGCGGACGGCCTCCTCCCTCCTCCCTCTTCCCTGGCTTCTGAGAAGACCAGAGGCCAGGAAGGGGCGGGCCGGCCGGCCGTGATCACGGCGATCACGGACGGCCTCCTCCCTCCTCCCTGGCTTTTGAGGAGGCCAGGAAGGGGCGGGGCGGCCCATGCTGCGGCCCGAGCGGCGCGCGCAAAGAAAGAGGAGCTCGTCCCCTTTGGCCAGCTGGCCAAAGGGGACTAGCTCCTCCATCCTAGCCTTGCGCACGGGCGGCGGCGGCGCTGCCCAGGAGGGGGAGGAGGAGGTGGGTTAGCGGCCAGCCGCATTAGCAGCCGCAGCAATGGCCGCATGAGCAGGCCTGGCCCGGAGGTCGGGACAAAGGCTGGGATTGGGGGGAACCAGGCCGGGGCGGGCAGGGGGCCCCCAAAAGCGAGATTGTCCTGGGGGCCGCCGGGATATGGCATCCCTAGCTAAAATGAGTACCCAGATTGTTGGAGGCAATTAGCTCACACACATTGTAAACCACTTAGGGAATGCTTAAGTGCACTGATAATTGGTATAGAAATGTACTTGCTACTGCTATAAAAATTATGGAAGGAATTCCACCAAGATAAACTTACATAAAGTTCAGTTCCCCTATGTTATGGCTAAGAAACAACAACACAGAAAGAACCACAACCCGGAAACATCACGCAAGGACACTTTCTGCTCTGCTTTCTGCAGCCGGACTTGTTTATCTCAGATTGTCCTTTTTAGTCATCAACGTGCTTGTAGAAAGCACGGGATGAGTCCTTCCTGAATCTTCGTTCGTGATGAAAAGCCAGAGAGAGAAGACACCTGGTTTGTTATCAAGGGATGCACACTGTCAAGGATGCTAAAGATCTATCAAGGGATGCACACTGCTAAAGATGCTTAACAAGTATCCCATCACCAGGCCTCAGAAACTCAAATTGTGGTATTCTTCCTTATTTGTTTAGGACAGTAGCCATGGATTGGAATTCCTCAGCCCTAGCAACTGTTCACAGTTTTAAGCTACATATTTGCTATGGTCACATTTCTTTGCTAACTTTGCCCCGCCACCTCTGTTGACTACCTCACTTTTTTCTAAAAGCTGAAGACAAGGGGGTTTTTTTTAGTTATTGCAATGCTAGAAATTTGGGAACTAAATGAAAATTTCACTGGAAGACATGGAGAGCCCTGGAGACTTGAAAGAGAAAATGAGAACCTTCCAAACCATTGACCCATCTTGCATTTTGATGATTGCATGAAGCTCACAAGAGCTGTTGGAATTTTCATATATATTCAATAGATTCAAAATGAGTTTTAAAATGAGTAGATTTAAAATCTACTCATCTTTTTTTCTATGTAGACTAATACTTTTTGTGGAAAATGTAATTTGGGGGTCACTTTGGGGGGGAAGCACAATTTCTGTATGCTGAGAATTGATTCTGTATATTTTTAGACTTCATTGAGGAATTGTAGAATCATAGAATCGGAAGATACTACAAGGGCCATCAAGTCCAACCTCCTGCCAAACGGGAACACACAATCAAAGCACCTCTGATAAATGGCCATCCAGCCTCTGTTTAACGACTTCCAAAGAAGAAGACTCCACCACTCTCTGATGGTGTGTGTTCCACTGTCGAACAGCCTCACTGTCAGGCAGTTTCTCCTAATGTTCAGGTGGAATCTCTTTTCCTGTAGTTTGAATCCATTGCTCTGGGTCCCATTCTCTGAAGTAGCAGAAAACAAACTTATTCTATGCTTAGTATGATAACCTTACAAATATTTAAACAGGACTATCATATCACCTCTTAACCTTCTCCAGGCTAAACATCCCCAGCTCCCTTGATTCCAAAGCACACAGCAGACATAATCCAACTTGAGACCACTTTAACTGCCCAGGCTCAGTGCCAGAGAATTGTGGGAACTGTAGATTTTGTGAGACTATTTAGCTTTCCCTGTCAGAGAGGCCTTGTGCCACAAGAAATTACAGGTCCCAGGATTCCTTAGCACTGAGCCAGGGCAGTTAAAACAGTCTCAAACTGGATTCTTTCTCCAGTGTGTTTCAGACTTCAGTCATCTCATGGTGAATGGTTTCCAAAGCTTTCACCATTTTGGTTGCCCTCCTTTGGACATGCTCCAGCTTGTCAACATCCTTTTTGAACTGGACACAGTATTCTAGGTGAGGCCTGACCAAAGCAGAATAGAGTGGTATCTAGACACTATATTTCCATTGCTGCAACCTAGAATCACATTGGCTTTCTAAACTGCTGTTTTACATTGTTGATTCATGTTCAACTTGTGGTCTACTTGGATTACTACATCCCTTTCACATATGCTGTTGTCAAGCCAGGTGTCCCCCATCCTATATGTGTGTATTTCATATGTTTTTTCTGCCTGAGTGTAGTAACTCACATTTCTCCTTGTTCAAATTCATATTGTTAGTTTTGGCCCAGATTTCTAATCTATTCAGGTCATTTTGAAGTTTGAGCCTCTTCTCTGGGGTATTAGCTACTCCTCCTAATTTGGTGTAATCTTGCAAATTTCATAAGCATGCCCTCGATTTCTTCATCCAAGTCATTGATAAAAATGTTGAATAGCACTGGTCCCAGGACAAAACCCTGTGGCACCCCACTAGTCACTTCTATCCAGTATTTCCCTAAGTTTACTAAAATTATATTTCCTAAAGTTTAGAATGCGTGTCTGACCATGGTTGGATTTCCCTTTTCAGGAGAATGTGATGACCCCACCTAAGGGTCCTGCGCATTAACCAGGCCATCCATGTTGGTTAGAATCATATCTAAAATAGATCTTCACCCTTTTGGACAATGAAGTTGTTTTCCAAGCAAGTGCAGAATTTGTTGGACCTTAGATTTTTGGCTGAGTTTGACTTCCAGCAAATATCAGGATAGTTGCAATCATCCATCACTATTACATCTCTCCTTTCTGAATGTGTGGCCATCTATCCTATCATGCAACAGAACAGAAAAGAGAACAAGGAGGAAAACAGAGAGTTTAAAGTCTTCCTTCATATTTTTAAATTGGTTATTTAAAACAGTTGATTATTACTTGATTATTTAAACATCAAGTAGGTATTAGTACTATTTATTTCAGGTAGATATTAATATATAGCAAGATTTAATAGTATTTGTATTGTTCAAAAGTCAATGTATTGCATGGGATTCAGCAATGCATTTTGCGACCTGGTACACAGAATATGCACTTTTGCAAGCTGTTGTATATTAGCATACCCTACACCTCTCTTGCCAGAAATGGGGTTTCATATTTCGTATCGTGTCAGGCATATTTTTAAGAAGTCATGATGACCTTTGGAACACCAGGAAATTATATGTGTGAGAAGGTATGATGACCCAAGAACATATGGGAGACCTAGATAGTACTATAAAAATTAAATGGATTTGCTGCTTATTGAATCCCCTCCAGGCTTTCTCACAGCAGAACATTGTAAGTTCCGTCCCTCTCACAATGGAAACTAAGTGAGTCCCGTCGTGGAAAAGTGTTAAAGACCATCTTCCACCTCAACCCATGCTGTGTTCCTAGTCATCCTTCCTGTCTAAACTACTTTGGGGTTGTCTCAGTTCCAATCACTGTTTGTCATTCCAAAGTTAAAGCCATCAGTCATTCAAGAATCTTATTGTCAATTCCATGGGAAGACCATCAGGTCTTGGTGAAGTCGCAGACTTCAGGTCTTTGTTAGACCATGTAGTAGCATCAAGTACCCCACAAGGCTATAAAACAGGATATGAATTTCTGCCACAGCTCTAGCATTGTGTGTGTACAGAGGGCTCCTCTCACTCACTGTGTTACCTTTAGACACTGTCTAAACCACTCTCTGTCTTCTGTCTTCTTCAGAACTGGTAATTATCACCCCTTCTAATTCTCAATCTCTTGCTATCCCAACTTCCACATGTTTCTTTCTGTTAGCTTTAAGGTGGCATCAAGTTTGTATGTTTGTGTGTACCTTTGCAAATTTCTAAATACTCTGTTATTCACTAAAATTGGAGTCTCACTACAGTTAGTACTGTTACACATAGGTAAAAAAAATTACCCTCTTCTCTCATACCTCCATTTGAACTCATAATTCCCCTAAAATACCAAGGAGACCCTGACACTGTTGGTGGGAACCCTAAGTCTCCACCACCACCACCTTTTAGGGTAACATGCATAACCCACCTTTTAGAACAACAATAAAGTATGGGTGGCAGTAGATTCAAACCATTAAATTATATATTTCAGGCAGCCAGAGATAAAGTTACACAATGGTGAGCAGACTGTGATCCTCTCCATACACATTGCTACTGGAAAGTAATCATGGTGGGAATCTCTCTTTGAGTGGCCTTTAATGCAATGTTGCGCCCTATTGTTGTAATTGCAGTTTTTCAGTTTTCTCGTTCTCTGCTTGGGTATTTTAAATGTTCTAGGTCAGGTACCAAATCACCAGATTAGCAACCGCAAGTGAGTTGATTAAGATCTGGGTAGTGAGTTCTATTCTTTAACCATTTTTGTCCCAGGGTTTGCCTCTGGTCTCCTCTGTTGCGAGCCCTGATGGAGTTGGGGGAAGGGAGGGGGGTTATGAGGCCCCGGCTCCCCAGCCACACCTCTCTGCCGCCACGTTCTCCTCTGGTCTCCGCTGCTGTGAGCCCCGATTGAAAGACATTACTGAGCATGAAAACTGTCTATATAATTTCTGTCCAGCAAAAGGTATGCAAAAATTCTGATTTGAATGAAATTAGGAAACATTTCTTAATTTGTCACTCTCCTGTGAATCTTGTGGAAGAAGTGGTCAGTCTCATATACTTGACTCTTTCACTACTAATTAGACTAATTTCTGTGTAAAACAATCATGAATGTCATAGTTGTTTGTTGTTCTTTGGATGCAGGCCAGCAAAGCAAAACAGGTCACCATCATTGGAGCTGGAGTCAGTGGTCTGACTGCCATTAAATGCTGCTTGGAGGAAGGTCTTCAGCCAACCTGCTTTGAGAAAAGTGAAGATAATGGAGGTACCAGGTAAACCAGCCTCTGGCTTAGTTGTGAATTTGTAAGATGTCAAGAAGCCTCAGTAGCAACATTGTTCTTTTTACTTCACAATTCAGCAAAGAGAATGCTGCTTTTACTGCTTTGCCCACATACATCTACTTGAAGCATTTTAGAAAAAAGAAACAGAACCTATGAGATCTGCCATGCCTACAATATCTGCAAGTATGTGTTTCCTCTGGAGTTTTGAAAATAAGCACCCTTCATTTTTATTTTATTTTTATTTTTTTTACTTACCTAACAGGTTTTGTAGGTTTTTGGAGCATTTGTTTGAAGGAACAAACAATAGGTTTTATGCTCTTATATAATTTTCTCTTTGGGTATCTAAACAATTACTACCTCTGCAGCTTTTGTGGGGAAACTGAAGTCAGTGTTGAAAAAAGTTGTTTACTGAAGGTTTGACCACCAGAAAAACAGCCCATAGTGTGTGGTAGACTTTTTTCTTTTCTTTTTTTTTATTTTATTTTTTACAATTTAAAATACACATATCAACCATGCATACTACTTACATACATACTCACATACTGTATATACACATATACCTACCTGGGCGTATAAGGTGACCCCCAACTTTTCCAGTTAAAATACAGAGTTTGGTATTTACTCACCGTATAAGACTACTCCTCTTCCAATGCACACCAAATAAAATTTTTAAAAACATCAGATTTGATTTTGATATGGTAATTTTAATTCAAATGACATGCAGGTACTTAGCAGAAAACCTTGTTGTATACAAAGCCCGCTTGGATTGGTCAGCTCTCTCTGCCTGCCCAGCCTTTCCTGTCTCCAAGACTATCAGAGCGTTAGCTGCTTTCATATGATTATCACATATGGTGGGGATGTGGCCGCAGCCGTTTTTGAGCACCCCACCACCACCATATGCGGCGACCGCAGATTCTCCAGTCTGGCTTGGAAGTTTCAGCACCTGCCCTATAAGATGACACCCAGCGTATAAGACGACCCCCGACTTTTGAGAAGATTTTCCTGGGTTAAAAAGTAGTCTTATACGCCAGAAAATACAGTACATATACACTCAAATACACACACCTATATAAACATAACCGACTACCACTCTATCTACCTACATACAAATATAATTACATATACATTTACATACCACATATAAACAGTAATTCCTAATTCCTAATTATATAAACCCATACCTCCCACCTCCCTTTCTTCTAGAAACAAACAACTTTTATACAACATATAATCTATATTTTCCCTATCTACTTAATAACAATCATACCTACTATCATGCATCTCTTTAATCTTCTGCTTATTTTTTGTGAGCTCAATTTCTATAATCTACAGTGAATCTACAAATCTACAGCACTATATAAATAAAGCATAATAATAAGCATAAGCCTTACTAAACATATTTTTGGATTTTCATTTATCTTTTTAAACTATTCATTCTTATTTCTCTCCCTTTTTTTAAAACATAATCTTCCTGTTATTCATTTCACTACCTATTAATCTTATCTGTTCTCTACTAAACAATATTTAATAGTATGTATAACATTCATTATAGCATCATTCAATTTTTTTTCAAAAATATTACGACTAAATTCCAATCCTCTTCTATCAGTACTTCTTTTTCTTCTCTTAAGGGCTGAATAGACAGCCCGTTCAGTGCCATTTGGGCTTTGGGCACAATGGATATCATCATGGCATGTGCAGTCTGGATGGGAGTGCACCAAGATGGTGCCCGTGACGCAAGGTAAAGGCTTTGAGAATGTGAATGCTCGGCCCTATCTGAGCCCTAGTTTAGGTGCAGGCCAGCATAAAGTACCGATCTGTACACCATCTTTGAGAACAGGTTGACAATCACCAAAATGGTGGTGGAAACCTCTGAGTAACTGGATCTGTTATAGATGCCAAAGCCTTCTCCTTTCTTGAGGTGTTATCTCTCCTACCTCCTCCTCCTGTGGATCACTCAAGTGGCTGTCAGACTGAGCTGGAGAAGGCCCTGGCTCTGCTAAGTCAGCTCCATTTGCAGAATCTGAACTTCTGGGGAGGAAGGGCTGATCTGCTTAATATTCAAATGCCAAACTCTGAAGGGGAGCCATGACATCATCAATAACAATTGCTATCTTCTCTTTTCCTACTTGCCCTCTACTTCTCTAAGTATTATCATCTTGTCTAAGGAGTCATGCCATCACATGATTTGTCCAAAATGCAACTGCTGGTGTTTGGTCATTTGGGATTTTAAGGAGAGTTCAGTCTTGATTTATTCTAGGATCCATTCATTTAACTTTATGACAGTCCATGATATACACAGAACTCTACTCCACTACCACGTTTCAAATGACCTGTCAATTTCCTTCACTGTCTAACTTTCACAACCACACATAGAAACCAGAAATGTTGCAGGTATGATCCTGACTTCGGCATCCAGTATGGCTTTACGCTTTAGAATCTTACCCTTTTGTTTTATACTTGTTCTTCAAAGACAAAGAGTTTCCTTTTTATATTGGCTATAGTATACATTTTAATTTATGATTGAGCCAAAGTATAGAAAGCCTTTAACTATGCTGATGTCTCTATCATTCACTTTAAAATTATGATAATTGAGGAACTACATAAATTCAACTTAGACAATGAAGAAATTGAAGCAGAATTCCATACCTAGGATCAAACATTGATCAGAATGGTGACTGCAGTCAGGAAATCAAAAGTCTGGGAGTGGGAAAGCCAGCTATAAAGGAACTAGACAACAACTGAACACTAAAGTTAGAATTGTCCGAGCACTTGTATTCCCCATCACCATGTACAGATGTGAGAGCTGGACAGTGAAGAAAGTAGATAAGATAAATCAGCTCATTTGAGATGTGGTGCTAGAGAAGAGTGCTGAGGATACTATGGACAGCATGTTGTTGTTGTTGCTACTGCTGCTGTTGTTATTTCTTAGCCACCTCTCCCCATGGATTGAGGCAGGAAATAACAACAATTAATAGACAAAACACACATCAGTTTAAAAGGACAAATAAGATTGTACAATCCACATTTAAAATTCACCATTTAAAATTCACAGTTTAAAATTATTTTCATAAGCACACAGACCTGAAGGGGCAGCCTCCAGCTGCCCCTGTTACAGCTAGATCAGGGTCACGGCATGCAATTGCCGTGGCCCTGATCTGGCCTTTGCAGGGCACAAAAAGGAGTGACAAAAAGCAGTGATAGGCTTAGCGGCACTCCTTCGGCAATGTGTCATATGTATAGAGCACTGGAGGAGCGCTGTGATGCTGCGCAGTGCATGGCATCACACCACCCTGGGAGCGGAGCTAGGGCACACATCATGTAAAAACTACATCCCGACTCTGCCTACATGTAGCCAAGGGTCTGATTAGGGGAATTTTAATATTAGCTACAACAGCCCTGCAGAACCGCCTCTCATCGTGTATACGGAACAGACCAGTAGATTCCAAGAAATGGAGCTGAGACAGACTTCTAAAATTAATATCCACTTTATTTATAAGGGGAAAAACACATACAATTCACTAACATACACACACTCATACAAGGCTCAGGAAATCAAGGCGGGATACAGACGGGCAGAAAGGGGTGTATTCATGATGTCATGAAGGTAGAGCCTTCAGACGGCCCTTACCTGAATGCCGTCATGAACACGCCCCCCGCACGCCCCAAGCGGGAAGAAGCGGCATTAAAAAGGTGCTGCTTTTTTCTGCTTCTTTTTGATTTGCGGCGTACGTGCGCAGCTCCGTATGTAAGCTGCTGCACCGGTACGCCCGAATTGCTACGCCGCAAATATAAGTTGCCCATTTAAAAGCTCCGTGTCTGCTGCGTCGCATAATGGGTCGGGGTCCGGGACATGCGTGGTTTGCAGTCAAGCTTTAATTGCAACGTCCGCTGCCATGCAGCTGTGGAAGCTGCGGCACAGCTGCGGCGCATTTTAAGTCTCGTAACCCTAACCCTAGAGCTCCATGTGCGCATGCGTTGCTGGAATCGCGGGAAGTTGTAAGTTTTGCCGGCGGATGTTTTGGTTGTAGAAAGTGATAAGGGAAAGTTTGGAATTTAAAGTGTCCCCCTACACACATTCCTGCGCCATTTTCACCTGGGAACGGGCACAGTTCGGCTGCTCCTGGCACAGCTGTGCGGCGGCTCCCCTTTGGCACCAGGCAGGATGGCACAGCCATCCACCAGCACCCCGAAAAAAGGCAGGGGGACGTCTTGGTCTCATGCGGAGACGGCTGACCTCATAGCTATATGGTCCCAGCCAAACATTTTGCAGAAACTGGAGCAGTCCTACCTGAATGCTGACACATATCGAGAAATGGAAGAAGCCATGAGAGCTGCTGCACCAGTACACCAGAATTGCTACGCCGCTAATTTAAGTTGCCCATTTAAAAGCTCCGTGTCTGCTGCGTCGCATAATGAGTTGGGGTCTTGGAACATGCGCAGTTTGCAGTCAGGCTTTAATTGCAGCGTCCGCTGCCATGCAGGTGTGGAAGCTGCAGCACAGCTGCAGCGCATTTTAAGACTCGTAACCCTAACCCTAACCCTAACCCTAACCCTAACCCTAACCCTAACCCTAGAGCAACATGTACGCATGCGCTGCTTGGAAAGTTTGGACTTTAAGGTGCGCCCCTACACACATTCCTGTGCCATTTTCACCTAACAATAAAAAACCCCTAAAACTGTAAATATTTACATATATACAAGGGAGGTGATGGGGGATGGCAGGGGGACAGCGGTGGCAGCGGCGACAGCTGTGGCTGTGCATTGCAGATTCAGCAAGAGCGTGGGGACCAAAGGAGAGGAGGCATCTATGATGCTGCTGACACTGGCAAAGTGCAAGCGGACAAGGATGCCAACACCAGCTGATCACCAGCTGGCAGGAGACCACCTTTGTTCTTGGGCAGGGCGGGGGGAAAAGTTTTAAAGGGGCTTGGGCACTTTAAATGTGCCCATAGGCTTTCTGCTGCCGCTGCTTAGCGCTGCAGCTGCGCAGCTGCGCATCCGCCAGCCGGCAAAGGGAAAAAAAAGCCGCAGTTTGGGCCGCCCGTGCGGAAGCTGCCCCTTTCTTTGTGGCGTCCTCCGAGGCGGCGGTATAGAAGCTACGGGTCCGAAACGGACCCAGGTGAGGCGTCTTCACTGCCCCCCGTGTGGAAGCCCCGACACCTGAAGCACGTCCCCGGGGCGGGCGGTCTGGAGGCTCCGTATTCAGCAGAATACACCTCCAAGACGTCTTCTCCTGCCCGTCTGTAGCCCGCCCAAGAGTGGAAATAGGGAATAGTTCAAGGCAGTACTGGGGCTATACTTACTTCAGTAGGCTTCTTCAGGAGTCCAAATGGCATATGATGGGGATGGCATGAGGCTCAGTCGCAGAATGACTAGGCAGGAACCAGGAGTCAGGACCCAGGTCAGGGTTCAAGGGGACAGAGCTTCCCCCTGAAATCCAGACTGGCCCAGTGAACAGGCAAATCTGATTATATTTATAGGCAAAATCTTGCTTCTGGCAAAGGTGCTTGATGGTGAGAACAAAAGGTATTTGGTTGCTTGGCCATTGTAAACAAAGGCTTTGCATTGTCTTGTTGAGGCAAAGTGGTCTGACAACAATCAGGGGAAGATGGTAGATGAGTTAAGTTAATCACTGGCTCAACAAGTATGAGACCTAAAACAAAGATTTTACTCTTGGAGGTGATAGTTTTCTCTTTAGCAACTCCCAAACCTTTCTGTGGGGAATTTCCAAAGTGTTGTTTCTCAGAGATCTTGTGAGGCTGACTCATCTGCCTACCTGACCCACTGCTTTCAGGATTGTGGCTGCTAGCCTGGCAGGTCAGTTTGGAGTCATGAAGGAACTCCACACACACACTCCAAAAATTATTAAAATCCATATGTGGTAACATACAAGCCAGCCCAAACTGCCGGTCTGGACAGCCCCATAGTCAATGATGTTTTAAATCTGGACAGCATATTCAGCTGTCAAATTTCTCCCAGCAAGTCATACCACAGTCTAGGGGTGGCTGAAGAAAAAGTCCTCTGACTGACAGTTATCTACCTAGTCCTGGTTGACTGGAGTAAATGTCCACCAGAGGACCTGAGTTTATGGGGTGGGTTACATGGTAGGAGGCAATCCTGTAGATAACCTGGATCCAAAACATGTAGGGCTTTAAAGTAATAACCAACACTTTGTACATTTCCTGGAAACAAATTGGCAGCCAATTGAGAGATTTTAATATTGGTATAATATGATCACTCCTGGATATCCCAGTAATCAGTCATGCTGCCATGTTTTGAACTAACTGAAGTTTCTGAACTTGGTACAGAGTTGCATTTACTGAGGGAATCGCCCAGGGATGCACTTACTGACGGAACTGCCCTAGGACATACGCAGGCTGTGGGCTTGATCAATGGCATAAGAAACAGCTGGGGAAGACAACTAGAAGCTAACAGTTAGATACAGGATCGGAAGGTGTGGTGAAGAGGGGGTGGGGCCAGGGAGTAGGTCTTCAAAAGGGAAGATGTGGAGGAGAGGGGGGAGGAAGAGAAAGGAAGAAAAGAGAAAGGAACCTTGCTGGAAGACCAATTGTGGAATGTGGCGGAGGACATGCTGACAGCCTTGGCACAGCCTCTGGATTTATCTTGTACTGGCACAAGCATTCAGCCACCACTCAGAACAAAGCAGCTTTCCAAGTTACTTGTAACACAAACAGCTATTTGGGGGAGGGGTGTTGGAACAAGCAAGAAGCTATAAAGCTTGGACTTTGTTTAGACGCTATCGCCATCTAGCAGTCTCTTTATGTTACAGCATCCCAAGGGTGAACGTTTAGCTGAATTTTGGAGAAAACCAGGAGTTATGGTCTTTTGTTTCAGCCAGAGATCAAGCAGGCTGTGTTATTCAAAACATCAAGGTACTGTTCTAGGAAGAAGAGGGTTTTTCTCTTGCTTCCCTTAATAAATCAAGTTTTCCACCAATACTGACATTCTGTGCAATGCTGGAGCTTTCAGTGTCCCTCTCCCTAAGGAAGAGGGCCAAGCAGGTACAGGTAGCTCAATGTACAGAACATTGCAAAAGTCCAACCTTAAGGTTACTAGCATGTACACTATTATCTTTAGGTCCTACAGCACTAGGTAAGTGCACAGCTAGCATATCAGTTGAAGCTAATAATAATCACTTCTAGTCATTGCATTTATCTGAACTGTCACTAGAGCAACAGATCCAGTAGCATTTCCAAGCTGCAAACACAATCTTTTTGGGGGAGTGTAACCTCATTCAGAATGGATTGATACACCTCCAAACTCAGTTTCATAGAATCATAGAATAATAGAGTTGGAAGAGACCACAAGGGCCATTTAAAGACCTCTAAGGAGGGAGATTCCACTACACTCTGAGGGACTGTGTTCCACTGTCGGACAGCCCTTACTGTCAGAAATTTCTTCCTAATGTTGAGGTGGAATCTCTTTTCCTGGAGCTTGCATCCATTGTTCTGGGTCCTAGTCTCTGGAGCAGCACAAAACAAGCTTGCTCCCTCCTCAATATGACATCCCTTCAAATAGTTAAAAAGGGCTATCATATCACCTCTTAACTGTCTCTTCTCTAGGCTGAACATCTACAGCTCCTTAAATCGTTCCTCATAGGGCATGGTTTCCAGACCCTTCACCATTTTAGTCACTCTCCTTTGGACACACTCCAGTTTCTCCACATCCTTTTTAAATTGTGGTGCCCAGAACTGGACACAATATTCCAGGTGGGGCCTGACCAGAACAGAATATAGTGGCACTATTACTTCCCTTAATCTAAACACTTTACTTTGATTGATGCTGCCTAAAATTGCATTGGCCTTTTTAGCTGCCACGTCGCACTGTTGACTCATGTTCAACTTGTGGTCTACATGGACTCCTAGATCCCTTTCACATGTAGTCTCGTTCAGCCAGGTGTCACCCATCCTATATCTGTGCATTTCATTTTTCCACCCTAAGTGCAGTACCTTACATTTTTCCGAGTTGAAATTCATTTTGTTAGCTTTGGCCCAGCTTTCTAATCTATTAAGGTCATTTTGAATTTTGATTCTGTTCTCTGGGGTATTAGCTACTCCTCCTAGTTTGGTGTCATTGATAAAGATTTCAAATATCACTGGACCAAGGACATAGCCCTGTGGGGCCCCACTGGTCACTTCTCTCCAGGATGAAAAGGAGCCATTGTAGAGCACCCTTTGTGTTCGGCCAGTCAACCAATTAAAAATCTATGTAACAATTACTTTGTCTAGCCCACATTTTACTAGTTTGTTTGCAAGAATGTCATGGGGAATGCTGTCAAAGGCCTTACTGAAATCAAGATATACTATATCCACAGCATTCCTTTCATTTACCAAGCTTTGATTTAAACCGAAGCACTAAATTTGAACACACTAACATATTACAATCTTCAAAACACATTTATGAAACTCAGTCTTTACTAAGAAAGTATTCTTGTTACATTTAACATCACTGTTATTAACCTTATGTTAAACCAAACCTGTAACAATCTTTAAACCTTAACACATCACCATTTCCACTTATGATCTTATTTGTTTAGATACCTAGGAACACAAGTCTTCAATAACAATCAAATCAGAATTTATAATATATTCAAATACAATATTCTTATGAACAATGCAATCTAACAATAAAATGAACTGATAAGGAAACTTGTAGCTATGTATTTCAAACCTAACAACATGTAATTCAAAAGTATGGTTACAGAACCTGATAAAACTGTTTCTCCAGGATTACAATCCATCTTAAACCCAGCATTCACTGGCCTCCCTTAAGTTTTAATGCACTCTCCTAACTGCAAATTCTATAACACCAACTAAATTTCCAATTCATAATTAACCAATCTATATGTAACTTTTGTAAAACATAGAATTTAAACATGACAATCAGAAGCAAATTCATGACAGGATTAGTTAGATCTAATTAAATCTGAATAGTATTTCTGAAGAAGATTTAGATTCAGAAGTTTGCCAGCTTTTCAGAATCAGTTCATTAACTGCCAAGGACAGACGTAGGTCCAATTCAGACTGCAGAAATAATCCAGTCTGAGAATGTTTTAACTGCCCTTGCTCAGTGCTAGAGAATCTTTGGAATTGTAGTTTGTTGTTATACCAGAGCTCTAAATGAATTTAAGTCTCCAGGACCAGATGAACTACATCCAAGGGTACTAAAAGAACTGGCAAATGTAATATCGGAGCCATTGGCAATCATATTTGAAAACTGCTGGAAAACAGGAGAAATCCCAGCAGGCTGGAGGAGGGCAAACGTTGTCCCTATCTTCAATAAGGGGAAAAAAGAGGATCCTAACAATTATCGTCCAGTTAGTCTGACATCAATACTAGGAAAGATTCTGGAGCAGATCATTAAACAGAGAGTCTGTGAACATCTAGAAGGCAATGCCATAATCACAAAAAGTCAACATGGGTTTCTGAGAAACAAGTCATGCCAGACAAATCTAATCTCTTTCTTTGATAAAATTACGAGCTTGGTGTGAGAATTGCGTATTCTAACCAGACCTTAACAACAACTATTGTAAGAACAAAAATTTATTATAAGGAAAGTAGAAATACACTGGATCACATCTTTACTGAATCTGGAGAACTCCAGATAGAGACAGCACATTAAAATCCCCCAGACCCCTCCCCTTTGGTTGCTTTTTCAAATGGCACTTTCTTCTGGTCAGCTTTGATGTAGAATTCCTCCCTTTGTGCTGAAGGGGGGAAGAAGGGGGGGGGGGTAGCCATTTGGTTCCTAGTTCCTTTGACTAGGAGAGATGTAAGGATGTATGCATCTATGGTATCTGTTACCCATCCAGCCCTCATAAAACTGCCTGTCTGAGATACGTGACCATCCGGCCCATTCCCCATGGTGGCAGTCCTCCTTCTCAAAAATGCCTATCTATCTATATCTCTACTCCCTCTCTATATATGCTTATCTATCTCTATCCCTATTTGTGTGTGAGAGCCTATTCACTGGCCCCCATTCTGCAGTCTATCTATCTATCTATCTATCTATCTATCTATCTATCCATCCATCAATCTATCTATCTCTACAAGGTCTATCTATCTATCTATCTATCTATCTATCTATCTATCTATCTATCATCTATCTATCTATCTATCTATCTATCTATCTATCTATCTATCATCTATCTATCTCTACAAACCTCATGGCAGAATACACCCTGAATGACTGCCTGAAGGTGGATTCTGACAGTCTGCCTCCCCAAACTTTATCTCTCCCCTTTTGGCTTGTCAGGATAAGCCAAATGAAACTCCTTAACCAACTTATCAGCATTTACATCTTTCACATTCACCCATTCAGCCATGTTGACCGAGAAATGTTTCCACTGCACCAAATACTCTAACTGCCCCCGCATCATCCTAGAGTCCAAGATTTTTATAATTTCAAAATGCTCTTCTCCTCCAATCAGCAATAGTAATGGTTCCATCTTCTCCCTGTCTTCATCACTCCTCGAAGTCGCTGGTTTCAATAAACTGAAATGGAAAACATTGTGTAAATGTCTGTACATTTTTGGGAGGTTTAATTCAGCCGTCACTTCCATGATCATCCTCTTGACCTCAAAAGGCCCCACAAATGTAGGTCCCAATTTTTTACAAGGTAGTCGGCACTTCAAGTTTTTCGTAGATAGGAACACTTTGTCCCCCACTTTAATGACCCAACTTGGTTTTCAGTGTTGGTCTGCAAACCTTTTGTAATCCAACTTAGCTTGCTTTAGAGCCTCCTCAATCTTTCCCCAGTTATCTCTTAATATCTGGCTCCATTTCCCCACTGATACTGGATCCTCTGGGGCCGGAGTTAGCTGAGGGATGACCCTTGGCTCGTAGCCATACACAGCCTGAAATGGCGACACTCCCGTACTCGAATGTACCACCATGTTAAATGTTACCTCTGCGTGAGGCAACATGTCCATCCAATTGTCCTGGAGGTGGTTTACATAGCACCTTAAATATCGTTCCACGGATTGGTTAGTACGTTCCACCTGACCATCTGTGGCTGGGTGAAAAGCTGTGCTCAGCGCTAATTGCACCCCCAATTTGTCCTGCAAACACCTCCAGAATTGAGAAATGAACGTTCCCGCACGATCGGAGACTATCTTATCGGGCAAACAATGTAAGCGGTACACGTTTTCTATGAACAAGTCTGCCAACCGTGGAGCACTGGGTACCCCTTTACACCCCACGTAATGCACTTGCTTGGAGAACAAGTCTGCAATCACCCAAATGGTGTCTCTGCCCTTGCTGTCGGGTAAGTCTGTGATGAAATCCATACCTATGTGTTGCCAGGGGCGGTTGGGAGTTTCCAAAGGCCTCAAAAGACCACTAGGCTTTCCTGTGTTAGGCTTTGCTCTGGCGCAAACCGCACAGCTCTGTACATAGTTCTCCACTTCCTTTCGCACCCCCGGCCACCAATATTTGCTTCGTAGGGTGTGCCAGGTTTTCACAAACCCCCAATGTCCCGCCACTTTGACATCATGGCAGGTTGCCATTATCTTAGCCCTTAAGCCCTCTGGCAAGTATATTCTATTGTCCTTGCCCCACAATCCATGTTCTGTCTTCTGCAACTCACCCCTCAAGTTATTAAATCCTTGATCCCCTTCGTAGGTGTGAATGATCTCTTGTAACAGGGGGTCTAAGCCTTGGGTTGCTAGCTCCTGTTCCCTTTTAGTCTGGCTTCGTGTGGTCACCCCTAACCCCAGTTGTTGTGTTGTGAACAGCGCCTGTTTCTCCAACTCCTCCTTTTCCCTAGGCCCGTGCATCTGGGAAAGGCCATCGGCCAAAACATTCTCCCTCCCTATATTTCTTTTAGTAAAATAAATTCCCAAGTATTTCACTTTGGCTTCAATTCAATAGCCTGACAGTTCCTGGAGTTCTTTTTCCTCATTCCTATGGAGATTTTTTGTAAGCATCGTTGTTTTTTCTGGGTTAATTTTAAACCCTGCTAATAAATCAAACTCATTAATGATTTGAATCAGTAATTTAATACTGTTGTTTGGATCATCTAGGAAAACAATTATATCGTCGGCAAATTTTTTTAATTTATATTCTGTTTCTTTGACTTTTACCCCTCTAATACCTTCCTCCCTCCTTATCTTATTAATCAATACTTCAAGTACTAAAATAAACAGTAAAGGGCACAGAGGACAGCCTTGTCTTCTTCCCTTTCTAATCCTAAAACCTTTGGATTTTTCATCGTTGATTAATAAGTATTCTTTTTGTTCATTGTATATCATTTTATCAACCTTACGAAATTCTCACCCATATCAGCTGTTTGAATTACTTCAAATAAAAATTCCCAATCTACCTGGTCAAAAGCCTTTTCTGCATCTAATAGAATGCATGCTAATTTTTTTTCATTGTGTTGTTCATAATGTTTATAAAGGTTCTTATGTTGTTTTGTCCTTGTCTTCCAGGTAGGAATCCATTCTGATCTTCATGTATATATTCAACTAAAATTCTTTTTAATCTCTCGGCTAATACAGATGAGAAGATTTTATAATCTACATTATTAAGAGATATGGGTCTATAGTTTTTTATTTCGGAATGATCTTTTTCTCCTTTTGGGATAACTCTTATCAATGCTTCCTTCCATGTTTCAGGGATACCATTTTTGTATACTTCATTGAAAGTTTGTTTGAGTGGTTCTGTCAATTCTTTCTTTAGCTTTTTATAGTATATAGCTGATAATCCGTCAGGACCCAATGCTTTTCCTAGTTTTTGTTTCTGAATTGCCTCCAAAATTTCTTTATTTGAAATTTCCTTATTGAGATTATGTCTCTTGTTTTCTTTTATTAGTTTAATATTCTGTTTTTCCAAATATTTTTTGATTTCCATTTTCCTTTTCATCTTATCATCATATAGTTCTTCATAGTAAGTCACAAATTTTTCTATAATGTCATCTTGTGTTGTGTATTGCTTGTCTTTATATTTTATTATATTAATGATCTTCTTTTCCTTAATTTTTTTAGTTTTTGTGCTAATAACTTTCCTGCTTTGTTCTCATATTCAATTTTTTTTGCTTAATTATTCTCAATTTTGTTATAATTTGCTTAATAGCCAAGGTTTTAAGTTTTTCTTATAGTATCTCCACTTCCACCTTTAGTTTTTTGTCTCACTTCTCTTTCCATTCTTTTTCTTTTTGTTTCAGTTTATTTTGTATCTGTAGCTCTTCTATTTTCTTTTTCTTTCTTTGTTCTGCATTTATTTTAATGAATATTCCTCTAGCTACCGCTTTGCTAGCATCCCATATCGTTTTCATTGGTAAAGTGTCTGTTATGTTCTCTTTGAAATACTATCTCATTTCCTCCTTCACACGATTGACCACTTTCTCATCACCTAGTAAATCTGCATTTAACCTCCAGGAATATTCCAATTTTCTTTCTTGTATATTCATTACAATAGGATTATGGTCCAAGATTGGTTTTCCAATAATTTCAGACGATCGTATGTATGGAAGTAACGTTTTGAATGCTAAAAATAAATCTATTCTCAAAAAAGAATTATGTGCGTCTGAAAAAAAGGTGAATTCTTTCATATTTATGCCTCCAAACATCTGAAAGAGTTAAATCTCCCACCATACAAAAAAAGGTCCTAGGAAGCTTACCTTGACTTTTCTTAATATTTCTTCCAATAATTGATTTTCTATCTAGTTTTGGGTTGAAATCTCCTAAGAGTAATATGTTATCATATGTGCATTCTTGAATTTTCTTGTGTAAATTTGAAAAATATATATCTGTATTTTCATGAGAAGCATATATTCCTACAACTAACATAACAAGATTCCTTAATTTAACTTCTATTGCAAGAAAGGTTCCATTAGTATCACAAAATATTTCTCTTAAGCTAAATTTCTTGTTAATGTATAGTGCTACACCTTTTTTCCTTTTTGTTGTAGTTGCAGGATAACATGTCCCTAATTTCGGGTTTCTTAAGTATTTTATTTTCCCGTTGTTGATTTTGGTTTCCTGAATACAGATAATATCTCCTTTTAGCTTTTCAAGTTGGTGGAAAACTATGTTTCTTTTATGTTTAGAGTTTACACCCTTCACATTCCATGAAATTATTTTGGTCAACATTGTAGTTGTTTATATTGTTCCACCCCCTCCTCCCTCCCCCACTTATTTTATTATTTTATTATTTTAGAAATAGTTCCACAGCAAACCTTAAAGAGTGTCAAGAAAAGTTCCAAATGTGAAGAAAAAGAATAATGTGCCTTGAAAATATAGGTTCTTTAAGGTGTTCCTTAAGTTCTTAGTCCAAGGTGTTCCTTAGTTCGTTGCTTCTTGATTCCAGGTCAAGAGATCTGTTCTTTCTAGTGGAGTAACTCTTTCCAGTACTTTTCCTTCATCCATCTGTTTTCCTATAGCTTTATCCTTATCATTATTTTTGCTAGGTTTCCATTCCCTTGTTGAGTATTCTCTTTCTGTTCTTTTCCCTCCATTTTCTTTGTATTCTCTTCTTAATCTTCATTCCATTTCATTAGCTTTTCCCAAAGTGTCTACTTTGTATCTTTTCTGTTGATAGAAAAAGGATATTCCTTCAATTCTTTCTCATCTAAAATCAATGCTAAGATTCTTCAAAAGTCGGGTTAAAGGTTTGTACTTGTGTCTGTTCAACATGTCTTTAAATATTTTAATCTCCATGTCATCAATCCATAACTTTGATTCATAGCTTTGTTGTATGAATCTATCCCTTATTTTTGTTCTTAAAAAGCATACCGTAATGTCCCTTGGAATATTTCTATCCTTATTATAGTAGGAATTTATTCAAAAAGTTTTGTTAATTTCTAATTCCAACTCTTCTGGTGTTATATCAATATATGTGGCCAAAGCAGGAATAAGTCTCTCATACAAATCTTCTTTATTCTTTTCAGCTAAACCTCTTATTTTATACATTTTCCCTGTATCGTAATTCATTGTTCCATTCCATGCATCTTTTTTCCTCCTGTTGTTGGTTAAGGTCTTTAGATGATTTTTCCAAATCATTTGTTCTTTCTTTTATCTGTTCAACTTCTTTCTGAGTTTTAGTAAGATCAATTGTCAATTTATCTATTTTTTCCCAAAGGAATCTAATTCTTTTTTAAAGTCTTTCCTAATTTCTGATCGAGTATCTTTTATTTCTTCTCTTAATTCCGCGCAAGCAGTTCTAATGTCTTCCTTAGTTTCCAGTCTTGCATTTTTTTATTTCTTGTTGTAATTTCCTTATTTCATCCAAGATGTGAATATTTGGGTCAATTATTTTAATTGTATCCTCCATAGATCTTCTCCTTTGTGTTGTTAGTACTAATTGGGATTGTGTTGGTCTTTTATTGATTTTAGCCATATTTTCCCTTTTTGCTAGTTGTTGTTCCTATTCAACAATTATGTATTAAATCAAAATTATGGCCTGTTACAGACTGCCAAAATAAAGCTGCTTCGGGTCTCTTTGGAGGTATGCTATTTAAATGATGCATGGGTCCTAAGAATCCAGAAGCTGCACCAAAGCTGCACTCCAGTGCTTAGGAATGGAGTGTGGCTTTGATGTGACCTCCGGACTCTTAGGACCCATGCATCATTTAAATAGCATACCTCCAAAGAGACCTGAAGCAGCTTTATTTGGGCAGTCTGTAACAGGCCAGATGATTATCAAAAACAGATTTTGCTTTATAGCAGTAAATAATTATAGTAACACAATACAGGGAGATTATACCACCATTTCTATAGCCAGCTCAAATTCATCTAGTTTCACCTCATACAGAAAATACTCTTTATATTACTCTTATCTACTTTTAACTTAACTTTTAACTTAACAATCTTGATAAGGGTCTTCAATTTTTATTTTAGAACAACCCACACTTAATTTACCTTGATTTCTTGGTACCTTTAATGATCTACCATATAATATTAAACTGAACTCAAGCACTTCTTACCCTTTCTTCTTCTTTTTGTCTTGTAGATTCTCTTGTTTCCGCATGAGTCTCAAAAATAAACAAATCTGGTCCCAATATTTTCCTGTTCTTCCTCTTGATTTGCTGTTTGTCTTGTTTATTTATTTAGATTTAGCTTCCTCTTTTGCATAGCTACACAAAAATAACATTAAACCAATCTGGTAAATCTGGTAAATTATTCTCAGTGTATTACTATTATTCTTACTATTTTTATACAAATATAACCACCCCTAGTTTGTGTAAACCAATAAATCGTATGTTGTTTACAGAAGCATTTCAAAACATCACATTCTTTCACACAGGAGAAACGTGTTGTTCTCATGTTCCTGTTCTCACTGAAACCGAACGACCTTCAAATGTTTGGAACCATAAACATGTCTCTCTTCTCAGGCTAATAGTTCCACACCTGGCTACACCATAAACAACCCCACAGTCTCACCAACACTTCTCTTTATCCCAAGGATTGAACCTATAAGATCTTTAATTCACTGAATCAATCAAACACGTTAAAAACACATATTGATTCCCTTGTTAAGTCTTATCAGACAATTAACCATCTTCATTTGAACCTCTCTTCTTATATAACTGACTTCTCTTAACACACTAGTGCATACATTTTATCCATCTGCACTTATAATACAGGTTAGTTCTAATAAATGTTCACCATTGGCTCATAACTTTCAGACAAAAAAGATAACATAACATTTAACTTGAAAAGAAACTAATCAGAATCAATACATCATGTCAGCAAAACCTTTAGCAATTAATATTTACTTCAACACATTAATAAGTTCTTTCCAGAATCCAGAATCCCCACTTTGAAACAAATAATTTAATCTTTATTCAATCTATGGTTGCAGTATCCATCAATATGCTCACAATACACACAACCCTTAATCAAACAAAACTCAATTATAACCCCTGGGTTCTATAGCCCTATAATGTGGTATGTTCAATAAGGGTTATTGAATTTGACAGTGTGGGTGTAAAAGGAGTGTGTAAAATCATTTTTCCAATTTCTATGTATGGTTATGAAAGCTGACAATTAAGACTGCTGCTTAAAAGAAAATCAACTCATTTGAAATCTGGTGCTGGAGAGAAGTTCTATGGATACCGTGGACTGCTCAAATGACAAAAAATGGGCCATAGAGAAAATCAAACATGAATTCTCCCTAGATTCCAAAATGACTAAACTGAGACTCTCATACTTTTGATATATCATGAAATATATATCATGAGAAGACATGACTCACTAGAAAAGACAATAATGCTTGGTAAGGTAGAATGCAGTAGAAAAGAGGAAGACAACAATACAGATTCAATCAAAACTCAATCAAGAAAGTATAACCCTGAGTCTGCAAGAACTGAGCAGGGCTATTGACTTGAAGATCTCATTCATAGGGTAAGCATAAGTCAAAGTCAACATCAGTTAACAACAGCGAAGGAACTTCTTTGCCAGAGGCGTTGTTAACTAGGGTATGCCTGTATTGTTTTCATATGGCACTGATTTGTCTGACCTCTGTTCTGGAATTCCCTCTACCTCCACCAGCACTGCAAACAATTCACTCTCCCCATTACTTGTCTTCTGGTCCTTCCCTTACACCCAGTTCTTTGTGATAATAGTTGTTTGAGCCAGTTACGCACAAGGGACATTTGTTGCCTTTGCAAAATATCATTGGATTAAGCTAAGAAGTTTAAACAAACACCAGTCCCAAACTCATAACAATTAAGTGCCTTTTAATTTTTTCCTCTTCACTTTTCAGGATCTTCAGTAAAACCCTTGTTATAGCTGATAATCTGCCCAATCCCATCTTGCAGGCAGGATAATAATGAAACCAAATTTCAAGAAGTTCATAGAGAAAGGTGTCATTTTTGAAGATGGCAGCAGAGAGGAAGACATGGATGTTGTGATCTTTGCTACAGGATACAGCTATTCTTTCCCATTCATTGAAGAGGGAATCATCCAGACAAGTGGCAACTGTATTCCACTTTACAAATTTGTCTTCCCACCACATCTGGAAAAGCCCACCCTAGCCTTCATTGGTGCACTCCAACCTTTGGGAGCCATCATGCCACTATCTGAACTCCAAGCTCACTGGGCCACAAGAGGTTCCTGAGCTACTGCTGTGGTTGGTTTGAAGCTTGAACTGATCTGGTCTGTTTTCGAAGAGCAAAGGGGCTAGGGATTAATTTTCATGTGTGCAGGAATGGGAGTTTTACTTGCACACATATTTAACTGTCAGTTCACATAATGCATGTTCATATAATGAACATAAGACACCAAAATGACAGATATGTAAGCTTTTAGGCACTGTATTATTCATGACAATATTATTATCATGTACACATTCAGATGCCTGGGAATGTTATGCTCTTGGCATTAGAGAGAGAGAGAGAGAGAGATCATGGCAAATTGGAATTTAACACAATTTCATTCTTAATCTTGGAAATGTTGCTAAAGATCCATACTTTTTCACGGATCAAGCCTATAACATTCCTAGAAATAGTTTCCCACATTTTTGTTTGTTTTTTAAAAAGCCCACAGTTAATCCAAATGGACAGCATCAATTTTTAGTGAGATAATTTCACAAAATGACTTTATTTCATTACATGTCTAAAATAACATACAACCATGGAGCATTTCTGAAATTTTCAAAATGTTAGATTCATTTAAGAAGAACTTGATGGCTGGCCTTCAAAAGATTCCTTCTGGCATTCACTTAGTTTTGAGTAGATAATGCTGGGGCAGATTAAACAATGACCTGGCCCCTTTCTATGTTTTGTGATCAGATATTATTTTTATCTCCAAGGAAAGTTTTAGAAATGTGGGGTATACTGTATATACTCATGTATAAGTCTAGAAATTTAGGTCAGAAAATGGCCCCCAAAAACTTGTCGACTTATCCACAGATCAATATACGTAGTGTATCTTAACTCTTAGTTAAAAGAAGGAACCATCACCTGGTGAAAAGCAGGAGTATAATATGTGAAGCACCGACCCCCTCTACTCTCTCATCCCTCCAGCCTTAAGAGTAAGCACAAACAGTTATGTTTGCTGGACTTTTGTAAGTTCTTTGACATTGTTTTGCTTTGCTTCATCCTTTAGATCCTTTGCTATATGCCCCTAAAGTTTACCCTCAACCTATCAATGGGTCACAGAAAAATCCTTATTTTTGGCCCTGAAACTTGCCCTTGACTTATACATGAGGTCGACTTATAGTCGAGTATATACAGTACTTTATATAAAGAAGATCAAGGTCCCATGTTCAATCCTGGGCATTTCTACAGATAGAATCTTAGGAAACTGTACCAGGAAATGCTTCTGCAAGAAAATATGTCCATGCTTATAGCCTAGTTCTCTTCCTCAGTCCATTCCAGCCCAAATAGGCTACACTCAGGGTCGGCTCTATCATATAGATAGCACCCTGCCTGGGGTGCAAAATTGGGGGGGGGGGCATTGCAAGGAGGCCAGAGAGAGCCAGGGAGAAGTCCCAGAAGCCCCGCCCCCTTCCCTCAATAGGCGCAAGTCGTGGGGGCGCAAGGTTTAACTTTTTCAGCAGCAGCAGGAGGAGGAAGAGGAGGAGGAGAGAGGCTGGGAAAGGGCTTGAAGGTGCCCAAAAACAACAAGAAGAAAGAGCCTCCTCCTCTCCTCTTTTGGCCCTGGAAGGCAGGGGGCACTGAGGAGGAGTGGAGCCCAGGCAAAATGGCGCCTGTATCCCTCCCTTCATGTAGCCAAGGGAGCCTTGAGAGCCCAGCTGAAGAGCCCAGCCGAGAAGGACAGGCAGTCGGGGCTGCTGGCAGGCCAGGTGGGTCCTCCTTTCCCAGGATGTCTCCTCCTCCTCCTCCTCCTCCTCCTCCTCCTCCTCCATCCCAGCCTTACCTCCAGGAGCAATTCCCAAACTGCAGAAATAAATCCACCTTCAGACTCTCTTAAACTGCCCTGGCTCAATGCTGGGAAATCCGGGTAACTGTAGTTTTGGGAGATTTTGAGCCTTCTCTGTCAGAGGGAGCTCTGGGGCTACAAGAAGCCACAGTTCCCAGGAACTACAATTCTGGGGATGATAGTTTGTTCTCAACGTTATTTTTGCAGTTGTTGTTGTTGTTATTATTATTTCTTTATATGAACCAGGGCAGTTAAAGAGGTCTCTAACTGGATTATTTCTGCAGGGTGTTTTGGACCTAAGAAGTGTGTGTGTGAGTATGTGTGTGTGTGTGTGTGTGTGTGTGTGTGTGTGTGCGTGTATACACACACGCACACACACTATGTGTGTGTGTGTGTGTACATACACTGAGTCCTAGCAGCAAAGATTTCAGACTCCTATAGCACATAAAGCCAAGGTCCAAAACACACTGCAGAAACAATCCAGTTTGAGACTGCTTTAACTGCCCTCAGTGCTAGGGAGTTCTGGGATTTTTAGTTTATTGTGGCACCAGAAGTCTCTGACAGAGAAGGCTCAATGTTTCACAGAACTACAGTTCCCAGAATTCCCCAGCACTGAGCCAGGGCAGTTAAAGCGGTTTCAAATGGGTTACTTTCTGCTGTGCACTTTGGTCCTTGGCTTCCTTCTCATATTGTGGATGTTGCTCTTGTGTGCCTCCAAGTCATTTCCAACTTCTGGCACCCTCATCCTGGGGTTTTCTTGGCAAGATTTCTTCAGAGGGGGATCGCCCTTGCCATCCTCTGAGGCTGAGAGAGTGTAACTTGACCAAAGTCACCCAGTGGGTTTGCATGGCTCAGCCAGGATTTGAACACTGGTCTCAGAGAGTGCTCCAATGCTCTGAATGCTCCAAGGCTTCCTTGCATGTGCTGTTGTTTTTCTCTCACTTTTTCTGTCCCCAGTGAAGTAGTAGTTGTGAATTTGTCAAAATGTCCTACGTTTCGAGCATGACCAAGAAACAGGAATTTATATTGCCTTTTATTAATGTTTTTGGCTTCTAGTTGGTGGTGTACTCCATTTTTCTTGAATGTCCTACAATTTGTCCTACATTTTGTCCTACATCATGCCCTACATTTTTCCTACACTTTGAAGGGCTATGGGGGGTGCCAAAATATTTTTCGCCTAGGGTGGCCAAATACCTGGCTACAGTATTTTAGCAAGTGCAAGTGCATTTCTATACTGCTTATCAATCAGATGGCTCAAGACCAGGCAATGATGATAGGTTGACTTTCTAAAGCCAATTTGTTCATCAGATACTGCTTATCAGTGCACTTAAGCACTCCCTAAGTGGTTTACAGTGTGTAATCTAATTGCCCCCAACAAGCTGGATAGGATGACAGGCTGAATTGACCCTGGAGCCCCTGGCTGGTATTGAATTCACAACCTTGAACTCACAACAACTGTGAATGAGTGGCTGCAGTACTGGCATTTAACCAGTGTGCCACCAGGGTTCCTTTAGTGACGGCTATTTACTGACTCTGCTATGCATACTAGATAATTAATTGGATATTATCTTTTAGAACTGATCAAGCTGCCCTCACATGATGTGATGAAAGCTGACATTGCAAAGAAGGTTAAACACAATGAGAAATGGTAGAAATTGTCATGGCATATTTATATATCAAGGGAAGAATATATATTCACAGGGACTTTATAGTTTCAAAATTTCTTTCTGAGTAATTGCTGGAATTGGTACATTGGTTTCTGAAATCAAGCTAATATATTAGAAGAAAGATTATTTTCTGACTTTTGTACAGTGTTGGAAGATGTTGTTTGCCACATCTTCTGATTTCTTTGCATCTCTTTATTAACTTCTATATTATTGACGGGCATATGCAGATTGTTAAATTAACAAGAAAAAAGCAATCTTCATGTGATAGCTTAATTGTATCAAGATTCTCCTGTATTCTCTTGCCCAGGAGAACATTTAAGACCCTGTAATAACAACCTGAAACTTTTTGCTTTGTCTGAAAGGGATTACAAAAGGCTCTCTGGCATTAAAAACAGTCAAATCAAGCTAGAATTCTGAAGTTGTCCATGTGGGTCATGGGAAGTGAAGGGAAACTAGGCAGGGAGTGGATCTAGGCAATGCTAAACCATCCTCAGGGCCAAATTCATGCCATTCATTTCTTGTCCCTAGGTACGTACCAAGTCAGCGCATGTCCCTAAAGGTGCAATATGTTCCCTCTCAGGAGTAAAACCCAACCTACTAAATCTCTGCCTGACAGATCCAAGGCTGGCTTGGGAAGTCTTTTTTTGGGCCCTGCTCACCTATGCAATTCCGTCTGATTGGGCCTGGGAAGTGGGAAGGAGTCAGAAATGCCATCCTAACCCAGAAAGAAAGGATTTTCAAGGCCACAAAGACACAAACCCTGCAACCATGCACTGGCAGATGTGCCACACCCATCCTCATTAAGGTGCTTGGCTGTTTTGCTCTCTTTGCTGTCATATTAGCTTATCTATAATTTGGCTTTGTTGCAGCCAGACAACAATGTCTTCTGCTTCCATCTTCTGCACTTTCCTTCTTTGAGGCTGTTTTTCCATGTCCAAAGCCATCAGTGCATGCTGTAGATTTCAGGGCTGTTTGCTATCTTTGCCTTCTTTTCCTGTGAACCTTTGTTCAGTGACCATAGCAAACACTCATAGAAAAACTAGGACACTCAGGAATTATGAGGTGAATCTATTGGAAGCACAAGCTAGAGTAAATCTTTCTGTGCTGCAGTAGTCTCAGCTTGTAATTCAAACCTGGCACAGATTTCAGCTGAAACTCTTACTTATTTTGACCTATGCATTGATGACTAGTTAAACTAATCTGAGGTAATGCAAATAATGAACTTCTACACATTTTTTTAAAAAAATAAGGCTGATCCATATATCTTCACACCTCTTTGTTACCATTCAGATAGTTTTGCCAATATTTAGGATTTAAAATATTTCCCCTCCCCCACTCCCACTTTTCAGGACAGTTCCTGAATTTTGCTTTCTGTCTGGGTCTTTTTACCTACTCAACATTGTAATCAAAGTTACTCTGAATTTTTTTTCAAATGAACTTCACCCACAGAATATTTCTTGTGGGAAAAGATAATATAATATAATATAAAGATAATATAAACCTACAATCTTTTTTAAAAATAAAGTCCATGGCTGTCAAGCTTCATTTCCTGTAAATATGTTTTTGTTTAGATCAGCTTTCAAAATTGCGAAACAGATAAATTGACCTTTTATGCATGAATTTGAAAATGTGGGATATAATCTATAAAATGTTGCAACATGATAAATTCATTAAAACTTTAAGGAGCCAGAAGACTCCCCCCCCCTTGTGTATAGGTACTATTATTTAATTATTAGAAAGAAAGCATTACAATGTGCTAAAGGAATCCCAGAGAATTTTCTGTGCAATAAAAATAATCAATAAACTATCAAGCAACTTTGATCATTTCTGTACCTCCCGTTGCTTTCGGTGTGCCAGACAATGGCTTGGCATAAAAGGCATCAAGTGCACCTGAAGCTATATGTTTCCTTGTGTGATTTATGCATTTTTATTTATGCATTTTAAAACATTTCTTTTCAATTATCTAGGATAATTTAGGTTCCAAGGACACCATTAATAAAGATGCAAAGTTATTTGATGTGGTCATCTCTAGTGAGCACTATAAGAACAGACGTGTCTTTCCAAGTGAAATACAATTTATACACCAAAGCCAAAAGCCAGACCTTATAAATAGAAAAATTTCATGCCATTCCTATTGAAAAAAGGGCAACAGGCATTTCATACAATATATAAGGAGCCCTGGTAGTGCAGTGGTTAAATGCTGATACTGCAGTCACAACATCATAAGTTTGATCCTAGAGGAGAGCTCCAAGGTCCACTCAAGCCTCCATCCTTTCGTAGGGTGTTAAGATGAATACATAGCTTGTTAGAGGCAATTGGCTTACACATTATAAACCACTTAGGGAGTGTTCATTCACTGATAAGCAGTATAGAAACGTACTTGCTATTGCTATTGCTACAGAAATTAGTTCACTATCTGAAACAAGGTTCTATATATGGACTTTGGGAAAATAAACAGTGGGTAACACTTTATAAAGGCAACACCAAGAATCCCACAATTAAGAGGAAAAGATGTGCCAAGAATGAAAAATGTAGGTAAATGCATTCCATTTAAGGTGTTTTTCAGGGTAGAGGAACTAGGTAAGGTTGCTGTTTTATCACCGCTGCTTTTTGCCATACTTTAAGGATATGATAACTCTCAAAAAGTGTTCTTCTTGTTGTAATCATCATCATCATCAATAGCAACTGGAAATAACATCCTAGAAATGAATGAACAAATAAATTATCTGTGGCTGCTATCTGTTGGCCAGTATATCTGTGCTGGTATAGGCAATGTAACAGCATGGCACGGGTAAAATGGCTATGTATTGCATTGCAAAGGGGGGGGGGGATGGGGGACAGCACAGTAAAGAATAGCTTTCTTTGGTGGTGGAGAGAGCATTCTCTGCTGTCCTGATGCTGCCAGCCTGTCTGGTACAGGACCACTTCTGTTCAGAAATCTAATCTGCCACAGTGAAACAGGGGAAACTTTGTTTAGAAACCACAGATGTTTACAGCAGACTCATGGTATTTATTATGTTACATATCATAATAAAAGCACATAGCAATTCAAACTTTGAGCAGGCTTGCACTCCATTCATCCATAAAACAAAACATTCTTCCATCTTTCTTTTCTCAGGGTCATCCCTCCTTTTAGCCCTGATTGGCCAGAGGCCAAACTTAGAGATGGGCTATATCCAAACATCATGGAATGGGTCTTGTCCTGTGACAACCGTCTCACTATGATAGAATGGATTTTGCTGGCTGGAAATGGAGAGATGGTAAAAGAGATTATCTGATTGGTTCGACAGAGACAAGACCTGATGACCAAGCCCACCACCAGAACTCTGGGAAAGTTTCATGCCAAGAGATCTTTGGGTCTGGAGAAACCAAGAGGGAGCAACTATGTCGGATGGAGCTCTGCTTACAGAGGACATCTGGTGGCAACCTGCCTCAATAAAGAGATGGGACCATGTGCACCTGAGGGAAAAAACTGGATCTTATTCCAAACTGGGGGGGGGGGGGGAGCAACCAGTGCCAGGAAGACCCCCATGGGACAAACCTTAGGAACCTCCCAGTATACCAAAATGGCTGCAGGACCCCAGGTTACTCTGATTCAGATGACAGGGGAGAGCTGTCAGAAAAAACCTATTTTGGAATGTGGCAAAAAAAACAGGCTGAGGGATGCCACAACCGCCAATTAATGGTGAGCGGGAGTGCCCCTGCACACTCTCCAAGTCAAACTGGAAAACCTTGCAGTGAGAGAGAGCATGGAGCAACTGTTGAGTCTGGCCGCACCCACTGCTTAATGAACCCTGCCTTTACAACTGGTCTGGGAGTGGGGATCAAGAAGCTAGAGCCTCCCATTGGTTTTAAACAAATGGCTGAAACTGACATGGGTGGGTCCCCAATAACTGAGCAAACCCAAACAGTTCTAATGGGAGTACAAAACCACTGGTAGTGAGTAAGATTTCTACTGGCACCACTTTCTGGCACCACTTTCAACTGTTGTGAGAGAAGACCCGTTTCCAGTGGACAGCTGTAGCACAGATGTCCTTCGAGGTCCTGAAGGCGCAGTTTACATCGGCTCCGATCCTGCAGCACCCTGATCCATGCATGCCATTTGTTGTGAAATCAGACGCCTCTGACATTGCCATAGGGGCTTTGTTGCTTCAGCCAATGGGGCCCGAGGCACACCTGTTGCCCTGTGCCTTTTACTTCCAACAGCTCACTCCTCCAGAGCAGCATTACACCATCTGGGAGAAGGAGCTGTTGGCAATCAAGGCGGCCTTCAAGACCTGGCGGCATCTTCTTGAGGGGGCGGCTCACCCAGTCTGGGTGCACACAGATCACCAGAACATGGAGCACCTGCAGGCGATGAGGAAGCTCTCCCAGAGGCAGCAGCGGCAGTCTTTATTATTTGCCCGCTTTAACTTCCAGCTCCAGTATGTGCCCCGAGCCCAGAATCAACAGGCCGATGCCCTCCCCGGAAAGCCAGAGTACGTCACGGACCCAGAAGGGGAGTGCTGGTCTACCATCTTGTGCCCGGAGAACTTTGCCGCTGCTCCCTCTTTGCTGGATCGGATCTGCGACCTCCATAGCCAGGACCCACTGGTGGCCCAGCATGCAGCGGAGGGGGATACCTCCTTTTGCATTCCATGACGGCCTCCTCTACCACTGGGGCCATCTCTATGTGTCGGCTGGACATTGTCGAGAGGAGGTTTTGTGGATATATCACAACAGTAAGTCGGCGGGATACTTTGGTTTTTGCAAGACCCTGCACCTCCTCAACCAGGAGTTTTTGTGGCCTCGCGTTTGGGCAGAGGTGGTTCAGTAGGTGGACACTTGCCCGGTGTGTCATTGGGTTAAGAACCATCTGGGTCAGCCTGCAGGTTTGCTGCTGCCCTTGCCTACGCCTTCCGAGCCCTGGAAGGTCATCTTCATGGGCTTTGTGAGGGATCTGCCTCCCTCTGCTAGCTACACCACCATTTGGGTGGTGGAGGACCTTTTTTCCACACAGCAAAGGACATGGCCCAGATTTTCATCCAGCACGTCTTCCGGCTCCATGGCCTTCCCAAGGGTGTGGTCTCATATCGTGGCGGCGCCTATTTACCGCCCGCTTCTGGACCAGCTTGCTGCAATTTATGGGCATTGCGCCTCATCTGTCCTCGGCTCACCACCCACAGTCCAACGGGTGGACAGAATGCACGAATAGGACTCTGGAGTAGTATCTGCACTGCTACTCCAGTTACTGCCAGGAGAACTGGGTCGACCTGCTTCCGTTGGCCGAGTTTGCCTACATCAACTTGGTGCATGCCTCGACCCAGCAGACTCCACAGGGGGTTTCCATCCTCCCATCCTCAAGGGTTCCCTGCTGTGGCTTCGGCCTTGACAGTCCCTGCAGCGGAACAGTAGTCCCAGGAACTCCAGGCTGCACAGTTGCTGTTGAAGGAACATCTCTAGGTGGTCAAGGTGGTGCACAAGCGAGGAGCTGATCAGTGACACCAGGAAGATCCTCCTTTGCAGGTGGGGAATCTGGTCTGGTTGTTCATGTGACATCTTCTTCTTCAGCGGCCATGTTGCAAATTGGATGCCAGGTTTAGGGGGCCCTTATAAAATTGTGGCCCAGGTCAATCTAGTGGCTTTCCGTCTCCAACTTCCCTGGTCATGGCGGATCCATCTGGTCTTCCACCACTCCTTGCTGCTCCCAGTCTCAGGGGTTTGGCCTGATGCAGGCCCAACCCCTCCGGCTTATCCGGTCGTGGTGGATGGGGAGGAGGAGTTTGAAGTGGCCCAGATTTTGGACTCCCGTCCACATTGGGGTCACCTCCAGTACCTTGTTGATTGGGTCGGCTGGAGGAGCGCTCCTGGGAGGATGCCTCAGATGTTCATGCTCCCCGTCTGGTCTGGACCTTCCACCATTGCTTCCCCAACCGGCCTCGGCCTCCTCAGGGTGTGGGGGAGGTTGATGGGAGGGGGAGTGATGTCATGCCCAGCCTGGAGGATGAGTCGGAGGACTCAGAAGATTAGTCAGAGTTTCTGGGGCCTGAGCCTGCAATCGGGGAGCCTGAGACAAGGTTTGTGTATGTCCCATAGTGTCAATGGGTCTACTCTGGCTGGGACAAATCACTGAATGCTTGTAAAAGAGGAAAAATTTACTTCAGTGCTACCTGTTTCTTTCTCTCAGTGTCTCAAAGGTACTAAAATACTCCTTTGCATGCTGATTTTACAGACTAACACAGCTAGATCTTGAATTACTTGAGTTATATTGAACATAGGACATATGCATACCACACCATTATAGCAGTTTGATACCAATTTGTCATAGCTCAACCAAAGGAACCCTGGGATTTCATATAATAGTAGAGTTGTAAAAGATCCAGTCCACTCCTGGCCATGCAGGAACACAGAATCAATGCACCCCCAACAGATGGTTGCCCAGCCTCTGTTTAAAGACCTCCAAAGAAAGAGACTCCACCACACTCCAAGGGAGCGTGTTCCACTGTCGAACAGACCTTACTGTCAGGACATTCTTCCTAATGTTGAGGTAGAATCTCTTTTCCTGTAGCTTGCATTCATTACTCTGGATCCTCGTCTCTGGAGCAGCAGAAAACAAGTTTGCTGTAACCTCAATATTACACCACTTAAAATATTTAAACAAGGCAATCATGCCACTGCTTAACCTTCTCTTCTTCAGGCTAAACATATCTAGCTCCCTAAGTCACTCGTTATAGCGCATGGTTTCCAGATTTGTAGTGCTCTCTGTCTCTCTCACTCACTCACTCACTCACACACACACACACACACACACAGCAAAATGCCTGCAGCCACTCATTTTGATGGAGAATGGTATTTTTTGAAACTCTCCTGCTTGGGGGGGGGGGGGGGGAAGAGTCTCTCTCTCTCTCTCTCTCTCTCTCTCTCTCTCTCTCACACACACACACACAGAGAGAGAGAGAGAGAGAGAGAGCGCTTTTGCCCCCCCCCCAACTTCATACCTGAAATGGGGGTGGAGGCTGGAGGGCTACAGCAAGTTGCTGCAAGGGAAAGCAACCCACTTTTGCCCCACTTGTCTTTCCACCCTCCCCCCAACCTTTCTTGAGTGGGGAAGAAAAAGGATCTCTTGTTTCAGCTTCTTTTGGTGGGAGGGGAGAAGAGGAAAAGCTTGACTTCAATTGCAGGGACAGAAAACAGGACCTCTGCTGCTCAGAGAGACTCCCGAGCTTTGGGAGGTCAGTGGGCGGAGAAAGAGGAGGGCTGGAGCCTTCACACAGACCCCTTCCTTCTCTTCTGCTGAGTGTGAGCTCATTTAAAGGGACCTGGGAGAATAAATGCAACACAGACTGTTTCTGCCAAAGGCAGAATTTGGGTAGCAGTGGTGTCATCCTCCATTTGGACGTCACCTAGTGCAGCCCACACCACTGCACCCCCTCAGTAACACCTCTGGCCATAACAAAGAACATCAAAAGATCTTTATAGTAAGGAATATATTCGAATACTTTAAAATGGTAATGCAATCTGGATTATAAAAAGAAGAAAAATGGGAAAATGTGAAAGAACTGAACATAAGACATATTGAACAGAATATATAAATAAGCATTACAAGAAAAAATAGACAAATAATTATAAACAACAAAATCAGAAAGGCAACAATAGAGAGGTTTAGTATCTGTTTATTGATTATATAAATAAAAACAACAAAAATCTGGTATCTTTGATAACTCATTGAACTCTATGGATAGAAAAACTATTAAAAAGAGACATTAGAATTTGAGAAAGCCTGAACCTGAGAAGCCAAGGCAGTAGTATACAGAGTCTGTATCAGCATCCAAAAGGATCTTGTTGCACTTTGAGACTAAATAAAATAAGTTGGTGGTATAAGCTTTCGCAGACTGAGCCTACGTGTATCTGACAAAGCATCTGATCGTACACACAGGCCAAAGGCCCATGATCCCCCTGGCCTCACATTGTCCTATCTGGACAATGCAGGCCACTAGCCTCGGGCGGTAGATTATATATATTTCAGAGGAAGGAACTGACAAAACCACCTGTGAGTATTCCTTGCCTAAGAAAAACCAATGAAATTCATGGGGGTTGTGACAGACGACTTGAAGACACATACACACACACAAAGAAGAAATGTCTTTTCAACATTAGAAGGGAAGGAAAATTGTTTAAATATGAAGTAACTTGGCCTCCTGCCACAAAAAACTTCTTGTACTTCCTGGTTTGCTTTTTTCTGAAATTTAAAGTTCATACAACTAAAATTACCTTTTTTCTTATTATTGATCACTCTGTAATAAGCCATAAAGTTTGCACAAGGAGGCAGATCATTCATACAAAGAAACTGATGATTCAGAGACTGACAATGTCAATGTCATCTGCCGAAATATCTGAGTGTTCTTGTGTCAATGGAGGAGCAGAAGTCTCCAACTAAATAAGTACTTCCCAAATGTTGGTCTCCCAGATGTTTTGGACTTCAGCTCCCAATATTCCTGACTGTTGGCCAAGCTGGCTGGACCTTCTGGGAATTGAACGCCACAATACCTGGAGGACCAAAGTTTGGGAATCATATGAATAAGCAGAGAACAGCACCAACCCAAGGAAGTCTAGCAGGTTCAATGTTTACATACTACATGAGCTATCGTTTCTTTTGTAACAGATATTACTGTTTGATCTTGGTCAGTTGTATGCAGATTTGTGGGCTGTTCCTTTAATGTTTCTGCAGCCAAGTGATTTTTGTTGTCATGTCCTTTAATGGAAGCCTGAAAAGCTGTATTCTCTACACCAACAGGAGTGAATTTCTGTGACTTCCCCAACTAGGGTTGCCATAATTGTCCACTTTTACCAGGGACAAAATGTAGGACAAATTCAAGACCAAACTGTAGGGCAACTGCAGGACAAAACTCAGCTCAAAATGTAGGACATTTAAGGTCCACCATTTTTCTTCAATGTCCTACATTTTGGGCTGAGTTTTGTCCTGCAGTTGTCCTACAGTTTGGTCTTGAATTTGTTCCACTTTTTGTCCCTGGTAAAAGTGGACAATTATGGCAACCCTATCCCCAACTGTTTTCTACCTTCTACCTTCTGTTGTTGCACCATCTGTTCCACCTCTATCTCGAGTTGTAGATTCTCTTCATCTGCTTCCACTTCCAGCTGCTGCATTAACTCCTCCAATTTCTGGGTCTTACAGAGCTCATTTTGCTGTATGATGGTGCTCAGGTGCTCTGTGAGCTGTTCTTTGAGTTCTGATTTCTTCTGGAGATCCAGCTTTGCAGACACATACTCGGATTCTGCCTTATCATATCGCTTCCTGAAAAAATAATCAGTCATTTAATTTTTTTAAAAAAAAGTCACACAGAATGCTTGTTTACTCTGCCAGCAGGAACACTTATTGCAGCATGCATACAAAGTACAAAAAAGATTTTTTAAAATTGATTAAAGAAAACAGAGTACACCACACAATGTTCATGCAACGGAATAATGTCAAGCTCACTCCATTAGATCTTTACTGCTGGTGTATTTGAGGAAGTAAGCTCCAAATCTAAAGCACAAGTGGGATCTGCAACGAATTTATCAGTATACCCTCACAACAACATTTCTCAGGACTTTTGATTGCACTGAATACACTCTTTGGGCACAGGAAAGGGGACCTTCCATAGCACATTTCTTTTTGTACCACCAGAGGGCTCACATTTCTTATTAGCTGACAATCCTAAATCAGCGTATTTTAGTGTTAAATGAGAGAGGGACCTTTTCGATAGTGAGAAAGGGGAACTAGTTCTTTTTACACCCCCTTGGCCCTAAGCAGGCTGGCACAGTGGGGCCAAAAGTAGGGCTAGATAAGGCTGGGCATCCACACACGCCCAGCCCTACCTTCGCCGCCCATGTGCCTTGTTGGCATGTGCTGTCCACACGGGGTGTGCCATGATGATGCACAGGCATTGGAGTGCCCAAGCAGTGCTCCACAGAAAAGATGTCATCATGGCGTGTGAGTAGGGTTGCCATAAGTCAGGACCTCCAAACCGGGACAAATGTAGGACAAATGTAGGGCCACATTTTCAAATGTAGGACACGTTTTTTTTATAAAAAATGGAGGACACATGAAAAATTTGATAATTTTTAAAAAATGTTAATATAAATGCATGTTTCTTCGGCTGCTCAAAATGGAGGAAATTTTGGCATTATTCCTAGACAGATGGCAGAAATGTACTTCTCTTTCTGGCCAAATACCCCCCCGCCCAATTCTACAACTACAAGTCCCACTCCCAAGCAGGCATGGGATTTGAAAGACCACAGGCACCCCCTTTTGCCACTGCAAACTACAAGTCCCACTCCCAAGCAGGCATAGGATTTGAAAGACCACAGGCACCCCCTTTTGCCACTGCAAACTACACGTCCCACTCCCAAGCAGGCACAGGATTTGAAAGACCACAGGCACCCCTTTTTGCCACTACAAACTACATTTCCCACTCCCAAGCCTTCTTAGCAATTCCCCCCTTCCTCCTTTTCCTTGCCTCCTCCAACTCCCCCCCAAAACCCCTCACCCCCTCTTTTCCCCCAGGTATGTCTCAACTTAGGGGGGATTTATGGGTCAGATCCCTTGCAAAGTCTTTTTTCTTTTGTAATGGGGGCAAAGCCTTGAGAAGCCCTGGACCCCTGAGAAGAAGAGGAGGGGGGCTTAGAGAGAGGGGGATAAATAAGGCGGCTAGAGGCAGAGTTGCCATAAGTCAGAAAGGAGTTGGGCACACAACAACAACAACCATAACAACAGCAACAGCAGAGGAGGAAGGGGGAGGAGGAGAAAAAAGGGGAAGGAGAAAGAAGAAAAGGAGGAGAAAGAAGAAGAATAGGAACAAAGAGAAAAAGAAGATGAGGAGAGGGAAGAAAGGAAGAAAAAGGAGAGGAGGAAGAGGAGGGGAAGAAGAGGAGAAGAAAAAAATGGAATAACGAGAAGAGAAGGAGTGGAAAGAGAAAGAAAAAGAGGGGAAGAACTAAAAGCAGCTTGCCTGAGTGCAAAGCCCTCCCTGCTTGGAGTTGGAGCATGCCCAAATAAGGAAGCAGAGGGCTGGCTCCTTGAGAGGGCTGGCCAATAGGGGCAGGGCAGAGCAGCAGACCCCGCCCCCTGCTAGCTCCAGCCGCTGCTGCTGCTCCAGACATGCTGCTCAGCACTGTATGAAAGGGAGGCAGCAGCCCTGGGAGCCCTGAGTCGGGCAGCCACCCGGGAATGGGGGGAGGGCGGGGCAGGACCGGGCACGCCCCCCAGGAGGCAGGAAAGCCCCACCCACTGCTGTGAAATGGCAAGCCTACGTGTGAGCACCATGATCACATCCCTTCCAGAAAGCTGTTTTCAGCAGTTTCTTTTTGTTCCTGAAGGGAAACAGATCATTGCTGTGGCATCCAGTTGCCACAGCAACGATCCGGGGCAAAAAGGGCTGTCATCTTGCCAACCCTTCCTGCCCATCTGTCAAGCCCCTTCTTTCCAAAATGGTCTCATACAGGACGCAAAAGAGATTTTTAAAAACATTTTGTAAACTTGGTTTACCATTGCAAATATGATGAGCAACAAGCACCCAGCCCTTCCTCCTGACTTGGAAATTACTGAGGGGGTGATGACATTCTTGTATGGCAATCAGCCACTTTTATATTGCACTCTTCTTTTTGGTAGTAATGATGGTGGTAAACTGGCTTATTCATTTGTTTGACGGTTGGAACAGACTACAACAGCCATCCAGTCCAACACCCTGCCATGCAGGAAGACACAATCAAAGCAACCACGATAAGAGGGCCATCCAGCCTCTGCTTAAAAACCTCAAAGAAGGAGACTCCACCACACTCCAAGGGAGTGTGTTCCACTGTCGAACAGCCCTTACTGTCAGGAAGTTCCTCTTAATGTTGAAGTGGAATCTCTTTTCCTGTAGTTAGCATCCACTGTTCCATGTCCTGTTTTCTGAAGCAGTAGAAAACAAGCTTGCTCCATCCTTAATATGACAACCCTTCAAATATTTAAACAGGGCCATTATATCACATCTTAAACTTCTCTTCTCCAGGCTAAACATAACCAGCTCCCTAAGTCTTTCCTCATAGGGCATGGTTTCTAGACACTTCACCATTTTGGTCACCCTCCTCTGGACACACTCCAGCTTCTTAAGATCCCTTTTGAACTGTGGTGCCCAGAACTGGACACAGAATTCAAGGTGAGGTCTGACCAAAGCAGAATAGAGCAGCACTATTACTTCCCTTAATCAAGACACTATACATCTATTCATGCAGCCTAGAATTGCACTGGCTTTTTAAAAAAAATAAAAAAAAAACTTATTGGATTAAAAAAACCTAAGAAACATATATTTACATTTATGTAGTGTCACTGAAATCTTTATTTGTCCTTAATTTATCATAAACCATATACATGTGCCAGCCAAATCCATTTTGAAAACCTTCCACCTGAAGTAGACTCTTATTTTCTAACTAAATCCAGTCTACTAACCAATCAAAACAACATGTGTCAAAATATTTTTGCAAATTAGGTAAGGCAAGCCCCCCCTCACTTGGTATCATCAAATAATATCTTCATTTTGATTCTAGGCTTCCCCCCTTCCATATAAAATTAGATATATCCTTATTTCAAGCTTTAAAAGGTGTCTCATTCTAAATTATAAGTAAATTCTGAAATAACAAATCATTTTGGGTAAGATATTCATTTTGTTATTATTATATCTTTATTGATATTTTACATATTATAATACCAAGTGTACACATGATTACCACATTTACCATTGTTGGTACAATATAGCACATTCATTCAACCGTTTCTCTTCTTAACATTTAGTATCTATTAGACTTCTAGGGTTACCTTCTCTGTATAATAATGTCTATTGACCTTTAGTTTTTAAAGAAAAATAAAAATATTTTAAAAAATAAAATAAACATAAAGAGATCTTTTTTGATTCCCCACTTAATGTTCCAATAATCCAGCATTGGGAGCCAATCCTTTTCGTGTTGTGCCATGTCTTTGTTTCTGATCTCGTGGAATAATTTGTCCATCATTTTCATCTCATGGACACTTTGTAGCCAACCTTCAATATTAGGTGGTTCCGTTTTTTTCCAGCGTTTGGCAACTTCGATTCTTGCTGCCATGATTAGATAGAGTAGTGTTCTCCAGATTCTTTCCTCCTTTACGTTGTTTATTAAAAAGGTCATATTGAATAAATAGATTTCTGGGATTTTATGGAATTTAATCTTAAATATTGATTGAATTGCTAATATGCACACTTTCCCAGAATTTTTGTATGGTCTCGCATGTCCACCACATGTAGTACAATGTTCCTTTGGTTTTCTTGCACCTCCAACATTTGTCTTCTTGTAGTTTATACATTGTAAGATATTCATTTTGACTGAAGAGATTCTGTGCATCCACAAAATCTGTAACTTCTCCTACCTGAACAGGTCTTTCTTCATTTCTTGCCATGCCTTGCTATAATTATTTTTAAAAAGAGCTGCATGTTTTGTTGTTAAAGTAATTCCTATGTTTTTCACCTTATCTCTTATTTGGAGATTGGATATTTTCTTGAATTTGCCTTTATCCTTTTTTGTCATATTCATTAGTAAGACTGATGTCTTTTCTTTATTTTTAGTCCTGAAACTAAAGTATACCGATCCAATGCTTCCAATAAATGTTGGATATCTTGGATTATGTTTCCTAAGGTCAGCAGAAGATCATCTGCAAAGGCTTTAGCTTTATGGACATAAGCTTTAATTTTAATTCCTTCAATCTTTTCATCATTTCTGATATCATCCATTAACATTTCTAATATCATAGAAAATAAAAGAGGAGACAAGGGACATCCCTGCCTTGTACCTTTACATATGTTTACTCTTTTAGTTTTTTCTCCGTTCACTACAATCTTAGCACTTTGTTTATGATAAATTGCTTCCATCCGAGAAAATTTTCTCCCACATCAGTCTTTTTCAAATATTTCAACAAGAAAAGCAAACTGACATTATTGAAAGCCTTTTCAAAGTCAATGAAAAACATCGCTAATTTAGCATTTATCTTTTTACTATGGAATTCAGTTATATTCAACACATATCTTACGTTGTCTCTTCATCTTCTGTCTGGCAAAAAGCCTCTTTGATCATTGTGTATCCAATATACTAAAACTGTCCTCATTTTTTTTCTGGGAAAAGTTTATAATCAGAGTTTAATAATAAATAATAAATAAAAGTTTTATTTTTATACCGCCCTTCTTCAAATCAGGGCGGTGCACAGCAAAATTATGCAATACAATAAGCACCAAAAAAAATACAATATACAAAAGGCATATCAGAAGTAAAAACCTAAATATATTAAAAACATTAAAACCTCATGCCAGTCGGCAATGCTGGCAGAGGGAGGGGGGGTGAGTAAACAATCTGGGGGGAAGTATTCAGGGGTAGGCCTGTTTGAATAAATAGGTTTTCAACCCCTTCTTAAATTGGGGAAGGGAGGTGGCTGCGTGGAGCTCTGTGGGCAGCGAGTTCCAGAGGCTGGGGGCCGAGATCGTAAAGGCCCTCTTGGAAGTAGAGACTAACCTAGCCTCCGGAACTCTTAAAAGTTGCTGCCCAGATGATCTGAGAGTGCGGGGCGGATTATATGGGGAGAGGCGGTCCATCAGATACCCTGGGCCCAAACCATTTAGGGCTTTATAGGTAACGACCAACACCTTGTATTGCGCCCGGAAGCGAATAGGCAGCCAGTGCAGCTCTTTAAGCACTGGTGTTATGTGACTGGCCCTAGGTGTATTAGTGACCAGTCGGGCTGCCATATTCTGCACTAATTGCAGCTTCCGGGTATGGTACAAGGGTTGCCCCATGTAGAGCGCATTACAGAAGTCCAAGCGAGAGGTTACCAGAGCATGTACAACAGTTTCAAGGTCCCTCTGGCCCAGGTAGGGACGCAACTGGCGTATCCGCCGAAGCTGATAACAGGTGCTCCTGACTGTCGCATCCACTTGAGATGTAAGGTGGAGCGACGAGTCAAGGAGCACCCCCAGACTGCGTACAGAGTCCTTCACGGGGAGCGTGACCCCATTCAGGATGGGTGGAATTACCGCCATCCCTGGACCAGGAGAACCTATCACAAGTACTTCCGTTTTCTCTGGATTCAGGCTGAGTCTGTTTTCCCTCATCCAGCCCATTACCGACTCCAAACAGGCCACGAGAGGAGAGATGCCATCCCCGGTCACTGCATCAGCCGGAGGCATAGAGAAGACTATTTGGGTGTCATCAGCGTACTGATAACCCCGCGCCCCATGTCTCCAGATGATCTCTCCCAGTGGTTTCATGTAAATGTTAAAAAGCATGGGAGACAGAATGGCTCCTTGAGGGACCCCAGATGTTAGGGGTCTCCTGTCAGAGCACACGTCTCCCAGCTGCACCATCTGGAACCTCCCAGAGAGGTAGGACCGGAACCACTGGAGCGCAGTGCCCCCGATTCCCACCTCCGCCAGGCGCTCCAGAAGGATACCATGGTCTACGGTATCGAAAGCCGCTGAGATGTCCAAGAGCACCAACAGGGACACGCTACCCCTGTCAATGCCCAGACGGAGATCATCGACCAAGGCGACCATAGCGGTCTCAACCCTGTAGCCCGCCCGAAAGCCGGTTTGAAATGGGTCTAGATAATCCGTTTCATCCAGGATCGACTGGAGCTGGAGAGCAACCGCCCTCTCGATCACCTTCCCCAAAAATGGCAGTAGCGAAACTGGCCGATAATTGTTATGCAACAGGGGGTCAAGGGAGGGCTTTTTTAACAAAGGTTTTACTATGGCCAATTTCAAATTAGATGGAAATTGCCCATCCCTCAAAGATGTATTAATAATGCGGTGTAACAATGATGTCACAACCGGCCCCCCTGTGCCGCTAGCCATGAGGGACAGGGATCGAGAGAGCATGTTGTCTTCCTAACCCTCCGAAGGATCCTGTCCACATCCTCGGTACTAACAGACTCAAACTGATCCAGTATAACTGAGTCCACGGAAGCTCTGGATGCCTCTGCTCTAGGTTCTGCTCTAATGCTGGCTTCAAGACCTTCGCTTATCCGAGAGATTTTATCCGTGAAGAAGTTGTTAAATTGGTCACAGCAGGCCTTAGAAGGTTCAAGGATCTGGTTCGGGGCAGGAGGGAGCTGGGTTAGCTCCATGACTACCCTGAACAACTCTGCTGGACGTGACTCCGCGGACGTGATACGAGCACCATAGAACGAATTCTTAGCTGCCCGTATCGCCTCTCCATAGTCCTCCAATAGGCGGTCTAGGAGAGTCTTGTCGGCTAAGCGTAGGTGTTTCTGCCAGCGATGCTCTAGCCGTCGCAGGACCCGCTTCCGTGCCCGGAGGTCTTCCGTATACCAGGGCTTTCGTTTGGAAGCAGGCCTGAGAGGGCGCTTGGGAGCGATACTGTATATAGCCTTAGAGAGACCGGTATCCCAGATACCGGTCAGGGCATCAACAGAGTCGCCGTCATTTCCAACCATATACCCCTCTAGAGCTTCTTGGAACCTTTTGGGTTCCATCAGCCTTCGAGGGTGGACCATTCGAATAGGTCCGCCACCCCCGGGAGGGATCTGGGTAGAAGCCTTGATCTTTGCCTCTACCAGGAAGTGATCCGTCCATGACAAGGGGGAAATATTAGATATTTCCACCCACGGATTTTCCATGTCTGTACAAAAAACCATATCGAGTGTCTTACCCGCAGAATGCGTCGGACCCGAGACCAGTTGGGACAGGCCCAGGGAAGTCATGGTCTCCATGAATTCCCGAGCCGCACCGGATGGAACATAGTTGGCCGCGAAGGGGATGTTTCCAGCATCAGCTCCGAGACCAACTCTGTCAGCTTGTTAAGGGAGTCTGTTAGCGCACGGGGTGGCCGATACACCAACAAAATCCCTAGACTGTCCCTGGCCTTCAAGGTCAAGTAAATACACTCGATGTAGGAAGTTTGACAAACATGGTTCCTGGAAAGAGACAAGGTGTTCTTATGGATCAAAGCGACACTCCCCCCCCCCCCCGCCCACCTAACCTGGTCTGGTCCTTCACTGAGTACCCGGCAGGCAGGGCCTGAGCCCACACAGTTTCCCCTTCAGGCCCAAGCCAGGTCTCAGTAATGCAAGCCAGGTCACAGTTGTTGTCCTCAAGCATATCATGAACAATGTAGGACTTGTTCTTAATGGACCTGGCATTGCACAGGAGCAGAGACAGGGTTTGTGGTATGGTTGGAATGACCCTCAGGTCCTTTTGGTTAGGAGAGGGACCGGAAGGAGAGATAGATACTGTATTAAACATCGATCTCGCCTTCTCCTGTAACGCAAATCCGCACTCCTACCGCCATACCTTCCCCTGCCCCACACTACCTCAAAAGGAGCCTCGCGCTTATCTAGGTGTTTATCCCCCACCTCCCCAACCGAAACATATCCCCCATCCATACCCTCCTTCTCCCCCCATGATGCAGCAATGATGGAAGGGGAAAGATGCAACAATCATTCCCTGCTGCTTGCTAGCACACAGAAACAAAAAACAAAAAACAGAAAGCAAAAAGCCCCCCACCCAGCAGCACACAGTCCTTCCCGCGCTAGGCGCTCCTTCCCGGTGATGTGGGGGCTGGCGCTGGCGTTTCTCCGGGGGCCAGCGGGCCGGCCTTTAGAGGAAGCCGCTCCCACCGGCTCCTCCCCCTTCCAAAGATGCCGCGCCAGGTGGCAACAGAGTCCCTCTCCGCGCTGGGCGCTCTTCCCGGTGGTGTGGGGGCTGGTGCTGGCGTTTCTCCGGGGGCCAGCGGGCTGGCCTTTAGAGGAAGCCACTCCCACCGGCTCCTTCCCCTTCCAAAGACGCCGCGCCGGGCGGCAACAGAGTCCCTCTCCGCACTGGGCGCTCTTCCTGGTGGTGTGGGGGCTGGCGCAGGCGTTTCCAAAGAAATTGGTCTATAATTACTAGGTTCAGTTCTATTCGCATCCCTCTTTAAGAATTATAGGTATGTGTGCCTCTTTCCAAGTTTGTGGCATCTTCTCGTCCAAGATATTATTCATCATGTCTACCAGGGTGCTCTACAAGCTGATCTTTAAAGATTTTATAGTATTCTATTGGGTAGAATTTCATTGGCTTTTTAAGCAGCCGCATCACTGTTGACTCATGTTCAACTTGTAGATCCCTTTCACATGTAATCATGTTAGGCCAGTGCCTCCCATCCTATATCTATCCATTTCATTTCTTTTCTCCCTAAGTGCCATACCTCACATTTTTCCCTGTTGAAATTCATTTTGTTAATTTCAGTCCAGTTTTCTAATCTATTAAGGTCATTTTGAGAATTCTGATCTTCTCTTCTGGGGGTATTAGCTGCTACTCCTAATTTGGTGTCATCTGCAAATTTGACTAGCATGCCCTCTATTCCTTCATCCAAGTTATTTATAAAGATGTTGAATAGCATTTGGCCCAGGACAGAACCCTGTGGCGTCCCACTGATCACATCTCCAAGATGAAGAGGAGCCATTGCTGAGCCTTTAGGTTTGGCCAGTCAACCAATTACAAATCCAACCAACAGTTGCATTCTCTAGTCCACATTTTACTAGCTTGTTGCAAGAACATCATAGGGGACCTTGTCAAAGGCCTTACTGAAATAAAAATATGCTAGATCCACACCATTCCCTTCATCTACCAAGTTAGGAGTTTTATATATCTATATAAAAAGAGATCTAATTAATTTGGCATGACTTCTTTCTCAGAAACCCATGTTGGCTTTTTGTGATTATGGCATTCCCTTCTAAATGTTCACAGACTCTCAGTTTAATGATCGGCTCTAGAATCTTTCCTGGTATTGATGTCAGACTAACTGGCGGTAATTGTTAGAATCCTCCCCCCCCCCTTTCTCAAGGAATTCTCAAAGATTATTGCCAGTGGCACTGAGATTACTTCTCCTAGTTCTTTTAATACCCTTGGATATTCATCTGGTCCTGAAGACTTACAATCATGTATATTAACCATGTATTCCTGTACTACCTCTTTACTTATTCTGTGCTGCATTTCCCCTGTTGTGTCCTCTGCTCCATTTTCCTCAGGAAATCACTTTCCTTTTTTGATAAAACTGAGATCAACCAAGTGTAGAGTAGTTCTGCCTTTTCCTTATCCCGTTAGAATTTCACCATCTTCTCCATGCAATGGCCCTACCATTTCCTTCTTCTTTTGCTATCAATTAACCAAAAAAAAAGCAAAACACTTTTTATTGTTCTTAACCTCTCTAGCAAGCCTTAGATCATTCTGTGCTTTTGCCTTTCTGACTTTCCTCTGGCATGTCCTTGCTATTTATTTAAATTTCTCTTTGGTGATTTCTTTCTTTTCCCATTTCTTATACATGTCCTTATGTCAGCTGAAAATACCTTAGTCATCCATTCTGGTTGATTGAGACACCTCCTATTTTCCTTCTCATTGGAACAGTTTGAAATTGTGCCTTCAGTATCTTTTGAGAAACAACCATCCATCCTGAACTCCCTACTCTTTTACTATTCCTGTCCATGGGATCACCCCCAGTATTTCCCTAAGTTTATTGAAATCACATTTCCTAAAGTCAAGAATATGCATCTGGCTATGGAGATTATCAGACAGGGGCAAATTAGGGAAGAAAAAGGCACACTCGTGGGATAATTGCATGATCACGCTGAATATTTTCAGACAACGTTGAGCTTATCCAGGACTTATACTGGGAAGAACCAGGAATGCTCCTGCAACAAACCATTTCCAGGACTTCCCCATGAATGTGTCTGAAAATATTCAGCATGATCACTCTACTTTGCCAGGAGCATGCCTTTTACTCCCGGCTTTTTTTTTCCAGTCTAAAAATCTCCTACATTTGGCTTCTCTTTTTCACAGTATAACAAATTCCAGAAGAACAATTACTCCCTAAGGATCTCATTACTTGCCCCTATTAACCAGGTCATCCCAGTTGGTTAGGATCAGATCTAAAACACCTGCCCTCCTTGTTGCCTCTCCCACCTTTTAAAAAATGAAATTATCTTCCAGGAAGGGTTGCTATATTACAGATTCTGGCAAGACATTCCCATTTTTTTAGCATTTGGGAATGTCCCATCCCGTTTAGACACATGTCCCAGCTCCCAGGCCTACCCAGTGCCAATCACCATGTCTCCAATCTCCCCCGGGCCCAGCCTCTCTTTCCCAACAACAGGGGAAGCAGCCATGTTTGTGGGGACCTGAGACTGCAGCCAGGGGGCTGGCTATTCCAGCTCCTCCAGATCCATTGGCCAGGCTCAGAAGAGAAGGAGCTTTTCTATTCAAATCTGCCCACACGGGAGAGAAAGAGCAAGCAAGAGAGAGAATGAAGGCACGCTGAGAGAGAGATCTGACAAGGCCTGGTACTGGTAGGCCTTGCTGCGCCGGGGGGGGAGGGGGGGCTGGGGTGCCACCGCTTCCCATTGGGAGCCATGGTGGGTGGCAAGGAAGTCCAGGCCTCTGTGGGGGTGGGTGGGGGGATGGATGGAGTCACCACCACCATTCAGCAAGGTTTCTGGGCAGCAGCAGCCCCATCGCTCCCCCCACCCCCACAGAGGCCTACCAGGCCTAGGCTGCCATTCAGTGAGGTTTCAGTGGGGCAGCAGCAGCCTAGGCCTTTTCTGCTTTTCTCTGCCTGGGGGGGGGGCTGGGGGGGAGGATGGGGCTGCAGCCATCATTTGCCACACTTTAGGCTCGGGTGTGGCTTATCAAAGTTTTTCTAGGAACGTTTGTTCAGAGAGTTTGCCTTCACCTTCCCTTGAGGCTGAGAGTCTGTGACTAGCCCAATGGGTTTTCTTAGGTTAGTTCAGAGAGTTTGCCTTCACCTTCCCTTGAGGCTGAGAGAGGAACGTTGGTACTTACCTGTGATACGTTGATTTCCAGCAGATAAGGTCCCAGCATCCTGAACTGTGGGTAGCTCCTCCCATTAGCCCCTATAGGCAGGGAATATAACAAAGAAACACCAAACCAGGCCCCCAATGAGAGGAGCTACCCTCCCCTTAGGAACCCAGTCAATAGCCAGCCAATTGAAGAAAGGAAACCAGCACATAGCCAACCGTTAACTAGAAAACATAAACATATTTATTAAACATCCAAGGAAGAACTTTTAGCCGGGAAGAAGGCAAACCGCAGGGGTAAGCAGCATCGCTCATCAAGTGGAACCTGGACCTGCCGCCAGCACCAAAGAGTGGGCAAGATGCTGGGATCTTATCTGCTGGAAATGAACATATCACAGGTAAGTACCAACATTCCTTTTCCCAGAGGACAAGGTCCTCCTGAACTGTGGGATTTACCAAAGCCCCCCTAGACCTGGGAGAAAGTGTGGCTAGGAGGTGGAAAATCCAGGTACCACCTGCTGAAGCACTAGTCTCCCAAAGGCCGCCTCTGCAGATTGGAAGATGTCAAGCTTATAATATCTAACGAAAGTGGAGGGAGATTTCCAGGTAGCTGCTCTGCAAATCTCTGCTAGGGAGGCAGAGGTGACCAGGGCCGCAGAAGTTGCTGTGCTCCTGGTAGAGTGGACCATCACCCCATCCAGGGAGGGCAGGCCCAGTGATTGGTAGCAAGCCCCTATGCAGTCCTTAATCCACCTGCTAAAGGTGAAGGAGGAAAACATGTTCCCCAGGGAAAGGTAACTGAATGAGACAAATAGAGTCCGAATGTCTGAAGGCACTGGTCCTCTTGATGTAGATCTTAATGGCCCTTCTCGCGTCAAGGGTGTGCCATATCTTTTCAAAATCTTTCTCCGGATGCGGACAAAACGACGGCAACAGAATCTCTTGGGAAACGTAGAATGGTGAGTTGACTTTGGGATAAAGGATGGGTCTGGTCACATCACTACCAAATCCAGACGGAATGTGCAGAGGCCTTCTCTAATGGATAGGTTCCAAGTTCGGAAACATGTTGGGCCGATTTGATGGCTGTGAGGAACAGGACCTTCCAGAAAAGGTGTTTTGGTGATGTCTCTCTCAAGGGTTCAAAGGAGACCACCGTCAGCACTCTGAGGACCACGTGAAGGTCCCAAGATGGAAAGTAGTGTCTTGTTGGGGGTACATTGTTGGTAACCCCTTAGGCAGTCTCTTGACAAGAGAACAGGTAGACAGCCTAGGTGCCTTCTTGTGAAGGAGAATAGACGTAATCATTGCCACCTGTCTCTTTACGGTGTTTGGCCTCAAACCTTGATCGATGCCATCTCGGAAGAACTGGAGCAGATACGATAGAGTCACCCTCCCCTGGCTGTGGCTCGACCTCATGCTCCTTGGCCAGCTGCTCAGCCTGAATGGAGGGCTGGGAGAGATGTGATCTCTCCGCTGCCTCAGCAGCCTCCTCTAAGCCAGACTTTTCCATTGGCTGACTCCCAAGAGGGGAGAAAAAGAGATAGAGGGAAGTAAAGCCAGGGAGCTTAGAAGGAAATTCTTGATCTGAAGCAATCTGCGTTGAAAACTATTAGCTCTCGAGAAAACATCCTGTTAGGAGCAAGGCAGGAAACAAGAGGAGGGTAGCCCCTCCTATTGGGGGGAGGGCTGGTTTGGTGTTTCTTTGTTATATTCCCTGCCTGTAGGAGCTAATGGGAGGAGTTACCCACAGTTCAGGAGGATGGGACCTTGTCTGCTAGGAAATGTGTGACTTGCTCAAGAGTTTTCTTGGAAGATTTGTTCAGAGGGGGCTTGCTTTCACCTTCCCTTGAGGATGAGTGTGACTAGCCATGGGGGTTTCTTAATGCCCAAGGAAGGGATTGAACCCTGGTCCTCCTCTACCGCTGCCTCCTGCTGCGCTTCCTCAAATGCATTTAATCTCAGAGGTGCTCCAAAATCTCTATGACTTTGAATTTTATTATTATTAACTGAAAGAAAGAAGTTGGCATGAGCTTTCCTAAAGTCTGCTTCCTCAAATGCATTCAGTCTCAGAGGTGCAACAAGATCTCTATAATATAAGGATTTATGTTAAATTTTTTTTAAATTGATGTTTTTGGCTTTTAGTTGGTCGTGTCCTGTTTTCCTGACTGTCCTACATTTTGAGGTAATTTCTGTCATACATTTGTGCTACATTTTGTCCAGGTTTGGCAGTAGAGAATTATAGCAACCCTACTTCCAGGCAAGTGAGGAATTTCCTATACCTTAACATTTTGGTTGAGCTTGACTTCCGGTAAATACAGTGCGCCCACGTCATACGCAGGTGCATTATATGCTGCTTTGAGCATATGCTGAAAGCAGTGCCACTTCTTCCGGCACCATGTGCTGGAAGAAACAATGGTGCGCGTTCCCATGCCTCGCGCGCGCCACAAGCACGAGCACCATTACTTGTAATGGAGCTCGGGCATATGCTTTTTTGTTTTACGCGGGGGGATCTGAAACGGATCCCCCACGTAAAACAAGGACGCATTGTATCAGGACAGTTGAAATCACTGATTGCTACTACATCTCTCTTTTCTGAATGTGTGACCAATGGTCATCCATTTTGGAAAGTTATCAATCCAATTCCTCAGTTTGACCTGGGGGGGTTCTGTAGTAATCTTCCACAATAACATCCCTGTTGTTTCCCTCCCCTTTGATTTTTATCTAGATACTCTCCACCTGGCTTCCAGGATTTAAGTCCTAGATCTCTTCACAAGAGTAAACATCCCTGACATAGAATGGTATTCCTTTCTTGTTTGGCCTATTTCTCTTAGAAAAATTACATCTCTCTATACTACATTCCAATCATAAGACATCACTCCAGGTTTCAGTGTTGCCTGTTACATCACATTTGATTTTTTTTGTTCCCTCAGTAACTCTTTGACTATTATCTTCAGCCCTTGATAAACTTCTGCCTTACAAAATATTTCTCCCTCCCTCACATAACTTAGCTTAAAGCCCTCCTGATCAATTTTTGAGAAAAATGTTTCTGCCAGCTGGATAAAAGGGAAGAGCAATGGTCAGTAGGCTTGACAAGTCTTGCCAGTCTCACTTTCACATCACAGATTTTTGCCCCAGGAAGACAACACACTTCATGAGATATCTTGTCAGGCCCACAAAAACTGCTTCTGTACCCCTCAGCAAGGTGACCTCTACCACCAACACATGCCTCCTCCAAGTCTTAGCAACAGCTGTTCTCTGTGGTGGTACTCCCAAGGTCCCCTGCACTTTCCCTAACAACTGGCCCTGCTACTGTCCCTCATCATCCCTGATAAGGGAGAGAGCTTCAAGTCTATTCTGCATCGGCAAGCTCACAGAACAATCCATGGCTTCCCTGCTTCTACTTCTCACATTCCTCCAACTGTCTACCTCCTGTGTATGTGACCTGAACTCTTCCTCAGGAACTTCCTCTGTGTGTTCCTCATCTAGGCCATTCATTCCGTTCTGTCCAGGAAAGACTCTTGCTCCTTAATACACAAGTGTACATATCTGGGCCTCCAGCTGCTGGACCTTCTCTTTCAAAAGGGCTACCAACTTGTACTTGGTACAGGTGAAGTTCCATACATCTATAGGCAAGAACACAAACATACAACTGTCACAGGTGAGTGCAGCAGCTCCCTCACTGTTTATATTCAGAAGTCACAAGCAGGCACTGAAACAGGACTCTGGGCCTCCTCCTCAAAAACTCTTCCGTTAAACAGTCCCCAGAACACCTGTTAGCCTTGCATGTTCACCAAGCTCTGTCACCAAGATCATGAGACTGGGGTTATAAATATACAGAGAGCTACTGGATGCTAGCTCCTTCCCCAGGCAAGTCTCAGACTCACTTCCTCTGATCAAAAGTTCCGCCTCCCTGAGACCTGTGTCTCCACCCACTAGAATAGAGTTCTACTGAGCACACAATCGCACCTCTCTTCATATCAAAAATACAATCAGCCTTGACTCAACGATGTGATAAGCACCTTAGAACAACAGACAGTAGCCCACACACAAGCAAGCCTCCACTTCACCAGAACAAAACAGCCTTCCCCCAATTGACCCTCATCTTTGATAAACAAATTATCCTAAAAGACTCTCTGGAACTGGAGAGTTAGTTGCTGGTAGCTCCTCCCCCAATCAGAGCAGTGGCTCAGCAAAAGCCCCGCCCCCTCAGACGTTGTGCTCAGGAAGAGAATGGGGCCAAAAGCAGACAACAGCCCCCAACAAGCCCCTTAAAGAAAAAAAAGCAGGGAAAAGGAAAGGAGAACCCTTCAGCCACAGTTCCTAGTTGACCTTGTGCTCTAAGTCTTCCTTGACTACAGTGCACCTGCATCATATGTGGGTGTCATATGTGAGCTGGAAGCCCCACACTATTCAATGAATGGCACGAGCACTCACAGCAGTCACAAGCCCCATTATCCTCAATGGTGAAACTTGCCTTACGCGGCAGGGTCCGAAACGGATCCCCGCATAAGGCAAGGGACCACTGTATTTGTGAAAATAGCAGCAGTTGCGCAGAGCTAGGCTCCTAGCTCCATCCCCAGTGACTCACAGAAGCCCCACCCCCTCAGGAACAAACATACTCAACCAGATTTGGAAACACACTCTAGCTTAACTAGACACACACTAGATTAACTAGCTAATTCAATTATTTTTATTCATTCTTTCATTCATTTGATTTGAATGCCACTTTCCCCTGATGTGGAGCCACTCACAAAGGTCAGCCAGCAACCTAATGATAAAAATTAAAGCATAATTAAAAATAATCACATGAAACCATTAAAAATATAAATAAAAATATTCAGAAACCTCAGAATCTTAAAAAGAGGGCACATACAGGCCCTCCTGCAATGCTATGTTAGAGTAAACATGTTTTCACCTACTGATCAAAGGAGAGCAGAGAGGAAGCCAGCCTAGGTTTCCATGGAAGGGAATTTCACATGGTTCATGACTTGCATTAATGAATTGTGAAACAAACTGCTAACAAGCCAAGCTGTTCAACAAATGAGTTACATCCTCCTTGTGATCTCCAGTCATCATTCTAGTTGCAGCATTTTGGACTTGATGGAGCTATTACAACTACATTTATTTTAAATTAATTATTCTTGAATCACAAGAACAATTTTCTCAGCCCAGTGGTTGGCATAATGTTGTATATGCTGAATAATTAAAAGATGAACAATCTCTCTCTTAAATCTGGTCATGATTCAGACAAATGAAACACATGGATGAAAACACAGTTGATTTCCTAAACACTGCATAACACTAATCTAGAAACTTTTTTAAAAAAATTGCTTCTGACCAATGGACTAAGAGGAAGAAACATACAAAGGGACAGTGACAGAAGAATACTTTCCAACCAGGAAAAAAAAATTAATGATGAAAGCAAATACTGACATGATCCAATTTATGCAAAAAATGTCTTACAAGATGGTACCTAAGAGTAATGGATTTTACTTTAAAAACAGTTGATTGTAACTAGTAGCACTGTTCTTCCCCATTATTCTTACCTAGCATATGAATAATCCAAACTTGCCTGGTCAATCCTATTTCTCAGTATCCCAATATCAGCAGATACCATATCATCTAAAGCTTGGAGCTGTTTTTGGATCTTCTTTAATTTCACTGTTTCAGCCTGAGTTTTTTTAGACCTAGGAAAGAAAAAGGAATGTTATGTATTTATATTCTGATGTTACAAGTACATTTCTATACTGCTTATCAGTGCACTTAAGCACTCCCTATGCAGTCTAAGTGAGACCAGAAGGGCATTGTCATCCAGAGGGGCAAAGAAGCAGACTTGGGAGACCAGGTACATCAGAGCCCCACCTCCCCCTGAGATCAGAAGGGCAGTGCCATCCAAAGGGACAAAGAAGCATGCTTGGGAGATCAGGTACATCAGAGTCTCCCCTTCCCCTGAGACCACCAGAAGGGTGCTGCCATCCAAAGGGACAAAGAAGCAGTCTTGGGAGACTAGGTACATCAGAGCCTCCCCTCACCAAGACCAGAAGGGCACTGCCATCCAGAGGGGCAAATAAGCAGGCTTGGGAGACCTCGTACATCAGAGCCTCCCCTCCCCCTGAGACCAGAAGGGCACTGCCATCCAGAGGGACAAAGAAGCAGGCTTGGGAGACCACGTACATCAGAGCCTCTCCTCCCCCTGAGACCAGAAGGGCGCTGCCATCCAAAGGGACAAAGAAACAGACTTGGGAGAATAGGTAAATCAGAGCCTCCCCGAGACCAGAAAAAGGAAAGGGAAAAGGGAATTGAGGGACGGAAAACATCAAGGAGTGTTAAAAGGAAAGGGAAAAGCAGGCTTGGGAGAATAGGTACATCAGAGCCTCCCCGAGACCAGCAAAAGGAAAAGGAAAAGGGAATTGAGTGACAGAAAACATCAAGGAGTGTAAAAAGGAAAGGAAAAAGAGAACTGAGGGAGGGAAGAAGAGAATAACAGGCATAAAATATAGGAGAAGCGACTGGACTGCAGCAGTAGTGGTAAGTGACACTGAAGTCAACTTTCACAGAGAAAACAGTAGTGGTACCATAGCTGACTCTTGTCAGCACTGCACGAAAGGAGGCAAAAGGTATCTCTCCTTGCAAGACCATTTCACCAAGAAAAACCCTTTAGGTGAGAGAGCTCAATAACCAACAACTAGAGAGGGAGTGGCCAGACAGAAAACATGTCCAATAAAACAAGCATAGTTAGAAGCAACACTACACATGTAATTGAAACATAGAATGTGAGAAGCATGAGCCAGGGAAAACTAGACATAGTAAAGAAGGAAACAGAACGCATGAATATAGCAATACTAGGAGTAAGTGAGTTAAAATGGACAGGAATGAGTCACTTTCACTCAGACAACTATACAATAATCTATTCAATAAAAAAAAACAAGATGAAATGAGGTAGTTTTCATACTAAGGAAAGATATAGCTAGATCACTCAAAGAATACAACTCAAAGTCAGACCGTATACAGGTTAAATCTATAAACATCACAATAATCCAGGTATATGCATCGACCACAGATGCAGATGAAAAGGAAATTGAGTTTCTGTGATGCAGTGCAGGAAGAAACTGACAACATAGCATCACAAGATTTCAAACTAATAATTTAAGGTTTGAATGCTGAAGTTGGCAACAAAGAAGAATCCCAAATAGTAGGAATGTTTGGATTAGGAACAAGAAACAAAGCATAAGCGTGTCTGGTAGAATTCTGTGAAGTGAATTCAATAACAAGCAAATTCACAAAAATTGTTTCCAAGCTCACTTCAATTTCAATCCGAATTGGTCTGGTGTGGAATGCAACTTTCCTTCGGTCATGGTACAACCCTCCCCCCCAAACCTCCAAGGTGGCAAATTTCCCATGATGCAGAGCTGCAATTTTGCTCCATTTGCTTCAGGTACTCCTTCAAGAATGGAGGAAATGTTTGGATGCTGTGTGACGGATGGGGGACTGACAGGGAGGACACGTTGGAGGCATGGAGGGAAGGCTGACACTGAAGACACAGGAGACATTCGGAGGAATGCAGGGAGGCATGGAGGGAAGGCTGACACTGAAAACACAGGAGAGATTCAGAGGAATCCAGGGAGGCATGTAGGGAAGGGTGACACTGAAGACACAGGAGACATTCGGAGGAAACAGGGGAAGCATGGAGGGAAGCCTGACACTGAAGACCAAGGAGACATTCTGAGGAAACAAGGAAGGCATGTAGGGAAGGCTGACACTAAAGACACAGGAGACATTCAGAGGAAACAGGGGAGGCAAGGAGGGAAGGGTGACACTGAGGACACAGGAGACATTTGGAGGAATCCAGAGAGGCATGTAGGGAAGGCTGACACTGAGGACACGTTTGGATGTGGCTGTATGTATACTCAAGACCACACAAGGCGGGAGTTGCGGGCACTGCTAAATTGTTAAAATAGAGTAAATAGAGAAAAATAGAATAAAATAGAAGATGGTCCAAGAAGGGAGAGGAAAATAGCAGATGTAAACAACTGGCTCCACAGATGGTGCTGCCGGGAACGATTTGGATTCTTTGATCATGGCTGCGGCTCCATGAGGGACGACTTCTGGCAACGGATGGGTTGCATCTCACACCAGTAGGAAGAAATGTTTCTGCCAACAATCTCAAGAATTTGATTAGGAGGGCTTTGAACTGAGTTACGTGGGGGAGGGAGACAGTATTCTGTAAGGCAAAAGGGCTGGAGAAAATAGTCAAACTGGCATAGAGGAAACAAGTGCAAGGATCCAACCGTAAGAGGCAAAAAAACTTGCACAGGCAGCAAGTAAAGAGGACCCATGGTCTGCGATGTCTCTACACTAATGCAGAGAGCATGGGAAATAAGCAAGATGAACTTGAACTCCTAGTACAACAAAGCAAATATGATATAATAGGCATCACTGAAACCTGGTGGGATGAGTTTCATAACTGGAATGTAGAAATAGAGGAGTATAACCTTTTAAAGAGAACTAGGCCAAACAGGAAAGAAGGAGGAATAGCACTGTATGTCCTGGACATTCAACAGTGAAGGGATCCAGGACATCAGTACTGGAACCCAGGTGGAGAGCACCTGGATAAAAATTAAAGGGAAAGGTAACAACAAGGATGTTATGATGGGAGTCTACTACAGCACCCCCAGTCAGATGGAGGAATTTGATGGCGCCTTTCTAGAACAAATGACTACAAACTCAGAAAGGAGAGATGTAGTAGTGATGGGTGACTTCAACTATCCTGATATTTGCTGGAATTCAAACTAAGCCAAATCCTCAAGGTCTAGCAAATTCCTCACTCGCCTCAAAGACAATTTCATTTTCCAAAAGGTGGAAGAGGAAACAAGGGGGTCAGTTATTTTAGATCTGATTCTAACCAACAGGGATGACTTGGTTAATGTGGTGCAAGTGGTGAGATCATTAGGTGGAAGTGACCATGTTCTCCTGGATTTTGATATACAATGGAAAGGAGAAGCCAGGCATAGTCAGACACGCATTCTAGACTTTAGGAGAGCTAATTTCAGTAAATTTAGAGAAATATTGGGGGTGATCCATGGTCAGGAATACTAAAAGAGAAGGGAGTTCAGGATGGATGGGAGTTTCCAAAAGGGAGATACTGAAGGCACAATTTCAAACAGTTCCAGTGAGGAAGAAAAATGGGAAGTGTCTCAAGAAACTAGGATGGATGACTAAGGAACTTTCAAGTGAGCTAACGGAAATGGTAGGGCCACTTGCATGGAGTAGATGTGGAGTAGATGGCAAAATGCTAACAGAAGACAGAGAAAAGGCAGAATTACTCAAGACCTTCTTGGCCTCAGTGTTCTCAGAAAAGGCAAAGTGTGCTCAACCTGAGGATAATGGAGCAGCGGACAGAATAGGGAAATTTCAGCACAGAATAAGCAAAAAGATAGTATAGGAAAACCTGGTTAATCTAAATAAATATTAGTCTTCAGGACCAGATGAACTACATCCAAGGGTATTAAAAGAACTGGCAGATGTACTATCTGAACCATTGGCAATAATCTTTGAGAACTCCTGGAGAACAGGAGACGTTCCAGCAGACTGGAGGAGGGCAAACGTTGTCCCCATCTTCAAAAAGGGGGAAAAAAAGGATCCCAACAATTATCGTCCAGTTAGTCTGACATCAATACCAGGAAAGATTCTAAAGCAGATCATTAAACAGAGAGTCTGTGAACATCTAGAAGGCAATGTCATAATCACAAAAAGTCAACATGGGTTTCAGAGAAACAAGTCATGCCAGACAAACCTTATCTCTTTCTTTGATAAAATTACCAGCATGGTAGATTAAGGGAATGCTGGGAATATAGTATATCTTGATTTCAGCAAGGCTTTTGACAGGGTTCCCCATGACAATCTTGCAAACAAGCTAATGAAATGTGGGCTTGACAACGTAATTGTTACATGAATTTGTAATTGGTTGACTGGCCGAACTCAAGGGGCTCCTTTTCATCCTGGAGAGAAGTGACCAGTGGGGTCCCACAGGGGTCGCTGAAAGCCGTGAGGGAGTGCATGGGGTGCAAGGGGTGGCGTGTCCCATTTATCTGAATGGGGCGCACACTCTAGGCGCGTGTGCTGCTGCACTGCAGCCACATGCACAAGCCCCATTACTTTCAATGGGGCTCGAGCATACACGTTTTGTTTTTTTTACGTGGGGGGTCCGGAACGGATCCCCGCATAAAAAAAGAGCAGACTGTAATAGTGCCACTCTATTCTGCTTTGGAATACTGTGTGCAGTTCTGGGAACCACAATTCAAAAAGGACATTGAGAAACTGGAGGGTGTCCAAAGGAGGGCGTCTAAAAGGGTGAAGTGTCTGGAAACCAAGTCCTATGAGAAACGACTTAGGGAGCTGAGGATGTTTAGCCTGGAGAAGAGAAGGTTAAGAGGTGATATGATAGCCCTGTTTAAATACTTGAAGGGGTGTCATAATGAGGAGGGCGCTATCTTGTTTTCTGCTTCTCCAAAGACTAGGACCTGTAGCAATGGATGCAAGCTACAGGAAAAGAGATTCCACCTCAACATTAGGAAGAACTTCCTGACAGTAAGGGCTGTTCAACAGTGGAACACACTCCCTCGGAGTGTGGTAGAGTCTCCTTGCTTGGAGGTCTTTAAACAGAAGCTGGATGGCCATCTGTCAGGGGTGCTTTGATTGAGAGTTCCTGCATGGCAAGGGGGTTGGACTGGATGGCTCTTGTAGTCTCTTCCAACTCTACGATGCTATGAGAAGAAGAAATGTGAAGCTGTCATTCACGTGAGGCTAGCTTTCACGTGAAACTGGAACCAGGAAATGGCCCCCTTCAGGATGCGTTCAGAGCCCCACTGAGCAGGCACAAGTGTGCCAATTCAAATTGGTGAATCCGCATGGTATGTACTGTTGAGATAATTTATTTAGCACTCACTCCGCTTTGCCTCAGTAATGACCCCAATTTCGCTCTTCACATGCAATAATTAATCACGTGAATTGCTTGCATTCGAATTGACTCTGCTTCTCCTTCCCTTTGGACTGGTTTTGGATTGTAGTTCCAATTCACGTGTGATATTGTCCTCTGAGATTTTCCACCCCTCACAAAGGTAAAACTCTTTCATTGGATTACAGTTGGTAAGTTTTACCTACACAGCACATAAAAGTTTTTCAGATGTAATTGCACAGAGATTTCTTGAGAAAGTCAATATTCTCTGTCTTAGATAGGGGCAGTTAGCTTCAGACAGGACAGGGATAGCTAGATCTCAAGGGAAGTTATTTTTCTGATGCTAATAGAGTTGAAATGATGTTATTTGTTGTTAACTGCCCTCGAGATGACCTTGACTCATGGCAAACCTGTTGATGAGACATCTCTTAAGATTCCCTGTCCTCAACTGCTCTGTTCAGACACTGCAGTCGCAAGCCTGTGGTCTCCCTGATTGTCTAACCATCTGGTGTGTGGTCTTCCTCTTTTTCTTCAGCCCTCTACCTTCCTCAGCATCATCTTTTCTAATGAATCATGCCTTCTCATGATGTGGCCAAAGTATGAAAGTCTAAATTTTGTCATCCTGGCTTTCAAGGAGAGTACAATCTTGATCTGTTCTAAAACTCATTTTAGTTTTCTTGGCTGTCTACAGTATTCTCAGCACTCTTCTCCAGCACCACATCTCAAATTAGTTGTTTTTCTTTCTGTTGGCTTTCTAGACTATCCAGCTCTCACATCCACTCATGGTGATGGTGAATACAATGGTCTGGACTATTCTCACTTTAGTGCTTAGTTGTATATCTTTATACCTGCACAACTTGGCAGTAGGTAGGGGCCAAAATTAAAAGAGGCTAAACTTCTTTGGCCCGCAGACAGGCTGTAACAGTGAAAGAGTCACAGACAAAGGTGACTCCATCTTTCTATAGTTTTTTATTTCAACAAGGAATATTTCCACCACAAGGCTTTAATTAATTAATTTATTGTTGTTGTTGATATTTAATAATATTTAATATTATTAATATTAATTCTGTCCCCCTTGTCCTCTGCCGAGCCCTCTCCTCAGGAGAAAGCCAAGCAGCGGAGGAGACTTGCCTGTCCTTTTCCTCCTTGGCCTGGACTTCTCTTTGGAGTTTATCACATAATAAAAATAAATAAACAAAACTTTAATTTATATCCCGCTTTTTGTTATCACAATCAAAGCAGCGTACAACCTTAAAAAAATACAATATATACAATTTCCCCCCCTGAAAAAAGGATTAAACAATTCTATCCATTAAAATTACAAATGATAAAATCTAAAAATAATAATACGATAATAAAATAACGATGGGCAGAGTCTTCGCTTATATATGTCTGTGGGGGAAGCGTTACATGGCTGGGTTCTATTCTGGGAAGGCCTGCCGGAAGAGATCTGTCTTGACAGCTTTCTTGAAGCTCTCTAGGCTGGCAATTTGACGGATCTCGTCCGGTAGGCCATTCCATAAAGTGGGAGCGATCGCGGAAAAAGTCTTCTGGGAGGTTGCCGTCAAACTGGTCTTTGTGGACTGCAACAAATTCCTCCCAGAGGATCTGAGGGTACGGGGCAGATTATACAGAAGGAGGCGATCCCTTAAGTAGGTTGGGCCTAAGCCATGGAGGGCTTTAAAGGTAATGACCAACACCTTGTACTGTGCCCGGAAATGAATAGGCAGCCAGTGGAGTGATTTCAATAAAGGTGTAATATGGTCACTCCTAGTTGTTCCTGTAATCATTCTGGCTGCCATATTCTGTAACAGTTGCAGTTTCCAGACTAGGCACAAGGGTAACCCCATGTAGAGCGCATTGCAAAAATCAAGTCTTGAGGTTACCAGTGCAAGTACTTCAGTTTCGAGGTCACCCCATTCCAGGAAAGGGTGCAGCTGATGTATCAGCCAGAGCTGATAACAGGCACTCTTGACCGTTGCATTCACCTGATTTCTCATCTGAAGCGATGAGTCGAGAAGCACCCCTAAGCTGCGAACACAGTTCTTTGAAGGGAGCGTGAACCCCTCTAGGACTGGAGGTTGCTGCCCAATACCTGGTTTGGGGGCCCCTACCGTAAGTACTTCTGTTTTGTCTGGATTCAGCTTGAACTTGTTTTCCCTTATCCAGTCCTTTACTACTGCAAGACATTGACTGAGGAGAGAAATGCCATCTGTCGTCATTGCTGATGACCGAGACATGGAGAAGTATATATTTGGGTGTCAGGGGCTGGCAAAGAGGGGGAGGCCTGCAGCGCTGGCTGCCCCCGCCGGCTTTTTTGCCAGCCTCTGATGGGGCCTGGGGCCCCGTCAGGGACCAGCAAAGAGGGGGAGGCCTCCAGCGCTGGTGGCCCCCGCTGGCACTTTTGCCGGCCTCTAACGGGGCCTGGGGCCCTGTTTGGGGCCGGGAAAGAGGGGGAGGCCTCCAGCGCTGGCCCACCCCCAGAGGGTGGAAGCTCCATCCCCAGCGTGCGGCACCGCCCCCGGAGGGTGGAAGCTCCATCCCCCCAGCTTCGGCCCCCCAGTTATCTGAGGGACAGCAACCCGGCCCCCGGCTCAAAAAGGTTGCCTACCCCTGCTTTAAATGCATTCAATCTCTCTTTAATGTTGAAATTAGCCCTAGTGTGATTAACTCCTGTGGGAGATGGCCAAATGATGGAGGAGCGTTAATTGCTCATTTGCCCCTCCTCCCCTTCACCACTTGGCCTTCTCAGGAGAAATCCAGGCAGCAGAGAAGACTTGTGGGGTGAGCATTCACCCTTCCTCCTCACTTCCTCCTGGCCCTCTCCTCAGAAGGAGACCAAGTGGCATTCCACATCCTCATGGGCAACCCAAAATTATTTGGTGGGCTGCATGCGCTCCCCGGGCTATATGTTGTACAGGCCCACTTTACACAGTAGGATTTCGTCCAGTTCTTTTATAGCTGCTCTTCCTAGTCATTTGGTTTCTTGCAGTCTCCATTCTGGTTGATATTTGATCCAAGGAATGGAATCTCTTTGACTATTTCAGTTTTCTCCTTATGATGAATTCTTGCAGATCTTCCATGGTCATTATTTTTGTTTTCTTAATGTTCAGCATTAAGACTACCTTGGTGCTTTCCTCCTGAACTTTCTTTAGTAATTACTTCAGATCCTTGTTGCTTTCTGATACTAGTATTATTGCTAATGTTCCTTACTTCTTCACTCCTCCTGCCTCTGAATCTAAGACTGCTCTGAATACATAATTTCCTGCATCTCTCTCTGGCTTTTCTTCGCAAATGAAGATTCAGGAAAGACTCATCCCGTGCTTTCTACAAGCGCGTTGATGACTAAAAAGACCAATCCGAGATAAACAAGTCCGGTTGCAGAAAGCACAGCAGAAAGTCTCCTTGGGTGATGCTTCTGGGTTGTGGTTCTTTCTGTGTTGTCGTTTCTCTTCGAGACTCGTTCAGCGTGAGCTTTCAAAAAAGGCTGCAGCATCGTGGATAGTGCGTCTCCATGCTTCCTGATGCGAGGCCAGGGTGGACCATTGTTGGTGATCAATTTGGCCGAACCTGAGATGCTGTTTCAGGGAGTCCTTGTATCTCTTCTTTGGAGAGCCCCTCTTACGCCGACCCATGGCGAGTTCACTGTAGAATACTATTTTTGGGAGGCGATGGTCCTTCATCCTAGAAACGTATCATGGGCTCAATGCTAGTGATCCACAGGTTGAATAAATAAGGTGATACTATCAAGTCTTTGCCAACTGGGACCCATTCTCTTTCCCCATACAGTTGGCCCTTGGTATACACAGGCCTACAGACTGCCAAAATAAAGCTGCTTCAGGTCTCTTTGGAGGTATGCTGTTCAAATGATGCATGCATCCTAAGAATCCGGAAGCTGCACCAAAGCTGCACCCCAGTGTTTAGGAATGGAGTGTGGCTTTGGTGCGACCTCCGGACTCTTAGGGCCCATGCATCATTTAAATAGCATACCTCCAAAGAGACCCGAAGCAGCTTTATTTTGGCGGTCTGTTACAGGCCACAGGGATCCATTCCAGACCTGCCCTGCAGATACCAAAATCCGTGTATGCTCAAGTCCCATAGGCCCCAATGGCGGCACGCATGCACATACACTGCCATTGGGAACAAAAGTCCCTTGCCTCCCCTCCTCTCCTCACTTACCTTTCCTGCTGCTGTTGCCACGGGAAAGGCCGAGTGCCAGTGCTGGAGGCCTTGAAGGCCTCCGATGCAGCTGCTCGGCCTCCTCACCGCTGCAGCCACCACCGCCATGTGGCGGTGGCGGAGGCCAAGCCTTGGCTTCCTCGCTGCTGCAGAAGGGGTGGATGACAGTGTTGGAGGCCTCCTGGCCCCCAACACCACCACCACCAGGCGTTTCCCACGGCAGTGGCGAGGAGGCTAAGCAGCCGCGCCGGAGACCTTCAAGGCCTCTAGCACAACTCCTTGATGCCTCCGCCGCCACAAAAGGGATGGATACCAGTGTTGGAGGCCAAGAGGCCTCCAGCACCGCCACCTGGCTTTTGCCGCTGCAGCGGCGGTGGTGGTGAGGAGGCCGATCAACCGCGCCAGAGGCCGTCAAGACCTCCAGCTGTGGCACCTGGCCTTTCCTGTGGCGATAGTGGCAGGCAAGGTATGTCAAGCAGGGAGGGAAAGGAGGGAGGGAAGGAAGGACAGGAGGGGGGTGAGGGACTTTTGTTCCCAATGGCAGTGCACTATTGGGGACAATTTCCGGGTTTGCCATCCACGGATGCTCAAATCCACGGATGGCAAATCCACATATAAGAAGGGCCGACTGTATTTTTTCCTAACAGCAGTCTCTTGTCTTGAGTACTGGTTACGCATCAGGACAACCAGAAGAGCCAACCATAGCTTTTCATGATCTATACAGTCCAAGGCTTTGCTGTCATCAATAGGCCACATGCAGATTTTCTTCTGGAATTCCCTGTTGCACTCCTTTATATATTGTAAGTCTGCAGTGTGATTCCCTAGTCTAGTGCCTCTTTCTTTCCTGAATCCAGGAAAGAATCTGGGATTTCTTGCTCCATATATGAGACTTTGCTTCCATGGGAAATTAGTGCAACGGATCTGTAATTACTGCAATCTTTTGTGTCTTTTTTGTGAGTGTGTATTGATTGCTTCCAAATTGTGGGCCACTGCTTTGTTTTCCATATTTGTTGGCAGATTTTAGTTAGAACTATACTTGAATCTGTCTCTATGTATTGTAGTAGTTCGGTTGGTATGTTGTATGTTCCTGGTGCTTTATTTTTCCCAATTATTTTGAGTACAGCTTTCATTCCGCTTTCTAAAATGTGGGATTCATCTTCATAAGTTTCTTCTTCCCATGTATCATTTAGCCTTTCACATTTTTATATACCTCTTCTGTGTATTGTTTTCACCATTCTTAATTTCATCATGATTCTATTAATATAGGATCTATTAATATAGGATCCTATTAATATAGCATGTTCTCCTGATTGTAGGGCATCCCCACCTTTGGTTTAAATTTTTCTTTGATTTCCCAGACCTTGTGGAAGAGGTCTTTTACCCTTCCTTTTCTGTTGTCTGCCTCTATTTCTCTGCACTGATTGTTGTAGTAATTATCTTTATTCTTGAGCACTAATCATTGGACAGTAGCATTCATCGTTTCTGTGTTTTTGACTTTCTTTTCTTTTGCTCCTTCTCTTTCTTTACTACTTGAAGCATTTTGTCTGACATCCATTGTTTCTTCTCCTTCTTTCTGGCCACAGATTTTTCTCTGCATTTGTCTTTTACAATAATATCTGCCTTTATTGTCCTAGTCCTCATGTGGGCAAGAAAGGGAGTGGTCTCTGCCTGCACTGAGATCCCTCAATATAAGAGAGTAATATCTGAGATAAAATGTAGGCCTGATTCTAAAATTGTCATCTTTCTTCTCCTGTATGATTTTAAACAGGTTTGCCTTATGAAGCCAGTAAAGTTTCAAAAGCTTGAATGATGCATTTTATGCTCTGAAGTTGGTCCAATACAGGCATTGCTGCTTTGTGGAATTTGGACTTTGTTATATTTTGAATACATACAGTGGCTCAAGTAGTTAAGACGCTGACTCTGTTGATTGCAAGATGGGCAGGTTGGCAATTCAAGGCCTGAGTACTGCATGATGGGGTGAGCTCCCATCACTAGTCCTAGCTTCTAGCAGTTCAAAAGCATGCAAATGCAAGTAGATAAATAGGTACCACTCCGCTGGGAAGGTAAACAGTGTTTTTTGTTCAATCATGCTGGCCACATGATTACAGAGTAGTCTCTGACAATGCTGGTTCTTTGGCTTAGTAACGGAGATGAGTACTGCCCCCTATAGTCGGACATGACTTGATAACCTTGTCAACGGGAAATACCTTTACTTTTATATTATGAATATATTAATTTTCCCCAAAACAACAGCTCTATATTATACTACAATTCCAAACCATGGAAATGCATCCCATTCTTTTCAACATAACTCAAAAGATTAGTATCAGTTACAAGAAAAGGAGAAGTACTACACTTGATCTTAGCCAAAAGGTCGAGAAGCTTCCTTTTGGCTAAGATCAAGCGTGTAGTGAAAAACTTTTTCCCTCAGTCTTCTGTAGTGGAATTATATTTTCATCTGTGCCTGCAAAAGTGCTTCATAACAAAGCAAAATGGAGGCATACAGAATTTGCTGAAATACAGCAACATAACAGCAGAATAGAGGGAAAATATTCATTATGTTCCTTTGATGTGTCTAAAGAAAGAGCATTGGAGGTTTTCCACACCTTTCAGCAATTGCTTTAGCCAAGAGAGCTTTCCTGCGTTTGTTCTTTTCTTCCAGAAGTTTCTGCTCCTGCTGAAGGATTTCCCATCGAGACTTTTCCAGCCTGAACATTGAGAAAGTAACAAAATTAACAAGGAATTGCCTTCGTTCTCTCTCCTCCCTTAAACTAGCCCTCACAACAATAACCTTACTCATTGCTGCATCTTGTCATTGCTTCAGAAACATTTGAATAATCTAAGCTAAACAAGCACATCTTGGTTTGTAAGACAGGTTCATCTATGTGACCAAATTTTCCTTAATATGTCATTTTTAATGGTTTCTTCAGAAAGACTCCATTACTTACTTGACATTCTTATTTGTTCATATTAAATAGGAAAATGTAACCCTGAAATGTAAGGTTATGTAAAAGGAAAATATAACCTTCAAATAAGATCTTAAGAGCAAGAAACTCTATAAAATCCTAGTTTATGGATTTCTTTGATTCACTTCAGACAGAACCAGTTCACATCCAAATTACATTCCTATATGTATTCTACCGTATATACTCGATTATAGGTCGAAAAATTTATGCCCCAAAATGAACGCCAAAATCCTGGGTAGACTTAAGGAAGGGTCAATGAGTTAATGCTAATAAATTTAGTGAAAGAAGAAGTGCCCACTTTCTCTGTAGCCTTGTAACGGCCCGGCGCCGGCTCTCATTTCCTCCTCTCCTCTCTCCCCGTGTGTGTGTGTGTTTCCCAGGCTCTCAGCCTTCCTGCCAAGCCAGACCTAACTAGCTGCGGCTTGAGAGAAGGAACCCAAAGAAAGTATGCCCAGGCTTGTTCCCCGTTTTGCCTGGAAGTCTTGGGGGTAAGAAGGAGATAGAGAGAAAGCCCTATCCTCTATTTCTGAAAGCTATGAGTCTTAGGGGTGAAAAGCAAAGAGAGAGAAAGCCCTATATTTCTGAAAGCGATGAGTCTTGGGGGTGAAAAGCAGAGAGAGAGAAAGCCCTATCCTCTATTTCTGAAAGCTATGAGTCTTGGGGGTGAAAAGCAAAGAGAGAGAAAGCCCTATCCTCTATTTCTGAAAGCTATGAGTCTTGGGGGTGAAAAGCAGAGAGAGAGAAAGCCCTATCCTCTATTTCTGAAAGCTATGAGTCTTGGGGGTGGAAAACACAGAGAGAGAAAGCCCTGTCCTCTATTTCTGAAAGCTATGAGTCTTGGGGGTGAAAAACACACACAGAGAAAGCCCTGTCCTCTATTTCTGAAAGCTATGAGTCTTGGGGGTGAAAAACACACACAGAGAAAGCCCTGTCCTCTATTTCTGAAAGCTATGAGTTTTGGGGGTGAAAAACACACAGAGAGAAAGTCCTGTCCTCTTTTTCTGAAAGCTATGAGTTTTGGGGGTGAAAAGCAAAGAGAGAGAAAGCCCTATCCTCTATTTCTGAAAGCTATGAGTCTTGGGGGTGAAAAGCAGAGAGAGAGAAAGCCCTATCCTCTATTTCTGAAAGCTATGAGTCTTGGGGGTGGAAAACACAGAGAGAGAAAGCCCTGTCCTCTATTTCTGAAAGCTATGAGTCTTGGGGGTGAAAAACACACACAGAGAAAGCCCTGTCCTCTATTTCTGAAAGCTATGAGTCTTGGGGGTGAAAAACACACACAGAGAAAGCCCTGTCCTCTATTTCTGAAAGCTATGAGTTTTGGGGGTGAAAAACACACAGAGAGAAAGCCCTGTCCTCTTTTTCTGAAAGCTATGAGTTTTGGGGGTGAAAAACACACAGAGAGAAAGCCCTGTCCTCTATTTCTGAAAGCTATGAGTCATGGGGGTGAAAAGCAGAGAGAGAGAAAGCCCTGTCCTCTATTTCTGAAAGCTATGAGTCTTGGGGGTGAAAAACACAGATAGAGAAAGCCCTGTCCTCTATTTCTGAAAGCTATGAGTCTTGGGGGTGAAAAACACACAGAGAGAAAGCCCTGTCCTCTATTTCTGAAAGCCATGAGTCTTGGGGGTGAAAAACACAGAGAGAAAAAGCCCTGTCCTCTATTTCTGAAAGCCATGAGTCTTGGGGGTGAAAAACACACAGAGAGAAAGCCCTGTCCTCTATTTCTGAAAGCCATGAGTCTTGGGGGTGAAAAACACACAGAGAGAAAGCCCTGTCCTCTATTTCTGAAAGCCATGAGTCTTGGGGGTGAAAAACACACAGAGAGAAAGCCCTGTCCTCTATTTCTGAAAGCCATGAGTCTTGGGGGTGAAAAACACACAGAGAGAAAGCCCTGTCCTCTATTTCTGAAAGCCATGAGTCTTGGGGGTGAAAAACACACAGAGAGAAAGCCCTGTCCTCTATTTCTGAAAGTCATGAGTCTTGGGGGTGAAAAGCAGAGAGAGAGAAAGCCCTGTCCTCTATTTCTTCAAGCCATGAGTCTTGGGGGTGAAAAGCAGAGAGAGAAAGGCCTGTCCTCTATTTCTTCAAGCCCTGAACCTTGTAGTCCTGGTGGTGACAAGCAGAGAGACAGTGGGGTCTGTCCTCCTTTTCGCAAGCCATGTGCCTTGGAGATGCTTTTGGTAAGGGGAAGAGTGTGTGTGTGTGTGTGCACGCGCACACTGAGGTTTGTTTCCCCTTTTCCATGCTGAGACTGATGCTTGGGAGAGGTCCAGAGAGTGAAATGTAGGGAGTGGTGCTTTGTTCCCCCCCCCCCCTTTAGATCTTTTGTAACATCCTCCAGTGTTTGCCCCTCGACTTATCCACAGGTCATATAAAAATCCATGATTTTGGATCCAAAAACTGCCCTTGACTTATACATGAGGTCGACTTATACATGAGTATATACGGTATTTTCATTAATTTCGGGGGGGGGGGGGGGCAGATTACATTGTAAGCCTTAAATTCAATGGCATTTACTTAGGACTTGAAATGTCATGGCCATGATTGTAATTTAATTCTAAGAAGCCACTTAACCAGATCAAAGAAGTTGAAAGAAGAACTTAATCAGATATTTTACAAAACTGGCAGAGGTCATTTCAAAACCACTGGCAATAATCTTTGCGAATTCTTGGAGAACAGAAGTCCCAGCAGACTGAAGGATGGCAAATGTTGTCTCTACCTTCAAAAAGGGATAAAAGAGGACCCCAACAATTATCGCCCAATTTAGTCTGACATCAATACCTGTAAAGATTCTAGAGCAGATTATTAAACAGAGTCTGCGAACATTTAGAATGGAATTCCATAATCACAAAAAGTCAACAAGAGTTTCTCAAAAAAAGTTATACCAGACTAATCTGATCTCTTTTTTGAGCTTAAAAATTTAAAGTGGGAGCCATTTCTTTTGGTTACTGGGAGGAAGAGGAACTAGAGGCCTCATTCTACAGAACTGCTGGTAGAGGAATTCTGGGACATTCCTTGCAAAACGGAAGCCTAGTTTTCTTTGTCCACTTTGCTTGGGTAAGAGCTTAATTTTAAGGTGGGAACCATTTCTTTTGGTCACTGGGAGGAGGAAGAGCTAGAAGTCTCATTCCATATAACTGCTGCTAGAGGCGGCGTGGCTAATGGTGCACAAATTTTTCTTTTCATATTTATTTTTATAGTCAAGGAGGGTTTGGAGTACAGAGGAGAAGGTCACCTGGGCACAGTGTTGGAGGGCATCTCCTTCAATTTTACACTTTCTGTTCACTACTCCCTTAAGGGGCTTGTGGGAATTTGCTCAGAGGAAGTGAGTCAGAGACCTGCCTCTGGAACTAGCTAATAGCCAGGAGCTCTGTACATAACTAGAGTGCCAGTTGATTGAGCTCAGTTAACAGAGTTGGGGACAAAGGCCAGGCCCACAGGGGTTCTTTACACTGGTGTTTAATAGAGGAAGCACAGTCTTGTTCAGTGCTTCCTTAAGCCTTTGACACTGAGGGAACTGCTGCAGTCACCTGCAACACTTGTGGGATTTTTGTCTTCTTGCCCACAGATTTGGGAAACCTCACCTGCACCAAGAGAAAGTGCAGCAGCAGGAGGCCCAGGTAGCTACACTTCAGCATCTTAGGAAGCAAGAGGTTTTCCTGACCAGAACGGACCAGGCGGTCATGGATGGGAAACACACAGAGGAAGTTGCTAGGAAGGAGGAGGTCACTTCACATACAACAGAAGTAGATAATTGGAAGAATGTCACACACAGAAATAGGGAAACCAAGGAAGGTTCCGTGAGCTTGCAGGTACAGAATCGATTTGAACTTCTCTCTATTATCAAGGATGATGAGGAACAGCAGCAGGGACAGACTTCAGGGACAGAGCAGGGGACCCTGGGAGTACCACCAAAGGGAACAGCTGCTACTAAGCCTCAGAGGAGGCGTGTGGTGGTGGTGGTGGGGACTCCTTGCAGAGAGGCACTGAACCAGTGGTTTGTGGGCCTGACAAGATGTCTCAGGAGGTGTGTTGTCTCGCTGGGGCAAAGATCTGTGATGTGACAGAGAGGGTGACAAGACTTGTCAAGTCTACTGACTGTCACTCCTGTCTTTTGGTTCATGTGGGAACCAATGACACTGCAAGGCACAGCCTTAAGAATATCATAAGGGATTAAGAGACTTTGGGTAGGACGTTGAAAGAGATGAATGCACAGGTTGTCATCTCATATCTTCTCCCAGACGAAGGGCATGGTCCAGGAAGGGAGGGGAAAATAGCAGAGGTGAATAACTGGCTGCGCAGATGGTGCCGCCAAGAACAATTTGGACTTTTGGATCATGGCCTGAGGTTCCATGAGGAGGGACTTCTGGCAAGGGATGAGTTGCATCTCATACCAGTTGGAAGAAACATTTTTGTCAAGTCTCAAAAATTTGATCAGGAGGGCTTTAAACCGAGTTATGTGGGGGAGGAAGACAATGGCCCAGTACATACTGGCCCTGAAGGACACCCTCGTCATGTGCAAGGGGTGCCCCGCCAACATGTCCCTCGCCCCTCGCACGTGCCGAGAGCGTCCTCACTGTGTGGTGTAGAAGAGACGGCACGTGCAGCGTTGACATCACTGCTGTGCGGCATCCAAATGGAGCCGTGCAGCAGTGACGTGCTCACAACGCTGCAAGCTATTTGCGGCAGCACAAAAAGGAGCCGCTTTTTAGCAGTCCTTTTTTCGCATAGCAGTGCCACGCAATTTGGTTGCTGCTGCGCCGCTATGCAGCAACAAGAGGCAGCTCAGGAATTTCTGTGTTGAAATTCATTTTGTTAGCTTTGGCCCAGCTTTCTAGTCTGTTCAGGTCATTTTGAATTTTGATCCTGTCCTCTGGGGTATTAGCTACTCCTCCTAATTTGGTGTCATCTGCAAATTTGATAAGTATACCCCCCAATTCTGTCATCCAAGTCATTGATAAAGATGTTGAATAGCACTGGGCCCAGGACAGAGCCCTGTGGGACCCCACTGGTCACTTCTCTCCAGGATGAAAAGGAGCCACTGTTGAGCTTCGGCCAGTCAACCAATTACAAATCCATGTAACAGTTGCCTTGTCTAGCCCACATTTTACAATCTTGTTTGCAAGAATGTCATGGGGAATTTTGTCAAAGGCCTTACTAAAATCAAGATATACTATATCCACAGCATTCCCTTCATCTAACAAGCTGGTAATTTTATCAAAAAAAGAGATCAGGTTTGTCTGGCATGACTTGTTTTTCATACACGGTGTTGTTTTAATATCTTAGGTATGATCGTTTTTTATTGCTGGTTTTCAAACTGTGTTCAAGGAAGCCATGGGGGTCTTCAAAAACATCACAATTCTTTCATGAAAAGATAAAATTGTCTAATCATTATCAACTGTCCTTTGCAATTTGCAGCTATTTGGGTTATTTGTGGTGTGCCCTTAAATTCAACTTCATGGGACAAAATGACACATCAAAAAACTAGTCATTTATCTAACATTACTTGAATATGCATCCAGCATCCCTGGTAATGCACAGTAATCCACAGCAGAGAAATTGGTGTGGAATTAGAAAACTATTTTTGTACTATACTCTTTCAGGGATTTCTATATAATAACATTCCCTTGCAATTAAGCATACAGAATTTTGCCTCCACTCAAGTAAAGATCTCCAAGTCAATGCATATTCCCACTGAATAAATGATCAGATTTAGCCACAGCAAAATGTGAACACAGTAGAAGTAATTCTCAGCACTACTCTAAAGACCACTACAAATTTGGCATGTTGATTTTGCTAAACAAAATGGTAATTAATTTATTATAAATGATAAAACGTCTTACAGCTCTATTACAAACTTACTAACAATTCCAATTTCTTTTCCCCCAGTTTGTGACTTGGTGCTGAAAGGAAATCACCATTAGAAGATTGTCTCATTTCTTGGTTCCTGGTATCCTGGTACTCTCTTATTGTCAGAGACTGAGAAGATGACTGAGATGGATGTGGAGAGGAGCAATTCACTTTAGGTCCAGAAAGCTTCTGCTTCAGAGGTGACAAGGGTACTTCATCTGGCAGTTCCATTTTTTCACACATCTGCTGGACAGGATTTTTGCACTGCAAATGCTTGGGCTTTTGGCTTACAAAAGATTGATGTTGCTGCTCAGAAAGAAGTTCAGAAGAATCTAAATAGCACAAATAAGCAAAAAATAAGCTTTTATATCTGTAGAAGCTACTTGCTTGAAATACTTGGCACAGGGCAGGTGACTAAAAACTACACACAAATAATAGAAAAGAGTAGGGGAACTTGCATGTGGCATATGTCTTCATAAAATTAACAGTGTGCAAAAAAACAAAATTAACCGTGTGCAAAAATCAAACCTTTGCTAATTTTAGAATAGCATAAAAGTGACAAATATTCTATTCCCCTCTCCTGTTATATTAAAAATTCAGTGTAGATGGGAAACAATAAGGATTGCAAATTATCAGGAAATGTATTTTGCACTGCAATTAATAAGAACAGCACAAATAGCATATGCTGGATTTAGCTTGTTACAACAGCCAGTATTGCCAGACCTCCGCATTAGATACCAAAATTGACGGATGTTCAAGTGCCTTTAAATATAATGGCATTGTAAAATGGTGTCAAAGTTTGCTTTTTGGAATATATATATATATATATATATATATATAGAATATTTTCAAGCCACAGATGACTGAATTAATAGATCAAGAATCTGTGGGTATGGAGGTCCAACTGTACAAGTGAGAGGCATTTTACATTCTCATATGCCATTATAACTTCCTTTTTAAGGAAGTCTACACAGCACTAATTTGGATAGTGGTCTGGGGAGGAATTAAAGTACCAGATGAGTAGCTAAATGGCTGGAAAATGGATTATTTTCTTTTGTAAGGTACTTTGTATCCTCTTCACATATAGTAGCATCAGCATGTATGCTTCCTTCTCAGTTTGTCTAGGGCCAAGGGCCAGTGTAGATATTTTGCATTCTAACTTTCACTGTCTCTTACAATGACCATAGCAGATGAGGCTTCTAAGAGATAGGGCCTTATCACCTGTGGGGGGTTTGCAGCTCAAATCCGCAGTCACTCCTGTTCTAGCAACACGAAACGTGATGTTTTTTCACACCAAATCTGGAGTCACTCCTGTCTAGCGATGTGAATTCACATTAAAACGTGATGTTTTACCACACCTGGTTGCCTTTCCGTTGCCCTTCCGAATCGAGGGGGAAGTGGAGTCAGTTCGATTCCAGACAAGTCACATGATGCGGATTCAAGCAAAGTGTGGTGAGTGCACATTGTATTTCCACACTGGAACATACTTTGTGGGTTCAACGATTCGAATTGGCACCCTTGCTTATGCTCAATGGGGCTCTGGACGCTGTCCTCCTTCCCTGCCCCCTCCTTAGCTGTCACCCTTCATCATGGTGAAGGAACAGTCAGGGGATGATGGGATAGGCAGCAGGGTGAAGGAGAGGGGCAGATCAGGGTGTAGGAGCAGTCAGGGGATAATGGGATGGGTGGCAGGGTGGCAGAGAGGATGAGATGGGGATGCAGGAGCAGGCAGGGAATGATGGGATGGGTGGCAGGGTGGCAGAGAGGATGAGGTGGGGATGCAGGAGCAGGCAGGGAATGATGGGATGGGTGGCAGAGAGGATGAAATGCAGGAGCAGGCAGGGGATGATGGGATGGGTGGCAGAGAGGACAAGATGGGGATGTAGGAGCAAGCAGGGAATGATGGGATGGGTGGCAGGGTGGCAGAGCGGACGAGATGCAGGAGCAGGCAGGGGATGATGGGATGGGTGGCAGAGAGGATGAGGTGGGGATGCAGGTGCAGGCAGGGGATGATGGGATGGGTGGCAGAGAGGATGAGGTGGGGATGCAGGAGCAGGCAGGGGATGATGGGATGGGTGGCAAAGAGGATGAGGTGGGGTGAAGGAGGAGGAGGGGGATGAAGGAGCAGGATGCAGGGGGCCAAGGGGGGGCGACATCGGAATGATCTTCCACACCAGACCAATTCAGAGTGAAATCGAAGTGAGCTTAGAAGCAGATTTTGGTGAATTCGCTTGTTTCTGAATTCACCAAAATGAGGAGTCAGTGAAGATTGAATGCGGAAGCACCTCGTAAGAACCCCCCATAGAAAGCAATCATGTGAGATAACACATCACGTTTTAGCATGAATTCACATCGTTGGACCTGCAATCATGTCGGAACTGAGCTGCAAAAATCTCTGTGTGATAAACACGATAGAGTCCAAAACCTCTGAAGAGCCAATGATTCTTCACATTTGGTATAAGAACACTGTGGGTTGCTTCTAGTGTCAACTTGAATTGAAAATGCAGACTTTGGACGCCTTTCAGTTTGGTTTGGTTCAAAGGATAAAATCTTGTGTCACTAGTGCTCAATATAAAATAATGCTGAGGGACCTCAACCATTCTTCCAAGACAATTTAATGGAAGCTCAAGAGAAAGTATTGTGTTGACAAAAACAAACAGGAAGGGGCAGGGAAAGAAGGTAGAAGTATCATTGAGGCTGATTTTAATTTTGAATGAGCTTTTGTGGATTTCAATCTGCAGAAACACTGATGGAATTCTATATTAAGTCATAGATACTAAATACTCCAAAGGTACCAGATCCCATATGATATTAGAAGCTAAGCAGAATAAATCTTGGTTAGTTGTTGGATGGGAGTGCACCAGTGAAAACCAGGTGATGTAGACTATATTGAGGAGGAAGAAACGAGTAAAATCACACCTGAGGGTTCATAGCCTAAGAAATCCCTATGAAATTCATGGGGCTGCCATAAGTGAATAGGCGACTTCGAAGGCATTCACACATTTAACAGCAATTACATAATTGTGGTGGTTGGATCAGAATACACTGGGATACGGAAAGATGTCGATTTGGCCCCTAAATTTTTGAAACACTGTAAGATGATACAGGTCTGTCACACAGCTCCAGAGTGTAAAAACCTCAAGTCTGTAGTAAGGAGGTGTGAAAGCAAACAATCTGGAAGTTTTGGCCTAGGATTCTGATGTTTTGAAAGTGTATCTTTCAGTGTAAAAGTGGAGGAGATTTCAGTGCAACAGAAAGCAGTCTTCACTCTTTCTGTGTTTGCTTCGCTTGTTGAGTTCTGAGATTAATATGCATTTTGATTTAAAAAATCAACACGAAAGGGAACTCATTCTGTTCATAAAAGTCACTTCTCCTCCCTCAGGCGCTACTAGACAGAGCCCTTTAGTGATTACTTCTTGCTCGACAGTCCTATCTGCACCATGTTTACTCAACAGCAAACCGTACTAACTATAGCAGGGCGTTCCTATGGTACTCCTCAAGGGGCGGTCAAATAAAGGAAGCAACTGCGGGGGGGGGGCAATTCTCGCAGGTCCCTAGCTCTTCTGAGGGCTCCTAAACAGCTCAGTCCGCCAAGACAATGCCCCGCAGGCAGCCACTTTCCACGGCTGGGGTTACCTTTGAGTGGCCCCTGGAATCGGCGAAGCTCCCGCTCGGAGAAGCCAGCCCAGCCCTGCTCGGCCATGGCGCCTCCTCCCGGCTGCTGCCTGCCTGCCTGCCTGCCTGCCTGCCTGCCGGGTGGCTCCTTCTTCCGCTGCCACGTCTGGAGAACCCGCCCTCCGCTCAGGAAATGCTGCTGGGGCCGCACTCACTCACTCGCTCTCGCCTTCCGGCCGAAGGGTAGCCGCGGCAACGGCCAGGCCTCCCCTGCTGCTGCGGGCCTCCGGCTCAGAGGGCCCCGTCCTCCCTCCCTCCCTCCTCAGCAAAGGCGCTTCGGGGTTTGTGGGGAGTTTGGGGAAATGCCCCTGGAAGGCTTCCCTTACTAAAGAAATCCCATCATTCTGGAAGGAAAGGAGAGCAATACTCTCTCAAAATACAAGGAAGGAAAGAGTTTGCCTCCTTCTTCTTCTCCTTCTTCTTCCCCTGAAGAGTCTGCCCTTGGCGCTGGAGGGAACTGGGGAGGGCGCCTGAGACACCCGCCCCCTGCCAAACTGCTCCTCTCATGGGCTTCTCCGCCACGGAGGAGGAGCAGGAGCAGGAGAGGGCAGGGAGGACACCCTCCCCAAAGGCCGCTCCTCAGCTTTTTCCTGCGGAAGGAGGAAGCGGGTTAATGGTCAGGGAACTGCAAAATGGGTAGCAGTCAGGCTGACCACAGGTCCTCCTTTTCCAGGGCACGTCCTACACTTTAACTTTCTTTCCAGGCAGAACTCCAAAAGGCCCTCCATTTTGAGCATGACTAAGAACCCCCAGTTTACATTGTTATAAGTGACTAGCTTTTCTTGTTGCTCAGGAGGAATCCCAACAGGTCATGCATTTCCATTTACCTGAATGTTTCCAGCTTACCTTTCTTTCTGTCCAGGAGGAATCCCATGCACAAGCTTATGTGCAGGTGAAAAGGGCTTTTCAAGAGGTGGTGGGAAGTTGTACTAAAGCACTTAATATACTTGGTGAATCAGGAACTCAGACCACTATCACCACTCACAACAACCCATTGCCATTGGGATCCAAAGATTTATTTGGTGGTAATTTATGAAGGAAGGAAAAAAAGGCACCAGCTCCGTCATTTCCTTCAAATCTATTATATCTTTTCCTGCTTCTGTAGAAGCATTTTTGGGACCAAAGCAGGGTTTCCCTTGGCTGGCACACCCAGCCTCCTGATTTCCCTAAAGCTGTATACATATTCTGCTGAGTATCTCACAAGCCTGTTTGCCAGGAAAAGCCAATGTCTCCGTACATAAATATCAGTGAAGGTTCTTCATACGTAGAGAGATCTTGTAGCACCTTTGAGAACTCTGAAGTCTATGAAAGCTCATCCTGCCAATTTCGCTCTTTCAGTTTGTCTCAAAGATGCTACAAGACCTCTCTATGTACCGATTCTACAGACTAACACAGCGATATCTTGAGTTCTTTGTATCAGACAGCAGACTGAAAATACAGGAGTTTCTCCATCCCTTTTGTAGAATGAGCATAAGTAGACTTTTAATAATTCTAATTCATGGATGTGTGCTGCAGGAAACTCCCCAAGGCAATGTACTGGATGTTTCATAATATTTTGTTAGATATGGGGGCAACTATACTGTGCCTGGTGGATCTAAAGGCCATTAGGCTTTCATTTGGGGGGCAAGTCCCTTTTTCTTCTTTTCTTAAAAAAGTGTAACCACTGCAACTAAGTGCCATCCCATCCTCAATAGTCAACATCCCCTTAAATTTTGTTCAGCATGAATTTACTGTTTTCCACAGGTTCTATCGCTTTCTGTCTGGGTCTGTTAACAGTGTGTCCAGTAGCCACCACAAAGTCAAAATCATTTCCCCTTCCACTAGTACCAGTAGCCCTGACAATTGATTGTCTCTGTGGAGACCAATAAAAGCACAGTTCCCTGAGATTTCAGCCAGCATCCCAAGACCTGGCAATGCAAATAGCTTCTGTCATTTTAGGACAGCCTGATCCTTAAGGTGTGAGTCCCATCAAATGAAGTGGAACAGTCAATGCTCTTTTTTGATAGACTTTGGAAGAAGCAAGAAGCATGTAAATGGGCCAAAGGATCAGTTGGCTTTCAGTAAATGTTATGTGCTTATTACATGGCTGCATCATTCAAAACTGCCCCAAAAGTGACCTTTAGCATTAACTGGTTCAGGCTCAGGTTGATAGTGAGTTGACTGAATTCCTGCTCATGAAATAAAAAGATTATGGTCCAAATACTCATATCCATTTCAACAGGAGTTAAATCAATTGCTACATGGTAAGTCCTTTTGTAAGTCCTATTAATTCAGTGAATCCAACTCTAGTTGAAACTAGCAATTGTATTAGAACTGTGGCTTTCACCTTTAAAATTTTCACAGAAAGGACTCTTACTTACATCCTCCCATTATGCTTCCCCCCCATTCCCTAAGAAGCCTCCCTGCAAGAACAGGGCCCACCTGAATAATATGAAACTCAGTGCTGGGTGATGCCATACTATTTGAAGATAATATATTGCAAAAGAAGGCAGGATCCATTCACTAGTGCACACCTCACAGGAAAAAAATTGGTCTTTCACAGAGGAATTTTAAAGAAATGTGAGAGGTACTGTAGGGAGGCAGGTTGAGAAACATTCCGTCTCCAAATTTATTCAAGATAATTCATCTTAATTTCTCATAGTATGTATTTCTGCAGAAATATATAGAAGTGATGACAAGGCTGCTGGCTGGCTTAGAATAAAAAGGAATTTGCCGCTGGGAATCGTTTTGAGTGGGCTCTCAGTCTCATAGCTTAGGAAGTAGAGTAGGGGTCTTACACACAACAAAAGTATAGTAACTGCGATTTCATTCTAATACCAAGACAATATCCTATGGAATCCAGGAATTTGCAGATTTGGGAGAAGTATTTAGACTACTCAGCAGAGAATTCTAGCATCTACTCAAACTACAAATCCCAGGATTCCACAGGATGCTGCCATACAGTTAATATGAAATCATAGTGTTTATAAATGTGTGATGTGAAAGGACTCCAGATACAAAGTTAGAATGTGTGCCATTTTGATTTCCTCTTTGCTGTGTTCCAGTCCCATTTCATCACCCTTTACTCTTCATAGTAAGGCTTACTACAACATCCCATTTCTGGTTTGGCCAGGATTCTTCTGCATGGCTATCATCCAAATAGGTACACACTGCTCAGGGAAGCCCTCTTGTTTTTCTTGTCGCAGGATGGTGAGTCCACTCTTTACAATGAGGCTGCTGAGGATGTTCAGATCTCGAATTACACTGCTATCCAATGGATCCAGGACACAGCCCTCCCGGGCCACATTATCCTTCAGGATGATAATGCCATTTTCCTTCAAGCCATTCTGGCAGCGGTTAAAAAAACCTAGCAAGTCTTTATCCGTCAGGTTTCCTGCAGGACATAAAATAGATCAAGATGGTATCATCACTTGGAGTAAGTGATCCTTGAAACAGAACAGAATTATCTAGCCTTGCAGCCAACTTTGTTAAAAGTTACTACAAGAGAAAAAACAGTGGATAGTGGTAGCTAGAGAAAAATATGGGGTTGGGCACAGAAAGGGAAAAGTGCATTTATGGTGCATCATTATTTGTTTTACATTTTAGATTTCTGAAACAAAAGCTGAAAAGAAATGAACATGAACACAGGCAAACACCTACTCAGATAGGTTTGCTTACTTGCCTCCTTGCCTACTTCTCTGCAACTCATCAAAAGGAAGAAATAAACTTTATTTAACAGCGACAGAACTGCACAGGTACTTCAACTCTAAACATAATTGAGTTCTATTTGGCTCCATAGATTTGGTTTGGAAAACATTTTGAGCTTTGTTTAAGATGAAAAAGAAGAATTTAGGGGGGAAATTAATGTGCAGAGAATTTTTTTCTTGTTCGGATGAGCTTGATTTTTTTTAAAAAATTATCCATGGTGAAGTGGGAGAATTTTCCTGTTATAATAGAAAGCTGTAGAAAGATGGAATCGCCTTTGTTAGCCAGAGAAATAGTTTTAAAATGAGGCTTGAAAATTAGAGAAAAGGCACGGTGAGTGCATCGTGACCTGGCACCAGCAGAACAGACATAACATATACAACTTAGATAAGAAAATACAACTGTGGAAGGTTACTGAAAGCTACTGAATTCCTGAAGGAGGGGTAAAGAGAAAAAATGAAGTCTTTAATATATGCACATATTTCTGTCCTGATTGTAAGAATTCTGTATGTTTAAATTGTAGTTAGCCAATGAGATGTGATGGAGAAGTTTCTTTGTGTAATTGACTATAAAATTGGGCCATCTTGTTTTGTTCTGGGCCTCAGCTATTGGAACTTGAATTCCACTGAGTTCATGTTTCCTTTGTTGACAACTGGAAATAAACTTATGGATTTTCAAATTACTAGGTCCTCTGTTAATTCTTTGCTCTGCCAAGCCTAGAATTTTATGTTTCCCGAAATTTCTGTTACAATGGAATCACTCTTCTGTACAACAATTGTTTTAGCAACCTGTGGCAATCTATAATAATAATAATAATAATAAATTTTATTTATACACCGCCCTGTGGCGAACCAGTCCGGGCGGTTTACAACATTAAAATAACATACAGCATAAAAACAATATATTCCCTCTCCCCTTAAAAAGTTATTAAACTGCATATCTAAATTAAAACCACAATAACTAGTTACAACAACTATAAGTTAAACAAAATAATACCAACTGATAAACCACTGCAACTTCAGTTCTAAAGAAAAGAAAAGGGGGCTTTGGAGACATTACTGAGGAGGGGGGAGATCCTGAGGCCGGGATATTTTAGTCTGGGAAGGCCTGCCTGAAGAGATCCATCTTGACAGCCTTTTTGAAGCTGTCCAAAGATGTTAATTGACAGATCTCGTCCGGCAGGTCGTTCCAGAGCCTATAAAGAAGGAGCATGAGGGGTGGATGTAATTTGGAACCTGTGTGAAACTCAAAAGAAATATCAGCAAGCAGGAGCTTACAGCAATCCTGCCTGAGGGCTTTTCTAAACCCAGGTGGTTTTTGCATTCTATCAGGGTGATCCATTTTGAAGAAGAATTCATAGAAGCATAGAGTTGGAAGAGACCACAAGGGCCATCCAGTCCAATCCACTGCCATATAGCAATTCACAATCAAAGCATCTCCAACAGGTGGCTATCCAGCCTCTGTTTAAAGACCTTCAAAGGAGACTCCACCACTTTCCAAGGGAGTGTGTTCCACTGTCGAACAGCTCTTACTGTCAGGAAGTTCCTCCTAATGTTGATGTGGAATCTCTTTTCCTGTAGTTCACATCCATTGTTCCAGGTCCTATTCTCTGGAGAAGCAGAAAACAAGCTTGCACCATCCTCAATATGACAACCCTCCAAATACTTAAACAGGGTTATCATATCACCTCTTAACTATCTCTTCTCCAAGCTAAACATAGCCAGCTCCCTAAGTCTCTCCTCATAAGGCATGGTTTCCAGACCCTTCATTATTTTAGTCGCCCTCCTCTAGACACACTCCAGCTTGTCAACATCCTATTTGAATTGTGGTGCCCAGAACTGGACACAGTATTCCAGCTGAGGCCTGACCAAAGCAGAATAATAATAATAAATATTATTTATATACTGCCTTTCTAACAGATCAAGGTGGTTTACAAAAATGCATAAACAATTATATAACACCTACACAATTAAAAATTCATCCCCTAACCTTAACTAAATACATTAAAATATACCCTCCCCTATCAGCCAAATAAACTGGCACTATTACTTCCCTTGATCCAGACACTATGCTTCTATTAATGCAGCCTAGAATTGCATTGGCCTTTTTAGCTGCCGCATCGCACTGTTGACTCATGTTCAACGTGTCTACTAGGATTCCTAGATCCCTTTCACATGTAGTCCCATTAAGCCAAGTGCAGTACCTTACATTTTCCCCTGTTGACATTAATTTTATTAGTTTTGGCCCAGCTTTCTAATCTATTAAGGTAATTTTGAATTTTGATAATCTCCTATGGGGTATTAGCTACTCCTCCTACTTTGGTGTCATCTGCAAATTTGATAAGCATGCGCTCTATTCCAAGTCATTGATAAAGATGTTGAATAGCACTGGGCCCAGAACAGAACCCTGTGGCACCCCACTAATCACTTTTCTCCAAGATGAAGAGGAGCCATTGCTGAGCACCCTTTCAGTTTAGCCAGTCAACCAATTACTAATCTATCTAACAGTTGCATTGCCTTGCCCACATTGTCATGCCCAGCCTGGAGGAGGAATCAGAGGATGAGCCAGAGCCTCTGGGACCTGATCCTGCAGCTGTGGAGCTTGAGTCTGGCCCTAGCTCTGCTCCAGCAGAGGTTTAGCTGGAGGTTTAGCATCCAAGTCTGCCTGTAGCAGAGTCTTTGGGCATGGAGGAGGATCAAGGAAGTGTGCCTACCTTCAGTCAGCGTAGAGCCGAAAGGGAATGCCTTCAAAGATCATGGAGGCTTTATCAGAAACGCGCTGGCAATCAGACGCACCTGAATGCCTGCAGCCTGCCCATATAAGCAGCTGCAGAATGTTTGTCTAGTTGCCAGTGATTATTTGACTTTCTTGGGGAGAGTACTCTGTCTCCCGTTGCTCTTTGGACTGAAACTTTGCTTCTTGGATTACTGACCCATCTTGACTCTTTGGAACTCTTGACCCTGGACTGCCTTATGGACCTGCCTATCTGATACCCTGCACCTTGAACTTCTGGACTTCTTGGTAATACCTCTTGTGCTTCTGGACTTGCTTTGTACTGTTTGGGAACTGAGCTGGTCTTACCAGCTATTTGGTTGCTTTCCCAGACACACATTTTACTATCTTATTTGCAAGAATATAATTCGGGACCTGTCTGGCATGACTTATGAGAAACTCATCTTGACGTTTTGTTATTATGGCATTCCCTTCTAAATGTTCACGGACTGTCTTTTTAATGATCGGCTCTAGAATCTTTCCTGGTATTGATGTCAGACTAACTGGGTGATAATTTTGGGGGTCCTCTTTTTTCCTTTTTGAAGATGGGGACAACATTTGCCCCCTCCAGTCTGCTGGGACATCTTCTCTTCTCCAGGAGTTTTCAAAGATTATTGCCAGTGGCTCCAATATTACATTTGCCGGTTCTTTTAATACTCTTGGATGTAGTTCATCTGGTCCTGGAGACTTATATTCATTTACATTAACAAGGTTAATAGTTGCGGGGGTGGGGGCTTTTCTTGTAATTGGTTTGCACATAGACAATTGGTTGAAAGATTTAAAATGAATCAAAGATTAATCAGTATAGCAAGAAGCATCCCAGAACTAGAGAAAATAGTTAAGGAAGAAACAAAAACAAAAAGGATATTCAAATTTTATAGTTTGATTTTAAAATGGGAAATGAAAGAGGGGGTAGATAAAGGTTTTATGATTAGTTGGGCAAAGGATTTGAATCAAAATATTATACTGAAACAGTGGGAAAAGACATGGCGAAGGAGGATTAAATACACAAACAATGTAGAAATTAAGGAAAATTGCTATAAGTCAATGTATAGATGGTATCTGACACCCTATAAGCTATCAAAAATGTACAAAGGTATTAAGGGACTCTGCAGGAAATGTAATATAGAATTAGGAACGTATATGCATATATGGTGGTCATGTGAAAAGCCGAAGAAATTTTGGAAAATGATTCATGGGGAAATGAAAAAAATATTTAAATTTAACATTCATATGGACCCTAAGATGTATCTTTTGAATATAGTAGAAGGATAGGAACTGGAAAGACAGAATGAGAAGTTGATATTTTTGGCAATAACAGCTGCCAGGACTCTGTACGCAAGATATTGGAAGTCAGAAGAAACTCCGTCCTTAGATGAATGGAAATTAAAACTCTATGATATGTACGCAATGGACAAATTATCTTTTCTCTTAAAAAATAAGACATTAGTAAAGTTTCGCAAGGAATGGGAGGCATGGACGTTGTATATTCAAATGGAAGGAAAAGAAATTAGATATATAGCGATGTTGGAGTAACAATAGGATATTAAATGGTTAAATATAAAGGACAGTTGGGTAGGTTTAAGAAAACAAATAAAAATATACAATATAAAGATAGATGAAGGGAAAAAATGATGTACTTAACATTTTATTCGTCTTGTTTTGTGCTCTTAATATCCCACATTAATAGATGGAATATATGTAGTAATTGGGGTAGAATAGGATAAATATGGTAAACCAGATAAGGAATGACAGTCGGGTACATTTGAAATAAGGTTAAGATACTGAGGTTATTAAGTTTAAATTTAGTAAGTGTTAGTGATTAGTGAATAGATACTTTTTGTGAATTAGCTGAGCAGTGTAGGAAGTTATGTGGATTGTTGTTTGTATTATGTATATATTTTTGTATTTTATGTTTGTATGTTATATGTTTTAATGGTTTTTTTAAAAAAGGTATTCCTGTATTATCTCTTGTTCTGTGTTGAATTTATTCAGTTCTCTGCTCCATTATCCTCAGGTTGAGCACCCTTTGCCTTTTTTGAGAAGACTGAAGTAAAAGGTGTTGGGTAATTCTGCCTTTTCTCTGGCCCCTGTTAGCATTTCTCCATCTTCTCCATGCAGTGGCCCTACCATTTCCTTCTTCTTCCTTTTTCTAGGGACACACTCAAAAAAGCCCTTTTTATTGTTCTTAACCTCTCTAGGAAGCCTGAGATCATTCTGTTCTTTAGCTTATTTGACTTTACTCTTACCCATGCTAGCAATTTGTTTGAATTCCTCTTTGATGATTCCCCTCCCCCCTTCCATTTTTTAAACATCTCCTGTTTAAAACTTAGCTCAGTTGAAAGTTCTTTGGTCATCCATCCTGGTTTCTTGAGACACCACCCATTTTTCCTCCTTGCTGTAATAGTTTGAAATTGTGCCTTCAGTATCTCCCTTTTGAGAAACTCCTATCCATCCTGAACTCCCTTCTCTTTTAGTATTCCTGACTACTGGATCATCCCCATGAAATCAGCTCTCCTAAAATCTATGTGTCTGACTATGCCTGGCTTCTTCTTTTCACTGTGTAACAAAGTCCAGGAGAACATGATCATTCCCACCTAAAGATCCCACCACTTGCACCCCATTGCCCAGGTCATCCCTGTTGGTTAGGGTCAGATCTAAAATAGCTGATTCTCTTGTTGCCTCTTTCACCTTTTGGACAATGAAATTGTCTTTGAGGCCAGTTTTGGCTGAGTTTGATTTCCAGCAACTATCAGCATAGCTGATGTCACCTCTTCTTTTCTCTCCTTTCTGAGTGTGTGGTCATCTGTTCTAGAACTGCTGTAAGGTCATCTGTTCTAGAACTGGTGTAAGGTGTAACCCATCCCTTGGCAGAAGTTCCCCTTTCTGAAACCACAGATCATGATCCAAGAATCCAGTCATTCTTGGCGGTGCTATCTATGGAGCCTGTTCTTCACATCTGCTATTTTCCTCTCTCTTCTTGGAATCAAAACAATAGTGTCCATAGCCAGAGTGCAACCAGACAATTATAGCTCTTGAAATTCTGAGGGAGAGAAAGAATATAAAGAGACTTGTCCTTTTAACTTCAGATTGAGCTAGGGTTGCCATAAGTCAGGACCTCCAAACCGGGACAAATGTAGGACAAATTTTTCTAATGTAGAACACATTTTTTTAAAAATGGAGGACACACGAAAAAATTGATTTTTTTTTTAAAAAAATGTTAATATAAATGCATGTTTCTTAGGCATGATCAAAATGGAGGACATTTGGGCATTATTTCTAGGCAGATGGCAGAAATGGACTTCCCTTTCTGGCAAAACACCCCCGACCTCCATTCCAAAACACACACGACAGCACATTTGGGCATTTCACATGGCTTTACTGAACATGGACTCTTGCGTCAGAGGCTTATTCCATAACCAAACCCCTTGGGTTTAACACTTAGCATGGTTTAACATGGCTATGCATATTGAACATGTCAAGGTGGTTTCACCGTTATTGCACCAAGTGTACTTCTCAGAAGTGTGTGTCAAGGGACTTTGGTTTTTCTTCACTGCGCATGAGTTTGTAAAAATCACAGCAATTTACATTGACCATGCCTCAGAACCAAAAACACACAGAAAAGGCACTTTGGAAAGTCACACTCTCTTGGCTTCTGAAACAGTGCGTGCATGCCTCTCAAGCTGACCCACTCATATCTTCATCATCATCATCACCACCACACTATCACTGTCAAAGTAAGGGAGACTTGTTAGCATTAAAAGCACCCCTCCCCCCAAAAACCCACCTTGAGGCCTCTCTGGCCACTCACTCACCACCTCCTTCCCCTCCTCCTTTTCCTCCCCCTCCTCTTCCACCTCCTCCTTCTCCTTCTCCCCCTCCTCCATTCTCCTGGGGGCTGGGGTGGACGGGGCGGAGGAGGAGGGTGGCGCGCGACTGCGCGCAGGAGGCGAACCACCTCCAGCTTCGCCTCCTCCATGCGGCCGCGCGGCCTGGGGAAGAGGGGGCAGAGGAGGAGGAGGTGAGTGGCGCGGCCGCGCGGGGAGGCAAAGGCGGACGGAGCCAGCGCCTCTTGCGCACGGGCGCGCCACCCTCCCCGCCTCCTCCGCCCCCTCTTCTCCTCCTCCCCGTGTGCCCGTGCACAAGAGGCGCTGGCTCTGTCCATCTTGCAGGCGGGCACGAAGCCTGGGGGCGAGGGGGCGGAGGAGGAGGGTGGTGCGGGCGCGCGGGGAAGCGCTTCCTCCGCCCCAGGCAGGTCTCACTGTCCTCCTCTTCCTCCCCGCCTCCCCGAGGAGGAGGAGGAGGGCAGCGAGGCCCTGCAGGCTGCAGCAACTCGGCTGCAACCGGGGGGGGGGGGGGTCCCAGTTTTTGGGCTGCACCTGTGCCGGGAGGGGCCCGGGGCCCCCAAAATCGGGAAATACACGGGTGCAGCCAGGTTATGGCAACCCTAGATTGAGCTAGAGATAGAGATGGCTAAAATTAAATAGAATCAGATAGAATCCAGTGTCTTTCATCTAATGGAAGCTGATAGTGTAGTGAATTAAGTAAAGAGTTCATTAAAAGAGCCCCCCTCCAGTCCATCTGCCTTGGTTCAGGCCTCAGAGGGAGAGAAGACCTGCCGGACCTGATCCTCTTCCCCACCCCCATTCCCTTCTCCTTTTGTGTCCTGTCTTTTTAGATTGTAAGCCTGTGGGCAGAGAATCATCCAATTAAATAAAATAATAATAATAATTGTAAGCCACTCTGAGAGCCTTTAGGGCTGAAGGGCAGGGTATAAATACCGTAAATAAATAAAATGTTGAAATGGCTATGGAACCAGGTACCCACTAAATATTTAACCTAGAATCATAGAGTTGGAAGAGACCAAAAGGGTCCAACCCCCTGCCATGCAGGAGCTCACAATCAAAGCACCCCCAAACCCCCCAGCCTCTGTTTCAAAACCTCCAAAGGAGTGTATTTCACACTTGAACATCTTTAATTGTCAGGAAGTTCTTCCTAATGTTGAAGTGGAATCTCTTTTCCTGTAGTTTGAATCCATTGCTCTGGGTCCTAGTCTCTGGAGCAGTAGAAAACATGCTTGCACCATCCTCAACCTGACACCCCTTCAAATATTTAAACAGGGCTATGATACCACCAGGCATTTCTCCAAGCTAAACATACTCTGCTCCCTAAGTCTCTCCTCACAGGGCATGGTTTTCTGTTAGTCGATAAATCTTTGCTGATTGATTATGCTAAACCTCTGCTTGGAAACTTTATTGAAATGTTTAAAGCAAGACTTTAAACTTTGGGGCCTTTATTTATTGTTATGTATGGACACTCAGTCATACAGAATGTTTTTGTGATCAAATTGACCTTCTCATCTGCTTTCTCGTCACCAACACTCCCCCTGTGGGTGAGAAAGCAGAGCTCAGTAATCATGTAGGAAAATCTGTGTAAAATTAACTATACCATCCTCAACACTTTACTGTTACTGCTGCTGTTGTGTGCCTTCAAGTTGTTTCTGGTTTATAGTGATCCTAAGGTGGCCTTTTCATGGCGTTTTCTTGGCAAGTTTCTTCAGAAGGGGTTTGCCATTGCTATTCTCTGAGGCTGAGAGGGTGTGACTTGTCCAGGATCACCCAGTAGATTTCATGGCTGAGTGGGGATTCAAACCCCATTCTCCAGTGTCATAGTCCACTACTGAAACCACTATACCACTCTGGTTCCCCCAGTACTACTACTGTTATTAATTATTTGATGTGAACTGCTTCACACATTATCCTTTTGATGTACAACTCAGATGCTTTTGAGTTCTTGCTGTTGCAGTTTGGATCCAGACACCAGGAATCAGGATCACATATACCTCTCTGCCACACAGCACAAGTTTGTCATAAAATATATGAATATACTTGCCTTTCTACAGCACTGTAATCCAGATTCAATATCCTGATATAGACATTACATTACATAATATTTAGCAATAGCATTTACATTTCTATACTACTTCATACTGAACTAAGTAGTCTCTAAGCGATTTCCAATGTGTAAGTTAATTGCCCCCAACAAGCTGGGTATTCATTTTAGTGACCTATGGAAGAATGCAAGGCTGAGTCAACCCTGGAGCCCTGGGATTGAACCCACAACTTTGTGGATGCAATACTGGCTGCAGTACTGGCATTTAACCACTGTGCCTCAGGGCTCTGGTACTTAGATGTACTACTACTCATTCAAATGTGTTAAACAGGATATTCTAGATTCCTTTTTCTAGGTGTTTTTCCCATACAGCAGGGCCAGGTTCTGTACCTACTGTCTATAACATAACCTGTGACAATGATCTGTGCAAAGTGCAAAGAGAGATGGATGTCTCCTCCTTGCTTTGTCTATACAGTTGATGTACTGGATAAACTGCTCACATTCTGGCAGAGCTTGGAAATTTATTTTCTGGCCATTCTGAGAGTTGTAACACAAGAAATAACTGTCCCAATCTATCATCTGGATCTATAAATATCTTAGCCACTGTATAGTCTAGATCACTTGTCAACCTGGCTGATTATGTGCTCTGCCCATCATTTCTCTTGCACAATCAACTTTACATGGCTTTAGGACTGACCTGAAACCCATTGAATCCAGATGACATCATATTTTTGGGGTGCTGGAGTGAATTCCTGGAGGCTGCAGCAATAGTACGTGTCAACGTTGTCTCTTTGACTTTGTAAGTAGTTCTGAGCTTCAGTCAGAAAATTCTCCATCATGTCCACCAGCTCCACATGCTTGAACAGGGGAAGCAGGACATGCTTGCTGACCCTACCAATGCCTGAGCCACAGTCAAGGGCAAAGTCAGTGCCAGCTTTGCCAGGCCCCTGTAGAGAGCAGCAGTAATAGATAATAAATAATAACATCATGAAACATCTTTCAACTTTTGTCATCTTTTAACTGTTCAAGGTTCTCACATACATTATTTTGGTATTCAATGCAAGTATCTTTCTTGTAAGATAGGTCAGCATTTAGAGTTCAATGTTAGAGTTCAATGGACAGAACTGAGTAAATCCTGTTCCGCCAACTTCAGCTGCATTGCCAAGAAATACTTCCAACCCATCCTCATATGGGGGGGGGGGGGGGGGTGCCTAGCACTGGTGCCAAGTGGACATGTGGGTGTATCTTCCCCATACCATAAATACTCATTCCACTCAGAGTGATTGTGCTGAATGGAAATAGAAAAGTAAAATACTCCCTGCTTTAACAAGTTCCAGCCTTAGTTCTAAACATATAACAACATGCAGCTTAGGTTATGCCACACGTCGCAATTCAATCACTTCAGACAACCTGTATATATTCATTCCCCACTGAACATTCCAACTGACTTGTCTAGCTCTCAACTTCCAGTTTCTGTCTCCTTGCCTGAATCTCCTCAGACACACACTCCCTGCTTTTTCTATTTTCTGATCCCCTGTGACTCTCACTCTTACTCTTGCAGTGACTCTGAACTGTGATTGGCTGCCTTGAAGTCAAATCTGCCTAGCACCTTCACAGGGACTAGCACCACAGCAGTACACTGGATTGATCTGCCAGGCCAAACTAATGGTGGGAATGAGCAGAAGATGCAACTAGTCTGCAGAGAATGGATTTGAGCTCTGTTGTTCTAGTAATGGGGAGATGGATATCCAAGTTGTAGCTGATTGAGAAGAGACTGCCAACATGTCACTTAGTTGTTGTTGTTAACTGCCCTTGAGTCAACATCGACTCATGGCAATCTTGTGGATGAGACATCTTCAAGACCCCCTGTCCTCCACTGCTCTGCTTAAGTCTTGTAGGTTCATGACCATGTCCTACTTAGCCATCTGGTTTACAACCTTCCCCTCTTTCTACTACACTCTATCTTTCCTAGCGTCGTTGTCATGAGTCATGTCTTTCATGATGTGGCTAAAGTACAACAGCCTCAAGTTGATCATCTTGGCTTCTAGGGGTATTTCAGACTTGAACTGTTCAAGGACCCATTTGTTTGTATTTTTGACTCCACAGTATCCTCAGCTGTTATAGCTAGGATTACATAAATCCACCCTTTTATTAATTCCCAGTCCAAAAGATCTAGACACCTAATGGGATATGGGCTTATCAGAGCAGGAGAAATATGTAGCCTTAAGAGGTCGATGATGTAGTGCTCAGATGAGGAAGAATAACAACAGGTGCCATTAGATTAGAGAAAAGAGTGGGGTGAAGAATGTGGGCGAGGGAACTGACAAAAGCATCAAGGAGGCAGGAGCAAAAGAGGACCAGTAATGGCTACACTTGGGTTTTGGTGTTGTCATCAATATACTGATAATACCCTGCTCTAGCTCTCTTATAACTGATATCAAGCAGGCTATGAAAACTGTTGTCTAGATGCAGTGAGTGACGATATAGGTGAACAACCTGAAGCTGAATCAAAATTACTGTTGCAATAGTTAGACAACCTAATCTAGAAGGCTGGGGTTAGAGATATAAACTCTTCTGAGCAGCATACTCCTTGCCGTGAAAGACTGGTTTTCAACAAATAACATTGCTTAATCAGGACTGAATATCTTTACAACAGTATTAGCAAGCAGATTGATCAGCTTCTTAACATATTTCTTAAATAACCAGGCCAGCTTGGAATTCAGTAAGAAGGGCCTTAAACAGTTTACATTATGAAAAGACAATAGGAAAATCTATACTTTTGAGAAAAACAGAATATAGAGAAGGATTTATTTCACAGATTTGCTGACTATGTCAAGAGAGAAAAGCTTACACTGGAATAAATGGTTCTTCAACCTTCAGTTTATAAGGGTTGCAGCCAATTGGCAAATTCATTTCCAATAGCTGTTGAACTAGTCCCATCAAAAAGAGGTTCACATCCAGATTTATAAGAGAAAAACAAAATACAGTGGATAGGAATGGGAGTGAAAGGTAGAGAATTATTTTGGTACACTGTTATTCATGTCCAATCATGGTACTAACCTTTCTGCAATTAGTTCTGGATGGCTTGCTCCTGTGAGGCAACAAGTGATACTGATGATAGTAGTGATGCTGGTAGGGTCTCCCATGTCAGACAGGCTTTTGCTGAGGAGCCAGACTAAACATGCCAAACAGCTACTGGGCAGTAACAGTAATGGGGGGGGGGGGAGGATACCACTTAAGGATCTCTCAGATACAATAGCAGAGCTAACACTTGTTAGTACTGCACAGAAGGAGACACAAGTAAACCCCTTTTGAATGTCTTTTATCATGAAAACCCTGTGATGAGACTATCTAAAATGAACCAAAAGATAGTGCTAGAAGACAAGACTCCCAGATCAGACAGCTACTGGGGAACAGCAGAGGATAAGTAGCACTATGCCTAAGGATGCAATTGGAGTCAAGGTGAAAGGACATTCAGCTATTGATGTGCTCAGATGAGAAAGGAAAATTGGATGCTACAACACACATTATAGGAACATGGAATGTGAGGAGCTTGAATCAGGGGAAGCTAGACATTGGCCTGAAGCAAATAGGCCAAAAGGACCACACCAGGACTATGCTGGTGCCATCCATATTGGGACAGTGGCAACTGCACAGGCCTGGACCCAATCTGGGCTGCCACCACAGTCCTGAATCAGGCTGCCAGAAGAAGCGGATTTTATCCACTTCTTTTTGGCCCAGTCCTTTGGCTTCAGCACTGCCTTGGCATGGCTTCTGGCCACATTCAGAGTTTGTGTAATGTAAATGCCAAACCTCCAATGCAGCCTGAAGCCACATCATTTTGCCCATGTGATTTGGGCCATAGTAAAACAAGAAAAGGAACATATAACTATTGCAATGCTCAGGATGAGCACGCTAAAGTAAAAAAGAATGGGCCATTCTGAGTCAGATAATTACATTGTGTTTTACTTAAGAAATAAGAATCTAAGAAGAAATGGAGATACAGCAAAAAGCCGTCAAGGAATATAACGCAAAGTCTGACTGAATAATATCAATACCAAAACCCATCAATATAACCATAATCCAAGTTTATGGTCCAAATAAATAGGTAGAAAAGGAAGAAATTGAAAGATTCTCCAGTGGAGCACGGCGGTTGATGACAGGCTGACTTGGAGGGCTTTGATTCACAGGATCTCCATAAGTAAAAAAATCAATTTGACAGCTGCTAACAACAACCTATTTATGCGCCCATGTGCAAAAGCAGTGAGACATATTAATTATCCATTTTTTATTAAACATAAAAACAAGACACAGTTTTAAAAAACCCACAAAATTATTTACATTAACACTATACATATACCCTCTCCATTGACGCCCCCTTGTCGTGGGGGAGAGGCTTGCGTACCCTAATGAAATTGTGAGCTATGCTGGCGGTGGTATAATAGCCATTGGTAGGGCCTCCCATGCCAGACAGGTCACAACCGAAGGGTCTGACCAAGAGCGCCAAAGGGCAGGATGGGCTCTCTAGCCTTATGGCAACCATCCTAGGAGAAGGAAAACTCTAATCCCAAACCTGGGCAGATGGTGCTCATCTAACCTTGCAAGGTCAACCATCTAAGAGAAGGAAACTCTAATCAAACCTATGACCCGAGCACCTTGCTGCCATTGTCCATGCTTGTCAAGGCCTCAGCAGTCGAACCTCTGGTTTAAAGGGTGAGGCCAGTTCTGTGCACGCTGTGCTCCACCAGAAAAATCCATTGCACAAGCTCGAAGGATACATCCAACTTCCGAAAAAGCCCTGTAGCGATAGGTGAGGGATGAAACGGCAGGTGTAAAGATGCACTGGAAGCCACAGACCCAACACTGCATGCAGGCGGTTCAGGACTTTGGGAGCTTGAGACTACTGATTTGACAAACCAATGTTTTTCTTCTCGTTCATTGAGAACTTAATGAGAATTTTTTTTAAAAAAATATTCGTTTCACAAATCCCACTTTCAAAAGGTTATTTTGTCTCTCCCTGTTAGCAGCTAGAGAAATATTTTTTACAAATTTCCCGAATGACAATAAAAGACAAGTCGAACATTTACGCTAATTACTTTGCATTTCAAACTCAATTACCATATCAAAAGGAAGTTTAGCAGATGTTTAAAGAACATTCCTCTGTTTGAAAAAAACCTGAAGGCACACAGACACACACACACAAAAGAAAAAAAAAACAATCTCAACAAATAAAATTTGATTAAAGCCCCAGCAAGAAATGGTAGAGTTGGGGGGAACCTCAAGGACCATCCAGTCCAAACCCCTTCTGCTATGAAGTAATACATAGGATCCTAGAGGACATGTAGTCTGACCCCTGTTCAACATCAGGATGGCACTAGAAGATGGGACAAACCAAGGGTTTTCTTGGCATAAAGAGGAGTTTTGCCATGGGCTGCCCCTGAAGCTCAGACAGTGTGACCCTCACAGATGAGAAGGGGAGGGGTGGGGTGCCAAATGGCAATGCTCTTCTGCCAAGCAGGAATTCTCAAGAAAGGGCGGGGTGGGGTGCAATGGCAGGAATTCTGCCATGGATAAAACCTAGCATTCAAAGGGATTCCCAGGGGTCATCCACCCCCCCCTTCTACCATGAAGGAATACCTAGGAGTTGTAGTTGAAGCTGAGAGCATGTGACTTGCCCAAGGTCACCCAGTGAATTTCTATGGTGAACTGGGAGGCTAGAGTGCTAATCCCAGCTCAGCCATGTAACTCCACAGGTTGACATTGGGTAAGTCACACTCTCTTGCTCGTGGATATTCTGCACTCTCCTTGCCAATTATTATTATTATTATTGCATGACCTTAGCATCACCATGGGAGAGGTGCAGAGGGAGAGTTGGCCATGCCCTGCCTCTGAGGCTGAGAGAGTGTGACCCTCATAAAAGAGAAGAAGGGGCAGGGTGGGGTGCAATGGCAGGAATTCTGCCATTGATAAAACCTAGCATTCGAATGGATTGCCAAGGGTCATCCAACCCCCCCCCCTTCTACCATGAAGCAATATCTAGGAATTGCAGTTAAAACTGAGAGCATGTGACTTGCCCAAGGTCACCCAGTGAATATCCATGAGTCATGCTAAAGCAAAACTATTGTGCATTTTATTAGGATTTCACCCCCACCCCCTTCTTCTCTTCTGTGAGAATTTGAATGGCAGAGCATGACATAAAGGGGAGAAGGCCTTATCCACCACCACCTACACACAAAATGCTCTCCCCTTTTGTTCTCTTTTGTTTTTCAAAGCAAAGCTGTGGGCAAAGATGGGGGGGTCATCACCCTAACAAAGGAAATAGCCCCCGATAAAACCCAGTAGCTTTTCTTACGCAAAATAAGCAAATCCTGACCATTGAATTGTCAGCTGAAAGGTCCCATCTCTTCACTTCATTTGGAAATGATTAAAAATCAAAATTCTTACTCATTGATCGAGAAGTGCTCAGAATTTCTTCTCTTTAAAATGCTTTCGAAATTTTCAAATAATAGCTATTTCTACCAGTTTTCGAATTTTGAAGAATATTCTTTACATCACTACTTGAGACAAACCCGGGAGATGACAGTCTTGTTCGGCAGCATCCTGAATGACCAAGCAGCCTTTTTAAAGGAGAGCACTGCTTGCTCCATATGCAGAGGGGCCTAGAAAAGGTGGCCTAAGAAAGCTCATCCCCATCTACCGAATCGGCTAGACGCAGCCAACAGGCATCTTCTGATGCGATCAAACAAAGACAAAGAAACAAAGGCACACACCAGCCTCCAAAGGTGCAAATAGACTAACGCATGCATGCTGGAACATCAGAACCAGGTGTAGGCTTTATGATCAAAAACTCCATTGCCTCCAAACTCAAAACCTTGCCAACAGGATATTCTAATTGCATTATCCCCTTACACCCCCCACATGTTGTTCTCTTCAGTATATATGCCCCAACTTTGCAAGCCAACCCTGTGGAGAAAGACAAATTCTACTCACACCTATGCCACCTTATACAAAAGGTCCCTGCAGAAGACAAAATCATTATCCTTGGTGACTTCAATGCCAGAGCAGGAAAGAACTTCGAAGCCTGGAAAGATGTTTTAGGCAAGCGTGGTGTTGGAAACTGTAATGATAACGGATGCCTTCTGCTAGAGTTTTGTGCAGAACAGCAGCTGACTATTACAGACACTATCTTTCAGCAGAAAGATAACTTGAAGAGAACATGGATGCGTTCCCGATCCAAACACTGGCAGATCATTGACTATATCCTAGTGCGCCAGAGAAATATTTGAGATGTCCCTCATACCCGAGTGATGCCCAGTGCAGAATGTCAAACAGATCATCGCCTCGTAAGATGTAAACTAAATCTTCATTTTAAGTTTAAACCTAAGAGGGGTGGCATCCTAAAGAGGAGACTCCAAGTCAACAATGTTCAACAAGCTGCCATGAGAAGCAACTTCCAGGCAAATTTGCAAACAAAACTTAAAGACCATCCTGTAGACTTTTCTCCTACACCGCTTTGGCAACATATCAAAAACAGCATCCTGCAATCTGCAGAATAATACTTAGCATTCTCCCTCAAGAAAAATCAAGACTGGTTTGATGAAAACAACCAAGAGATCCAGGAGCTGTTGGCAAAGAAGAGAACTGCTCACCAGGCACACCTCGCCCAGCCATCTTGCCATGTAAAAAAGCAGCCTTTCGTCTCGCATGTAGTCAACTCCAACAAAAACTCCAAGATATTCAGAACAATTGGTGGATCAATTTAGCAGAAAAGACACAACGTTGTGCAGATCTGGATGATTCGAGAGGATTTTATGAAGCTCTTAAAACAGTGTTTGGACCTACATATCAGGTCCAAAGCTCCCTATACAGTACAGATGGTCAAACACTAATTACAGATAAAGCGTCCATTCTGAACCAATGGGCTGAACATTTCCAAAGCCTCTTTAGTGCCAACCGTGTAGTCCAAAACTCAGCTATTCAACATATGACACAACAACCGATGAAAAAGGAATTGGACATAGCTCCCACTTTGGAAGAAACCCTTAAGGCCATACAGCAGATGAAAAAAGGTAAGGCAGCCAGGATCGATGGAATTCCACCTGAAGCTTGGAAACACTCTGTGGTGAACTCCATGAGCTCCTTGTGAGTTGCTGGGAAAAAGGTGAACTGCCATCAGATCTCTGAGAGGCAGTCATCATCACCTTGTATAGGAAAAAAGGAGAAAAATCCGATTGCTCAAACTATCGAGATATAACACTGCTCCCCATCGCTGGAAAAATCCTTGCAAGGATACTCCTGAACAGATTAGTTCCTGCTATTGCAGAAGACCTTCTTCCTGAAAGCCAATGTGGCCTTAGAGCTAATAGGAGCACTACAGATATGGTATTTGCCCTTAGACAACTGCAAGAGAAATGTAGAGAGCAGAACAAAGGACTCTATGTAACATTTGTCGACATCACCAAAGCCTTCGACACTGTGAGTAGAAAAGGTCTGTGGCTGATCCTGGAATGACTAGGATGCCTCCCCAAATTCCTCAAAATGATTATCCTGCTACATGAAGGCCAGCAAGGTCAAGTCAGATATGACGACGCTCTCTCTGAGCCCTTTCTAATAACTAATGGCGTGAAACAAGGTTGTGTTCTCGCTCCAACTCTATTTAGTCTTCTTCAGCATGATACTCCAAAGGGCTACGGCAGATCTCGAAGAAGAAGACGGCATTTATATACGCTACCATACTGATGGTAGCCTGTTTAACTTAAGCCATCTGAGGACTCGCACTAAGACCCTAAACTATCTAGTCCATGAGCTGCTTTTCGCTGACAATGCTGCCCTCATTGCCCATATGGAAGCAGCTCTACAGCGCCTCACATCTTGTTTTGCTACAGCTGTGGAGCTCTTTGGGCTGGAAGTCAGCCTGAAGAAAACGGAAGTTCTCTACCAGCCTGCACCACAGGAAGAACACTACCATCCTCACATCACTGTAGGCAAATCTGTGCTTAAGTCTGCCCAGCAGTTCACCTACCTGGGAAGCATCCTTTCCTCAGATGTCAAGATTGATAAAGAGATCGATCACAGATTATCAAAGGCATATAGTGCATTCGGAAGGCTTCACAAAAGAGTCTGGAATAACAAATACCTGAGGCGAAGCAAAAAAATCAGTGTGTATAGAGCCATTGTACTGTCTATTCTCCTTTATGGGTCTGAAACATGGGTCACCTAGCCAACACCTACGACTCCTCAAACGCTTTCATCAGCGCTGTTTACGCACAATTCTAAGTATACACTGGACTGACTATGTGACAAATGTTGCTGTCCTTGAGCAAGCAGGGATCACCAGCGTTGAGGCCATGCTATTGAGGACGCAGCTGCACTGGGCAGGACACGTTTCTAGGATGAAGGACCATTGCCTCCCAAAATAGTATTCTAATGTGAACTCACCACGGGTCAGCGTAAGAGGGGCGCTCTAAAGAAGAGATACAAGAAACAACATCTCAGGCTCGGCCAAATTATCACCAACAATGGTTTACCCTGGCCTTGCATTGGGAGGCATGGAGATGCACTGTCCACGATGCTGCAGCCTTTTTTGAAAGCTCAGGCTGAACGAGTCTCAAAGAGAAACGACAACGCAGAAAGAACCACAAACTGGAAACATCACCCAAGGAGACTTTCTGCTGTGCTTTCTGCAACCAGACTTGTTTATCTCGGATTGGTCTTTTTAGTCATCAACGCACTTGTAGAATCCTTCCTGAATCTTCATTTGCGAAGAAAAGCCAGAGAGATATATATACAAACTGGATAGCAGTGCTGTTATGACAATGCATATCAAAGTTATTTGTACTGTCTCATTATGCTTAACATATTTCTAATCTAACATACTTAATCCAAAAATCCAATAATTGCCATTGCTCCTCATACATTATTTAAATATTTCATTACTAGTTCCCAATTGTTTGCAAATTTCCTTAAATTTTTATCTTTCAGAAAATATGTCAACTTATGTAATTTAGTCATTTCTAATAGTTTAATTATCTAGTCTTATAACAAAGGGATTGAACTATTTTTCCAATTTTGACCTATCAAAATTCCAGCTGCAGACATGACATAGAACAGAATTGTGTACCAATTTTTATCTATGCTTTGATATATCATGCCTAATATCTAAAATTCTGGTTTTTATTGTAACTTGTAATAAAGATCCAATGCTTTCTAACATTTAAACACGACCATCATTGGTGGCAGAATATTCCTTTATCTTTTAAGCACTTCCAGCATTTATTATCCATTTGTTTATATGTTTTGAATAATTTTTCAGGCATGAGGTGACATCTATAATACATTTTATACAAATTTTCTTTTATGTTTTGGCGTAATGCTAATTTCATTTCCCCCTCACACACGGACACATTTTCTCCCCTTTGTTCCACTCAGTTTTATTGCCAATGTTCTGGGCCTATTTAATGACAGACTCTTTAATCACTTCCTCCTTTGTATCCCATTTTGGAAGAATTGGGTATATTTTAGATAAAACTTTTTGATTTTCAATTAACACCTTTTTGATTTTCTATTATTTACAGTTTTCTCTCAGTCCCACCAAGATTGCAGGCTCACCTGATAAGGACACGAGATAGAGCCTTCTCTATGGCTGCTCCCAACCTCTAGAATGCTCTTCCATGGGAAGTGAGGCTGACCCGCTCCCTGCTTGCCTTCTGTCGGCAAGCAAAAATGACTTTATTCAATCACATGTTTAATGAGCAATCATAGGATGGCCTTTTTATATGGGGTGTTTGTTGCATGGGGGGGGGGTATTGTGGTTTTATTGTGGTTATAATGTTTGTAATTTTAAACTGTTTTTATGTGATGTTTAAATCATCTTGTTATAAGTTTTTTAAAATGTTTTTAATATGAGCTGCCTTGGGTCCCTTTCTGGGAGAAAGGCAGCATAGAAATTAAATAAATAAATGAATAAATAAATAAATAAATAACAATTTCCAATTCTGTAATTCTTCCCTTCAGTTCTGTAATTCTTTATTTCTATCTTTAATTTCTCTCTTAATTGTCTATATAGCAGCGAGTGACAAGAAATCCCTTTCAAATTTAGTTATCCTTGTGTTCTAATCTTAAAAGTTTTGTCTTGAAAGCTAATCATATCTCCATTGGTGATCCACTTATCATTCATTATGTCTTCTTTTTTATTAAAAAAAAAACTTTGTGGGGTGAGATCCAAGTCACTGCTTTTGGTGAACATCTCATTTTATATATTTTCCAAATGTTTCATAAAGATCTTCTGCTTCTTCTTGGCTTTACTTCTCGAACAAAGATTCAGGAAGGATTCATCTGTGCTTTCTCCAAGCGCGCTGATGACGTTGGATGTATCCTTCGAGCCTGTGCAATGGATTTTTCTGGTGGAGCACAGCATGCACAGAACTGGCCTCACCCTTTAAACCAGAGGTTCGACTGCTGAGGCCTTGACAAGCATGGACAATGGCAGCAAGGTGCTTGGGTCATAGGTTTGATTAGAGTTTCCTTCTCTTAGATGGTTGACCTTGCAAGGTTAGATGAGCACCATCTGCCCAGATTTGGGATTAGAATTTTCCTTCTCCTAGGATGGTTGCCATATGGTTAGAGAGCCCACCCTGCCCTTTGGCGCTCTTGGTCAGACCCTTCGGTTGTGACCTGTCTGGCATGGGAGGCCCTACCGGTGGCTATTATAGCATCGCCAATAGCTCATAATTTCATTAGGGTATGCAGGCCTCTCCCCCACACAGTCAGAGCGTAGCTGGAAGGGAATAGGAGGCCAGAAGATGACAGTTAAGGAGGGAGGAGTCTCTTCCTTCAGGCTAGCCCTGATGGAGCTGGGCCTGCCTGATCACTCCCTCTCAGGCCAGAAGGTGACAGTTAAGGAGGGAGGAGTTTCTTCCTTCAGGCTAGCCCTGGTGGAGCTGGGTCTGCCTGATCACTCCCCCTCAGGCCGGAAGATGACAGTTAAGGAGGGAGGAGTTTCTTCCTTCTGGCTAGCCCTGGTGGAGCTTGGTCTGCCTGATCACTCCCTCTCAGGCCGGAAGATGACAGTTAAGAAGGGAGGAGTCTCTTCCTTCAGGCTAGCCCTGGTGGAGCTGGGCCTGCCTGATCACTCCCTCTCAGGCCGGAAGATGACAGTTAAGAAGGGAGGAGTCTCTTCCTTCAGGCTAGCCCTGGTAGAGCTTGGTCTGCCTGATCACTCCCTCTCAGGCCAGAAGATGACAGTTCTTCTGTAATGGTTATTAAAATCTTTATTCATATTCTCTTTATGAAACTATATGTAGGCATGCCATCCAAACTTTATATCTTCACTTTCCAATTGTAGTAAACTATTATTTTCTAATGTAGCCCATTCCTTTAACCACATTAAATAGCATACTTGGAAATAGAATTTCAAGTTTGGGAGTCCTAGACATCCTCTTTTTTTAGCATTGCAAAGGACTTTTAGTTTCACCCTTCGGTTTTTTCAAAACTAGCCTCCCCTCCCTCAGCACGATGCAGCTTATTCCCTCCTATTATAGAGTCCTTCTTATACTTTCCCCCAACTTTACTGATCTTATCACAATGTTTTTATAAGGTATATTATTTAATTTAGTTTCATAATCAGGGATGGAAGGTTGGGCAGGGGATTAATTTTAACTAGATTTGATATTTAATAAACTGTTTTTAGATGTTGTAACTCACCTTGATTCACTGTGGAAAGGGGGACTATAAATTTATTATTATTATTACTATTTTCATACTCCAATGAAATTTCATAAATCTCTTTGCCATTTTTGGAACACTGTTTCATATGTATTATTGGAATTGGTTGGAATAGAAAAAGTACCTTCAAGAGAATTTTCATCTTTATGGCTGTTATTTTCCCCAATATAGATAATTTTATATCTCTTAAGATTTTTTTATTTCAGTCGAAATCTTTTCATAATTGTTTTTAAATAAGTCTGATTTATTTTTAGTTATGGGAATTCACAAATATTTTTATTTTATTGCTAACTGAAAATCCTGTTGGTTCACTTAATTCATTTCTTCACCTTTAGTTATATTTTAAGTTAAAATTGTCATTTTGTCTTTAGTTGTTTTAAATCCTAGTATTTTTCAAATTCTTGCATTGATTAATTTAATTTCTGAATGCTTTCCAATGGTTCTTCTAATGTGATTGCTAGATCATCCTCATATGTTCTTAGCTTGTATTCGTTTTTTTTAAAAATCCTTATGCCCTTTATGTTTTTGTCACAATGTTTTTGTTACATCTTAAAAATTTCAATAACCTTTAAGAATAATAATGAAGATAAAGGACACCTTTGCCTGGTGCCTTTACATATCTTTCACCATTCACTATAATGATTCATATATATGGCCTTTATCCAAGAGAAAAAGGATTTTCTTTCATTCTTTCTAATATTTCAAAGCTTTCTTGATAACTAAAAATGTTATTGCCATTTTTCTATCAGAGTGTGTCTCCAAGTATTCTATCAAATTTAATGTTATCTTACATTATCTTTCACTTGTCTTTTTGGAAGGAAACCATGTTGTTCTTCTTGAATCCAATCTTGTAATTTATTTTTAAAATCTATTTATCAAGATAGTATGAAAAAATGAAGAATGTATTTACCAATGAAATTGGTCTGCAGTTGTTTTGTTTTAATCCAGTGGGCCTTTATGAATAAGACAATTATTGGTTTCTCTCCATGGCTGAGTCCATAAATATTTTATAATAAAAAGGTAAAGGTAAAGGTTTCCTCTTTGACATGATTGTCTAGTCATATCTGACTGTAGGGCGTGGTGCTCATCTCCTTTACTAAGCCAAGGAAACCAGCATTGTCAAAGACAACTCTGTAGGTCATCTGGCCAGCAAGACTGCACAGAACGCTGTTACCTTCCCATGAAAGTGGTAGCTATTTATTTACTTGCATTTTACATGCTTTCAAACTGCTAGGTTGGCAGAAGCTCACTCTGTCATGTGGTACTTGAGACTCGACCTGCCGACCTACCAACCTGCCAGTTGTCAGAGTCAGCATCTTAATCACTCAGCCACCACTTTTATTTAATAATGGATTTTTTTTTTATTTATAATAAAGCAGTGTAAATCCATCAGGCCCAGGTGCTTTATTTAATTTAGCTTTCTTTATTACATTTTCTGTTTCTGCTTTTGTAATAGGTATTTTAAGTTTTCCTTTCGCTCCTCAGTTATTTCCAAAGTTTCTTGTTGATTCCAAAATTTAAATTTTAAATTTCCTTTTGTTCTATAATAATTTTGCCACCCTTTTTAATTTTAGTAATCAAAGTCTTCTGTGGGACCATTCAGACTACCTTTTACCCCAGACCAGGAACTGAATTATGCACGTGAAGTTCATATTTGCCCCGAATCTCCCACAAGTGAATCCAAGGCTTCCACAACCATTTCGGGGCAAATGCCCCTTAGTGTGAGTCATTTGGAATCAGGGTAAAAGCTGCATCTTTTAAAAAAAAAAATGGGTTCAGCAAATATGAACTTGCCCTCGATCCTGATCAGTGAGAGTTCAGGGGAGGGATTTAAGTCAGAGGGAGGGCAGAGGGCGGAACTGGAGAAAGGGTGGCAAGAGTGGAGGAGGAGGAGGAGGAGGAGGAGGAGGAGGAGGAGGAAGGAGCCAGGGGGAAGAAGGGGGCCATGGAGAGCAATCGGGTTAACGGATCAGGAGCAGGAGGAGAAGGAAGGAGCCAAAGAGTGCCAAGAGAATCAGTGACGGAGGAGGAGCAAGTGGAGGAGGATGAAGGAGCCAGGGGGAAGAAGGGGACCATGGAGGGCAATATGGGTAACAGAGCAGGAGGAGGAGAAGGGTCAAGTTCAGGGGAGGGAATTAGGTCAGAGGGAGGGCAGAGGACCGAACAAGCTTTCCTCTTGCACCAGGCAGCTTTCTTTCTCTCTTTTTATTTTTTTAAATTATTTTTGACAGACTATGCACATGTTTTTGCTACAGGTAGATAGATATATAGATAGAATGTGCCTGCCTGCCTGTTCACTTTCCCTTTCATTTCCTTGCTTCCAGCAGCAAGGCACTTTGCAAAAGGCTTTTTTTCTATGCGAATGCTACAATGCGAATGTGACAAACTTTTCTCTTTCCAATTTGGCAAATTGATACAGAATGCTTTTGCTACTGTCTGTAAGGAATTCAGGGGTAGCTGAGGGAAAGCAAAGAATGCATGGCATCCTTTTCTGGCATTCCGAGGTGAGGAATTTATCATTATTATTATTATTATTATTATTATTATTATTATTACATGTGTATGAGGCACTCTGGGGTGGCAAGGAGGGAGGATGCAGGATGCAGAGATGGCATTAGATTGCATTTGGGGTTGAAAATGGGGCCAAGGGAAGATCCATAACCTGCAGTGACCCAAATACCCACAACACACACACACACAGAGACAAAATATGTGCATACTGGCGCCTGTTTTTTTTTAAGGAGGGGGGAAGCAGTGGGTACAGAAAACGTCACCTGTGATGAAAGCTGAACTGAATTTGATTGACAGCAAAGGCGCCTTCATTTTAAACTGATTTCTCCGCAGGAGCTTAGAGGGCATTCAGGGTTAAAATACCCTGATTGAGGTAGTGAGCACTTGCTTCCGGACGGATTCGAAGGGGGGGGGGGGGGAACTGAATCTTCCCAGTTCCTTCCAGCGCAAAAAGGTCAGTATGAATGGGGCCTCAGTTTCCCCCCTTAATTTATACACCATCTATCTTCTTGGTTTATTAGTCTGGTAAAAAAAAATCTTTAGCATTTAACCATTTTTCCTCATCTCTTCTGCCAGATCTAAATCTATTTGCTTTTGTAACATTGTTATTTCTCTTTGAAATTATTTTTGAAATGGAAATATTTTAGCTCTTCTTTTCTTCCTAATTTTTCTTTTTTTATTTTCTCATTTTATTTGTTTTCCCTATAATTCTACACTGTTATATAAAGAAGCCCCGCATATCGGATTTACTGGCTTCTCAAATTATATCTATTTTCTTTTTCATTTCATCATTCCTGTTTTCTTGGAAATATAGTTTTAAGTTCTTATTTGCCTTTTTTATTGTCTGTTCATTTGCAGTAATCTTTCATTTAAACGCCAATGAAATTCTTGTTTTATATTTTTAATAATTAATAAGATTAGATTATGATCCATCATATTCCTTGGTAATATTTCCATGCTAATTATATTTTGATTTAAAGTTCTTGATAGTATAAACATATCTATCCCTTATCTTTTTCTTAGACTTCCTATCAATTTTTTGATCAATTATCTCATTCCAATTGCCCCACATAATTATATTCTCATAGTTGCAAATCATTATTTCTAATATTAATTAATTTATAAAATTTATCTTTTTTTTCTAGGTGGGGACATGTACTCCTATTAGTAGTATTTTTTGTTCTTGCAATTTAATTTCCATGTCTATATAATGTATACACCAACTATATTAGTGTAGTCCTATTATAAACATTTTTTGATCTTGCAATTTAATTTCCACACCTATATAATGACCTTAATTTCCACAGCTATATAATGATCATGTTCATTTTTAATCATTTCTTTCACCTTTTTAAAAAATTGACATATAAGATTACACCTTTTTTCTCTTACCTGTGAAGATGGCACAAATTCTCTTTTAAAAAAACTTTTCTGCTTCTCTTTTAATCTTTGTTTCTTGTTAACATATACAGTAATTTCATATTTGAATTTCTCTAATTAATGAAAAATCTTACACCATTTCTGAGATAAAGTCAACCCCTTTACTTTCCAATATATAATTTTAATTTTCTCCTTTTATTCCAATTTATATATTGGACTACTCAAATATTTCAATATTCCAATATTAAAATTATTTCTTTATTTGGTTAGGTTTGGACTGATTAATTTCCTTCCTTTTCCTCTTCTTTATCTTGTTTTTTCTCTTCTTTCCCATCTTCTCCTGACACTCGCCTGAAATCTTCTTTTCTTACTTCTCCCTCAGTTATTTTATTCTGATTCTCTTTGTGTTTGTCATTTTGTGTGGATTCCTATCTTTTTTCCAGCTCTCTTCTATATCTAGTAAAGAATTCCTTGGCTTTTTGATATCTATTCTAAAGCATCTAGAATGAAATTCCTTTGAGCTTTTCCCGTATGTATGTAATTGCATATTTCTTCAACTGAGTGATCAGGAATTTGTAGTCCTTCCTTCTCCACAGAATCTTCATGATTTATGTAACGACATCACTCCTTCACCTTATGGCAATCCTATGGGGTTTTCTAATCCCACCCCGCTGCCACCAATTTATGTAACGAACCCCCTTTCTTATGTGGCAGGTTCACAGTATTATATAACATAGTAGCGTGGATATAATATATATGGCCGACAAGCCTTTAGATAAAACAAAATATGAACTTTATTGAACAAAGGGTTTGAACAGATATTACTTGAACTAAATGACATTAAACAGCTGTTAATTCAGTCATGTGTTACTTGGTTACATTGGTACTCTTTATTTTGTTATTGTTATTTCTCTTTCCCCAGATATTCTTTAACCACCTCAGGACTTCCCTGTCCCTCTTTAGGCAATTCTTTTTACTAACTCTGCCACCAAGGCTAATATCTCTCCAGAAATTATGTAACCGAAACCCCTCTTTCTGAGTCTGGCTACACTGAGTCTCTCGTTTCTAGACTCCCAAACTAATACTGTCCCTCTCTGGACCTATCAGACCCTTTCTTGGTCTGTTATCAATGCCCCCTCTAACAAACTGCTGTTCCCTCAGGAACTTCTGGAACACAGTCCTCTCTTGGACTCTACTGTTCCCCAACTCTCTGTCAACATTCCAACTTCATCTCTCAACATTCTAAACCCTAACTGACAAAACCAGCTGCCAAGCGGAATCTTTAAACTCCTCAGCCAGCACCTGATTGGCTTAGGGTCTCTGGCTTCTGATTGGCTGGTTTTTGAGTCAGTTCATCACAGGAATGTCTCTCTAGATCTCCACTGTACTACCACCAATCTTTAATTCTTTTTCAAAAAACTTTTTTAATATCATATCTCATATCTTTCTCCTTCCCAATTGAATCAAAATATCCCTTGGTAATCTTCTTTTCACCACCCATGTAGTGTTTATTCAGAATATCCTACAAATTTCCCACTCTATTTGATCTCAACTTTAGTCCAGTGATTTCCATGAGAGTTGGACTTGTACATTAACGTAGGTCTTCATTTTGTTCTTCTTTTAAGCCTCTTAATTTCAGGCTATTCTTTCTCATCCTCAAATCCATTCAGTCTTTCTTTTTGTGTTTTTTCTGTTCATATAAAAGCTTATCAGTTTTTTAATTTAAATCATTAGTTTTGTCTTCCAACTGTTTCATTTTCAGTCATTTTCTTTAAATCATTTGAGATTTGTTCCATTTTTTTCTCATATCGCTCAATTCTGCTTTCATATCTTGCTTTAGTTATGCTTTTAAATTTTCATTTCTTATTGCCATACCTTCACCATTGCTCTTAATTCTTTCCTTACTGGAAATTATTCTATTCTTCTATGGGACTGACCAGACTGACAGGATAAAGTGGCTTGATCCTGGGTTTTCTGAAAGCAGGTACAAGCTCTGCATTTTAGCTCTAGAACATGGCTTCATAACAATTTCATCCCATGCGTCATCTAAACTGTGAGACATCATGTCACTTTTACTTATTTTATTTTATTTATGGTATTTATACCCGCCCTTCAGCCCTAATGGCTATCAGAGCGACTTACAATTATTAATTAGACAGTTCCCTGCCCTCAGGCTTACAATCTAAAAGACATGATTACAAAAGGAGAAGGGAATGGTGGTGGGAAAGGGGATGAGGTCCAGTGGTTATTCTCTCCCTCTGAGGCCTGGACCAGGGCAGATGGACTGGAGGGAGGGCTCTTCTTCTTCAGGCTAGCCCTGGTGGAACTGGGCCTCCCTGTTCACTCCCTCACGGGCCAAAGGATGACAGTTATCATGGAGGGCAGATATCTGAGGCCTGGACCAGGGCAGATGGACTGGACGGAGGGCTCTCTTTCTTTAAGCTAGCCCTGGTGGAGCTGGGCCTGCCCGTTCACTCCCTCGCAGGCTGAAGGATGACAGTTATCATGGAGGGAGGGCTCTTCTTCTTCAGGCTAGCCCCTGATGGAGCTGGGCCTGCCTGTTCACTCCCTCGCAGGCCAGAAGATGACAGTTATCATGCAGGGAGGGCTCTTCTTCTTTAGGCTAGCCCTGATGGAGCTGGGCCTGCCTGTTCACTCCCTCGCAGGCCAGAAGATGACAGTTATCATGGAGGGAGGGCTCTTCTTCTTCAGGCTAGCCCTGATGGAGCTGGGCCTGCCTGTTCACTCCCTCGCAGGCCGAAGGATGGCAGTTATGGAGGGAGGGTTCTCTTTTTCAGGCTAGCCCTGGTGAAGCTGGGCCTGCCTGTTCACTCTCTCGCAGGCCGAAGGATGAAAGTTATCATGGAGAGCAGATATCTGAGGCCTCGACCAGGGCAAATGGATTGGAGAGAGGGTTCTCTTTCTTCAGGCTAGCCCTGGCGGAGCTGGGCCTGCCTGTTCACTCCCTTGCAGGCTGAAGGATGACAGTTATCATGGAGGGAGGGCTCTTCTTCTTGAGGCTAGCCCTGATGGAGCTGGGCCTGCCTGTTCACTCCCTCGCAGGCCGAAGGATGGCAGTTACCATGGAGGGAGGGTTCTCTTTCTTCAAGCTAGCCCTGGTGGAGCTGGGCCTGCCTGTTCACTCCCTCGCAGGCCGAAGGATGACAGTTATCATGGAGAGCAGATATCTGAGGCCTGGACCAGGGCAGATAGATTGGAGGTAGGGCTCTCTTTCTTCAGGCTTGCCCTGGTGGAGCTGGGCCTGCCTGTTCGCTCCCTCAGAGGCCGAAGGATGACAGTTATCATGGAGGGAGGGATCTTCTTCTTCAGGCTAGCCCTGGTGGAGCTGGGCCTGCCTGTTCACTCCCTCAGAGGCCGAAGGATGACAAGGTGTGTGCTGGGTACATAACCCTTGTCAAAGCAAATACAAGCAGAGTTTATGTATGTGGACAAAGTGCCCAGAAGAAGGTCTGTGAAGAATCCAAGGTTCTCTCTAAGTTGCCTAGGAAATTTCCTCTCACACAGGAATGAATCTCTGGTCAAGCGAGGTTTCTCTCAATAAGAGGGCTTTTTAATCTTTGTTACAAAACTATATGCAAAGATTACACTGAGTATCAGACAGCTGTCTTGAATACTCACAAATAAGTTACTTTGCCAGCCAACCAACCCAAACAACTAACACAGAGGCATTTACTCTAACACCAACCGTCATAACTGACGCTCTCTCTGAAGGTGACAGTTGCATCAGCATTCCCATGATGCACTGTTTTAAAAATGCAGACACATGTAACTGCCTCTAGAACTATAATAAGTTCCGCTACAGCTCCACCTAGTGGCCACATCCATGTCATTTTATCAGACCTGTTTATAACATGGTCCTGACAACTTTGAAGCCACTTTAATTGGCCAGTATGGACAACCCATTTTGAGGCCTTATGAGTCTGTGCTGAGACCTGTACATTTGTTATTTATTTATTTATTTAGGTATTTATATCCCGCCCTTCAGCCCTAATGGCTCTCAGGGCGGCTTACAATTATTTTTAATCAAACAGTTTCCTGCCCTCAGGCTTACAATCTAATTACAAATTGTTAGTTTGGATAATTATGATCTGTTTCCTTATTCCTATCAAATTTACTTTATAATTAATTTCAATCTGTTTCTTTCAGTTTTACACAAACATCCTCTGCTGAGTGATTTCTTTTCACTCTTGTCTTATTCTTAAATTTTTAAATAAAAAAGTATAATATCAAATTGTAAAAATAACTAAAGGAAAGGAAAAAAACATAAACAAAGTAAAATTCTCTTGATTACTTATTTCTAATATTGATAATTCAAATCAAAATATTACTGAGGATATATCCAAAATTAGTCTTTAGTAATTTTTTTAATTTAATTTTTTTAAATTAATTAAAAAATAAAAAAATCCTTTAAATTTTTCTTTTAAAATATCACTTAAATTTTCACTTTAACCACATTAAACTATGCATATGTGAATACATTTAGGCTGTGCATATGATATTATAATTTAAAGGTATAATTTTAATTTTGCTCGTTCTTTATGTCACAACTATTACTATTAAATTCAGTAATATATGAGAATTACAGTTTATGAGTAACATTAGTACAAATTCCCCATTCTTATGATCACAACAGTCTTTCCCAGGAATCCTTCTGGGCTTTTGTTACCTTGGGCAAATCTCCTCTGACCAATTCTTGCTCAGATAAACCCAAGACAGAGTCATCTTAGGGTTGCCATAAGTCAGAAAAGACTTGAAGGCACCAAAATTTTAATTAGTTTTAATTTTGTTGTTATTTAATACTATTGTAATTTTAAATTTGCATATTTTACCTATATGTGTTTTCATTATATTTGCTGTCTTTCTGTAAGCTGTCTTGAGTCCCAACCTGAGAGAAAGGCAGGATATAAATAAAGTGATAGATGATAAATAGTGAGAGACACCAGACTGGGGTGAACATGCACCTCTTGGCCCATGGTTCAGCCCCTGAGTGAGAAGACAATGAGGTACAAAAAACATTACTAAGGATTCTGTATGGTGTGGTAATGGGAGGAGATCAATTGGGGTTATACCATGAGTTTACTACACTGGGTGACACCAAACTTAGTTACAATAGCTGGGTGAGAAGGAGTCAGCTACGTAAATATGTAGAGCCTCCTGAAGAATCTGTGCAAATTACAGAAACAAATCATTTAAGCCTTGCATATTGTAGAAAGCTACTGCTCTGCTAAGTGAACTGGAGATTCACACACAGACATTCCCTCTTGCCTGTAGGAAAACTCACCAAAACTGGTGGGTTACTGCTCATCTGGAGGTAACCTCAGATGTTCAGGACCAGGCCTTGAGATCTAGCAAGTCCATAAAGAGTCATTGGGGTACTTTTGACAAGCAGCTACAGCTGAAATTGCAAAACTTTGGAAAGTGGCATAATACCTATTGCAAAAAGCCTAGATAACTATAATTTTATATTTAGCTGTCTTTGAGAAGTTACTCTAATGACTAAATTGTAATAATGGAGAAAAGAAGTCAGACCAGTTATCTGGTTTCCATTTATTTCCATTTATTTCATATACTAATGCAATCTGTAATGTAAATGGAAAACTGTAGAAGGGCAGGACCTGGGAGGGCTGAAGGGGTTGAGTTATTAGGGCAGGAGGACCCAGGGGGAGGGGAAGGAGGTAGAAAGGAAAATGAGAGACAGGTGGATGCCAGGGAGGGGATAGACACACCCAGGGTGGATGGGAGGGAACCTAGAGCCCTTAAAAGGTAAGGAGGGGCGGGGGGGGGGGAAAGCCATGTGAGGAGAGGATGAGGAGAGTCGGTTGGAGAGAGAGGAAAAGTGACCCGGCTGTACCATCTCCCTACACGACTCCCGAGGAAGACCAAGGGTGGGACCCCACCTGGCGGTAAAGCTTCCTGACCTGCGGTGGGAAGGGGACCTAGGAGAGTGGCCCTGTACTGGGTAGAGGGTCAACCCTGCATGGAAGAACGAGAGTTTGGAAAATCACTGGTGGGATGTTAGGGGTGACTGGTGGGAATATGGGCCCCAACCCCAAGAATGAGAGAAATCTGAGAGGGAACAAGCAGAAAAGGTGTTTCAGGCCTCGCTGAAGATTAAAGGGAACGCGGTAGGTCCGAAGACCCCATCTGACGCAAGACGCAAGCCAGCCCGGTGGACTGGGAACTTTAAGTTGGATTTTTGGTTGTAGTTATTCTGAGGTTTCTCAGCATAGTTTCTGTATTCGCACTGCACGTTTGCCTCATGTGTATTTGTTTGGAGATGCTGAAATGGAGCCACAAGGAAACTGCCCCATGCCCGACCAGCAGCCCCACCCCCACCCCTGTTAGCATTTTGCCATCTTGGTGTCCCTACCTTTTCTTTCTTCTTCCTTTTGTTGTGGACATACCCAAAAAGTCATTTGTATAGGAAGCCAGAGTTAATTCTTCACTTTAGCTTTTCTGACATGTGCTTGCTATTTGTTTGAATTCTTCTTTGATGATGTCCCCTTTTCCCCATTTCTTATACATGTTCTGTTTACAACTTAGTTCAGTTAAAAGTTCATTAGTCATCCATCCTGGTTTCTTGAGACACTTCCCATTTTTCTTCCTCATTGGAACTGTTTCATTGTGCCTTCAGTATCTCCCTGTTGAGAAAGTCCCATCTGTCCTGAACTCCCTTCTCTTTTAGTATTTCTGACCACAGGATCACTCCCAGTATTTCTTTAAGTTTACTGAAATCAGCTTTCCTAAAATCTAGAATGCCTTTCTAACTATGTTGATTTCTCCCTTCGATTATATAACAAACTCCGGGAAAACATGATCACTCCCACCTAAGATTCTCCATTGCACTTGCACCCTATTAACCAGATCATCCCTGTTGGTTAGTTTCAGATCTAAAATAGCTGACCACTTTTTTGCATCTTCCACCTTTTGTACATTGTACTTGTCTTCAAGACAAGTGAGGAATTGGCTAGACCTTAAGAATTTCGCTGAATTTAACTTCCAGTAAATATCAGGATAATTGAAGTCACCCATCACTATTACATCTCCCCTTTCCGTGTGGTTCTCTGTTCTAGAAAGGCATAATCAAATTCCTCCATCTGACTGGGGGATGTAGAAGACTCCCACAATAATATCACTGTTATTTCCCTCCCTTTTAGGTTTTATCCAGATGCTCTCCACCTGGCTTCCAGGATTGATGTCCTGGATCTCTTCACTGGTGTATATGTCTGACATATAATGCTATTCCTCTTCTTTTCCTGTTTGGCCTATTTCTCTTTAAAAGGTTATACCCCTGTATTCCTACATTCCAATCATAAGACTCATCCCACCAGGTTTAAGTGATGCCTATTATACTGTATTTGCTTTGTTGTGCTAGGAGTTCAAGTTCATCTTGCATATTTCCCATGCTCTCTGCATTAGTGTAGAGCAGACGTTGGCAACCTACGGCCCGTGGGCTGGATACGGCCCGCGGGCGCCATAGGAGCGGCCCCAGGCCGGCCCTGTCGCCAATTGCTGCCAGCGGCGTTCCCTTTCCCCCGCCCCCTGAGACAGCCTCTGCCCTCCCAGAGAGGCAGAGGGAAGCACTGGGGCTGCTGGCGCGCTCCTTTCCCCGCCCCCTGGGACGGCCTCTGCCCTCCCAGAGAGGCGGGGGGAAGCGCTGGGGCCGCTGGCGCTCCCTTTCCCCCACCCCCTGGGACAGCCTCTGCCCTCCCAGAGAGGCAGGGGAAAGCGCTGGAGCCGCCGGCGCGCTCCTTCCCCCGCCCCCTGGGACGGGATCTGCCCTCCCAGAGAGGCGGGGGAGCGCCGGGGCCACCGGCGCTCCCTTTCCCCCGCCCGCTGGGATGGCCTCTGCCCTCCCAGAGAGGCGGGGAGAAGCGCTGGGGCCGCCGGCGCTCCCTTTCCCCCGCCCCTGGGATGGCCTCTGCCCTCCCAGAGAGGTGGGGGGAAGCGCTGGGGCCGCCGGCACTCCCTTTCCCCCGCCCCCTGGGATGGCCTCTGCCCTCCCAGAGAGGCGGGGGGAAGCGCTGGGGCCGCTGGCACTCCCTTTCCCCCGCCCCCTGGGATGGCCTCTGCCCTCCCAGAGAGGCAGTGGGAAGCGCTGGGGCCACTGGCGCGCTCCTTCCCCCCGCCCCCTGGGACGGCCTCTGCCCTCCCAGAGAGGCGGGGAGAAGCACTGGGGCCACTGGCGCTCCCTTTCCCCCGCCCCCTGGGATGGCCTCTGCCCTCCCAGAGAGGCAGGGGGGAGCGCTGGGGCCGCCGGCGCGCCCTTTCCCCCGCCCCCTGGGATGGCCTCTGCCCTCCTAGAGAGGCGGGGAGAAGCGCTGGGGCCGCCGGCGCTCCCTTTCCCCCGCCCCCTGGGACGGCCTCTGCCCTCCCAGAGAGGTGGGGGGAGCGCTGGGGCTGCCGGCACGCTCCTTCCCCCGCCCCCTGGGACGGCCTCTGCTCTCCCAGAGAGGCGGGGGGAAGCGCTGGGGCTGCAGGCCTGGGGAGAAGGAGGCGGGGGTCCCCCTCGTCCCTCTCCCCAAGCCCGGTTGCTCCACAGCTGCGGGCCTGGGGAGAAGGAGGCGGGGGTCCGCAGGGGAAGAGGAGGAGGAGGAGGCAGGGAGGGAGGGAGGAGGAAGGATGAAGAAGAGGAGGAAGAAGGAGGAAGGAAGGAGCAGGAGGAGGAGGAAGATGAAGACATGCAGTCTTTCTGAAGGTGAGACAGTGTGACTTTCCAAAGTGCATTTCTGTGTATTTTCAGTGCTTTCAGTGCTAAAAGGTCTGCTTTTATAATGAGAGTGGTTGTGATGATGATGATGATGATATGTCAGTTTCAGAGACATGCAGTCTTTCTGAAGGTGAGATAGTGTGACTTTCCAAAGTGCATTTCTGTGTATTTTCAGTGCTTTCAATGCTAAAAGGTCTGCTTTAACAATGAGAGTGGTTTCGGCCGTCCCCTTCGGCCAAAAGGGCCCTTCGGAGGACACCTCAGGCCTGGCAAAACCCCGAGGGCAGGAGCAGGGGCCGCGCGCCTGTTGCTCCTGCCCCTCACAGGCCCTTACTGGTTCTCTGAGAGGCAGCTGGGGGCCACGGAAGGGCAGGAGGAGCAGGTGCGCGCCTGTCACTCCCTCTCCCAATCCCCCCTCCTTTTAGCTGTCTCTCAGACAAGTGGAGGTCAGGAAAGGGAGCAGGGAAATCCCCGCCCCCAGAGGGTGGAAGCTCTGCCCCCGGCATGTGGCCCCGCCCCCAGAGGGTGGAAGCTCCACTCCCGGCACGTGGCCCCGCCCCCGGAGGGTGGAAGCTCCCCCCCGCTTCGGCCCCCAGTTGTCTGAAGGACAGCAACCCGGCCCCTGGCTCAAAAAGGTTGCCTACCCCTGGTGTAGAGACATCTAAGACCATAGGTCATCCCCTCTTGCTGCTTGTATAAAGCTTTTTCCCTCCCATTGTTTGGTCCCTCTACTATTCAGCTTGTTCCCTCAGTAACAGTTTGACTATTATCTCCAGCCCTTGATGAACGCCTGCCTTCCAAAGTATTGTCCCCCTCCTCCAGATAACTCAGTTTAAAGCCCTCCTGATCATTTTATTTTTATTTTTATTGTATATTTCATATTTAAAAAACACAAGTATACAAATCTAGAAACCTATAGACATACCAACATATTACAAACCAACATCCATACAAACCATTAAGACAAACATAAAAAGATATCATAGAAATTTTCTTGATCTTCTTTTATAAATCTTCCTAAATCAGTTAAAGTCATCTTATCTTAACCAAATTTCTAGATGTCCTTTGTATTTCAATTACTTGAAAAGTTTAAATTCCATATCGTTCAGTTCTTCTTGTTTCAAATTATTTCAAATTGTTTCTGGGTTTATTCCAATACTGGTACTAAAAAGAAAGGAGGTGAAGGAGGTATATTCCCTAATTCCAACATTTTTTTCCTCTTCTTTTTTCGCCTCAAGAAAAGAAGGGTTTCTTTCATTATCTTTAATCAAAATCCCAACCATTTTTATTGCTATAAAGTTTAAGACAATTCTAATTTTCTTCCGTGGATTTTCTTGTTGTATCATTCATGACAGAAGTTAAAATATCCAAGTATATTGCTTCTCTCAACTTTACAAACCATTCTTCTTCTGAGGGTATTTTTTCTTTTTTTCAGTACTTAGTGTATAATAGCGTACAATTGAGAATATTGGCAAAAACATTTCTGTCAACTGGCATAAGATGCAACCCATCCCTTGCCAGAAGTCCCCTGCCCCTCATGTACTGCAGACCATGATCCAAGAATCCAAATTGTTCTCAGTGGCACCATCTGCGGAGCCAGTTGTTTATATCTGCTATTTTCCTGTCCCTTCCTGGACCATGCCCTTCAACTGGGAGAACAGATGAGATGACAATTTGTGCACATTTTGGGTGCTTGGGGTATGGTTTTCACCAAAAAATCATGCTGGGGGAAAATAAAATTTGTGTGGTTCAGAGAGCTTGGGGGAACTGGTGTGGAGTTTCAGGAACTGCACAATTGTGCCAGGGCTGCATGTTGCTTGCAAACCACATTTTTCTCCACCCTTGGAGGGATTAAAAATAGATGCAGGGCTTTTTCAATATCTGCACCCAAAGTCTTATCTGCACCTTTCTCCTAACGTAGTTGACATTGCCACCCCCCTCCATGTCCTGCTTTTCATGGGGAGATTCACTGTGGGTTTTTTTTTTATGTTCTTACCTTGTTGCATTTTAATTATCACTCAAAAATTTGCTGTATGGCTTTGTTCCTTATTTTATATGAAATTTTAATACATAACTATAAGCCACTCCAAGCACCTACTAGGGAGTGTGAGGAAATGGTATATAAATCAGACAGATCACTAAATATATAGTCATTCATTAGGTCTACTGTGTTCAATAGAATTTACTTCCTAGTAGCTTGCTTGATTACCCACACAAATATGTGGGAGTAAATCCTATTAGCACTGATGAAAATGCATAAAAATTGTCTGTCAGTCACTTTAAGCTGAAAGTAGCCCACTTAAAAACTTCATCTATATAGTATGGTAAGTATTCTGCTCAGTATTATGAAGTCTCTCTGGCTTTACTTCACAAACGGAGATTCAGGAAGGACTCATCCCACGCTTTCTACAAGTGCGTTGATGACTGAAAAGGCCAATCCAAGATAAACAAGTCCGGTTGCAGAAAGCACAGCAGAAAGTCTCCTTGGGTTAGGTTTCTGGGATGTGGTTCTTTCTGCGTTGTTTCTCTTCTAGACTCGTTCGGCGTGAGCTTTCAAAAAAGGCTGCAGCATCGTGGACAGTGCATCTCCATGCCTCCCGGTACGAGGCCAGGGTGGACCATTGTTGGTGATAATTTGGCCAAGCCTGAGATGTTGTTTCTTGTATCTCTTCTTTAGAGCGCCCCTCTTACGCTGACCCGTGGTGAGTTCACCGTAGAATACTATTTTGGGAGGCAATGGTCCTTCATCCTAGAAACGTGTCCTGCCCAGTGCAGCTGCTTCCTCAATAGCATGGCCTCAACGCTGGTGATCCCTGCTTGATCAAGGACAGCAACATTTGTCACATAGTCAGTCCAGTGTATACTTAGAATTGTGCATAAACAGCGCTGATGAAAGCGTTTGAGGAGTCATAGGTATTGGCGATAGGTGACCCATGTTTCAGACCCATAAAGGAGAATAGACAGTACAATGGCTCTATACACACTGATTTTTTTTTTGCTTCACCTCAGGTATTTGTTATTCCAGACTCTTTTGTGAAGCCTTCCGAATACACTGTATGCCTTTGATAATCTGTGATCGATCTCCTTATCAATCTTGGCGTCTGAGGAGATGATGCTTCCCAGGTAGGTGAACTGCTGAACGGACTTAAGCACAGATTTGCCTACAGAGATGTGGGGATGGTAGTGTTTTTCCTGTGGTGGTGGCTGGTAGAGAACTTCCGTTTTCTTCAGGCTGACTTCCAGCCCAAAGAGCTCCGCAGCTGTAGCAAAACAAGATGTTAGGCGCTGCAGAGCTGCTTCCATATGGGCAATGAGGGCAGCATCGTCAGCAAAAAGCAGCTCATGGACTAGATAGTTTAGAGTCTTAGTGCGAGTCCTCAGGCGGCTTAAGTTAAACAAGCTACCATCAGTATGGTAGCGTATATAAATGCCGTCTTCTTCTTCGAGATCTGCCATAGCCCTTTGGAGTATCATGCTGAAGAAGACTGTAAATAGAGTTGGAGCAAGAACACAACCTTGTTTCACACCATTAGTTATTAGAAAGGGCTCAGAGAGAGCGTCGTCATATCTGACTTGACCTTGCTGGCCTTTATGTAGCAGGATAATCATTCTGAGGAATTTGGGGGGGCATCCAAGTCCTTCCAGGATCTGCCACAGACCTTTTCTACTCCCAGTGTCGAAGGCTTTGGTGATGTCGACAAATGTTACATAGAGTTCTTTGTTCTGCTCTCTACATTTCTCTTGCAAATACCATATCTGTAGTGCTCCTATTAGCTCTAAAGCCGCATTGGCTTTCAGGGAGAAGGTCTTCTGCAACAGCAGGAACTAATCTGTTCAGGAGAATCCTTGCAAGGATTTTTCGAGCGATGGATAGCAGTGTTATACCTCGATAGTTTGAGCAATCGGATTTTGCTCCTTTTTTCTTATACAGGGTGATGATGACTGCATCTCAGAGATCTGATGGCAGTTCGCCTTTTTTCCAGCAACTCACAAGGAGCTCATGGAGTTTAGCATGGAGTACATGACCTCCATGATTCCAAGCTTCAGGTGGAATTCCATCAATCCTGGCTGCCTTGCCATTTTTCATCTGTTGTATGGCCTTAAGGGTCTCTTCCAAAGTGGGAGCTATGTCCAATTCATTTTTCATTGGTTGTTGTGTCATATGTTGAATAGCTGAGTCTTGGACTACACGGTTAGCACTAAAGAGGCTTTGGAAATGTCCAGCCCATCGGTTCAGAATGGAAGCTTTATCTGTGATTAGTGTTTGACCATCTGTACTGATATGTAGGTCCAAACACTGCTTTAAGAGCTTCGTAAAATCCTCTGGAATCACCCATATCTGCACAACGTTGTGTCTTTTATGCTAAGTTGATCCACCACTTGTTCTGAATGTCTCTGAGTTTTTGTTGGAGTTGACTACATGCGAGGCAAAAGGCTGCTTTTTTGACATGACAGGATGGCTGGGCGAGGTGTGCCTGGTGAGCAGTTCTCTTCTTTGTCAACAGCTCCTGTATCTCTTGGCTGTTTTCATCAAACCAGTCTTGATTTTTCTTGAGGGAGAATCCTAAGGATTCTTCTGCAGATTGCAGGATGCTGTTTTTGATATGTTGCCAAAGCAGTGTAGGAGAAGAGTCTACAGGATGGTCTTCAAGTTTTGTTTGCAAATTTGCCTGGAAGTTGTCTTTCACGGCAGCTTGTTGAAGATTGTTGACTTGGAGTCTCCTCTTTAGGTTTAAACTTAAAATGAAGATTTAGTTTACATCTTACGAGGCAATGATCTGTTTGACATTCTGCACTGGGCATCACTCGGGTATGAGGGACATCTGGCGCACTAGGATATAGTCAATGAGGTCCCAGTGTTTGGATTGGGGATGCATCCAAGTTGTCCTCAAGCTATCTTTCTGCTGAAAGATGGCATTTGTAATAGTCAGCTGCTGTTCTGCACAAAACTCTAGTAGGAGGCGTCCATTATCATTACAGTTTCCAACACCATGCTTGCCTAAAACACCTTTCCAGGCTTTGAAGTTCTTTCCTACTCTGGCATTGAAGTCACCAAGGATAATGATTTTGTCTTCTGCAGGGACTTTTTGTATAAGGTGGCGTAGGTCTGAATAAAATTTGTCTTTCTCCAAAGGGTCAGCTTGCATAGTTGGGGCATATATACTGAAGAGAACAACATGTGGGAGGCATAGGGAGATAATGCGATCAGAGTGTCCTGTTGGCAAGGTTTTGAATTTGGAGGCAATGGAGTTTTTGATCATAAAGCCTATGCCTGAAAGATGTTTTTCAGTTTTGGGTTTGCCAGACCAGTAGAGTGTGTAGCCAGCACCGTGTTCTTTAAGGCTGCCTTCCTCATGGAGATGAACTTCACTAAGAGCAGCGATGTCAATGTTAAGTCGTAACAGTTCATGGGCTATTAGAGCAGAACGATGCTCAGGATGTCCACTATCTGCAGAATCTTGCATGGTTCTGATGTTCCAGCATGCAAACGTCAGTATTTTTGCACCTTTGGGGGCTGATGTGTGCCTTAGTTTCTTTGTCTTTGTTTGACCGCATCGGAAGATGCCTGTTGGCCATGGCTAGCCAACCGGGTAGTTGGGGATGAGCTTTCGTTAGGCCACCTTTTCTAGGCCCCTCTCCATATGGAGCAAGCAGTGCTCTCCTTAAAAAAGGCTGCTTGGTCATTCAGGGTGCTACTGAACAAGACTGTCATCGCCGGGTCAGTCTCAAGCGACCAAAGTCCTGAACTGCCTGCATGCAGGGTTGGGTCTGCGGCTTCCAGTGCATCTTTACACCTGCCGTTTCGTCCCTCGCCTATCACTACAGGGCTTTTTCGGAAGTTGGATGTATCCTTCAAGCCTGTGCAATGGATTTTTCTGGTGGAGCGCAGCGTGCACAGAACTGGCCTCACCCTTTAAACTAGAGGTTCGTCTGCTGAGGCCTTGACAAGCATGATGGTGGCAGCGAGGTTTGATTAGAGTTTCCTTCTCTTAGATGGTTGATCTTACAGGGTTAAACGAGCACCATCTGCCCAGGTTTGGGATTAGAGTTTTCCTTCTCCTAGGATGGTTGCCATAAGGCTAGAGAGCCCACCCTGCCCTTTGGCACTCTTGGTCAGACCCTTCGGTTGTGACCTGTCTGGCATGGGAGGCCCTACCAATGGCTATTATACCTCCGCCAATAGCTCACAATTTCATTAGGGTACTCAAGCCTCTCCCCCATGACAAGGGGGCATCAATGGAGAGGATTATGAAGTAGGACCATGACAAAAGATAACTGTTTAGTCTGTTGTACTCAGCAATATTTAGAATTGATTATCACTCCCCCATATGGTAAACATGTCCTTTAGGCCATATAAGAGAATTGCAAGATCTCCAGTAGAAATGCACACTTCCTTCGATCCCATTCATTCAGGGCACCACTCAGTCAGGTTCTCCTGAAATATTATGTCAGGATCCAAAAATAGATAGGACTTCTCTGTTACTCAGAAAGTAATATTTCATCATTGCTAGTGGTTTGTATATGGCTTCATGTTACTGTGCAGGGACCTATTCAAAGATGTTGCATGCTTTAACTTAAAGTTTAATTTCAAGAAAGGCTCACAGTTTTGGAGAGAAAATGTTATTAAAACTTACAGCAAATTCACCCATGGACCTGGCCCATATTTTATGCCAGGTAATGGACATGGGAGTCTGGCTTGCACATCTTATAGAAAAACTTAATGGTAATATTTAGCATTCATATGTACAGTCTAATTTTCAAAGTATTTGCACTTCACATACATTACCTTGTTGATGTAAATCTTACCATAGGATAGGTGCTTAGCTTAGTTATTGGATCCTGGCATTATCTTAGTTTTGCAGAAAAGGATAGCTTAGGCTGACCTGAAATCAGGCTTTCCTGAATGAGTTTGTAAACCTATACCCACTTAAACTGAGAGTAAATGTTATTGAATTCAATGGGACTAATGTCTTAGTAGAGAATGAACTAACGATTAAATCTGCTGGTTTCAAGTCCAGTAATATCACTTACAATTCAGCAATTGATTCAGTAGGGGAAGATGCTTGATTTAGACTTTAGCCATTATGCTGCAACAGTTTTTATCATGAACATTAACTGGAGAATATATGCAGCTAGTTCTAAATGAAAAGACCTGACTCATGCAGTCCATACACTGCAAAAGGGCATGTAGGTGGAAGAACCTTCTATGTTGTGGGGCTTACTTCTGTGTTATGCATAGATCCTAATTCAAACTGAAAAATTCTCTGTTATGGTGAGTTGGAATAAAGAGGCAAATGCTTACACCTTTGCTTTACTTTATGTAGGATCCCACATATGGGTGCATATGTGATCTGGCTCTTAGGCAGGGATTAGAGGACCATGTATGCCATACTGTGCCACCCCCATTTTGAGCAAAAGAAAGTGATGTTCCAGTCCTTCTTGGTCTCTTTCAAAAACAATTCTGGCTGTTCTGGGTGGGGGTAACTCTGTACCTCCAGAGGCTATTGTTTTATTTTTGTTTTTTTATTAAATCAAGATTAGGGGTCTTTGAGGATACAGAAAGCAAGGGACACATGGGGCCTCCCCAAGAAATGAATGCAGTCCACAATCTGTTCTATGGAGTCATGAGGAAATACCAAGAATCACAAAATCACGGAGCTGGAAGAGACCACAAGGGCCATCTAATCCAACTTCCTCAGGAATAATTTCTTCCTGATAGTTTTGATTGATACTGTAAGTCAGGAAAAGATTTGTAATCTTTTGTTAGCAAAGATTTTTCTCCCATTACATTGACTTCTTTATATTTTCTGCCATTGAGCAACCAACTAAAAGAGGCTATTTGGCACAAGATATTCTGCACGGATAATTTGGGATAAAATATGTGATGAATGTGAGTGTGTGCAATTTTGAAGAGAAAAGTGACAGGCAGTGTAGGGTTTTTGTTTTTTGTTGGTTTGTTTGTTCATTGTTTTACTTCAAAGGGATCCTGGGATCCACAAAAATGGTTTTGGGAGCCGCATGAAACTTGCAGACCACACTTTGCCCACTAACTTGGAGTTAACAATATATATATATATTAGAACAAACATATTAATGCCTGTTGCATTTTTAATGCTTCTTTTGCATATATGTTTTGCAAGCAACACTTACTTACAAAGTACTCCAAGATGTCTAATAGAAATGTAGCCTTTCATATGCAAGCCTACTATGAAATGACTAGTCTGTCCTTGGAAACTTTCCAGGTGCATTGTTGTTGTTGTTGTTGTTTTAAGCCATTTACAGAATGGGTTGTTTTTGGTTTTGACAAACAATTAGAGGGATCTCTTTGTGTCATTTTTGCTGATATTTTAAAATTTGGCTTTTGGATAATGTTGGATTAATCTTAATTTATTTTAATTTTTTTTTAAAAAAAATAAATCTTAAATTTAGTTTTTATTTGTTTAATTGGGAGATAATAATTCACAGAAATACTGTTGACCCTCCACATTTGTGGTTTGACTTTAGCAGATTTGATTATTTGCAGTTTTGATTCTCTCTAGGAATCTCTAGGTCCTCCAGCGCAACTCTGCCAGATGTTGACTATAGAGTTGTGCTGGAGAACCTAGAAGTTCCTAAAGAAAACATTTCTCTAGGCATTTGTAGGTCCTCCAGCATGATTCTATGATCAACGTCTAGCAGATGCTTATCATAGAGTTTCATTGGAGGACCTGGAGATTCCTAGAGAGGTGTTCTCTAAGGTAAAAAGAATAGTATTCTTTTATTTGCGGTTTTACCACATTCACCGGGGTCTTTCACCCCAACCCCAGCAAATGTGGAGGGACCACTGTACAACTAAATACCATAATAAAGTATATTAGTAAAGCAATTGGGTGACTGAGATACATTGTTTCAGTCTGGTTAAGTTACTTTGTATGAATCCCAAGTTTAGTTACAATTTTAAATTTTCTTTCCTCCTTCTGATAAGCAAAACACTCCTTTACAAAGTAACAAAATACTGACTGACATACTATCCAGGGAAAAGTGCAATTGGCAAAGATTCTCTAAAATGAGACATTGACATGTTTATGCAACTCAAGCAGACAAAGGAGGATATCACATGACTGAAATTGGAAGTATAATCCAGTGTCATCCTGAATGCCTGAAGACAGAGTGCCCTCCCTCCATAACTGTCATCTTTCGGCCACTGAGGGAGAGAACAGGCTGGCCAGCGTCATCAGAGGCTAGCCTGAAGACAGAGTGCCCTCCCTCCATAACTGTCATCTTTCGGCCGCTGAGGGAGAGAACAGGCTGGCCAGCGTCATCAGTGGCAAGCCTGAAGACAGAGTGCCCTCCCTCCATAACTGTCATCTTTCGGCCACTGAGGGAGAGAACAGGCTGGCCAGCGTCATCAGAGGCTAGCCTGAAGATACAGTGGCCTGTTACAGACTGCCAAAATAAAGCTGCTTCGGGTCTCTTTGGAGGTATGCTATTTAAATGTTGCATGGGTCCTAAGAGTCCGGAGGTCGCACCAAAGCTACACTCCATTCCTAAGCACCGGAGTGCAGCTTTTGGTGCAGCTTCCGGATTCTTAGGATGCATGCATCATTTAAACAGCATACCTCCAAAGAGACCCGAAGCAGCTTTATTTTGGCAGTCTGTAACAGGCCAGTGTATCTTAATGTGTATTTTATCCATAATTGTAATGTTTTATTAGTTTTATATATCTATTGTAGATTTTTTCTTGTACTGTTTTATAATTTTCTTGTACACCGCTATGATCTATTTGGAATAGTGGTTTATAAATAAAACGTATTATTATTATTATTATTATTATTATTATTATTATTATGCGTATTCACGTTATTGTGCTAAAGGTTACCACACGTGATCGCTGGCAGTCCGAACGCACTCCGAACGCAATCATGTGTCAATCCACAGTTGAGTAAATTCGGTGAACTAGCGGAGTCACAAACCCTACTGCTAGGCAACTTCGCACTCAGTGCGCTGTTATTTGGTGTGATGTGCATGTCTCCTTTGGTCCTGGTTCCCACCCCAATCTGGAAGGCGGGGTTCCCATGAAGTCACGCTGCAATTCTGCTTCAATTTTGCTTCCGCTTGTCCTTCAGCATTGCTGGGGGGGGGGGGGGGCTGCTGCCTGCTAATTAAGAGGCATGGATGAGGAGCTATTGGATAATGATTATATTCACGTTTTAATGTGACAAAAGTGAATATATGCTCATTTTAACATGAATAGAGCATGTTCTTTCAACCATTTTCCCTGCCAACCCCTCCAACCTCTTTTGTAAATTGTTGAGTTCCTTGGTTCCTCCCTCTCACTCGCCTAAATATGCTATGATCCAGTCATCTGGAGGCTCACTGAGCATGTGTAAGGGTGCCAATTTGCAATTAAGAACCCACCGATGTGATGGCTTACTTTGCATAGAATCTGGGTCGCTTTCGGGAAGGCCATTACAGCAAATTTAAGGTGTGAAAAGTAATCATGTAATTGCGTGAATTTTCAAATTGACCTCGCTATTTTCTCTTTCAAAATTGAGAGCCTCCCGTCCCGTTTGATAAACTCCAAAGCTCTTGCTCAAAAACTGTTGTGCTCCAAATACTGGCCACATCATATAGTTTGAAATTTTGCTTCCAACAACAACAGTAATTAGTGACTGGCAGTGCATTACTGTGTTTAGGACCAATGAGGACCTCCAACAGCACCTACCTGACCTGCTTGCTGCCACTCCAAGCAAGAGCACATTATATAAAGTGGGGTCATTTTGATAACTGTCATTATGTTACATGATTTTTAAGTTACATGTGCATGAATCCAAGCTGAATATGCCTTTTTTTTTAAAAAAAAAATGTAACACTAGTTGCACAAACCTTTCATGCTGCATAGCTTTCCCCTCTCCACCTGGAAACTTTGCATTTCCAAAAATAAATTACATATTATATCATTGAAAAAAATAATGTCCTCACTCCTAGCCAGAAATATACTGGCTAAAATTGCCTTGTATAAGAGCATGAATGATTCTTACTGGCATGGATTAGTTTTGGAAATGCAGATTTCTAAGAATATTTCTCTCCCATTTTCTTCTTCAGTCCAGATGGTCTGGTCTCCACATGGATCTTATCCAAAACAAATGCATAATCAGAAATAAAAAGGACTGGGTATTATACTGTATGTGAAATGCAAAGATAGTCAACTCTCTTATGTAGACAACTCACCCCTACAAAATTTCTGAGGAATTCCCTAGAGGATTCAGTATCTGTACTGGACAACTCAGCAAAATCTCCCATCATGCCATCTTCTGATGCTGGCACCTCCCTGTAGAAATTTTTGGCTCTGGCATAGAATTGCATTTCACCATTGATGACTTCGCTTGTCAATGCATACAGTTTAACTGCAAAGAAACAAGAGAAGTAATTTATCACAAACTTTGCTACAACTGTAAGGTGGAACTGTATCTCCACTTAAGGAGCAGATAAGGAACAACAGTCAAGTGTATCCTGTGAGTGAAATGACTGTCAATGGAGTAGCTTTGGGTCAGATACTTTCCCCCACTTCTGAGCTTTATAGAAAGGAAGAAAGTTTTCAGGTAACAGTTTAAAAGACCATTTATTTACATTAATAACTATTTGCAACAGGGTCCAAAACACACTGAAAAAATAGTCCAGTTTGAGACTGCTTTAAGTGCCCTGGCTCAATGCTAGGGAATTCTGGGGACTGTAGTTTTGTGAGACACTGAGTCTTCTCTGTCAGAGAGTTAGGGGGCCACAATAGACTACAATTCTCAGGATTCTCTAGCACTGAGCCAGGGCAGTTAAAGCAGTCTCAAACTAAATTCTTTCTGCAGTGTGTTTTGGACCAGGGATATTTTGTTTATTTTTCAATGGGGTTAGCAGACAAACCATATTATAGGTGAGCAGTAACTATACTCCCCTGGTTTTTTTTCTTACCTGTAATGACATGCAACTCAGGCCCAAGACAGACGAGCTGAAAGGGGAGTAGCGGAGTAATGCAACTCCAACAATTTTAAAAGATACAAAACAGAATCTTAAGCTAAATTTTTAATTTGAACATGAATTATTTCAAATTATATCACAAGTGGCTATTGTTTCTTTCTATTCTGTTCCAAAGCTAGCAGTAGGATACAGTACTGGGGTGGGAAAATATTTGGCATCCAACTAAATCAGTACTTTTTGTAGAGGGGAGAAACAGAAGGAAGGGAATCTAGGAGTTATTTGTCTGCCTTTTCTGGAAATCTTTCTATGTATTTAATTTAATTTATGATGTGTGACACCAACAAAAATCATCTTCCATCCTCTGTGATGTTTTGACATAACCAACTAAGCTTTGTAGATTTCTGTAACGTGATATATAAAGCATACTGTTGATGAACATCATGTTTCACATTCTGTCTGCATTAAGCACATGCACTGTTAGCATCTTTAAATGTGGCTTCATCTTTTTACCATCTTTAAATGGGGCTTCCATTTATTAAATGCCATTTTTCAATTAATAACAATCTCAGATGTTCAAGACAGAGAATAAATTGTAAATAAATGCAGGGCAACATTTTGCTCATGAAAGCAAGTGCAGGAGCATGGGCTTGCCTGTCTGGATGAGGAGTAAACAAGCTTGTTTTCTGCTGCTCCAGAGAACAGGACCCGGAACAATGGATGCAAGATACAGGAAAAGAGATTCCACCTCAACATTAGGAGGAGCTTCCTAACAGTAAGAGCTGTTCAACAGTGGAACACACTCCCTCAGAGTGTAGTGGAGTCTCCTTCCCTGGACGTCTTTAAACAGAGGCTGGATGGCCATCTGTCAGAGATTTCCTGCATGGCAGGGTTAGACTGGTTGGCCCTTGTGGTCTCTTCCAACTGTACAGTTCTATGATTCTATGGCTCTATTCAGACTGGCCCATTTGCGCTGGAGAGAACTGGGTACAATTGGGGGCCCTCCTCTCAAATGCCTCCGGAAGCAAGTGCTTTGGGGTATTTAACCCCGGAACGCCATGCAGCTCTTTAAACCGGTTTAAAAGGAAGAGTTCCGACACTGCCCTCCATGGCCCTCTTGTCTCCCCTGGATCCTTCATCATCATCATCATCCTCCGATGAAGGGGAGGGAATGCCCTGCCCACTGCCCTCCCTCTGACCTAAATCCCTCCCCTGAACTTGACCCGATCATGACTGGGGGCAAGTTCATATTTCACGGAACCTGAGTTTTTTCAAAAGAGATGGCTTATCCCCCCGATTCCAAATGACCCGCGCTAAGAGGCATTTGCCACAAAATGCTTGTGCATGCCTCGAAATGGATTGTGACAGATTTGCGGTGAATATGAACTTCATGTGCAAGGATCGATTCATGATCCAGGTTAAAACATAGTCTGAATGGCCCCTAAGATTCTTTGGGGGGGGGGGGGAAGTAACGGAAATAATTCACAGCAAAGCAGACTGTGAAAACTGGACGTAGGTTTCATCTAAACACCATGCCAGGATTATTGCTCCATCCAACAAAAGAAGTGTTCCCAATCCTCCTTGCCATCACCTGCTTAAAACAACTGCCAAACAGATACTATTAAATCTTCAATCTGCTACAAATGTATGTCATAACATAACTATACTGTAAGAGAGTGCTGAATTTATGAAGGGTCAAATGTCAGGATTATTAAATCCCACATTGATTTCACATTCTCTGTGCAACATACTGGGTTCTGTGCAAACATACTAGATCATTTTCCTTGAACTGAGAGGTGAACTGACTCAACCAAGGATTATGTTATAAATTGGATGATACCATAACATTGCTTCTGATCTCTGATCGCTGGATTTTGATAATTCATGTACACTAATTTTCTCTGCTTTATTTGTGGTTTCTTTTGTATTATTGGTGGGCAGGTTGCTTGCTCCTCATAAACAGGGAAAACCAAAGAGGTTCCTTATAGCTCACGATACCCTTGAGGATTTCTGTTTTAACAAAAATTAACTTTGGGCTAGTACAAACTAGCATGAAAAGCCAGCTTCCAGCTAGCTTAGAGGCATGGTGTAAGCAAGACACACAGACTCAAGATGCCCGGAAGTTAGCTTCACAACACCCACCTTGGGAGCCAGTTTCAGGGTGCTCCAACAGTGAACCGTTTACACACCACACACTGCAGGAGCGCTGTAAAGCTGTGGCGGGGAGGGAAAAGCCAGCTTTTTGCTGGCTCAAAAAGGAGTGGTATTTTGCAGGGTTTTTTTTTTTTTTGGGGGGGGGGCAGAAAAAAAGCCAGACTGGGGTTCCAACCCAGTTCTTTCAGGGGCAGTCTGTTTCACCCCTTTAAAAGGTAAATTTAATTTATAATTATTTTCTGAATAAACTGCTTTTTTAATATATCAAATGATAATTTTATGCCAACCCCTATCTCCTTCCTAGGTAGCACATAGGCTTTTATGTAAGACTACTTAGTATCTCATATCATTGCAATTTCTGGTCTTGGTGGGTTTTTTTTTTGGGGGGGGTAGTATTTTTTTATGTCTGATTGGAATTTTAGGGGAATAAAAGAGATAAAATACTTTGTTATATTAGTGTTGATGACCTCTTCTGTTTTAATTGTTTTTGTTGTCTGTTTTTTCATCACATAGGTGAATAAACTAAGGAGTGAAGCAGACAGTGGCTTGCAGTGGCCTCTAGCCTCAGAGGCAAAGGCACCCCTCCTCTTTGAACAAATCTTGCCAGGCAAACCCCATGACAGGGTCAAAATAAGTCAGAAATTACTTTAAGGCACACAACAACAGCAACCAAACATGTCACCACCATGGTCCCAAATGAGCAAACACCAACAGGAGCAGCTTTTCCCTACACATTGCACCCTTGGCATGACTTCCAGCTGCTTTGGGGGGTGTCATCTGCACGCCACACCCCAATGCATCCTGAAGCCAGCACTTTTTGCCCGTCTGTTTCAGGCCTAAAACAATCTTTCTAGTCACAAGCCAGAAATACATGACAAGTGTTTGCAGGATTATGATTTTTTATTATTGGCTTGGGTGCTGCTGAGCCTTACGCTGTATGGGCAGTGCCATTACAGCGCCATCCCGCCCACACATCATGCACAGGAAGAGACGCAGCCCTTACGATGTCCCAAAAGGCACCGCTCTAGGAGGCTCCTTTTTTGGTCTGCAGCATTGCTGTGTGGTTTAGTTACTACGGCCACACTCCAGACCAAAAACGGGCACCTACAAACCACCCTGAAAGGGGTGGTCTGTACTGCCCCATTATCTACTTAAAGTCTTGATAAAATATTTCTTTATTAGAAAACAACATGTTTTGTTTATGCAGATCATAATTTAGCTCTCTTTGCATTATGGCCAATGGAAAAGGTCTTTCAGTAATTCCACAATCTGTTTGCCATCCCTAAATTTTCATTAAATGTGTCATGTTAGCTTAGATCCTACCTCTCCAATTTAATTTTTTTAACTTTAAAAACTCTCTTTGCTAGAGTACCAAAGCCATCTCACAAACAGCTAATGCTAAAAAATTAAGTACAGCACAACCCCCATATACATTGAGGTTGTGGGTGTGCATACCCAGATTTACCCAGATAGCAAAAATTGCAAATAATGGAGAATCCTATATTTCTGGTAGAAGTTGACCACAGTGTTATGCTAGAAGACATCCAGATGCCTAGAGAGACTATTTTCTCAGGTTAGTGGAAGGTCATGCTGTACACAGTAATCAGAATGTGACCAAGTGTGGTGCAGCGGATTGGCCATTGGACTATGACTCTGGAGACCAATCCCCATTCAGCTACGACAACCAATGTGTGATCCTGTGCAAGTCACACTCTCTTAGCCTCAGACGAAGGCAAAGGCACCCCTCCTCTTTGAACAAATCTTGCCAAGTAAACCCCATGACAGGATCAATATAAATTGGAAATGACATTAAGGCACACAACAACAGCAACAATAACAACAACATACAGAACTCATTGTCCAATGTGTAAAATATATTATATCTATAATATTAAACTGGCCAAGTGGCATCTCTACAGTAAGGTGGAATTATCATGGTATTACCTAGTTAGAATGCTGAACAGTGAATCCAAAGCTTTCTGTGGCCTCGGTACCTCACCCATTGTGATGCATGTGGTGTTCTCATGTTTTACCCAGAAGCAGCCCTTAGAGGTGCTTACCTTTAAAGCAGTTTTAGTGAAAGTGGGATTATAAATTGCTTAAACCTACCTTCTCAGTGACTAGGGAACAGTGACATCACTGACCCACTGACGAATAACAAAATGAAAGTTACTCTATGTATATTAATGTGTAGTTTTTTTCTTTCCTTCTGTGTTTTTTCATGTCAAAATGGTATTTATATTCCAAAATGTATGTCATCCTTTCCAACAGTAAGACTGAAATTTTCACTAGGCCAATACCACACTCACTTTTAAATTCTTTTATGGGATGCCGGTGTTTCACGTTTGGGATGGGTTCTTCTGTCTTTGTTGTTTGTCTATTTTTAATTCATCCCATTAGTGAATAAACTAAAAGAATCTTTCCTGCACTAGCTCACATAGTATATTTTATGTTCCTAGAATTATAAAGTGACTCTCAATCTGTAAAGTGTGCTAATATCTCACTTTTGCAACTCTACTGTCAATACTATATGGTTGACTACCATCCATGTTTTGAAAGAAGTTTGTCTTCACTATCTCCCATTTGTGGATTATTGTAAACAAACACATTATGAGCATATTATTTCATTTCATATCTATGAATTCTATGGATAGGTGACTGGAGAAGCACAGCTAAGAACAACTCTTACTGCTCCTTCTCATCTATTCATTATTACTTTCCTTGCTTTTGACTTCCTGCTCTGCTCTCCTGCCCAAGACGGGACTTAGCCTCATAACCTTTTTCTAGGCTCAACTTAGATCACTCCAAGGCTTCATGTAAATGTGCACTTTCTGAGCATGTCAAGTGTGATCTCCATTTGTCATTGAGTAAGAAAATGATTCTCCCTGCTTCTTTGTCTTGGACAGTGTTACAGCTTCCAGGCAATAGGTTCATGCCAACTTAACCCTTGTTTTTAGAAGATAGGCATTCCATATGAATCACCTGCTATCACCAATGCACAATATTGCCAATAAAGATACTCCTTTTTAGCTTACTCACCCAGAGGTATCCTCTCCAGTAGATAGAGATAACTCTGGAAAAAATCATTCCAGATTGCCTTGTGCAGTATGAAGGACATACTGTGTCTACAAAGTTCCTCGTCTGTCTTGTGCCAGCGTGATTTAAAGGCCAAATGGGCCCCCTTATACTCTCCTCTGTCCATAATTTGCTGGAAGAAGCTACCTGGACGACACCCCAAGAAAGACCTGTCTGTCCTCTTCAAGGGCTGTAATACTGTCATTTAAGCCATAGCCATCTCTGTCATTCTATATTCTGGCATGTGCTTGCCTCTGGCTCCTGACACTTGCTCAGAATAAACTCTGAAGTGTCACACTCCTAAGCTAGCAGGTGCTGAGAAGTGATAAAAACCCAGATTGCTTAGACAGGAGGAAAGTGTATCTGCTGTCAAAGAGGTTACTTTAATAAGTATTTAAAATCTTATTAACTGCTTCTTGAAAGGGGTAGGCTCTTTCCATACTGATAAAAGCATGGAAGGTAATATTCTTTCCCAATACAACTCTTACATCTTTATTTCTTTCATACATCACTAATTGCTCTTAGACCACACATACCTCATCCACTGTGACCTACGGTGTAATCAGCCATTCTCTAAATAAACCAAACATAAATGGAAAAACAACTCATTAAAATTCATTCTCACATGCACAAAAATCTGACAACATTTTTTCTTAGAGATTTACCAAAAATTGAGCTTGTGCTTTCAGGTAGAGTTAATATAAAACATTTTTTTTTCATTTTTGAAGGCATTTAGTACCCATGAATAAGGATGGATACCGCTTGGCAACCTTGTTCTAAATAGCTTCCTGTGAATATTGTGAAAATATTGCGATTAGTGTCTGCTATCCAGATTCAGCCCAGAGTTAAACTTGATACTAGATTTGAGACTAAAACTGGGATCAGAACACACCATAGAGTAGTGTATGGACAGCCCACATTATAGTAAGAACAGAATAACATTCAACAAAAATAATAAGGATTTATCCTTAAAGTTCATAGGGAGTAGGAGTATAGAAACAGAGAATCATAGAGTTGGAAGAGACCACAAGGGCCATCCAGTCTAACTCCCAGCCATGTGTGAAATCTCAGTCAAAGCCATCCAGCCTCTGTTTAAAGACCTCCAAGGAGGCAGACTCCACCACACTCCGAGGGAGTGTGTTCCACTGTCACCCCTTACTGTCAGGAAGTTCCTCCTAATGTTGAGGTGGAATCTTGCATCCATTGTTCTGGGTCCTAGTCTCTGGAGCAGCAGAAAACAAGCTTGCTTCCTCCTTAATATGACATCCCTTCAAAGATTCTAGAGCAGATCGTTAAACAGAGAGTCTGTGAACCTCTAGAAGGCAATTCCATAATCACGAAGAGTCAACATGGGTTTCAGAGAAACAAGTCATGCCAGACAAATCTTATCTCTCTCTCTGATAAAATTACCAGCTTGGTAGATGAAGGGAATGTTGTGGATATAGTATATCTTGATTTCAGTAAGGCCTTTGACAAAGTTTCCCATGACCTTCTTGCAAACAAACTTGTAAAATGTAGGCTAGACAAGGTAACTGTTAGATGGATTTGTAACTGGTTGACTGGCAGAACCCAAAGGGAGCTCAAGGGAGCTTCTTCTTCTTCTTCTTCTTCTTTTTAATTTTAGAAACTTTATTGATTAAAAATTCAAACAAACCAAATACATATAGCACATACCAATACATATCCAAGCGAATAAGCTAACAGGGGCGCAAAATAAAAAAGAAAGAAAAAAATAAAGAAAGAAGAGAAAGAAAAAGAAAAGAGAGAAGAAAAGAAAAATAATATAAGAAAAAACATACCTATCTAAACATACATTAACACTTAAAATTACTTCCCGTCCTTCAAATTGAAGATATCTGTTTTTTAAGTACTTTCTAGTTTTTCCATACCTTTATCAGTTAAATTTATTAATCTTTTCCCTTTAACCACAATATTATGTGTTATATTCCTATCCTATTACAGCATCATACTGTCCATTTAATTCGTTAATTTGTTACAGTAGACCTTTAAATGTTTCCCTTTGCAAATATTTTACAAACGTTTCCTTCATTTGTACACTCTATATTCTCCAACACTCTTATTTCCCTTCTAAAATAATTATTATATTCATATACCACAGGGGACTCTTGTTGTCTGATAAACACACATATATCATTTTGGCCCATACATTGTTCACAATTTGTAAATCATATCTATTCTTCTTTATGTTTAGTCTTTCCTTCTAAATAGTCTATAATAGGTGTCCAAGTGTCTTCCCATCTTTTTTCATTACCTTCTCTTAACCTGTTTGTGAGTTTATCTGATTCCAACATAGAATCATAGAATCATAGAGTTGGAAGAGACCACAGGGGCCATCCAGTCCAACCCCCTGCCATGCAGGAAATCACAATCAAAGCATCCCCATTGACAGATGGCCATCCAGCCTCTGCTTGAAGACCTCCAAGGAAGGAGACTTCACTACACTCCGAGGGAGTTTGTTCCACTGTCGAACAGCCCTTACTGTCAGGAAGTTCCTCCTAATGTTGAGGTGGAATCTCTTTTCCTGCAGTTTGCATCCATTGCTTCGGGTCCTAATAATACTGTTGCTTTTTTTTATGACTCATGCCATCGCATGACATGGCCAAAGTATGACAGCCTTAATTTTACAAACTTGGATTCCAATGAAATTTTAGGTTTGATCTGTTCAAGGATCCATTTATTTGTGTTTTTGGTATTCTCAGGACTCCCGAGCACCACAAATCAGTTGATTTTCTTCTAATCCACTGTTTTTCATGTCCAGCTCTCACATCTGTACATTTGGTGTGTATATTTGCAATATGATCCTTAGCGCCTCTTCCTTTCCTGAACCCAGCTTGGACATCTGGCATTTCTCACTTCATATATCGTCAGAGTGTTCGTTGTAGAATTTTGAGAAGCACATTGCTGGCATGAGAAATTAATACAATGGTTCTATGGTTACTGCTGAGTCCTTCTGCCTCCCAATCAATTAGGTTTCAATAATACAAACCTATTTTTATTATCCTTAAATTCTACAGGGGTGTTCTTCAGGTTGTATTTTGACAAGATGATTGGTTTAGTGTGTATCTTTAGCTTTATTTTTTATATATTAACAGTTCATAGTATGTGCCACAACTTGCTCTTGGTCATTTTTGTAGAGAGAATGGAGGTTTTCCATCTGTTGCTTCCAATTATACAGTCTATTTTATTTCTATATTAGCCATTAGGTGATGTCATCATCATCATCATCATCATCATCATCATCATCAATCTTTATTAATGCTTAAGCCAAAGGCCATTCGCATGATAAAATATAAAACCAATAACAGCAATTCAGAATTATAAAATATTCCATCAAATAACATCCAGATTTAATACATAATATACTTCCAGTCAATTAAATAGGACAACGTTAAAAGAAGAGAAAAAAAACCACTTCAAGGTTTGGGTAAAATCATCCACCTAACAATCATTAAAAACATTTTAAAAAAAACGGCTTCAAAGTTTAGATAAGGTCATCCCCCTGGCAATCAACTGCAATGTCTGCTATTACCCTTGCCCGAATTTTGATTGCTGCTGAAGCAAACAGTGAAACCTTATAAGTTACCTTAGAATCGATATCAGACAAGAGATAATAAATTTTTTCGGAAATGGTATTAGACTGTAAATTGGACAGAATAGATCCCATAAATTTAGTTCTTGGACCAGTATATAGTGAGCAAGAAAACAAATAATGAGGCAAATCCTCAATTTCTGAGGCTCCACAAATACATAAACGGGAATCCTTAGGTGTATGTGAATATCTACCGTCAATCATGGCTGAGGGCATTGTTTGGAAGCGGAGAGCTGTAAAAGCCTGTCTAAGCTTTAGAAATGTAAGATTCCCTAGGTAAACAGCCATCTGATGGTCCAATTTATATAATCTAAACCATTTGGAAAATTTCGAATTATTAATAGCCAGTCTATCCAGATGCACATCTTGGTTAAAAATATATTCACGGAGTTTCTCTCTTGAATTCCAACTGGAAGAATTTTCAATTAGAGCAGGATATGATTCAAGCAGCCTCTGGTGTCTTGAGCTCCAGACTTTGCAGCTTGATAAATATTGAAAACACAACTTAGGAAAAACCTTAACCGTAGAATCTTTAACAGATCTCCAATAATTAAGTAAAGTAAAATGAATGCGAGCTCTAATGGAAGGGAGGCCAACCTCAGCCCGGACCAAGGCTGCAGGCGTGCCAGGTGGGAGTAGGAGCAATTTCCTAAGAAACATATTCTGGATGGCCTCCAGTTTGACCATTTGGGAATCATCCCAACCCCACACGGCAGCGCCATAAAGAATGTGGGTTATAACTTTACTCTGGAATATTTTAACAGCAGGTGCAACTAAATGACCCCCCTGCCTGATTATAGAATCTAAGGATTGCTCCAATTAATCTCACAGCTACTGCTCTACTAGCTTCTATGTGGGGCTTCCAAGAAAGGTTTTCTGTGAAGTAAATGCCGAGATACTTAAATTCTCTGCATTGTTCAATCTGATGACCGTTAATAGAACAACGAAAATCAGAGTGTCTTTTCCCAAAAACCATTACCTTTGTTTTATTATAGTTAATAACAAGCTTTTCCTTGGAACAAAATGCCTCTAGCTTGGAAAGTAACCTTCTCAGACCTATACGTGTAAGTGAAATTAAAACCATGTCATCAGCATATAACAAAATAGAGATCTTTTTTGATCCAAGTGTAGGTGGAAAAAATTCTGGGCCAGAAAGTGCTGGGATGATGTTATTCAAATATAAATTAAAAAGTGTTGGTGCCAAAAGGCATCCTTGTTTAACTCCTTTATTTGTGGGAATAGGATCAGTTAGTGAACCAGAGGTACCAACTCTTATCCTTGCTGTTGTATTGGTATAAAGTTCCTTAATCAGAAACAATAAGCGATTGTCTATATTGGTATTGGCCAGTTTATGCCATAACAAGTTTCTGTCAACTGAATCAAAAGCTGCTGCTAGATCAATAAAGGCAACAAATAAATGTTTTGTAGGGCCTTCGATTCCTTTCTGGGCTAAATAATAAAGAGTCAAACAGTGGTCAATAGTACTCTGGCCTTCCCTGAATCCAGCTTGTTCAGGATAAATAATCTGGTTATTAAATTCCCAATCCTCCAGTCTATTTAATAAATATCTACTATATAACTTAGAATCCACGTCCAGAAGGCTTATGGGCCGATAGTTATTAGGATCTTGCTTATCTCCCTTCTTATATATGGGGACAACTACACTCTGTTTCCAGCCTACTGGAGTTATCCCAGTATTATTAATTTGGGTAAACACCTTAGCTAATATTGGAGCCCACCATTCAGAATTTTTTTTATATATTTCTGGGGGCATCATATTTTCTCCTGGGGCTTTATTCAATGCCAGAGCTGCAATCAGCTTTTTTATCTCAGATTCTGAAACTGGGGGCCATTAGGTGATGTCTTTGTATATAGATACCTCTTAGTTGCTTGAAGAATGTTCTTGCAATAAATAAACAATTGGCCTCACAAAATTCAATCAGTTTGTCCCCTGCTTCATTTCTTTTCCCTAGTCCAAATTTTCCTACTACCTTTGATTCTGCTGTTTCCTACTTTTGAATTTTAATCCTATTTGGCTGCATGGTCAATTTTGTGCTGGACTCCAGCATGTTGTTGATGTTGTGCACCTTCAAGATGTTTCCAGTTTATGGCAATCCTAATCCTATCATGAGATTTTCTTGGCAAGTTTCTTTAGAGGGTGTTTGCCATTACCACCCACTGAGAATGAGAGAGTGTGACTTGGCCAAGGGCTGAGCTTGGATTTAAACCTGGTCTCCAGAGTTCTAGTCCAGCACTCTATGGACTCCAGCATAGAATCTTTCAATTTCTTCTCCTTCTGCCTCTGTAGCTGGAGCATAATCTTGGATTATGGTTATACTGATGGATTTTCCCTGAAGTTTTATTGATATTATTCAGTCAGACTTTTCAATATATCTTTTGATTGCTTTTGGTTCATCTCACCTATTAATGCCACCCCATTTCTTCTTAGATTGTCATTTCCTATGGTTTGAATACTCCAGTACTCAAGAGATATAGACTGTATAAATTATTAGAAGATGATAGTGTGGATATCCTTATGCTTCAGGAAACTCATGAAAAACAAAATAAATCAAAGCTCCTTAATTATTCTAAATGGAATCTACAGTTTGAATCCAGAAGCATTAATAAAGCTAGAGGAGTGGCTTTTTCAATGAGGGAAGGAATTAACTTCCATGCATAAAAAAATAGCAAATGATACAGAGGGGAGGTATATATTTATTAAAGGGAATCTAATGAATTTGAAAGTTACTGTTGCCTGCATTTATGCACTGAATGCTAACCAACGCAAATTTATAGAGAAGGCTTTTCCAAAACTAGATGACTTTAGTGAAGGAGACTTGTTTGTTGATAGAGATTTTAATTTAAGAAAACCAAAGCCATATGGGGTAAAATATAGACATTCAGTAATAAATTTAAATAAATGGAATTTGACAGAGGGTTATGAAAAAATAGGTAGTAAATCTCCTGACAATACATTTTATTCTGCAAGACATAAGAAATGTACCTGGATAGATTTCTTTATAGTGAGAAAGAAGAATACAATTCAGATAAAAGATATTAAAACTGAAGGGATCTGGTTTATCAGATCATGCCCCCCTGTATATGAAGTTAGCAATACCATCAGTTAAAAAAAATTAAAGAAGTAGAGATTTAATCCTATAGTGATGATGAAAGAAGAGAACAAGAATGAGATAATTAAGGAAATTAAATCAAAATTAGAAATAAAGGATTCTGGGGAGGTATCAATACAGACAGTATGGGACACCTTCAAGGCAGTTATAAGAGGAAAATGCATGAATATGGAGATAGGAATTAAGAAGGAAAATCATATTTATAGACAAAATTTGGTAAAGGAAGTGGAAATTTTATAGAAAGAATACCAAAAATATAAAAAGAAAAACATAAAAACACAATGAGATAAAAAGAATAAAGAGTTACAAAATTTAGATTGGGCTTCTTGTACAAGGAATTTATTATATACAAGAAATGCTTTTCAAGCTTGGGATACTAAGAGCATGAAAGCTTGGGCAAGATTTTTAAAAAGAGAAAAAAAGAAAAATGGATCAATAAGATACAGGGAGAAAATGGTGAGATATTATATGAAGAGGATAAAATAAGAGAAGTAATGAAAAATTCTGTGTAAATCTATAGAGAGAGAGGGAGACATTACATCAGAGGATAAATATTCAGACTAAATTAGAAGAGGTTGAAAGAGAATATTTGAATGCACCCATAAGAAGGGAAACGATTGAAAAAGTAATTGATGATTTGAAACGAGTTAAATATCCAGGCCCTGATGGGTTTACCAGTATTTTCTACAAGACATTCAAAAACAAATTGAATCTAATGACTAAAACATTTAATGAAATATTATGTACAAAGTTAATAGTTAAGACATGGAAAAAAGCATATATAATTTTGATTTTGAAACCTAATAAAAACCCTGATAATCCCGAACCTTACTCTCCTATTACTCTGTGTAATCAAGATTACAAAATTTTTACAAAAAAATTGGCTAACAGGCTAAAAACTCTTCTACCAAAATTAAATGGAGAAGATCAATATGGTTTTATTAAAGGGAGAGCTATCGAGAATCCAATTAGAAATGTTTTCGATGTTATATATCATACGAAACAACATAAAAAAGAGGCATTAATTAAATTGGATGTATATAAAGCCTTTGATTCAGTGAATCATAACTATTCTGTATAAAATTTGTACAGAATTTGGGTTACAGAGTCAATTTAGTGAGGAAATAAAAGAAATATATACAGATAATGAGGTTCAAGTCATTGTTAATGGGAATAATTCTAACAACATTAAAATTATGAGTGAGTATTGTTTCTGTTAGCAATAGAGCCTTTGTCAAATGTGATTAGGGATGAAAAAGAACATAAAGGATACTGTTTTAGTAAAGAGGAATTGAAATTAAATTTATTCGTTGATGATCCATTGATCAAGATCCATTCAGAAGTGTTAGCAAATTAGCAGAAGTACTGTATATACTCGTCTATAAATCTAAAAATGTATGTCCCAAAAAATTAGCCCAAAATCCCAATTCAACTTATTTACAGGTCACAATGGAAACGTGATTGCCGCTCTTTCAGATTTCCCCATGCGGTGTGGAGAGATGTTTAGCAAGAAAGAGCCAAGCAGGAAGAATCCTGGGTGATTAATTGATATTGCTGTTTGTTTAAGAGCCCCTCTCCTGCCTGCTTGTCTGGCTGAAAAGAAAGCTGAAATGATGAAGAAAAGCCTCAATGGGAGTTGCTCTTGCCACACGCACACAGACACACTCTGAAGGAGCCTCCTTCAGTAGGACAAGGGCAATTGGTTATGCATTGTAACTTCACACAGACCAAGCATACCCCCTCCAATAAATGGTTTAATCTGATGGCAATTGTTAAGCAAGGTTCCCCAGCCATATACCGGGTGCAGATCCTACATAGAAAAATAGACAGACTGGGGTATTTTCAAGCATCCATTAAAAGAATGGAAAAGAAAACCCTCAGACATGGCACAGTCACTTCGTTTCAAAGATGACTGCAGAAGGCCCTGATCTACCGATTGTGAGTGTTTCTGACTCTTTCCTGGCTTGAGAGCCCCCTTAGATTTAGTTGTACTCTGCACATGCTCAGAGTCCATCACTCAGCACAACACTCTTTGAGCGAATGTCCCCTTGCTGTTATAGTTATCCCCCAGGAATACCTCTCAAACACTCTTCCTCCGTGCTTCCCCACAGAAGAATGGTTTGTGTGTGTGACCCTACTTTATTGGAACACTGTTGGAGAAGCACAGACACAAGACTAGCCAACCCAATTCGTCTCCAATTGAGAATTCAACATCAAAGCTAAGTGCCAGTGGGCACCTCTATATCCCATTGTTTATGAAGTTTTAGATACCATGGAGGTGATATCTAATATGACAGAAAGTTGCCCATTGATATCATCACTAGAATATATTTTTCATCCTTAGACAACATCATTTCTTCCCTTGATCATCTTAGGATCCAGAGAGCACCAACTGGTACAGGTAGATGCAGGAAATTTCCTGCTGCACTCCCTGTTGTGGTCCTGAAGCAGGTTTGACCCCCCAGGATCCCCAGTTCAATCAGCATTTAGAACAGAACTCACAGTCAAAGACTGTTGCCCCACTTGGAAGTGGATGACTAGATTGTTCACATGCCAAGAGACAATGTGAAATGTCTTGCCACAGAATTATGTACTCATATATCCCCATGTTTCTGCCCGAACGTTTGAAAGTGCACCTTTTATACTTAGGTAGCACCGTAATCAGACAAGATGTCACCTCATTTGCATATTCAGAAGCACTGGCCATTACAACAGTTGTTCTTAACTTCCCTTCCAAGTCTATTACCATCAGCAGACCATATCACAAGCTAGCATAGTCTCAGTCGGAGCACTGGGAACTGAGGTGGCAAACCTCTGCTCCCTCCTTCCATTGATCTAAATGTAATGTGCTAGATAAAAGTATTAGGGAGGAATTGGAACTGGTAGTACTATTTTAAATGCAACTGATACCGAGGTACTCACCAACAAGTTAAGTGTGATTGGCACAAAGATCAAAGACTTAGGAATTTCATCTGCAACTGAACTAATCAATGTAGGACAAGGAATAGACCTGCCAGGATAGCTCCTATCGCATTGGATAGATGTAGAACAAGAACTAATCACAGATTTAGGTCACAATTTACAGAACAGTATTCACAATTTGTCACTAGACATTTAATGTACTCAGATCCAGAGTAATTTTATGGTTTTTGTCTCTCAAGTAGTTCAGTCCAGTCTGATGAGGCAGCTGCACTGGGAAATTGTGGCTTTGTTCAGGGACATGTACCTGAAATGCCCTGTCTCCTTAGTTACAGTCGTTGGAACCCCTTGGGCAAATATTCTGTGAGTGTGATATACCACGAAAATGGCTGGAATTACATAAGGATCCATCCTGTGCTACATTTAGGACTGTTGTTTGCACATGCCAGTGGCATGTTACTGTCAGAAAAGCTTTATCATTGGTCCAATGGAACACATATATTTGACCTAAATAGGTGCACATTTGAGAACCAATGTTCAGCCACTTAGAAGGGATTATTTTAAGAGACATGCAGAAACATTTGATTGCCCCATCGATTAATCAGCCACGGTCCAGCTGGCACGACTGCCCTTGGAAAATCTAACGTGTATTAACCAAATAGCTGGGAACTCTGCTTCTGTAGGATTCATTTACAAGACTGCCTTGTCCAATAATTTTACCTACATGAAGCAGTAATTATGGATGAATCCTATGTTGCCCATTCCTCAGCCTTCCAATGATACCATCTCTGAGATGAGTTACATGTGTCCCAGTGGAGCTGACAGCTGCCCAATTTAAATAATGCTGCAGAGTCCCAATTCTTCTGCCAGACTTCTGCCTTTCACTATTTGCACTTTGCCCAGATACAAGGGTTGTGTGTGTGTGTGTGTGGGGGGGGGGGTTATGGGTAGGTTGCTCATTGGCTCCCAGATCCTATTTTTCCTACAGTTTCAGCTTCCTGGCTCCCAGTATCAAGGGGAAGTTGAGACAAAGCCACAGTGATATCCCACCAGGACCGGTTTCTGATGTTGATGTTGACCAGTCTCCTGATATACCAGACCATGCTTCAGGCATTCCCCAGAATGCATCTGCAATTTGCTGCAAAACCCTGAGATTTTCACCATATCCATGCCTTCTCAGACCATAAACTATGTTGCTCCAGCTGTTCTAGCATGCAATGGATTTGGATTTAACTTTGCTGCCTCATGGACAGTTTATGCTTTATATTGCTTTCTAATGGGATGATTCAAGCAACATGGACTTTGCAGCTGCATATATCTTCAAAATGAGACACTTCACTGAGGCTGAAAGTACTTTGTATATAGATCTGTATGTAAATGGATTTTGTTGCCTGCATTGCCACTGTGTTTAATGTGTGCTATGGCCCACATAACCATTGCATTTTGTCCTGTTAGTTTTGCCATCTTTCCTCTGTTGTTGCTATTATTGCCTCCATTTCCATTTTTGTATTGTTCTTGCCTGCAGTCATTGTGGATCAGTGTGTATGAGGAATAGGATCTATATGCATTGTCATATATAATCATAGAATCATAGAGTTGGAAGAGACTGCAAGGGCCATCTAGTCCAACCCCATTCTGCCATGCAGGAAATCTAAATCAAAGCATCCCTGACAGATGGCCATCCAGCCTCTGCTTAAAGACCTCTAAGGAAGGAGACTCCACTACACTCTGAGGGAGTGTGTTCCACTGTCGGACAGCCCTTACTGTCAGGAAATTCTTCCTAATGTTGAGGTGGAATCCATTGTTCCGGGTCCTAGTCTCTGGAGCAGCAGAAAACAAGTTTGCTCTCTCCTCAATATGACATCCTTTCACATATTTAAACAGGGCTATCATATCACCTTTTAACCTTCTCTTCTCCAGGCTAAACATCCCCAGCTCCCTATGTCTCTCCTCATAGGGCATGGTTTCCAGACCCTTCACCCTTTTAGTCGCCCTCCTTTGGACACATGGCTCCAGTTTCTCAATGTCCTTTTTGAATATAATGTTGCTAGGAATGTTGCAAAGTTCATACTTTATTTAAGTATGGTGCCAGATGCAGATGAAGAGGGAATTGAGAGATTCTATGATGCAGTCCAGGAAGAAAGGATCCCATGGAAAGCCAAGAAGATGAGGGAAGGTGTTCCTGAAGAGATGGGAGCAGAGTTGAGAGTAATGATGGCCCTTTGGCCACATATTGAGAAGGCAGGGATCCCTAGAGAGAGAAGCCAATGCTGCTGGGAGAGGGAGAGGGCAGAAGGAAGAGAGGAAGACCAAAGACCAGGCCGAGAGACTCAGGGACTGCGGCCATAGGAGGAGAGGGGCGCTTGGAGAGGCCATGAGTCAGAAGTGGCTCAAGGGCAGCTAACAACAAAAACAACCAAGTGATAAATTAAGCATTCCTTTCCAATTTTGTGAAAGTACTGATTTTGCTGCAAAACACACAATTTATAGGAGTTTGTCATAAGACAAATCTTTGTTGTCTGCAGTACATGACAACCATAAAGCCAGAGACACAAAGCGTCAACCCCCCCCCCCCAGGCGACAAAGAGCAGAAGGCTCCCTGCGCTGAAGAGAGCGCGCCCTTCTCTTCCTGCCATCGTTCACTGAGCCCAAGAGAGCGGGAGAGGCCCCATAGAGTCCCCTCACAAGAAGGGAGCCCTTCCCTTTAGCTCCGCCCACCGGAAGACCCGGATTCTGCGCCCACGGAACTCGCTCTCTGCGCCTGCGCACCAACGCCTCTCGCTCTCTCTCTCTCTCTCCCTCCCCAGGGAACGGGGCGGCGCTTGCCTGCCTGCCTGCCTGCCTGCTCTTGCCGCAGCCGCAGGGTCCCGCTCGGCCTCCTGCCCGTCTTAGCGTTATACTTGGCGCCATGCAGGGAGAGGACGCCCGCTATCTGAAGAGGTAAGAAGGCCTTCCCTGGGCAGAGGGCGCGGCGCACGGGCTCCAGGGGCCGCGGGGGAACCGGCAGCGCTTACTGCGCTGGGGTGAATATTTATCCTGGAAGAGGCCAGGAGCCTCTGGAAAGAGACCCCTGGGCGCAGTGAGCACGCCTTCCTTTCCCCGGGACGGAGCCAGGAGCCAGGAGCCAGGGGCGCCCAAAGCTTGCAGCTTGTATTGTCTGCGTTTTGTTTGGCCAAATGGAGGCATCGCTGGTGGATTCCGGAGGCTATTGCACTTTGCCATAAGGCTAAGATGGCTACCCTGGGTATAATAACCAGGATGAGGAGGATGCACGTGTTAATTGCCCTGGTTCCCTGGCTTGATCTGTGGGCCATGGCAGAGAACAACAATTCACAAGCACTTCAGCCAAAGCACACATCAGCTTAAAATGACAAATAGGGTGTATATATATTAAAACAATTCACATTTAAAATGCATCATTCAAAACACACACTTTAAAAACCATCTGGGCAAACCTGCCAGAAGAGAGTAGTCTCTGATGCTGCTTTGAACCCAGACAGTGTCTTCATCTTTCTGCAGCTCATTCCTCAGTCGAGGATGGTAGGCTGAAGAAAAAGTCTGACTAAGAGCGGCCAGCCTCTTCCTGGCTGAGTGGAGCCAGTGTCCGGCAGGCGAAGGGAGGCCTGGGAGACCCAACAGAGGGACCCTGAAGGACCAGCAGCAGACTGGGGCTTTGTAGCTGAGGCTTCGCTCTCCAAGAAAGACAAAGCGTCCCTTTAAACCCTCAAAGCTTTCCCACAGAGGCCCCAGGAAGGCTGCAGGTCCCCCTGAAGAGCCCTCCAGGCCAGGGCTGGGGCTTGTCTTACCTGACCCTGGGCTTCGTAACCAGGCCTGGAGGAGGCAGCCCCAGTGGCAGCCCAGCCTTGGCTTCCCATTAACGGCCTTATCATCAGAGGGAAGCCTTCAGAATGGAAGCAGGACATGGCTCCTAGTCTGTGGGGCACAGTTTATGGACGGTTCCCTGCCCTCAGGCCCACAATCTAGAAAGACAGGACCCAAAAGGAGAAGGGGAGGCGGAGGGGAAGGGGATGAGGGCCACCTCCCAGGCCTGGATCAGGGGAGATGGACTGGAGGGAGGGCTTGACTTCTTAATGGATGATCATTCAGAGTCTGCATTAAAACATGCTTAAAATGACATTGACACCAGTGGCATTAAACCATGAAGAATCAGGGAATAACCAGGCAAGAAACATCATAAAGTTATTCATGGGGAAATTCCCCAAATGAGTTACTGTTGTTTCTTGCTTGGCTGTTCATGAGGGGATGGCACTTTAATCACATTTTGTCTCAATGACGTGCGAAAACCATTTGCGCAATTGCAGGTTAATCATATGTTATTCATGGGATATGGCAGGGGGTTGGACTAGATGGCCCCTGAGGTCTCTTCCAAACTCTATGAATCTATGTGTGGATAAACAACAAGATTCAAAGTATATCTCCCATTTAAATTCTGAGAAAGTAATAAATGTTGCTGTTCATCTGAAAAAAGTATGGATAGAATTATGTCTCTTATATGTGCCTATACTGTTTATCAGAAAGTGCTACTGAACATGATGTCATTGACACTGCAATTGCTTTTTGTAGAAGGATCAGTCATGATTTATCTTGGTGAGTCAGGCATGGTGGGTTTTTTAATGGGAAATTATGTTATTAAGACTTGTGTGTTTCACTTTCAAATAATAACAAAGAGCAAGACTATGTTATTACACATCAGCTGTGTAACAGTTGCTAATAAATTACAAAACACTGTATCTGACATTTCTCTTAAAATAAAATAAACTGTTAAGGCCATAAAGAATGGGTAAAAACTAAAAGGTGTTTATTCTCTCTGAGTCTCTAATGTGCTTAATACAGCAAAGAGACTTATTGTATCACCTGACACTTATTTTGTTTTCGTTTTTTACTTCACAGAAAGGTAAAAGGAGGAAATATTGATGTACATCCATCAGAAAAGGCACTCATTGTTCACTATGAAGTTGAAGCTACTATTCTTGGGGAGATGGGAGATCCTATGTTGGGAGAACGCAAAGAATGCCAAAAAATGTAAGCTTATGGCAGTCCAATAGTACCTTCAAAAATGTTTGGGTGACCAAATGGATCTGTGAAAGATTTTTTTTTGATAGCTTTATATTTTCAAACTTTATGGAGGAATGGGGTTGGGAATAACAAGAAATTTTGGATGCCTTAAATCAATTAGGATATGATTTAGCAATATTTAATGTGTTATTACACAAAGTTAAATAAATACATTGCATATCACTAAGTCCTGTACAAATATCTGAAAATGTTTTTTTTCACTGAGTGAAAAAAAATCTTAATTAGCCTACTCTTTAACTTTAGTACTCCTTGAAACCCTCAGTCTCCTTTCCAGGATTCCAGGGCCAGATGCACTACAGCCAAGGGTATTAAAACAACTGGCAGAAGTAATCTCAGAACCACTGTCAATAATATTTGAAAAGTCCTGTAGAACAGCAGAAGTCTCAGCAGACTGAAGAAGGGCAAATGTTGTCCCCATTTTTCAAAAAGGGGGGGGGGGGGAGAGGACCTAGATAATTACTGCACAGTTAGCTTGATATCGTACCAGGAAAGATTCTAGAGCAGATCATTAAATAGATCGTCAGTAAGCACTGAGAAAGAAATGCCATAATCATAAAATGCAAATAAATTATTTACATTTTTCTGCAGGATTTGTCTCTTGGGCTGTTGTAGCAACTGGCCTTTTGGGGTTAGCATGTGGGGTCAGCCAGAAGGTCTTTCTTTTCTCCTGTCTATCTTGAGTGAATGGGAGGGGCATAACTGAAACTACAGGATGTTGGTACCTTATCTATTGGAAATGGACATATCACAGGTAAAAAGGTAAAGGCAGACCTTTGACATGAATGTCTAGTCATAACCAACTGCAGGAGACGGTGCTCATCTGTGTTACTAAGCTGAACAGCCAGCATTGCCTAAGGACTACTCTGGTAGTCATGTGGCTAGCATGACTGTACCGAACACTGTTAAAACTTGTGAAAAAAATGTTAGTTTTTCTAGTGAATCATCTCTTCTCTTATGGCCAATGTACGACAGCCTCAGTTTAGACTTCAGTGCTGGCACAGGAATCCAGATTTTAAAAAGTATGTTCTGATTTGTCCACAGCAAAAATGACTGTGAAGATTAATGAAGATAATAGGCTAATAGTTAAAGCTGCGCAACAACTAGAGCGCCCCTGGTGGAAACATCAACGCTTATCTGACAAGATGCTCCATAAGAATATGTTAAATTCTTATGGAGCGGCAATTGATGCAGCAAAGAACTCATTCTGTGCTGCACGGATTGCATCGGCAGAGTCACGTCCAGCAGAGTTATTCAGGATGGTTAAAAAGCTAACTCAACTGTCTCCAACCCTGAACCCTTTAGTAGAACCAACTATAGCCTGTTGTGACACTTTTAATGACTTCTTTGCTGATAAAATCTCAGATAAGGGCTGATCTTGACACCGGCATTATAACAGAATCTTTAAAAGAGATGTCCAGTGACTCCGCAAATCGAATTAAACTGGATCAGTTTGAGTTTGTAAATACCAGTGATGTGGACAAATTCCTTGGATCTGTAAGGAAGGTAATGTGCCCTCTCGATCCTTGCCCATCCTGGCTGACCGCCCAGGGAGCTGATGCAATAAAAACATAGCTTCATTTGATAATAAATGCATCCTTCTGCGAGGGTACATTTCCATCTTCACTAAAACTAGCTATAATGAAACCTTTTTTAAAGAAACCCTCCCTGGATCCCCTTTTGAGGAACAACTACAGGCTGGTCTCTTTATTATCATTCTTGGGCAAAGTGATCGAGAGGGCAGTCGCTTTGCAGCTCCAAGCTGTCTTGGATGAAGCCGATTATCTAGACCCATTTCAAACTGCCTTTAGAGTGGGATACGGAGTTGAGACAGCCACAGTCGCCTTAGTCGATGATCTCCGTCTGATTATCGACGGGGTAAGTGTGACCCTGTTGGTACTTTTGGACATCTCAGCGGCCTTCGATACCATTCACATGGTATCCTTCTGGAGCACCTGAGAGAGTCAGGTATCGGAGGCACTGCGCTCCAGTAGTTCCGTTCCTACCACTCGGGTAGACTCCAGATGGTCAGGTTGGGGGACAGTTACTCTCACAAAAGAGAGCTGATATCTAGCATTCCTCAGGGCTCTATTCTGTCCCCCATGCTATTTAACATTTACATGAAGCCACTGGGAGAGATCATCCAAAGACATGGAGCACAGTGTTATCAATATGCTGATGACACTCAGATCTACCTCTACATTTCTCCGACTGGTACAGTGACTGAGGACAGCACCTCTCTTTTGGATGCTTGCCTAGGGTCAGTAATGAGCTGGATGAGGGAAAATAAACTCAAGCTGAATCTAGAAGAAACAGAGGTACTCGTGATAGGTACTCCTAGTCCAGGGATGGAGATTTGCCATCCTGTCCTGGACGGGGTCACACTTCCCCTAAAGGACAAAGTCTGCAGTTAGGGAGTACTCCTGGACTCATCCTTACATTTATCATCTCAAGTTGATGTGATGGCCAGGAGTGCTTGGTACCAGCTTTGGCTGATATGCCAACTGCCTGGACAAAAAGGACCTTGAAACAGTGGTTCATGCACTGGTAATCTCCCACTTAGATTTCTGTAATGCGTTCTACATAGGGCTACCTTTGTACCAAGTTCAGAAGCTTCAACTAATCCAAAATTCAGCAGCCAGATTGGTCACTGGAACTTCCAGATCAGACCATATAACACCGGTCTTAAAATCTTTACACTGGCTGCTAATTAGCTTCCGGGGGCAATACAAGTTTTGGTTATTACCTTTAAAGCCCTACATGGCTTGGGCCTGAGTTACTTGAGGGGACGCCTCTCCCTACGCAATCCCCCTTGCACTCTCAGAACAACTGGGAAGAACCTGCTTGACTATCCTAAAGTGAGATTAACAGCTACTTCCCAAAGAGCATATACTGCTGCTGCCCTCAAGCTATGGAACAACCTTCCGGAAGAGATCCACCTCATATTTACCTTAGATGCCTTTAAGAAGGCATTAAAGACCGATCTCTTCCGGTGAGCCTACCCCCCCAAATCTTCTATAAAGAATGGTTCACCTTCAGGTCAGAATTGCCATTTATTGATTTTACTGTTGCAGTTTTAGATATTGTACTTTAGAGATGTATTTTAAATATTGTATCATTGTATTCTTGTAATCCCGCTTCGATCCATTGGGAGAGGCAGGAAATATAAATAAAATTTTATTATTTATTTATTTATGTATTTATTTTCATTTTTTATGTAATTCTTCAATGCTTTCTTGTATTCTCAGTTATAATGCATGTTGTATAAATAGTGCAACTGATGATAAATACTAATACTAGGATTTAATTGTTAGATTTGGATGAATTCTGTAGTTTATAGCTGACTCTGAACTGTGAATCCCCAGAGTATCACAGCTTGGTACCCAAAGAAAAAAGGATTGAAAACAATTCCAAATAATTTCTTCTTTAGCCAGTCCCTGAATGTAAATAAATTCCAGATCCACAATGTGGCTATACTTTTATTATGTCACACACACACACACACACACACCAGGACAAAAATCTGTGGAAGCTTTCATGATTTCCCCCCCCCCCTTTGGGGGGGGCAAGTCATTACAAATATCAGCAGGGCAAGAAGGAAATTACTTTATCTTAAGCTCATGTTGTCTGCATGTTGTATTAGGATGTAACAGCAAAAAAAGATACAATAGACTCTTAGACTGGGATCATCAGGTTTTAGGTTTCAGCCTGAATGATCAGTTAGTCATAAAAGGTGATTAACTGATTTTCCATTTTAAAAATACAGACATCTCCCCTCCCCTGAAAATGTAAAGCTGTCTTAAGCTCAGGCTCCTTTGTAGATAGGGAGCAGGCTAGGTCTATGTAGTGTGGATATTTTCAAGGCTGGTGATGATTTAAAACACTGAATAAGAGAAGGCCAGTCAGTAGAAGCCAAACTGGTTAAACTTATGTATTTGGTTGGTGACCATCAGAAACGATTATGCTTACATCTTAACACTGTGTCCTTTGGGCTTATTTAATACTTTTCTTTTGGCTGGTTTAATGCTCTACAACTAATTATCACGACTTTAGTTTTTTGGCCAACATGTAGCCCTGTGTCTTACTAAATATGTAGCTTCTATATAATGTAAAAGTGAAAACTTTTGGATTATATTTTATAGCATTCGGTTGAAGAGTCTCAATGCAAACACAGATATTTCTTCCCTGGCTCAGAAGGTGGTGGAGGAATGCAAGCTTATTCACCCCTCCAAACTTGCAGAAGTGGAACAATTGCTCTATTACCTGCAGAACCGTAGAGACACTTCATCTGCAAAAGGTGGGCAAGTGATCCATTGTTTGGGCCCTTCTTATTTTCACAGAGTACTCAAAAGATGAAAACAGTTTGAAAGGCTGCCTCTGCTTTATTCAGAAAAACTATTGCAACTTCATGGGAAGATTGTGATTGGTCAAACATACTGACATTGAAATACCAACATATTCTTTGTTTGATCAAACAACATAGATGATGTCTTGTTACGGAAGATTCATATCCAGATTTAGTATGTTTAGTGAACTAGAAGTGAAAGTTACTGAAGAATGTAAAAAAGGAAGATGTTACATTTGATCTACTTTACAGAGCCTATTAAACCTTATCTGTCCAGTGGTTCCTTTTTTGGCTAGAATGAAGTTCTGTGGGTTTCAAGGAGTGACTACTAGATGAGAATAGCTCATGCATGAATGGAAGTGCCTTGTGGCAGCATTTCTGTCTGTATCTTAGCCTAAGTATTCATCACAGAATCACAGAGCCGAAAGGGCCATCAAGGCCAACCCTTGCTCAGTGAAGGAACTCCGATTAGAGCATACCCAGTAGTGTCCAGGAAATTAGTTGTAGGAATGGCCTCTGCCTGTTTGCGTGGTTTGCGCAGTCAGCGTCTGGCACCAGTCTCCACCTTCTGTGATGCAGGCAGCTGGTTGCAAGCTGGAGAAACACCTGTCCCCTTCAGTTTCAGGGAAGAGATACTGCAGACAGACGTCTCACTAAGTGGCTTTTATTCTTCAGAAGTTCCACTATATACAATGCTGTCATACAACTCCCAACACCATCCACCATTACAACAACCCACTGTGACCCACACCGTGACTTGAAACACACCCCTTCTTTGTCCAGGGCTCCATGTGGCCTTTTGGTCCTGCCTTTTCCTCCTATGTCACAATGATCTCTGTCCAGGGTGACTTTGCACTTTTGCAGCACTTTATTGCACTTGGTGACCATCATCTCTGATGTCACTTCCCATGACTCAGCACTGGTGGAAACATGCCTTGTCATCATGCCTGACAGTGACCCTTTGTTGTCCAGTCACTATTTAATACCACATTGTGCATTTTCTCAGGGCTCTATATCCCAACACTGCCTATATGGATATTCCTCCATACTATCTTAACTGAGAACAGCTATAACAACAGCTTGACAAAATGTAGACCTACAACTCCAACATTATCATGTTTTTTTACTTTTACTTTTTTCCTCCTGTTTATTTTTTTTCTCCTGTTCGGCCCTATAAAGGTATCACTGTTTTTGGATTTTGGATGTTAGTTACAGTTGGCCCTCGGTATCCACGGGGGATCTGTTCTGTACCCCCCCATGGATACCAAGGATGCTCATACCATGGATGTTCAAGTCCCATTGTTTCCAATGGTGGCATGGCCCTGCAGCCACACTACCATTAGTGTGCCTGCATCACAGAAGGTGGAGACTCTGGTGCCAGGGCTTTTTACCTGCCTCCCAGCTGAGGGCTCGGAAGGCCAGAGAAGCCTCTCCTGGCAGGAATACAAAAAGTTAATTCAGGGCCTGCCAAGCTGCCTCTGCACTACCTCTTCCACATTCTTGTCAGCCATTGGTCAGAGGGAGCTGTTAATCACTTGGCCCTACTCCCTGGGTGATTGACGGCTCCCTCCAACCAGTAGCTGTGCCTGTCTCTTTCACTTTATCGTCAGCCATTTGTTGGATGGAGCAGTCAGTCACTTGGCCCTCCTCCTCAGGTGATTGACAGCTCTCTCTGACCACTGGTTGCCTCCGTGGCCGCCTCTTTCATATTCTTATCAGCCCTTGGATGGAGGGAGTGATCAATCACCTGGGGAGGAGGGCCGGGTGAGTGACCACTCCCTCCAACTACTGGTTGATGAGAATGTGGAAGAGGCGGGGTGGAGGCAGCCTAGCAGGCCCTGTTAACATTTTGTATTCCAGCCAGGAGAAGCTTCTCTGGCCTTCTCAGCACTTTGCCAGGTGGCAGGTAAGAACCCATGTTGTTAATGGTGGTGCAACAGTTGACTGTGCCATTGTATTTAATGGGGCTTGAGTATCCACGGATTTTACTATCCACGGGGGGTCCTGGAACCAAACCCCAGCGGATACCAAGGGTCCACTGTAAATCCACAGCATTCCCCTCTTCTACTAAACTAGTGACCTAATCAAACATGATAGAAATTTAGTTTGGCAGGACTTGTTCTTGACAACCCCATGCTGGCTTCTAGTGATCATTTCGTTGTCCTCAAGATATTTGTAAACAGATTCCTGTATAATCCATTCTAATATTTCTCCTGGTATCAAAGGACAGGCTGACTGGTCTGACTTTCCAGGATCATAGAATCATAGAGTTGGAAGAGACCACAAGGGCCATCCAGTCCAACCCCCTGCCATGCAGGAAATCCAAATCAAAGCATCCCCGACAGATGGCCATCCAGCCTCCGTTTGAAGACCTCCAAGGAGGGAGACTCCACGACACTCCAAGGAAGTGTGTTCCACTGTCAAACAGCCCTTACTGTCAGGAAGTTCCTCCTAATGTTGAGGTGGAATCTCTTTTCCTGCAGCTTGCATCCATTGCTCCGGGTCCTAGTCCCTGGAGCAGCAGAAAACAAGCTTGCTCCCTCCTCAATATGACATCCCCTCAAATATTTAAACAGGGCTATCATATCACCTCTTAACCTTCTTTTCTCCAGGCTAAACATACCCAGCTCCCTAAGGCGTTCCTCATAGGGCATGGTTTCCAGACCCTTCACCATTTTAGTCGCCCTCCTTTGGACACGCTCCAGTTTCTCAATGTCCTTTTTGAATTGTGGCACCCAGAACTGGACACAGTACTCCAGGTGGGGCTTGACCAGAGCAGAATATAGTGGCACTATTACTTCCCTTGATCTAGACACTATACTTCTATTGATGCAGCCTAAAATCGCATTGGCCTTGTTAGCTGCCGCATTGCACTGTTGACTCATGTTCAACTTGTGGTCTACTTGGACTCCTAGATCCCTTTCACATGTTGTCTCCTTAAGCCAGGTGTCCCCGATCCTATATCTGTGCATTTCATTTTTCCGCCCTAAGTGCAGTACCTTACATTTCTCTGTGTTGAAGTTCATTTTGTTAGCTGTGGCCCAGCTTTCTAGTCTATTCAGGTCATTTTGAATTTTGATCCTGTCCTCTGGAGTATTAGCTGTTCCTCATAATTTGGTGTCATCTGCAAATTTGATAAGTATTCCCCCAATTTTTTCCTCCAAGTCATTGATAAAGATGTTGAACAGTACTGGGCCCAGGACAGAGCCCTGTGGGACCCCACTGGTCACTTGTCTCCAGGATGAAAAGGTGCCATTGTTGAGCACCCTTTGGGTTCATCCTGTCAACCAATTACAAATCCACGTAACAGTTGCCTTGTCTAGCCCACATTTTACAAGCTTGTTTGCAAGAATGTCATGGGGAACTTTGTCAAAGGCCTTACTGAAATCAAGATATATTATATCCATAGCATTCCCTTCATCTACCAAGCTGGTAACTTTATCAAAGAATGAGATAAGATTTGTCTGGCATGACTTCTTTCTCTGAAACTCGTGTTGATTTTTTGTGATTATGGCATTGCTTTCTAGATGTTCACAGACTCTCTTTTTAATGATCTGCTCCAGAATCTTTCCTGGTATTGATGTCAGACTAACTGGACGATAATTGTTTGGATCCTCTTTCTTTCCCTTTTTGAAGATGGGGACAACGTTTGCCCTCCTCCAGTCTGCTGGCACTTCTGTTCTCCAGGAGTTTTCAAAGATTATTGCCAATGGCTCCGATATTACATTTGCCAGTTCTTTTAATACCCTTGGATGTAGTTTGTCTGGTCCTGGAGACTTAAATTCATTTAGGTTAAACAGGTATTCCTGTACTATATCTTTACTTATTTTGTGCTGAAATTCCCCTATTCTGTCCTCTGCTCCATTTTCCTCAGGTTGAGCACCCTTTGCCTTTTCTGAGCAGACTGAGGCAAAGAAAGTGTTGAGTAATTCTGCCTTTTCTCTGTCTTCTGTTAGCATTTTGCCATCTTCTCCACACAGTGGCCCTGCCGTTTCCTTCTTCTTCCTTTTGCTGTGGACATATCCAAAAAAGCCCTTTTTGTTGTTCTTAACCTCTTTAGCAAGCCTGAGTTCATTCTGTGCTTTAGCTTTTCTGACCTTATCTCTACACATGCTAGCTATTTGTTTGAATTCCTCTTTGGTGATTTACCCATTTTTCCATTTCTTACACATGTTCCATTTAAAATTTAGCTGAGTTGAAAGTTCCTTGGTCATCCATCCTGGGTTCTTGAGACACCTCCCGTTTTTCTTTCTCACTGGAACTATTTTAATCTGTGCCTTCAGTATCTCCCTTTTGACGAACTCCCATCCAGCCTGAATTCCCTTCTCTTTTAGTATTCCTGACCATGGGATCACCCCCAGTATTTCTCTAAGTTTACTGAAATCAGCTTTCCTAAAGTCTAGAATGCGTGTCTGACTATGCCTGGCTGCTCCTTTCCACTGTATAACAAACTCCAGGAGAACATGGTCACTTCCACCTAAGGATCCCACCACTTGCACTTCATTGACCAAGTCATCCTTGTTGGTTAGGATCAGATCTAAAATAGCTGACCCCCTTGTTGCCTCTTCCACCTTTTGGACAATGAAATTGTCTTTGAGGCAAGTGAGGAATTTACTAGACCTTGAGGATTTGGCTGAGTTTGACATCCAGCAAATATCAGGGTAGTTGAAGTCACCCATCACTACTACATCTCTCCTTTCTGAGTGTGTGGTCATTATTTTTATTTTATTTTTTTGTTGTTGCTTTTTTTGAGAAAAGGGACAATGTTTGCTCACCTCCAGCCTTCTGGCAGCTCACCAGAAAATTCTTCAAGATTTAAAAAAAAATGATGGCAAGTGATTCTGCAAGTACATCAGCAGGTCCTTCAATACAATGGGATGTAGTTCATCTGGCCTTTAGATTTAAACTCATTTAGGTTAACTAAGTGACACCAGCTTCCTTGTCAATGTTTCTGCTGATGCATGGAAGCACATAGTCCTGTTTTTTGGAGAAAACGGAAGCAGAATAGGAATTGAGCAGTTCTGCCTTTTCATTGTAATGGGGTAGCATTTTACCATTTTGCTGAGCAGTGGTTCCACAATTTCCTTCATCATTCTCTTGCTTTGAAACCCCCATTTTGCTGCCCCTTGCTTCCGTAGCCAATCTCAGCTCATTTTGAGCTTTAGCTTCCCTTACACTATTCCTACAAGCTTGGGCTAAACATATGTATTTTCCTTTGTGATTCATTCTTTTTTTCATTCTTTAAACATGCTCTTTTTTCTCTTTCTTCTTCCTCAAGTTTATTGTGCAGCCATATTGGCCTCTTCAATATGGGTCTATTTTTTCCTTTAGCATTTTTAACCATGATATTTTCTCCTGTATTTCCCTGAGCTTGACAAAATCAGCTTTCCTAAAATCCAAGGTTTGAGTTTGACTGTACTCTTTTTCGACCTGTCCCGGAATCATGCATTCTAGCATTACATGGTTATTCCCTGCTAAAGTACCAACTGCTTTGATTCCAGTGACCAACTCCTCCATATTGGTTAGGATCCTGGATTGCTGATCCCCTTGTATTTGCAAGTCTCAAAAGGAATTTGTTGGAGAACAGATGATTGGCATCTGGTTACATAAGCGCAGCGTGGCAATGTGCGGATGCCGCACGGTGCTTACATAACAATGGCAGTGCCTATGTATACAGGATGCCACCATTGTTATGGCACTGCGCCGTACTAGGGTTAGGGACCGTGTGGTTGTTGCGTGGTTCCTTAATCCTAGTATGGGTACACATCTGATAGTCCTAATGAGGTGTCTGTACTCAAAACAAGAAGCTACTGTCAGAACAGAACACAGAAAAACAGAATAGTTCCCAATTGGCAAACAAATCAGACAAGGCTGCATCCTATCACCCTACCTATTCAACTTATATGCAAACCAAGCCTGGACATGGAAGAAGCAGGACTGAAAATAGGAGAAAAAAATATCAACAATCTGAAATATGATGTTGACACCATAATACTAGCAGAGAACCTCACAGGCCTGGAACAACTACTAAGGAAGATCAAAGATGAAAGTGCAAAGGTAGGCTTACTGTTGAACATAAAGAAAAAAAATAATGACCACAGTGAACTTACATTCAAACTAGATAATAATAATAGTAAAAGGGTTCTTATATCTGGGATCAAACATTGATCGGAATGGGGACTGCAGCCAGGAAAACAGAAGGACAGTAAGTATGGGGAGGGCCGCTATGAAAGAACTAAAAAAGATCCTAAAATTCAAAGACATACAACTCAGCAGAAAAGTCAGAATCATACAAACCATTGTATTCTCTATTACCATGTATGAATGTGAGAGCTGGACAGCCAAGAAAGAAGATAGGAGGAAAATCAACTCATTTGAGATGTGGTGCTGGAGAGGAGTGCTGAGGACAGACAAAATTACAAACGAATCAGTCCTAGAGCAGATCAAGCCAGAAATATCCCTAGAAGCCAAGATGACAAGACTTGGACTGTCATACTTTAGACACATCACGAGAAAGCATGAATTGTTGGAAAAGACAATAATGTTAGGAAAGGTGGAGGGAAGTAGAAAGAGGAAAGCGACAAGCTAGATGGATGGACTTTATTAAAGAGACCACAAATATGAGTTTGCAGGAGCTGGGCAGAGCAGTAGAGGGGGGAGGGGGGGCTGGAGATGTCTCCTCCATAGATTCACCATGGGTCCAGATCAACACAAAGGCAGTTAACAACAACAAACAACACTAAAAGTCTACTAAAATATTGATTAGATTCCCCTCTACATTTATTTTTACCCAAATTCTTTCTTGGGCCATTTCAGCCACAGTTGCTTTCCGTTCACAGTGACCAGACACTGCAGTCCTGACACTGACTGCTGCCACAGTCCAAATGGGCCGTTGGAAAGGAGCACTTTTTTTTTTTGCACTCCAGTTGCCAGTGGCCCCGGGGCTGCCTTATGTGGCTATGGTGCAGCTTCATCTCTATCTGGGGACTTGCATCATCTGTACGCCATGCCCCCAGATCAGCCCAAAGCCAATGCGGTTTTGTGGCAAAAAATTGCCTGAAAAACATGCTGATTTTTTAAAAAGGGCTGTTGGTGGACTTTAGCAGAGTGCTTGATTGTTTTAGGGGCCACAAATGTTCAGTTCAAAGATTGCATGCTGGCCATAGGATATATTCTCCCCAACCCTGGCATACTTTTATAGAACCTCCTATTGTGGTAATATTTTTCTTTGGTCAACCAAAAAGGTATAATATTCCTTTGAGTATGGCAATATCATCCACAATATGGAGTTTGTCTTATGTTCACCATGGCTACCTGTTATTTTGCAGGTATAGGACTGCTGACTCGAAGCATATTCTTTTGAAGTAACCATAGGGTAGCATTAAAATAAGCTTGAGTTTTAAGAGTGCTAATTCTTATTTTTTTCCCCAGAAAAAAAAGAAAAATCCAGTAATCCAAAAGATCCACCACCTTTTGAAGGGATGGAGGTAGGCATTGTCAAGTTTTAGAGAATTTTTAACACAGTTAAATTTAATTGTCTTTTCTCTGTATTAACCTGTATGTTAAAAGTTAGGGGTTCAGTTTGGTAATCCGTCAGTAGAACTTTATAATATTTTATTAGCGTATTTGACAATGTCCTCTTAGATACTGTAGAAATTAGTGATGCCTTTCAGTTTTCTGGCCTGTGATCTGGATGGAATACGTGGCATTGTAATATTTTCCAGTAACCTTAGTCTTTTTTTTTAATTAAAATTTATTAATACATTCTAAAACAAAACATAACAACAAACAGTACACCAAAACAACAATAAATACAGGCAATAACCCAGATAAGGCCCTGAAAATTATAGATAAAAGGTGTATTCAGGGATCCTGAAAGACATCTTTCCATAAAAATTTAGCTAAAATTGGAGGATGTTTAGAGACTAAATCTTGCTGGATGTATTCAATAAACCCATTTTTGAAAGGTCAATCCAGAGTGTAAGCTTCTCGCCCTGTTGTTATTATCTGCCATTTTCTCCATTAACCACAAGTCTCAGAGTCTAGTCCACCATTCTGCAATATTCAACTTTCCAGTTTTCCAGTTCTTGGCTATCTCAAGCCTGGCAACAGCCAGAAGCAAACTAATAAGTTCTTTATGCTACAGGGCTTTATTTTCATTCATAAAAATGGAGAACAGGAGCAGGAGTGGTGATAATTGTATACTTTGTTTAGTGATCTTGGAGATCAGTTGTAAAATTTCTGTCCAGTACTCTTACACTAAGGGACAATACAGCCACATATGTACAAAGGTTCCCCTATCTTCACAACCCCTCCAGCATTTCGGATTAGCATTGATAGACATACGAGCCAATTTGACTGGGGTGAGGTACCATTGATGGACCAACTTGATAGTATTCTCTTTAATGGCAAAGGACCTAATTTTAAATGGTAAATGAGTCCATATATTTTCCCAGGTCTTACTATCAATTGAAAGGTAAAGTTCTGCTTCCCATGAAACATTGAGTTCCCAAATGTTTCTTCTAGCAGACAATTATATACGCATGCTATTTGGCCTTTAGAATATATAGCCTGAGAGACTCACATGTTTTCAAAAAAAGTACGGTAAGTGGGTGAGGATATTCCTGTATCTGAAGCAATTTCTTTAAGAATAAATGTATCTGTATTATTTGATACCAGTTCCGATGACCAGAGCACAGATTAGTTGCTCCATTCTGATAGTTGTCCCATTGTGGTACAGGTCCCTAACTGTATAAAGGCCATAAACATCCCAACTTCGAAACTGTGTGTATTTTTCTGGGCTCTGAAAAAGAGGGTGAGTAAGAAAAGGCCGTAAAGGGGAAGGGTAGGCAGCCAAGAGATGCCTCCATTTCTTCCACAAAACCAAGGCAGTGAGCAAAAAAAGGGTTCTTACAAATTTTAGTGAATTTATATATAGATTCAGAAAAAAACTGATCAAAAGTAGCAGGAGATGCAGTGTTAACTTCAATGTCTACCCAATTGGTCCGACTATTTCTGCTAATCTACTGGGTGATCTGACTTAAATGAGAAGCTTCAAAGTAAAGATCAAGTTTCGGAAGTGACCACCCTCCATATCCAGTTTTAGAATGCTTGACCTCTTTTCAAAAGCGTGGGCATTTCGCATTAAAAACTAGGTAGTCCACTAACTTGTTCCAGCATTTAAAGTATGTGTTTGGTGGTCTCAAGGGAATCATTTGAAAAAGAAACAATGGCGGGTTATAGACCGCCAATTTGGGGCGGTCTGCACCTGCCCATTTCCCCGGTGTATCGGGGCCTCAGCGGCTAGAACAGCAGCCGCTGAGGCCCCGATCCGCCACTTTTCAGGCTGCGGGGAAGCAGCAAAACGCCGCTTCCCCGCAGCCTGAAAAGGGGTGTCCTTGGGGCTGGGGGAGAAAGGGGCCGCTTAGCCCCTTTCTCCATTGCTTCGCTGGGCGCAGCCATATGAAGGCTGTGCCCAGCGAAGCAAAGTGCCGCCACAAACCAGGAAGGAGCTCCGAAACTGGTCCGTGGAAAGGGCGCCCTAGGCGCCCTGGCGCGGAGGGAGGACGTCACGTCCGCGCCTCCCTGTGTAGAGGCGGCGCGGCCGTGACGTCCTCATGACGGCGGCTGTCTGGAATGGCCGCCGTCATTTTTTACACGCGGAGCACGTATTAGGGTTAGGGAGGTGAGGAAGCACCGCACCTCCCTAACCCTAGTACGCGCTCCGCGCGTACTTTAATGGCGGTTTGTAACCCGCCAATATTTTTGGCAGAATGAAAGATTTAACTAAAACAACATTGTCCAAAACGAAGATCTGGGTGGAATACTTGGCACTGTAATATCTTCCAGCAACCTTAGTCATTATGGCTGATTAAGTCATAATTAAGCTGAAAGCTGGTCAAAAGAGTCAAAGGACCTTGTTACATAATGGTTTTTCTGCACATCAGAGTAGACAGTAAGAGAAAATAGAGAACTAATTGTGTGCAAAGGGGGCTTGTAACACCATTGAGACTAGTAGAGAAAGAGGTTGGCTCTTAACTGCCTTCGAATTGGCCCCAACTCATGGAGACCCTCATGGTGATCCTGTGGATGAGACATCTGCAAGATCCCTATCCTTCATTGTTCAGCTTCTGGCGTAAATTCATACCCATGATGTTCCTGAGTCTAGTCATATGGCTTGCAGGATTTCCCTTTTTCTGCTGCCTAGAATCATAGAATCATAGAGTTGGAAGAGACCACAAGGGCCATCCAGTCCAACCCCCTGCCACGCACGAACTCTCAGTCAAAGCGTCCCCAACAGATAGCCATCCAGCCTCTCTTTAAAGACCTCCAAAGAAAAAGACTCCACTACACTCCGAGGGAGTTTGGTCCATTGTCGAACAGCCCTTACTGTCAGGAAGTTCCTCCTAATGCTGAGGTGGAATCCCTTTCCCTGTAGCTTGCATCCATTCTTCTACATTCTAGTCTCTGGAGCAGCAGAAAACAAGCTTGCTCCCTCCTCAATATAACATCCCTTAAAGTATTTAAGCATGGCTATCATATCACTTCTTAATCTTCTCTTCTCCAGGCTAAACATCCCCACCTCCCTGAGTTTTTCCTCATAGGGCATGGTTTCCAGACCCTTCACCATTTTAGTTGCCCTCCTATAGTTTCTCAATGTCCTTTTTGAATGATGGTGCCCAGAACTGGACACAATATTCCAGGTGAGGCCTGACCAGAGCAGAGTAGCGTGGCACTATTACTTCCCTTGATATAGACACTATACTTCTATTGATACAGCCTAAAATCACATAGGCCGTGTTAGCTGCCGCATCGCACTGTTGACTCATGTTCCATTTGTGGTCTACTTGGACTCCCAGATTGCTTTCATACTTAGTCTCGTTCAGTCAGGTGTCACCCATCCAATATGTGTTCATTTCATTTTTCCGCCCTAAGTGTAGTACCTTGCATTTCTCCATGTTGAAATTCATTTTGTTAGCTTTGGCCCAGCTTTCTAGTCTGTTCAAGTCATTTTGAATTTTGACCCTGTCCTCTGGGGTATTAGCTACTCCTCCTAGTTTGGTGTCATCAGCAAATTTGATAAGTATGCCCCCTATTCTTTAATGCAAGTCATTGATAAAGATGTTGAATAGCACTAGGCCCAGGACAGACCCCTGTGGGACTCCACTAGTCACATCTCTCCAGGATGAAAAGGAGCCATTGTTGAGCACCCTTTGGGTTCAGTCAGTCAACCAATTACAAATCCATGTCTTTGTCTAGCCCACGTTTCACTAGCTTGTTTGCAAGAATGTCATGGGGAACCCTGTCAAAAGCCTTACTGAAATCAAGATATATTATATCCACAGCATTCCCTTCATCTTCCAAGCTGGTCATTTTATTAAAAAAAAAAAAAAAGAGGTAAGATTTGTCTGGCATGACTTGTTTCTCTGAAACCCATGTTGACTCTTTGTGATTATGACATTGCTTGCTAGACTCTCTGTTTAATGATCTGCTCTAAAATCTTTGCTGGTATAGATGTCAGACTAACTGGACAATAATTGTTGCGATCCTCTTTCCCCCCCTTTTTGAAGATGGGGACAAGGTTTGCCTTCCTCCAGTCTGCTGGGCGGTCTCATGTTCTCCAGGAGTTATCAAAGATTATTGCCAGTGGCTCAGATATTACATTTGCCAGTTCTTTTAATACCCTTGGATGTAGTTCATCTGGTCCTGGAGACTTATATTCATTTAGATTAACCAGATATTCCTGTACAGTGCGCCCTTGGTTTATGCAGAGGCTCCGTTCCAGACTGCCCCGTGTAAGCCAAACAGCACGTATGCTCGAGCCTCATTCACTTGAATGGGGCTTGTGCATGCGGCGGCGGCACGCCCATTCATTCCAATGGGACACACTGCCCCTTATGCCCCGTGCACTCCCATGTGGCTCTGTGTGTTTGAGTGTATGCTCAAACACGCCTATGACGCGAGCGCACTGTATTTTTGCCTTTTCTCTGTCCCCTGTTAGCATTTTGCCATCTTTTGCATGCAGTGGCCCTACCGTTTCCTTCTTCTTCCTTTTGCTGTGGACATACCCAAAAAAGCCCTTTTTGTTGTTCTTAACCTTTCTAGCAAACCTGAGTTCATTCTGTGCTTTAGCTTTTCTGACTTTACCTCTACACATGGTCGCTATTTGTTTGAATTCTCCTTTGGTGATTTTCCCATTTTTCCATTTCTTATACATGTTCCGTTTAAAACTTAGCTCAGTTGAAACTTCCTTAGTCATCCATCCTGGTTTCTTGAGACATCTCCCATTTTTCTTCCTCATTGGAACTGTTTGAAATTGTGCCTTCAGTATCTCCCTTTTGAGAAATTCCCATCTGTCTTGAACTCTCTTCTCTTTTAGTATTCCTGACCATGGAATCACCCCCAGTATTTTTCTAAGTTTACTAAAAGCAGCTTTCCTAAGTTGACTAAAAGCAGCGTGTCTGACTATGCCTGGCTTCTCCTTTCCTTTTTTTTTTTAAATTTTATTTTATTTATTTATTTTTATAATTTTATTGGTAGAATGAAATTAATAAATGTTATTATAATAAATTGATAAAACAAAATATTGATTAAATTCACCTTACAATAATATATAAAAAAACTTTTACATTATATTCCCCATACCTATAATGTATACCTTTATATTCCATTCTTTACTACTTTATCTAACTTTAATTCATATTTCTTTTCATCATATATTTTTCATAATTCCCCCCTTCCCCCAAGTGCTCCCCATCACCCGAGCCTATCTTCTTATTACTCTATCTCCAGAATTGTAACTCTTCCTCTGGTGGTAAAACACCTCCTTCTTTTCCTAAAACCTTTTGTACAAATGTTTTCCATATTGCTTCGAAATCATTTCTCTTGATTATTCCTCTTCTAAACTTAATTTCACTAGTTAACTTATCATTAATTGCTATTTGCCATATCTCTCTATACCAATCTTGTATTTGTAAATCTCCCTGGTCTTTCCACTTTTTTGCTATCATTAATCTCGCCGCTGTTAATAAATTTGTAATTAGATCCTTTATAACTTGGGTGCAGTTAGTTTTATCATATAAAGATAATAAAGCTATCTTTGGACAAAATTCTAAATCAATTTTTGTTATTTCTTTTATCTCTTCAAATACCATTTGCCAAAATTTCCTTACAGTTCTACAACCCCACCACATATGCATATAAGTGCCTATCTCTTGACACCCTCTCCAACATAACCTTGAATAATTCTTATTTATATGACTTAACCTTACAGGCGTTAAATACCATTTCCAAATTATTTTATAATAATTCTCCTTTATTCGTATAGAATAAAATTTTAAATGGCGTTGATTCCAAATTTTCCCCCATTCGTGGACGTTTATTTTTTGTGCTAAGTCCTCCTCCCATGTTGTCCTAAGATAATCTTCTTTCTCATTATATTTTAATAATAATTTATATATTTCACTTGTGACCCCTTTCAAAGTTTCATTTGCCTCTATACTTTCTCTCCACTCTCCTGAAATCTAGAAGGCGTGTCTGATTATGCCTGGCTTCTCCTTTCCATTGTATAACAAACTCCAGGAGAACATGGTCACTTCCACCTAAGGATCCCACCACTTCCACTCCATTAACTAGATCATCCCTGTCCTCGGCCAACCCCTAGCACAGGTGTTCCCAACCTGGGGGTTGCGCAACCCTTTCGTGGGGGTCGCCAGGTTCGGAATCCCCCCGCCTCCCCCTCCCTCTGTGGGTGTCGGCGCTAGCGCAGGCACCGCACAGGGAAAAGGGGAGGCGGCGGGGCTCCCTCCTCTTTCCCTTCTCCTTGCGAGTTCTGGCCCTGGCACAGGCACTCGCAAGGAGAAGGGGATGGGGGCGGGGCCGCCTCCTCCTCCTTGCCTCCCTTCCCATGGCTGCCAGACAGCCGCAGGGAGGAAGGAAAGGAGGTGGGGGTCGCCTCCTCCTCCTTGCCTCTCTTCCCGCGGCTGCCAGACAGCCGTGGGGAGGAAGGAAAGGAGGTGGGGGTCCTCCTGCTCCTTCCCTCCCTTACTGCGGTTGCCAGACAGCCTTGGGGAGGAAGGGACGGTCGGCTTTGCCTCCTCCTGTTCTCCCCGCGGCTGCCAGGCAACCACGGGGAGAAGGGGACGGGACTGCAAGCCCCAGAGGCCTTTGTGACCGGATGTCCTGCTCCTTCTCCCCTGATGGCCTCCCTAATTGGTTGGGAGGCTGGGAAGGGGCCGTAAAGCCTGCTGGGGCTTGTAGGCAGCTGGAAGTCCTGCCCCTTCCTGGCCTCCCAACCTATCAGGTCGGCCATGGGTGGGACTTTTCTCCCCAATGGGGGTCGTGGCCCAACAAAGGTTTGGAACCGCTGCCCTAGCACGTGATGGGGGCGCTGCAAAGGCCCGTCTGGAGCAGGCCATTGATTCTGATTTTAATTTATTTTGATACTTATTCCATGTTTTTATGCAGAAAGAGCATAATGACTACTAATATGTCAATATATTATTATGATATATTAAGAGGACTTGCAAAATCATATTCAGTTTTAAACCATAACCTATCTTCTATTCTTGAAGACCTCAAAAAGAGTCATCTGACAATATAAAAGAGAAAAAAGATGCATCTCCCACTCCCCCCCAACTGCTTAAATCTCAGTTCATACCTTATTCTCAACAAGGTTTGTTACCATTTTTTGCTGTTTAGCTGACCATTGATTGAAACAATTTCCTTAAAAATAAAAACAGAAATGCCAGCAACATGTTCATGATTATAATTATTACTTTACCTATGTTACATTTTCCATACATCTCTCTCTCAATGTTTCCTTTAAACTTATTTATAGACGATTTCTCTCCCACAAACCCTTGGCCAGCTATTAGTGTGAATTTTCCTCTTGAATATAGTGAGACCCACTGGATTCATGCTTAATTTTCCAAATAATTATTTGCAGTTCATTTCCTGCAGTTTTCTTAATAGTTTCCCTTTTTCTCTGCATGATTTTTTCAGATTGATGAAGTAGCAAATATCAATGACATTGATGAATATATCGAATTACTTTATGAAGATATTTCTGATAAAGTCCATGGCTCTGCACTTATTCTGCAGCTGGCCAGGAATCCTGATAATCTGGAAGAACTTCTGCTTAACGGTAATTTTAAATTAAGATTAATACTAACACTGGATCAACTTTTTCTTCAATGAATGAAGGGAGCTTTGTAGTCTGTGTGCATGCAGACAGCATGGTTACTTATTCTTAAATAGCTCACTAAGCATGTGTATAACAATGGCTCACTTAATTATTTTAGCTCAGATTGTTACAAACCTTGAATGAATGCTGTCTTGACAGTAGGAGGCTGAAGCCATGACTGTTGAGCTTTAAACTGTTTGCGTTGGAGTTTGCTATCAATGGGCATCTGATTTGAGTAATCAGAATGTTACGTTGCCACTAGTATTATTTGGCTTCTAAAGTAGGGGAGGTATCTTGCAATGCCTGTCAAAGTAAAATTAACATGGCATTATAATTTTGGGTTATCTTCAAAATGTACAAATGAGTTTAATGCAAAAGAGAAACAGTTTTGGATAAATCACAGCTTGAAAAGAAGCAGTGGACTAACATCTTCCTAATCTTTGCACTAAGTTTGTATGACCTCTACTTTTTTGAAATGCAAGGGTTAAAAATTATGTAAGAAATCTGTGGACCATAGATGACTGACTGTTAGCAGCATGAACATGGTACTGCCCCGGTTTTGCAGGATTATTACTAGCTTTATGTTAATAAAGATATGGAAAGAATTCCCAAAAGGAAGAATCATAGCCTCTTGGAGACTTTTGCCTTGGTTTTGAGCTGAAGGCTTGGAGGGAGACATGAGCCAGGGGAGTAGAATCTCTCCACTGTGAAGCAGGAAAGAAGGAATGGTTTCAGCAAGCTGTCCAAACTGAGTGTGCCTCCAAGTAAGATTTTACAATTTGATTAACTGGAAGAACAAGGAAGGAGGACTCCCCCACACACAGGGACATACCTAAAGTCTGAGTTAAATACAAATGAACTGCATCATAAATCTCTGACATTTCCTCTGATGCCTGTTACAGAAACAACTGCAAAATTAAAGTATCTCTGTGTGGGATGGACATTTTACAACTCAAAAACTGAAGTTTAAATTAACTGGCAATCTTCATCAGAGAACAACTAGGCTCAATATTTTTAATACTTAAGATTTTAAGAGTCAAGTAAAAAGTGGAAAATAAATACCATCTCTAACCTAATAAAGTACAGAGCTTTAAAGCATGCCATAAAACTCTATAAAATGGCCACTTCTAGGAGGTAAATTTATGATCCTCCTGCATGACAGGGCACTGGACTTGATGACCCTTGAGTTCTCTTCCACCTTTATGATTCTATAATTCTATGATCCCATTAGCAAAGATACAACAGGCCCTTTCTGAGATATTCAGTCAGATGGCGAATTTGAATAAAGTTTTAGATAACATCCTGACCTTAGAATGCAAGATTGAATAGAAAATGGACAAGCTAGACCTGATATATCAGTGGAACTGTGACATTTTTAAATACGTAGCTGAGGGTAAGTTTAAAGAGATTAATGGCTCTAAAAATGAATAGAGCATCTCTGACAATATTAGTAGAATTGCACATTTAGGGCAAGATTTGAAAAAGATGCAAGACAAAGTTATGTTGATTAACCTGAAGTTCAAGAAAACTCAGATTAGATTTAGATCTGTGCCAGAGGAGATGGTTGATTTAAAACAGATTATTGTAGGGGATGTGGCACAGCTCATAAATGATTCAGAATAAATTCCTTTGTTAGAAGAACCCTGCCAATGTGCAGAGGAAAAAGATGTGATAACTGGCTTTACTCCAAAAAGTGACAGAGATGAAATACTGAGAGGACATTATATGAGAAGGCTCAAGATAAATGAGAATGAAATTATAGTCGACCCATTCCACGAAAATGGAGACTCACCAATATTCAAGCCCCATAGCATTGAATCGGGTGTGTACGGGGCACACACAGTGGAAGTACTTGTGCCCCTTCTGCTCGTCCTTGATTATTTTAATTGTATTGTTTTTAATGTTAATCGTGATGAATTGTTATTTGGGCGGAGGGAATGTTTGGGATATGGGATATGTACTTGTTTTAACTGTAAGCCGCCTCGATTGTCTTTGACAGAGAGAGGCGGGGTAAAAATAAAGCTTTTATTTATTAATATTATTGTTGGAATTGTGTAATATGAGTAATGTGAAGAATATTGTTTGCTCAAACATGACAATGGATGGAAGCATCAACAACAAGAATGGGTGGTTAAGGTTACTAAACTGGTTCAGATTGCCCAGTTAATGTGGGTCCTAAAGGATAATCCAATTGATGCCTTTTTGAAAGTATGGAACCCATTTATTGGACCATTTGAGCAATAAGAATTCTAGCAATGGAATAATTTGTGGGTTTTGTTATATTTGTGGGTTTAGCTATTTTTATTCCAATCTATAAAAAAGGTGAGAGAACTGACCCGGCAAATTACCGACCTATCAGCTTGCTAAGTATTATCAGCAAATTATATGCTTTGTACTTGCATGAAAAGCTCCAGGGCTGTATAGATCAAGAAAACATTCTTGCTGACGAGCAAGCTGGATTTAGAACAGTTGAAGCACAGTTGGCCATGGGCTTATTCTTCAACATCTCTCAGAAAAGTATGCACCAGCTAATTAAGGTCTTTCGATTCAATCTTAAGGGGAAAACTTTGGAAAAAATTGGAATCTCATAATATCGATAAGAGATTTGTGGTGCTTATGAAGAAGCTTTACGAAAATACCTATATGAAAGTCTGATGTAGCCCTGCCGGACATTTAACAAGAAAAATACCCACCTATGTTGGAGTAAGACAGGGCTGTATACTAGCCCCCATTTTATTCAACTTCTATATCAACTCTTTAGTTCATCATTTGGAACTGATAAATTCTCACCCTCCTCATTTAGCAGATAGGCCGATAGCTGTGCTATTATATGCCGATGATCTGGTGCTTCTGTCGCAGACAAAAAATAGGTCTGAGACGCCTCTTAAGCGCTCTTGCTACCTACTGTAAAGATGAACTGTTGACCATAAACTACAACAAAACAAAGGTTATGATATTTAATAAGAAAAAGCCCAAACATAAACGGCAGATCGACAGCCATCAAATAGATCAGGTTACCTCATACAAATACTTAGGGATAACCTTCCAGTCAACAGGATCATGGATTCTGCAAACGAAGCATGCCATCACAAGTGCCCAAAGAAATACCAAAGTACTTCTTTCCTTTTTCTATTCTAAAGGTGGCAGATATGTACCCACAGCCATCCAAGTATTTGTCAGCAAAATAATTTCCAAGATGCTGTATGGCTGTCAGGAGTACACACTTAATGATTACAACTCATTTGAAGTAGCACAAACCAAATTTTTAAGAGCAATTACAAGAATTCCAACATGCATCCCAAATGTAATACTCAGGACAAATTTCTATGGAGGCCTGAATATTGATGCTTTTCTGGCTTTTCTTCCTGTGGGACTTACGCCATTAATTTTGGCAGATACTTTCCTATCTAAATGGAAAAACTCTGACTGCAAAACTACAAAATCTGGGACTCAGGACTAACGCCTTTCAGTCTATGGGATATTCTAAAGCTAAAACAGCCATTCTGCAGTGCATAAAGGACACAGAATTCCAAAACCATAGAACTTAGTCCGTAAACTATTTTACTTATTGGGACAGTATAGGACTACTTATTGTGCCAAACTACATCACGAACCTATCGATCCCCAGATATATTTCGCACTGACTAGATTAAACATTCTACCATCAGCATTACTGGAGGGTAAATTTAGTAAGACTCCTGTTAATGAGTGAACATGCCCCTGTAACTCAGGAGATATAGAAAATGTTGGACACGTATTGTTTCACTGCCCTTTTTATGGCAATGCTTGCAGAGATTTGATCACTCCTATACTTTTGAATGTACCTGAGAGATCTGAAGCTTTTTACTTAAATTACCTATTATCAGATTGGAACTCGCTTATAACTTATAAAGTGGCTCAATTTTCTGCATTAGCAATCACTTGTAAGTAAAAAACAACTGATCAAAGTTAAATACATAATATTGTGTCATGTCTGGTACTGCAGGTCTGGTAAAAATCTGATCTCACTAATCTACTTTTATTATTTCTTAAGGGCGGAAGCCCATAAAGGTTCATTTTATTTTAATTGAAGCTATCTTAAATGTAATGGAAATGAATTATTTACATTTTTAGTTGGCAGATTTTTATCCCAAGCAATCTTTTTATGTGTATTATTTTATTCTCCTATGTTATATCTTATATTGATGCTGGTCTATGACTGTAATAAAGAATTTCAAACCTTAGTAAGTATTTACTTAGATCTGTAATGGTAGGTCATTATACTTGATTCATTTCTTTTATTAATAATAATAAATTAATAATTCATTTCTTTTATTAATAATAATTAATAATTAATAATTCTTCAAAGGTTAAAAACATGAATTCCACTTTACACATAAATCAATCACAAATAAACAATACAATCACAAATAAACATACATACAAACAAACATAACTATACATTATACAATATACTATTACTAAACATATTTGACCCTCTTGTTCCCATATTGCCCCTTTAGATTATCTTTACAGAGTTTTTGTCTCAAAATCTCCCAGTAATCTTTAATGAAAATCCATTTCTTCGGTGGCAGAAAGACTTGAGAAATTTCAACTGGGCCAGCCAGAAGCCACAAATTCAATGGAAAACATTGATTAATAAAAGAGAAAATGGAGGATGTGACCTACCATACTTGAGATTATTTTATCAGGCTAATGCAATCACCTGGATATCAGATTGAATCACACTAGATATCAGATTGAATCACATTCTAATAATGTTAGAATGTTTTAAAAATAAAATGTGGCTGATGCGTGTACCTTTGATATGGAAAGGTGAAAGTCCACAGGGATTTTGAGAATCACTACATTAGAAACTCAGTGTAACTCGATGGGATAAATTAAAAAAAGGAAGATACCACATTGGGTGGAATGCAAGAAGCATTGCAGGGAAGATGGAAATTATTTCACAGTTGGCCTGGATATAAGGATATTTTAACTAAGGACCAACAAAACTGCCTACAGAATGAAACTATTGGAAGAATTGGGGGAGCTGGAACCCAAAATACATTGGTTAACATTGATACAACTTAAAGAAAGATATAAAATGGATTCCAATTTAGAAGATTTTGAAGATGAGAGAAGTTAACTAGATAAAATTCTTCTCAGCAAAGAAGGTGAAAAAACCCACAATATTTTATAAATTACTGTTAGAAAGAGACTTAGAACAAGAGCAAATATAAGAAACTGTGAGATGAAACAGACAGGCCAAATAAAGCCATTTCCACCCACTTTGAAGACAGGGTGTTTAGATGACACATGCCTCCAAAGCACGCGGAAACCGTATTGAAGCTACACTCCAGAGCTAAAAACCAGAGCAAAAAGAACCCAGAATATTCCGATTTAGCTTGGAGAATGCACACCTTCGACTTATAAATGCCCTGATACCAGATTGTTCTAAAGGAGTAATGTATCCTAATCCTAACCCTAAAGCTGCATATAAACACACCAGTGCAAGTGAGCATTTAAAAAAAAAGACGGAGCTACTGTACCCAAGCTGTCAGGGCAGCAATGCAAAAAAGAGAGAGTGTGACATCTGCAATGGATATAATTACAACATACACAAATCAGACTGCCCAGGAGGGGGAACAGGTGAAGGGGGCATGTAGGAAGAGGGTCTTTATGATTGTGCTTTGCCAGTGTTTTACTAGGCTCTGATGCCCTATATGGGTAGAAGATCAGAGATGCAACTGTGTGGGCATTCAAAGGGGTGGCCATCCAGTGGGATGGTATCTAGACAGCAGGCAGGTGGCAGTGGAGTGTTAGTGCAATGTTACACATGGACAGTGGGGAGGTGGCAAATTACCTAGCGGCATAGCTCGATGCCATTCCATGCGGCAGCCAGTGTGGACATTGGGATTTTGAACCACTTTTGGGAAAAGCAGGTGTCCTGCTTACCTCTACAGTGGGCAGCACAGCAGGGGAATATGCAAAGGAATAGTCCAGAGCCCAGTCCAAGGATCACACAATACCAGTCCATCAGTCACAGCAAAGGGCAGAGGTAAGAGCATCATCACAAGGCAAGTCCAGGGATCAGATAACTTGAATACAGAAACAACAAGACTGGTTGTTGACTGCAAAGAACCTCTACAGTTGGAAGTCTTTTAAAAGGTGTCTGCTTCTCTCAGCTGAAACCTATTAGCTCTCCTCTTGGCTTCTAGCCTGGAAGACCTCCTGAAAGACTCCTTGACCTGCCTTCTCTCCATAGGTCCTACCACCTGCAACCTAGAATCCATTGATTCTGTTTTCTCCCTCAGCAGCTTCCTGAGCCTGCTCAAGGACTGCTGATCCAGGCAGCCCCAAATCTGCCCCTCTCTCAGCCTCCTCCATGTCTTCAGAGGCGGGTTACACACCGCCATTTAGTACGTAATGAATACGTACTAGGGTTAGGAAGGGGTGGTGCTTCCGCACCCCCCTAACCCTAGTACGTATTCTGTACGTACAATATGGCGGCGGCTGTTCCACATGGCGGCCGCCATATTTACATATCGGACGCTGTGCGTCCGCACGTGTCGCAGCGTCTATGACATCGCGAGTCCACCCCTGGCGCCTCGCGATGTCATAGAGGCGCAGCTTAAAGAAGCTCCATTTTGGAGCTTCTTTTTCGGTCCGTGCGGGAGCCGCGCAGTGTGGCTGCTGCTGCTCCTGCACGGAGCAAACGGTGGCGGCAGCAGACTGCCGCAAAGTGGCGGTCTGTAACCCGCCAGAGTCTGTGAGTCCTCTGACTGTGCCTCTAAGTCATGGGCAGTCCATGACAGCAGGTTTAAGCTGCTTTTTCCTGCCTGTGTGTTCTGTTCCTGTGTTGAAATGGGCTCAGGACATAAGAGAAGAAATTGATGCTAAAAACTGGACACAAACAAGAAGAAAGACACAACAATTTACATGCTGTCAAGATCTGAAAGAAAAATACAGTGGTCTCTTGGCATATGCAGAGATCCGTTCCAGACCCCCGCCCCTCCGCATAAGCTGAAAAACGTGCATACTCAAGTCCCAGTCAATTGAATAGGGCTTGTGCTTGTGGCACGGGAGAGTGTGTGTGCCGCGTGTGCATGCGCCATTTCTCCCATCGTGTGGCTTCCGCATAAGCAGGAAGCTTCGTATGGGGCGCCCACCTATAGCGCGGGCACACTGTATCTGAAAAAAAATCTTACAGTGACACAACGATTGCATTTAAATGCTTTAAAAATGTTTAAGGTCTACAAAACAAAACAAAATAAATGCTGGAAGTGTCAACAGTTGACTGGCTCTTGTTCTGCATGTGGTGGAATTGCCCTAAAGTTAGAAAATATTGAGGAAACATTCATACAATAATATACAAGATACTAAAAATTAATTTTCAAGTGAAAACTGAGATTTATCACTAAATATAACAAGTAAGATAACAAAATGCAACAGTGAAAAAAATAGTGAAAGATCATTTTATATATAGTAACTGCTGCCAGAATATTGTTAGCCCAAAACTGGAAAACCAGATAGGTTCCCACAAAGAGAACAATAGTTATTCAAATTGGTGGACTTGAGTCAGTTCGGCAGGTGTCAGTCTGTTGCAAATATAGAACTGTGAGTCAGCAATCAGTCCAGGGTTTGAAAACCAAGAAAACTTTATTGAAGACACGCAGGCAGAAATTTACCAGACAGTGTTTAAGTCAGATCTAAAGTTTTCCAAACATCAGTCACTATATTAAACCAACATTATTTGCCAGCTCCACCCCCTCTACAGGCGCAAAAACTCACTCCCGCCTCCTATTCCCAGCCTAGCCCCCCTCTCATATTCCAAGCCTCCTTTTCTCAAAACATTTGCCATCTCCCTTCATCCCAGCCTCCCCCTTGTACCATCATCAACACCTATAGCTATCACACTACTAACTACCTTCATAAACATCTAAATCTATCAACTTCAATTTAACAACTTTTCCCTTTTTACTCTTTTAATTTTAACACATTTTCCTGACAGAACCATAGTTTTGACAGTAAGCTAAGATACTGATTTAACAATAAAGATGTAAAATATATAAAAAATGAGAGACTGCTTGAGACATAGAAATCATGGGGAAATTAGAAAAAAGGAATGAGCGAATTGGGTCTTATCAGATCAGGAAGACAAAGATTGTGTTTGAGTTTATGTATATCTTTTAATGTTTATATTAATGCTGCTATAATAAGCATATATGTTGGTTTGTAATTGTTGCTGTTGTCTATTACACTCATCCCTCCATATTCACTGGGGTTAGGGGCACAGGACTCCTGTGAATATGGAAAAACCGCAAATAACAAAAACTATATTTTTACATGAGAGAACACCTCTCTAGGAATCTCTAGGTCCTCCAGTGCAATTCTGTGGTCAACATCTGTCAGATATAGACCTCAGATTTGCGCTGGGGGAGCTAGAAGTGTTGAGTGGAATGTTCTCTCTAGGAATCTGTAGGTCCTTCAGGGCGACCTTTGGTCAAAGTTGACCATAGAGTTTTGCTGGTGTACTTAGATATTGTTAGAGAGGACGTATTAATAAAATACATAGAATCTGCAAGAGTCAAAGCAACAGATGTGGAGGGACAAGTGTATTTTATTTTCTATTTGGCTTTGGTTTAAACAAGAATTGGAAATTAAAAAAATTAGAATAAATGCATATACAGTGGGCCCTTGGTATCCACTGGGATTTGTTTCCAGGACTGCCCCATGAATACCAGACTCAAGCTCACCTTATGTTGTATCTTCCACCATGGCTATGCAAAAGACATGTTAGCCTTGCCTGTTCTGGAGTTCCTGTTCAACTAACTAATATTACCGTACGCACTACAAAGTGCTGCTGATCCTCAAAGACTGAGCTCAAAGGACTGAGGCATATAGAGATTCTGTCACCTAGCCCCACCCCACAAGCTATTCGCCCCCAGACCATGTTCTCAGAGAGAGCACATGGCCAAGCCCCCACGCCCCAAGCCTTAAGAAAGAGATGCAAGCATGACCCTCAAAACACAGATCACTTGCTCTTGCCTTAGAGAGAAAATTTGGTTTCTGTTTCCTTTTAGTTGCATGCTTCATTGACATTTTCACTGAGCTCTCTCCTACAGACTGAGGATTCTTTTTCATTCAGTGGCAGCCAACTCTGATTTCATCAGTGTATATGTGAGGTTGGGATTTTACTTTATTCTTGCTTATTAGAAGCGTCTGCTTTTTGGTCTAGATATGAGATAAAAGATGTATTAACAGTGCATCATTTGGGTTTGTTTGGTTTAAACAAAAAGAAATTAGCTGAATATATTGCATCTGCTGCTGGGATTGATCACACTTTCTGCTCATTTTATAGAAACTGCACTGGGTGCTTTGGCCAGAGTTCTGCGAGAAGACTGGAAACAAAGCGTAGAACTTGCTACTAATATCATTTATATTTTTTTCTGCTTCTCTAGGTATGTTTATTTTACTACATATACCGCTGTATTTTGAAAAATGTAATACAGTCAGCCCTTGGTATGCATGGGGGATCCGTTCCACTCACCACCCCACAGATACCAAAATCCGCAGATGGCAAGCTCGCGTTGTCCCCAATGGCAGTGCATACACACAGCTGTACCACCACTGGGGACAGCACCCATTGTCCCTTGGTGTGCATGCATGCAGTCACACTGCCATTGGAAATAATGGTACTTAATGGTGGTGCGGCTGCGTGCACGTGATGCCACAGGACAATGTGGGCTGTCCCTAATGGTGGCATGGCCACATGCATGTGCCACCATTTGGGACAATGGATCCAGAGTGCCAGTTTTATTTGTCAGTGGAGAAATTGTTGTTGTTCTTGTTGTTGTTTTTGCTATTGTTATTATATGCTTTTAGGTTATGACAACACTAACATAGGGTTTTCATGATAAGATTTATTCAGAGGAGATTTGCCAATGCCTTCTTGAGCTGAAAGAATGTGATTGACCTAAGATCACCCATGTATTCAAACACTGGTTTCCAAGAGTCCTAGTCCAACACTCAAATTACTGACAAATTGTCTCTCAGTGTAGTGTGGAATAAAACCCTGCTATGATTACTAAATCATTGAACTATGTGATTGGGCCAAATAGTGTTAGATGTTTCAATTTAAAGCCAACCATGTTACTTTTGAGTTTTTACATTATTATTTTTCTTAATACAGCTTTTCTCAATTTCATGGGCTTATCACTCACTATAAAATTGGAGCTCTTTGCATGAACATTATTGATCATGAGCTGAAGAGACATGAGCTGTGGCAGGAAGAACTCATCAAGAAGAAGAAAGCTGATATCCTTTAATTTTGATATTAGTGAAATTCAATTTAATTTTATTTTTTATAATACACATGGGGATCTTGCAGTAAAAAGAGTTTCATGACAACACCATATTCATTTCATAGATTCATAGAGTTGAAAGAGGCCTCAAAATTCATTAGGTACCACCACCTGCCATGCAGGAATACACAATCAAGGCAACTCAACAGGTGGCCAGATGGCCATCACGCCAGTGTTTAATACCTGCAAAGAAGGAGACTCCACCACCCATTGAAGTAACATATTCTACTGTCAAACAGCTCTTACGATCAGGAAGTTCTTCCTAATGTTGAGGTGGAATCTCTTTTCCTATGGTTTGCATCCATTGCTCTGTGTCATAGTCTCTGGAGCAGCAAAAAGCAAGGTTGCACCGTCCTTAGTAAGACACCCCTTTAAATATTTCAACGTCATATCATAACCTTCTCTTCTCCAGGCTAAACATACCCAGCTCCCATAAGGGCTGTATAGGCCATCCCTTTTAGAGTCAGATTGGGGCTGCAGCAGCCTCATGCTGCAGCCCCAATCTCGGCTTTCCACGGCGCAAAAAGGAGCGTGGAAAGGACGCCACAGCCACCCGTACCACAGTTTTCGGGGCTCCTTTGGTGCTGTGTCATCATGCCAGCCTGGGGGCAGTGTCGGTACATGCATTGTATGCGTGGTCTGTATAGCCTCTAAATCACTAGTCATAGGGCATATTTTCCAGAACTTGCACCATTTTGGTTTCTCCAGTTCCCTTCACCATTTTGGTTTCTCCAGTTCTCAACATCCCTTTTTAATTGTGGTGCCCAGAACTGGAGGCAGTATTCCAGGTGTGGTCTGACCAAAGCAGAATAGAGTGCTCCTATTACTCCCCTCGATCTAGATACTACACTTCTACTGATGCAGCCTAGAGTCACATTAGCTTTTTAGCTGCTGGATCACATTGTTGACGTGTTCATTTTGTGGCCTGCTAGGACTCCTAGATCTCTTTCACAAGTACTGTTATCAAACCAGGTGTCATCTATTCTTTATTTGTACAATTCATTTTTTTCTGCCATTGCTGACATATAGTGGCTATTCCTCCTAATTTGGTGTCATCTGCAAATTTTATAAGCGGGCCCTGTATTCTTTCATCCAAGTCATGGATAAATATATTGAACAGCATTGGGCCAAGAACACCATCCTGTGACACCCCACTGGTCACTTCTCTCCAGGATGAAGAGGAGCCATTGCTGAGCACTCTTTGGGTTCAAGTGGTCAACTAATTACAAATCCACATAACAGTTGCATTGTCTAGCCCACATTTTACTAGCTTGTTTGCAAGACTATCTTGAGGAACCATGTCAAAGGCCTCACTGAAACCAAGATGTGCTACATCCACAGCATTACCTTAATCTAACAAACTGGTAATTTTAGCCAAAAAAGAGAGATAAGATTAGATTGCCATGACTTGTTTTTGAGAAACCAATGATGGCTTTTTTTTTTTTTTTTTTTTTTTTTGCGATCATGGTATTCATAGACCCTCTGTTTCATTACCTGCTCTAGAATCTTTCCTAGCATTGATGGGCAGTAATTAATTGGTTCTTCTTCATGGTCTCTGTGCCTCACACAATAGGGGTTTACATCTGCACAGAGTTCCCATTGGGAAGCTGAAAAGCTGAGCAGATTGGCAGGAGGCCCCTACCACTCCCGTGTATTGAGTATTCCCAATCCCACTAATCCAGCTCCACCTTCAGTTCATATCCACCGCAAAAAATTAGCAGGACCTGAGTGAGGGGAGGTAGGTTTGGTTTGTGTGAGGGCACAGATGACCACTCTAAGAACCACAGTTACAGGTAAACAACTTGTTCTCTTCTACTTTGTGGTCTCTGTGCCCCACACAACAGGGTGACTAAAAAGCTTACCTGAGGCAGTTGGGAAGGTCACTGCAGAATTGAAAAGAGAATGGCACGTCCAAAGCTGGCATCCTGAAGAGATCTGGAATCAAGATGGTAATGCCAGATAAACGTTCAAGGTTTGTACCACATGGCTCCCTTGCAGAAATCAGATAAAGGGGTGTGTCTGAGGAAGGCAGTAGATGAAGAGACAGCCCTGGTTGAGTGTGGGTGCACATCAATAGGAGAAGGGCGTTTGGCAAGTTCATCAGCCAGCAAAATGGTCTGGGCAATCCTTTTTGAGAAGAAATAGGGTGGCCTTTCCTAGGACCACCATAACAAACAATTTAGTGGTCAACCTGAACTCAGTAGAACATTGAACATAAAACGCCAAAGCATGGCAAACATCAAGTGTATGCACAATCTTTTCCAGAGGCATGGAAGGCTCTGGCTAGAATGCGGGCAACACAATGTCCTGAGAAAGGTGGAAAGGAGATACCACCTTAGAGGACCACTTTCTACTTGTGAAAAATTAGGAAGGGCTCATCTGAGCGCAATGCTGTCAGCTCGGAAGACGCAAACCCCTATTGTGTGCAGGCGCAAACCCCTATTGTGTGATGAGCACTCGAAGAACCACAGTTACAGGTAAGCAACCTGTTATTCCTCTTTATTCCCCTTTCTCAAGATGGGGACAACACTTGCCCTTCAGTCTGCTGGGACCTCTCCAGGAATTCTCAAAGATTATTGCCAGTGGCTCTGAGATTACTTCACCCATTTCTTTTAATACCCTTCAATATCAAGTCCTGGAGACTTCAATTCATTTAGATTAACCAGGTATTCCTGTACGAACTCTTTGTTTATTTTGGGCCCCATTTCCCCTAGTGCATCCTCTGCTCCATTTTCCTCAGATTGAGTACCATTTCTCCTGTGTGAGAAGCCTGACCCAAAGAAGGTGTTGAGAAATTCTGCCTTTTCTCTGTCCCCTGTTACAATTTCACCATTTTCTACATGCAGTGGCCCTACCATTTCCTTTTTCTTCCTCTTGCTATGGACATAACCCTAAAACCCCTTTTTATTGTTCTTAATCTTTCTAGCAAGCCTGAGCTCATTCTGTACTTTAGCTTTTCTATGTTTTCCCCTACACGTGCTAGGAATTTCTTTGAATTCCTCTTTTGTGATTTTCCCCTTTTTCCATTTCTTATACATGTCCCTTTTAAAACTTAGCTCAGTTGAAAGTTCTTTAGTTATCCATCCTGGTTTCTTGAGACGTCTCCCATTTTTTCTCTTCCTTGAAATTGTGCCTTCAGTATCTCCCTTTTGAGAAACTTACATCCATCCTGAACTCCCTTCTCTTCTACTTTTCCTGACCATGGGATCACCCCCAGTATTTCCCTAAGTTTACTGAAATCAGCTTTCCTAAAGTCTAGTATGCATGTCTGACTATGCCTGGCTACTCCTTTCCACTGTATAACAAACTCCAAGAGAATGTGATCACTCCCACCAAAGAATCCTGCCACTTCCACACCATTAACTGGGTTATCACTACTGGCTAGGATGAGAGCTAAAATAGCTGATCCCCTTGTAGCCTTCTACACCTTTTGAAGCATGAAATTGTCTGCCAGATAAGTGAGGAACTTTTGGCTGAGTTTGACTTCCAGGAGATATTAGGATAGTTGAAATTGCCCATCACTACTACATGTCTCCTTTCTGAGTATGTGGCCATCTCTTCTAGACAGGCATCATCCAATTCCTCAGTCTGACTTGATGGTCTGTAGTAGACTCCCACAATAACATCTCTCCTGTTTCTTTTACCTTTAATTTTTATCCAGATGCCTTTCATGGTGCTCTGTCCTATCCCTATCTCTCAGCATTCAGTTAGCATGATCTGCTTTTACTTGACTATTTGAAGTTCATTTGTTCTTGTTTTTTCCATTCCTATAAAAAAGGGTCTCTACTGGGCCTAAACTGCTTTTTTCACCACCTTCCTCATCTTCACTTCCATTCTTCTTGGCCACTCCATCCACTCTCCTTCTCCTGGTATCCTTTCCTTCTTTCCCCTTCCATATCTTCCTCTCTGTTCTTCCTCCCTTTTGAACTCACTGCTGCCTCTCTGGATCCTGCCTCCTGCTGCCATTTCAATGTCCATGTTCTCATGCATCGTGACATTCTAGGTGGCTGCATTGGACTTTTCAAGTACTGGCATCTCCTGCCACCAGTGCAGGGTGTCATCCCTGGTGAAGTAACTCTGGGGAATGCTGTGTCAGCAGTGACAGATATCTCAAGACCGCCCCCCCCCAACCCTTCATATTGAACACATCCTTAACTCCAAAAATTCACTTGATGAAGATCCTGATAATCAAATCCTGAAAAAAGAATATGAAAAAGCCTTTAAGAAGTACCAGGGGCTGGTTGTCAAGCAAGAGCAGCTGCTTCGAGGTACAAACTCCTAGTTCTCAAGTGATGAATGTGTAGAATGGCTACTTTCTCATTTTTAATGGAAAATTGTAGAAAAGGATCAGTGATTGTATATATCATCACTCTGAACAATAGAACTAGTTGTGTTACTCAGAAATGATATTCTGTTCATATGTTCATCTTAGTTAAGCAATTTTTCACAATTTTTTTTCATTTGAAAGTGGGGCTTTTACTTTCAGGTAACATAAAGCAGGTGTCTGAAAAGCACATCATATGGTGAATATAAAGATCAGACAGCAGCTAGCAACCACACGAAGAACAGCAGATCTAACAGCTGTTTAAGAATGGGGGTACAGTAGTGAAATGTGACACTACATATCAATACTAATCAAATGAGAGAGGCAGGCAGACAGGCAAAGAAGGCAAGAATGTGTCAGGCAACTACTCTGGCAAGATTTCTCTGCTCCAGTTTCTCTCGTATGTCCCATCATATGAGAGAAACCATCAGTTCTCTCTTGCAAGATGGATCCTTATAGATGGTCATATTTTAATACTGACTATAATTTTATTGCCCTCCCTCCCTCCCTCCCTCCCTCCCTCCCTCTCTCTCTCTCTCTCTCTCTCTCTCTCTCTCTCTATATATATATATATATATATATATCTGTCTGTCTGTCTGTCTGTTATAAGCTGCCCTGGATGTATTTGTATCCTGAAAGGATATAAATTATTGTTAATAGTTACATTAGTAGTAATAACAATTAATATTAGAATGAGAGTAGTTTGATCCCCAATATTCCCCTAAGGAGGATGGGATCTTTTTAAATAATGGGAAAAAGAGATTGGGGAATATCTCATCTGATTATAAAATAGATGACTTTTGCTTTTTCATTTTCTCAGTGTGATTTTTTTTCTCATTCTTAATGTACCAGTTGCTCTTTATTTGTTGCTGAATCTGGCAGAGGACACTCGTACTGAGCTGAAGATGAGAAACAAGAATATTGTCCGCATGTTAGTGAAAGCTCTGGACCGGGATAACTTTGAATTGCTGATACTCGTAGTGTCATTTCTGAAGAAACTCAGCATTTTTATGGAAAACAAAAATGATATGGTATGTTTTGTATCACTCTAAGGAAGCATTATTATATTAAGGAAGATACCCACTGAAAGGCCAAAAGATTTATTCTCTGTTATCAGTTTGTAAATGAATCTACATCTTTGTGTGGCTTTCATCTGATGTAGCATTAGCTGACATAGCTTACAATGCATCGGTGCCTTTACTTTATCATATGCCCCATGGGGAAAAGTCATAATTAAGTGGTACATTGCATTTCTTTTGTTCAAAAGAAACAAGGATTCATTCCCTCTTACTTCCGTTTGTAAGGTGCAGTGCTATTTGCCTAAGATACTGAAAAGCCAGAGCCAAGCATGGTAGATTATGCCAGTGATCTCACCTGATATACATCAGCTTCATATGTTGATACAGGAACATGCCTCTTAACATTATTCTAGAACAGGGCTGGGGAAACCTTAGCCTGCTGGGCACACGCACTATTGTTGAGGCTCCCAGGCACTGAGGTTTCTTGTACAATCCCCATCCCCTCATTGTTTTGTCCTCCGAGTACCCTCTAGTGAGCATAGAGGGTGTTTTCTCCAACTCCCCCCCCCCCCCCCCCAGTTTAAGCCCAGCAGACTCTTTTTTTTGTTTTTTTGTTGTTGTTTTTTGGTGGAACAGGACGTGGCTTTTCTCTCTCCCATTATTAAAAAAAAGCCTCTCCTGGCCCCCCAAAAGGGCAGTGGGCCCCATAAAACATGGTGAAAGTGACCTCCATTACCCTAGAGGGTGTTAGAAGGCAGAACCTGGTAATTATATCATGTAGTAGAGGATGAAGTTGATGCTTTCCACAGTTGGCCACCCCTATTCTAGAGAAACAGAATTTTTGCATACGTAGTTACTTGGTTTCCATTTCTGAACTCTTCCTAAAAAGAATAAGACTTTTACAGTTGTCCACTTCACTGTATAGCTCTGGAATCATGGTGGTAGATAACATGAAAAATACATTTTCTAAAACCTGATTGTATGCCTCAAATGCACCTCATAGTGTCACTCCAAAGCAGCTTTGTTCCTATGAGTGTGCTGGGAGTGGGGAGTAGAGAAATTGAACATAATAGGGTTCCCTATTATCAGCGGTTTCAGTTACCATGGAGGTGTCTTGGAATGCACCTTCGCGTATATGGGAGTTGTACTATGTGGTTCCTTATCGTATGGGGAACAACAAGATACACGGAAACGAAATTCATAGAAGTTTGATGCACTTTGAATCAATTTTCAAATTGTCATTCAGAGCAGTCTTGGCAGAACATTCTGTGGCCGGGCACTTTTTATTCAGGAAAGGCCTGCCGGAAAAGATCCGTCTTGACAGCTTTTTAAAAGCTGTCTAAGCTGGCAATTTGACGGCTCTTGTCGTTCCATAGTTTGGGAGCAATTGCAGAGAAGGCCCTCTGGGAGGTAACAGTTAGTCCGGTTTTTAAAGGCTGCAATAGATTCCTCCCAGAGGACCTGAGTGTGCAGGGTGGATTATATGAGAGCAGGCGATCCCTCAAATAGGTTGGGCCCAAGCCATGTAGGGCTTTAAAGGTTATAACCATCACCTTGTACTGTGCCCAGAAACCAAAAGTAGCCAGTGAAGAGATTTTAGAACGGGTGTTATTCGGTCACTCCTAGTTTTTCTGGCGACCAGCCTGGCTGCCATATTTTGCACCAGTTGAAGTTTCCGGACTAGGCACAAGGGTAGCCCCATGTAGAGCACATTACAGAAATCAAGTTGTGAAGTTACCAGTGAATGTACAACAGTTTCTAGATCCTTTACTTCCAGGAAAGGGTGCAGCTGGCGTATCAGCCGAAGCTGATAACAGGTGCTCCTGATCGTCACATTCACCTGATTTCTCATGTTAAGTGATGGATCTAGGAGCACCCCCAGACTGCGAACACAGCCCTTTGTGGAGAGAGTGACCCCATCTAGGACTGGAGGTTGCAACCCTATACCTGGTTTGGGGGCCCCTACTGTAAATACCTCCGTTTTGTCTGGATTCAGCTTGTTTTTCCTCATCCAGCCCATTACCGCTTCAAGACACTGATTGAGGGGAGAAATGCCATCTGTTGTCATAGCTGGTGATCGGGACATGGAGAAATATATTTGGGTGTCATCAGCGTACTGATAACACCCTGCCCCATGTCTGCGAATGATTTCTCCCAGCGGCTTCATATAAATGTTGAATAGCATCGGGGACAGTATGGCGCCTTGAGGGACGCCACATTTAAGCTCTGTTTTCGAGGAGCGACTCTCCCTGAGCATCATCCTCTGGAATCTACCTGAGAGGAAGGACCAGAACCACTGGAATACAATGCCACCGATTCCTAACTCTCCCAGGCGTTCCAAGAGGATGTCATGATCTATTGTATCGAAGGTCACTGAGAGGTCTAGAAGCACCAACAGGGTCACGTTTCCTCTGTCAATGCCTAAACGAAGATTGTCAGCCAGAGCAACCATGGCAGTCTCCACCCCATATCCTGTCCTGAAGCCAGTTTGAAATGGGTCTAGATAATCGGTTTCCTCCAAGATGACTTGGAGTTGAAGGGCGACATCCCTCTCGATCACCTTGGTCAAAAATGGAAGATGGGATACAGGCCTATAGTTCTTCATATCCAGGGGTCCAGCGAAGGTTTTTTCAGGAGCGGTCTAACAACTGCCTGCTTTAAGCAAGTTGGAACACAACCTTCCCTAAGGGATGCATTGATGACATCTCTAAGAAATGCCATCAAGGCATCACCCCCCTGTGCGGCCAGCCATGATGGGCAGGGATCGAGGGGACATGTCATCTTCTTCACATTTCCAAGGATCTTATCCACGTCATCGGTATTCACAAACTCAAACCGATCCAGTTTAACCTCAACAACGGGTTCACTGGACACCTCATCAGTCGATTCTGCAGCAATCCCAGCATCCAGGTCGGCTCTTATCTGAGAGATTTTATCTGTAAAGTAGTTGTTAAAAGCATCACAGCAAGTCGTTGTTAGGTTAAGCAAAGGGTTCTGCACAGGTGGATCCTGTGTCAGTTCCCTTATCACCCCAAACAGCTCTGCTCGATGGGACTCCGCAGATGCAATACGTGCAGAGGAGAAAGATCTCTGCACTGCCTTTATTGCCTCTCTATAGGTACGAAGAAATTCCTATGACGAGTTCTGTCAGATAAGAGTCGAGTGTCACACCAGTCGCACTCTAGTCATTGTCCAACCCACTTCATGAAATGTCAGGAATAAACTCTTCCAGAGCACGGCCATATAGCCCACAAAAAACTGTAGACAGATGTTTTCCAGAACAGGCTTAAAACACCCAACTACATTGATACAACCCCTTCATATTTCACGCACACACCCTGCCTTCACATTCTTTCCCAGGAGAGCGACCTTGAAGTTCCAGTAACATCCTGTGCCTGTTTCCTTCTCACCATTAGGCTTGCCACCTTTCCCAGCCTCAGTGCAGCATTAAAACAAAGGAGATTATTGCATTGCCCTTTTCCCCAATCTAGGCATAGGCTGAGACCCGGTTGGAAAGATGTGCTACCACACAGCTCTATGCCCAGATCGTTACCATCCCGTCCCCGATCGGAATGGCTCCCATGATGGGAAAAAAGCATTTTTAGCCAAGGATGGGAGAAGGATGGGATGTTAATGATCTGGGCATGGAGCTGTAACGTAGCACATGTTCCCAGCCCAGTCTCGGCCTGTGCCCAGACTGGGAAAAAAGTTGGTAGTGGGATAATCTCCTAAAACTATTTCAAACAACTACATATTTCAAATAACCACAACATTCACTAGAATTATATACAAAATACAGTGGACCCTTGGTATCAACAGGGTTTTGTTCCAGGACCACCCCATGGATACCAAAATTGGTGGTTGCTCAAGTCCCATTAACCCAATGGCATATTATATAAAATAGCAAAAGCAAAGTTTGCTTTTGGGCATTTATATATATATTAAAATATTTTCAACCAGTGTATGGTTGAATCTGTGGATATGGAGGGTCGACTGTGCTACCAACAATCCATGGCAGAGGAACATATAGTAGGAGACCCTGACAACTTGTGGTATACTAGAGTTCCTAGATCTCTTTCAGATTTACAGTTGTCAAGCCACGTGTCACCCATCCTATATTTGTGCATTTTATTTAATTGCTGAAGTGCAGTATCCTACATTTCTCCCTGTTGAAATTCATTTTGTTAGTTTTGGCCCAGCTTTCTAGTCTTATTAATGTCATTTTGGTTTTTGATCTTGTCCTCTGGGGTATTAACTACTACTCCTAATTTGGTGTCATCTTCCTGTACCCTCAGCAAGAAACCCCCCGCCGCCACCACCACACATCTTTAAGTCTTGGGAGCAGCCATTCCCTGTACTGATTCTACTGCACATTCCTTGAGGACTGGCCCTGCTGTTGTTCGTCGTCATCACCGATAAGGGGTAGAGCTTCAAATTGGTTCAGTAGCTTTCCCTGATTTTCCTACTTCAGGGCGTCACATTCCTGCAAATCTCTACTTCATGTATTTTAACTTTTTTTTTAACTCAACAACTCTACACAAGTGGCATCGGGGTAGAAGCAGAAATTGAAACAGAACCTTGCCCTTAAGTATAAGATAGCAGCCAGGACATTCCTATAAAGTTGTATTCCCAGTAGATTGAGCTCGCTTCCACAGACTGGTGAAAAGGCCAAGTCATCAGGGGCCTTAACACTGGTGTTTACCAGAGAATTTTTTGAGGAGGAAGCCCACAGTCCTGTTTTAGTCATTACTAAAGATTTGCAGTATGGACGCCGAGGGATCTGCTGCAGTCACCTGCAACTCTTGTGGGATGTTTGTCTTCTTGCCTACAGAAGTGGAGAACTTCACATGCACCAAGTGCAAGTTGGTAGCACTCTTGGAGGAGAAAGTGCAGCAGCTGGAGTCCAGATTAGCTACACTTCTGCATATTAGGGAACAAGAGGATTTCCTGGACACAACAGAACTAACGGTCTTGGATGAGTACCACACAGAGGAAGATGCTAGGGCGGAGGAGGTCACTTCCCATACACAGGCGGCAGACAGCTGGAGGAATGTCACACAGAGAAGTAAGACAAGAAGGGATTGTTCTGGGAGCTTGCAGCTAGAGAATCGATTCGAAGCTCTTTCCCTTAACAAGGAGGATGAAGAAGAGCAGCATGGACAGACTTCAGGGACAGAGCAGGGGAGCCCGAGAGTTCCACCCGAGGGAACAGTCGTTGCTAAGCCTCGGACGAGGCATGTGGTCGTAGTGGGGGACTCCTTGCTAAGGGGTACAGAAGCAGTGATTTGTAGGCCTGACAAGATGTCTCGAGAGGTATGTTGTCTCCCCAGGGCAAAGATCCGTGATGTGACAGAGAGGCTGACAAGACTGGTCAAGCCTACTGACCAATACTCTTTCCTTTTGGTCCACGTGGGAACCACTGATACTGCAAGACACAGCCTTCAGAATATCAGAAGGGATTACGAGGCGCTTGGAAGGAAGCTGAAAGGAATGGATGCACTGGTTGTCATCTCGTCTCTTCTGCCAGTTGAAGGGCCCAGGAAAGGAGAGGAAAATAGCGGATGTGAACAACTGGATCCGCAGATGGTACCGCCGAGAACGATTTGGATTCTTCGATCATGGGCTGCAGTTCCATGAGGAGGGACTTCTTGCAACGGACGGGTTGCATCTCATGCCAGTTGGAAGAAATGTTTTTGCCAAAAGTCTCAAGAATTTGATCAGGAGGGCTTTAAACTGAGTTCCGAGGGGAAGGAAGACAATATTAAGGAAGGCAAAAGGGCTGGAGAAAATAGTCAAACTGACATTGAGGATACAAGAAAAAAAGTGCAAGGACCCAACAGTGGGAGGCAAAAAAACTTGCACAGGAAGCAAGTAAAAGGAACCCATGGTCTGTGATGTCTCTACACTAATGCACACAGCATGGGAAATAAGCAAGATGGACTCGAACTCCTAGTACAACAAAGCAAATATGATATAATAGGCATCACCGAAACCTGGTGGGATGAGTCTCATAATTGGAATGTGGAAATAGAGGGGTATAAGCTTTTTAAGAGAAATAGGCCAAACAGGAAAGGAGGAGGAATAACACTATATGTCAGAGATATTTACACCAGTGAAGAGATCCAGGACATCAATACTGACAGCCAGGTGGAGAGCATCTGGATAAAAAATAAAGGGGAGGGAAACAACAAGGATGTTATGGTGGGAGTCTACTACAGACCCCCAAGTCAGACTGAGGAATTGGATGATGCCTTTCTAGAACAGATGACCACACATTCAGAAAGGAGAGATGTAGTAGTGATGGGCAACTTCAACTATCCTGATATTTGCTGGAAGTCAGACTCAGCAAAATCCCCATGGTCTAGCAAATTCCTCACTTGCCTGGAAGACAATTTCATTGTCCAAAAGGTGGAAGAGGCAACAAGGGGGTCAGCTAATTTAGATCTGATCCTAACCAACAAGGATGACTTGGTTAATGGGGTACAAGTGGTGGGATCATTGGGTGGAAGTGACCATGTTCTCCTGGAGTTTGTTATACAGTGGAAAGGAGAAGCCAGGGATAGTCAGACACACATTCTAGACTTTAGGAGAGCGAATTTCAGTAAACTTAGAGAAGTATTGAGGGCGATCCCGTGGTCAGGAATACTTAAAGATAAAGGAGTTCAGAATGGATGGGACTTTCTCAAAAGAGAGATACTGAAGGCAGAATTTCAAACAGTTCCAGTGAGAAAGAAAATAATAATAATAATAATAATAATAATAATAGGTTTTATTTATAGACTGCTATTCCACAATGATCATAGCGGTGTACAGTAAAAATTGCAATACAAAATTAGCCCCTACCCACCCCCTCACTCCCTCCAGGCTGGATGGCGACAGTTGGCCGTGGAGGGAGGGCTCTGTCTCTTCAGGGCAGGTCCGGTGGTGTTGGACCCGCCCCCTCACTCCCTCCAGGCTGGATGGCGACAGTTGGGAGGTGTCTCAAGAAACCAGGATGGATGACTAAGGAACTTTCAACTGAGCTAAGTTTTAAACGGAGCATGTATAAGAAATGGAAAAAAGGGGAAATCACAAAAAAGGAATTCAAAGAAATAGCAGGCATGTGTAGGGGTAAAGTCAGAAAAGCTAAAGCACAGAATGAACTCAGACTTGCTAGAGAGGTTAAGAACAACAAAAAGGGCTTTTTTGGATATGTACGCAGCAAATTTAAGAAGAAGGAAATGGTAGGGCCACTGCATCGAGAAGATGGCAAAATGTTAACAGTGGACAGAGAAAAGGCAGAATTACTCAATACCTTCTTTGCCTCAGTCTTCTCAGAAAAGGAAAAAAGGTGCTCAACCTGAGGATAATGGAGCAGAGGACAGAATAGGGGAATTTCAGCACAGATTAAGTAAAGAGATAGTAGAGGAATACCTTGTTAATCAAAATGAATTTAAGTCTCCAGGACCAGATGAACTCCATCCAGGGGTATTAAAAGAACTGGCAAATGTAATATCGGAGCCATTGGCAATAATCTTTGAAAACTCCTGGAAAACAGGAGAAATCCCAGCAGACTGGAGGAGAGCAAATGTTGTCCCCCATCTTCAAAAAGGGAAAAAAAGAGGAACCCAATAATAGACTAGAAAGCTGGGCCAAAGCTAACAAAATGAAATTCAACACAGAGAAATGTAAGGTATTGCACTTAGGGCGGAAAAATAAAAATCACAAATATAGGATGGGTGACACCTGGCTGAAAGAAACTATGTGTGAAAGGGATCTAGGAGTCCAAGTAGACCACAAGTTGAACATGAGTGAACAGTGTGATTCAGCAGCTAAAAAGGCCAATGCAATTTTAGGCTGCATCAATAAAAGTATAGTGTCTAGATCAAGAGAAGTAATAGTGCCACTGTATTCTGCTTTGGTCAGGCCCCACCTGGAATATTTTGTCCAGTTCTGGGCACCACAATTCAAAAAGGACATTGAGAAACTGGAGCGTGTCCAAAGGAGGGCGTCTAAAATGGTGAAGGGTCTGGAAACCATGTCATATCAGGAACGACTTAGGGAGCTGGGGATGTTTAGCCTGGAGAAAAGAAGGTTAAGAGGTGATATGATAGCCCTGTTTAAATATTTGAAAGGATGTCATGTTGAGGAGGGAGCAAGCTTATTTTCTGCTACTCCAGAGAACAAAACCCGGAACAATGGATGCAAGCTACAGGAAAAGAGATTCAACATTAGGAGGAACTTCCTGACAGTAAGGGCTGTTTGACAGTGGAATGCGCTCCCTCGGAGGGTGATACAGTCTCCTTCTTTGGAGGTCTTTAAACAGAGGCTGGATGGCCATATGTCGGGGATGCTTTGATTTGGATTTCCTGCATGGCAGGGGATTGGACTGGATGGCCCTAGTGGTCTCTTCCAACTCTATGATTCTATGATTCTATGAACTGACCTCCTCCCCAGAAACACCCCTTATGTGTTTCCTATCCAGGACAGTTCTTTCTGCTCAGTCCAAGAAAATCTCTTGCTCTCGAATATGCTGAAGTGTAGATACCCATGCCTCCAGCCATTAGAACTTCTTTTCCAACAGGGTTACCAAAACAAACAAACAGCTTCATTATGTTGCTTCATACTGAACTAACAGTGTCTAAGTGGTTTACCACTGTAAGCTAATTTCCCCTGACAATCTGGGTACTCACTTTAGTGACCTCGGAAGGATGCAAGCCTGAGTCAAGCTTGAGCCCTTTCGCTGGTATTGAACTCACAACCTTATGGTTTTGAGTGAGTGGCTGCAGTACAGGCACTTAACCACTGCGCCACCAGTGCTCTTGCAGTTGGTGAAGGTATAGCTACCCACATCCTCTGGGAGAAAGACAAACATACCACATCAGTTGTAGGTAACTGCAGCAATTCCCTCATTAATCATGTTCAGTCATTTTAGCTAAGCACTGAAGAGAACTCTGGAAGTCACCTTTAAACTCCCCAGCTAAACACCCACAGAAAAACACCTTTGTTAGCCGAGGCTGTGCGCCAAGCTTCAGGAACTAGGGCTGGAGCTGAATAGAGACCTATGGGCTGCTATCTCCTCCCCCAGCCCTTGTATTTAGTGTGATCAGCACATATCATTTTACAGCTTCTAATTTTTCACTAGGGAGGATATAGAAATCGTAATCTTTTCATTTTGCCTTTGAATGATAGAAACAGACATACTTAGGCACATGAGTAGACTATAAACTGGATCCAGACGTATTATTGAGGAAACATTAGAATTAATGGGATTTAGTCATAACTAATTTAAGTACCCACTGATTTTGAAGGGGTCTGCAGATGTGTGATTAAATCTGATCTGACAGAATATAAAGTATTGACACATATAAATATCACTGAGAAGTTGAGAAAGCTAATTTTGCTGCCAGTCATGAGCAAATGTCCTTTTGGTTTATACAGAAAATATGATACATGGAAATGATACTGCTGGTAAGTCTTCGGAATACAGCATTTATAATTATCTTTAAAATCATTTTGGCATTTTAAAAAATATGCTTTTCAACATGACTGTCTTACATATTTTAAATTAAAGAAGAATGACATCTTGCTGCCTAGAACACATGTAGTTATAGAATAACACAGTGCTTATAGAATGGCAAACCATTTCTACCCCCATTCTTTTTCTGCAGTGCTTTGATGACTTCATGGTTATTAACACTTAAATTATATTCCTGGAACCTCTATTACCACTAAAACACAGACTCTTCCAAGTACCAAATATAGCTAGGCTTTGGTATTATTATTATTATTATTATTATTATTATTATTATTATTATTATTATTTTCCTATATCCTACCTTCCTCCCAATATAGGGACTCAAGGCGGCTTACGTGTTGTTTATGTAGTTTCAGCAAACTTTCAGCAAAAGGCAGAGGTTGAAACCTTATTTTTGAAAATAAATTCAATAATGTTAAACATTAGAAACTGGAAACTTAGTTTACTAGTATAACTACTAATAATTGGAATTGTTCAATTATGGTTAATCCATAGATTAAAACATTAGGAATTTATAGACAGTGGTGCAGAAGTTGTCGCTGTTGATTTTAGGAGAGTGTACTTTGTTAGTAGCTCCTTCAAAAAGTATTCTTCCAACCTGGAATTTTCTCCCACTACAAAGAACTACAAAGCTCATAATATGGTTGTTGCCTAGCAGTAATGAGTTCAGCACATCTGGAAACTCAGATTTGGAAATGTCCCAAAGCATGGGTTCTCATAATCTCTTCAATCAGATTTGTCATTCATTCATATAGCTTTCTTGTTTGCACCCACACCAGCACTTCAGTCACTCTACAAATGACTTGTTTTTTAAAGGTTAATAAGGAGGGATTTATTTCAGTTGAAGGATCCACTGCAAGTTCAGCAACAAGTGGTTACCTACAAGTATACAAGAATCAAGGGTGGAGAATTCTTACTCAGAAATGGTTTGTGTATATCTAAGATATTTTTCAGCACAGCTTAATAAAAGAATCATGGAGTCATAGAATCTTAGAATGGAAAGGGAACACAAGGGCCATCTGGTGCACCCTCTTGGCCATGCACTTACACAGAATTAAATCATTCCTGAAAGATACCCATCCAACCTCTCTTTTGATCTCCAAAGACACCAAGACAGTCTATTCCACTGTTACAGCTCTTAAAAGTAAAGAAATTGTAATGTTTAGGTGTGTGAGCTGCCTTGGATCATGTTTAGGGAGAATGGCAGGCTATGATAGATAGATAGATAGATAGATAGATAAATAGATAGATAGATAGATAGATAGATAGATAGATAGATAGATAAAATCTCTTTACTTGTAATTAGAATCCATTGGTTTGTGTTCTAGTCTCTGTACATGCCTGTTCCATATTCTACGTGACATCTCTTCTCCCCTCATATTTAAAGATAGCTATCATGTCACCTCTCCAAGTTAAACATATCCAGATCCCTCAGTTATTTCTCATAAGGTTTGCTTTACAGACATCTGATCATCTTTGTTGCCCTTCTCTGAAACCATTCCCGTTTGTCAATGTCCTTTCTTGAACTGTAGAGCTTCATACTAGACACAGTATTTCAGGTGAGGTCTGACCGAAGCAAAATAGTGGCACTGCTACTTCCCTTGATCTGGACACTATGCTGGTCCTGATGCAGCCTAGGATTGCATTGGCTTTTTGCAGATGTCACCAATCCCATATTTATGCCTTTCATTTTTCTTGCTTAGATGTGACCCCTTATACTTACTCCTGTTGAAATTTATTTTGCTAGTTTTGTCCCATTGTATCTCCATCCTTTCTGTCTTCCCTCTTCCAGTCAAAAGGTATCGTCTGCAAAATATAATAGAGTACAGATTTTGCATATATAACACAGAAATCTCTGTTGTACCTGTAGTTTTAGTGATCAGGTATCTGACAAGCACAATCTTCTCTATACTCGTCTTAACTGTATAATTTAAAGGCAGTGGATAAAGGATGAGGAGAATTAAAAAAACAGAATGGATAAGTTAGGTAGAGAGAGAGGGAGGAAGATGAGGAGAAGCCAAGAAGAAAGGAAATGTAAGAACAGTTTGAGAAAAACGGTTTTTCAAGAATCTAGCACTTTGTGAATAACACACTAAAGAATTGTAAAGAGATTCATTATAGCTCACTGCAATTAATAGGATGTAATCCTTATGTATTATAGAATAATATATAATAGAAAGACAACAAGCATGATATAGTGATTTGTGTGGCTGACTAGAACTCATTCCCATTCTATTCTAAGACTTTATTCTTCTTTTCCATTCTTCATTCTAAAACCTTTGTTCCACAAACTCAACTATTTTGCTCCAGAAACTTCCTTTCTCTGTCCTCTCCCTGATTTCTATCCCAAGACAGATTAATCTCCTTAATAACAGAACTATGTAATGCCTTTCCTCCAGTTCTGATATCTCTTTTTCTGAGGCAGTAGACCTTGCTGTTCACTGAACATGACAAGAGGGAGAGGTATCCCCTTAACAAAGTCTAGAAAGTTAATTCACTGAAACATATTTTAAACTTGAGCATTAATTGGGGAATCTAAAAAGTTAGGTGAAATCACCGGGGAAAGTGATCTACAGTGGGCCCTTCTCTTACGCTGGGATCTGTTCCAGATTCCCCCACGTAACAGGAATTCCTCATATGCTCGAGCCCCATTCAAAAGATTAATTACCCTTTCTGGGGCACACCGAGCCTTCTTCTGGTGCGACTTTTAGCATATGCTGAAAGCCATGTAAGTCGCATATAACGTGGACGCACTGTAATAACTTTGGGGCTCGACAGACCATCCCTAAGGGGCAGCCTACAGCCGCCCTTTTTAGCACCAGATCGGGACCACGGCACCTACATGCTACGGCCCAAATCACACCTTGCTGCAGTGCAAAAAAGGAGCCACAAAAAGCCGCTCCTTTTGCACCCCAGAAAGGGCACCATAGCTGCAGCCCCACGGCTGTTCGGCACTCCTTTGGTGCTCCATCATGTAGACACAGTGCCAGAGAAGCGCCATGATGCTGCCTGCTGTGTGGTGCGGTGCACTGTGTCATGCTGGCCTGGGGGCAGAGTCGAGGAATGCGTCATGTGGACATCATGCTCCAACTCTGCCCCCGGGTCGATCTTAATGGCTGGTCTGTACAGCCCCTTAATGAGCTAACCAATGAGTCAGTTGAAAGCTCTGGCCAGATATTGTTTACAAGGAAACTTAAGTGTGGCATTTGAGGAGAATACGCTTTTGCATACTTATACTTCTGTCTACTGCTTGGTTTTTATTAAATCCTTGGAACAGGGGATTTGAAATACTTACTTTTACATACTTCTCAAACAGGTTGAAATGGATATTGTTGACAAACTAGTAAAAATGGTACCCTGTAAACATGAAGACCTGCAGAACATTACTCTGCGACTTTTATTGAACCTTTCCTTTGACACAAGCTTGAGAAATAAAATGGTCCAAGTTGGGCTTCTTCCAAAACTCACAGCATTATTAGGTAGGTTTCAATTTTTATTACTTAATTTAACATTGAAACTACTGCTAATGCTTCCTGGTTGATGATTTATTTTTATTTTTTTTGTGAGAAACATAGTTTTAATTTATCCCAGAATTATTGCCAATTCCCCATTATTTCCCTGCTAATTAGGAGTAGGCAGCTTCTTTGGACTGATGAGGTGCTTTGGCCTCCAGGTTAGGGAAGACACTTTCCTGCCACTGCAGTTACTGAAGAAATGTGGTGTGGGAAGCTGTCAGTCATTTGTCACTGAGAACTGTCACAGGAGAAAGAAGGAAGAAACAGGATGAAGGAAGAAATTGGAAAATGAGGTGAGGGATCCTGGGCTTTTTTCCCTAGCACGTAGGGCAATGGAAGGTGGATTGTAGTGAACATTACGTTCTGGGAGATACTTTGCATACCAATCCAGACTAACACAGGTTTCTGTTATCTTTTAGGAGTATTCAAATCTAATTAAATGTGTATCAAATTAGTCTCAAAATATGATTGATTTGTCTTGGTTATCAATATTGTATGGTTCTTTTCTCCTTTTTTTTTCCATAGGAAATGAAAATTATAAACAAGTGGCCATGTGTATCCTGTATCACATAAGCATGGATGACCGTTTTAAATCAATGTTTGCATACACAGACTGTATCCCTCAGGTAGGTTTTCAAATAATCACTTTCTCCATATCAGCTATGGCTGTCCCTCAGCAGAGATAGACTGATTACACAGGTTCATATGCTAGGAAAATCCTTATTGAATTACTGTAATGTGCTGAATGTGGAAATACCCTTGAAAATATTTTGGAAGATTCAGTTAGTATAAAATATGGTGGTCATGTTTATAACCAGTATAGTTAGGTAGAATCACACAATTTCTGAAAGGGCTGTATGGCTGCTTGTTCCTTTCTGAAACTAGTTCAAATGTTGGTGCTTACCTTTAAAGCCCTAAATGGTTTAGGATCCCAATATATTTATCAGTAGTTCCCAAACTTTTTGGGGCTATTATCCCCTTTCCTCTTGAGTGACAACATTAGCACCCTCAACGGCTATTTCTTGATACCAGGTCTACTATTTGTGGAGCAACCAACTCGCCATTGTTGTTTACTTCAGTCACCCCAACTTGTCACCACCTCGCGAATGCAGCAGTGGCAGCAGCCCAGGCCTGCTTTTCCCTTTTTTCCACCGTGATCTTACAGCAAAAGGAAGGCCAGCTGGGTCACTGTTCAGTTGCTGCTCCCAGGGTGACTGGGTGCAAAGGGGCAGAGCCCAGGCAGCCGGTTGAGCAGTGACTGGACAGTTAGTTGGTCACTTTGGGAACAGCTAGCAAGCAGCTGGCTGAGCAGTGACTGAGAAGCCTCCTGCCCATGCCATCCTTGTGGCTACTCAACCAGATGCTTGATTGCTGCTCCCAAGGTAATGGGATGTAAAGGGAAAAGCTTCTCCCTGGCAAAGGAAGACTCTCAGTCGGAGAGAGGCAAATAAGGCAAAAGAACCTTTTGAAGAATCAATCCTGGATGCACGTCCCCCTCTTTTCCTAGAGACGGATGTTCCCCAGACATTGTTTCTTCTGCTACTCTTCTCTCAGCCTGTCTGATAAAAGAAAACAGAAGAAGTAGTGCAACTCCAACCTGCCATCCAGATTCTAGAAAACTCACATAGCTTATGCAGGGTACGAAATATGACAATTCTTTTTTTCCGCCACTTCTCCGCCATTGCCATGCGCTCTAAAGCCTCATCTCCACTATGGCACTAAAGGCTGATGGCTCCATTGTCTTTTGTGTGTGCCAGAACTTTGAAGGTCCCCCTGCTGCCCCTTTTACTTCACTGTCCCCCTGGATCTTTCCGCTGCCCCCAAGATTCCCACTTTGGGAATCACTGCCATAGAGCATTCTTTCAGGAAAGGCTTTTCTTCAAGTATTCTTGATATGCAAAATAATATTAATAGAAATAATAATGTTTCTATCCTGCCTCTCCCATAGGATCAAGGCGGCTTACAACAATAATAAAATATATACAATATAAAAACAAACAAACAAAAACAAACAAAAAAAGCTTCATTTACATACCACTTCATACCGAACTAGCAGTGTCTAAGCAGTTTACAACTGTAAGCTAATTGCCCCCAACAATCTGGGTACTCATTTTAGTAACCTCGGAAGGAAGCAAGCCTGAGTCGAGCTTGAGCCCTTTTGTGGTATTGAACTCGCAGTCTTACGGTTTTTGAGTGAGTGGCTGCAGTACAGGCATTTAATAACTGCACCACCAGGGCTCCAATATAAAAATCCTACTATCCCCTCCCTCCCCAACAACATCACAATAAATCCTACATAAAATTAATAAAAAAACAATTTTAAGTCATTAAAACAATAAGAAACAGGACAATGGGAATCTTGGTAAAATCGGTGAATAGTCTATATTAATGAATAGGGAAGACCTGTTGGAAAAGATCTGTCTTGATTGCCTTTTTAAAGCTATCAAGATTACTGATATGTTGGATCTGTTCTGACAGGTCACTCCACAGTTTGGGAGTGGCAGATGAAAAGGTCCTCTGGATAACCGCAGCCAGTCTAGTCTTTGGTGGCTGCAGTAACTTTTTCCCAGAGGACCTTAGTGCATGGGGTGGATTATATAGAAGAAGGCGATCCCACAAATAGGTTGGACCCAGGCCATGAAGGGCTTTAAAGGTCATCACCAACACCTTGTACTGTGTCTGGAAACTAATGGGCAGCCAGTGAAGAGATTTTAAAATTGTTATATGGTCACCTCTCGCTTTCCTAGTGACTAATCTGGACTCCATATTTTGAACTAATTGAAGTTTCCAGATTAGGCACAAAGGGTAGCCCCATGTAGAGCACATTACAAAAGTTGAGTTGTGAGGTTACCAGCGCATGTACCACAGTTTCCAGGTCCCCCGGCTCCAGGAAAGGACACAGCTGGCATATCAGATGAAGCTGATAACAAGCACTCCTGACCGTCACATTTATCTGATTTGACATCTGAAGTGATGAGTCCAGGAGCACTCCCAAGTGTGACCCCATCTAGGACCAGTTGACATATCTCTATACCTGGATTTGGGTGGGGGTGTGTGACAACAAGTACCTCCATCGTCTGAATTCATTTTCAGTCTGTTTTTCCTCATCCAGTCCATTACGGCCTTAAGACAATCATTGAGAGGAGAGATGTCAATACTGTAGTCTGAGGCATGGAGAGGCACATCTGAGTGTCGTCAGCATACTGGTAACACCCTGCCCCATGTCTCTGAATGATCTCTCACAGGGGCTTCATATATATATTAAATAACATTGTGGACAGAATGGCGCCTTGAGGGATGGCAAATTTTTAAGCTCTCTTTTTGAGGAGCACCTGTCCTGAGCATACCCTCTTGGAATCTGCCTGAGAGGAAGGATTGGAACCACTGCAATGCCATGCCCCCAATTCCCAACCCTCCCAGGCGTTCCAGAAGGATGCCATGATCGATGGTATCAAAAGCCACTGAGAGATCCAAAAGTATCAATAGGGTCACACTTCCCCTGTCGATAGGTGAAGATCATCCACCAAGGCAACCATGGCTCTCTCAACTCCATAACCTGTCCTAAAGCCGGTTTGAAATGGATCCAGATAATCAGTTTTATCCAAAACTACTTGGACTTGATGAGCAACAGCTCTCTCAGTCACCTTATTCAAAAATGGAAGATGTGAGACTGGTCTATAGTTATTCTTATCCAAGGGGTCTAGGGAGTTTTTTTTCAGAAGCGGCCTTACCACCGCTTCTTTTAAACAAGGTGGAAACTGGTCCTTGCTAAGAGATGCATTAACAACGTGTTTCAAAAGCATTATTGTTGCATCTACACCTTGGACAACCAGTCGTGAAGGTCAAGGATCGAGAAGGCAAGTTCTCTTCTTCACACTACCTAGGAGCTTGTCCACATCCTCAGTACTCACAGACTCAAACCATGGCCCCATAGACAGGACAAAATAAATCTGCTTCGAATCACTTTGGAGATATGCTGTTTAAACGATGCATGCGTCTTAAGAGTCCAGAAGCTATGCCAAAGCTGCGCTCCAGTCCTTAGGACTAGATCGTGGCTTTGATGTGGCTTCCAGACTCTTAGGACTCATGCATCATTTAAACAGCATATCTCCAAAGTGACCTGAAGCAGCTTTATTTTGCCCTGTCTGTATGGGGCCCATGATAGCATGATAGTGCCTTCTCTGTTGTGGTACATACCTCAGTTAACAAAGGGGTGAAACAGACTGCCCCAAAAGGGCAGATTGGGACAGGCCCAGAGCTGCTTGCCCTGAAGCCATGCCAGGAAACACTGTGGCCCCAATCCACCTGCCGCCAGCCCAAATAGGAGTGGAAAACATCTGCTCCTTTTTGGGCACCCCAGCAAAACAATAGCAAAAAATAGCAAAAAATACATATCAATTCACAGCAGCAATAAAATTAACAAAGCAAGTTACATAGCAATAAATGAACAAAACAAGTAAAATAGAAAATAATCCCCATTCTCAATCACCCATCCCAATCCTAAAAACAATATAAACAATACACAATCTTAAAACATTGCAATCTAGGACCATGGGGGGGGGGGGGGAAACTGGGCTCCTGTGCCTCCAGAGTCTCTCTGCTGGTCCCTGGTGTTTTCTGGGAGAGACAGGTGATGATTCTTGGGGTGGCAAGGCAGCTTTTTAAAGTGCTGCTTGTCTGCCGGACCTTCAGCAGCTGGGCTCCTGTGCCTCCAGAGTCTCTCTGCTGGTTCCTGGTGTTTTCTGGGAGAGGCAGGTGATGGTTCTTGGGGTGGCAAGGCAGCTTTTTAAAGTGCTGCTTGTCTGCCATGCCCCCAACAGCTGGGCTCCTGGGCCTCCACAGTCTCTCTGCTGGTCCCTGGGGTTTTCTGGGAGAGGCAGGCGATGGTTCTTGGGGTGGCAAGGCAACTTTTTAAAGTGCTGCTTGATGATGACATCATTAGTCACTGCAGCAGTCAGAGACATAGAAAAGCTCTGGCACCACAGTGTTTACATGCCACACACCCCCAGGCCATTCTGAAGCTGACATGGGGCCGCAGCTGGATGGGAAAAGGTGGCTTTTTGCCACCTGAAAAAGAAGCAGATCTTTGCTGCTCCTTTTTCAGGTGGCTTCAAGGCGGATTGAGCCTGCAGCATGTGGCTGCTGTGACCCCAATCCATCTTCAGAAGGGTAAGAGACAATAGACAAGAAAACGGAAGAAGACTACGAGTAGGAAGGACCACCATGAAAGAACTATAATAATTCTAAAGAGTAAAGATATACAACTGAGCATGAAAGTTAGAATCATACAAGCCAGTGTATTCCCCATCACCATGTATATATTCAAGATCTGGACAGTGAAGAACACGAACAAGAAGAAAATCAAGTCATTTGAAATATGGTGCTAGAGAAGAGTGCTGATCGGCCTCAGAGGGAGCGATCAGGCAGACCCAGCAACATCAGGGACTGCCTGAAGGAAGAGGCCTCTCCCTCCTAAACTGTCATCTCAGCCTCAGAGGGAGTCATCAGGCAGACCCAGCAACATCAGGGACTGTCTGAAGGAAGAGGCCCCTCCCTCCTAAACTGTCATCTCGGCCTCAGAGGGAGCGATCAGGCAGACCCAGCAACATCAGGGACTGTCTGAAGGAAGAGGCCCCTCCCTCCTAAACTGTCATCTCGGCCTCAGAGGGAGCGATCAGGCAGACCCAGCAACATCAGGGACTGCCTGAAGGAAGAGGCCTCTCCCTCCTAAACTGTCATCTCGGCCTCAGAGGGAGCGATCAGGCAGACCCAGCAACATCAGGGACTGTCTGAAGGAAGAGGCCCCTCCCTCCTCAACTGTCATCTTGGCCTCAGAGGGAGCGATCAGGCAGACCCAGCAACATCAGGGACTGCCTGAAGGATGAGACTTCTCCCTCCTTTGTCACCTTGTATTTTGTATTGCATTAAGATTTTTACTGTACACCGCTATGATCATTGCGGAATAGCGGTCTATAAATAAAACTTATTATTATTATTATACCATGGACAGCGAAAAAGACCAATAAATGGGTCCTAGAACAGATCAAGCCGGAAATCTACCTGGAACCGAAGATGAGCAAATTAGGGCTGTTGTACCTTGGACGGACATATGAGAAGGCATGACTCATTGGAAAAGATAATAATGCTAGTAAAAGTGGAGGGAAGTAGAAAGAGAGAAAGACTTGTGCTATTGGGAGGTCATGGGTATGAATTTACAGGACCTAAACTGAGCAGTGGAGGACAGAAAGTCTTGCTGTTGTCTCATCCACAGGGTTGCTATGAGTTAGGGTCAACTTGAAAGCAGTTGACACAACAAAATAGTTATTACCTACAGAGAGATTTTCTAGTAACATGGAGCTTTCTCTTTTAGTAGGTTTGTCTCTTATAGGGTAAGGCCCTTTCAGTTCAAAATTTCTAGCCTGGTTCACCAAATGTTACACTCTGATCCAGGAGGATTCAAGTAAATTTAATTTTAATAACCTAGTTAGTAGTTCAGCAGAGGCCTAACTGGGGTGTCACAGTTTTGGAGAAAATCAAAATCAACTGCCCAGAAAACTGTCTTTTCCTTTCCCCAGAGTTCTGATTAACTGTTCTTAAAGTGGCAGTAAAATAATAAAAAGTCAGCAAAAACAATATTGTCCAGACCCCTGCAACGCATGCTTTATTTAAATAGGTGTGAATGACATTCAGCTATTTATAAAAGCTTTTCTAAGTATTAGCTTGGCCGAACGGCATGCTTGTGTAGTGATGTAATCATGATAGTCAATATTCTTCTACAGTACAGGAGGCAAACCTCTTTGAAACTAACGTAGCCACATTTTTTTTACTCAAGCTGTCTGTTTGGCCCCTCTTTAGATTGTAAACCTGAGGGTAGGGAACTATTTTATTCTTGTTTGTTTTTGTTTGTTTGTTTTGTTTGGTAAAGCGCCATGTATAGTGATGGCACTCTAGGGGAGGAGGAGAGCCACCCTTTCTTGACAGGATTTTGTTGTTCCACATATGCACTAAGTTCAGAAACTGCAGCATTACTTCAAACATTAGAGTTAGGAAGTTGCCAGTCAAAAGATCTTGGAGGCATGCACTTCTGGCATAATAATTCAAAGATTTTCCAGCAGGAGATAGGAGAGAGCTGTCCTAAAGCATATGAAAAGAAATCATGGAGGACCTACAGATATCTAGAAAAGTGTATTCTCTAGATACCTCTACATTTTCTAGCCCAATGGTCGACTTCTGGCGGAGTTGTGCTGGAAGACCCTGAGATTCCTAAAGAGAACATATGAATCAAAATTGCAAATAACCAAAGCCGCAAAAGTCAGATCCACAAATGTGGAAGGCCAACTGTATTTATAAAAAATATGAATCATAACACTGCTGAAATTCTACTTCACTATATAGAGAGCATATCCTCTACTACTTTTTAAAACTGACATATTTGCTTGCCTTTCTATATGAAGATGCAAGCTCATAGTTGACTGTGGAACAGAATATAGGCCCGTTACAGATGGGCACGAAAGTACGCGCAGAGCGCGTACTAGGGTTAGAAAGGGCCGGTGCTTCCGCACCCCCTAACCCTAGTGCGCGCTCCGCACACACAAAATGGCAGCGGCTGTTCCCCATGGCCGCCGCCATGAGGACGTCACGACCGCGCCGCCTCTATACAGGGCGGCGCAGACGTGACGTCCTTGCTCTGCGCCAGGGCACATAATGCACCCTTTCCACGGAGCAGGAAGGAGCTTTGTTTCGGAGCTCCTTCCTGGTTTGGTCCGCTGGGCGCAGCCTTCAGACGGCTGCGCCCAGCGGACCAAAGGAGAAAGGGGCCAAGCGGCCCCTTTCTCCTCCTCCCCACCGCCGCGGGGTGTCCTTGGGGCTTGAAGCTCCAGGGACACCCCTTTTCAGGCTGCGGGGAAGGAGCCTTTTGCCGCTTCCCCACAGCCCGAAAAGCGGCGGATCGGGGCCTCAGCGGCTGCCGCTCTGGACACTGAGGCCCCGATACACCGGGGAAAAGGGCGGGTGCAGCCCACCCCAAACAGGCGGTTTGTAACTCGCCACTGTCATCACTGAAGCACAAACTATTTTCTCCCTAAAAAAAAAATCTGCTATGCAGTAGAGGCTTCATTGCTGGTCACAGGAGTAGAGCCTGAAAGAGAAAGCTTTTTTAATTTTTTTGCTAGCTTCTACTCTGGCTCCAGATCCAATTCTCATATTAACTATTGAAGTGCCTATTGGCTTAGGCTCAGGTTACTGGAAAATTGTCTCCTATATATACCTGTTGTGGCCCTAAGATTATCCTCAGAGGGCTTCTGGGTGCTGTTGCCAAATGAAGTGATTCCATTGACTATCCCCAGAGAGTGCCTAGCTTGTGTTCTTTTCAGTGCCGGGCCTCTTTTTTTTAATCCTTCAGGGTTTTTTTAAGTGTTTCAACTTTTGAAATCTTAATGGTACTATTGATTTTTTTTTATTCAGCACATTTTTAATTTTTAAGAAAGGATTTTACTTAGTATTAAGACATGCTGTAGTTTATTATTTTAATTCTTGTTACCTAAGCATGGTAAAGAGTTTTAGCTATTGAATAATATTGTATAGCACAGGAAAGTAATAGATCAATCCTTACACTGCCATCACCATTCTTTGCATTAAGGCATTCTCCGTTATATTGACTGTTTAGATGCTTCTCAGTCACAAAACAGTGCTTAATTACATGTTGAAAGTGAAGTTGCATTGATCTGTATACAATAATGTTGCACTTTGCTCCAAGTAAAATGTAAAATGAAAACTGAAGTCATCACTGCTCCCTCTGTCATGTTAAAGTTAGGCCTGCTTAGCTATGCTGTAGCCATGTTGGAAGCTTGAATGTAAGAGGGAAGGAGGTAAGCAGTTGTGAGTAATTGTTCTGTGTGAACTAAGGTCATATAGTGCCTGCCTTTTCATGGGAATGGAATGTGAAGGAAGGAAGGGAGTGTATCTGGACAGAGTATAGAAGTGAAACTTAGCTTCTTAACTCAGATATGGCAAAGTCTGTGCTGATCTTTTTCAATAAAATTCTCAGAAGATACCAGCCACAGATGCTGGCAAAACTTCAGGAATAAACTTTTCTAGAACACAGCCACGTAGCCCAAAAAACCCACAAAAAACTGGATGCCGGCCATGAAAGCCTTCGACTTCACATTTTCCAATAAACTTTCTAGTTTCGTCCATGAATTGCTTTCACTGAGTTAGATAGAGACAGGGCATTACACATCCCAAAGCTAGACAGTTTATGAGTTGGGAGTTTAGATTTTTCTGGACAGTTATTTTGTTCAGACTTGTTGGCTCTGGCTCTGCTCCCACTTCCATTTGCCAGTTCCTAAAAGGTTTCTGTAGAGACCGAGCATGATGGGAGAGCCAGGGAAAGGGTGCCATTCTGTAAAGAGCCAGGTTTGAGCACTTGACTATGGAGAGCAAGGTTCAAATCCCTGCTTGGCCCTGAAAAGCACTGGGTGACCTCGGGAACATCACAGTCTCAGCCTCAGAGGATGACAGTGGCAAACTCCCTCTGAAGATCTTTGCCAAGAAAACACTGTTATAGGTTTTCCTTAGTGTAGATATAAGTCAGAAATAACTTGAAGGCAAACACCACCATCACTACCACCAAGAAGTTTCTGTAGGAAAAAAATAATATGGAATCTATTACCGTACATGGGGAGAAATTTCCTCATCCTCTTAAGAAAAATGGAATTACTTCAGTGCTGCAGCTATGTTGCTGTTCTTCTGACAAATCTAACGGCTTTAAATCCATATGTTGTTAGTTAATGAAGATGCTGTTTGAATGTCCTGATGAACGTGTTGACCTGGAGCTCATTTCCTTTTGCATTAATCTGGCTGCTAATAAGAGGAATGTACAACTTATTTGCGAAGGTGAGTTGAACAACGTGCATGATTTAACTGCTTAGCTATGAATAACAAATGAGCAGCTCTCATCCTTTTTTCTTTTCTGACTTTTTTCTCTCTCCACTCAACCCCAGTGCTCCATTCTGGCCTTCCCCGTCTGCTCAGTTCCCCTTCCCCCACCCACCTTGCCAGGCTACAGAACTTTCTATTCTCTCTCTCTCTCTCTCTCTCTCTCTCTCTCTCATATTATTTAAAGAGTTTTAGGCTCTGTGAAGAAAAACAGAATGTCAGTCTCTGGAGAAATCAGTATTCTAAGTTTGGCTTCATTTCTTTCCCTGGGAGAGGTCAGGGAATTCTGCTTCTTGATAGATGAAGATGATACTGCAGGTTACAGGGGGAAATTATTTAACTAAATTTGACCAATGTTAAATGTGAAATAACCTTAAAATACACACCCTAAGAACTCCCTTAGTTATCACTTTCAAAGTGTCTAGATTCATCTAGAGGGCCAGTGTGGCATAGTGGTTTGAATGTTGCACTGTGATTCTGGAGATCAGGGTTCAGTTCACAGCTCAGCCATCAAAAATCCACTGGGTGACCTTGGGAAAGTCACACTCTCTGAGCCTCAGGGAATGGCCAGGGCAACCCTCTTCTGAACAGATCTTGCCAAGAAAATCCCATGATAGGTTCACCTTAGGGTCACCATAAGTTGGAAATGATTTGAACGCACACAACAACAATAAAGATTTATCTACATAGAGGTATGGCCAAACATGATCTTTTACTTTAATATTTAATCTTTAATATTGCTTCTCACCCATTTACATGGACCCTGTCCTGCATTCCCTTGCATTCTTCTGTTTAAAAATCAATGTTACTTTTGATATAGTAAAAGACCACTATCTTTTTTTTTATTATAAATCACAATGTTTGTATAAGCATAGGGGGAAAAAAGTAATAGAATCATAGAGTTGGAAGAGACCTCAAGGGCCATCCAGTCCAACACCCTGCCATGTAGGAACACACAATCAAAGCTCCCCCAACAGGTGGCCGTCCAGCCTCTGCTTAAAAACCTCCAAATAAAGAGATTCCAAGAGAGTGTGTTCCAGTGTCAAACAGCTCCGACTGTCAGGAGGTTCTTCCTAGTGTTCAGGTAGAATCTCTTTTCCTATAGTTTGCATCCATTCCTCTGGGTCCTAGTCTTTGGAGCAGCAGAAAACAAACTTGCTCCATCCTTAATATGACACCCTTCAAATATTTAAACAGGGCTATCATATTACGTCTTAACCATCTCTTCTTCAGGCTAAATATAGCCAGCTCTCTCAGTCTCTGTTCATAAGGCATGGTTTCCAGACCTTTCATCATTTATGTTGCCCTGCTCTGGACACACTCCAGCTTGTCAACATCCTTTTTGAACTGTGGTGCCCAGAACTGGATGCAGTATTCCAGGTGAGACCTAACCAAAGCAGAATAGAGTGATGCTATTACTTCTCTTAGTCTAAACACTATATTTCTATTGATGCAGCCTACAAACACATTGGTTTTTTAAGCTGCTGCAACACACTGTTGACTCATGTCCAACTTGTGGTTTACTAGGACTGCTAGATCCCTTTCATGGGTACTGTTGTCAAGCGAGTTATTCCCCCATAATATATCTATGCATTTCCTTTTTTTTCTCCTGTCTTACATTTCTCCCTGTTGCCTTACATTTCTCCATGTTGAATTTCATTTTGTTAGCTTTGGCCCAGCTGCCGCATTGCACTGTTGACTCATGTTCAACTTGTGGTCTACTTGGACTCCTAGATCCCTTTCACATGTTGTCTCCTTAAGCCAGGTGTCCCCGATCCTATATCTGTGCATTTCATTTTTCCGCCCTAAGTGCAGTACCTTACATTTCTCTGTATTGAAGTTCATATTGTTAGCTGTGGCCCAGCTTTCTAGTCTATTCAGGTCATCTTGAATTTTGATCCTGTCCTCTGGGGTATTAGCTACTCCCCCTAGTTTGATGTCATCTGCAAATTTGATAAGTATGCCCCCAATTTTGTCCTCCAAGTCATTGATAAAGATGTTGACTAGCACTAGGCCCAGGACAGAGCCCCGTGGAACCCCACTGATCACTTCTCTCCAGGATGAAAAGGAGCCATTGTTGAGCACCCTTTGGCTTCGGTCAGTCAACCAATTGCAAATCCATGTAACAGTTGCCTTGTCTAGCCCACATTTTACAAGCTTGTTTGCAAGAATGTCATGGGGAACTTTGTCAAAGGCCTTACTGAAATCAAGATATACTATATCCACAGTGTTCCCTTCATCTAACAAGCTGGTAATTTTAGCAAAAAATGAGATCAGATTTGTCTGGCATGACTTCTTTCTCTGAAACCCATGTTGACTTTTTGTGATGGCATTGCTTTCTAGATGTTCACAGACTCTCTGTTTAATTATCTGCTCTAGAATCTTTCCTGGTTTAGATGTCAGACTAACTGGACAATAGTTTTTGGCATCCTCTTTTTTCCCTTTTTGAAGATGGGGACAACGTTTGTCCTCCTCCAGTCTGCTGGGACTTCTCCTGTTCTCCAGGAGTTCTCAAAGATTATTGCCAATGGCTCCGATATTACACTTGCCAGCTCTTTTAATATCCTTGGATGTAGTTCATCTAGTCCTGGAGACTTAAATTCATTTAGATTAACAAGGTATTCCTCTACTATCTCTTTACTTATTCTGTGCTGAAATTCCCCTATTCTGTCTTCTGCCCCATTATCTTCAGGTTGAGCACTCTTTTCCTTTTCTGAGAAGACTGAGGCAAAGAAGGTGTTGAGTTATTCTGCCTTTTCTCTGTCTTCTGTTAGCATTTTGCCATCTTCTCCACGGAGTGGCCGTACCGTTTCCTTCTTCTTCCTTTTGCTGCGTACATATCCAAAGAAGCCCTTTTTATTGTTTTTAACCTCTCTAGCAAGCCTGAGTTCATTCTGCGCTGTAGCTTTTCTGACTTTACCCCTACATGTGCTTGCTATTCATTTGAATTCCTCTTTGGTGATTTCCCCATTTTTCCATTTCTTATACATGCTCTGTTTAAAAGTTAGCTCAGTTGAAAGTTCCTTAGTCATCCATCCTGGTTTCTTGAGACACCTCCAATTTTTCTTCCTCATTGGAACTGTTTGAAAATGTGCCTTCAGTGTCTCCCTTTTGAGAAAGCCCCATCCGTCTTGAACTCCCTTCTCTTTTAGTATTCCTGACCATGGGATCACCCCCAGTATTTCTCTAAGTTTACTAAAATCCGCTCTCCTGAAATCTAGAAGGCGTGTCTGATTATGCCTGGCTTCTCCTTTCCATTGTATAACAAACTCCAGGAGAACATGATCAGTTCCACCTCAGGATCCCACCCCTTGCACTCCATTAACTAGGTCATCCCTGTTGGTTAGGATCTGATCCAAAATAGCTGGCCCCCTTGTTGTCTCTTCCACATTTTGGACAATGAAACTGTCTCCAAGGCAAGTGAGGAATCTGCTAGACCTTGAGGATTTGGCTGAATTCCAGCAAATATCAGGATAGTTGAAGTCAACCATCACTACTACATCTCTCCTTTCTGAGTGTGTGGTCATCTGTTCTAGAAAAACATCATCCAATTCCTCCGTCTGACTCGGGGGTCTGTAGTAGACTCCCACAATAACATCCTTGTTGTTTCCCTCCCCTTTAATTTTTATCCAGATGCTCTCCACCTGGCTTCCAGGATCAATGTCCTGGATCTCTTCACTGGTGTAAATGTCCCTGACGTATAAGGCTATTCCTCCTCCTTTCCTGTTTGGCCTATTTCTCTTGAAAACATCCTACATTCCAATCATGAGACTTATCCCACCAGGTTTCAGTGAGGCCTATTATATCATATTTGCTTTGTTGTACTAGGAGTTCAAGTTCAGCTTGCTTATTTCCTATACGCTGTGCATTAGTGTAGATACATTTAAGACTATGTGTTCCCTTTACTTGCTGCCTGTTCAAACATTTTTTTCTCCCACTGTTGGGTCCTTGAACTGTTTGTCTTGTTCCCTCTATGACAGTTTGGTTATTTCTTCATCCCTGCTGTCTCCGTCCCCCACATAACTCAGTTTAAAGCCCTCCTGATCAAATTCTTGAGACTATTGGCAAAAACGTTTTTGCCAACTGGTGTGAGATGCAACCCATCCCTTGCCAGAAGTCCTTCCTCATGGAACCTCAGTCCATGATCCAAGAATCCATACCATTCTTGGCGGCACCATCTACAGAGCCAGTTGTTTATATCCGCTATTTTCTTCTCTCTTCCTGGACCATGCCCTTCAACTGGGAAAAAAGATGAGGAGACAACCTGTTCATCCACCTCTTTCAACTTCCTACCCAAAGCCTCATAATCCCTTATGATATTCTGAAGGCTGTGCCTTGCAGTGTCATTGGTTCCCACAAGAAACAAAAGAAAGGAGTGATGGTCAGTAGACTTGACAAGTCTTGTCAGCCTCTCTGTCACATCACGGATCTTTGCCCCAGGGAGACAACACATCTCCCGAGACATCTTTTCAGTCCTGCAAACCACTGGTTCAATGCCTCTCAGCAAGGAGTCCCCCACGACCACCACACGCCTCCTCTGAGGCTTAGCAGCGACTGTTCCCTTTGGTGGTACTCCCAGGGTCTCCTGCTCTGTCCCTGGGAGGTCATCTAATCCAGCCCGAACCTGCCATGTAATGACAGGGTCATTTTTGTAAAACAAATCGGGTTTTGCCATTGCCATCCTCAGAGGCTGAGAGCATATGACTTGCTGTTATTTTGTAAGCCCTAAGACTTTTTTGACCTTCTTGTGTGTGTGTTTAGACTTATTTCCCAGCAGAGAAGGAGCCGAGCCTCCGTAATATTGGGTAGCACCGCCCACTGGCACCTGGTAGGCAGGGAGAGACAAGGCATAGACAAAACACACCAGGGGCCTGACCCCACCCCGATGGGCGGAGCAACCCCTAGGAGAGCCCAGTCGATGACCAGCCAAACTGCTAGGGCCCCAGTCTTCTTCCTGCCTAGCTCCTGGTAGGATGCGTGTGTGTTGCTCGCAGCCACAGGGGGCGGATTTTTTCCTCCAGCCATTGGGGGGGCCATCTTCCCCACGTGGAGGCCAATGGGGGCGGCCATGCTAACCGCGTGGGTCCCCATGGGGGCGGCCATCTTGGCCACGTGGATCGGGATGGCGGTCTTGGACCCAGTCACGTGGACACCTATGGGCGCCGCCATGTTGGTGACGAGTCAGAGGCCCCTCCATGCGGCAACGGCAATACCGCGGAGGACAGTGACCCCCCTGCTGGCCAACAGCCGCGACTTGCCTCTGTCTGCCTCCTCATCCTCCAGCTCCCAGGCGGCCCCTGAGAGGGCCGGCCAGGCCCAAGCCAGGGCCGATGATCGGCCCCGCGGAGGGCCTCCAGGGGGCGTCAACAGACAGTTCCACTGAGAGGTGCACACCCCATCTCAGGGAGACCCGGTCAGCCCCACCGCTGAACCGAACCTCCTCCGAGTCCAGAGAGGAGGAGGATGCCTCTCACTCTGTCTCCGAGTTGGAAAGGTCAAACCGCCCCCCTACCAAGCAGGCCAAGTTTGCCAAGGAGTCCAATAAGCGCAAGCGCCCTCAGTCATCCCACTCATTCGATGATGAGGGGTCCGTTAGTTTAGGCTCCATGGCTTCCGAGCTCGAAGAGGGTGAGCTATCCGAGGGAGAGGAGGATGAGCCCAAGGATGCCCTCTTATCTTCTCGGCTTTTCAGACCGGAGGACTATCTTCCTCTAATTATAAAGACCACAGAAATCCTGGGAATTAGCTTGCCCTCCTCCCAGGCCCCCGGCCAGGATTCTGACCTCCCCAAGGTGGGCGAGGAACTGTTCCCGGTCACAGCCCCTTCAGTCGAGGAAATCCCATGCCCCTACAACATCATGCAGGTTATTAGGGAGGAATGGAACAGGCCAGCCGCGAGTAGGCCCAACCACAGCATCACTCTCAAATAATACATTCTCCAACAGAGTGTTATGGATAGGCTCAAGGTCCCCCTGGTGGACGCTTCTGTTTCTGCCTTGGTCTCCTCGGCCGTATTCACCAGAGATGGCGAGGACATGCTCAGGAGTCCAGAGGATATAAGGGCCGAAGGGGCCCTCAAAAAGACTCAGGAGACCATTTCCATAGCAATAGAGCTGCCACCACTGTCTCCATGGTGATGCGAGCCTCTCTCCAGTGGTCCAAAGATCTACTGGACATGTTGTCCTGCACAGATACCAGGGTCAGACAGACCATCAACAAAATTACCAAGACTCTCACCTTCGGGGCTGATGGCACCCTTGACACGGTTCAACAGTGCGCCCGAGCTCAGGCGGCGGCCATAGCTGTTAGACGTCAATTCTGGCTAAAGAACTGGAGCATTGACTCCAAGTCAAAGCAGAATCTAGCCTTCACCCCCTACCTAGGCACAAAGCTTTTTGGAGAGTCCCTTGAACCTGTTTTGGTGGAGGGCAAAGACAAAAAGAAGGCTTTGCCCTCAATCAAAAAGGAGGATGACAAAAGGCAGTTCAGACAGCGTTCTTCCTTTTGTCCCTCCCGATCCTACTCTAACTCTTTCCAAGCCAGGGAGTCCAGATCCAACAAGCCTCGCTGGGGAGACTCCAAGTTCTCCAAACAAAATCAGTCCGCTTTCTCTCCCAAATTGGGAGGAGGGTCCAAACAACCACGAAAAAGCCAACAGTCATGATGGGGTCCCTCCAGTAGGGGGCCGCCTTCAGGGATTTGGACATGTGTGGGAAAACTCAGCCACGGACAGGTGGGTCCTGGACAGGGTTCGCGAGGGCTACAAGATAGAATTCCATCATACCCCTCGCGACATGTTCACACCCTCTCCCGAGTCCAATGATCACGAAAAGCATCGCCTCCTGCTGGAAGCCATCGACCAACTCGTCGCCCTTCAAGCCATCGAACTGGTCCCTGTGGGTCAGAGGGGACTAGGCTACTATTCTACCTTCTTCTTGGTCCCCTAAAAGTATGGGAAATAGAGAGCTATCCTCAACCTGAGGGGTGTCAACCAGTTCATCCAAAAGAAAAAGTTCAGAATGGAGACGCTCAAGACCATCCTAGACAGTCTACAACCCAACGATTTTCTCTCTTCTCTGGACTTGTGGGATGCCTGTCTGCATATCCTTATCCATCCGTCTTCCCGTTGTTTCCTCCACTTCAGGTATGGCAGTCGCCATTTCAAATACAGGGCGCTCCCCTTTGGTCTTGCTTCAGCCCCCAGAGTTTTCACCAAGGTCCTGGTGGCCCTGGTTGCACACTGGAGGTCACTCAAGATTCACGTTCACCCATACTTGGACGACCTTCTGATCTGGTCCCAATCCTGCCACCAGGGCGTTCTCAACACCACCAAGATCCTCAAATCCCTGAAGGACCATGGATTCCTGGTCAACATGGAAAAGAGTACTCTCCATCCCAGTCAACAGATCCGACATTTGGGCGCTCAGATAGACACCCAGTTGGGGACAGTGCGTCTCCCCCACAATCAGATTGTGTCCATTCAGCGAACAGCTAGGAAGGTCCTCAAGTCACCTCGACCAAGCCTCCTGTTGTTGACTCAACTTCAGGGCCTGATGATCGCGGCCATCGACTGCCTCCCTTGGGCGAGTTTTCACGCCAGGCCTCTGCAGTGGCTGCTCCTTCCTCACCAACGGGCCATCGCACTCAAGAGACACAAGATGATCCTGGTTCCAGACAAGGTTCGTCGGTCCCTCCATTGGTGGATGTCTCGGTTGACTTCAAAGGGTCGCCCCATTTGGGTGACGGACAAAATCCAGATTACCACGGATGCCAGTCTTCGGGGCTGAGGGGCATACTGCGGACCGCACCTTGCCCAGGGCTGGTGGAACAAAGAAGAACAGGCTCACAGCATCAACTGGCTGGAGCTCAGAGCGATTCGCCTAGCCTTGCTAGCCTTCAAAGACCAGGTTCTCCACAAGCCGGTCATGATAAGGATGGACAACGTCACGGCAAAAGCCCATGTAAATCATCAAGGGGGGACGAGATCACGATCCCTCATGACCGAGGCCCAGACCCTCCTGACCTGGGCGGAGGTCAACCTGCTGTCCTTAGAGGCTGAACACCTTCAGGGTCAGTTAAACTCCAAGGCAGACTGGCTAAGTTGAACCGACATAGACCACGGAGAATGGAGTCTTCACCCAGAAGTGTTTCAACTGATCGTGGCAAGGTTTGTTCGCCCAGTCGTAGACTTGTTTGCCTCCCCGATAAATGCCAAGACCCCCAGATTCTTCTCAAGGTTCCAGACTGAGGGAGCAGAAGACCTAGACGCTCTCAACTGTCATTGGCCGCCGGGCCTCCTCTACACCTTCCCCCCAGTCGCGCTGCTGACGAAGCTGCTGTCAAGGATTCAGAGAACCAGGTCAGAAGTGATCCTGGTGGCACCAGCATGGCCCTTGGTTCTCAGAGATTCTCATCCTGTCATCGCAGAGCATTCCTCTTCCGATCAGACCAGACCTATCCCAAGGCCAGGTTCACCATCCAGACCCAGCCTGGCTTCATCTTCATGCTTGGAGATTGAGCGCCACATGCTATCCAGTTATGGCTACTCCCCAGAAGTAATAGATTCCATCCTGGCTTCCAGGCGGCCGTCGACCGTCAAATTTTACGAATACACATTCAGGGCCTTCCGTAGATGGTGCAAATGTAAAAAGAAGGACTTCGTTCGGTTCTCGATCCCTACTCTGATACAATTTCTTCAAGATGGTTTTGACCAGGGCCTCCGCCCTAACACGGTAAAAAGACAAGTGGCTGCAATCACCTCCATCCTGCCACATGAGGAGGCAGCCAAAATGTCCAACCATCCCCACATTCGCAGACTTCTCAAGGGAGTCTCCAACAGGGCGCCTCCAACAAGAAACCGGTTCCCGTCGTGGGATCTTCATAAGATCTTAAGGACCCTGACAATACATCTGTTCGAGCCACTGAGAGAGGCTCCTCTCAAATTCCTGACTTTCAAGACACTGATTTTGACGTCAGTGACGTCAGCTTGACGCGTTTCAGAGATCGGCGCACTTGTCAACCAGAAAAGAACTCTGCCTCATCCATCCAGACTCCGTCCTGCTTCGGCCAGATCCAACTTTCATTCCGAAAGTGAATTCGGTCTTCCATACCTCTCAGGACATTGTGCTGCCATCCTCCTGCCCTCAGCCGAAGAGTTAGAAAAGATCTGGCACACCCTAGACGTGCGCAGAGCTATCAAGATTTATCTCAAGGGAACAGCGGCCTTCAGAAAGTCCGAGGCCCTGTTTGTTTCCTTTCAGCTGAGGTCCAAGGGTAAAAAGGTCTCGGTCTCTACCCTTGCCAGGTGGATCAGAGAGTGCATTGCCTCATGCTACAAGATCTTAAGTCTCAGCCCTCCTGAGGGCATCACTGCCCACTCCACTAGGAGCGTGACCACCTCTGCAGCACTGTCTACCAATGCACCTCTAGCAGAGATATGTAGGGCGGCCACCTGGAAATCGCCCTCTACCTTTGTCAAGCACTAGAAGCTCGACACCTTTCAATCAGCTGAGGCGGCCTTTGCCCAGAGGGTATTACAGCAGATTGTCCCTGATTCGGCCTCCATGCCAGCAGGCCCTCCCTAGCAGTGGGTGGCTTTTGTAAATCCTGATATTAAGGAGGCTCGGCTCCTTCTCTGCTGGGAAATGGAACGTTGATTCTTACCTGATATACATCCCTTTCCAGCAGAGAAGATCCGAGCATCCTCCCCACCCTGCGCTTCTGTTGGCATTAACCATCCAGGTCGGTGACAGGCCGCATTAAAGGGGTGACCCGGTTATTCCTCTAAATTCAAAACAGCCATTTTTTTTCAGGAGGTTTTCCAGCTTTGTCTGATGGGGTCCTAGTGGTTTGGCTGGTCATCGACTGGGGTCTCCTAGGGGTCGCTCTGCCCATCGAGGTGGGGTCAGGCCCCTGGTGTGTTTTGTCTATGCTTTGTCTCTCCCTGCGTACCAGGTGCCAGTGGGCGGCGCTGCCCAATATTAAGGATGCTCGGATCTTCTCTGCTGGAAAGGGACGTATATCAGGTAAGATATCCATTCACTTCAAATCAATATAAACCACAACAAACAATTGAGGCACTGAGACAAGTTTGTAAAGATACCGTGTTTTTAACCCTGTAAATAGGACTAATATTTAAATAATTTTTCATATTGCTCTCCATTTATCATATTATGTGCATTTATATTGTTATTATTTTGTCAAGGTTTAGGCCTAACTTATAAAAAATATGCTGCTAATATTGAACAAGTTTTAACCTTATAAGACTAATAAAGTGCCTGTATGTACATTCTGGGGAATATCTTTGAGGCTTGTTGGCAACATTTAGTAAGACTGGGGAAGGCACGAGGGCAGTGGAAGCCCCTGAGAGGAGGATGCCAGAGAGCAAGTCCTCTTTTCTCTTTTCCTCTCCTTCCCTTCACTCCAAGGGCAAACTTCTCCACTAACTCAAAAACTTCCCTGCCCCGGCTTGCTTTATTTTCCTTCTCTGCAAAAGACAACTCTCCTGCCTCTCCTTTCCCCTGAGTGAACCTGAGGAGCCCTTGGCACGGCGCTGAAGTGGAGCATCCCCCTCCTCTCCTTCCCCTCCACTTTCCCTTTTCTGAGGTAACCGCTCGATCCTCTTTCTGTGTTGGGGGGGGGGCTCTTAGCCTCTCAAAATGGTGGCACTTAGTCTGGACAACCCCCCTTCCCAAAATCATGGATACGTCCCCGCATGGCTGCAACTGGGAGAAAAGATGAGATGGCTGAATGAGACTACATGTGAAAGGGATCTAGGAGTCCAAGTAGACCACAAGTTGAACATAAGTGAACAGTGCAATGTGGCAGCTAAAAAGGCCAATGCAATTTTAGGCTGCATCAATAAAAGTATAGTGACTAGATCAAAAGAAATAATAGTGCCACTCTATTCTGCTTTGGTCAGGCCCCACCTGGAATATTGTGTCCAGTTCTGGGCACCAGAATTTAAAAAGGACATTGAGAAACTGGAGCGTGTCTAAAGGAGGGTGACTAAATGGTGAAGGGTCTGGAAACCATGCCCTATGAGGAATGACTTAGGGAACTGGGATGTTTAGCCTGGAGAAAAGAAGATTAAGAGGTGATATGATAGTCCTGTTTAAATATTTGAAGAGATGTCATTTGAGGAGGGAACAAGCTTGTCTTCTGCTGCTCCAGAGAACAGGACCTGGAACAATGGTGCAAGCTACAGCAAAAGCGATTCCATCTCAGCATTAGGAGGAACTTCCTGACAGTAAGGTCTATTCGACAATGGAACACACTCCCTCAGAGTGTAGTGGAGTCTCCTTCCTTGGAGGTCTTTAAGCAGAGGTTGGATGGCCATCTGTCGGGGATGCTTTGATTTGGATTTCCTACATGGCAGGGATTTGGACTGGATGACCCTTGTGGTCTCTTCCAACTCTATGATTCTATGATAACAACCTATGCATCTGAGCAGCTTCCTATCCAGCACCTCCTTAATCCCATGTGCTATTCTGAAGGTTGTGCCTTCTATCATTGGTTCTCATGTGAACCAAAAAGAAAGGGTAATGATGAATAGGCTTGACAAGTCTTGTCAGCCTCACTGTCACATTATGGATTGTTGCCCCAGGGAGAGAACACACCTCCCAAGACATCTTTTCAGGCCCACAAAACACTTTCTGTACCACTCAACAAGGAGTCTCTCACGACCACTATGCGCCTCCTCTGAGCCTTAGCAGTGACTATTCTGTGTGCTGATTCTAACAAGGTCTCCTGCACTTTCGCTGAGGACTGGCCCTGCTTCTCTCCCTAGTCATCCCTGATATGGAAGAGAATTTAAATTGGTTCTGCAGATGCAAGTTCACCGAATGATCTCTGGTTTTTTTCCTTATGTGTGTCACACTCATCCAACTGTCTACCTCCTGTGTATGGGAATGGACCTCCTCCCCCCAAAAAATCCCTCTCCATGTTCCCCATCAAGGATAGCCCGTTCCACTCTGTCCAGGAAAACCTCTTTCTCCCTAATATTTGAAGTGTACGTACCCTGGGCCTCAAGCTACTGTACCTTCTCTTTCAATAGGGTTACCAACGTGCAGTTGGTGCAGACTCCCCCATGAAACACCCCTGTTTTCTAAGCCTGTTCACCAAGCTCTGTCGTCATATAAACAGAATGGATTTTCTTTTTGTTAATATACAAATCATAACTGGTTGATACTGCTTTCTTCTATCCTTGATATTTTTCGACCTAGGAAATGGGCTGAAGATGCTGATGAAGAGAGCACTGAAATTCAAGGATCCACTATTGATGAAAATGATCAGGAACATCTCTCAGCATGATGGGCCAACCAAAACTTTGTTTATTGTAAGCAATTCTGTCTTATCAGTAATTTCTTTCTTTCATGTGGTAGAAATGAGATAAAGCACATACAGTGGTACTTTCTTATCTGTTGTGGTTTGGTTGCAGGACCCCACTGGAGATGAAAAGCAATGCAAATGTTTAAGCCACATATTATTCAGTGGGTGTCCATGTGTGCATGTCTGCATCAGCACATCCACTTGCATGCAACATCATTGAAAAATATGGGTTGTGGAGATATATGGTAATAGAATCATGGAATAATAGAGTTGGAAGAGACCGCAAGGGCCATTCTATCCAACCCCCTGCTATGCAAGAAATCCACATCAAAGCATCCCCGACAGATGGCCATCCAGCCTCTGTTTAAAGACCTCCAAGGAGGGAGATTCCACTACACTCCGAGGGAGTGTGTTCCACTGTTGGACAGCCCTTACTGTCAGGAAGTTCTTCCTAATGTTGAGGTGGAATCTCTTTTGCTGTAGCTTGCATCCATTGTTCCGGGTCCTAGTGTCTGGAGCAGCAGAAAACAAGCTTGCTCCCTCCTCAATATGACATCCCTTCAAATATTTAAACAGGGCTATCATATCACCTCTTAACCTTCTCTTCTCCAGGCTAAACATCCCCAACTCCCTAAGTCGTTCCTCCTTTACCACCTCAGTAAGAGAGCCAGCTACACCTCTCTCTTTTCTCTGTGAACCCCATCCTTCCCATGGCTCCACACATTTATCCTAACCTGATCCCCATTCGGCCTCTCCCTGTCTCCCTGCTTCCATTCCTCTGTTCCCTCTGGAACTGCCGCTCTGCTGCCCCTAAAGCAACAGCAATTCATGACCTTTTTCTCTCTAAATCCTTTAACCTCCTCGCTCTCACCGAAACCTGGCTCCCAGCCCATGAGACTGCTACCTCTGCTGCCCTTTCTTTTGGTGGTCTCTCCTTCACCCACAGAAGCCGTCCTGAGGGTCGAGGAGGAGGGGTTGGTATCTTGCTATCTAACTCCTGCCAGTTTCAAGTTCTATCTTTTTCCCCCAGCTATCATTTCTCTTCTTTTGAGTTTCATCCTATTAGACTCTTTTCTCCTGTACAGCCCCGGGTCGCAGTTATCTATCACCCTCCTGGCTCTGCCAACCAGCTTCTCTCAGACTATGAATCATGGCTGACATTCTTTCTTTCAGATTCAGTCCCCACTCTGATCCTAGGTGACTTCAATATCCACATTGACGATTCCAATAACCCTACAACATCTCGCTTTAACTCTCTGCTAGCTTCTTTTGGCCTCCAACCACACTCCAACTCTTCAACTCATTCTCTTGGTCACTGCCTTGACCTAGTTCTTGCTGCAAACTGCACCATTTCTGACTACCTGGCACTTGACCTTCCACTATCTGATCATCATTTAATCTCCTTTGCTCTTACTTATACTCCTCCTCCTCACCATACTATTCAACGCCATTTTCGTGATCTTCAGTCTGTTGACTCTAACCATCTTGGTCTGACCCTGGTTTCATCTCTCTCTTCCCTAAATCTCGGGGATTCTGCTGATTCAGCAATGTCTTTCCTCAACTCTCGACCATTTTGCCCCTGTCTCTGTACGCACTTCTTCCTCTAAGACTAGTCCTCAGCCCTGGCTTACCCCCAACATTAAGTTTCTCCGGTCCTGCTCTAGAGAAATGCCTGCCGTGGCACTCGAGCCAGTCACAAGACAACTGTTTCTTATAAGACTCCTCCAGGGCCAGAGGAACTTCATCTAAAGGTAATAAAGGAATTTGCAAACTCAGAGCCACTGTCTATCATCTTTGAGAATCCTTGGAGAAAAGGAGAAGTCCCAGCACACTGAAGAGAGCAAATTTCCTCATCTTCAAAAGTGGATAGGTGTGGGAAGGACAATCCGGAGGCAGAAATCGGAGTTTAGTAGCTCATCTGTGTATTTTCCCAGCAGCATCTGCTGAAAATACCATGAGCAAAGAGAAAGCTAAGTTTGGTGAAGCAGCAAGCTTTCAAGCCATGGACCAGAAGGCAGAGTTCTGAGAGTTTAGCAGCTCATCTACATACAGTGCACCCTTCTTTTACGCGGGGGATCCGTTCCGGACCCCCCTGCGTAAAAGAAAAAGCGTGTATGCTCGAGCCCCATTACAAGTAATGGGGCTCGTGCTCACGGTGGCATGGGGTGGTGGCGGCATACTTCTTCTGTGTTTCTTCCGGCACGCTCCGCGGCTTCTTCAAGCGCTGCTTTCAGCGTATGCTGAAAGCAGCGTATAATGCGCCCAGGCACTGTACTTTCCCAGCAGCCTTTGCTGAAGGTGCTTCAATGAAAAGGAAGGTGGGTTTGGTGAGGCAACAATCTTGAACCATACAGTGATATATTATACAGATATTGCACAAAAAATGATGAAAAGAAAAAACAGCAGTGATGGAGGTAGTCATCTGCTGCAATGCATGTGGAATGTGTCTTCTTGCTGGAAAATTTCACCGACTACAACTCGTGACTATTGGAAGGGAAAATCAGCACATTCTAGCTACTCATTGAGACCCTTCAGCACATCAGAGAAAACAAAAACTTTCTTGTTTGAACATAGGGAGAAATGATCGTACAGAAACAACAGGAAAAAACTGCTAAGGTGAATGAAGAGGCCTGTAATAGTGACAAAACGTGCTGAGCGACAGTCACTATCAGGACCAGACTATACAGAAAGTATTCAGAACCTCTGCAGCTAAGCAATTGCTTCCAACATCTTCATGAGTATCATAGAGGTGGAGCGTTTCTGATGCACATTGTAAATCACCAGTGTGAGAGAATATATGAATTTAACATTGCTTCTTAGGAGAGAAAGGATATAATATTGTTGGGAATTGCCCAAAGGTTTGACGTTCTGGTGGAAGAAGAAAAGGGTGAAGATTTCTACTCTTGAGTAGGCTAGAATATTTATAAGGAAATACTTGGAGGCTAAAAAGGCATATGCAGAGGCACAAGGAAAACAGCCTGAAAAACAAAAAGGACAAGAAGAAGAGGAAGAGGAAGAAGAGGGAGAGCTAGATGGAATTGAATTAGGAGCCACAGCAGCACCAGAGCGACTTGCAATAAGAGAAAATAGAGATGATGACGAAGGGATAATTGATGAAAGAGAAGACGATGTATTTGAACGAGTGACAGAAGATTTGTTGAAAGATCTGGAGTTCCAGTTAGACAACCAAGATGAAATTGGGGAAATGGAAGAACTGAGAGGAGAGCACGAGGACATATTTGAGGAATATTTTGATAATTGATAGCTATATTATATTCTTTTGATGCATTATGGGTCCACGTGAAATTTTGAAATTGGGGACATGGAATCGAACACACGCCAAAAGAGAAAAAAGAATTTCCATTATTTACAAAAATTAAATCTGGATGTTTGTTGTTTGCAGGAAACAAGAATAAGAGAAAGGGAGACCAAACACCTACACTGTATTAAACTAGGTCAAGAATTTGTAGCATCATCTAAGTTTAAAAAGAAAGGTGTGGTGATATACATTAAGTCTAACCATGCAGCAAGAAAGTTTTGTGATGATTCTGAAGGTCACTATCTTATGGTAGAAATGGAATATAATACACAAAAGATATTGTTGATTGGACTTTACGGCCCATTGGATAATAAAGGCAAATTTTATAAAAGATTAAAGGAGAAACTGATTTTATTGGATTATGATACAGTGGTTATGATGGGTGACTGGAATGGACTGGTGGACCCTAAATTAGACAGACCATCTGATAAAGTAATGAGGAAAAATCAAGGGAAACTACCTAAAGATTTTTTTTGACTTGACAGATTTAGCAGTTTTGCAAGAGAATTAAATATGGAAATGCTAAGGAATTTACTTTCTTTTCAGATAGGCACAGATCATGTTCTAGGCTTGATATGTTTTGGATTTCGGCTCATTTGAGTCCACAAATCTACAAAGTAAATGTCAGGCTCCTGCTTGCAGGCCCCCTTTCCAATAAAAGGCTGGGCTGTAAAAGTACCAACTTTATTGAAAATAGAGTTACATACAAGAGAAGTGTATGTAATGAAGATTACATAGTAATATATGGTTTATATAGTCCCACAAAGCAAACCCACCCCATAAAGCAATAAAGCAAATTAATTGGATGACTCCGTCTCCTGCAGTGAGGAATCTCCTCCCCAATGATGTAATGTCCTCCAGTCCGGGATCTTTAGCAGACTCTCAAAACAACTAAGTTCTCACACGGCTTTATCTCTTCCTTGCACCTGTGACCTTGAAGCATAAATATTCCCCACAACTAGACTAAGTAATAATTAACTTTAACAGCCTATGAACATAATCACACATAATAATATATCCCATCATCCCACAACCCAACATACATAGCAGCATCTAAAATATAATAGCAGCATAATAAAGTATCATGAACATATTACCATAACATCACATAAGCAATAGCAATAGACTCTTTAGGTTTAACTCCCCCTCCCAACACAGGAACGGTCTCTGCCTGGCAGGGTAACTCCCTAGCAATGTAGCATTCCAATCCTAACAAGCAAGCACAGAAGCTAACCATCAATCTACCACCTTCTAGTATATTCTATTAACCCATTATGTATCAAACCCACTACTATTTTATCCTTATAATATTTAAACAAAACCCTAAACTTATAATCCTCATGACAGAAACCCCAAATGAATAAATGAATGCAGGGGATTTCTGACAGTGAAAACATGGCCAAGAGTGTGGTCAGATCATAACCCAGTTACTTTAGAATTGAAATTTGGCAGAAGGAGTCATAATTGGAGACTGAATTTGAATATCTTAAAGGACGAGAAAAACTTAGTGGTACTTAAAAATCAAATTCTCACTTATTTTAGAGAAAACATGCATAAAGAGTGTCCAGTGCATATTGTTTGGGATGCCTCCAAAGCAGTGGTAAGGGGCTGTTTAATTCAAAAGAGCATTAAATGGAGAAGGAAAAGGAAAGATAAATAAATTAAATAAGGAACTGGAGAAATGGGGGGAAAAGTGAAAGATGATCCAAGGAATGTAGAAGCCCCCAAAGAAATTAAATATATACAGAAACAATTATCAATTCTTATGTTGGAGGAAATTGATAAGAAAAATAAATTTATGAAACATAGATATTTTGAAAGAGCAAATAAACCTGGAAAACTGCTGGCCTACATGTTGAAAAGAGAAAGAGTTAAAAGATCGATAACCAAGATAAAGGAAGGGGGTAAAATGGTAACAGACAAAAATCAAATCAAAAAGATTTTTTTAAGATACTTTACAGATTTATATAAGGAAATGGGAGGAAAGAAGGTGGAGATAGAGAAATATTTAGAAGAACAGGAAATCAAAAAGTTGACATCAGAACAGAAACAAATACTGAATGTGCCCATAACTTTAGAAGAGTTGTCAGGAGCTATTCAAAGATCAAAAAATGGGAAATCCCCTGGTCTTGATCGTCTAACCAATTAATATTATAAACTATTTGAGAAAGAATTAGCACGTCCCTTGGATTGGATACATAGAGATCAAAATGGCTTTCTCCCTAATAGAAAAATTAAAGACAATATTAGAAATTTGATAAATTTGATTGAAATACACGAAAAAAAATATTGATGAAAGGTTGGCAATGAATTTTTTAGAAGCGGAGAAGGCTTTTGATAATATCAGATGGGATTTCATGTTTGGGGTGTTGAAAAAGATGAAGGCTGGGGAAAATTTTATAAATTGGATTATGAAAATATATTCTAGACAAGAGGCCTGTGTAAAAATCAACGGGGACAAAACAAATATGTTTACACTAACTAAAGGGGTTAGGCAAGGTTGCCCTCTCGCTCCACTGTTATTCATCTTAATCTTGGAGGTCCTGTTGAATAAAATTAGAAAAGATGTCCTAATTGAAGGTGTGAAGCTTAAAAGGGAAGTTTATAAATTGCGAGCTTATGCAGACAATTTGGTGTTGACGATATCCAATATTATTGAATGTAGTGACCACCTAATGCAAAATCTTAAGAAATATGGGAAAGTGGCGGGTTACAAAATTAAACTAAAACAATGATGTTAACAATGAATATTCCAGATAAAGATATAAAGAAAATTGTGGAAATAACAGGATTCCAGAGAAAGAAACAGGTAAAGTATCTAGGAATCACAATATCAACTAAAAATACAGAATTATTTGAAAATAATTTTAAAAAAAACTTGGAAGGAAATAAAAAAGGATCTAAGGAGGTAGCAGCAATTAAATATCTCCTGGCTAGGGAAGATAGCAATGACAAAAATGTCAGCACTCCCTAAAATGATTTTTTTTAATTTCAAAATACCCCTATTATTACGAATGATGCGGTTTTTCAGGAGTGAAACAAAGACATATTGGAATTTATCTAGCAAAAAAAAAGCCCAGGATAAAATTAAAAGTATTGCAAGACGGAACAGATAAAGGCGGACTAGGTCTTCCTAGTTTAAAGTGGTACTTTTATGCATGTGCTTTCGATTGGTTGATGGATTGGGCTAAATTGGAAAATAGCAGAAATTTAACAGCAGAAGGTTTTGGTCTAAAATTTGGCTTTCACGCATATTTATTTTACGATAAGAGTAAGGTAGATAGAGATTTCAAAAACCATTTTGTTCGTAAAACTCTATTACGAATATGGATGAAATATAAAACAAAATGGTCCCCTAAAATTCCATTATGGGCATCTCCAGCAGAAGCCTTCCTGAGATGAAAAATTTATAGTGAAAAGAAATGGTTTCAGTATAGTGATATTAAAGTGGTTGAAGCTATTCAAACCATTAAAACACAAGAGGAAATAATTAGGGATGTCTTTTCATGCAACTGGTTTGCCTATAAGCAATTGGTTGAGAGATTCAAAATGGATAAAAATTTAATGGGTATTTCACCAAGTGTCCCAGAATTAGAGAAATTGGTCAAGGAGGAACAAAAAAGGGGGGGGATATCAAAATTTTATAATTTGATATTGAAATGTGAATTGGAAGATGAGATAGTTAAAGATTATATGGTCCAATGGGCAAAAGATTTGAATCAAAATATTATGTTGGAGCAGTGGAAGAAGACATGGCGGAGGAGGATCAAATATACTAGTAACGTGGAAATCAGAGAAAATTGTTATAAATCAATTCTCAGATTGTATTTGACACCCTATAAATTATCTAAAATGTTTAAAGGATCTAAAGGCCTCTGCTGGAAGTGTAATACAGAATTAGTTACATATATGCATGTTTGGTGGACCTGTGTAAAGGCCAAAAAGTTCTGGAAAATGATTCACATTGAAATGAAAAAGATTTTCAATTTTCAATATCCAATATTCACGTGGACCTTAAAATGTATCTTTTGAATATAGTAGAAGAACCTAATCTGGAAAGACAGGAAGGAAAATTACTATTTCTAGCTATATGTGCTGCTAGGATTACATATGCAAGATACTGGAAATCAGAAGAAACTCCGTCATTAGAAGAGCGGAAATTAAAATTGTATGACTTGTACCAAATGGACAAATTATCCTTTCTCTCAAAAAATAAGACATTATCAATTTTCTATAAAGAATGGAGTTCATGGGTTACCTATGTTCAACTGGATGAAAAAGAATCCAGATATATAGCGTTATTGGAATAAAAGTGGGCTTTAAAAGAATTAGGAATATGTATATATTTTTACATAATATAAAGTCTTGTGTTTTGGCTTTTGCTCATCTCTTTTTTAATATATATCAGTATATGTAGTCTAAAGCACGTTACAGACCGCCCAAAACGGGCGGTCTGCCAGCGCCGTCATTTGCTGCGTCCAGGAACCACAGCGGTCAAACCGCATGGTTCCCGGACGCAACAAGAAGAAGCCACAAAAAGCGGCTTCTTTTTGCACCCCGGAAGTGGTGCCGCAAGTGGCCAATAACGCACTTGCAGTGTCACTTCTGTCATGCGCTGTGCGTCCACAACGTCAAGATGGCGGCACCTGTGTAGAACGGGCACTGCCATTTTGTACACGCTCTGCGCGTACTAGGGTTAGGGGCATCCGGAAGGGATGCCCCTTTCTAACCCTAGTACGCGCAGAGCGTGTACTTTCCACCCGTGCGGAACAGGCCTAAGTTAATTATAAATCGAAGGACGCGGGGAGGAACGAAGCGACAAAGATATAAGAATAGATAATTGATGGAGAATAGATATATAAATATAATAAGCATTTAAGTTCAAAAAAAGGAGATAAATTGAAACGTCAAATAAGGACTGACTGTGGGGTATAACTAATGGAAAAGTAAGATTCTCAAGATATTGAATTATAGGATATTAAGAGTTTATGATTAGTAAATATTGATTTTTGAAAATCACTTGCACACCTGAAGAAGTTACGATATGGTTTGTATATACGTTTCACGTTAATATTAGGTGTTTATTATTTGTTATATGTTTTCATGATTTGTTAATAAAATTAATTTAAAAAAAGTAAATCACCAGTGTGTTCATGGTTTTGGAATGTGGGACAGAACATGTTAATGATATTCCTTTCATTCTCCCTCACTGTTGTCTTAAATGCCTGTGGTGTATCTATTAAATACTTAACTTTCTTTTCTTGCTTGTTTAGGATTATGTTGGTGACCTGGCTGCTCAAATATCTAATGATGAAGAAGAAGAATTTGTTATAGAATGCTTAGGAACACTGGCAAATTTAACCTTACCTGATTTGGATTGGGAACGTGTGCTGAAAAAATACAAAATGGTACCATATCTCAAAGACAAACTAAAACCAGGTCTGTATCATTAGTTTATCAGTCTCCCAAGATGCTGTTACTGTACAGCATAATGGGTCTATAATAATTAATGTCAGTTTTTATTTCAGGTTTTGTTGGGAAACTGAAGATCACCTAAAGTAAAGTAAATTTATGTGGTTAAAATCCTAGATTGAGGAAATTTACTGTATGTCTCAGTAAAATTAAAGCACCAAACATTCTAGTTCTTTTTACAAAGAGCTTTTAATTCCATTGAAAAACATATTTTAGACTATAAAACAATAATCATATGTTCTTACCATCCAGATAACATCTGTAAGCTTTAAAATGTATTTTTAAATGAATAGTCAACAAACTCTTTCTGTTGGCTCTGAATTTGCAAAAAAAAAAAAAGTATCCAGCCCAGTTCAGATGCCAATTTACTGCTCAATCTGAGGACCCACACTCAGATGCAGCTTAATAACAATGTAGCAGAGTAGCACCATCAGCAATCCAACAATCCAATCCACATGTGACCTATCTCTTGGTACACTTCTATACTGTGATGGCATACTGTGCTTCACAGCATGATACAGCCTTTGCTTCATCTTGTGTACTCTGACTCAGCATTTTATAACAGTCTCACAGGATATGATGCATCCTGTCAGGCAAAATATTTTCCACACAGTTTAAGGTAATATTATTCCAACACTCCCCTCCAAAATATTTTGATATGGCGTACCAGAACAATTCAAATACATTTGGTTACACATTTACAGGTTGACATACATGTTAGCATTGTTGTTCACTGCATTTACATAGTCCAAGCAAGACAACCATTTCCTTATGCCTTTGTGCCAGCAATGCCTTAGTGAATATGTCTTCTAAATTTCTCTCTGACATACAGTACACAAGTTTCACGACTCCTTCCTGTATCATTTGTCAACCATGTGTGTACCTTACACCAACGTATTTTGTTCTGCTTTTAGATTCTCTGCCTCTGCCAATGCTATGCAGGTCTGAGAATCCTCATTAACAAGACTTTTACATTTGTCAATCAACTGGTTGATCTTTGCTTTTTTGACTCAAGAATGGTTCTCATTCCTGAGTTCTAAGCCTTGCCTTGTGTTTGCTATCCCCATTTGGAATGTTCATCCTTTTGTACACACATCTGGACCCCACAACATTCTGGTCCCTTGGCATGTCTACAGTTTCAAAACCATTTTTATTACCCAATGATTCAGGTTCTGCGTCCATGGCACTATTTCATCTTTCCTGTTTTTTCAAGAGAACACTTTTGCACTTCTGGACAAATTTTTGGCTCACAAATGTCATCACACACCCTTGCTTGTTGCATTACAAAGTGATCAGGAGCTTTACTGACTCTCTTTGACCTCCTAGGTGTTAACACAGCTGTAGCTTGAGTGTCATCCTTACTTTTGGCCCAACTTTCTTATCTGTTAAGCTCATTTTGAAATTTCATAATCTCCTGTGGGGTATTAGCTAGTCCCCCTAATTTTGTGTCAGCTTCAGATTTGATAAGCATGCCTCCTATTCAAGTCATTGATAAAGATGTTGAATAGCACTAGGCCCAGGACAGAACCCTGTGGCACCTCACTAGTCACTTCTTTCCAGGATGAAGAGAAGCCATTACTGAAACTACTGCATTCCCATTCATCTACCAAGCTGGTAATTTTATTTAAAAAAAGAAAAAGATCAAATTAGTTGGGCATTACCGTCTTTTCCGGCATATAAGATGACTTTTTAACCCATGAAAATCTTCTCCAAAGTTGGGGGTCGTCTTATACGCCGGGTTAAGGCCGGCCTGCTCCTACTCCACTATATTCTGCTCTGGTCAGGCCCCACCTGGAATATTGTGTCCAGTTCTGGGCGCCACAGTTCAAAAAGGACATGGAGAAACTGGAGCGTGTCCAAAGGAGGGCGACTAAAATGGTGAAGGGTCTGGAAACCAAGCCCTATGAGGAACGCCTTAGGGAGCTGGGTATGTTTAGCCTGAAGAAAAAAAGGTTAAGAGGTGATATGATAGCCCTGTTTAAATATTTGAAGGGATGTCATATTGAGGAGGAAGCAAGCTTCTTTTCTGCTGCTCCTGAGACTTGGACCTGGAGCAATGGACGCAAGCTGCAGGAAAAGAGATTCCACCTCAACAGTAGAAGGAACTTCCTGACAGTAAGGGCTGTTCAACAGTGGAACACACTTCCTCGGAGTGTAGTGGAGTCTCCCTCCTTGGAGGTCTTTAAACCGAGGCTGGATGGCCATCTGTCGGGGATGCTTTGATCTGGATTTCCTGCATGGCAGGGGGTTGGACTGGATGGCCTTTGCGGTCTCTTCCAACTCTATGATTCTATGATAGCCATATTTAAATGTTAGAATGGATATCATACTAAGGATGGAACAAATTTGTTTTCTGCTGTTCCAGAGAATAGGACCCAGAACAATGGATACAAGCTACAGGAAAAGAGATTCCACCTAAACATTAGGAGTAACTTCCTGACAGTGAAAGCTGTTTGACAGTGGAACATACTCCCTTGGGGTGTGGTGGAGTCTCCTTCTGTGAAGGTTTTTAAACAGAGGCTAGATGGCCATCTGTCAGGGATGCTTTGATTGTGAGTTCCTACATGGTAGTGGATTGGACTGGATGTCCTTGTGGTCTCTTCCAACTCTGTTCTATGATAGGGTAAACAATGCTTGTCATCCAGGCTTTCTTTCGTTTCTCCCAGAACAACTAATCTGACATCAAAACTTTGATGAGTGGATGGATTTTAAAATGCCTATTCATAGCTTAGTGGAAGCAAAGCTCAGTGTATACAAGTGGTTTATGATGAGATGCAGCAAGATACTCCACTGGCTGAGTGTTATTGTCAATATTCCTTATTCATTTCACTGGACTTGAAGGTTCATTTCACTGGACTTGAACCAACATGTTGATCAGGGCAGCAGTTATTCCTGACACTGTAATTTAATACGAATCACTGTAATTTAAAACGGCTATTCAAAGAAAATAGGTGTGCTGGAATTCACATAGAAAGTTTATCTCATGGTTTTTTTGTTTCAGCAATACAGTTTTTCATTCAACTTTATTAGGTTCTGCAGAAGATGACCTTGTCTTGGAAGTGGTAATAATGATTGGAACTGTATCCATGGATGACTCCTGTGCAGCACTGCTGGCTAAATCTGGAATAATTCCAGCACTTATTGAACTCCTTAATGGTATGTATCTGTTACATTCTGTAAACTGTAATTTTTTCTGTTTTTGTGTGTAGTGTAATATAAGATGGTAGATACGATTAGGAGAAGGTATTGACAGTTTTAGAATGCTGGTTGATATCTATTTCAATGGAATGGTGATTGGGTGTGAGAGTGGGAGAAATGATACAGTGCACATGAGGATGTGAGTATCAGGAGTAGGATTCAGAAGAAGAAACTTAGATGTGAGTAGGATTTGAATTCTGAATGACAGAAAGAAAGAGAGAGACTGAGTAGGGAGAGGTTGTATTAGTGGCTAAAGTCTGGTTTGTTATTGTATTGATATAAAAGAAATTAAAAATACTAATGTTTGTATGCTGGGTATACTAGTGTAATAACATCAATGCAACATGTTAAATTAATTAATGTATTTGATAAAATTACATTCATTATTCAATATCGCCATGTCTAACACTGGGTTACTATGCTCATTATTGAATACCGTTAAGCTGTTGGTGACATACATGACCTCAGATTAAGTGTTTGTGTGTTCTTTTTAATTGGTGATGCAGAGAGAAGTATTTGCTTCTTCCTTCTGTACTGTCCACCACCACTTTTGGTACCTTTTAAGTGCCTGGAATGCATTACCATGGCTGTATATTCCTTTGGGGGGGGGGAGCAAGTGTAACCATGGGTTCTGCAGCTAGGAGGGAAAAGTTAATCTTCTGCTAACAAAATTCAAGAAATCTGGGAGGACAACCTCAGTTCTGTTCCCTCTCCCCACAATTGGAATATGGTCAAGGCAGTGCATTTCAGGGTGCTTCCCAGCTGCCTTCTGAAACCAGGAGAAATGTGGAAATATAGGGGTGGAGTGTAACACTTCACCTGCTAAAGGTAGGATCTGGGCCATAGTGTGTTAAACCAAAGAATTACAAGAATAGCCTTACATAAAAATTTATGGAAGTGGATACAGTAGAGATGGAAGAAATACCCTAGGAAGTGTAACAGACAGTGGCTAGAAGTATAATCACCATTGTGGAATCACCACATTATTCCAATAATATTATAAGTGTGCAGAATCCCTATTGCTATAAGACTGTTTCGTATTAAACTGAGCACTAACTTGTGAATAGTTTTAAGTTAAGTTTATTTTATACATGAGTGATCATTCATGCCAGCATTTAATCCGAAAGCCTCTAATTCCAACTAAAATAGATACTTTGAATTAATGAGAACATAGCAAATTAGTATGTTTTATATTCAATCTGTTGATTTTGTGAATGTACTGTAATGTGTAAACTAATACTTTCAGTTGGTCCTCCTGCCCTCTAAAACATATAGAGATGAGAATATAATTTTAGCAAGTGGTGCTGTTTACTTCAACACAATCAAATATTGTTTTGATGAGAGGTCTAAAAATAGGAGAGAGTAAAGGTGTTGTGTGTCTAAATGGTTGGAGCTGAAAATGCAAACTGATTTCTCTTCCAGCATTTCTTTAAAAATGCTCACTATGAGAATTGCTTTTCCCTCCAAACTTTATCCTTATTTCTTTCAGTTTCAGATAAGTAGAGCATGCATGTGTGTCTATAGCCTGAAGTACCGGTAGTAGCAACTCCTGGTATGCTAAGTACATCACAGAATAGATTTTTGCGCCTGCACAGAGACTGCATTTGGAAGCTAAAAAGCTGAGCAGCTTGGCGGGAGCCCCTTCACATGTAATGAGCATGCCCATTCCCACCAATCTAGCTCCACCTTTAGTTCTCTTTCGTCCATCGCAAGTGAAACATCTCCTTTCGGTAGCTCCTGAGCTAGTTCCTCCATGTATTGGTAGATTACTTCGTTTTTATTTTTTTCTTATTTTCCTTTTCTACAGTTTTTCTTGAGCATTGCCCAAGCAGAGCTTAGAGCGATATACATTTTGTTTTTTTCTTTAGCCTGGACGGGCTCCTCGCTATTAGGCCTCTTATGGCCTCCAGATCCTTGTTCAAGCTCTACACTGAGTGCAGTCACAAAGTTGCCCTCACCAATGGACATGTTTTATATGTTTATTGTTTAGGTGAATCACATATTCCAGACCATTGCCAATTTTGTCACTCTTTCACTACTGCAGCACTTCATGAATGAATGAATGAATGAAATATTTATTTTTCGTCTTCGTGGTCTCTGTGAATCATGCAAATGGGTTGTACTGAGCCTGCGCAGTGCTGCTCAGAAAACTTCTGGAATCACTGGGCAAAGTTAACTTTGCAACTTTTTGGCGGTAGCTCCACCAATCCCTTATAAGCCCCCTGCCTTCCCGCTCTTTCCCCAGTTCCTTCTTTCTGCCGTGTTAGCTGCTTTAGGAACTTCGCTTCTGCTTCTTGCTTATTCACTGGATTTTTGACCTAATGGACCGTCTTGACCATTCTTAATCTGAACCCCCCCCCCCACCCATGTATTGTTGACCCTTCTGCATGTTGAATGACTTTGCTTAAAGGACTTTGATTCGGCTCACAATGTCTCTGGCACCATTCAAAAAGTGCGACATCTGTGGTGGTAAGATCCCTGGGCAGGATCCCCAGTCATTGTGCCTTCTTTGCCTTGGCAAGACATACAATCCCAAGGCTTGTGCCCTGTGTAAATCCCTGACTCCTCAAGCCGGGAAGAACCGTGACTCTTGTCTCTTGGCTGCCCTGTACCAATGGGCCCTTCAACCCCAGCCTGCCTCCTGCTCTGCTTCGGCATCTGCTGCCTCAGAGTCTGTACCAGCCATTGCTGATTCTGTGGCCCAGAGCTCCTCCACTGAGCCAAGTGCTACCACCGCGATCCCTGAAAAGGGTGATGGAGCTGAAGGAGCACGTCAGTCGAGGTCCAAGTCGAAGTCCTCCAAAAAGGACAAGGCTAAGTCTAAGGACTCGAGCTCCAAGAAGGATTCGGCCCATGTTAAGGATATGAGCTCCCTTGTGGATTCAAGCTCAAAATCCTCCTCTAAAAAGAGGTCCAAGCCCTCGGATGCAGGAGATGTTTCTCCTCGGGGCTCATCAAGGAAGAGACCTTTGAATTCTGGAGACGGCTCCTCTCATGGCTCTTCCCATAAAAAGGCCCGTGCCAAGTCTTCGGTTGGCGTTCGGTCTTCTTCCAAGGACCGTGGTTTGCCTTCGGTACCCAGACAGGATGCATCGGTACCATTCTCTCCCTGGGCACGTCTGACCTCGACCTCGGCCTTGGCTGCCTCTCCACCTGCTACATTGGCTTTCCATCAAGTCTCAGATGAGGATGTGGACTCCGCCTCTTGGTCACCTTGTCGTTGATCACCAACGCCAGTCCCTCGAGTTCAAGTCCACAAGGCAGAGGTTCATAAGCCCCCCCGGATCTCTCACCATGATGAGTCAAACTACTACTACAACAGTGAGACTGACAGATACTTTGTCTCTGTGAGTCAGGAGGTTGTTCAGAGTCACATGGGCCCCAAGACCACTGTGCAACTAATGCCAAGGTCCACTTTGCTTTTGACACCCAAGTCTGCTCCGAAGTCGCGGTCCACTCCACCACCAACGGCTGTCGCGTCTTCTCCTGCTTCGGGTTTAAGTCCCCGTACCATTGTCACCACTGCTACACAGACATGTCACTCTTCTCACGTGGACTTGATTCCTGACTCTTCAGAATCTGAGCATGACAAAATACATCATACAGATCCTCGTGCTTCTCAGGTTGACTCAGGCTCCTCGGACGAGGTCGCCCCACAATCTCTGCAGGAACTCAGCCAGGTGCCTTGTCTCCTACTGACAACATCCACACCTTTGCGGAGCACATCATCAATATTGCTAACACCTTGGATATCTAGGTCACGCACACCGAAGATGATGCCGCCGACCCAATTAAGATACAGCTTCATGGCAAGGTACCGACACCACCTTCCATCCTGCTACTGCCATCCCTTGAGAGAATAGCCAAGCACTCTTGGGATGCACCTGCCTCACTGACTCCCACAACTAGGAAGATTGAAGCTCTACAGGATTTCTCCTTCTCAGTCTTTTTGGCTGCTTGCACACCCCAAGCAAAATTCTGCGATTGTTGAAGGATCTCAACAGTCGTTCACTCCTAAGATGTCCACTGCTCCTCTGGACCGAGAAGCCAAGAAGGTTGACAGCCTAGCAAAGAAGGGCTATTCCTCTTCCGTTCTCGGACTCAAGGTCGCCAACTGTAATGCCTTTATGGGGACTTACATACAGTGCTTAATGGAGAAGATCTTGCCCATCATCCCTGTTGTTCCGGATGACTGTCAGTGTGTCCTCACAGAGATCAGGGATGAGGCCCATTCTATCGGTAGCTGGCTCATCATCTCAGCCTGTCACTCCACGGACTGCTCAGCCAAGTCCATAGCGGCAGCTATTGCCCTTAGAAGGCACGCTTGGCTCCGCTCGTCAGATCTCAACCCAAACGCAAAGGCCACCATCGAAGACATGCCCTTTGACGACACAGACTATTCAACCACGAGACTGACGACCAGCTCAGCTTCAAGTACTGTATGAAGGCGGCCGCCAAGAAGCATGGTATGTATACTCCTTCTCAGACTCTGTTTCGAAAGCACCAGAGGCAATGGTGTGGCCAGGGCCAGTGACCCTTTCAGCAGGACCACCCATACCAACATCAGGAGCACCAGAGGCAGTGCTACCCGTCCCAGTTCTCTTCTTCTGGCCGATGCCAGCCCCCTGCTTGGTATCGTAAGAACTGCAGACGGGATACCAACCAGGGCAAGAAGAGATCCTGAAGGGTCCCTGCATTCTCCGTCACTCCCTCCACCTCCTTCTGTGACATCCTGAGGCCCTTCTTTAACATCTGGGCCTCTGTGACTTCCAACTCGTGGGTCCTTGACATCGTTTGTAGGGGCTACGGCCTCAAGTTTGAAGAGCTCCCTCCAACTGGAGCTGTTGTTTCCACCACCACCCCTCAGACACCCTTCTCGACGAAGTACACACTCTTTTGGACAAGGGCGCAATCTCGCCTGTCAACCCTTCTCAAGCCCCTACATGTTTCTTCTCCAGATATTTCACTGTTCTCAAGACCGATGGGGGCATTAGGCCGATTCTGGACTTGAGATCTCTCAACTCCTTTCTCGTCTACCGTCTGTTCCGTATGGTAACTCATGCCTCTATTCTGCCCCTGTTGCACCAGGGCCTGTGGTTCGTGATGATCGACCTGGAGGATGCCTATTTCCATGTGGGGATACATGAGAGCCACTGGAGATTCCTGACATTTGCCATCGGTCCTGACATGTAGCACTACAGTGTCCTTCCCTTCACTCTCCCCACGGCTCCAAGGGTCTTCCCCAAGTGCATGGCTCCAATCGTCGCCTACCTCCACCAAAGAGGCTCTTTGCTGCCCCCTCCGTGGACAAATTGCAAAGAGATGTAGGCTTCACCCTCTCCATCCTCACGTCCTTCAGGCTTGTAAACCTGGAGAAGTCCCATCTTTCACCATCCAGAAAGATCAAGTTCATCGGCACCATCCTCAATTCCGAAGGCTGCATCGCCTATCTCCCTCAGGACCATTATCACGTTCTCGGTCAGGACTTGACTCGCCCACAGGCGAGTGCAGGCCAGCGATGTCCAGGTAGCCCTAGGTCACATGCCCTCGATGACATTCGTGACCCCGTGGGCAAGACTACATTTTCAGCCCCTTCAAGCATGGTTCCTGTCGGCCTTGATTGAGCTTGCTAACAGAGTTTGGGGACAAAAGCCAAGCCAGCAGGGGTTCTTTACACTGATATTTAGCAGGGGAAGCCCACAGTCTTGTTTCAGTGCCTCATTAAGACTTCTCAGTATGGACACTGAAGGACCTGCTGCAGTCACCTGCAACACTTGTGGGATGTTTGTCTTCTTGCCTAGGGATATGGGGAACTTCACCTGCACCAAGTGCAAGTTGGTACCCCTCTTAGAAGAGAAAGTACAGCAGCTGTAGGCCCCGGTATCTAAACTTCACCATCTTAGGGAGAAAGAGGTTTTCTTGACCAGAACAGACCAGATTGTCCTTGATTGGAAACACACAGAGGAAGTTGCTGAGGAGGAAGAGGTCACTTCACATACAACAGAAGTAGATGGTTGGTGGAGTGTCACACACAGAAGTAGGGAAACCAGGGAACATTCTGTGAACTTGCAGCTACAGAATCGATTTCAGTCTCTCTCTATTATCAAGGATGAAGAGGAACAGCAGCAGGGACAGACTTCAGGGACAGAGCAGGGGACCCTGGAAGTACCACCAAAGGAACAGCCGCTGCTAAGCCTCGGAGGAGGCACGTGGTGGTTGTGGGGGACTCCTTGCTGAGAGGCACTGAACCAGTGGTTTGTGGGCCTGACTAGATGTCTCGGGAGGTGTGCTGTCTCCCTGGGGCAAAGATCCGTGATGTGACAGAGAGGCTGAAAAGACTTGTCAAGCCTACTGACCATCACCCCTTTCTTTTGGTTCATGTGGGAACCAATGATACTGCAAGGCACAGCCTTCAGAATATCAGAAGGGATTATGAGGCTCTGGGTAGGAAGTTGAAAGAAATGGATGCACAGGTTGTCATCTCATCTCTTCTCCCAGTCAAAGGGATGGTCCAGGAAGGAAGAGGAAAATAGCAAAAGTGAATAACTGGCTCCACAGATGGTGCCACCAAGAACAATTTGTATTTTTGGATCATGGTCTGAGGTTCCATGAGGAAGAACGTCTGGCAAGAGGTGAGTTGCATCTCCTGCCAGTTGGCTAAAACGTTTTTGCCAATAGTCTCAAAAATTTGATCAGGAGGGCTTTAAACTGAGTTATGTGTGGGAGTGGGATAGTATTCTGGAAGGCAAAGGGGCTGGAGAAAATAGGTAACTGTCATAGAGGGAACAAGACAAACAGAGCAAGGACCCAAAAGTGGGAGGCAAAAAAACTTGCTCAGGTAGCAAGTCAAGGGGACACATGGTCTTCAATGTCTCTACATTAATGCACAGAACATGGGAAACACGCAAGATGAACTCGACCTAGTACAACAAAGCAAATATGATATAATAGGCATCACTGAAACCTGGTGGAATGAGTCTCATGATTGGAATGTAGGAATACAGGTGTATAACCTCTTCAAGAGAAACAGGCCAAATAGGAAAGGAGGAAGAATAGCCTGATATGTCAGGGACATTTACACCGGTGAAGAGATCCAGGACATCAATCATGGAAGCCAGGTGGAGAGCATCTGGATAAAAATTAAAAGGGAGGGAAACAACAAGGATGTTATTGTGGGAGTCTACTACAGACCCCCAAGTCAGACGGAGGAATTGGATGATGTTTTTCTAGAACAGAACTGTCCCTGATCCACCTATCCAGGAGACACTTTCTCCGACTCGAGTTCCGTCTAGATCTTCTCACTCTGCAGGACGGCAGAGTCCATCACCCAGACATCGAGAACCTACCGATGGTGGCGTGGAGACTACGTCCCTAGACCAGCTGCCTCCCTTGGTATGGACTGTGATTTTGGCTGCCCAGAAGCCAGCTCCAAAAAGTCCTACGCTTCCAAATGGAAGAAATTCCTTGATTTCTTCTCTGCAAGAGGCCTTTCTCCGTCCCAAGTGACGACCTCAGTTGTGCTGGAGTTTCTGATGACACTTTTGGATATGGGGCTGTGCCTCAGTTCCATCAAATGTTACCTTTCTGCCATCTGTTCCCATTTCCAGTTTGATGGCAAACCTTCTTTTTTCAGAGACCCTCTTGTGAAGAGTTTCCTGAAAGGTTGCAGCAACCTTTATCCTCCGGTCTTGGTACCGGCACCTGCTTGGAGTCTGGATGCTGTGCTGTCTGTTCTGCAATCCAAACCCTTTGAGCCTATGGCCATAACTGACTTGTGGCTGTTGACTTGAAGACAGCCTTTCTGGTGGCCATCACCTCTGCCCGCTGTGCAGGTGAACTTTATGCCTTGTGGAGAGACCAGCCTTTCCTTAGATTCCATAAGGATAAGGTTGTCTTCCGTACCGACATTACCTTTTTACCTAAGGTGGTGTCTGCCTTCCACATGTGTCAGAACATTGTTTTACTGACCCTGGCCTCGAACCCAACCAACAATACTGAACGCTGCTTACATTTATTGGACATTCGGAGAGCTCTGGCCTTCTATTTAGACATAACTGCAGTTTCAAGCCTTCCCGAGAGACTTTTTCAATGCTACTCGGAACCAACGAAGGGACTGCCTGTGACAGCGCAGAGGCTTTCGGAATGGGTGGCTGGTACCATCCACCTCTGCTATGAACTGTTGGGCAGACCTCTCCCAGCCACGGTTCGGTCCCATGCAACTAGGGCTGTAGCGACATCCTCCGCCTTTCTGACTGGGGTCCCTTTGAAGGATGTCTGCAAGGCAGGTAAAAGTCTCTTTGCATCTAAAACTGAGGACTCCCTAGACACCCTGGCCAAGGCACGCAGGTCAAAAACAACAGTACAAGAGACAGCAGTGGCGCTCTAAGCCCACCCCTTCTCAATATTCTAAGTCCCATTCCGGACCATCTTCTCAATATAGGGGCTCCTCTGAACAATTCTCTCTGAGGCCCTATAGATAACGTTACCTTCAACAACAACAGCAACAACAACAGTCCACCAAGAAGTCCTCTTCCACCAAATCACATTTTTGACATGTCTTCCAGGACGACACCACCATCTTCTCTTCTCTTTCCGTCTCACTCGCCCAGACTCCCGACTCCTGGTGTCAAATCGCTACAGACACCTGGATTCTCACCATCATTTGTCTGGGCTACGCCATAGAGTTTTCAAGTATTCCACCTCTAGGCATTTTCTATTCCACTCCATCTTCAAGAAGAAAGGTGCCGTTGAAAGGAATTCCATCCAGTTGCAGGCTGGACAGCTACTTCTCCTGGTACTTCACTTTATCCAAGAGTGACAGAGAGGCCTTTGCCCCATCCTCGACCTGAGGGTCATCAATTCTTACATCAAACCACAAAAGTTAAAGATGATAACACTCCAGTCCATTCTTCCCTTTCTCTATCATGGAGACTGGTTTGCATTGATAGATTTAAAAGATGCCTATTTCCATCAGGCCTCAACACTAGAAGTTCCTACACTTCGCTGTCTATGACAATCTCTTTCAATATACCATTCTTCCCTTCAGCCTCACTACTGCCCCTCAGGGTATTCACAAAATGCATGGTGGCGGCGGTATCTCATCTTTGTCTCCAGGGAATAAAAGTTTTCTCCTATCTAGATGATTGGCTGCTGGTGTCGTCTTCCCGCACACAGGACATACATACCACTCTCTCTTCTGACAGAATTGGGCCTCACTGTCAATTCCTCCAAATCTATCCGGGAACCAGTCAAAGTGATAGATTACATCGGTGCATCTCTGGACTAATGGCTCGCGCCTATTTGCTCACCAGGTGAGCAGACACTCTCTGGTCCCATCTCCACTCTGTCTTCTCGTCCCGCTGTCCCATGACGAGGGACATCCAATGCCTCCTAAGCCTCATGGCCTCCACTACAGTTGTTGCCTACCTAACACGCCTAAGGTTCAGACCGCTTCAACAATGGTTCTCTCCTCTTTTGATCATCTCAATGACAGCCAATCCAAAAGGTTGACCCTCCCTCAACATGTTCAGGACTCCTTTCAGTGGTGGCTCCTCCTCAGTTAAAGAAAGAAATCTAATGACCCTTTCAATTTATGGTCAGGATGTAGGAAAAAAAATCTTTTTTACACATTATGTATGAAATATTTTTTGTGAAATAGTTGTATAAATAGAAAGTTAAAACTATTGGATTGAGTTATTAGGAGGTTAATTGAAGAAGTCATATGAATGAAGGAAGGGGAAGAGGATAAGGGGAATTAAGGGATGGTGGAGGGAGGATAGGAAAATAAGACAGAGTATGTATGTAGAATGTATGTGAGAGAATTTTATTGCTGGAAAATGCAATTTAAAAATATTTTTTTAAAAAAAGATGTTGAAGTTCGATGAGTGGAACTAAATATCAAGAACATTCCATCTTCCAGAATTGTGGGGAAAGGGATGGTATACACTATCCAAGAAGAATATAACAATAGCATGAGAAAAATATAAAATCATGCATATAGATAAGATTTATGAATGTCTGCTGTTTTTGAACTTTATCATACAGTTAGTTAATATATTTTTGTAGAAAATTCATAATTGAAATCAGCTAAGATTCAAAATAGCAGAGGCTTGTGCTGTCTCTAAGGATACCACAAAGCAAGAGTAGGAACCCACCAGTTGTTCAATCCAGATTTTGGACTCTTTTCCCTCGCCAAGGACCTCTCTTTCTGTTATAATCCAGAACAGAGTCAAAGCCTGAACAGAGTCAAAGAAATTGCTGTGTTTCTGTACCTAAACAGAAGGAGAAGTCTATTTTCCAATTATTGCTTCTGGTTCATGTTGTTAACTGCCTTCGAGTTGATCTCGACTCATGGCAACCCTATGGATGAGACATCTCCAAGACCCTCTGTCCTCCACTGCTCTGCTTAATTCCTGCAACCTCATACCCGCTACCTCCTTAATTATCTATCCACTCACTGCTTGTGGCCTTCTTCTCTTCCTACGTCTCTCCACCTTTCCCAGTATTATTGTCTTTTTTCAATGAGTCCTCCATGCTTGTGATGTGTCCGAAGTACGACACCCTCAGTTTGGTCATTTTGGCTTCCAGTGAGGTTTCCAGATTGATGTGCTCTAGGACCCATTTGTTTGTCCTTTTGGCTGTCCATGGGATCCTCAGCACTCTTCTCCAGCACCACATGTCAAATGAACTGATTTTTTTTCCTATCATCTTTCTTTACTGTCCAGCTCTCACATCCATACATGGTAATAAGGAATACAATGTCATGTATGATTCTATTATCATGTATGACTCTATTATCCATCCATCTAGCATGCAGTCTTCCTCTTTTTCTGCTTTTCTCCACCTTTCCTAGCACTATTGTTTTTCCAGTGATTTATGACTTTTCATGATGTGTCATCTTGGCTTCCAGGAAAATATCTGGCTTGATGCACCCCAGGACCCATTTGTTTGTCATTTTGGCTGTCCACAGAATTCTTTGCACTCTTCTTCAGTACCATATCTCAAATGAATTGATTTTCCTCCTTGTATGATTTTGACTTTTGTGCTCAGTTGTATATTTTGCATTTTAGAATCTTTTCTAGTTCTTTCATAGCCACCCTCCCCATTCTTAATCTTCTTCTGATTTCCTGACTGCAGTCCCCATTTCTATCAATGTTTGATCCCAGGTATGGGAATTCTTTTACTATTTCTATTTCTTCATTGTTTAGGTTGAACTTGTGAAGGTCATCGGTGGTCATTATTTTTGTTTTCTTTATGTTCAACATTAAGCCTGCCTTTGCACTTTCTTCTTTGATTTTCCTTAGTAGGCGTTCCAGATCTTTGAGGTTTTCTGCTAGTACTATGGTGTCATCTGCATATCTTAGATTGTTGATATTCCTTCCTCCTATTTTCACTCCTCCTTCTTCTGTGTCCAAGCCTGCTTTTCTTGTAATACGTTCTGCATTAAAGTTGTACAGATAGGGTGAAAGCATGCAAACTTGTCTGACCCCTTTTCCAATTGGGAACCTTTCTGTTTCTCAGTGTTCTGTTCTGTATTGTCCTGAATACAGATTCCTCATCAGGACTATCAGATATGTTGGAACTCCCATGTCTTTAAGGGCATTCCATAGTCTTTCATGATCTCTGTTCAGTCAAAGGCTTTGCTATAGTCTATAAAGCAAATGCTGTTTTTCTTTTGGAATTCCTTAGTGCGCTTCTTTAGCCATCGTATGTTTGCAATGTGGTCCCTAGTACCTCTTTCTTTCCTGAACCTCGCTTGAACCTTTGGGATTTCTCTCTCCATGTATGGTTGGAGTCTATGTTGCAAAATTTTGAGCATGATTTTGCTTATGTGGGAGATCAGTGCTATGGTCCTATAGTTGCTGCAGTGTCTTGTGTCTCCCTTTAAATAGAAGGAGAAGTATTTGTTTTCCAATTTAGTCTGTATTGGCTTCTGGTTCTACCTACCACTATCTCTGAACCTAGCCACTGCCAGTGCATGGGCCTCAAAATGTTACCATTGAGGGGATATAGCCCATGGCAGGCTAAAGCTTCTACATCTCTTTTATGAAGACTTTTCCTATTCTGTAAGTAACATTGAAAGGGGGTGGGGAAATTATCTCTGTGAGGTGCTGGAGAGAAGTACCTTGAGAAGGTTACTTGGTTGGAAATTGCCAAATTTTAATAAAAGAAAATGTTCTGGCTAAAAATTGGTGTACAGTACAACCACCATCTCTATAGATTTGGTTCCCACAGTTTCACTTATCTACATTTGGAAAAAAATATGTTATCTCTAGGCATTTCTAGGTCCTCTGATGCAATTCTGTGGTCAACTTCCAGCCCAAGCATACCATACACTAGCACCAGAAGACTGAGAAATGCCTTGAAAAGTGTTCTCTCTTGACATTTGTAGATACTCCACTGTGATTTTGATGATATGCTTGGGCCAGAAGTTGTTTGTCTCATTGAAAATAATATGGTTTCCTAATGTCCATGATGTCAGGTATCTACAGGGACATCACCTCCACAGATAAGGAGGTTATGTGTATGTAGTATGTATATTTATGTGGGTTATAGTAGTCCAGTAAATGGAATACATTGCCTTCATGTTTGTGTGCTTCTGCGTTTGTAACTGGAGCTCTAACATTTGATAGGAGTTATTATTTTTCCTTTTATGTAGCTCAACAGGAAGATGATGAGTTTGTGTGCCAAATCATTTATGTGTTTTACCAGATGGTCTTTCATCAAGCCACAAGAGATGTCATCATCAAGGAGACTCGTATCCTTTTCTAGTGTAAATAGTTCTTGCTGCAGTGATTTTATCTTGTTCTATTCAAGCATATGTATTTGTATGTATACCACAAATTTGAAAATGAATTGGAAAATAGTTTTGTAGTTGTGGATCATTTAAATGAGGAAAGTAGCATAACTTTTTACAAAGTTCTTCAAGAATAGCAAAGTACTTTATTGAGTAGGATTGCCACAATTAAGAAGCTTCTACTTCCGAAAATATTATTTTCCTATCCAATGATCCCGGTAACAATTCCTAAAAAGATCTTCAGATTATCGCATAAGGCAATCACATCATTTATATGGGAGGGAAGAAAACCAAGGGTCAGAGTTAAAATTTTACAGGATGTGAAAGAAAGAGGAGGGACTTTATCACATGGAGGTTTTGCCACTCTGATTCGATGTGACTGCAGATACAACTATGCGAATTCACACGATAATGTGATGTATTATCACACGTGATTGCTTTCTATGGGGGGGTTGTTCTGTGGTGCTTCCACAGTGAATCCAAAGTGAATTCGGTAACAAGTGAATTCACAGTTGCTTCAAAGTGCACTTCGATTTCACTCCGAAATGCTCTGGTGTGGAATGCAACTTTGCTTCTGTCCTGGTACACCCCCCCCCCCAAAAAAAAACCCTCCAAGGTCCCACATTTCCCATGATTCTGCGCTGCAATTTTGCCCCATTTGCTTCCGGTAAAGGGTACATTTAGATGTAGATGACAGGGATGAAGGGAATGAAACAGGAGGTTGGAGGGAGAAATGAGAGCAAAGGAGGGGGCCACCGGAAGCTCGGGTGGAGGCTCCAACTCCCAGAATTCCATAGCCTCGAGCCAAAGACCCCACAACATACTCGAATTCCCAGAATTCCATTCCTTGAACCAAGGACCTCACAACAAACTCCAACTCCCAGAATAATAATAATTATTTATTTGTTTTTAAATAATAATTATCTTTTAAAATAATAATAATAATAATAAGTTATTAGTTTGCTGAGGCAGAGAAGGCCTCTGCACTACAGTTCCCAGAATTTCATAGCAGTGAGCCAAGACAGTTAAAGTGGAGTCAAACAGGATTTTTTCCCAGTGCAGATGCAACCTCCTTCAGATCCAAAGGATTTACTTCCAAGTAGACCTGCAGTTTCTACACTGATTATTTTGCAGTGAAATAAATTTATTATTATTATTATTATTATTATGGAAATATTATTGTTAATAATAAATTTCTTTCAAATAATAATAATGATAATAATAATAATAATTTTGCCGGTGATACATTCGGATGAAACAGAGCATTTAGAGATAGGTTACACATTCGGATGAAGCAGAGGGCATTTAGAGATAGGTGACACATTCGGATGAAGCAGAGGGCATGTATGGATAGCATTCACGTGAAACTGGAAAGGGATGGAGGGATTGAAACGAAGGGTAGATTTAGATGTTAATGACAGGATTGAAGGGAAGGAAACAGGAGGCTGGAGGGAGAGATGGGAGCAAAGGAGGGGGCCATCAGAGGCTGGGGGGAGAGATGAGAGGAACAATTCACGTGAGGGTTGCATTCACGTGAAAGTGGAACTAGGAAGTGGCCCCCTTCTTCACCCTGGAAGCGTAAAAGGTCTCAATACGTTCATACCCTCACTGGGGTGCCAATTCGAATTGTTGAATCCGCATGTTATGTACTGGTGTGGTAATTCAAAAGTGCTCTCACTCCGCTTTGACTCAGGAATCACAATTAAGTTCTTCATGTGTGATGGTTCATCACGTGAATTGCCTTGGATTCAAAGTGACCCTGTTTCACCCTCGCTATGGAAGTGCTTTGAATTGAGGGTCCTGTTTCACATGTGATAAGGCTCGAGATTTGGGAGTCCCCAACCTAGAAATATATTACGACACTTGTTGTCCCTCTTGGTTAAAGGAATAGGTGGCACTTGAAGATGCCAGACTATTGGAATTAAGAGGGGAAAGAACATTATTTTGGGTGGCATTCGTATCTTGGCTATGGGAAAGAGCAAACTGATAGAAATTTTAATAACCATTCTATTAGAAGGTCTCTGATAGGCATATGGAAAAAAATATAAACCAAGAATACTAGAGAAAATACCTAATTGGATCTCGCCCCAGGACACTTTTCAAAGAAGGGAGATGGATTACATACAGAAATTTACTTTAAAAACAGAAGGGAGAATTAAAATTGAAATCTCAAGAAAAATTGATAAAGGAAGGTCATGAAATCAATTGGTTTCCATACAGACAGATTATGGAATGATTTAAAATGGACTAAAAAGTTTGGATTTATAGATAAGGATAAAGATTCATAAATTAACAAAATTATTATACAAGAACCAAAAGGCCTAATTGGGAAACTCTATAACAGTCTTTTGAAGTTAAAATTAGAGGAAGAAGTAGTCAAGGAGGTAATGGTGAAATGGACTAAGAATATTGGACACACATTGGAACTGGAGAAATGAAGAAAATCATGGAAGAGTATAAACAGATATACTGTGTCCCAAAGACTGAGGGAAAATTATTATAAAATATACTTCTGATGGTATTTGACCCCAGAGAAAATGTCAAAAATGTATAAAAACAAAAACAATTTCTCCTGTAAGTGTGGAGAAGAACCAGGGTCCTTTTACCATTGCTGGTGTTCATATAAAAAGGTGGGAAAATATTGGGATATGGTGAATAAAACATTATGTGAAATGTTAGGTATCACAGTACAAAGGCAGCCTGAATTGTATATATCAAATATGTTGAATGACGAATTGGAGAAAGAGTATGGGATTTATGTGATCACAATGGCAAGGATAACCATAGCCCACAAATGGAAATCTGGAAATATACCAAAAAAAAAAGAAGATTGATTAATGAAATTATATGAAGCTATAGACATGGACAAGTTGACATTACTGTTAAGAGGGGAAATAGTAGATAAGGTTAACAGAGATAGGCAGAAATTAACAGAGTATTTAAAAAGGATATGGGGGATATCCCATTCCCTAATTCCAAGGAAGCTGTTCCTGTCCTAAACTGATGTCTGGCCACTGTAATGGACCAGATGAGAGCAAACAAATTGAGGCTTAATCCAAACAAGACAGAAGTGATCCTGGTCAGCCAAAAGGCAGATCTGGGAATAGGGATTCAGACTGTGTTAGATGGGGTTACACTCCCCTTGAAAACTCAGGTTCTTAGTTTAGAGGTACTTCTGAATTCAGCACTGAGCCTGAAAGCTGAAATGGGAATTGGAAGATTCAAATCAGTTTTTCCCAGGTTAGAAAAACCATATCTTTACTGATGTTCTATGCCACGGATGTTTTAGTAAGAGTGGTCAATCAAACAGTTATAGATTAAAGATGTTAGTCCTTTGGTGCTTTGGGGGGGGACACATTGTGCCCCCCAAAAGTCTAGGTAGTCTTCCTATTTCCTTTAATTTTATGTGTAAAAGCAATCATCTGATGGAGATGAAACCAACTAGCTTTTAATGGCTCTAGATCTAAAGTTAATTCGTCAATTGTTTTTGGTCTCCCATTATGAAAATGGTCTCAAAATATACACCATGTTGTTCCCATCCCTGGAACTGATTGAATTTATCAGGGAAACAGAAAGATTTGTGGACCAGGAAGGGGCAAATAGGAGAGGGATCTGGTACTAGAACTTGCTAACATCTTGACCATATCTTTACTGATGTTTGTAGCCATGCGTTTTTAATGTTTTTAATTACATGTGGAGTGGGTTTGTTAAAGAACAAAGCAAGATCTTTGTATGCCACTTTGATTTTCTCGATAAAAAGCAGGATAGAAATAAATGTTTTCTTATTTATTTATCAATTGGATGGTGGGCCATTCATTTCCATGTTAACCCAATGTATGGTCTGATCTTTTTAAATTAAATTATTGATTTAACTAAATTGGAATAAAAATACAGTTCAAGATCAGGCATCGCTAGCCCCCTCTCTCCTTTTGTTGTTGTTGTTGTTGGAAGAGAGGTGTTATGTGGACTTCCTGAATCTGAGTCTCTTATAGTTAAAAGCAAATGTATTGATGAGCTTTTGCCAAAGTTTGAGTTTTGTCTCTGGTGGTTGCAGTGGGATAGTTTGAAATAGAAAGAATAGGCAAGGGACAATCAACATTTTAATGAGGGCTATTCTGCCTAGAATAGAGAGTTTCAATCACTTCCATTCTAGTGATTTAGAGATTAAGCATTGTTATGTTGTTGTAATTGCTGGGGATTATCTCATTGAAATCTTTTGTAATGGTGATTCCTAAATAATTAAATCCTGAGGGTTTTAACTGTAGATGTTTCATACTGTTTTAACTTAGGCCTGTTACAGACTGCCAAAATAAAGCTGCTTCGGGTCTCTTTGGAGGTATGCTATTTAAATGACGCATGGGTCCTAAGAGTCCATTCCTAAGCACTGGAGTGCAGCTTTGGTGCAGCTTCCGGCCTCTTAGGATGCATGCATCATTTAAACAGCATACCTCCAAAGAGACCCCAAGCAGCTTTATTTTGGCAGTCTGTAACAGGCCTTAGATTGTTTTACATTTTGTTAGCCTCCTTGAGTCCCTGTACTGGGAAGAAGGCGGGATCTAAATAAATATGATGATGGTGATGGTGATGGTGATGGTGATGGTGATGATGTAAGGTGATACTGAGAGGTAAGCTAACACAATAGGACAAGAACAAAGGAGAAAGTCATTAAAACAGAAAGAACAACAAGAAAGAAATTTTGGAAGATCATAAAGGCTTAAACAAATACTGGCAAAACTAGATGGGTGGTTGATATCAGCATATGTTGAAGGGGGGAAGACAGTAATATGTTGAAAGGGGAGAATAATGAATGAAGAAGTAATTTTTTTCTTTTCCCTCTTTGTGATTCAATGTTAATTTGTTCATGTTTGTTTTTTTAATATGTGTTGTGTTTTGTTGTATTTAATATAGATTTAGTTTGTTTGTGTTAATTAAAATCATATTTAAAAGTATTTTCTATCTTAAATTCCAATATTTTTGTCAGTTTTTTATCTTTCTTTGTCATATTCATAGTAAGAACATAAGTTTTTTTCTTATGTATTTTAAATCCTACACATTGTCCATATTTCTTCAACATGTCTAGCAGCACTTACATGTTTTCTAATTGGTTGGATAATGATATCACCATGTCATCTGCATATGCTCTTAATTTATATTCAAATTCCTTAATTTCATCCCCCCCCCCTTTATATTTTGTTCGTCTTCCTTTTTCATTTGTTTAATATTTCCAATGTTAGTATAAATAGAAGCAAAGGAAGGGGACAGCCTTGTCAAGTTCCTTTCTATTTTTGACAAACTTCTGTATCCCCATTCGCTAAGATTTTTGCATACTGTTTTTCATATATTCACACAATCCAATTTATAAAGTTTTCTTTTAGATTCATTTTTATTAATATTTCCACCATGTAAGTCCAATTTACATTATCAAATGCTTTCTCCAAGTCCAAGACCAAACCATACTTTTTCATGATCTACACAAGCAAAGTCTTTGCTTTAATCTATAAAACACAGGCTGATTTTCTTTTGAAATTCTTTGCTGTGCTCCATTATCCAACATACATTTGCAATATGATCCTTAGTGTGTGGTACTGTAATCGGACTTGAGCATCCATAGTTTTTCGTATCCACAAGGGTCCTGGATACCAAGGGCTTGTTGTACCATCATTCACAATCACAAACATAAAGTTAACAATGACCCTCCCTGTAGTTTTGCAGGCTTTACCTTGATTCATTTTCTAATGTCCCATCCTTATTTGCCTCATTTGCTCAGCGCTCCTTATACACTGTTTTCTGTTTTCTTTTTCCATGAGATTGCCCTGAGAAATTCCTTCCACAGATATCTCTGCATTCTGAGCCAGGCAAATTCTCCTTTGAACTATCAATAGCTCTTTGATATCACACTGTACTCTCTATCGTTCCCAACAAACACGATTACACATACTATATGTTTAGCACAAGATATATATTTAGCATAAACTTTTATATCTCTGTAAGGTATAGTACTACAACAACCAATTTAATAACACAGCAGAATTCATCTTATGACAGATTCTGACAGCCACATGGCTTGACCAGAACAGAACCACCAAGACCCGGCCTTTTCCTGTTTCCAGAAGCAGTAGCACATGTTATTTACCATTCATTCTGAAGGTAAAGCATGGTGGAAGAGATTAACTAGAGCATTCTCATAGCAGATGCAGCATGTAGGAACAATTATAATAATCAATGCCAAAAAATTGGAAGATAACAAAAAGACACAAGAGACTTCTTATATCCACAAAATCAAATGGAAATTTCAATAAAGAGTAGGGATGCTGAATGATCAGTAGGAAGCACAGTTAATTGTAAACACATTTTTCAGGCACATAGATAACTGTGCATCAATATTGTTAGATGAACAATTTACAATTAAATAGACTGTATAATTAAAAGATCCATTCACTCTGCAAAAAGAAGGTCGAAACTGGATTGTGGCACAGACCATGAACAAGTAATATTGGAAATTAGAGTAAAACTAAATAAGAACACTAAATCAATTATAGTACCAAAAGGCAATCTGAAGAATATCCATGTAGGATTTAAAGACCATGTGAATAACAAATTTTCACCATCTAATATAATAAATTATGAATGAGAAGAACTGTACGTTTAAACCAGGGACATTATCAGGGGAAAATGCAGAAAACTCTTACCTGTAACTAAACAGAAATTAACCCTTTATTGGATTACTTATAGAGTCATATAGTTGGAAGATACCACAAGGTGCATCCAGTCCAACTCCCTGCCATGCAGGAACACACAATTAAAGCACGCCCAGCCAGCCTCCATATAAAATTCTCCAAGGAAGTAGCCTTTACCACATTCCAAGGGAACAGCTCTTATTATCTGGTTCTTCCTAATGTTGAGGTGGAATCTCCCTTCCTGTAGTTTGAATCCATTGCTCCATGTCCTAGTCTCTAGAGCAGCAGAAAACAAGTTTGCTCCATCCTCAATATGACACCCCTTCAAATATTTAAACAAGGCTATAATATCACCTCTTAGCCATCTCTTCTCCAGGCTAAACATACCCAGCTCCCTAGACTGCTCCTCATAGGGCATGGTTTCCAGACCCTTCACCATTTTGGTTGCCCTCCTCTGGACATGCTCCAGCTTGTCAGCATCCTCTTTGAATTTTGCCTAAAACTGGACAGCAGAATAGAGTGCTCCTATTACTCCCCTTGAGCTAGATACTACACTTCTATTGATGGAGCCTAGAATCACGTTGGCTTTTTTAGCTGCCCCACTGCTTTTGGCCCTTGTTTAATTTGTGATCTGCTAAGACACCTAGATCCTTGTTGCATGTATTGTTGCCAAGCCAGGTGCCCCTCATCCAAAATATGTGGATTTCATTTTCTATCCCCAAGTGACCTTACATTTCTCCCTGTTGCAGTCCAGTTTTGGCCCAGCTTTTTAAAATATTGTGGTCATTTTGAATTTTGATCTTGTCCTCTGGGGCATTAGCTACTCCTCCTAATTTGCTGTCATCTGCAAATTTCATAACCATCTCCTCTATTCCTTGATCCAAGTCATTGATAAAGATGTTGAATGGTACTGGGCTTAGGACAGAATCATGTGGCACCTGGCTAGAGATTTCTCTGCAGGATGAAGTGGAGCCATTGCTGAGCAACCTTTGGGTTCAGCCATTTAATCAATTACAAATTCACCTAACAGTTGCATTGTGTAACCCACATTGAAGGCCTTACTGAATTCAAGATATGCTACATCCACAGCATTCCCTTAATCTAAGATGGTAATTTTATCAAAAAATAAAGAGAGAGAGAGAGAGAGATAAGCTTTGTCTGGCATGACTTGTTTTTCAGAAACCAATACTGACTTTTTGCTATTATGACATTCCCTTCTAAATATTCCCAGATCCTCTGTTACCTTTCCTGGTATTGATGTCAGGCTAACTGGGTGGAAATTGTTTGGGTCCTCCTTTTTTCCCTTTCTAAAGATGGGACAACATTTGCCCTCCTCCAGTCCACTGGGACGTCTCCTGTTTTCCAGGTATTGTCAAAGTTTATTGGCAATGGCTCTGAGATTACTTAGAACCGTTCTTTTGATACCATTGAGTGTAGTTCATCTGGCCCTGCATACTTCATTTATATTAACCGGGTATTCCTGTCCTACCTCTTTATTTATTCTGTGCTGTATTTCCTTTACTGCATCACCTGCTCCATTTTCCTCAAGTTGAGCACTCTTTTTCTTATGTGACAAGACTGAGGCAAAGAAGGTGTTGAGTAGTTCTGCCTTTTGTCTGTTCCTCATTAGCATTTGTCATCTTCTCCATGCAATGCCCTACCATTTCCTTCTTCCTTTTGATACCGACATAACAAAAAAAAACATTTTTATTGTTCTTAACCTCTCTAGCAAGTGTGTGATCATTCTGCATTTTAACTTTTCTGACTGCCCACCCTACACATTTTAGCTATTTGTTTGAATTCCTCTTTGGAGATTTCCCCCTTTTTTCTGTTTCTTATGCATGTTCCTTTTAAAATCTAGCTCAGTTTAAAGTTCCTTAGTCATCCATCCTGGTTTCTTAAGACACTTCCCATTTTTCCTCTTCATAGGAACTGTTTGAAATTGTGCCTTCAGTATCTCCCTTTTGAAAAACTCCCATCCTTCCTGAACTCCCTTCACTTATAGTATTCCTGACCTTGAAATCACCCCCAGTATTCCCCTAAGTTTACTGAAGTTGGCTTTCCTAAAGTCTATAATGTGTGTCTGACTATGCTTGGCTTCTGCTTTCCACTGTATAACATACTCCAGGAGAACATGATCATTCCCACCTAAGGATCACACAACTTGCACCCCATTAACTAGGTCATCCCTGTTGGTTAGGATCAGATCTAAAATAGCTGACTCCCTTGTTGACTCTTCTGCCTTTTTGATAATGAAACTGTCTTACAGGCAAATGAAGAATTTGCTAGACCTTAAAGTTTTGGGTGAGTTTGACTTCCAGCAAATATCAGGATAGTCAAGGTCACCCATCACCACTGCATCTCTCCTTTCTGAGAGTATGGCCATCTGTTCCAAAAAGGCTTAATCCAATTCCTCAGTCTGACTTGGGAGTCTGTAATAGACTCCCACAATAACATCCTTTTTGTTTTCCTCCCTTTTAATTTTTATCCAAATGCTCTCCACTTGGCTTCCAAGATATAAGTCCTAGATCTCTTCACAGGTGTAAACATCCCTTACATATATTGCTTTCCTGTTTGGCCTATTTCTCTTACAAAGGTTATACCCCTCTATTACTACATTGCAATCATGAGACTCATTCCACCAGGTTTCAGTGATGCCTAATTCAAAATTCAAATTCAAATTTTATTGCTTTTGACCAAAGGTCATTGCACAGGACAACAATATAACAATACATATAACAATATAACAATATAAGAATACATGTAAATTATATCTAAAATGTGAGTATCTCGTATCTGGTATAGAATTTCTAAAGAAACAAGCAACAGTTGTCATTATGGGTTAAAAATTTTGTCAAGTATAGTCATCACCTTTACAGTTTATGGCTATCCCTGTTATATACTTGTTCCTGATTTTTTTAGCTGCTAAGGCAAACAAAGCTACTTTCCAGGTTACATATTTATTCACGTCCAGTAGAAGATGAAAAATCATATCCTGTGGGTTTTGACTGGAACTGGTTTCTATTATAGGTGTAATGAACCTTTCTCTTGGTTCTTGGTAGAGAGGACAAAATAACATGTAATGAACAAGGTCCTCTACATCTTGACAACCATATACACAAGTACGTTCTTTTGCTGGAATCAGTGATGCCTATTATATCGTATTTTCTTTGTTGGGCTAGGACTTCAAGTTCATCTTGCTTATTTCCCATGCTCTGTGCATTAGTGTAGAGACATCTAAGACCATAGGTCTTCCCGCCCCCCCTCCCCCAGCTGCTTGTGTAAAGCTTTTCCCCTCCCATTGTTGGGTCCCTGTGCTATTTTCCTTGTTCTCTCTATAACAGTTTGACTATTATCTCCAGCCCTTGATGAACTCCTGCCTTCCAAAATATTATCTCCCTCCCTCACATAACCCAGTTTAAAGCCCTCCTGATCAAATTTTTGAGACTATTGGCAAAAATGTTTCTTTCAACTGGTGTAAGGTGCTACCCATCCGTTGCCAGTCTCCTTTCCTGAGGCCATGATCTACGAATCTGAAGAATGCTAACAATCATTCTCAGCAGCACCATCTGCAGAGACAGTTGTTTGGCGGCACCATTTGCAGAGCCAGATGAACCTCTTTGAAATGCTAATCAACTTATAGTCACTGTTACACTAATCAGTGAAAATAGACGAAGACAACAAAAGAGGTATTAAAAGATAACTTTTCCAAGAGATTTGAGAAATCAAGGCAATTTAAAATGCTGAATCATCAATATGGAGCAAGCACATTATATGATCAGGACAAAATGAAAAAGTGGAAGAAATAAACTGAAAAATTGTACAAAACAAATGAAGGGGATGACTGATTCCTACAAATCCATAATTTTAGATAGTGAAGTAGATGTATCTCTCCAAGTACTTAGTCACCAGGAACAGATAGTATACTAGTAGAACTGTTTCAACTGTAGATATAGGAATCATCCAAATTTTAACAATTATCAATGAATACGAAAAGCAAAAAGACCACAGACTTTTAAAAAATAGTATTGTCCTGGGCAAGAAGGCTGATAACAGCACACAGTTCTAAATGTCCAGAACTTAAATCAGTCCAGCAAAGCAAGCAAGAGAGTCCAAGAGCATAAACCCAGAGAGTAGTCAGAGATCCGAAGTCCAGGGTTCCAGAGAGTGATGAGACATGTAGACAAATCCAAGGTCAAGAAGTCCAAAGAGACAAGGCAGCCAGCAGTCTGAGGAGCAGGATTTCTAGCCTGGAAACAAGAAAGGTCAGAATTAAGTGTGCTTTCGCATATTACATATTCTGATATCCTTATCAAAACAGGGAAAGGGCAACAAATCAAAACGATGGAACAACTTAAAAAAGAAGGGAAAAAAATTAACTGGCTGTTTTATTATAAACTAAAAGGAAGATACAATAAGGATAAAAAAGATATGGGTATCGAAACAGAACTGAATGCTTTGGATAAAATACTGTTTAAGGGGCAAAAACATATGATATCAAAAGTATATAAAATGCTACTAGACATTGAATTAGAAGGAGAACTGGTAAAAGGAACCATGATCAAATGGATGCAAGATATTAAAGAATCTATCCCATTGAGCAACTGGGAAAATACTTGGAAAAAAAATTTAAAATTTACTAAAAGTGCTAATCTAGTGGAAAATTATTACAAATTACTATACAGATGGCATCTATCTCCACAAAAATTAGCTAAGATTAAAAATGTGAAAGACAACAATTGCTGGAAATGTGGTGAGAACAATGCAACTTTGTTTCATATGTGGTGGGAGTGTAAGTGTGCGAAAAAATTTTGGGGAGAGATTCACCGAACAATTCAATATACCACACAATGGGAAATAGAAAAGAAACCCCAAATGTATTTACTAAATATTACTGAAGATCTTAAGGGAAAGCTTTGCCGTGAAGAAATAGACGTTTTACTGTATATAATAACTGCAGCACGCTTAACTTTTGCTAAGTATTGGAAAGGGGGGAAACAAGATTTAAAGAAAGAATGGATAACAAAGGTAAATGAACTGAGGGAAATGGATAAAATAACCATGATGATTAACGGAAAGACAGATCAAAACTTCCAAAGGAAATGGGAAAAAATGAATAAGTTAATAACCCCAATGGAATAACAGAAATGCTGCAAAATAACTCATAAGTAACGGATGACGACAGAAAGAAAATGTCGTTTACCCGTTTAAATAACCGAATCATGCTCTTAAAACAGAGGTATCTAGTGTATAGACATACATACATACATATATATATATAATTTTTTTAGTTTGACTTGTTCATTTATTTGTTAGTTAATGACAATTAAATGTATCGCAATGTAAATATGTTTGTTTTACATGTTTTATGTTTCTATAAAATTTGTATGTCATGTTAATCATAAATAAAATTTAAAAAAAAAAATAAAAAAAAAAAAAAAAGAATTAAGTGTGCTTTCGCAAGGAAGGTCAAATAATCTCTGACAGAGTCCTCAACCTGGCTGGGTATACATTTCAGTATCCCAGAAAAGGGACACCAGAGATTGTAATAGCCATCAGACCATTGCATTACTTTCCCTTTCTTTCCCCTAAGTGCTGCTAGTTTTACCACAAAGACTTTTACCATATACAGTATTGAGAGAGAAGTGACAGACATTAGAGTTGGATTCAGAAAAGGAAGAGACGTTAGAGACCATATTACGAATATACATTAGATAATGAGGTATAACAAAGAATTTTGGAGGCAGGGAGTCAGCTTCTGCATTTCTAGATCATAGAAAAGTATTTGACTGAGTAGATAATGAAAAACCATGGATTGCTCTTTTAAAAAAAGTGAGAGTGCCATATCATTTGATTGTCCTGATGTACAATCTATAGTTTGGGCACGAAGCAACTGTCAGAACAGAATATGGAGAAACAGAATGGGTTCCATTTGACAAGGCAGTTAGACAGTACTGCATTTTATCACCCTATTTAAATTATTTAACAAAAGTATATTAAAAATGAGATTAGACTGAGAGAACAGAAGCATGACACTTGGAGTATCTTTGTGTTTTACTCAGGCAGGCTTTGACACATCTTTGACAGCAAGCCCTAGCTTCTCCTAGATTCTCCTGTGACAAGTGGAGGCAGGGAGGTGTGTTAGATTTCATTTCATTTCATAATTTATATCCCACGTTTCCCTTATGGGGTCCATATGAAGTTGATTGTCATTATTTTAAATTCCATTAAGCTCAAAGCAGTTTGCCTCTAAATAGAAATACATAAACCTTCCTTATAGTGGGCCCAAACGGACAGACCAAAATAAAGCTGCTTCAGGTCACTTTGGAGGTATGCTGTTTAAATTATGCATGCGTCTTAAGAGGCTGGAAGCCATGCCAAAGCCACGCTCCAGTCCTAAGGACTGGAGTACAGCTTTGGCACAGCTTCGGTCCTCTTAAGATGCATGTGTCATTTAAACAGCATGCCTCCAAAGTGACCCAAAGCAGCTTTATTTTGGTCTGTCTGTTTGGGCCCAGTACCTAATTAAATGCAAAAATTGGGATTTATTTTTATATTGCCTATGTCCTTTCTCCTTTTATGTACCTTTCCATTTTCTCAGAAAGCTCTTCTATCGAAACTCGTCAGTCTCCCGCCCCATAATTATTACGTATTATTTATTCGAAAGACCACATTTTCCCTTATGAACCAGCCTGAGATCTCTCTCTGTCCCACCATGCTCACATGTACATCTAGTGGGAACACAGGGGAGGGCCTTTTTAGTGGCTACCCCCAGGCTCTGCAACACCCTTCCCAGAGACTGGCACCCTCCCTACTTTCTTTTCACAGATAGGCAAAGACTTTTCTATTCTGGTAGGCATTTTGATGAGTAATAGATATAAGGGCCATCTTACACAATGCGCTGGATATTGCTAATTGCTGTGCTGGTATGTGTGTGTGTTTTTTTAAAATTATATATGTATTAACCCGGTTATAATTTTTTTCTGATTCTTTAGTTGTGTTTTAACATTTGTATTTTGTAGATTTTAAACAATGTTTTTAATTGTTGTAAACCGTTTTGAGTCCCAATCTAGGGGGTGGGTGGGATAGAAATAAATATTATCATCGTCATCATCCCACTACCCCATGATTATGGCAATAACATGTACATTTCTATAACACTTTTCAGTGAACTCAGCACTATCTAAGCAGTTCACAATGTGTAAACCAATTGCCCCCAACAAGCTGGGTACTCATTTTACCAACTAACGAAAAGATGGAAGGCTGAGTCAACCTTGGAGCCCCTGGGATCGAATTCACAACCTTGTGGCTGAAGTACTGGCATTTCACCTCTGAACCACCAGGACTCCCCTAAATTGATTTAATTACAGGTTATTTCAAACCCATCCTTATTAGGGCACAATGATAAATGTGTATTTTCTCTTTAATTTCCCTGTATATGTTTTATAGCAACACTGTATTCTGGAGGTAATCTGGAGGTGTCAAAAATGCTTTACATCCTTAACTATGTCTTTTTAGAGGCTCCAGCATATCTGATAGACCTTATGCATGATAAAAATGCTGAAATCTGTAAAGTCTGTGACAATACACTGGATATAATAGCGGTAAGTGAAACTGATTGATTGGATGAGCATAAATAAAAATGAGAAGATGTTATTCTGATTTTGCATATGACCTCTGAAAATGTGTTTACAAATTATTCATCTCTGTTGAAATTCATTTTGTTTAGTTTTGGCCCAGCTTTCTAATCTATTAAGGTCATTTTGAATTTTGATCTTCTCTTCTGGGGTATTAAATACTCCTCCAAATTTGGTGTCATCTGCAAATTTGATAAGCAGGCCCAAGTCATTGATAAAGATGTTGAATAGCACTGGGTCTAGGACAGAATCCTATGGCACCCCACAGGTTACTTCTTCCCAAGATGAAGAGGAGCCATTGCTGAGTACCCTTCGGTTCAGCCAGTCAACCAATTACAAATAGTGATGAGGCAATGGACCATCTCTTTAAGGCACATTCCACTACAAAGAAATTGAGATTTGGAGTATGGGTCTAACATCAGTCCATCATCCAACTACTTCTTCTTATACCATCTAGATCTTCCTGGTAATCTTTGCTGTGTTCCTTCAGTCTTGTTACCAAACATCACCATTTTCAATTGCCTTTGAATCCCAACCTCCATTAAGGCATTATCTGCAATCCAGACAAAAGAGGTTCTCCACAAAATGTTTCATCTATAACTCTAAAATAATTCTGCCAGTTCACCATCTGGAAGAACATCACCACTGATCCTTGGATATCACTATCATCTGTAAGGGTTGTGTGATTGACTTGTTGTTCTACTTCTGCAGAGTTGTAAAAAGAAATGCACAATCAAAGCACTCCCAACAGATGGCCATCCAGCCTGTTTAGAAACCTTCAAAAGGAGACTCTACCACACTCCAAGGCAGCATGTTCCACTGTTATGGAAGGTTCTTCCTAATGTTTTGTTTTGGTAGAATCTCTTTTCATTGGAGTTGAGAGGAATTAGTTAGAATATCATAAGCCAGAAATGTCATATGGCCCAGTCCATTCTCCTTATTTTATGTCACAAAAACTGGTTTGCCTCCATAGAAATCAAAGATTAATTGCAATCAGATCTCAACTTTCATTTTGCACTGTGGCAGAATGTACAGTACAACGTGCCTCCATTCAGACTATCTGCGACTGCACAAATACAGTGTGCCCTTGCTTTACACGGGGGATCTGTTCCGGTCCCCTCCTTGTAAGGCAAATAGCATCTATGCTCAAGCCCCATTGAAAATAATGGGGCTCATGCATGACATGCAGCGTGCGCCATTGTAATTTCTGTAGTGCAACTTTCAGCATAAGATGAAAGCCTCGTAAAAGGCGCCCGCGTATGACGCAGGCGCACTGTATTTATAAAATGCCTCGCAGTAGTGATTTCTATCCTCATAACTCAAGGAGTACATATTTTTCTCCTATATAGACAACTGACTACATCAGGTTTATCAAGACCTGCCCTGGGCCCTTTTTCTACATAACTTGGGCCTTCAGATCAATCTCAACTGAGCAGAAAAGTTAAGATTCAAAGCTCTGTGCTTGAAATCCAGAATTCAACACATGGCCTTTGTCATTAGAATCATAGAGTTGGAAGAGACCACAAGGGCCATCCAGTCCAACCTTCTGCCATGCAGGAACTCCCAATCAAAGCATACCTGAAAGATAGCCTTCCAGCCTCTGTTTAAAGACCTCTAAGGAAAGAGACTCCATCACATTCAGAGAGAGTGTGTTCCACTGTCGAACAGACTTTACTGTCAGGAAGTTCCTCCTAATGTTGAGGTGGAATCTCTTTTCCTGTACCTTGCATCCATTGTTCCAGGTACTGTTTTCTGGAGCAGCAGAAAACAAGCTTGCTTCCTCCTCAATATGATATCCCTTCAAATATTTAAACAGGGCTATCATATCACCTTTTAACCTTGTCTTCTGCAGGCTCCCTAAGTCATTCCTCATAGGGCATCGTTTCCAGACCCTTCACTATTTTAGTTGCCCTTCTTTGGACAAGCTCCAGTTTCTCAACATCCTTTTTGAATTGTGGTGCCCAGAACTAGACACACTATTCCAAAGCAGAATAGAGTGGCACCATTACTTCCCCTGAAAGGGCTGACGCTTGCTACCACATGAGTGTTTTACCTAGATCATTTCATATTTTGGAATCTTCAACATAGGTTCATTCAAAATTATAACTTTCAGCAAGACTGTCAGGAAAAGAAACATTTATTACTCATAAACGTACAGGATACTATGCTGTGGTGTGCAAAACCTCTTGCAGGAATGTGATTCAGAATGTCTGTTTCATCTTGTGTAACCATGACAGATGCACTTCAGCAAGGATGAGGAGCTCATTACTAAGACATCACCGTCCAGATATATTGGGCCCCAGGGACAGATACAAATACATGTCCTGAAACTAGTGGCTATTGTAATTGCATTTCATATATTAATGACCAAGGATAGCTGTTTTTCAGGTAAAAAACTCAAGGAGATTGAATAAAACAAAATCAACATTTATCACTAAAAATATGTCAGTTAAAGAACAATCTGCCTTATCTGAAAAAACCCATTGCAAAATTGTCATAAAAGCAAAATATTTAGGTATCTATCTTCTACAAAGAACTACAGAACTATTCAAAACAACTACGAAAAAAACATGGAACAAAATCAAGTCAGATCTCATAAAATGGTCTAAACTAGGACTATCATTTTATGGCAGGATATCCTTAATTAAAATGTCAGTGCTACCTAAATTTATCTATCTATTCTCTAACCTACCCATTATACATTATTCACAACCCTTCACAATGTGGAATAAAGAATTAAAAAGATTCATTTGGGAGGGAAAGAAACCGAGGGTTAAACTGAAGACATTAATGGACTCAGAAGATGATGGAGGCTGTACACTACCGTACTTAGAGTCCTATTACATGCTTGTGCTCTAATTTGGATCCAAGACTGGATTAAATTTAAAAATAAGAGATTGTTGAATCTGGAAGGTTTCAATTTAAAATTCGGTTGGAACACTTACTTATAGTATGACAAAGTAAAAGTTAACCGGGAATTTGAACACCATATTGTAAGAAATGCCTTAATTAAGGTTTGGGGAAAAATAAAGTCAGCATTCTTTCGAGGCATCCCAGACTGTATTTCACCACAAGAAGCTTTATTAAATAGATATAAAACAACTGAATTATGGTTAAAATATGAAGATATCTTAAAGAAAGGCAAGAGTTCAGAAGATCTAGAGCTGAAGGATATAAAAGACATTAAATCGATAGGAGGACGCATTGGCTGTTATACCATCAATTGATGGAAAGATTTATGATAGACAAAAAGGAGATAGGATTTTACTTTTAAAACAATGAAATTGATGAAATAATGTTTGAAGAAAAACCTAAACAAATTTCTAAATTCTATAAAGCAATCTTAACTAGGAAGTTAGAAGAAGACATAATTAAAGATCATATGCTGAGATGGGCAACAGACTCCAGTGAAGTGATTCCTTTAGATAATTGAACTCAAACGAGGAGACAAACTAGAAAATTTATGAGAAACCAAAACCTTAAGGGGAAATATAAAATGGAGGCGAGGTGGCATCTAACCCCATCCAGACTGGCCAAAATATATAAAAATCCAAATATGGTCTGTTGGGTTTGTTGCCCAAGATCAACTCAGGCTTGCATCCTTCCGAGGTCACTAAAATGAGTACCCAGATTGTTGGGGGCAAATTAGCTTACTTGCTAATTAGCTTACTTGCTGTTCACCGCTATGATCTTTGGAATAGCGGTATATAAATAAAACAAATTAAATTAAAAAGAATTCTGGCAATTGGCTACATATGTGGTGGTCGTGTTCTGTGATAGAAAAATTTTGGAGAGAAATACATAAATCAATCCATTCTATTCTAGACATTTCTTTTCAATTTATGCCAGAACTGTATCTATTAAATATGACTAACATCATCCAACATAAAGATCGAACTAAATATTGGAGACAGATTCTTTATATGATTTCAGTAGCGAGAGTGATGCTCGCACAGAGCTGGAAATCTCCTGAGGTACCCCCGATAGATAATTGGCTACTGAGAATGTTAGAGATTGCTGAAATAGATAAAATCTCAGAATCTTTGGCATGAGAACCAGATGCAAAATCTGAAGAACGATGGATAAGCCTCCTCTCTTACTGTGATAAAAAATGAAACCACGAATTAGAATAATAACTCGAAAATGACTGGCTAAGAGACATTTGTACTCACAGAGTTTTATTTTCATGAGTATTTGTATTGAGTTCAAGCTTTGTATTTTTTGAGGCAATCAGAATAATTAATATGACTAAGTTAAAAAGAAGTTGTGTAGAATAATATAGAAAGAGAAGAAAGAAAATGATGATCACCCTTTATAGGTTTTCTCCTATTGGAAGATTAATAATGTCAACATAAAGGCTAAATATATTTATTTGGAATAGTCGATTTATATAAAATGAACATATAACTGTAATATAGAAAGATGTATATATTTAATACACTGTATTTTTCTTTTTAAACTAATAAAACTTAACTAAAAAAATCAAGGAGATGGTTTTTCAAAAATGCTGCTAGAGCTTACTATTTATTTCTAGGAGTGATGTGCAACCAGACATATGGAATACTGGCTTCAGTTCTGGGTACCACAACTGAAGAATGATATTGACAAGCTGTTCACGAGCAAGGGAGTAAAATTTTGAAAGATTTAGAAACCAAGCCTGATGAGGAACAGCTTAAGAACTTGTATATGTTGAGTTTAGAGAGGAGAGAGTTGAGAAGAGACATGATATAGATCTTTAAGTATCTGGAAGGTTCCTCTCTTCTTCGTAGTCTCTGCGAATCACACAAAGGATTCTTCTGCGTCTGCGCAGTAATGCTCGGAAACTTCTGGAATCACTGGGCAAAACTCCTTTTAGAACTTTTTGGCGGTAGCTCTGCCCACCCTATATAAATCCCCTAGCATTCCCGCTCTTTCCTCAGTTCCTTTTTTCGCCATGTTAGCAGCTCTGAAGGAACTTCGCTGGAATCGCTCTTCTCCCTAACTGTTTTCACGGATATCGAACTGACCTTTGGCTTATGATTTTGACCATTCTTTCAGATTTCAGACTTTGTGGTTGACATAAATCGACTGATTCTGGACTGTTGATTTCGCTTGAGCTTGGCATTTTGGATTTAGTCGTTTCCATGATGGCCACAAGATCTACCACTTTCAAGAGGTGTGAGAAATAGATTCCTGGCCAAGACCCTCATACCTCCTGTCTTCTCTGCCTGGGCGAGGGGCACAATGTACAATCTTGTGTCCTCTGCAAGTCCATTATCCCGCAAGCCCAAAAAAACTGAGACTGAAGGCAGCCCTCTATGAACAGGCCTTGTGCCCTTTTTCTGCCCCTCCGGCTCCTCCCTCTGCACCCTTGGCAAGCTCTGAGCCTGCACCACCTTGGGCTAAAGATAAGCCCAAGGAGGCTCATAAGGAGAAGGAGAAGTCCTCAAAGAAGGACAAAGAAAAAAAATACCACTAAGCCAGATAAAAGCTGGGCTTGGGATGATTCGAAGGCCAAAAAAGCTTCTAAGCACCATTTGGATGAGCTCGATTCTTCTCCGTGGTGTTCTACCTCTGACCAAGGGTCGAATAAACCTCGAGGATGCAGCTGCCAACCCTGGGCAGAGTGCAGCCCATTCCAAGCCTCCATGTGCTCGAAAAACACCTAACGAGACCGAGCGTCTCAGGATGCACCGTCTACTTTTCATGCTACCGAGACCATCTCGAGATATTCAGATCCTGTACATTGGTGTCAACTCAGAGTCCAAGAAGGAGATTGTAGATCCAGATCTCCCAGTCCTTACTCCCTATCTGGATTTGTCAACATGGTCTCAGAAGGTCTGGCCCCATTGGTCTCCCTCCCCGCCACAGTCATGGGGATCAGGATATGACTCGAGCCATCAAGATCCCATCTTGCAGCAGAATCCAGAAATCTACAATAGCGAGATGGACCGTTATTACATGCCTGTAGACCCCCAGATGTTGCAACATTGGAACCCTAAGAGGTCTCGGTCCCCAAAGTGGGCTCCTGTAGCTGCTACTGAAGCACAAGTGCATCAAGAACACACTCCATCTCCGGACATTCCTCCAAGGCAAGAGGAGACTGACAGACCTTGACAGGCCTCCCCACAAGACACTCCATCCTCTCATTCAAGATCTCGCTCAAGATCACGTTTGAGAACACTCTTGGTCAATTCCGATCGTGATGCCCCTGGATCCCAGCAGTCCTTGGGACTCCGTAACCTGGTGTCACCAACAGATGATGTCAAGTCCTTCACGGAATAAGTGGTGAGGATGGCCAGTGCCTTGGAACTGGAGGTGACCCATACAGATGATGACGCCCTGGACCCAGTCGAACATAGGATTCACAGTAGAGTATCGACGCCGGTATCAATCACCTTTTTGCCATCCTTGGAGTGAATCACTAAGCGTTCCTGGGACACCCTGGCTTCCATTGCTTCAACTTCAAAGAAAATTAAACATTTGTCTCTCCTTCGGCTTTCTAATAATAATAATAATAATAATAATAATAATAATAATAATAATAATAATATGATTTATTTATATTTCCTGCTACTCCCTAAAGATCGAGGCAGGATTACAACAGAATAAAAATACAAAGTATAAACAATAATGCATTATGGTATCCCCTTACAGCCCCCCACCATTACATAATAGTAAAATACAATAACAGTTACAGTTGTTATACAAGAAATTAAAAATACATAACATAGCAAATAATCAATGCTGAACATAGCATAATAATTGATAAGACAATCTCCAGCTCTCCCCCAACAGCAAAATAACAATCAAATACAAGTTACATACTTGAAATAGTTGTACTAGTTATAAAACAAATAAAGATCAAGTAAAAGGAGTCGGACCATCAGGGGCAGACAGAGCTGTTTAAGATTAACATTGTCTGCCTCCCCTGATCCACTACTAACAAGGATCTCTCTCTTTGCCCATTGCCATCACTCTCCATAGCCAGTTTACTAACAATGCTCTCAATGAAAAATAATGTCCAAGAAGGATGCTTGGGGAGCCGGCATTTGAATTGCCACACTCCTGGCATGCCTCCCTCTTGCCATCGCAGGGCTCAGGTATTCCAGGGAGGAGGCTTGGGGAGCCAGCTTTTGAATTGTCACTCTCCCAGCACGCCATTCTCTCGCCGTTGCAGGACTGCTGAGCTCAGGTATTCCAGGGAGGAGGCTTGGGAGCTGGCTTTTGAATTGATGCCTCCCTCTCACCGTCGCAGGACTGCAGGGCTCAGGTTATCTTGGTTCTGCAAGCACCCCAAGACCAATTCAGCCATTGTGGATGGCTCCCAATTATCATTTACCCTGAAATCCTCCACCATGCCAACGGACAAGGAGGGAAAGAAAGTTGCTTGCCTTGCTAAGAAAGTATATGCAGCAGCCGTGCTCGATCTCAATGTCACGAAATACAATGCTTGTATGGGGCCTACCAACAGCATATAATGGAGCATCTTCTTCTATTCCTGGACAATCTCCCTGATGACAAGTGCTCGACTGCACTTGCATTGAGAAATGAGGCTCATGCCATAGGGAGACAGTAAATAACTTCGGCTCGACATTCTGCCGATTGAGCTGCCAACATGATGTCAGCTTCGATCGTTCTGTGACAGCATGCATGCCTCCAATCCTTGGACCTTATTCCACATGCCAAAGTGGCCATAGAGGATTTTGACAACTCGGGGTTGTTTAATAAGGACACTGACAAGAAGTTAAATTATAAATACCAAACAACACCTGGGCCATGATAACTTCCAACTCCTGGGTCCTCAACACTGTCTGCAGGGGCTATGCCCTCGAGTTTGAAGAGCTCCCGATCACTGAAGCTGTTGTTGCTACCACCACCCCTCAGACACCCTACTCAACAAAGTACGCACCTTGTTGGGAAAGGGTGTGATTTCACCCTTGGATCCCTCTCAAGCTCGCTTTTTTTTCTCCATACTTCATTGTGCCAAAGTTAGATGCAGGCTTAAGGCCCATCTTGACCTCCATTTTCTCAATGCCTATTTGATTTACCATCGATTCTGTATGGTAACTCTTGCCACTATTCTACCCTTGTTGAGCAGGACCACTGGTTTATGACCCTCGATCTCAAGAATGCTTATTTTCATATTGCGATCCAAGAGGAACACAGGAGGCTCCTGTCCTTCGCCATCGGGACCAACATGTACCACTACAATGTGCTTCCCTTCGGCCTCTCCATGGCACTGAGAGTTTTCACCAAGTGTATGGTTCCCATCGTCGCCTACCTGCACCAGCGAGGCATTCAAGTTTTTCCATACCTCGACAATTGGCTCTTTGCTGCCACATCCAAGGAAGAACTATGAAGAGATGTTGAGTTCACTTTGTCCTTCCTCAAGTCCAGGGGTAGGCAACCTGCGGCCCGCGGGCCGGATGCGGCCCGGCGAGGCCTTGGGACCGGCCCCAGCCCGGTCCTGCCGCCGATTGCCGCCGGGGCCTTTGGCCTCTCACACGAGGGGCATGGTGGGGCAATTGTCTATAGAAGCCTCAGAAACATGCATTTATCTTAACATTTTTTTTAAAATCAGCAATTTTTTTGGTGTGTCTTCCATGTTTTATAAAACGTGTCCTCCATTTGAAAATTTTGTCCTACATTTGTCCCGGTTTATTTGTTTATTTAATTTTTTAAAAAAATATTTTATTATTTATTTTTTGGCTTCGGCCCCCCAGTTGTCTGAGGGACAGCAACCCGGCCCCCGGCTCAAAAAGGTTGCCTACCCCTGCTCAAGTCCCTCGGGCTCGTAGACAACTTGGCCAAGTCTCACGTCACCCCATCCAAGCAGATAAGGTTCATTGGGACTGTCCTCGATTGCAAAGACTCCATCGCCTGTCTGCCATCCGACAGATTTCAGACTCTTTGTGCTGCAGTTCGAGATTGTTTCTCCCACAGGCGCGTCAGAGCACACACCATCCAGGTGGGACTGGGGCACATGGCCTCAACAACCTTCATCACCCCATGGGCAAGACTACAGCTTTGACCCCTCCAAGCTTGGTTCCTGTCAGTCTTCGATCCCATGGTCAACTCCCAGGGCAACTGACTCACGGTACCGAGGCCCGTCACCAAATCTCTGAACTTGATTCTGAGAATGTGTGCATTGGCATGCCCTTCATACGTCCTCAGCCTCAGGTCTCCCTAACTATGGATGCATCCATGAATGGATGGGGGCCCACATGTCCGGCCTCACTGTCCCACTGGAGAGGACATTTCACATCAATGTTCTCAAACTCCTCACCATGGAAAAGGTGCTCCAGACTTTTGAAACATCTTTTCGAACCAAGGTAGTTCTTCTCTTGACCGACAACACCAGACACATGTACTACCTGAACAAGGAGGGAGGGACACAATCCTGAACATTGCTGGAGCTCACCTTTCGCATCTGGCACTGGTGCATCCCCAGACAGATCCTTCTCCAGGCAATTCACCTTCCAGGAAAAGAAAACGAGTTGGCATATTGGCTCAGCAGACCCTCGGATTCGTGCCACAAATTGCAGCTTCATCACGAGATGGTCACTGACCTTTTCAGCATCTGGGGGACGCCTCGAATCGACTTGTTCGTCATACATCACAACAGCCACTGCGCTCAGTTCTGTTCCCACATTCGAACTCTGGGTTCTCGAGGAGATGCCTTCCTGTTCGAGTGGTCAGGAGAGACGCCTTCCCTCTCTTCTCACTCATCACAAGGGTAGTAGCCAAGATGAGAACAGATGGGTCCGACACCATGGTCCTGGTTTGCTCCCTTCCTTCACCAGACACAGACAGAGTTTCTCCGCCTCGATCTCTATCCCGACCTTCTCACACTCCAAGGAGGTCAGGTTCACCACCCAGACATCGAGTCCTTTCCGCTAGTGGCTAGGACAATCCTTCCTTAGAGGCCCTCCTGGACTCAGTACGGATGGTCATCCTGGCTGCCCAGAAGCCTTCAACGATATGGTCTTATGCAGTCAAATGGAAGAAGTTCATGGACTTCCTTTCAACTAAGGACCTCTCTCCATCCCGTGTGTCAGTCCCGACGGTGCTTGAATTCCTGATGTCACTGGCCGATTCCGGACTGTGCCTTAATTCCATCAAGTGCTACCTTTCTGCAATTTGCTCTCACTACCATATGGAGGGTAGGCCTTCTTTCTTCAAAGATCCCTTGGTGAAGACTTTCCTGAAAGGCTTCAACAACCTCCCCCCCATCCTCAGTACCAACACTGGCATGAACCTGGATCTTGTGCTTTCTTGCTTGGCATCCAAGCCCTTCGAACCTACGGACATGAGATTGCTGACCTGGAAAACAGCTTTCCTTGTGGCCATCACCTTTGCTTGCCGTGCGGGCAAACTTTGTGCTCTGAGGGTGGACCAGCCTTACCTATGTTAGGGACAAGGTGGTCCTCTATAACAATATCAACTTCCTTCCGTAGGTGGTGCCTGCTTTCCACATGAACCAGGATATTATGTTGCTGACCTTGGCCCCGAAGCTGGCCTCAGATACCAAGCACCAGCTCCACACCTTGGATGTTCAGAGGGCATGGCCTTCTACCTGAACAGGATTTCGGGTTCAAGGCACTCTGTAAGACTTTTCCTTTGTTATTTGGAGCCTGAAAAGGGACCACCTGCGATTGCACAGAGGTTTTCCAAATGGGTGGCTGGTACCATCCACCTTTGCTACGAACTTTCAGGTAGAACTCTCCCTCCCAGAGTTCGAGCCCATTCAACTTGGGCAGTAGCTGCATCCTTCACTTTTCTAACTGGGATGCCTTTGAAGGATGTCTGCAAAGCTGCTGTCTGGTCCCAGCCACTGACATTCATCAAACACTATAGGCTGGACACCAGGGCTAGACAGGACACAAGTTTTGAGAGGGCAGTGTTACTGTCAGATTTACACTGAAATTTGTATGCATTTCAAATTTTGTGTGCACTGATATTGACATTACAGCATGTGATTTCTATGCCATTATTGTTGCTGTTTCATTCTTTTAATGCACTTGCACTCCATGAGTGAACTGACAATTCTGCCTTTATGGTTTGGTTTGGTTTGGTTTGGTTTGGTTTGGTTTGGTTTGGTTTGGTTTGGTTTGGTTTTTGAGGCAAGCAAGAAGGGCAGCTGAGGTGGCTCCCACTCCTGGTGATTCTTCCCATGGCTCCATGCTATGGAATTCTGGGAAATGTAGTTCATGTGCATCTATTTAAAACAAAGGGGCTTGCCAACCACGGAAGCTCAAATCCACAGATGGCAAAACCACTGATAAGAAGGGCCCACTGTATTAGTTTTCTTTTCATAACCAAAATGTATAATTGTGCTTTGAGATCTTAGTATTGAAGTCTCTAAATGTCCCTATATAGGAATATGATGAGGAGTGGGCTAAGAAGATCCAGAGTGAAAAGTTCCGATGGCACAACTCCCAGTGGCTAGAAATGGTTGAAAGTCGGCAAATGGATGAAAATGAGCAGTACCTGTATGGGGACGATCCTATTGAGCCCTATATCCATGAAGGGGACATATTAGAAAGACCTGATCTTTATTACAATGCTGGTAAGGCTGAGACAGATAATAGTATGTTTCCTATTGCACTGAAATCCACAGTGCCCTTAGTCTTCTAGACAGGGTCAATCTAAATAATCTCTACTCCATAGTGGGATGGCTTGCAGCTTGTTGGCATACGTTTGATGCCTTTATATTTTGAAACCCACTGTATATTAAATAGGAGTTTGATGTTTAAAGTGACTTGGAATGAGCTAGGATTTTTAAAAAAATAATCTTTATTGCTGTTAAAATAAACAAATAAAATACAATTGTTCAGTCTTGTATGTCATAAGTCTTATATGTGACATTTATGTCATTTTCCATCTGCTTATTTGATTACCCCATCACTGGGTACTCAGTCAAGGACCAGATCAGGTTAGGTGGGTGGGGGGGGCGGTGTTGCCTTGATCTATAAGAACACCCTTCCCTTAACCAGGAACCATGTCCGGAAAACGGACTTCATTGAGTGTATCTACCTGACCCTGAAGGCTAGGGACAGTCTGGGGATTCTGTTGGTCTACCGTCCACCCCTTGCGCTAACAGACTCCCTGGCCAAGCTGACATATCTGGTCTCGGAACTGGTGTTGGATTCTCCCAGGCTTCTTGTCCTGGGAGACCTCAACATCCCTTTCGAGGTCAGTCAAGGTCCAACAGGTGTGGCTTGGGAATTCATGGCTACCATGACTGCCATGGGTCTGTCCCAATTGGTCTCAGGGCCCATGCATTGCGCTGGTAATACTCTCGATGTCGTCTTTAGTACGGACATGGATACTCCGTGGGCAGAGGTATCTAATATCTCTGCCCTATCATGGACGGACCATTTCTTGGTCGAGGCTAGACTCAAGGCATCTACCCAAATCCCTCCTGGGGGTGGAGGACGTATTAAGATGGTCCACCCTCGAAGGCTGATGGAACCCAAAAGGTTCCAAGAAGCCCTAGAAGGTTATATGGTTGGAACTGATAGCGATTCTGTTGATGCCCTGACTAACATCTGGGATAAAGATCTCTCTAGGGCTATATACAGTATCGCTCCCAAGCGTCCTTTCCGCCCTGCTTCCAATAAGCAACCCTGGTATACGGAAGATCTCAGGGAAAGGAAGTGGGCCGTGCAACAACTAGAGTACAACTGGCGAAGACATCATCACTTAGCCAACAAGGCACTCCTTGAGTCTCTCTTGAAGGCTTACAGAGTGGCAATAAGTGCAGCTAAACATTTGTTTTATGCTGCACATATTGCGTCCGCGGAGTCGTGTCCGGCAGAGCTGTTCAGGGTAGTGAGGGAGCTGACTCAACTGCCCCCCTCCCTGAACCCTATTTTAGAGCCATCTAAAGCCTGCTGTGACGAATTTAACAAATTCTTCGCGGATAAAATCTCTCGGATAAGGACTGATCTCGACGCCAGTATTTCTTCAGAACCTATAAGAGAGGTGTCCAGAGCTTCCGTGGACTCTATTAAACTGGATCACTTTGAGTTTGTGAGTACCGAGGAAGTGGACAAGATTCTTGAAAGTGTTACGAAGACAACATGCTCCCTCGATCCCTGCCCTTCATGGCTGGCAGCTCAGGGGGGAGCTGCGGTAACATCCATGCTGCACCACATAATTAATACATCTTTTAGAGAGGGGCGGTTTCCATCTAGCCTGAAATTAGCAGTAATTAAACCTCTGCTAAAAAAGCCCTCCTTAGACCCCCTGATACATAATAATTATCGGCCTGTGTCGCTGTTGCCTTTTTTAGGAAAGGTGATCGAGAGAGCAGTTGCCTTCCAACTCCAAGCGATCTTGGATGAAACGGATTTTCTGGACCCATTTCAAACTGGTTTCCGGGCAGGCTATGGAGTTGAGACTGCCATGGTTGCCTTAGTCGATGATCTCCGTCTGGGCATGGACAGTGGAAGCGTGTCCCTGTTAGTGCTTTTGGACATCTCGGCGGCTTTCGATACCATTGACCATGGTATCCTTCTGGAACGCCTGAGGGAGTTAGGTATCGGGGGCACTGCACTCCAGTGGTTCCGTTCCTACCTCTCGGGCAGATTCCAGATGGTGCAGCTGGGGGACTCTTGCTCCGATAAGAGAACTTACATCTGTTGTCCCTCAAGGAGCTATCCTGTCTCCCATGCTATTCAACATTAACATGAAACCGCTGGGAGAGATCATCCAGAGACACGCGGCACGGTGTTATCAGTACGCTGATAACACCCAGATATGCTTCTCTGTGTCTCCGACTGATGCAATGACTAGGGATGGCATCTCTCCTCTAAATGCCTGCATGGAGTCGGTAATGGGCTGGATGAGGGAAAACAAACTCAGTTTGAATCCAGAGGAAACGGAAGTTCTAGTGATAGGTTCCCCGAGTCTGGGTGGTGAAATTTTTCCACCTGTCCTGAATGGGGTCACGCTCCCCCTGAAGGACTCAGTTCGCAGCTGGGGAGTGCTGGATTCGTCGTTCCAATTGACATCTCAAGTGGATGCGACGGTCAGAGGCGCTTGTTACCAACTTTGGCTGATACTCCAGCTGCGATCCTACCTGGACCAGAGGGACCTTGAAACTGTAGTACACGCTCTGGTAACCTCTCGATTGGATTTCTGTAATGCACTCTACATGGGGCAACCCTTGTACCAAATCTGGAAGCTTCGATTAGTGCAGAATATGGCTGCGAGATTGGTCGCTGGATGTTCCAGGGCAGACCACATAACACCTATCCTGAAAGATCTCCATTGGCTGCCTATTCGCTTCCGGGCCCAATACAAGGTGTTGGTAGGTACTTATAAAGCCCTAAATGGCTTGGGCCCAGGCTACTTGGAGGACCGCCTCTCCCCATATAATCCACCCCGCACACTCAGGTCAGCCAGGAAGAATTTGCTGAGGGTCCCAACTGTGCAATATGCAGTGACCTCGCAAAGGGCCTTTTCCATTTCGGCCCCAAAATTATGGAACAACCTTCCTGAAGCTCCGTTCCACCGCCTCCCTGGATCTTTTTTAAAAGAATCTTAAGACCTTTTTCTTTTGCCAAGCTTTCCCCCCATGAGATGTGACATCATGTCCTTTCCCCCTATTTTGTAATTGATTTTTGTAAAGTTTTATGGTTCCTCAACTCAGCTGGCTGTGTAATTGTTTTTAACATATTTTTAGATATTGTTTTTATTGCTATGTATGTACTTTGATGTTGGAATTTTAATCTGTATGCCGCTTTGATCATTACGGAAAAGCGGGATAAAAATAAAATTTATTATTATTATTATTATTATTATTATTAATAATATAAAATAAAAATATGTGTATTTTTTATTCAACCTTGCCAACAATTCTCTCTATTGCAGTATTTTCTTGAACTATTATATTTTTCCACTACCTTCATTTACTCTTCATATTTCTGAATATATTCTGACTAAGTATTTGTTTTACAATTTTCAACCAAATATTTATCTTTTCTTCTTTGTGGTTTCTGCGAATCACACAAATGGGTTTTATCTGCGCCTGCACAGTAAGCTCGGAAACTTCCAGAATCTCTGGGCAAAGTTTACTTTGCAACTTATTGCAACTTTTTGGTGGTAGCTCCACCCACATTATATATCCCCCACAACAGTCCCGCTGCTCTCCAGTTCCTTTTTTCCGCCACTCTAAGCAGCTCATGAAACTTTTGCTTGCCTACTGTTGACGAATTTGACCTAACGCTATTCAATTGACCACTGAGCTTTTACCTTTTCTGTTTTCATAGATGGACTGATAACACATGATGGAGCAGTGAGTCCTGATTTCTTCAATGATTACCATCTTCAGAATGGAGACCCCGTGAATCAGCATCCTTTCTCTAGCAGGTAAACTGTTTCTAGAAAATGTTAGTTTATTGTATTTTCCAACTGGTTTTGTACCTGCCCAAGCATCAGTTTCATGGCACATTTTCTATAGTTGCATTCTAAATTATTAGAGAGCATAGGATTTGGTGAAAAACCTACTGTACCAGTTGGACTCAGGATATGGTCACAGCACACAAGATATACAAACAGAACAGCCCAAAAGGGCCTGGCAGCGGAGATACCACACGGGACACAGACTACTGGAGTAAGAAATATTATTCTTTATTGAGTCAGATGTGCCTGACTTTGGACACCTGTTGTCTTTGAACGAAAAATAGAATTTGTTCTCCACTGCAGCCCCTGGAATCATGGCGTCTATGACTGGCTTTGAGATTACAGGTGCAGTGAGAAATCACATGGCTCATGATGTGTATACTGTATATACTCATCTATAAGTCAAAAAATTTATGCCAAAAAATGGATCCCAAAATCCTGGGTTGACGTATACACGGGTCTATATGGTAATGTGGCTCAGAAAAATGGCAGCCGCAGCTCTTTCCAGGGAGTGGAGGTTGAGTGGCATGTCCTTTAGTCCAGGGAGACTGCCCTTAAAAGAAACACTGCCTTCCCTCCCTCCCTTGGTCCCCCGCCGGTCTCTTTGCCTCGCCAGGGACGGAGCTGAAAGCTTCCCTGCTTCTCTCCTTAAAAAGAGACATCACCCTCTGTCCCTTTTCCTCTCCCTTCCCTTCAGACTCTGCAGCATGATCAGCTAGGATTAGGGAATAGTTTATTTCCCTTTCCAAACACGAGGAGATCAGAAAAAAAGCCAGATTCCCAGGCATTCTAAGATGGGGACATTCTCGTCTGTCCCTACAACATAAGCTGGCCTTGCACAACATGCTAGAGAAACTGCAGCTGCTGAAAGCCACATCATCATCATCATCATTATTATTATTATTATTATTATTATTATTATTTGCTACTGACCTCGATTAACTAATAAATGTCCACTTACTATTTTATACTTCTCTTAAACCTATAAAACACAAGTGTAGGCTGAATGTGGTAAATGTGGGCAGTGTTACAATCAAAGTTTCTGGAGACTGAAAATGTGTGATCTCTCAAGGGTTGCTGAACACATTTGTCATTTTAATGTCATTTTTTGTTAATTTTCCATGTTTTGCTTTTCCCCTCATGAGTATAGCATGCATATGGAAGAGTGGCCATTCCACCAGCATAGCAGTGTGTATCCGTGGCATGATTGATATATAGGACTATTCTCTCCATCAAACTAAACTTGATTCAGAAACAAAAAATATTCCTAGCAGACTTAGGTTGTCAGGAATGAGGCAAAAGCGCAGAATGAACTCAGGATTGCTAGAGAGGTTAAGAACAATAAAAATGGCTTTTTGGGGTATGTCCACAGCAAAAGGAAGAAGAAGGAAATGGTAGGGCCACTGTGTGGAGAAGATGGCAAAATGCTAACAGAGGACAGAGAAAATGGAAACAAGCAGTGACATTGTGGGGAAAGATAGGACCATAAATCAGCATTGTTATAGTTTAATATTATTAAGAAATTTATTTAAAAATATATTATTATGAAATTTATTTAAAAATATATTATTAAGAAATTTATTTAAGACCGACGTTTTTCTGCAACATTGTTGATTCTATCTCATAAGCTAGAGAACTGATGGAACCAAATGGTATTTGAAGTTGTGTGGAATAAAATTTAATGAAATCCAAAAAAATCCAATAATAATATCAAATAAAAGCTAATATATCATAGTGCAACAGTTTTATAACAGTAGAATTGCACAGAATCATTGTCAAGGATTGATGGATGGATATCCTAAACAGAGTCGGATGGATAGGCCTGCCAGAAGAGTTCCGTCTTGACTGCCTTCTTAAAAGCATCCAAGGTGGTAATAAGACGGATCTCTTTCGGCAGGCCATTCCACAATTTAGGGGCAGCGGGAGTGAAAGTTCTTTGGGAAGCCATAGCCAATCTAGTCATTTGTATTTCCAATAGATTCTTCCCAGATTTTCTGAGAGTGCGGGTGGATTATGTAGGGAGAGGTGTTCCCACAAGTAACTCGGGCCCAAGCCATGTAGGGCTTTAAAGGTAATAACCAACACCTTGTACTGTGCTCGGAAGCTGATTGGCAGCCAGTGAATTGATTTTAATACAGGTGTTATGTGGTCAGACCTGGAAGTACCAGTGATCACTCTGGCTGCCATATTTTGGATCAGTTGAAGCTTCCGAACTTGGCACAAGTGCAGCCCCATGTAAAGCACATTACAGAAATCAAAGCCAGTGCATATTATTATTATTATTATTATTATTATTATTATTATTAACCTTTATTTATGAAGCGCTGTAAATTTACACAGCGCTGTACATACAATCTTTTTAGTTAGACGATTCCCTGCCCTCGGGCTTACAATCTAAAAAGACATGACACAGAAGGAGAAGGGAGTGGTGGAGGGAAAGGGTAAGAGGTCCAGCAGTTCCTCTCTACCTCCAAGGCCTGGACCAAGGTAGATGGACTGGAGGGAGGGCTACCACTGCTTCAAGTTCTCTTCGGTCCAGACAGGGGCGCAGCTGCCGTATCAACCGAAGTTGATGGCCATCGCGTCAAATTGAGATGACAACTGTAAGGAGGAGTCCAGGAGTACTCCCAAGCTGCGAACTTTGTCCTTTAAGGAAAGTGTGACCCCGTCCAAAACAGGTTGACAAATTTCCCTGCCTGGGCCTGGGGTTCCTATCGCTAGTACCGTTTTCTCTGGATTTGGTCTGAGTTTGTTTTCCCTCATCCAGCCCATTACAGCATAACCATCTGGGAGGGCCTGTACATTACTATCTTCCCCCAGCCAGGTTTCTGTAAACTATGCCAGGTCGGCCTTATCCTGTTCCAGCAAATCGTGGATTATATGAGTTTTGTTCCTGACCAACCTGGCATTGCACAGGAGTGAGGTAAGGGTCTGTGGTATGGATAGGACTTCCCTCGGTTCTTTTGGGCTAACAGGATGAATGGAAGGTGAGATTTCAGCCATCAATCTCGTCTCCCCTTATACTTCATTTTCACCTATATCTCCCATTGCCCCACAATTGCCACTCCCCGATCGAAATCAACAATCTCATAATATTCCCCATCCATTATGTCATTTCCCCAGCCATTTCCATCTTCTTCCATTAAGAGGCTGATTGATAACAATATCAGGATATGGAGGCTCAAAATAATATAGCTAATTCCCATCTAACCACAATGATGTTAAAACAATTTTTAAGGAGATCTAATATGATGTTATATACTTAATTAAGTCTTATATAAACTGTGGGCCAGTAGATATAAACAGAACTCCAAGTTATCTATTTAAGGAGTAAGAGGAACAGAGGCCTGATTTCAACTCAGTATTCACTGTGTCCGATTCCACTTGCGTCATAGTGAGCTATCAAATTCTATAATTCCAGCTGATGGTGTGTCCAGTTTAATCCTGATTAGTCTGGAAATTAACCAGCAAGATACAAGTATTTCGGCACAGTGCTAGGAGGTTTGAAAGGAAGAAAAACCAACACTTATATCATTGCAAACAATCCCTCCTCCTCTATCTCCCTTTATGAGCCCATTAGAGCTCAAAGTCGTCTATCCTACCACCTTCCCGGGTTTGTTTAGTGGAAACAAGAGGGACAGAGCCTTGATGGTGAACACTCCCAGACTTTGGAACTCCTTCCCTAGGGAGGCTAGGATGGTTCCTTCTTTGATGTCCTTCTGCTGGGCTCCAGAGCTGCAGTAGAGCACTCAAACCTCTATGCCACACTGGCTCTCTAAACTATATTAAAATTATGCACACAGGCTAAATGCATTTACATATACATAGTTTCATGTGGTTGAAGTGAAAATTTGGTAAAATTTGATGTTTTAAAATATTTATTTTTAAAAAATTAATTAAAAAAATAAAACATTTAAAAACTGAAGCCTCTTCTTTCTCCTCCCATTAAGCTTCACACACAATCTCTTCAGCATTTTAAAGGGACACAGGGGAATACCTGAGCCCGTTTTCCCCCAAAGGGAGATGTTTAAGGAGCAGTGGTGTCACACACACCCTTAGGGTGTCACCTGGTGTGGTCCGCACCTCCAAGTGACACCGTTTCCAAGCTCTGGCAGATAAGGATCAATACAACTGCATGAATATTTGTACTTTCTTCAAGGGTCTGATGCTAAGAACTAGTATCACCACAGTGTGGGGATGTGGGTGTTTTCTGAGCTACACAAAGTCCTTCAACAGATCTTTTTGGTTGGAATGCAACTAGCTGAATTGGAAAACTGGTCCCAGTTTGTCTTCATTGTATCCTCATAAATTATACCAAAGTACTTTCTCCCTCTTTTGTGTGACATTTTCTGTTTCAGGGCTGATAAATATGAATTTTAGTCATTTGCAAACACAACAACACACAATTTCAACATCTCATTGTCAATAAGTATGTCCAAGGTCCAAAACACACTGCAGAAATAATCCAGCTTCAGACCACTTTAACTGCCCTGGCTCAATAGTAGGGAATCCTGGCAACTGTAGTTTTATGAGACATTTAGCTTTCTCTGTCAGAGAGCTCTGGTGCCACAATAAACTACAATTCCCAGGATTCCCTAGCACTGAGCCAGGATTCCCTAGCACTGAGTTAAAATGGCCTTGATTATTTCTGCAGTATTTTTGGACCCTAGTTTGCCAGGGCTATTTTAGTAGGCATGATTATACAAACATTTGTATAATCAGTTTAAAATCTTGTTGGTATTTCAAGGATATGCACTTGTCACTTCCAGCTGTCTATTCAAGCTCTGTAGACATCCTCAGATGCATGTTGTTACTCATTCCATCAGAGTCTAGAGTGAATCTTTTCAAAGCCCCTCTGCTTTTAAAACAGAAATTTGGGGGAGCTTCCAGTACTCATTTATGTCATGTATAGAATAATCTGTGAGTCTGGGATGTGGTTTGTTCCTTGTTTTCATTTTCCATCTAAAGTTTAAAGACTGCAAGGGGGGGGGGGGGATGAGGAACCTAAACAGCATATCTGACTGTATCTGGGTTGATTATCATGATGATCAGCTGTCATAGTTTTCTATATTTGTAACACATAAAAATATGTGATATGATGTCACATGGTTCCATGTTTAAGTTCACATATGACTATTTGAAAAGCATAGTTACAGGTAACAGTCTCCGTACCTCTCTCCTCTGTAGGATGTTAAGATTTGGTTTGCAAGTAAGATTCAGTTGCAAGATGTCAAAATTATATTTGCTGAAAAAGTTTATATTCCCCCTTTTCCAGAAATGAGTTCAAAGCAGCTTATAAAATAAAGATTATACTGTTCAGCAGAAATGGTGACAGCAGAACACTAGGGATCTGCACTTGTCCATGGTCTTTGTAACTCACATATACGGAAATTTCATGCCTGCACAGAATAAGTTCAAAATTTTCTAGAACTGAGCAGCCGGGGTTTGGGGTATAAGCCCTATCCCTATACTGCACATGTTCCTTCCAATTTTCTTCCATTCTTTTTTGTCTTTTGTACCAGAGTGGTGTTTTATTTTTCTCCTCATTGAGCTGACTATTCATTGCTCAAGGCTCTTTTTGTTGATCTTGGATTCTATCTGTTCTCTTATCTACTGCTCTACTTCCTTTCATTTACTCTCCTCTACCTGGTAATGGCTTTAAAGCTCTGACAGCAAGCTCACTTCTGTTCCTGTAAGTCCCTTTTCAAATATATTTCTGCAAATACGTTATTTTACAAGTTAATTTTATTTGCTGTCTTAGTGTAATGGGAAAATTACATAATCGGAAAATAAGTTGCTGCTAGTTACACATTGGAGATAAATTTTTATGCATTATAAAGATCTTGCAAATATTGGGATATTCATCAAAATACATTCCAGAAGTATATGTACTTGTACAGATTCTATCACTGACTATATTATTTTCACAGACACCATAGATTTTTTTTAAAGTTTATAATGTTGTTAAATACTATGACATTTTTTGTTAAATAGCACATAGGTCAGTTCTCAGTGAGCCGATCATCTTCAAACATATATAACTCCACCATTTTATTGTCAAGTTTTTCAGCCTTTTCAAATATGTTTGTTTTCAAGAACTTGGATTTGGAGGCTGTTGGAAAGACAACTGCCTTCATGCTAAACCTTTGTGAAGATAAAAGTGGTAGAGAGGTTATGCTTTTGTAGCAAGTGCCTATAATGTGTTATTCCAAAATAAAATAAAACGGCATCAAGCAAAATAGGCCAAGCATTTGGACCCCATTGTCTAATTAGTATTCCAGATTTTATGGGTTTTTCTTCATAAAGATGTGACTTTGTGCAAATTTGAGTAGGTCATACTGAACTCAGACGGATTTTGTTACTCTGTCTAATCTATGTGAGTCTTCACATTTTATGTATACACTTTCCATATGTGGAACATAATTGATTGGTCATTAGAAATATTAAGTGAAGAGCGGGGGGGAAATAAAAAAATAAATATTACTATATTATTACGTGAAATAAATGAGTATGGTTGCACTCGTCAATAAGCTCATACACCCTATGCTATTTCTTTTTCACTATCTCTCCCCTCCCACTTTTTCTTACTTGATTCCCATGACCAAAAAGTGAATCTATAATTAGACACATGAGTTGTTTCTGAATGGTGAATGGATTAAGTTATGGGATTTCTTACATTAACTAGAAGAAACATAACCTGCAGTTACTCAGCTCAGGCAAGGGAAGGAGCATGCTTCTATTATTTTTGCTCCCATATTGCACAACTACACACAACTAAATAGCTCAAATGGCCAAAAGTTATTTTTAGAAAAATTGGCAATTTGGTATCAGAATCCTTATAATGAATAGAGATTTCAGCACTCATCATGTGGTATTAAAACATACCACGGTTATTTTTTTATTCTGAGAAAGTCAATCCACCTTGCACTGGTTGATGTCTATTTTATAAATGTCAATTCAACTTTGTTTTATTTTCTGTATAGTGTTGCAATTGATGGATTTGGCCAGCCTCTGGGTATCCCAAACCGCCCGACCACTGCTTATGGGTATCGACCAGATGATCCTTATTATTACAGCTTTGGATCACGATAAAACCTACAGCTTTGGAGGCTGCTGCATTAAACACTTATCTTCATATATTCTTGAACATCTGTAGCTGAATTTTGACTTTTTCTTAATAATGCATGATGCTACTGTTTTAAAGATCTGTGTGGTATACTCCCTTTGCTATCTGTTATTCTAAAGAAATGATCATCATTTACTTATTCTTACCCACATTTGTCTGTTGTAGTTTCTGCTAGATAGTGAAAATTGTTCACTGGAAAGTCAACACTGTTATTTATATTAAGAAACTAACTTAATTTTGATTAAAAGCAGATTATGTAATCAGTGGTATTGAATTCCCAGGCTCCCTAGGTTTTTCAACTAGGCTTGTGAATATGTTTATCTTTTTTAATGTCCTTAAAGATTAGATAACATGCTTAAATGCAATGTCAGACCTCTCCTTTCTGTGATACTTCTTATGAACAGGGCATGTACTTGACACTGTTATTGTAAATAGTGAATTTTTCAGTTGCTGTTATTGCATAATTAATGTGTGTATGAATTTGTGACTTTTGCTGCTTGAAAACTTTGAAAGAAGTCGTAGGTATTGTGCTATTCTGTGTTGTTAGATATATGGGGAACAATATCAAAAGGGTGAAAATAAAAAAGGAGGGCAACTTGTAAAAGGTGCTAGGGAGAAGCATGCATTTGAATTTCAAATTTGTGCCTAACTACTCTAACCCAGGGGAAGTTTCTGTTGAATCTGGATGTTTTTTGTTTCTTCATGGATACTTTATCATAAACTGTTCCAAAGTCCTTTCAAAGTTTGCCCCTTTGCTTATTTTCACATTCTTAGGATTGTACATATTAGTATTCTTTGCAAAAGATTATATAATTGGGCCAACTACATTTTGCAGTAAGACCACATGGTGAATACAATGTAGAAATTCCAAAATAGTGATGAGACTTGTGGCACCTGAAAAACTAATATTTTATGTGGCATTAGCTTTCATAAACTGCAACTGACTTCATTGTGTGTTTCAATGTAGAACAGTTTCAGGATGTATGGCACAATCCCCCTTTTTTAGTAATTATGCCAGAAATGTACACTTGCACATTCTCTTTCCCCAGCCCCTTTCAAACCTGGAAACAAAGTAGCACTTGAAGAGTGTTTTTCATGGTCTCTATGTGGCACACATTCTAGACCAGGGTGGGCAACTCCCCCCCCCCAAAAAAAACTTCCTGCTTTAGGAAAGGCCTCACCTAAACACCTAAAACAACCCAGGAGGCAAGGGGGAGGAATTACACCCCAATCACTCCTAAGGTGTGGGGGGCATTTTTTTTCTTTTTGTTTTAATGGGGTTTTGTGAGCGAGGTGGTGTGGGGCTTGGGTGCCTAAAAGGTGGCCTTGGGGGAACCCCATCGGGCTGCTAGAGGCTCTTTCCACACCTCTGCTCTAGACCTTAGAATCTGCTAGCCCTCCTTAGTGCTAGGGATCTCTTGTACACGCTTCTGTGAATAGTCAATGGAAACTCTTTTAAGGGGAGGAGGTTTCTCAGCAGTTCTTTGTTTACTATCAAGACTGAAAAGTACTGTAGGAAACTACTTTGTAAAAAAAAAAGCTTTGAAAAGTTTTCCCCCTTTTAACAATTCCTTTAAAAGGCATTTTACTTAAGTTTTCATTTTCTTTAGCCTTCATTCTCTCCTTCCAAAAAAAAAAAGGGGGGGGGGCAGGGAGATAGAATGTAATCTTAATGAGCCTCAATGTGCAGTGTCAGCATGGGAAAACTCCTGAAATACAGGTTCTGTAATGAGCAAGAGGTGAGGCTGAAAGCGGGATGAGTTCCAAGGTCCTTTACAGATCTTTGCTCTATATTTCTATGATATTGTTGTTTTATGCCTGCATTGCTTGAACTTCCTCCTCCTCCAGCTGCACCTGGGTTCTCTGGTCTTTTAGCCCCTTCAGATGCCTTGGATATCTTCTTTAAAGTTGGAGTTCGATCTCATTGCCACACAGCACAGCTTCTGAACTGTCTCTCCCTGCCTGGCCTGGCCTCAGCAGAAAAGGTTAGAAAGACAAAAGGATAGAGCAAAGGCTAAAGAACATTGTGTTTTTGTAGGCAGTTGCTAAGGTAGGAGAAAACAGATCATAAATATAATAAAAGAAATATTACAAGAAGTATTAAAGTCTTTAAGGCAAAGTAAAGGAGGAAAAAAGGAAGAAACACAGCCTACTCAGACCTGAGGCAGGAAAAAACTGTGGGATGGTGGGGGTGCTCCCTCTGGTGGCGACTCCTTCAATTCTTTTTTCCTGCCTATTGAAGTGACAACAGGAATCAACAAATACAAGGATGCTTCCACCTCCACTGCTGGAAAATGAAGCCTTTAAGGGTACATGTCCTCTGGGAATAGGCACTGAGATGTCTTGAGGAAGTTCATTCATAGAATCATAGAATCGTAGAGTTGGAAGAGACCACTAGGGCCATCCAGTCCAACCCCCTGCCATGCAGGAAATCCAAATCAAAGCATCCCTGACAGATGGCCATCCAGCCTCTGTTTAAAGACCTCCAAGGAAGGAGACTCTATCACCTTCCGAGGAAGTGCATTCCACTGTCGAACAGCCCTTACTGTCAGGAAGTTCCTCCTAATGTTCAGGTGGAATCTCTTTTCCTGTAGCTTGCATCCATTGTTCCGGGTCCTGTTCTCTGGAGCAGCAGAAAACAAGCTTGCTCCCTCCTCAATATGACATCCTTTCAAATATTTAAACAGGGCTATCATATCACCTCTTAACCTTCTTTTCTCCAGGCTAAACATCCCCATTTCTGACCATGGAATCGCCCTCAATACTTCTCTAAGTTTACTGAAATCCGCTCTCCTAAAGTCTAGGATGCGTGTCTGACTCTGCCTGGCTTCTCCTTTCCACTGTATTACAAACTCCAGGAGAACATGGTCACTTCCACCTAATGATCCCACCACTTGCACCCCATTAACCAAGTCATCCTTGTTGGTTAGGATCAGATCTAAAATAGCTGACCCCCTTCTTGCCTCTTCCACCTTTTGGACAATGAAATTGTCTTCCAGGCAAGTGAGGAATTTGCTAGACCTTGAGGATTTTGCTGAGTTTGACTTCCAGCAAATATCAGGATAGTTGAAGTCGCCCATCACTACTACATCTCTCTTTTCTGACTGTGTGGTCATCTGTTCTAGAAAGATATCATCCAATTCCTCAGTCTGACTTGGGGGTCTGTAGTAGACTCCCACCGTAACACCCTTGTTGTTTCCCTCCCCTTTGATTCTTATCCAGATGCTCTCCACCTGGCTTCCATGATTGATGTCCAGGATCTCTTCACTGGTGTAAATATCTCTGACATATAGTGCTATTCCTCCTCCTTTCCTGTTTGGCCTATTTCTCTTAATAAGGTTATACCCCTCTATTTCCACATTCCAATCATGAGACTCATCCCACCAGGTTTCAGTGATGCCTATTATATCATATTTGCTTTGTTGTACTAGGAGTTCGAGTTCAACCTGCTTATTTCCCATGCTCTGTGCATTAGTATAGAGACATCGCAGACCATGGTTCCCTTTTACTTGCTGCCTGTGCAAGTTTTTTTGCCTCCCACTGTTGGGTCCTTGCACTGTTTGCCTTGTTTCCTCTATGTCAGTTTGACTATTTTCGCCATCCCTTTCGCCTTCCTTAATATTGTCTCCCTTCCCCTCGGAACTCAGTTTAAAGCTCTCCTGATCAAGTTCTTGAGACTGTTGGCAAAAACATTTCTTCCAACTGGCGTGAGATGCAACCCGTCTGTTGCAAGAAGTCCCTCCTCATGAAACCGCAGCCCATGATCGAAGAATCCAAATCCTTCTCGGCAATCCAAATCCTTCTCGGCAATCCAAATCCTTCTCGGCAGTTCAATTTAATCCTCAAACTCATTGTAACGGCTTCCATGGATACAATCCAGAATATCCAGTGTACTATGTGCAATATGCAGAAGCAAATACAGGCATAACTCCAGACTTCAGGTACCAGTCTTGGCTCTACATGTCCTGTTTATCACATCATGTCTCATCTCTGTTTGCTGCCTCCTGTTTGCTGACCATCCCACCAAAAAAATCCAAGATATTTGAGTTCAGAAAAAGACAGTGCTCATGAAAGTATCAATGAAAGCAGTTTTATGAAGAGGAAACAGTGCAAACGAGACACCATATCTCCTGAATTTAAAGGTTCCAGCCCTTTTAGTACAGAAGTTTCAAAATCAACTATGGTATGTGATATTTCTGGCAATCAATCCTATGAACTCTCTCTTGGATGTCTTTAAACAGAGGCTGGATGGCCATCTGTCGGGTATGCTTTGATTGAGAGTTCCTGCATGGCAGGGAGTTGGACTTGATGGTCCTTGTGGTCTCTTCCAACTCTATGATTCTATAAGCTTCTGCTTTGGTTAGATATAAAGAAGAGGAGGCAAACATGGGTTGTAGATATTATTGAAGTCAGTTCTACTGTAGCTGTTAGTCCCTGTAAGTCAAATCAATGTAAATTGGCTTACCAAACAGTTGGTCTATTCTAATTTGGACAGACGGTTGGCTTTACCCAGTTAGCTCCCAACCTCTGCCCATCCACTTCTCTATGAAATACATAAGATATGTTGTCTCAGAATCTATCTGGCTTGGAATACGTGAATTAATTTAATCAAAAGAGCAGTTCATTAATTGAGACAGAAAAAACAAGAGTGCAGCTTGTTAAATAAACAAAGTGTTGTTTCAGGCTTCGAATGGGTTCAGTGTCATCATAAATGGGCTCCAACTGGCAGTATACTACCAATGTTCCTTTCTAGGAACATGAATCCAGCTGAATCATCTGAAAAATCATCTGAAAAAGATCTCTTCTTCGTGGCATTTGTGACTCACACCTATGGGGTCATTCTGCACCTCCACAAAAATCTTCAGATGTTGTTTGGTGGTAAACCTGTGCGCACACACACACGCACACACATATAAGGCATGTGTTCCTGCTGAAATTCCATTCTTTTTCATCTGCCATCATGGTAGGATCAAAGAATTGAAGAGGCCACAAGGGCCACCTAGTTCAACCCCCTCCCATGCAGGAACACACAGTCAAAGCACCCCCAACAGATGGCCATTCAGCCTCTATTTAAAATCCTCCAAAGGAGACTCAAACACTCTCTGAGGCAGCACGTTCAACTGTGAAACAGCTGTTAGTGTCAGGAAGTTCTTCCTAATGTTGAGGTGGAATCTCTTTTCCTGTTGCTTGAAACCATTAGCCTCATGATTGGAATGAAATAATGGAAGGGCAAGATTCAAATTCAAAGGAATAGATCTGATAGATCAAATGGGACTGAAATAATTGATTCCTTGAGTAGGAATTATCATATCCTCTTAGGATTTGTTGTACAGAAGAAAGGGGAAAATGTAGTCAACATGCACTTTGGACTTCAAGTAAGTTGATGTTTATGGAGGATGTGGCCAGCAATTATCCAACATGGATATTAATGCTATACTCTGCCTTCCCACATTTTCAAATATTTCAAGAACCACAATAACTACAACATTTATTACTGACCAGGAGCTGAGTAATGAAAAAAAGATGATAACCCAAAGGACAGGATCAGAATTCAAAATCATTTAGACAGAGATTTAACTGCCTTCTTTCTGCCCTGTGAGTTCCTGTTCTCTTCCAGGCCATCACCATTAAGTGATGTGAAATGGTGCCAGGGAAAATAAAAATCAGCAAGCAACGAACAAGAATTCATTTAGAATGGCAGCTATTTAAAACTCAACAATGGCACCTCCTCATCCTGGAGCGAAGTGACAAGCAGGATGCTAGAGGGTTCTGCCCTGGGTCCAGTATTCTTCAACATCTTTATCAATGATTTGGATGAGGGAATAGAGGGCATGCCCAGTGGCCAGTTAAGAAGACAAAATGATGGTAAGAGATTAGATGACTGGGCTAAAACTAAGAAAATGAATTTCAACAGGGAGAAATGTAGGATAATGCGCTTGGGCAGTAAAAATTAAATGCACAGATATAGGATGGATGTGAAAGGGATCTAGGAGTCTTGGTGGACCACAGGCTGAACGTGAGTCAGCAATGTGATGCAGCAGCTAATTTTAGGCTGCATCAATAATGTAGTGCATAACTATACCTATAATATTTAACAGTACTATTCATTGTGTATATTTCAGAAAGACCTTTGACAAGGTCCCCCATGAGATCATAGAATTGTAGAGTTGGAAGAGACCACAAGGGCCATCCAGTCCAACCCTCCTGTCATGCAGGAACTCTCAATCAAAACATCCCCGACAGATTGCCATCCAGCCTCTGCTTAAAGACATCCATGGAAGGCAACTCCACCACTCTCCGAGGGAGTGTGTTCCATTGTCGAACAGACCTTACTGTCAGGAAGTTCCTCCTAATGTTTAGGTAGAATCTCTTCCTGTAGCTTGCATCCATTATTCTGGGTCCTGTTCTCTGGAGCAGCAGAAAACAAGCTTGCTTCCTCCTCAATATAACATCCCTTCATATATTTAAACAGGGCTATCATATCACCTCTTAGTCTTATCCAGTTAAACATCCCCAGCTCTCTTAGTCATTCCTCATAGGGCAGGGTTTCCAGACCCTTCACGATTTTAGTCGCCCTCCTTTGGACACGCTCCAGTTTCTCAACATTCTTTTTGAATTGTGGTGCCCAGAACTGGGCACAGTATTCCAGGTGGGGCCTGACCAAAGCAGAATAGAGTGGCACTATTACTTCTCTTGATCTAGACACTATACCTCTATTGATGCAGCTTAAAATCGCATTGGCCTTTTTAGCTGTCGCATCACACTGTTGACTCATGTTCAACTTGTGGTCTACTTGGACTCCTAGATCCCTTTCACACGTAGTTTCATTCAGCCAGGTGTCACCCATCCTATATCTGTGCATTTTATTTTTCCGCCCTAAGTGCAATACCTTACATTTCTCTGTGTTGAATTTCATTTTGTTAGCTTTGGCCCAGCTTTCCAGTTTATTCAGGTCATTTTGAATTTTTATCTTGCCCTCTGGGGTGTTAGCTATTCCTCCTAATTTCGTGTCATCTGCAAATTTGATAAGTATGCCCCCAATTTTGTCTTTCAAGTCATTGATAAAGATGTTGAATAGCACTGGGCCCAGAACAGAGCCCTGTGGGACCCCACTGGACACCTCTCTCCAGGATGAAAAGGAGCCATTGTTGAGCACCTTTTTGCTTCAGTCAGTCAACCAATTACAAATCCATGTAACAGTTACATTGTCTAGCCCACATTTTACATGCCTGTTTGCAAGAATGTCATGGGGAACCTTGACAGAGGCCTTACTGAAATCAAGATATGCTATATCCACAACATTCCCTTTATCTACAAAACTGGTGATTGTATTTAAGAGAGAGAGAGAGATCAGATTTGTCTGCCATCACTTGTTTCTCTGGAACCCGTGCTGACTTTTGTAATTATGGCATTGCCTTCTAGATGTTCACAGACTCTCTGTTTAATGATCTGCTCCAGAATCTTTCCTGATATTGATGTCAGACTAACTGGACGATAATTGTTGGGATCCTCTTTTTTTCCCTTTTTGAAGATGGGGACATTGTTTGCCCTCAAGTCTTCTGGGACTACTCCTGTTCTAGAGGAGTTCTCAAAAATTATTGCCAATGGCTCTGAGATTACATTTGCCAATTCTTTCAATACCCTTGGATGCAGATCTGGTCCTGGAGACTTAAATTTATTTAGCTTAACCAGTTATTCCTGTACTACCTCTTAACTTATTTTGTGCTGTATTTTCCCTGTTGTGTCCTCTGCTCTATTTTCCTCAGGTTCAGCACTGAGGGAAAGAAGGTGTTGAGTAATTCTGCCTTTTCTCTGTCCCGTTAGCATTTTGCCATCTTCTCCATGCAGTGGCCCTGCCGTTTCCTTCTTCTTCCTTTTGCTGTGGACATATCCCAAAAAGCCCTTTTTATTGTTCTTAACCTCTCTAGCAAGCCTGAATTCATTCTGTGCTTTAGCTTTTCTGACTTTACTCCTACACGTGTTAGATATTTTTTTTATTCCCCCTTTAGTGATTTCCCCATTCTTCCATTTCTTATGTTTCTTTTAAAACTTAGCTCAATATTTTATTTATGATATTTATACCCTGCCTTTCAGCCCTAAAGGCTATCAGAGTGGCTTACAATTATTATTTTTTATTAGACGGTTCCCTGCCCTCAGGCTTACAATCTAAAAGACATGACACAAAAGGAGAAGGGAATGGTGGTGGGAAAGGGGATGAGGTCTAGTGGTTATTCTCTTCCTCTGAGGCCTGGACCAAGGCTGATGGACAGGAGGGAGGGCTCCTCTTCTTCAGGCTAGCCCTGGTAGAGCTGGGCCTGCCTGTTCACTCCCTCACAGGCTGAAGGATGGCAGTTATCATGGAGGGAGAGTTCTCTTTCTTCAGGCTAACCCTGGTGGAGCTGGGCCTGCCTGTTCAACTCCCTTGCAGGCCAAAGGATGACAGTTATCATGGAGGGAGGGCTCTCTTTCTTCAGGCTAACCCTGGTGGAGCTGGGCCTGCCTGTAAACTCCCTTACAGGCCGAAGGATGACAGTTATCATGGAGGGAGGGCTCTTTTTCTTCAGGCTAGCCCTGATGGAGCTGGGCCTGCCTGTTCACTCCCTCACAGGCTGAAGTCATCCAGCCTGGTTTCTTGAGATACCTCCCATTTTTCTTCCTCACTGGAACTGTTTTAAATTGTGCCTTCAGTATCTCCATTTTGAAAAACTCCCATCTGTCCTGAACTCCCTTCTCTTTTAGTATTCCTGACCACGGGATCACCCTCAATACTTCTCTAAGTTTACTGAAATCCGCTCTCCTAAAGTCTAGAATGTGTGTCTGACTATGCCTGGCTTCTCCTTTCCACTGTATAACAAACTCCATGAGAACATGGTCACTTCCACCTAATGATCCCACCACTTGCACCCCATTAACCAAGTCATCCCTGTTGGTTAGGATCAAATCTAAAATAGCTGACCCCCTTGTTGCCTCTTTTACCTTTTGGACAATGAAATCGTCTTCAAGGCAAGTGAGGAATTTGCTAGACCTTGAGGATTTGACTGAGTTTGACTTCCAGCAAATATCAGGATAGTTGAAGTCACCCATCACTACTACATCTCTCCTTTCTGAGTGTGTGGTCATCTGTTCTAGAAAGGTATTATCCAATTCTCCCATCTGACTTGGGGGTCTGTAGTAGACTCCCACAACATCCCTGTTGGGTCCTTGCACTATTTTTCTTGTTCCCTTGATGAGTTTGGCTATTTTCTCCAGTCCTTTTGCCTTCCAGAATACCATCTCCCTCCCCCACATAACTCAGTTTAAAGCCCTCCTGATCAAATTCTTGAGACTATTGGCAAAAATGTTTCTGCCAACTGGCGTGAGATGCAACCCATCCCTTGCCAGAAGTCCCTCCTCATGGAACCACAGCCCATGATCAAAGAATCTAAATCATTCTTGATGACACCATCTATGCAGCCAGTTGTTTACATCTGCTATTTTTCTCTCCCTTCCTGGACCATGCCCTTCAACTGGCAGAAGAGATGAGATGACAACCTGTGTATTCATTTCTTTCAGCTGCCTACCCAGAGCCTCATAATCCCTTCTGATGTTCTGATGGCAGTGTCTTGCAGTATCATTGGTTCCCACATGGACCAAAAGGAAGGGGTATTAGTCAGTAGGCTTAACCAGTCTTGTCAGCCTCTCTGTCACATCACAGATCTTTGCCCGAGAGAGACAACACACCTCTCGAGACATCTTGTCAGGCCCACAAATCACTACTTCTATAACCCTCAGCAAGGAGTCCCCCCTGCCTCCTCTGAGGTTTAGCAGCAACTGTTACTTCTGATGGAACTCGCAGAATCCCCTGCTCTGTCACTGAAGTCTGTCCATGCTGCTCTTCCTTGTCCTCCTTGATAAGAAAAAGAGCTTCAAATTTATTCTGTAGCTGCAAGCTCCCAGAATGATCCCTGGTTTCCCTACTTCTCTGTGTGACATTCCTCCAGCTGTCTACCGCCTATGTATGTGAAGTGACCTTATTCTCCCCATCAACTTACTCTGTGTGGTCCCCATCCAAGCCAGTTCATTCCGTTCTGCCCAGGAAAACCTCTTGCAGATCCTTGCAGAAAAGCTAGTAAAATGTGGGCTAGACAGTGTGACTATTAGGTGCATTTGTAATTGGTTGACTCAGTACCAAAGGGTACTTAACAATGGCACCTACTCACTGTGGACAGCAGTGATGAGTGGGGTGCTACAGGGTTCTGTCCTGGAGCCAGTGTTATTTAATATCTTTATGCTGAACTTTGATGATGGAAGAGAGGACACGCTTATCAAATTTGCAAATGACACTAAATTGGGAGACTTAATTCAAGATGACCTGAATAAACCAGAAAGCTGGGCCAAAGCTAACAAAATGATATTCAACAGGAAGGGTTGATAATACCCTAATGGCCAGGATCAGAATTCAAAATCATCTCAATAGATTAGAAAGCTGGGCCAAAACTAAGAAAATGAATTTCAACCGAGAGAAATGTGGGATACTGCACTTGGGCAAGACAAATGAAACATACAGATAAAGGATGGGAGACACCTGGGTTAATGGCAATACATGCGAAAGGGATCTAGGAGTCTCAGTGGACCACAAGCTGAATGCGAGTCAGCAATGTGATGTGGCAACTAAGAAAGCCAATGCAATTATTGGCTGCACTAATAGGAGTATGTTGTCTAGAGACTGAGGAAAGTATTAGTACCAGGGAGCCCTGGTGGTGTAGTGGTTAAAAGCTGGTACTGCAGCCACAACATCTGATGTTTGATCCTAGAGGAGGGCTCCAAGATCAACTCAGCCTTCCATCCTTTCATAGGTCGAAAAATAAGTCCAGTCAGCCCTTCTTATACACGGATTCAAGCATCCATGGCTTGAAAATGTTCAAAACAAGTATAAATTTCAAGTACCAAACCTTGATTTTCCATTTTTTAATAAGGGACACTATTTTGTTAAGGCATTATGTTTTATGGGACTTGAGCATCCACAGATGCTGTTATCCACGGGGGATCTTGGAACCAAACCCCAGCGTATAACAAGGGTCCAATGTACTTAGCTTCTTGGGGGCAATTTTCTTACAGTGTGAAGTCAAAGGATTGTCTTCTAGATTGTAAACTGTTTAGGGAATACTCATAAGCAGTATAGAAATGTACTTGCTCTAGTCTACATTGGTCAGACCTCATCTGGAATATTGCATCGTTTCGGGCACCACAATTCAAGAAGGATAATACTGAGAAGATGGAGCGTGCCCAGAGGAGGGCCCCAAAATGGTGAAATGCCCCATGAGCAGCTGCTTAGGCAGCTGAGTCTGTTTAAGCTGGAGAGGCGGTGGCCAAGGGGTGGCAGCAGCCACGCTTAAATATCTGAAGGGGTGTCCGAATGCAGAGAGCGCGAGCTTGTTTTCTGCCGCTCCAGGGACTAGGGCGCCAGTCCCGGAGAAGGACGGGCAAAGGCGAGGAAGACGGCGCTGCCACGCTCAGCCCCTGGCCCTCCGAAGGGCGGGGGAGCGAGCAACCACCGCCGGCGCTGGGGAGGGCGGGCCAGGCTGACTCCAGGGCCCCCGCGAGGAGGGGGCTCCCCCGCAGAGGGCGGCCTTTCCTGTGCCGCTGCCTGACTGTCTCTGCGCCACACAGGAAGCGGAAGTGTTTGTGGGCGCCTCTCGTCCTCCAGAGCGACTCTATGGTATGCCGAGGCCGGAAGTTGCTCTCCCGCCTTCCGCTTGTTGCGCAAGCGTCTGTTGAGGCGACGAGAGCCACGTCCGGAGCTGCTCGGTCCCGCCGCCCTCGTCCCCGGGGCCGCAGGTGAGGCGCGCGAGGCCGGGAGGGGACCCGGGCGGACGGAGCCCCGCGGGCGGCCGAGGGCGGGGAGGGCGGCCCTGGCGGAGGGCTGCGCCTCCTTGGCCGCGCTTCTTCTGGCCCCGGTTGGGGCTGCTTGGCTGGAGAATAGTCTCCATTCGACACTGATTTAGAGAATACGCAGCGAAGGTCAAAGTGCCTCCAGGCGTTGGATCGGGGAGCGGAGGGTGAAGCTCCGCTTAGACATGGGCTCATCCAGGCTAATTTAGTCCAGAAAACTTGTCGTGCTTAAAGCCAGAAGAGTCCCGTGGCACCTTCAGCATTAACTGACCATTGCGACAGAAGTGGTTGTGGCCCAGAGCCCCGCCGGATGTCTGTCTTACCCTGGGCAGAGGCAGCAGAAGCCCTGCAGTTGCCTCTCGCACTTCGGGGCCTTCTGGCTCCCCCTTCCCCCCTAGTTTGCCTGTCTGTCTGTCTGCGCCCTGCCTGCTGCCCAGGTTTGCTGGGGCTGGGAGGGACTAAAGCAAATGACAGTACAGTACTTGTCCGTAGGGAAACATAAGGGAACATTTGCCCATAGGGAAACATAGGGTAATACTTGTCCATGGGGAAACATTGGGGAAGTAATGTTTCTCTATCGACAAGTGTTCCCCTATGTATTCTCCTATGTTTCCTTATGGGTAAATATTCCCCTATGTTTCCCTATGGGCAAGTATTGCCCTATGTTGCCCTATAGGCAAGTATGGTTTCTCTATGGGCAAGTACTGTCAGTTGTTTTAGTGCATCCCGCCAGGGGTCACTCACTGTGCCTCGGAGGGAGAGAGGGGGGGACTTCGGTGCTGCATCCTGTCAGGGACCAGAATGGCACCAGAAGAGAAAAGTCTGGGCGCCTTCTCATATTTAGAAATAAGAGGGAAATGTGGTTTTCCCAGGTTGCTTTTTTCTTGAGTGCATTAAAGTAGTTGGAAGCAACCACCATGGGGCCATAGCTGCTATAACACAAGACTTTCAGAGGATGATGAGCAGCAGCTTCAGTTGGGACAGACAAAGGCAAGGGACTGTCATTTGTAATTGAGCTGTTTCTGTGTATTTCTTGAGTCAAGGAGAAAAGATAAACTTGTGTTGCCTGTTGAGACAGACCAAGGCTAAAGGAACAAATCCACAAGTGATTGCTTACATTGGCTATTTCAGAAGCAAATGAACACAATGGAGCTCTTTATTCCCTAACAGGAGTATTGTTTCAGTAGAAAAATATATTTTGATAAAAGAGTTTATTATTAATCCATTTCTCTGGTTCTTTTCCTTCCCTCCTTTGTATAGGATTTTAAAAGGGTTTTCTTTTCTTTTCATATATTTATTTATCAAAGCGACCGGAGGAGAGCCAACTAAGCCTCCCATGAGAGAAGCAGCCAGTGAGAATGCTCACTTCCATGTCCTCACCAAGGCTGCGTCTGTACTGCAGAATTAAGTCAGTTTATTGCGGCTTTAACTGCCTTGGCTCTGTGCTATGGAATTCTGGGATTTGTAGTTTTGTGAGGCTCTCTATCAGAGAGTCACACTGTCATGCCACAACAAACTACAAATCCCAGGATTCCATACGCTGGAGCCATGACAGTTAAAGCAGTGTCAAACTGCATTAATTCTGCAGTGTGGCAGCAGCCTAAGTGGGTGTGTGCGGGTGATGGGACAAAGAGAAAGCTCTCTAACGAAGACCATAAGATTTGGGCAAGCTCATGTGGGAATCTTTCAGATAGTTGTCACCTAAGCCATATGAAGCTTTGCAGGTCATAGCCAGTACAGGTATACCTCAGTTAATAAAGTTGATGTTTTCCTGAGCATTACTTTTTAACAGTAACTTTGGTAGCAGGGGAAAGAAAAGTCCCTACACCCCAAAAGAAAAAAGCAGTTCAATAAGTTTCAGTGAATCGTATGCCTCCCAGGACACTTTTTTCCTTCACCAGCCCTCACCTTTCTACAGTTTCCATTTTAGTGTCCAAACTTATAGATCTGTGGTCAATCGCTCTTTTTTTTTTTTTAATATATTGGTGCAGGGTGGTAAGGCAGGTTTATACTGTTGCACTGGAGGCTGCTGTTTATCTTTCTTGTTGTAGAAGGGCACACACAGCTATGGTAGGCGTAAAATAGTAGAATAAAATTCCGCCTGAAAATCTGTGTTTCTTCAGCTGTCCTTCATCACTTTTTAGCCAGTGCTGCTAAAATACTTCCAGTTAGATGGTGGATGAGAGGGGAATGGGTGCTGAGCAAAAAGACTTTGCAAAAAGGAGTTTCTTTGCCAGAGGCTTTGTGAACTGAGATATGCTTGTATTTTAAAATGTGTCCAGAAACAGACCAGTAGCCAGTGAAGCTGTTTCTACAAGAGAGTTATAATGAGCCCACGTCAGCAGTCTAGCCACAGCATTTTGTGCTGACTGAATTTTCCAAATAGTTTCTAAAGGCAGCCTGATATAGTGTGTATTAAGTAAGCCAATAAAATGTAACCAAGAAACATAGTCAAGGAAGCAGGTTGGTTTTGTTTTGTTTTGTTTTGTTGTTATTATTATACTTTATATAGCGCTGTAGATTAACACAGCACTGTACATACAGACAATAAAATTGATAACAATGAAACCTTCCAATGGTTTACATTCTACAAAATACATATAAAACAATAGATAGTAATACAAGATAGAATTAGATAAAATAAGGAGGTAACAGATTGAGATCAAATGAAATAAAATATCAGATAACAATCGGATAAAGAGTCACACAATGCCTGGGAATGCTTCCCTGAACAATATAGTCTTCAACTCAGTTTTGAAACTGGTTAAAGAAGTGATGACCCTTGCTTGTGGGGGAGGAGGTTCCAGGAGTGAGGGTTAGCAAGTGAAAAGGGACGAATCTAGGATGGGGCAGAGAAAATCCTAGGCTGAGATGGCAGACCTTGACTACTAGAATGGAGGGTACGAGTGGGAATGTGGGGAGAAAGAAGTTCAGATAAATAAGGAGGGTCCAGCAGGCTTAAAAGAAACTCGGGTACTTTGTCCTCTCTAAAGAAGTAAGGAAGCAAGCAAAGTAATCTTAACTTACTAGCATATCTACAAATAACTCTGGAAGCGACTGGAAACCATGTTCTTTGAAGAGAGACGTAGGGAGCTGGATATGTTTAGCCTGGAGAGGAGACAGTTAAGAGGTGATATAATACCCCTGTTTAAGTATTTGAAGGGTGTCATATTGAGGCTAGAGCAAGCTTGTTTTCTGCTGCTACAGAGAATAGGACCCAAAACAATGGATGCAAGCTATAGGAAAAGAGATTCTCCCTAAACATTAGATGGAACTTACAGTACTTACAGCAACAGCTGCTTGACAGTGGAACACACTGCCTTGAAGAGTAGTGGAGTCTCCTTCTTTGGAGGATATTTTTCAGCAGAGACTCAATGGCCATCTTTCACAGAGAGTGCTTTGATTGTGTCTTCCTGCATGACAAGGGTTGGACAGAATGGCCCTGAGGGATCTCTTCAAACTGATTCTGTAATCTATGAAGATGTTATCATGGCCAGATTTAAGATTTCCAGGAACTGGTACAAAAGGTAGACTGCCCTTAACTATACAAATGCCACCTGGCCACCACTAAACCTTGGGCATTCAGGCTCAGGCAGGGTGACCAGATGCCCTCTTTTTCCCAGACATGTCCTACACTTCAGCCTTCGAGGGGGGGCAGGAAAATTCCAAAATGCCCTCCATTTCCAGGGCCTTAGCCACAGAGCCACCTCTCCCAATGAAGCTGCACCCAGGAGGGGAGGGAGAGGGTGGACAGGGAAGGGATGGAGGTGAGCGAGAAAAGCAAGGTGACAGGTGGAGGAGGCAGAAGGTCGGCTGGGCCCCATTAGCGAGGGAAGTGAGATGCTGAGGAAGGTGGGATGAGGAGGAAGAGCAGCAAGCGGGGCTGGTTGGGATAGAAGGAGGGGACTGATGGACCCCTGCCCACGCCCCCAGCCATTCTTCGCCCCTCCATGCCTTGGAGTCACCCAGGAAAGGCACCCCCTCTCGAAGAACATTATTTTTTTTATGTCCTACTTTTTTTGAAGCCATGCATTTTGCAGTGCCTTGTCCTCCTTTCTGGTTATGACATCTGGTCACCCTGGGCTCAGGGTTGACTCCAGGAGTACACCCAGACTACAAATTTGAAATTTTAAAGGGAATCTAATCCTGCCCAACCCAGGCCATTTCCCTTTCCCCTGAATTGCCTTTCAATTGACCAGGAGGAACACTTCTGTCTTCTTGTCAGGATTGGTTAATTCTGTTGTGTTTAAATGTTAATGTTAAGATTCTGATTAATTTAGATGTCCAGTTGAATACCTTCTAAACTGGACTATAAGTTGAGAAATTTGTGCCCAGAAATTGACCCGAAAACCCTGGTTCGACTTATACACAGGCTGAGGAGGGAGGTAAGGAATTTCACTCGCCCCTCAAGCCTCTTTTCCAACCCAGCTATTTTCCTAAGTTTTACCCTTGATTTATCCAGAGGTCATGTCAGAATCCATAACTTTGGCCCCAAAACCCAACGTCAAGTTGTATATGAGGTCGACTTATACTTGGGTATATACGGTAAAATTTAATGATTTAATACAGTGCTCATAAGGTTTTGAATAATCTAGATCCTCAGGTGACTAAGAGAATTGAATGGAGGATTCGTGTTTTGTTGCTGATTTGTATACGTTTACGTTCATGATCATATTTATTGGTTATATTCTGGTAATAATAATAATAATAGTTTATATTTTCTTGCCTCTCCAAGATGGATCGAGGTGGGATTACAGTCCGCTAAAATACATACATCAATACTTAAAATACATAAAAAGGCACATCAATAAAATTGATAACAATCTTAAAAACTAACTCTTCATCAAGTGGCAATGCAATAGAGTTATATAATGGTCAGAGGGTGTTTCTTACATAAGGTCAGGTGGGTAAGCTGATCCGTCTTAAGTGTCTTCTTAAATGCCTCCAAGGAGTTAATGTGATGGCTTTCTGAAAGGTTGATATAAGCCTGGTTGATTGGTGTTCTAGCACATTCTTGCCAATTATTCTGAGAGTGTGGGGTGGATTGTGTAGGGAGAGGCATTCCCGCAAGTAACTTGGGCCCAAGCCAGGGTTATTGCACCCAGAAGCTAATCAGCAACCAGTGAAGAGATTTTAAAACAGGTGTTATGTGGTCAAACCCACAACGAACCGGTGACCAATCTAGCTGCTGCATTTTGAACCAACTGAAGCTTCCAAACTTGGTACAAGGGTAGCCCCATGTAGAGCGCATTACAGAAATCAAGATGAGAGATTGTACATGTACCACTGCTTCAAGGTCCTTTTGGTCCAGGTAGGGACGCAGCTGGCGTAGCATCCAAAGTTGGTACCAAACACTCCTGGCCATCACATCCACTTGAGATGACAATTGTAGCAACGAGTCCAGGAGTACCCCCAAACTGTGAACTTTGTCCTTTAGGGGACGTGCAACCCCGTCCAGGAGTGGTTGACAAATCTATGTTCTCTTCACTGGTATATTCCGTTATATTTATGTTTACTGGTAATAGCATCAGAGGCTTGTGATAATAAAGCTCAATTATTTAATTCATAGGGGTTATGTGTGGTTGTCAACCTCATGTTGGATGAGAGGTTTGGTTATATGTGAAACCAAGTTATGTACATGTATTTTGCTTCATATGTTATATGGTATATTGCACTCTGCTTGGGACTTTCCTTGAAGACACCTTGGAAACTGCAGCTAAGACAAAATCAGCAGCTAGAGTAGCAGCAAAAGATGAAGAAGTTCTATTCTGCTGACCAAAACTAGACCAAGTGCTGACTGTGGTACAGAACACAAACTACTTATATCAAAAATAAGAGTGAAGCTGAAGAAGAAACTGTAACTAGTCACTACACCAAAATATGATCTGAACAATATTTCAACAGAATTTAATGACAATATAAGAAACATTTTCACTATTAAGCATAATAAACCAAGAACCAGAAGAACTATGGTCAGAAAGCAGGGATATAATACAATGGTCTCTTCCCTTGTGCGGGGGATCCGTTCTGGGACACACACCCCCAGTGTAAGGGAAATTCCGTATATTCTCGAGCCTCATTAAAGCCAATGGGGCTCGTGCTCGTGGCTGACTCTCCTAAACCATATAACATAGCCATCATCATAATCAGGTTCTTTCATATTTGCCATAGCATCATTTAAAGCATTAAACAGCAGACCTGTCTTATCTTCAGGCTCCAGATGCACAAATTTAATCCTGCATGGACCGCTCTTCATGATCAGCTGAAAAGTGTTTCCAGCGGATCAGTTACTGTAGTTTCAGAATCCCTGTGGATTCTGGAATAAAAAATTTTAGAAACAAAATGTTGTTCCCCCTCAATCATCAAAGGAAGGGGTGGGAAATCATCAGTCTTCCATGGCTCTGGGTTCTGGTCCGGTTTCAGCAAGCTGAAGTGGAAAACAGGATGTAAATGTCTATATGATTTAGGTAGCTCAAGTACAGCTGTTACAGTATTTATCAGTCTCTTTACTCTAAAAGGACCAATGCATTTTGTTTCTAATTTTTTGGAAGGGTGTCGGGTCTTTAAGTGCTTTGTAGACAAAAACACCTTGTCCCCAGGCTTGATGTCCCATACAGAGTTTCTCTTTCTATCAGTAATTTTTATGGTATTCTTTCTTGGCATCCTCTAAGGCTGATTCAATTTTAGGCCAGGCCTGTTTGAGCTTTGTAATCCATTGGTTTATGGATATAGGGTCAGCAGGTTCAATAGGTAGGGAAGGCTTAGGCTCATAGCCATATAAAATTTTAAAAGGGGAATGCCCCGTACTTTGATTAACTGAGTTATTGAAAGCAACTTCAGCATGAGTTAACAAATCATACCAATCATCCTGCAGATAATTAGTATAATACCTTAAGTACCTTTCCAATGCCACGTTAGTTTCCTTAATTTCTTTATTAGTAAACTCCCTAAAAATATTCCATCTTTTCATATCTATTTCCTTTCTTTCTAATTCTAACCATTCCACATCTGGTATACCTTCTATCACATAACTTTTTGCTTTCCTGGGAAAAATCTCAGGGTGAATTTGAATTTATAAAATTCCTTGGCCTACCGGCATTGCTTAGGGCTTAACTTCCAGGAGATTTGGGGTGCTTCCAAATTTTGGTGGTCTGTCCAGACCTCAAAGGGGTGTGGGGCTCCCTCTAAGAATTATCTCCAGCTCTGTTAGGCCCACTTGATAGCAAATGATTCCTTTTCCCAGTTGGGCCACAGTAATTCTGACTTTTGGAACTTTTTGGATAAGTAGGTGCACGGCTTAAGTGCTCCCACGTCGTCCCTCTGCAACAAAACTACCTCTATAGCATAATCACTAGCGTCCACCTGTACCACAAAGGGTTTATTTGGGTCTGGGTGTTGCAATATAGGCTCACAACTAAATAACTCTTTTAACTGATCAAATGCTCGTTGGCAATCTTCGGTCCAGCGAATTGGGGTGGACAGTTTCACCTTTTCCCCTTTGGGCTTGGAGCCTTTACCCTTTTGTGCAACCTTAGTTTTGAGCAAATTAGTTATGGGCAGTGCAATCTCTGGAAAGTTGTCTGTAAAAGTTTGCAAAGCCTACGAACTTTTGTACATGTTTTCAGGTTTTCGGAGGAGTCCATTCAAGCCCCATCTGGACCTTAGTGGGGTCCTTTCTATGCCCTCGGCAGATACTGGGTATCCTAGAAACTCTAAACGGTCCATGTGAAAATGACATTTTGACTTTACATATAATTGGTTGCCTAACAGTCTCTTGAGCACCTCTTGCACCAGTCTGACTGGGCCTCCAGGTTTTGGAAATAAATCAACACATCATCCAGGTATACTAGAACTCCCTCAAATAGTAGGTCATGCAAAATCTCATTCACTACCCTCATAAAAACTCCTGGGGTCCCTGCCAGCCCAAAGGGCATAACTAAATATTCAAATGCCTGAGGGAGCAATTAAATGCGGTCTTATGTTTGTCCCCCTCCCTAATCCAGACCCAAAATAAGTGTCCCTTAAGTCCAGTTTAGTGAACACCTTCCCAGTCGCCAACCGTCCCAACATATCTTTCACCAATGGGAGGAGGTATTTGTTAGTACTACAAATCCCATTTAGGTTACGATACCAAGCAGAGCAACCCATCTTCCCCCCCCCCCCCCCGAAAAACAGGTGCTGTAAACGTGAGGTGGAGGGTCAAATAAAGCCCCTGGCCAAATTCTTTTCTATGAATTCTATGGCCTGTTACAGACTGCCAAAATAAAGCTGCTTCGGGTCTCTTTGGAGGTATGCTGTTTAAATGTTGCATGCATCCTAAGAATCCGGAAGCTGCACCAAAGCTGCACTCCAGTGCTGAGGAATGGAGTGTGGCTTTGGAGCAATCTCCGGACTCTTAGGACCAATGCATCATTTAAATAGCATACCTTCAAAGAGACCCAAAGCAGCTTTATTTTGGCAGTCTGTAACAGGCCAATGAAAGTCCTTAGTTCCAGAGGGGCCATGGCATAAAGCTTAGGCTTGGGAAGGGGGGGACAGCTCAATCTTGATAGCACAGTCCGTCTCCCTGTGTGGAGGTAATTGATCACTCTCCCATTCTGCAAACACCTCTTTTAGGTCCCTATAGACTGCTGGATAAGTCTCCCCCAGTTCATCTTATCTTCAGTGGCCCAGTGCTGTTGGTAGTCCCCTTTTCCCAGCTCTGCACCCTTGGGAGGTCTTTAAATCCAAGTGTGGGTTCTAAATGTCCGGCCAGGTCTGTTGGCTGGGGTTCCGGTATCCCCACTGTTTCCAACACCTTTAAGGGTTTTAGACCAGGGTCCACAACATGATCTTGACACCCTGGGTCATAAAAAGTTAATTGCCTCTGCCTTCAATGGATGGAAGAGTTGTGGTAATGCAACCAGTCTATTCCCAACATCATATGGTATCGATGTGTGGGTCCCACTACTAGCTGAATCTTTTCTCAGTGTTCCGCTACTCCCAGCCACACGGTGACAGTCCTTTCCTGAATGGCTTGCCCCATCACTATGCCATCCATCTGATAGAAAGGGATAGGGGCGTTCAGTCTCATGGTCTTTATGTCCAATCGTTTAACCACCTCAGGGTTAATTAAACATCTAGTGCAGCCCAAGTCCACAGCTGCCTTAAGTTCCATGGCCCTCTGGCCCTGGCCCACCACTAGTTGTACTGTTAATGTACACAAGGGAATGCCTCCACTCACTGTGGGTCTGTGGCTGTCGCGCTGAGTGGCCTGCCATTGTAAGGTAGACTCTTGAAGTTTAAAGCCAGGTCACTGGCTTTCTTACCATCACTGTCGGTCCACACTTCCAACGCCTCTCTCTCTTCCCAGACTGATGCTTGGAAGACCCGATCGTTGCGCCCCCGCTCGCTTCTGCTCATGGCTGGGGGGGGGGGGATTTGACAGTCATTCCCCGCTGGTCACTGGGTTTCTCTGGGCACCTGGGCACCAGGTGGCCCTTGTTTCCACACCCCAGTCTCATTCTTCTCTCCTTTTCACTCTCTTTGGGTCTGCCCTGTTTCCCCTGCCTCTTTGGCTTGGGGGTGAGGATTTGGAGTCTTTTCCTTTAGGCTCTCTTCCCTTTTTCTGTACTGACAACTTGATTTCATGCTGGATGGCTTCAGTCTCTCTGGGCAATCTGATCCACTCTAAGACACTTGGGGGGGGGGGTTGCGAGAGACCACCGCAACGTTTCTGGGTGTAACCCATCTTTGAAGTATTGAACCCTGATGATCTTTGGGCCAGTCGTCCTCCTGGGTCTGGAACTGGAGCCGGGGGGGGGGGGGCTGCAGCCATGGCTGCTACCCCACTCCCAGCTCCGGCTCGTGCACCAAGTGTCTCAGCCAAAGTAGGTTTTACACCCTCGAGCTCACCTCACATTTGTTGCACTTGTTCTAAGTCCTCCTCGTCAGACCAGCCCCGCATTCCAGGCTGACAGTCACCCAGCTCTACGTCTGTCTTTAATTCAGGAAGAGGTAGGAGGGTTCAAAAACCAGACATCCCTCTCAATCATGAGCGGTGTGGAATCCGTGGTCTGCCTGTCCTCCTTCGGTCGTGCTCTGGCTCCCGAGACCTTGAGTTCATACTCCCTCGGGTACTCCTCTTCAATTGGTGGGATGGTGAGGTCTTCTGGGGTCCCAGAGGATTTAGTGAGTCCTTCAGCTACTGTCAGAATAGGGAATCAGCTCCTGAACCAATCAACTAGTCAGTCTTATGGTGAATAGCCAGAACTTTATTAAAAGGTTCAGGATCAGCAATTCAGCTCCATTCAGCTTCTAAGCTGAGACTGCCCAACCCAACCAAATTTGATATATAAAACCCCTAAAATCTATAATCCCTCCCACAGCCAAAGCATGCGGACTAAACTCCCCACCTATTTTCACAGCCTAAAAATCCCCCATTCACCCCCCTTACTTTTCTCTGCCAGGCTCTTCTGTTTGCCACATTCCAAACCTCTGAGCAGAGGTTTCAGGGTCTTGCAGATAACAGCCATCTGATGTCTTTTACTTTACCATTCCCTCCTTCCTCCCCCCAGCTCATCTATATCAACACTACCTACAGCAAGCATCTCTAAACCCATCATCCCCACCGTGTGTGTGTGTGTATATATACACACATGCACTAATCTCATATGAATGCATATACACTCACTCTCTCTCTCTCTCACACACACACAGACACCTATACCTGACAGAATCTGTGGATTCTGACAATTATTGTACCTATGGCTTCTTCCTGATCTACTCTTCTTCCCTTGTTCTCTGTGTGAGATGTTAAAAGGTAAATAAAAAAGAACTGCCTTTACCACACTCCTGAAATGATTCCTCTGAAAGTGTGGTTCTGCTGCCTAAGGCAGCCAGCTTTCATCTTTTAAAAAGGTATATGTGGTGCTATGACCAAATTGGTCAGCCACTGGCATTTTGAAGGGCCTGATTTGCAGGTTGGGACGGAGAGGTAGCAGGTAGAAGTCCTCAGGGAGAGAGACAGGAGGAAAGGCCAGTAGGCAGCAGGGAGAAGCAGCATATCCTCTTTTTCCTGGGTAATCCTCCCCCTATCCCAGTGATGGTGAACCTATGGCACGCGTGCCAGAGGTGGCACTCAGAGCCCTCTCTGTGGGCACATGTGCCGTTGCCCCAGCAGAGTTTGCCAGAACTTGTTACTAGAAAGCCAGAGGAACACGGCACTTTGCAATAAATAAGTGGGTTTTGGGTTGCGGTTTGGGCACTCAGCCCCTAAAAGGTTCACCATCACTGCCCTATCCTGATGTGCTGACTCATGTGATTCTCTTCCAAAATCATAGATAAGAGTGTACAATACACGAAAAGATCAAACTGAACTGGTTCTTTTTCTTGATTGTTCATATTCCTATAGTATAGACTTTGGTAAGCAATGTGAAGCAGTATATCATACTAAGATTGCTTACTCAGCTAAGAGTCTCCTAAAGTATTTCCTGCTTCCAAAGTTGCTTCCTGTGAGCTTTCACAACTTCTGGTTTATTGATTCAGCATTAGCAGACAGTGGTAGTATAGATTTTACTGTAATATATAGGTTGTGTCTGCCTTATTCCAAAATGTTTGGCACCAGAAGTATTTTGAATTTCGGAATATCTGTATTTGCATATCATCATCACTGTTTGTACCCTGCTTTTCCCCAAAAATTGGAATTAAAAAAACAAAACATAATGAGATATCTTGGAGATGAGGCCCAATTCTAAACTTAAAATTCATTTATGTTTCTTATACACAGAGCCTGGATGTAATTTTAGACAATATTTTTCATCACTTTGTTTTGGAATATTTCGGATTTCAGAATTCCTGATGAGGGAGACTCAACCTGTATCTGTTAAAAAAGGGGATGTATTTGAACCTTGAAATTTATAAGCCTAAAGTCCTCGTTCAAATTTGGGCTCTTTGCCCTACTTGAAGTTAAATGTTGTTAGGTACTCTGTAATAAATCTGTTTAGGATGGCAGCATTTATATCACTTCTGACAACAGAAAAATCAAATAATAATACCCAAAAATAAATTTATTGTGTTTTTGCTCAGCTTTGTGCACAGATTGCTGTAAGGAATTTTACATTAATACATGTTTGGTTGATTTGTTTTCTTTTCAGCATCTTTGAAGCAGAAAAAGGCCCTTCAAAACAGTTTGAATTGACAAGGTAATGGGCTCAGAGAACAGTGCTCTAAAGCGTGATGCACTGGCAGGGCCTCCATTTACATTACCCTCCGGAGTCGATATTTACCCAGCAGTATTGCCTTGTGGCAAACCTGCCTCTGTTTTTGTGTATAAGAGAGAGAATGAAGAAAATGTTAACAAAGCTGCCAAGGTATTACACTGGTTTTCAACATTCCTATTTATATTATTATTAGTAATTATTTAAATTTTTATACCTCCTTTCTGTAGAATTTTTCAGGATAGTTTATATAAAAAGACATTACAGTCATGAGGTGGGTATAGCTCATCTGTACTTGTGAGAGGGTTGGGAAAAGCATGCTATTTTCCATGATGGAGATGGAAACATCCTATAACATGGGTTGAATAGGCAGGAAAAACAGACTTGAAGGAGTTGCCACCAGAGGGAGCAACCCCCACCATCCTTCAGTCTTTTTTCTGCCTCTCTCAGAATAGGCTGTGTTTTTCCTTTTCTTCTCCTTCCTTGACTTTGTCTTAAAGGCTTTAATATTTCCTCTATTCTTCTTATATTCATGATCTGTTCTCTCCTGTCTTGGCAACTACCTGCAAAAACAGCTATGTTTTCTTTAGTCTTGCTCTATCCTTTTGACTTTCTAAGGGCTGAAACAAAGCCAGGCAGGGAGAGACAGTTCAGAAGCTGCTGTGTTGTGAGGCAACTAGGCCCAACTCCAGCATTAAAGAAGAAGAAAGACCACCAATGTCTGGCTGAAGGGGCTGAAAGGCCAGAGAGCCCAGGCGCGGCCAGAGGAGGGAGATCCCTCTGTGCTTGCCAGATACGCTCTGCGGAATTGGCGTGGTGGAGGAGGGATATTCCCCTGTCCTTAACCAAATGGTGCCACACCGCAGTCACCAACCCCGGATGTTACAGCGCCTGCTCCCTGAACGGTCAGCCAACATGGGCAGGGATCGCGGGGCAAGTCGTCCTCCTTACACATCCAAGGAGCTTGTCCACTTCATCGGTACTCACAAGCTCAAAACGATCCAGTCTAATGCAGTCCACGGAGTCACTGGATACCTTTCTCATAGTCTCTGTTTTAATGCCGGCATCCAGATCGACCCTAATCTGAGAGATCTTATTGGCAAAGAAGTCATTGAATGCGTCACAGCAGGCCATTGTTGGTTCTAGTAATACGTTCGGGGTGAGAGGCAGTTGGATTAGCTCTCTGACCACCCTGAATAGCTCTGCTGGACGAGACTCTGCGGATGCAATGCGTGCAGCATAGAACAAGTTTAAGGACATCAAGTCAAAAGAACAAAAGCCTGCTGCTTCTGCTAACCAGTCTGCCTCTGTTAAAACAAAACAAAATATTAACTGGAGTTCATTCCTCAGAAGAGGAATGTGATCTGAAAAAAGAAATTAAAATTAAAAAAAAAAAAACAAGGGCCTTTCAGTAGCTTCTGAAAGCTCCTGAAATCTAGACTTTGGGGAGCTGATGATCTTTTACTATTCCTGTATTTGTTTTTATGGTATTATTGTATAAGACAATTAATATATTGGAATTTAATGGCACCTCTCAACTATTGAAGCTGAATGATCCTGATCATCCTCAAGGGAAGGATTCTCCTCCCCCTTCCAAACCTGGGCCTTCAACACCAAATACTCCATTTCATACAGATTTTATGAAGGTCATAAGGCCTCCATAGCTTGTGAGACCAAATCCAATAGCATATATATATATATATATATATGGAGAGAGAGTTACATCTCACCTCAATTTGTCATGGGAATCAACAGATCCCACTTGTGGTTGCCAGAGTTTATGCTCAGTAAAGTTGCCCCTGCTATTTCCATTTTTTCTAGAGCTATATGTGGCCTACAGATCTTGTTAAAAACAAGCAAACAAAAACACTTGATACACAAAATACAGTTCTGCAAGAACATTAACAAATGGCTAAAGGTAGTGGCTACTTCAGGAGACACTAGCCTAAATGTGATTCAATGGAATCCAAGAGCACAACTGGTTCAGTTCCAATACAAAGACAGTTTTGACTAAACAATTGACACATAGATGCCCATTACAAACAAAACCTGACATTTCCACCTCTTACTGTGGGCAAATTGTTGAGAATAATCTCTTGGCTGAGACTAAGGATAAGAACAAAACCTTACCATCTTTTATTTCTTAAAAAAGGTTATTTCCTACAATACATTCCTCAAATGAAGAATGAGAACAGGGCCCCGGCTTTCTTATATTGTCTAAATATGACAATGGGAAGCCTTCAGAGAGGAAGATGGCTCTGATGCAGGGACTCCATCTTCTGACAGGCTTCTTCTGACTGAGCATTATGCAGTGTTACTACACAATGTCGTTAAGATCTTTAAATAATATTTTCAAGGCCACCCCTCCACTCCAATTAGTCTACAAGAAACGGTCTTGATTTGCCACAAGGCAAAGGTGACTTTTCTTAGACAGGGCCTTCAGTACTAGAGACACTCTTCAGAGATGTCTTCGCGAAGGTGTCAGCTAAGAGTGGGTTAAACCTGTCACAGTACACCTAAATTCTTTTTATTATTTCAAAATACCAATATATATAACAAAAAAAACATATTAAAACCTATAAGGAGAGGAAGTCCCAGGTGGGGAAAAAGGGGAATTCTTAAAAGGAAATTAGAGACATATAATACATAGAAAAATAAAACCATGGGGCTGAAAATTGTCTCATGGAACGTAAAAGGGATAAATCAAGAGAGAAAGAAAACAGATTATGCATAGTCTGGGGGCGGAAATTGATTTGGTGTGTTTGCAGGAAGTAAAAATAAGAGATGGGGATATAAAATACTTAAAGAATAATAAATTAGGATCTTTATTTTGTGCAACAATAAACAAAAGAAAAAGAGGAGTAGCAATTTTGGTTTATAAAAGATGAATCTAAGCTGCTGAAAAAAGATGAGGATGGTAGGTTCGTATGTGTTGAGGTTTTAGTAAACAATGTAAAATATACAGTTGTAAACATATATGGACCGATAGAAAAGAAAGAAACCTTTTTCCGGAGTTTAAGAGAATTGTTAAGAGATCTGGATAGAAATAATTTGATTTTGACTGGAGACTTTAACAGTATTATTAACCCACCAAGAGACAGAAAATCAAAAAGGGGAGTAGTTTAAAATCACAGGGTAAATTACTGCAGAGTTTTTTGATTTGATAGAGGAATTTAGCCTATTGGATGTCTGGACACAATGTTTTGAAAATAAAGAAGGTTATACATATTATTCAGATGCCTATCATTCCCTTTCAAGATTGGATATGTTCTTATTAGCAAAAGAGTTGGTAACCAAGATCAAAAGCATGAAAATCTGGCCTAGAAGTATGTCAGACCATAATAAGATAGAACTAGAGTTAAATTTAAATGGGAGTTAAAAAAAAGGATGGAGATTAAAAGAAGAAATTTTGGATAACGAAGATTTTGTAAATAGGATGAAAAAAGAGTTGAATTGTTCTTTAAAGAAAACATGGATAAAGGCACCAAGATGAATATAGTCTGGGATGCCAGTAAAGCATATGCAAGAGGATTATTAACCCAGAGGATGAGAGAAATAAAAAGGTTAGAGAAACAAAAAGAAGATAAAATAAGGAATGAACTTAAAGTTAAAGAAGAAAAATTGAAACAAGCAATGGGGGATAAGAAAATAATAAATGAGATAAAACTCCTAAAAAAAACTAGAAAAAAAGGCAAGAGAGGAAATAGTAGAGAACTTAAAGAAACTTAAACAAAATCAATTTGAAAACGCTAACAAAATAAGTTGCTGGATGGCGAATAGATTGAGGAAAGAGAGGGAAAAAATGATAACCAAAATTAGGCAAAATGATATTATAACAAAACAAGGAAAAATTAAAAATGTATTTGTTAACTATTTTGAACGCTTATTTGAAAAACAAATTGAGCCCCCTTTATGGGAAAAATATTTAAAAGAAATAATAGCTGAACACAATACAGTAAAGTTACAGATTGAACAAAAAGAATCCTTGAGCAAATGACACTCTCTCAGCCTCAGAGGATGGCAAACTCAAACCCTCTTTGAACAAACCTCCCCCCCCAAAAAAAATCTTTGGGCAAATGACATTATCTCAGCTTCAGAGGAAGATAACCAAAATAACCCTGTGATAGGTTCCTCTTAGGGTTGCCCTAAGTCAGAAGCGAATTGAAAGCACACACATACAAACACGTCCAAGTCACACTGTCTCAGGGGAGGGCAATAGCATACCCCTTCTGAACAAAGCTTGGCAATAAAAGCACCTAATGAAACGACTTGTAACACACACAGAGGGAAAGAGTTTCAACAACAATAACAACAAGGGGAAGAGTTGCTCCGAGAGCAATGGCTCTTGGCCAGCCTCCCCAGGGGTCCTTGTTGGACGGAGCCACCTTGGGGCAAAAGGGAGGGGAGAAGATCAGGGCCCCTTTAGTCCTTGGAAGCCTCCTCCTCTGAGGTAGCACCTTCCCCAGGATGGATGGAGAGATTGGGGGAAATGGACCAGAGGGCTCTGTGCCTCTTCTAGCCAGAGAGAAAAAGGAGGAGGACAGAAGGAGAGGAGGAGGAGAAAGGATGAGAAAAGGAAGTAGAAAGGGGAGGAGGGGGAGAAAGAAAGAGGAGGAGGAGAAGGAGAAAAAGAAGGAGAGGAGGAATAGGAGGAGAGGAGGAGGAGAAGGAGACCAAGCAGGTGAGAAGAGCATTCCTGGACTTGGAAACCAAAGAGCCAAGCCCCACTCTTCCACAGAAACCCACTGAGTATCCAAGTTGAGCAAGTCACATTTTCTCAAAAAAACTCAACAAAGTTTGCCAAGAAAGCCCAGTGATAGGTTCCCCTTAGGGTCGCCATAAGTTGGAAAAACTTGAAGGCCCACCCAGCTTGAAGGACCACTGGCCCCCTCAGTAGACGGGGGAGAGGAGAGAAGACCTGGGGCAGCTGGTCACTGGGCTCTCTCCTCCTTCAAGGCTGCATCCACTGCCTGGAGAGAAGCCAGGAGGCTGGTGGCACCAAGGGCCTGCAGGGCCTCGGATAGGCCAGCACTGCTAGGATGAGCTGGCCACCACAAAAGCCAGCTCTCCTCTCAGCCACGTGGAGGAGCATCTCCCAGCAGAGGAGGGACTCCTGGTGCCTGTGATGGCGTGCGTGCGTGCCACCGGCCCTGCTCACATGTGGGGGCGGGGCCAAACCAAAATGAAAACCCTGCAGCCCAGAAACCTCTCCAAAATGATGGCAAGGTTGTAATTTTTTTTTAAAAAAAAACTAAAATAAAAATAAAATGGCGGGGAAGGGCAGGGGAGAGCTCAGTAGGTCACCATTGCAAAACCAGGCCAGGATGCTCCCAGGGCTGAAAAACCGTGATTGTCCCGCCTAAAAATGGGACATGGCAACCTTACCATAGATACAATTATGATATTTGTTCTATATGAGACCATAGGTTTGGCAGACAGTGGTCTGAACTTAATTACCAACCTCAGCAGTAGTCCCAGGCACTGCTTCACCTGAGCCAACAACAACGTCAGTGACACTACCTATCTTGTCAAACAGTGACAGAAATAGCCTCAGTCCTGGCTGATTGGTGCTAAAGGATGAGAGGAAAACTGCAGTATTTCATCTTTCATAACAAATTCAGCAGACCTATGGGTACTATGAGCGCTTTTTAAAAAGTGCTTTGATATACATTCTATACCATTCTCATGACTATTTCATTGCTTCCTCAGTGTAGAGGAAGTCAAAGAAGCATCGGCTGATGCTAAAATCCATAAAATATCTGATTGATGTTGGGGCCATAAAAAAAACTATACTATCTTTCTAAAAACAAAAAAGGCTGGTTCCAATCTTCTTTAACTGTACATTTAAAACAAACAAAAACAAATTTTAGCGTGTGGGGCTAGAGCTAAAATGGATCAGTTGGTTTCTAAAAAATTACCGGTTCAGACTGGAGACTCCAGACAATTCTGGAGATACTTCAGCTCCAGGATTTTCGTGTGTCCCTGTTCTTGGTTGTAGTTTGCTTCCACATCCCAATCCACCCACTTCATCACAATTATCTACACATTGCTTACCAGGGAAAACTTTTTCCATACATGGCTCTATCATTCAGTCTGTTGTTTTCTTCAGTGACACTCACTACACTGATAGGGACACATTAAAATAGTGAGATCTTCATGTATACCCATAACTTCATAATGTCCTGATCAGATCTGGTTCTCTTCCATAAGATATAATAGATATCAAGTTGTGCTTTCCTTCCTATCCAGACATGGTTTTCTGGTAACTCACGAAAAGAACAACCTAGTTCCATTTCAGTACCTACAACATTTTGGAATGGTTGTAGACACATTGCTGACCAGAGTCTACCTGACCAAACAAAGAGTAAGATCCATGAAGAACACCTTCAAGCAGGTAGGTTGTTCCCAGTTATCTGACCTAGTGTTACTGGTGCACCTACAGTGCCTAATCTGCTTCAGTTAATAGTTTGGCATGAACACAGTTTCATGCCAGGAGCCTAGAGTGGTTCCTCTAGCTATATCAAAAACAGATGGCACAGATAAATCATCTGTTCTGACATATACCAAATAAGTTCAAACCCGTTTGAACAGTGGTTGTTGCTGCCAATCGGGAAGGATTGTCTGATTTGGGCCCTGCTGGAGTTCCAAATAATGGTGGATGCCAGCTTAAGATGACGTTAATCATTTTGTTACTCCCAATAAGCAAAATGTATAAATAAAAAATAGGATCAATAATCTCTACTCCATAATATAAACTGGCTTGAGCTAAAACCAATAGTGTTTCTTTTCAACCACAACTACTAACAGCTCAATTCTGATTCAAACTGACAAGTTAACATTAAAGGTTCATGTGAACCAAAAGACTGACCTAATTCAGGTCACTGATGACACCATCTAAGATAAATGTAGGACAATGACATGGCCTTCATCGTCCACATTTACATGCCACCACTGTTGGGATGCCTTGAATCAAAAGAGGCTTCCTTTGAAAGACACATCTTGTGGTTCTCACATAAGTGATATGCCTCAGTTCACCCACCCACTGGTTGGGGAGCTTTGGTAAGTCCCATGTTATAGGATGTTTCCACCTCCATCGCTGGAAAAAGGAACATTGGTTCATACCTGTGATATGTTCATTTTCAGCATTGTAGGTGGTAATATCCTCCCCACCCAGAACTGAGGAGGCTGTTTCCCTTGGCTCTGCAAGGGTGATTGTTAGTTAGTTATTTTTAGTTTGACTTTATGATAGCTTCTATTTATTATACTTGCCATATATACTCGACTATAAGTCAACCTCATGTATAAGTTGAGGGAGGGCAAGTTTTAGGGCTAAAATTATGGCTTTTGCTAAGACCCATGGATAAGTCAAGGGTAAAATTTAGGGGCATATGGCAAAGAAACAAAACAGTGTTAAAGAACTTACAAAATTCCAGCAGACATAACTCTTTGTGCTCACTCTTAAGGCTGGATGGATAAGAAAGTAGAGGTGGTTGGTGCTTCCAGGACAGATTATACTCTTGCCTTTCACCAGGGGATGGTTTCTTCTTTTAAATAAGAGTTAAGATACATTACTTACATTGACCCGTGGATAAGTTGACTCAGGTTTTTTTGGGTCAATTTTTTGACCTAAATTTCTAGACTTGTTCATGTATATACAGTATATTTGCATTGAATGCTCTCTGAGGCGCCGTCCTCGCGCTGCAATTATGCGCGAGGGGTGGCGCTTCTGGACGTGCCTTGCCCCTTGCGAGTAACTGATACGTCAAGATAGCGGCGCCCTATACACATGGGCGCTGCCATCTTGACGTAGCGGACGCTCTGCGTCCGCACGTCCAAACCCGGAAGAGACGTCGCGAGTGCGTGCTTTGGCACTCGCAGCGTCTCTTCCGGGTTCCTGGAAGGAGCACGATTTGCGCGCTACTTTTTTGCTCCGTGAGGGAGTCGCGTGGTTTGGCTGCTGCGGCTCCCTCACGGAGCAGACAGCAGCGGCCCAAGACCGCCCCTTTTGGGCGGTATGTAACAGGCCTGAGTTTGTTTTCTATCCTCGGCTATAATATTGACTGAGGGATGGTGGGGGTTGCTCCCTCTGGTGGCGACTCCTTCAAGTCTGTTTTTCCTGCCAATTTTGGAGCAAGAGATGGAATCAACCCATGTTATAGGATATTACCACCTACATCGCTGAAAATGAACATATCACAGGTAAGAACTCATGTTCCTATTTCCTTTCAAAGACATAGCTGTGTTGGTCTGGAAAATCAGTATACAAAGGAATGTTGCAGCACCTTTGAGGCTAAGTGAAAGATAGAACTTGGTAACATGAGCTTTCGTAGACTTGGGGGCTACTTCTTCAGATGAGTGGTAAATTCTTCTGAATTCATTCATAGAGATAAATGCAGAAAGCCCGGGACAAACCTGTATAACAGTCTGTATGTGAGAATGCCCATGTGTTGCAAGATCCCTTTGCTATTCTATTTGTTTGTCAATAAACCATCTGTTTCCCCAATTCCTATAGATTACGATTGGAACCAAACTGAAAAAACAATCCAATTAATTCATAATGCTTGAACCATAAATCTTCTTTCAGACTTTGTTATTGTAAACAAGTCAAATATATCACTCCAAAATTGAGCAGTGTTTAAAAAATTCTGTTCTGCTAACAATATTTAGAAAGTGTACAGAGCAAGAAAAATAAACCATGTAAGAAATCAAGTCTTCAAGTTTGATTTTCATAAGTCAAAAATTCTAGTAGTCAGTGGTTTGAAATTCTTTTGTATAATTATTCTCAGTTGTGATTCATTTTTTAAAAAAAAAACCAATGTCCATATATTTTACTGATTCCTTTTCAATTACAGAAACTCTTTACATAAAATTCTTCTGGGAAATAAAAACATGATTGGGACGTGTAATGAGAATACCCCTTGATATAGTGCTATAAAATGTTGGCTGAGATGTAGCTACAACAACAGAGCTCCATTGTTCTACATACATCACCTAATGCTAGCTGCCAAAACCTACCTTGGAGGCCAGACAGCCCACAGATAGAGAGAGAGCGCCCACACTGGAGATAGTGAACTGTGATGTGATATGCAGCTCTATGCCTCACAGAAATGGGTCTCACACTTGCGCAGATCTAACCATATGCATTGCAGCTCCACTGGACACACCACAACTCAGTGCCCTTTACTCTAGCACCTCTGAAATTCTTCAGTGGAAGGGCTGCTTGGTCTCAAATGTAGTTTTTAGTCATTGCAATAGTCCATTACTAAAGTTAAATTCCAACCAATAATTACAGTGTTGTTGGTCCAGATTATAACATCATAAATACTAAGCAGGTGCTGGTCATAATTTAATGATAAATTCTTATTTGAATGTTCTTATTTGAAAAGAAAGAAGAAAAAGGAAATTGTTGAGAAAAATAGCCCATGCAAATTCAGAGGAAATTAAGTTGGTAAAATTATACTGTATCGGTATACCTGAAGGTTCTTACAATTTAGAAAAATTATACTGTTATGACCATGATAGCTGATGCATACAGAGTCATTGAGAAAGAGGATATTCACAACTGGAGTTGGAGATTCTGACAATTTCTATATCAGTTCCTGAATGATGTAAAGCTAAGAGTCTGAAGGGAATCCTGACTTCAGAGAGAAGAAACTAGATAGTTTAAAACTGAATAGTCTGATGAAGGATAACTCAAATTACATAGCAATATTATGAAAAATACCAAACAAGCCTATTTACTATTCACTTTTTGCTATTGTGTGTATGATATAGAAACAATGCTTAATGGTTTTATCTTGCATTTTGCAAGCACTTGAAAACATTACGCCATCCTTGCCTCCTGCGCTTCCTTTCTTGTTCTGTGGAAGCAGATGGAATCCACCTGGTTACTGAGCACGTGCAACCACTGGAGAAGGTCTTGGGGACTCTTTCTTCTTCTGAGATATGTGCTGGAATCTATGATATTCTGCAGGCCCTAGTGTTCCTCCATGACAGGGTGAGTAGTATTTTTTTACATCAAGGCTCATTATAAATGTTTAGGTTACCTGTAGAGAAGATTTTATTGCATGGAAATGGGCTTTGTCATTTTTGTTACCATACTACAGAGTGCTGGAGATGTAAACTAAAATGTCTGATGTTGGTTCTTGTTCTTTGTGGTTTCTGCGCCTCACACAAATAACCCAGAGAGAGAGAGAGAGAGCACTGGAGACAGTAAGGTGTGATGTGATTTGAAGCTCTGTGCCTCACACAAATGGGTCTCACACCTGCACAGCTGAGTAGCTGTTTGGCAGTAACCTCACCCTCTCTGGGGCGTTCTATAAATAGCACCAAGAACGTAATCTTCTCAGTTCCTTTTCTTTCGTCATTTGATTCACTTCAGTTTGCCTGACACTTCATTTTCTCTTATATGGCCTCCAAGGCCTTATTTAACTGTTGCGCTTCATGCAAAGGGAAGATTCCCCATTCAGACGCTCACAACAGTTGCCTGTTTTGTGCCGGCAAGGGCCGCTTAGTCAAATCTTGCCCTATTTGCCAAGATTTTACCAAAGAGGCTCTCAGAAACTAACCTTCCCATCTCTTGACCTACCTTTGAGAACAATCCTTAAAGGCAGCAGACCAAGCAGGCAAGAACTACCTGCTTCACGCAGCTTCAGTGTTGATCTTTAACCAGCACTCTGTTCTTTCAGCCTCTCAACACCCTTTTACCTCTTCCATGGCTGACTCAAGAAACACCAAAGGTTGGGGACCTCTGGTGGCACGAGTGGTCATACTCTCACAAAGTGGGTGAGGAGACAACCACAGCACCAGTGGTTTGGTACCCTTACCTGATTATTGAGGGAAGAGGTGAATACCCCCCTCCCTGGTAAAGGGGTCCAGAGGAGCTCGTTGGGGACCCAGGAGCAGATTGTCAGTGCCCCTAAAAGGATGTAGAAAGATCGGAGCGAGGAGATGGAGCCGCGGACTGCCAGGGGGTAATGGAGGACAAGTGGCAAGCAGCAGCAAGGGATCAGGGTGTGGACAGCGAGATACGGGTCGAATGAGCAGAGCAAAACCCTGGATCTGCACCCACAAGGGTTTAAGTTTAAGTACTGCCACCACCTTTTAAATTAACAAATACTGTTTGAGTTATATAACATTTAATTTGGAGAAAACGCCACAGGAAGAAGACAAAAGTTAAGCTTCCCATCTTGCCGGGAGAATATTACCTTGGTGATACAGAGCGATGGGAGTGGAAAGAACCGTCCTCCACTCAGGGCAAGCATTCCCTTAACCCAGGAAAATTGATTATACAAATAAAGGAAACAGAGAGAAGCTATTATCTGACTGGACTCATACATGGTGGACATGAGTCATGTGATTTTCATTTTGATCTTTAAAGGGACTAAATATAGGGATTATAACTTTGGTTGCCTATCAAATTAAGAATTTCTGAAAAAAACAAAAACAAAATAAACTGTAAAGAGAGACACTATATCAAATGAAAAAAAGAGGAAAAGAAACAGCCAATTAAAGAAACAAAAGGAAAATAGAAGGACAAATAGCGGTCTGGAATATAGGTTGGAGGATTTAGCAAAGACAAAAAGAAAAGAATGAATACAAGATAGAATACAGTTAAGGGGGGACCATATTTCTTCATAAAGTTAAAAGTCTTTGGTGTTGGGGCTGAAAAGAGAATTGTAAAAGGGGAGGGGAATTGGTTGGGATGGTGAACCTCTTCCTGTATGTTATACACATATTCTCTTTTCTGTTCTTTCCCTTCTCTTTCCTTCTATTGGGCGATCAAATAGGGGACAAGCAAAGGAAAGGATCTATAGGTGGAGTCAAAGGAGGAAAAAGGAATTGGGAATAAAGGGGGGGGGAGGAAGGGTAGGTAGGGGGAGAAAGAGGGGGGAAGCCTTTGGAAAACATTGGAATTTTTCTTCTTCTGTCCTCTTTTCTTTTGTTTGAATTTAAATGTATAAGTCAAACTTTCTCTCTTCTTCTGTGCCAACCTTCACCTCTACAGATTTGTGTTAGCTGTCTTTTTAGAGGCAACTCCTCTCATCAACATAATAGTTTCAGTTACTAAATAACTGACCTTGAAGAGCCACATAAGAGACAAGAAGAACAAGATAAGATAAAGACTACAGTAATTGTTGGCACCTGGTCCTTGCTGCAGTTGGGGGAAATAAATAATAATATGAAGATTTAGGATTCAAATAGGAAACCAAAATAACTGAAGGAAGCTAGAGGAATAGAGAAAAAACCCCAATAATAATAATGAATGAGAAAAGGTTCCATTGGTAGAATAAGGTGTGGGAAGAAGAGTAACTAAAAGGAGTATTAAGAAAATAAACAGAAGGAAAGGAAAGGAAATAAGAGGTAGTGAAAAATAAATAAACATATATAGAGAAAAAATAAAGGTACAGTGGTCCCCCGGGTTACGAAATTAATTCGTTCCGCTGCCCTTTTCGTAACCCGGAAGACTTTCGCAAGCCGAATTGCCATAGGCGCTAATGGGGAAAAGCCGCGATTTGGTGTGAAATCGCGCCGAAAAGCACCAAAAGTTTTTTCGTAACCCGAAAAAACTTTCGTAACGTGGAACAGTTTTTTTAAATTATTTTTTTTCGTAACCCGGGAATTTCGTAAGGCGGTGCTTTCGTATCCCGGGGTACCACTGTATTAAAAATAAGGATAAGAAGTATAAAATAGATTCACAAAAAAAGGAAGAGAGATAGGGGTAGTGGTGACTACTACTACTTCTTCTTCTTCTTCTTCTTCTTGGCTTTACTTCACAAACGAAGATTCAGGAAGGATTCATCCGTGCTTTCTACAAGCGTTGGATGTATCCTTCGAACCTGTGCAATGGATTTTTCTGGTGGAGCGCAGCGTGCACAGAACTAGCCTCTCCCTTTAAACCAGAGGTTCGACTGCTGAGGCTTTGACAAGCGTGGATGGTGGCAGCAAGGTCCTCGGGTCGTAGGTTTGATTAGAGTTTCCTTCTCCTAGATGGTTGACCTTACAGGGTTAGACAAGCACCATCTGCCCGGGTTTGGGATTAGAATTTTCCTTCTCCTAAGATGGTTGCCATAAGGCTAGAGAGCCCACCCTGCCCTTTGGCGCTCTTGGCCAGACCCTTCGGTTGTGACCTGTCTGGCATGGGAGGCCCTACCGGTGGCTATTATAGCACCACCAATAGCTCACAATTTCATTAGGGTACGCAAGCCTCTCCCCCACACAGTCAGAGCATAGCTGGAGGGGAATAGGAGGCCAGAAGATGACAGTTAAGGTGAGAGGAGCCTCTTCCTTCAGGCTAGCCCTAATGGAGCTGGGCCTGCCTGATCACTCCCTCTCAGGCCAGAAGATGACAGTGGTGATGTACATAGATAAAAAATACCAATCAAAAGAGATATTTAATAGAAGGCCACCTATTGGGAATATAAGTCCAATTACAAGATAATAGTGTTAATAGGAGTATATGCCCCATCAGAAAACCAAAATTCTTTAAAAATTTTACTGGATCAATTGGAGACTGGAATGGGATTATGAAACCATCACAAGATAGAACTATCCAGAGTAAGGGGGGAGGGAATCTCCGCCCCCCCCCCCACCAAAAAAAATTCAAGCTGTTGGAGAATTTTGCCCTAACAGATATTTGGAGACTAAAACACTCTAAAGATAAGGACAATTGGCAGAAAGATTTAAGACTGACCTAAAATTAGAGGGCTTTGAAGAAGAAAAATCAGAAATAGAGGATCTCTTACAACCAAATTGTAAAAAAAATAACAAAAATTTATAAAATCCTATTAAATTTGGATCAAGAACAGGAAGTGATTAAAATACATGATTAAATGGTCACAAAAATTTGGATACACAATCAAATTAGAAGACTGGGAGAAAACCTGGGTCAAATACATTAAATACACCAATTGTTCTATTCTAAAAGAAAAAAATTTACAAAATATATATGAGATGGTATTTAACTCTGGAAAGACTCGCTAAATTACAAAAGACACATGTTGGAAATGTGAGAATAGCAATGGTACGCTATTCCATATATGATGGTTATGTCCTATAATAAAAAAAATTCTGGAAAGAAATACACAGAAGTATAGAAGCATTAAATATTCATTTCCCCATGAAACCAGAATTCTATTTATTGAATATGCTGCAGGCATTAAGTAGCCAAACAGAAAAGAAACATTGGAAAATTGTAGTATATATGGTGACAGCAGCGAGGGTAATGATAGCAAAGAAATGGAAACAGAAAGAACCCCCCGCAAGTAAAGGACTCAAACTAATGGAGATGTATGAGATGGATATTCTAACCTAACTAATTAATGGTAATTCTATTAACATAAAGAGGATTGGAAAGTCATAAACAAACTATGGGACAGGATTTTGGGTGTGAATATATGATAGAGATAGTAAAAAGGAAACTCAAAAGAAAAATATTACCAGAAAGAAGAGTTAAAGTATTAAAATTTCAAAAAGAAGACAGTGCACTAAAAATATAAAGAAGGAAAATGGGTTACAAAAGATGGAAACGAAGGAGAAGAAGGCAATATAGTATTTAACTAAAACAGGGGAATCGAGAAAGGACAAATAGCTGAAAAATTACCAAAAAGTTTCATAATCCTCTGGTGGAAAGTTAGGGGGAAATAGGTTTGTAGGGAAAATAGAAATAGAAGGAATATAGATTTATAAAGATTAAGGAAATAGGAGGTTGAAAGGAAAGTTAGAAAGGAAGTAGTAAGGATGAAAAAATCTCAAAAGACTCAATAATAAAACATAACTTAGGAGGGACAAAGGATGGAAGGTTAAGTATGTGAAGAAGGTAAAAGTGAGAGGGTAAGAGGAAGTAGAAAAGATAGTGAAGGAATACAGGTAAGGAGGTGGATTTGTAAAGTGAAGAAGGTGTGTTGAAGGAAAGAAAGACAGGGTGAGATAGAGGAGGAGAGGAAAGATAACGAAGAGAGTATTCGGGAGGGAATAAAGTGGAAGGTTAAAGAAATAATACAAGATTAAGTAGAGAAGGCAAGGATAAATGGAAGGAAAAGGAATTAAATACAGATGAGAAAGGAATCAAAATCAAGGATAAGGAAATGGACATACATGCATAGAAAAATGAGGAAATGAAAAGATAATCAAACAAATAAAAAAGCCAACCCCTCTATGCTATCCTAAGGCTCGTCCTTGACAACACTACTAATCTCAAAATACTTCACATCAGCTATTACCTACATTAGTCAAGAATTTAGAGGGCTGGTTTCTCACAATTCATATGTCTCGGCTATTTATTTATATAAACTTACTAATCTTATTAACATTACAAGGGACAGTTCATCTTTGTGTATAAATTACTGTTCTAGGAGAATAAGAAATAACATTTATATAGATATAACTAAGGGGGAAACAATTATATGTGGTAAAGAGAAGATACTGGAAGAAATCAAAGCAGATACAAAGAAGGAAAACCTTCAACGAAGAAAAGAAAAAAGAAAGTACAGTAGTAATAAGCAAAATATAAAGAAGATAATGGACAATAGGAATGGATTCACAAGGAGAATAATTACAAACAAGGCGAAAAGACTGTTGAGCCTGTCTTTGAACCACCACTTGGTCCCTCAACCAACATCCACATCGATACTGAACCGATACACTCATGCTTGTCTAGCCCGGCCTCCCTGATTACCATTCTAAGACCAGCCAGCTTCAGAGGTTCCCCACATGGTGCACACTCAATCCAATCAACTCTCAACCGAGCAATAGGTTCAAGAATCTCAACTGTCCAACCATCAGCCTTCTCCATGACCTCCACCTCCGAGGTGTGGCTCGCTCCTCCAACTCAAGACACGGGCTGCTCCCAAGCCCTAACTCTGATTCTTACCGATTCTCAGTGAGCCTCTCAAATCCAATCCCTGACTGAGGATATCAGTCCTGCTCCCGGGTCCAGTGCACTTCCTTGGACTTAGCACATCGCCAATTTTCAGTTCTGAAAAAGCCAATCATCATCCTGGCAATCTCCAGATGTCTTGATCCTACTCTTGAGAGCACCATCACCGAGCTTGATTGCAATGTTCTCAGTTCCGATCTGTCTGTTCTCAGACCCAACATTGTGGATCCCATTCCTGCTCTGAACGCCACCAATATGACTGCTGATCCCATCTATGGGATCAGACACATCTGCTGCATTGTACTACTTTCAGTGGCATAACCAACCAAGGGGGCTATCTGCCAGACCTGGCATACCACCATGCCTACCATACTCACCTTGTGCATATTCCAGTCACTCCCACTGCCATTGCCACTCTTATATACCTCAGCCCAATTCCAGCTTGCCTCATCACAGTCAATTCCACACATGATCTCACAGCCCTCAACACCACACCACTCACCATGTGCATTCCTCTCGCTCTCACTCCTGTCACCAAGACTCAGGCAGTGACTCTGGCCATGCTGGCTCACCTGGCAGCTGGACAGATTGCAGCAGCCCATCATGAGACAGACTATTCTGTTAAATCTATGGCAACCTCCCTCGGCCTCTGTTGTCATTCCTGGCTCAGTTCAGCTGACCTCAAAGAGAACACTACAGTAGTGGAGGTAGTTAAACATGCATGGATGAAACCATCTTCCATGCCCTCTACTTCCAAACAGATAAAAGCAGTGTATAAGGAATAGTGAGTCTCCACCTCCTTTCTCCCCTTTCATCAGTCACCAAATTCTATTGTGGTCAATGCTACACAAGCAAAATCCACATGGAGACCTCTCACCACCCCTCCTAACAAGCAAAGTTGCTACTTAGATTTAGTTGGCCATCTATCAAGGCTGCATGGCCGGTTATCAACAATTCCTTTGGGAATAGATGGCTCCCTTTATTTCATACCTCCCGGATGATCATAAGAATGTGACTATCCTTTCCCACAGGAGGTACATCACCTGGCAGCCAGACAGATTACAGTAGGCCAACATGGGGCAGACTGTTCTGCTAAACCTCCCTCTGCCTCCATCATTATGCCTGATTCAGTTCAGCTGACCTCTCACAGAACACTAGACACCACATAGAGACAACTTTTAATGGGATGGCCTCTTCAAGTCTAAAACTGACAGCACCATAGACACCCTTTTCAAGGCCTGAGCTACTGCCAAAAAGATGGGGTTTGGTCAGTCAACATGCATATTGCGCCCGACCAAGCCCCTTTGATGGAAGCAACAATATTCCACCTACTCCAGGCAATCTCATTTCCAACAAACTGCCCATTCTGCTCTGTAGTGCCAAACTGCTCCCAGAGCTACTTTCCCATGAGATCGTCAAAGAAACCAAGCCCCCCCCATCCAAACAGCACCTCTGACTCCTCTGACCTTCCCTCATACCATTGTCCCTATGCTATCACTTCTCTGTTACCAACTCTCCAGCCATCCACCATCACTTTGACACCTGGTATTCTATTTCACAAGATTCCTAGTCCATTATGATCGTCAACATTGGCTACACCTTAGAGTTCTGACTCTCCACCACCAACGGGCATATTCAAAATACACCCCACCGTCTGCCATACTTGAACAAGAGATCACATTCCTCCTCCTAAAGAATGCCAAAACACTGGCTTCTTTCCTGCTATTTCACTATACCTCAAAGGGACAGTTCACTCAGACCCATCTGTCCACAAAAGTTCAGGATGCTTACCCTCTCCACCATCCTCCCGCTCATCAAGTGGGATGACTAGTTTGCATCCCTCAATCTTCAGGATGCCTATTTTCATATCCTAAACCATCCGCAGCAAAAGAAATTTCTTAATTTTTGTGTGATACACAGGATTTACCAATACAAAGTCCTCCCCTTTGAGCTTTCCACCAATCCACACATCTTAACCAAAGTTATGGCAGTTGTAATTTTTCACCTATGAACAAAAGGTATAAGGTTGCCTAGAGGACTAGTTTCTCACCACACCAACAGAGAGACAAGTGCAGATAGACATTGTGGCCACCCTACAACTCCACCATCTATCAAGACAAATTTCACCCAATGCCAGCACAGTCTGTCAAATTCAAAGGCTCCACCTAGGCCTTTCTCCTTGCGGACTGGGTCCAGAGTCCACCTCCTCATCAACCACATACTCCACTCAATGGCCTTCCCAGCTCCTAGGACTCATGGCTGAGACCACAGTGGTGGTTCAGTATGCAAAACTCTGCTTCCAGTCCCTCCAAGCCTGGTTCCTCAAACATGTTGACCACAGATGGGACCCGCCCACCAAAAGGCTCTAACTCCCGCATCACATCTCCCACTCCCTTTGATGGTGGCTCAATCTCAACATTTTACCAAGGGTAACTCCCTTTCATCCTTCGCATGCCACAATGGCCATAATCTCAGATGCCTCTCTCCATGACTAAGGAGCCCACTGCAACATCCTAGCTGTTCAAGTCAAGTAGTCCCCCTAGGAATACCATCTTGACATCAGCACCTTGGGGGTTATCACAGTCACAAAGGCTTTCCTCTCATTTGAAGGTCTTGTGGCCAATACCGTGGTCCAACTGTCCTGTTATAAAATGCCCACTGTTTATTATATCAGAAGCAAAGGACATAAAATCTCTCTCCATGAACAGGCTGTGGCACCCATGCATACAATTTTTTCCATTGCACTTCATGTGGCCAGCCAAGATAACACCCTAGCCAACTGTCTCAGCTGGATGATTTCAGAACTCCAGAAATGGTTTCTCCCTGATTGCCTTCTGACTGATACAGGATCGCTGGGGCCCTTCAATCATTGATGTGTTCTCTTCACTTCTCAACACCTATTCTGCACATGGAGCAGTTGTGGCTGCCACATTTGAGGAGACGCATTCCTCATCAACTGGTCCAGACCTCTCCATTACCTCCTTTCCCCTCAACCTCTCATAACAAGAGTTCTGATGAAGATTCAGGAAGATAGCACCAACTGTATCTTGGTTGCCCCGTGGTGGCCAAGGCAACTATGGTTCCCCATACTGCTCCAACTCTCCCACTCTTCTAAAATGCTCCCAACTCTTCCATCTTCACCTACGACCCTTCTGATGCAATCAAACAGCCTCGTTACACCTCACAGTATGGTGGCTCCTCCCCTCCAGGACGTTGGATATGAGACATCTTGCTCACCTCCAGGAAACCATCTATGCACTGTGCCTATGCAATGAAGTGGCAATGCTTCTGCACCGTCACCACAGACTCCAGTTTCCCAACAGCTCCTATGGATGAAAAAAACATCATGTCTTTCCTCCTCCACATGAACAATCATTTCATTTCTATTTTATTTCTCCAGGTCAACCAGGCAGCCATTGTGGCTCATCAGTCAGCTTCTCACACATCCACTTGCGCTACCTTCAAATGCTTCCTCAAGGACCTAGCTCACCTATACCCTCATGTCAGAGACCCTGACCCCACCTGGTCACTGTCTCTGGTCCTCTCTTGCCTAATATCCAAGCTATTTGAATCCATGGCTACCATCAAGCTCTGACTTCTGACTATAAAAACAGCCTTCCTCACCATAGCCACATTGGCCAAATGAGTGGGAGAATCTGCAACCTGCAGTGCGACCCTCTATATACAGCCTTTCATAGAGATAAGATAGTCCTACGCTTCAATCCCACCTTTCTCCTCAAAATGGTCACTCCCTTTCAGTCAGAATGCGGTCCTCCAAGCCTTATTTTGGAATCTTACCTCTACCTTTAGAAGGGCTTTAGACTATCTGAACGTCGGCAAAGTGCTCGCCTTCTATATCCATCACACAATGCCTTCCAGGCACTCCTCTCACCACTCCTGTGTTACAGTGGCCCTCATACTGGTCTTCCTATCTCTTCTCAATGGGTTTTGGAAGTCATCCATATATCTTATCATCTGACGAATAAGCCTCAATCTCTGCAGTTGCAGTCTCATCCTCTGCCTGGCTCAGAGGCATCACTCTTCCAGAGGTCTGCAAAGCCGCCACTTGATCCCAATTGACATCCTTTATCCAGCATTACCATCATGACTGCAGGACCAGGGAGGGCGCCCAGTTTGGAAGGGCAATGTTGTCATCTCTATTCAGCAGACCTACTCCACCTCCTTGGTAAGCTAGCTAATTACCCATTTGTGAGAGGAATAGAGATCACAAAGGACGACAGGTTACTTACCTATAACTGTAGTTCTTTGAGTGGTCATCTGTGTCCCCACCCAGAACCCCACCCTCCTCCCTTCTTTTCTTGTAGGTCCACCAACTTATGACAAAACATTGGATAGCTCGCTTACCAAGGAGGTGGAGTATGTCTGCCAGATACAGAGGGGAGTACCTTCTTGGTGCTATTTATAGAATGCCAAAAAGCTACTCAGTCTTACAATGTTTCCATGGTTGGACCTGTGCAGGAGTGAGGCTCATTTGTGTAAGGGCACAGATGACTACTCGAAGTACAGTGTGCCTACACCGTATATGGGTGCACTGTATGCAGCTTCAAGCTTACGCTGGAGGCACAAGTCAATAAAACATATTGATACACTCGGCAGCACAAGGACGTGCCACGCAGTGCCCCATTGTTTTCAATGGGGCACAAGCTTACACGAAATTCCCCTTATGCAGAGGGATCTGGAACAGATTGTACTACATTGTACTACAGTTACATGTAAATAACCTTTCCTTACTGAATCTGACATTAAGATTAGCAGTTCCATAGGTCAGATGAAAGTGGATGACATAGAGTGCAGACCAATTGATAACAATACTACTGGACTAATTTCAAATAAAAAGCAAGCTGACATGTTTACGTTTTGCTCTTGCTATTTTTGAGGTGGTAGAATTAGTGTGTCAGGGACGTTCTGTCTGTTCCAAACGTGGAATAAATTATTTTCATGGACTTTGCTTCTCATACAGTTCACAAAGAAGCTGACATACGTGGAAAGCTCCAGAGCTAAGTAGCTTTAGTGGGAACTCCACCCCTGCAGTGCATGCCTCATACTTTATGCTAGAGTAACCCTCTCTTTAGTTACTTTTTATTCAGCATTCAGTTCACATCTTGGATAGTTCATTGCAGAGTATCTACATTTTACTTGAGTTTGTTTAGGGTATTTCTCACTCAGACAAAATCTCCCTATCTGATGGCCATTCTCAGTGCTTTTTTCCTTGGGAGTGGGCTCGTGCCCAAGCTGCAACTGTTTTATGACCCATTTAAAATGGCTTTGCCATTTTAGGCTTTACCTTTGGGAACAGTCTCTGAAGATTGCTTATACAGCAGCTAAAAATTGATCTCTTTATTCGGTGTCTACTTCAAAGACCCCTCCATTTTCCAAAACTATATGGAAGCATCACCCTAGAATGAAGTGTGTATATGCTCAGTCCTAATCACAGTTCTACCCTCCATCCATCAAACCAAGTGCATTGAGACCATTTTCCACATCCAGGGCACCATCTGAACAGGAGCAGGGAGAGGAACAGCTGCAAACTATTCTTATCCTGGGCAGATCTTTGTGATTGATAGTGAAGTCTGACAAGCTCCCTAAGAGGATTGCCCCAGCCTTGGAAACATCAACAAGGAAGAAGGAGAAAAATAGAAGGACAAGAGCTGTTGTACTCCATCAGATCTGCCAGCTCCATCAGCTCCTCCTCCCTCCTCCCTCAGTTGGCTTCCACTTCATTACCTGAATCAGTGTTCCAGCTTTCCATATCCTTGTGGATCAATCCAACAATGTGCATCTTGAAACTGGATGGGTCAGCTCATTCCAAGGAGTAACCAGTACAAAGAATGCCTTTACATGTACCTATTGGTACCAACTAACCCTTAGAAGAGCATGCGTTGCAACTACCTGTCCCTGGGACTGGACTGGGTCTAAAAAGTACTTCAGTTGTATCTGTGGATCATAATCACTTACCTCGTCAACCTTCTTACCTTGCATCTTTCTGTTTTTATATAGGTAATTATTACAACCCACCCCAGAATCTGGGAAGTGATTGTTTTTCCATATTGTACTGCTTTTAAGCACAAAATACTTTAACAGCTTAATTTTATTTTAATGCTCACTCTTGTATGTTTTTAGTAATATTCTTTGAGTCCCAATTTTTGGGGGAAAGCAGGATGATGATGATGGTGATGATGATATTATTATTATTATTATTATTATTATTATTATTATTATTATTATTATTATTATTATTATTGGACAACCGGCTGATTGCTGCCTTGTTCTGTGGAGTCCAGCACTCACAGGAACTTGAACTGAACACTTGATCCTCTAGCTGACCTCAGCATTAGGGTGAATCTCAAGATGTGCTATCTCACACAGCTGACACAAGTCCATCTGACTTCCAAATAATGTGTGACAAATGAATGCCAGCTTAAGTGCATTTGCTGGGGATCTTTGCTTCCACCACAGCAGTGATGCTGTGCCCCCAACTCAGGCCTTGGCCCCTACAACATTGATTCCTGAAACACTTTGATCCCAGGCAGGTTTTTCTACATAGGGTCCTTTATGTCATAGGTCCTGTAGTCTGAACCCTCCTCCGTTGGTGGCTCTGTGTTAACTGCCATGGCTTCCTTGAATTAGTCTTTCCATCTTTAATCCGGTGGTCTTTTTTCCTACTGCCTTCTACCTTATCAAGCATTGGGCCCGAAAAGGGCTTTTTTGGGTATGTCTGCAGCAAAAAGAAGAAGAAGAAAATGGTAGGACCATTGTGTGGAGAAGATGGCAAAATGCTAACAGGGGACAGAGAAAAGGCAGAATTACTCAACACCTTTTTTGCTTCAGTTTTCTCAGAAATGGAAAGGGGTGTTCAACCTGAGGATAATGGAGCAGAGGACAGAATAGAGGAATTTCAGCACAAAATAAGTCAGGAGATAGTACAGGAATACCTTGTTAATCTAAATGAATATGAGTCTCCAGGACCAGATGAACTACATCCAAGGGTATTAAAAGAACTGGCAAATGTAATATCGGAGCCATTAGCAATAATCTTTGAGAATTCCTGAAGAACAGGAGAAGTCCTAGCAGACTGGAGGAGGGCAGACATTGTCCCCATCTTCAAAAAGGGAAAAAAGAGGATCCCAACAATTATCGTCCAATTAGTCTGACATCAATACCAGGAAAGATTCTAGAGCAGATCATTAAACAGAGAGTCTGCGAACATCTAGAAGGCAATTCCATAATCACAAAAAGTCAACATGGGTTTCAGAGAAACAAGTCATGCCAGACAAATCTTATCTCTTTCTTTGATAAAATTATCAGCTTGATAGATGAAGGGAATGCCATAGATATAGTATATCTTGATTCCAGTAAGGCCTTTGACAAGGTTCCCCATGACATTCTTGCAAACAAGCTGGTACAATGTGGACTAGACAAAGTAATTGTTACATGGATTAGTAATTGGTTGACTGGCCAAACCCAAAGGGTGCTCAACAATGGCTCCTTTTCATCGTGGAGAAAAGTGACCAGTGGGGTGGTGCCACTGCTATTCAACATCTTTATCAATGAATTAGATGACAGAATTGGGAGCATACTGATCAAATTTGCAGATGACACCAAATTAGGAGGAGTAGCTAATACCCCAGAGAACAGGATCAAAATTCAAAATGACCTGAATAGACTGGAGCAAAGCTAACAAAATGAAATTCAATATGGAGAAATGTACGGTATTGGGCAGAAAAACAAAATGCATAAATATAGAATGGGGAACACCTGGCTGAACGAGACCATATGTGAAAGGGATGAACATGAGTCAACAGTGCAATGCGGCAGCTAAAAAGGCCAATGCGATTTTAGGCTGCATCGATAGAAGTATAGTGCCTAGATAGGAGCCCTGGTGGCGCAGTGGTTAAATGCCTGTACTGCAGCCACTCACTAAAAACCATAAAGTTGCGAGTTCAAGGGCTCAAGCTCGACTCAGGCTTGCATCCTTCCGAGGTCGCTAAAATGAGTACCCAGATTGTTGGGGCAAATTAGCTTACAGTTGTAAACCACTTAGACACTGCTTAGGCGGTATGAAGCGGTATATAAATGAAGTTTGTTTGTTTGTTTAGATCTAGGGAAATAATAGTGCCACTCTATTCTGCTTTGGTCAGGCCCCACCTGGAATACTGTGTCCAATTGTGGGCACCACAAAAGGACATTGAGAAACTGGAGCATGCCCAAAGGAGGGCAACTAAAATGGTGAAGGGTCTGGAAACCATGCCCCATGAGAAACATCTTAGAAAGCTGGGGATGTTTAGTCTGGAGAAGAGACAGTTAAGAGGTGATATGATAGCCCTGTTTAAATACTTGAAGGGATGTCATATTGAGGACGGAGCAAGCTTGTTTTCTGCTGCTCCAGAGAACAGGACCCGGAACAATGGATGCAAGCTACAGGAAAAGAGATTCCACCTCATCATTAGGAGGAACTTCCTGACAGTAAGTTCTATTCGACAATGGAACACACTCCCTTGGAGAGTAGTGGAGTCTCTTTCCCTGGAGGTCTTTAAACAGAGGCTTGATAGCCATCTGTCAGAGATGCTTGGATTGAGATGTCCTGCATGGCAGGGGGTTAGACTGGATGGCCCTTGTGGTCTCTTCCAACTCTACGATTCTATGATTCTGTGATTTTTCAGAATGAAAAATAGTAGTGCTCTGGATGGACCTCTCCTTCTTTCTAAGGTAGTTTCTCCATTGCTCCTGAATCAGGAAATTGTATTATCAGCTTTATATCAAAATCCTATTTCACAACTGCCAACAGACTCTATATTATGTAGACATGAGAAGAGTACTATGCTCATAAGACTACCCAAATAAGGAAATTTCCCAGATTCTTCCTCTGCGATGGGGATAGGATGGCAGTTTTCCTTTAGAGACTTTCAGAACAGGTGTTGGAAGTTGTCAACCTAGCCTTCCAACAGGTAAAAAAGCCACAGCCGCTACATCTGTGTGAGAGATAGCTAGCGTCGTCTTACTGGATGAGAGGTGTCTCCCTGCCTGATATATACAAAGCAGCTACATATTCACAGCCCTCTACCTTAATCTAGCATTATAGACTACATTGTAGAGCTATTGTAGTGTTGTGTCTTTGACAGGGAAGTACTGTCCTCTATTCTCAATTGACTTGCGCCAGTGCCAGTGGTAAATTTGTCAGTTACCCAATTGTGTGAGGCACAGAGACCATGAAGAAAAACAGGTTGCTTTACTGTAACTTGTCCTTCATGTGGTCATCTGTGCTCTCCCACAATACACCCTCCTCCCCTGTTGTTTTGCAGACCCAGTGTAACAGTGAACAGACTACAGAACTGAAGAGGGGTAGCTTTGGTGTTCCAAAGGTTCCCACCAAATCTGCTTAGCTATGGAATTTTCCATGTATGTCAGGCTCAGCACAGGCACAAACACAGTTGTATATGGGCACAGATGACCCGTCAAAGAACCACAGTTATAGGTAAGCTGCCTGTTCTTGTCTATTAAAAAACTCTTTTTTGAGCACACACATTTGTAGTATACATACATGCACATATACATGCATGCATACATTTGAATAAGTCCATTATATATGCATGCATTATCTGAATTTGATGTTTGAGTTTTTATAGACTGTTTACTGGTCCTCACAGTGGACAGAGACAACTATAAAGCATAGACAACTATAAAGAATAAGCAGCCACATTGAGGAGAACTAGCAGCACACAGGATAGTGAAATTCATATATTCCTGGGCATACGGACTATGTTTTCTAAAATAAAATACTCTTCTTGAGGTTTTGGTAAAGATAGATTTCTGGTAATATTAAGTATCTAGCTCACATAAATTACATAACTTTAGGTGGAGGCAGGATAAAGAAGAGTTCCTGCTGAAATATATAACAAGTTATTTGTCTTCTGAAGAATTCTGAATTTTGGTATTCACAGTATGCTTTTATTATTTATAAAAATCAGTGCAGTGTTTGCTTAGCAGTTTGTTTGTTTGTGTGTTTGTTGAGAGTTTATTATCTCGATTTCAGGAAGAGACCCTGAGGCAGAATAAATTGTTCTTTTTGCCCAGGTACGGTATGTCTGATATAAAGTGAATTGTGATAGTTAAACTTGGCCTGGCATAATGTTCCTACAAGAGGTCTCTGGTGACATATGAAACTCTTCTGAGGTTTTGGTAACTTTCCTTTGGAGTCTCTTGGCATCTAATCAGTCCTAACAAGAGTTTTATGCCTGCAACTATTCTCAGTCTTACAGCATATTCCCCCTTTCTTTTACAAATATATTTCAGGGACACCTAACACACAACAATATCTGCCTCTCTTCCATATTTGTTAGTGAAAATGGGCATTGGAAACTAGGAGGCATGGAAACAGTCTGCAATCAAAATGAAGCTACAACAGAGGTAAACAGACAGTTCCGAAGAGAGCATCACCTGTGCTCTTTCCCAATACATTCTACATTGAAAAGTGTGCCAGCTCAATACGCAACCTTAACACCTTATTCCAAAATCAGATTACAGGTTCCCTGAATAGAGGTATGGGACATATAGTTAGCTATAAACAGAATAGCAACTGTTTTTTTCTGGCTGTAGTGACGATCTTTTTTTTTTTGCTGCAATAAAGTGTTTGCTTCCTACCTACTTGTCACACCCTTAGTTTAGTTCTTTTTGTGCCCGTATCTAACTCTATAGAAGTAATGACTTTGACAAGAGTTGAAAAATATATAATCTGCTGATCATATTTACGAGACCAGGCAAATCAGGAATTATTACTGTATTGTTGACTCGCATAAACAGGTTTGGCTTGCAAAACAAGACCTAATGGGAATTGCAGACTTAATGGCAAGAAATGCACCCTTAGCAATTACAGATACCATGGTATGCAGATGAAAAAACTGCTTATGAGGAAATAAAGTTATGGCAACAAAATGTGTGTTTATGTATGTGTATTAGTGTACTAGAAAGAAACTGGGATCTTCCCCTAATATCTGGTCAGTATCTCCACTACACATCAATAGCATTTCATGTTCCTCTCAGACAACACAATTCCATAGTGTCCTAAGGAGTGATTTTCTTCTGTGCTAAGGGATATTAAAGCAATATTATCTCTTAAAGTTCCTAGGACGCAACAGTGGGAGGCAAATAAACTTGATGTAGCAAATTCCTCACTTATCTTGAAAACAATTTCATTGTCCAAAAGGTGGAAGAGACAACAAGGGGTCAGCTATTTTAGATCTGATCCTAACCAGTCAGGATGACCTGGTTAATGGGGTGCAAGTGGTGGGATCCTTAGGTGGGAGTGATCATGTTCTCCTAGAGTTTGTTATACAATGGAAAGGAGAAGCCAGGCATAGCCAGACACACATTCTAGATGTTAGGAAAGCTGATTTTAGTAAACTTAGAGAAATACTGGGGGTGATCCCATGGTCAGGAATATTAAAAAGGGAGTTCAAGAAGGATGGGAGTGTCTCAAAAGGGAGATACTGAAGGCAAAATTTAAAACAGTTCCAGTGAGGAAGAAAAATGGAAGGTGTCTCAAGAAACCAGGATGGATGACTAATGGACTGTCAATTGAGCTAAATTTTAAACAGAAGATGTATAAAAATTGGGGAAAGGGGGAAATCACCAAAGAGGAATTCAAACAAATACCTAGCGCATGTAGGTATAAAGTGAAAAAAGCTAAAGCACAGAATGAACTGCTTGCTAGAGAGGTTAACAATAAAAAGGGCTTTTGGGGTATGTCTGCAGCAAAAGGAAGAAGGAAATGGTAGGGCCACTGTGCAGAGAAGATGACAAAATGCTAACGGGACAGAGAAAAGGCAGAATTACTCAACACTTTCTTTGCTTCAGTCTTCTCAGAAAAGGAAAAGGGTGGTCAACCTGAGGAAAATGGAGAAGAGGACATAATAGGGGAAATTCAGCACAGAATAAGTAAATTGATAGTACAGGATAATCTAAATGAATATAAATCTCCAGGACCAGATGAATTACATCCAAGGGTATTAAAAGAACTGGCAAATGTAATATCAGAGCTATTGGCAATAATCTTTGAGAACTTCTGGAGAACAGAAGAAGTCCTAGCAGACTGGGGGAGGGCAAACGTCCTTATCTTCAAAAAAGGGGGAAAAGAGGATCCCGACAATTATTGTCCAGTTAGTCTGACATCAATACCAGGAAAGATTCTGGAGCAGAACATTAAACAGAGAGTCTGTGAACATATAGAGAGCAATTTCATAATCACAAAAAGGCAACACGAGTTTCAGAGAAACAAGTCATGCCAGACTAATCTAATCTATTTTTTTGCCTGGGACGGAGTGAAAAGATAGGCCCAATGCCATCAGGGCTATGCTTAAGAAGAAGAGCCTCCATGTCATTTGACTCCATCCATCCTGGGAGGGAGTGAAAAGACATGGCCAACGCCATCAGGGCCTATCCTTAAGAAGCAGAGCCATCCCTCCAGTCCATCTGTCTTGGTCCAGGCCTCAGAGGGAGAGAGGAACTGCTGGACCTGATCCCTTTCCCCACCACCATTCCCTTCTCCTTTTGTTTTGTGTCTTTTTAGATTGTAAGCCTGAGGGCAGAGAGCTGTCTAAGTAAAAATAATAATTGTAAGCTGCTCTGGTAGCCTTTAGGGCTGAAGAGTGGGGTATAAATACCATAATAAAATAATTTAAAAAATATTGTCCAGTTAGTCTGACATAATATCAGGAAATACTATAACAATTCCATAATCACAAAAAGTCATGCCAGACAAATCTGATTTATTTATTTTTTTGATAAAATTATCAGCTTGCTAGATGAAGGGAATGCTGTGGATATACTATATCTTGATTTCAGGAAGGAATAGAAGGCATGCTTATCAAATTTGTGGATGACACCAAATTAAGAGAATCAAAATTCAGAATAACCTGAATAGGCTATAAAGCTGAGCCAAAGCTAACAAAATGAAATTCAACATGAAGAAATGTAAGGTACTGCACTCAGGGTGGAAAAATGAAGTGCATAGATATAGGATGGGGCACACTTGGCTTAACGAGACTACGTGTGAAAGGAATCCAAGTAGATTACAAGTTGAACATGAGTCAACAGTGCAGTGCGGCAGCTAAAAAGGCCAATGCAATTTTAGGCTGCATCAATAGAAGTATAGTGTCTTGATAAAGGGAAGTAATAATGCCATTCTATTTTGCTTTGGTCAGGCCCCACCTGGAATACTGTGTCCAGTTCTGGGCACCACAATTCAAAAAGGACTTTGCGAAACTGGAGTGTGTCCAGAGGAGGGTGACTAAAATGATGAAGGGTCTGGAAAACATGCCTTATGAGGAATGACTTAGGGAGCTGGGGATGTTTATCCTGGAGAAGAGACAGTTAAGAGATGATATGAAAGCCCTGTTTAAATATTTAAAGGGATGTTATATTGAAGACGGAGCAAGCTTGTTTTCTGCTGCTCCAGAGAACAGGACCTGGAACAATGGATGCAAGCTACAGGAACAGAGATTCCACCTCAACATTAGGAGGAACTTCCTGACAGTAAGGGCTGTTTGACAGTGGAACACACTCCATCGGAGAGTGGTGGGGTCTCCTTCCTTGGAGGTTTTAAACAGAGGCTAGATGGCCATCTGTTGGGATTGAGAGTTTCTGCATGGCAGGGCATTGGACTGGATGGCCCTTGTGGTCTCTTCCAATTGTGTGATTCTATGATTCTGTGATGCTTGAAAAGTACTGCTATAGGCTGTGCAACAGATTCTATAAATAGCTATACTTTTTTGAAAGGAGAGATGGACAAGAGAGGAATCTTTGGTGTTCAGAAGTGCAGCTGCTTTTCACAACGTGATGATCATAGGTTTACAAGACTTACAAGAGCTAAAACATGTCTTTTTTTGTAGTTTCTGAATAGTATCAAGTCAATACGAGAGAAGACGGGTATTCCACCTGAAGAACTGGTAGGTTTTATTCATTATGTATGTTGGAGAAGTTTAAAAAAAAGTTTCCATCTGTATATTTTTGACATATATATCATATAGAAAAGATACCTTACTAACTGCATTAATCTGTTGTGGGAAATACTAACGTGAAGCCACTGTTCCATTTTTTGCATTGGAATAGTCTGTAGGGAAAACCGAGCTCTCAATCATGTTGTCTCTGGATTTGTCTGTAAATAATTTAATTGGCATTCCAAGCATGGTGGGACCAAAATCTCAGATTATCTTTCTTAGGCATGTTTTACTAAGCATATTTATTTATTTAAAATTTTATATTCTCTCCTCCTTTTACAAGTCCAGGGTTTCTCAAAACAGGCAACAACAATAACATAATGGGTAGGTTCAATTATAGAACATTACAATCCAGTGAAATTGGGAGGGGGACCAGTTTCCCCTGCAACTCCCCATGTGTTCACAAAACATGTTGCCCCCTTCCCCTGCTCCGGAGTTGGTTTTCAGGCAGTGTGGAATGCTGCAGGAATGGATGAGAAAAAGAAATTCAGCACAATGTTAAATTAAGTCCATTGAGGTTGAGGTTTGCTTCTGTTTCCATTCATTTTCTTTTCCTTGCTCCTCAGTGCTTTTGCATCCTGCATTGTAATATCACAGGGACAGTTAAAGATGTTCCTGAGTCTTACACAGATATGTGCTAAGCATGGTTGGAGAGGGGACAGGGTTGGGGTTTTTTGGGGTTTTTTTGTTTTGTTTGGTTGTTGTTGTTGTTTTAAACTGTTTGTTTGCATTAATATGTAGGAATACATCAATATAGGACGAAATCAGAAAATTAAGTAGCAAAATGCAGTTCAGATGTTATGGCTACTAGCTTAAATAATAATTATTTTTTTAAAAGTCCTTTTTTAAATCAAGTTGTTCTAATTGAGCTTACGTTAATTCAAGGATTTATTTCTAAATGGCATTTCTTAATCACTTAGAAAGTGATTAAAATGATGCAACTCAGAATTGATACTGGTCTATCAATGAACAACTACCAATAAACTGTTAACGTTAAAATGTTTCAATTCATACAGTCATTGTTATTCCAGTAAGAGGGTTGGAAAATAGTAATACTAGCCAGACTTTTTTTTAAAAATGGAATAATCAATTTTAAAACACAGGAGCCACCTGTTTTAAACCAGCCAATCCTGGTGCTAAAGCTTTTTATTAATATATGTTCAGCATTTGAAGGATGTGGTTATAAAGTTACTTGGAAGTGAGTCTGTATTCATAATGGAATTTCTTTCTGTATTATTAAAGCATAGAGTTCTAATCAATGAATTATAAACCAATATGGTCATTTGGTACTTCTGTCAGAACTTCCTGAAAACCTGTTTCAGTGTGAAGATTCTGTATATGAAAATTTTGAATTCATGACTCTGATTTCTAGGCTTCTCTCCCACGCATTCCCAACACACACACAAACACACATATATTTACTATTGTATCTTATGTGTTTTGTGCTCCTGTCATTTATTGTTTTTTGCCTTTTTAAACCATCTTCAAAATTTTAAGAAAAGGGTATAAATGTCTTAAATGAAATACTGTGTGGATTAAAGTTGGAGCGGGAGGGTTTCTGAAAAGGGCTAAGTCAGATTTTACTGTTTAATCCTATTTCTGTTACTCTAGGCTACAGACTTCCAGCTTCTTCCTGGAGGCCAGGGTCATTCCCGGGATGCATATTCATTCGGTGTAATGGTTGAAAACCTGCTGAGTTCTTTAAATGAAGAGGGTAAGAATTATTAGAAACAAAATGGTACAATTTCAAGGAATGCCAAGGTTTCTACTGCCAGTATTCAGAATATAAAAGGAGGTACTTCAAAATTTAGGTTACAGATGCAGTGGCTTAGTGGTTATGATGCCAATTCTGACAGAAGGTTGGAAGTTCGAAGCCTGAGTGCTGCATGATGGGGTGAGCTCCCATCACTAGTCACAGCTTCTTCCAACCTAGCAGATCGAAAGCATGCAAATGCAAGAAGATAAATAGGTACCTCTTCGGTGCAGTCATGCTGGCCACATGACCACTGGAGTAGCCCTCAGACAATGCTGGCTCTTTGGCTTAGTAACGGAGATGAGGACCGCCCCCTACAGTCGGTTATGACTAGACATTCATATCAAGGGAATACCTTTGCCTTTTTTTAAGGTATGGAACCTGCTGACATAAACTTGGCTGCTAAACTTCTATGATTTTAAAAGAATATCACACCCTATTTGTGTGTTTACATAGCCATTTTGTTGGTCACTGTGGGAACAATGCTGGACTAGATGTATTATATTATATTAATGTATTTTAATGAATTGCTTTTGATAGAGAAGATATTTTCCTGCAGTGTGGGGAGGAAATCCTACATGCTTGTTCTTTATAGGGAAGGCTTCTGATATTTCAGTCATCCATCATCATCATGTTTATTTATAACACCCTTTTCACCAAAGAGCAGTACACCAGAAGATATACATTCAAAAACACACAATAAAACATAACATTATAAAACGCTAAAATACTAAAATAATATACTAATATGCTAAAAACAAAATCCTCATCAGTCTCTACCCATCTTGGCCAAAAGTGTTTTAAATAGTTTTATATTTTTAAAATGTATTTTATTCTTTTAATAGCTATCTATTTTAATATTGTAATAATTTAATTCCTTTTTAATGTACCTCTTTTGTATGTTTTAACTGTATTGTTCTTTTAATATTGCTGAGCCGCTCTGAGTCCCAGTTCAGGGAAAACAGCAGGATACAAATAAATATAATCATACATAATAATAATAATAGCAGCAGCAACAACAACAACAATAACAACCTAATGAATCAAAGAGGAAGGTCTTCAACCTTTTATGAAAGCAAGTAAAATCCTCCCTATTCCCTATTACCATGTATGGATGTGAGAGCTGGACAGTTAAGAAAGAAAATAGGAAGAAACCCCATTCATTTGCAGTGTGGTGCTGGAGAAGAGTGCTGAAGATTCAATGGACAGCCAAAAGGACAAACAAATGGGTCCTAGAGCAGATCAAGCCAGAAACCTCCCTGGAAACCAAGATGGCCAAACTGAGGCTGTTGTATTTCAGACACATCAGGAGAAGGAAGGACTAATTGGAAAAGACAATAATGCTGGGAAAGGTGAAGGGAAGTAGGAAGAGAGGAAGGCCACACAGTGGATGGACTCAATTAAGGAGGTAACAGGTATGGGGTTGCAGGAATTAAGCAAAGCAGTGGAGAACAGAGGGTCTTGGAGATGTCTCATCCATAGAGTCGCCATGAGTCCAGATCGACTTGAGAGCAGCTAACAACAGACCTCCAGATGGAGGTGCAAATGTAGTCTGTTCCACAAATGCCGAGCCAGATCCTGAAAGACTTGCAGCCTTGATAGAGCCGTTGGTGGAACTGCCAATTATTAACCCAATCCTGACATTCGGCTCCCCCAAAACACATTTCCCCTTTCTCAGATTAACACATTTGGCCTAAACTTAATCACCCCAAATTAAAAGTTTGGCATACCCCCACTTAAACTTAACAGCACATTACAAGTTAAAAACATCAAATCTTAAATTGACTTTCCACAACTTGAACTGGTGGTTCCCGTCTACGACAACAAAGGGTGGAGGAACAAGCTCTTGTTTCCATGCCTCCAACTCTGCTACTTCTACAGATATCTGGTAGCTGCTTGTGTTGCTCTTCATGCTGTCTCCCCGGCTCTCCCATGGGCTTCATTGGTGTCATCCAAGATGACTGATGACTCACCAGCTGGTTCATCCTATGGATTTCCTCCTGTCACTGGTGGGTTTCTATTCCCCCAACTTGGGGACCGATGCAGATTCTGTGGTGCCACACCACAGGTGATGGTGTCTTTCTGTGAGCAGGTGGCCTCCAGGTGCCCTTCCTTGCCACCTCCCAGGTAGAATACCATCTGCTGATACTGCTCCTTTTCGGTCTTACCTGACCCTCCAGTCACCTGGTGTACCATCTTGTCAGGAGGCTTTTTGGCAGTGGGCTCAGTAGTAGTCTAACAATCTCTTTTAGCAGCTCCCCTTCTCCAACAAGAAGGATTTGACCCATCCTTCATGAACCCCATCAGGGGTTCTGGGATGTGCTACCCTATGCCCCCTCCAGTGGGTTGATATGTAGACCTTTATAAAAATGATTAACTTTAACAGCGTTCGGCCATGCTAAAATTTGGGCAGCTAAGTCCTGAAATTCCTCCAAATATTTGAGCCCCGATGCAGATTCAGCAAAAAAAGCGTGGGTATTTTCTCTATGAAATGTGTCTTCAAACCTCGTACACAACTCCACCATGAAGGCTTGTGTATCACACAGAGCCAGTGCCCCCTCATTGTAGAGCTGCACCAACCACAGTGCTGCCCCTCCCTCCAAATGGGTGGCTACATACCTAACTCTCAAAGCCTCATCTGGAAAGATGTGTGTTTATGAATACTGCTACCTGGGCAAGGAAGAATGGCACATCTTTGGATTACCATCAAAGCCCACTCTGAGCTCATGAACTCTTTACAACTGCTGTTCCCCAGACTGCTACAGCAATCCTACCATTACCTGTGAGTCCCCAGACCATCCAGGTTCTGGAACTGGTGGAGTTGGTGGTAGAATTGACAGTTCCACAATTGCAGGTGCTGCCGCTGCTTGCGGCACCCCTGTGCCAGTCGGAGAGTTGGTTGGGCAATGTGACCCCTTCCAGTTGACTGTCATCCTGCTGAAGGATCCTGATTTTCGCTTCTTCCCCCCCCCCCCCCAGAATGTAGGGGGCCACCTTGCTCCCCCACCCCCCAACATCCCAGTTTGCAACTCTGATGGCTGGGTATCACTCCCTCTTCCATGAGGAAGCCTCAGTCTTGTACCACAAGTCCAACCCAGCCTTAGCTGGGATGGATTCCATAGCCTGGGCCTCTTAGTGGATGCCTCGCACCTGGCTGTGAAGGCTCCCTGAGGAACAGCTTCTAGTTCCTGGACTGCCAACTCAGCTTGCTCTCAGCTCCCAGGTTTCTTCCATCTTAAGTTCTGGTTGTGTGGCAGTTTGCACCAAATGCATTTCAGATCAATCAAGACCTTGGTGAGTTTTATCTAATTGACAGAAACTCATAGCAACCTTCCTCATACTCAGTAAATTTCTGAGGATTAACAGAAAGCCTTTATTGAAAGGTCAGTAAAAGTCCATCTAGTAAGAATTCTTAGACAGAATTGAAAATCTGACACACATACATATATCATGGCAGTATTAACCCAATCCTGACAGTTCACAAGGTCAGTGATTTTGTCCCCAAGTGGAACTTCCACATGGAAACACTACAATCAGTTCTAGAAAGGATGCAAGATTATCTGGCATCCTTTGTCCTCAAGGAGGCTTGCTTGCACATTCCAGAACACGCGGCTGACAGAAAGCACTTCAGGCCTTAACCATTCAGTCTATCACGTGTATAGATTGGCAACCTTAGTGTTGGTGGGACATCTGAGGCTGTAGGTTGTGTATGTGGAGAAAGGCAAGGAGTTTGTGCAGGTCAACATGGATTGTCTGGGGTCTGGATTTTCACCATGAGTGGTGGGATCCAGTCTCTGCTCAGGAGAGTATTGAGGCCGGCAACATCACAGCTGATTTAGTTTCTTGGGCCAAGTTCCATCTGACAGAACTATAGTATTTACTTCTGCCTGAGATTGCTAAAAATGTTAGCTGGATTTGCATTTCCCCCCCACTGAGAGGTTTTCTCTTGGTGGGTTTCAGAGTTGTTGAGAAGGGAATGCCAGTTGAGATCTGAGAAGAGTGGCTGTCATGATCTGTGCCAGTTTGCAGGGTTGGAGGGGCACACTGCAGTGGCCAGATGGCACAAAGCTTATGGGCACCCAGGGAGAGGATATGCTGTATCAGCTGGCTGAAGTTACAGGTGGTGTGTTTGATATTCCTCAATCTGCAAACAGAAATTCTGGGGAATCATGTTGATCCAGAAAGGGACCTTCATTTTAGGCACTAGTATTCCATTTCATTGCAGAACCTTTATTCCTTAAAAACAGTTTTCCATTATTTTTCCATTTCCATATTTAGTGATATTGAAGGAGTATTCCATTTGTGTACAGTCTTTATGTAGGAAACAACCTGTTAAGCCGTGTTGGTTTTAAATGACTCATTTAATACGCTGCCTCTTAATTAATGATATTGTGGTTCTAATTTATCAGGTTCTACTAGAGATTCTGCTGTAGTGAGTCTGAACGACAGCTGTCTTAAATGTAAAACTAGCCAATGGTATATGTAATCTGTTGTTTAAGATGGTATCTCAGGTGACAAAGTAATGGCTTCTCAGACTGCATAAGTCATAGAAATAGTTCTTATTAGGGGTGGAGCATTTTAATAATAATAATAATAATAATAATAATAATAATAATAATAATAATAAATTTTATTTCTACCCCGCCCTTCCATAGAAATGATCAGGGCGGCTTACAAAGTTATAAAAACATTACAATACAGGTTAAAAATTCAATAAGCAATTAAAACCATTATTACAAAAACAGGAACAGGAAACAATAAAATAAGAGATACATATATCAGGGGCAAAAGAAAAATACAAAACGTTCATCGATCCAGGGTCAGAAAGGAAAAGAGGGGGCAGGAAAAGATAGACAAACAAATTAAGGTGGGAAGGCCAGCCGAAATAGATATGTTTTCAGCTGTTTTTTAAAAACATCTAATGAGGCGGCGGAGCGAAGCTCTGCAGGGAGCTTATTCCAAAGTAAAGGGGCAGCAGTAGTAAAAGCCCTCTGTGAGGTCCGAGTAAGATTAGACCTAGGGACCTCTAACAATTTAGTCCCAGATGTTCTGAGTGTGCGGGGTGGATTATGTGGGGAGAGGCGGTCCTCCAAGTACCCTGGGCCCAAGCCATTTAGGGCTTTATAGGTCAAAACCAACACCTTGTATTGAGCTCGGAAGCGAATAGGCAGCCAGTGAAGATCTTTTAAGATAGGTGTTATATGGTCCGACCTGGAGCTACGAGTGACCAATCTGGCTGCCATATTCTGCACTAATTGCAGCTTCCGAGTTTGGTACAAGGGTTGCCCCATGTAGAGCGCATTGCAGAAATCCAATCGAGAGGTTACCAAAGCATGTACAACAGATTCTAGGTCCTTTCGGTCCAGGTAGGGACGCAGCTGGCGTATCAGCCGAAGCTGATAACAGGCACTCCTGACCGTCGCATCCACCTGAGAAGTCAGCTGGAGCGACGAATCAAGGAGTACTCCCAAGCTGCGCACCGAGTCCTTCAGGGGGAGCGTGACCCCGTTCAGGGCCGGGTGACAGATCTCACCACCAGGAACCGGGGAACCTATCACCAGTACTTCCGTTTTCCCTGGATTCACACTGAGTTTGTTCTCCCTCATCCAGCCCATTACTGACGCCAAGCAGGCATCTAGAGGAGAGATGCCATCCTTAGTTACTGCATCAGTCGGAGACATAGAGAAAATTATCTGGGTGTCATCAGCGTACTGATAACACCGCGCCCCATGTCTCCGGATGATCTCTCCCAGCGGCTTCATGTAAATGTTAAATAGCATAGGGGACAAAATCGCTCCCTGAGGGACACCAGATGTCAGGGCCCTCCTGTCGGAGCGACAGTCCCCCAGCTCCACCATCTGGGATCTGCCCGAGAGGTAGAAACGGAACCACTGCAAAGCAGTGCCCCCAATTCCCAACTCCCTCAGGCGTCCCAGAAGGATACCATGGTCGATGGTATCGAAGGCCGCTGAGATGTCCAAGAGCACTAACAGGGACACGCTCCCCCTGTCCATGCCCAGACAGAGATCATCAACTAAGGCGACCATGGCAGTCTCAACTCCATAGCCCGCCCGGAAGCCAGTTTGAAATGGGTCCAGAAAATCGGTGTCGTCCAAGATCGACTGAAGCTGGAAGGCGACTGCTCTCTCGATCACCTTCCCTTACTTAAAGGCCAGATTTCCACCTGAAACCAAGCTAGCAGACCAGAGAATTTCACACTGAGTTCTACATTGGGAGCACATGCAAGATGTGTAATAACTGGTCAGTGATCAGAGACAACAGCAGCGTTCCAGGCCTTGCACATTTGAGGACAGTACATTTCCCTGACCCTCAGCAAACTGGATTAAACAGCAGGCCAAAGGTTTTTCATCCCTGGTATAAGGAATGTGGAAATCTTCAGCAAGATAATTTTATCATATATGTTTTCTCTTGGTGACACACTCAGAAAAATAACTGTCCCAAATGTGTTGTTGTTTGGAATACACCACAAATCAGTCAAGCACCACTGACACCTTTAATGTCGGATCACTTCCAAAGAATAGGTCTGCTCAGCTGTATTGCACTGTGAAGTAAAATAAAATCCTCTTCAAATCTAGAATTGCAGTTTCTCTTTGTAAAGAGTATCTTCTCAGAACTGGGCAAAATTGAAGCTGCTAGTGCTGCTTGATCTTGGGGTTTTTTGACAGATTTAATTCCAATATTGTGTCCTTCAGTTGCAGAGGATGTTTTCATCAGTTTTCAGCAGACCTTATGCACTGCTTTGCTAAATCCTGATCCTGTGTGCCGTTTCCCGCTGTCTAATCTACTATCCCATGAATTCTTTCGGTGAGCATACTGTTGGAATATATGTTAACTAATATAATATATGTGATTGGAAGTACAGTGGTCCCCCGGGTTACGAAATTAATTCGTTCCGCTGCACTTTTCGTAAGCCGGAAGACTTTCGCAAGCCGAATTGCCATAGGCGCTAATGGGGAAAAGCCGCGATTTGGTGTGAAATCGCGCCGAAAAGCACCAAAAGTTTTTTCGTAACCCGAAAAAACTTTCGTAACGCGGAACAGTTTTTTTAAATTATTTTTTTTCGTAACCCGGGAATTTCGTAAGGCGGTGCTTTCGTATCCCGGGGTACCACTGTAATGCTTCAAGGACTATGGTGTGCCAGGTTTTCACATTCAGCAGTCACAGTTATATAAACAGCACTGTTCTTTGATAAACAAAGATGCTTTCCAATGGTAATTTCAAAATGTATTAGGAAGCAAAATACAAGGTTCTAACTGTAAATGGATAGATATGGAATCATTGCATAAATGAATTCTCTACTAGTAAGCACCTGCAGTCTCAGAACAGATAATGTAATTCTCTTCTACAAATAAAATGATCAGTGCACAAGTGAAAAATTACTCAAGTAATAATGATCTGTAAAAATTATTCCCAGGAACAGATGTTTAGGGAAAGAAAGTTCCAAAGTTAGGACACATGGTTGTGAGTATGAGCACGTGAGGCCACCCATAACTGACCTGGGTTAGATGTAGAAATAAGAGTAGAGCTAGAGATATCCTGTGTATGTTGCAACCAATCCTTAAGACAATAGTTCCTTGGTATTTTGATGCAAATATGCCATAGACACAAATTCAGGTAATTGTAATTTCAACAAATTTCACTACACTTGAGGGTTGCTTTTTGTTTGTGTGCTTGCAGCACAGAATAAGCAAAGAGATAGTACAGGAATACCTTGTTAATCTAAATGAATATAAGTCTCCAGGACCAGATGAACTACATCCAAGAGTATTAAAAGAATTGGCTGATGTAATATCGGAGCCATTAGCAATAATCTTTGAGAACTCCTGGAGAACAGGAGAAGTCCCAGCAGACTGGAGGAGGACAAATGTCCCCATCTTCAAAAAGGGGAAAAAAGAGGATCCCAACATTTATTGTCCAATTAGTCTAACATCAAGGGAACTGTCTAAGTAAAAATAATAATTGTAAGCCGCTCTGGTAGCCTTTAGGGCTGAAGAGCGGGGTATAAATACCATAATCAAATAATTAAAAAGATTATTGTCCAGGTAGTCTGACATCAATACCAGGAAAGATTCCAGAGCAGATAATTAAACAGAGAGTCTGTGAACATCTAGAAGGCAACTCCATAATTACAAAAAGTCAACATGGGTTTCAAAGAAACAAGTCATGCCAGACTAATCTGATCTCTTTCTTTGATAAAATTACCAGCTTGGTAGATGAAGGGAATGCTGTGGATATAGTATCGCTTGATTTCAGTAAGGCCTTTGACAAGGTTTCCCATGACATTCTTGCAAACAAGCTGTTAAATGTGGACTAGACAAGGTAACTGTTACATGGATTTGTAATTGGTTTACCGGCTGAAGCCAAAGGGTGCTCAACAACGGGCCCTCTTCATCCTGGAGAGAAGTGACCAGTGGGGTCCACAGGGCTCTGTCCTGGGCCCAGTGCTATTCAACATCTTTATCAATGGCTTAGATGACAGAATTGGGGACATACTTATCAAATTTGCAGATGACAAACTAGGAGGAGTAGCTAATACTCCAGAGGACAGGATCTAGAAAGCTGGGGCAAAGCTAACAAAATGAAATTCAACAGAGAGAAATGTAAGGTACTGCACTTAGGGCAGAAGAATTAAATGCTCAGATATAGGATGGGGGACACCTGGCTGAACAAGACTACATGTGAAAGGGATCTAGGAGTCCAAATAGACCACAAGTTAAACATGAATCAACAGTGTGATACGGCAGCTAAAAAGGCCAATGCAATTTTAGGCTGCATTAATAAAAGTATAGTGTCTAGATCAAGAAAAGTAATAGTGCCATGATGGCAAACCTATGCCACGCATGCCGGAAGTGGCACTCTGGGCCGTTTTGCCGGGCACGGGCACCGGGGGAAGGAGAAACAGGCACACACATTCCCGTTCCTCCTTCTCCCCGCCATTTTCAAACCTCCCGCTGTCTCTCGGAGACAGCGGGAAGGCAGAAAATGGCGCTGGAGAGAAGGAGCCAGAGGTGTGCGTGTCTGGCTCCTCCTCCCAGCATTTTCCCGGCCTTCAGTTGCCTATTGGAGACAACTGGTGGCTGAGAAAGTGTCGGGGGGGGGAGGTGAAGCGACCAGCGCGTGCCTGTTGCTCCTCCCCAGAGACCTTTCCCAGCCTCCAACTATCTCCAGAAAGACAGCTGGGGGCAGGGAAAGGCCCCTGAGGAGGAGCAGTGGTGGCGTTTCATGTCCTGGCTCTATCAGGGGTCCTTCCTCCCCCAGACCTCTATCCCAAGAGAGAGATCTGGGGCTGGAAGGGCCGCAGAGGAGCTCCAGGACTCCTGGGCTCCGTCACGGCCCTTCCAGCCCCAGACCTCACTCCAAAGAGAGAGATCTGGGGCTGAAAGGGCTGTGAAAGAGCCCAGGACGGCGGCGTGCCAGGCCTGGGCTCCGTCATGGCCTTTCCAGCCCTCCCTCCGGAGAGAGAGATCTGGGGCTGGAAGGGCTGTGAAAGAGCCCAGGACGGCAGCATGCCAGGTCCTGGGCTCCATTGCGGCCCTTCCAACCCCAGGCCTCCCTCCAAAGAGAGAGATCTGGGGCTGGAAGAGCCGTGGGGGAGCCCAGGACGGCGGCGTGCCCAAGCCCCTTCCTTCGGCCGAACGGACCCCTTGGAGCCCGTTCGGCAGAAGGAAGGGGCCGAAGGGAAGGTCCTGGGATGGGTGCCCAAGGCCCTTCCTTCGGCCTCCCTTCCCTTCGGCCGAACGGGCTCCGTCACATCCCTTCCTGCCCCAGACCTCCCTCCGAAGAGAGAGATCTGGGGCTGGAAGGGCCGTGAAAGAGCCCAGGACGGCGGCATGCCAGGTGCTGGGCTCCATTGCGGCCCTTCCAACCCCAGACCTCCCTCCGAAGAGAGAGATCTGGGGCTGGAAGGGCCGTGGGGGAGCCCAGGACGGCGTCGTGCCCAAGCCCCTTCCTTCGGCCTCCCTTCCCTTCGGTCAAACGGGCTCCTTGGAGCCCGTTCGGCCGAAGGAAGGGACCGAGGAGGAGAGGGCTTCATTAGACCTGAGGTGTCCTTTGACACCTCAGGCCTGGCGAAGCCCCTCGGAGAGGAGCAGGGGCTGCCAGCCTCCTCCTCCCCGCGGGGCTTCAGCAGAACTGAGGTGTCCTTCGGAGGACACCTCAGGCCTGGCGAAGCCCCTCGGAGAGGAGCGGGGGCTGCCGGCCTATTCCTCCTCCCCCTCCCTGAGAGACAGAACCAGGACCTGGCATGCTGCCGTCCTGGGCTCTTTCAAAGCCCTTCCAGCCCCAGATCTCTCTCTCCAGAGGGAGGTCTGGGGCTGGAAGGGCTGCGACGGAGCCCAGGCCCCGCACACCGCCGTCCTGGGCTCTTTCACAGCCCTTCCAGCCCCAGATCTCTCTCTCCGGAGGGAGGTCTGGGGCTGAAAGGGCCACGACGGAGCCCAGGACCTGGCAGGGAGAGACAGCTAGAGGCCAAGGAAGGGCAGGAAGAGCAGGCACGCCTGTCACCCCCTCCCCCAATTCCCCCCCCAACTTTTAGCTGTCTCTCAGAGACAACTGGAGGCGAGAAAGGGCGCAGGGATAGCCCCGCCCCTGGAGGGTGGGAGCTCCATCCCCGGCATGCGGCCCCGCCCCCAGATGGTGGAAGCTCCACCCTCAGCACGGCGAACCAAAAAGGTTCGCCATCACTGTAATAGTGCCACTCTATTCTGCTTTGGTCAGGCCCCACCTGGAATACTGTGTCCAGTCCTGGGCACCACAATTCAAAATGGACATTGAGAAACTGGAGCGTGTCCACAGGAGGGTGACTAAAATGGTGAAGGGTCTGGAAACCATGCCCTATGAGGGACGACTTAGGGAGCTGGGGATGTTTAGCCTGGAGAAGAGAAGGTTAAGAGGTGATATGATAGCCCTGTTAAATACAGTGCTACCTCGGGTTACGAAATTAATTCGTTCCGCCATTCCGTTCGTAACCCGATAATTTCGCAACCCGAAAAGGCTTTCCGTTAGCGCTGGAAAGCCGATAGCCGCGCTTTGCATTTGAATTTCGCGCCGAAATGAATTTCGTAACCCGAAAAATATTTCGTAACCCGGAACAGTTTTTTCCAATCTAACTTTTTCGTATCCCGGAAATTTCGTAACGCGATCATTTCGTATCCCGAGGTACCACTGTACTTAAAGGGGTATCATACTGAGGAGTGAACAAGCTTGTTTTCTGCTGCACCAGAGAACTTTCCTACCAGATGGTTATCCAGCCTGTTTAAAGACTTCCAAGGAAGGAGACTCCATCACACTCTGAAGGAGTGAGTTGCACTGTCGAACAGCCCTTACTGTCAGGAAGTTCCTCCTAATGTTGAGGTGGAATCTCTTCCTGTAGCTTGCATCCATTGTCCTGAGAAGAGAAAGTTAAGAGGTGATATGATAGCCCTGTTTAACTATTTGAAGGGATGTCATATTGAGGAGGGAACAAGCTTATTTTCCGCTGTTCCAAAGAACAGGATCCGGACCAATGGATGCAAGCCACCTGTCGGCGATGCTTTGATTGAGTGTTCCTGCATGGCAGGGGGCTAGACTGGATGGCCCTTGTGGTCTCTTCCAACTATGATTCTATGATATTAATTTTATATTGTTATTATATTTATTTATAGTTATTATTTTTACAGTATTATTTATTATTATATTTATGTGTTGTTATATTTATATTTATTTTACATTGTAAGTTCTAAATCAATAATGACTTCTTTTAAAAAATTTCAGAAATGATTTCCTGGAAATTTTGAGCTTCCTGAACAGTTTAACACTGAAAACAGAGGAGGAAAAGACAGAATTTTTCAAGTAAGTAAAAGTTACAATCTATTAATAGACTGTTACATTAGTTTACCTCTGTTTTTCCGTTAAAACCATATTTCAAGTGTTATTTTAGTTAGGATTTTCTCCCTTATTTAATATTGTCTAATTTGCACTGCATAAATAATGCAGTTTGACACTGCTTTAACTGCCATGGCTGAATAGAATTCTGAGATTTGTATAGAATTCTGGGATTTGTAGTTTGCTGTGGTGCCAGAGCTCTCTGACAGAGAAAAATAAATATGTCACAAAACTACAAATCCCAGAATTCCATTTAAAACCTAAAACCTTACTTGTAATTACTCTAAGAAGTGTGCAGTTTAGAAGAGAAATTTCTTGATGAAGCCCTTCCAAGTGAGGATGTACAAAGATTGAACTATATATATCAGTGATTCCCAAACTCAGGTGTTACAGGTGTTTTGGACTTCAATTCCCACAATCCTAAACCAAGATGGCTAGGGATTCTGGAAGTTGAAGTCGAAAACACCTGGAGGACCAGAGTTTGGGAATCATAGATCTATATTTGCTTCATCAAACCATTCTCTTCTTCATCATTGAGGAGCTATCAGAATTACATTAACTCTTGATTACCTGGCATTTGGGGAAACACATGAGGGCAGTGCTGTGCAGTAGAGAAGGATATAGGAGAGCCTAAGGGCAATTCCATTGAGTGTATTTGTGTCCCTTATTTTTGTCGCAAAGAATGCTTGGAAAGGCATTAAATGTTTTAAATCAGTGGCCTTCCAGAAATTGTTGTACTACTCAAGTCATCTTGACCATTAGCTATGCTTGTTGGGGCCAATAGGAGTTACAATCTAATATTATCTTAAGTGCCTCTGCTCCTGAACTACCTGCACCAGACAGCTTATTCTTTTGGTAAAAAGTAGGAATCAGATATTCAGTAGCATCTGCTCTTAGAAAGTACAGCAACTTGTATGAAAACGGAATGTCTTTTGAAGGTTTTTGAGATTTTGCTGCTGCTCCATAGGATGTTTCAGAGGGATCACTGTGAGGATCTGGAAAGCTGTAATGTTTGCTCGCTTTATGGTGCTCATATGCTTCTTTGCAAAATGGAATAGCTGTATTACATAATAATAATAATAATAATAATAATAATAATAATAATAATAATAAATAGTTTATTTATATCCCGCTTTTCCAATTTTTGATCAAAGCGGCGACCTAATACTTTTGGCCTTGATGGAAGTAAAATGTTGGTGAAAAAGTGCGACTATTAGATTGGATAATCCATTTTATCCATTTTGCTGGATTCTGGGTGACTAAGAACTTCACTATCAACTATTTGAGGCATGAGAGAAATACTAGAGGCCTGGATTTTGGCACATCACCCAGCTGCTTATTGTATATTTTTCTGTGTTTCCTATTTTTCAGTGTTTGTGTATGCTTAGAGTGACTGCTAAGGAGATTGTTCAGAAACAACTTGGTGTGATTTCAGCTTTACCATGTTTTGTAATTTAACATTGTGGAGCTGAACAGTTTAACACTGAAAATAGAGGAGAAAAAGTCAGAATTTTTCATTAGCTGGGCAACACAGCTGAGGGACATAGTATCTTCTCCAGGTAAACAAAGGCCTGAAAAGACAGGTGAAATGACGTAGTTTCCCACCCTATTCAGGGTGTGTCATTTAGATGACGGCATTTAGATGACTACGTCAGCACCGCATCTTCAGAAAAGAACCAGGCCTAAAAGGAATGGAAAAAACTGCTCCTTTTCGGCAGCCCAGTTCAGGACCGCAATGATGGCCTGGATCGGGGGCAGGTACATGCAGTTGCTGCAGCCCTGGCATGAACGGTGCCAAAGGATAAATGATGTGATTGATTAGGTTACATTTATGGCTGCAGGGTGGGGGGGTGTCCACATCTCAGAAGATCATGAGAAACAATTGCCCAACGAGGATGAGCAATTTGGAGGGAAATTTGAGGATATGCTGGAGCATGTTACACTGTTCAAGGCCAAGAAGCCAGTCAGAAGCCAAGAAAACAAACCAGGTAGAGAGTTGCCCTGAAAAATAGTTGGGATCCCTTAACACATGTCAAGAAATGGCATCTTTCCCAAGAAGCTGCTTACTAAAGAGTGTTTTGAGCTCACATTATCTAAAGGAACTTAGTGTTGAATAAAGACAGCTGAGGGAGCTCCAACCGAGCTGATGTCTTCAACCTGCCTCTGTTCTGCCTCCAGACTGTGGGGCTTCCATGCGGAGCAAAAAGAACCCTTAAAAATCGTGTTCTTTATGCGGCGCCATTGTGACACCGCAATGCATCAATGGCACACTTGCAGCATCACAATGGCGCCGGGACATGCAGACGTTAAGCGTCCGCCACGTCAAAATGGTGGCGCCCATGTATACCAGGCCTAAAAGGAATGGAAAAAACTTTGGGGGTCACTTTGGAGGTATGCTGTTTAAATGACACACACATCTTAAGAAGCAAGAAGGTGCGCCAAAACTGTGCTCCGGTCCTTAGGACTGAAGTGTGGCTTTGGTTCAGCTTCTGGCCTCTTAGGATGCAGCATTTAAATAGCATACCTTCAAAGTGAACTGAAGCAGCTTTATTTTGGCCTGTCTGTACAGGCTCTGCATTAATAAAACATTTGATAAACATTTGATAACTACCTTGTTATTCTCAAGGTTTAGACTTGTCACAACAACAGAGTTACCTTTGATTATTTGAGGGCCTGGAGTAATGGATGGTGATGGATGTTATGATTCAGGTAACACTTACAAAGGCCTACTGGGAAGAAACAATTAACTGATAGTGCAGGCAAAGGCAATAAATCACCAGCACCTAGATGTGTCCATCAGCTGCAATTGAATCCTGCTTTTATTCCTCTTCTGGGTGAGGTTGCTGTTCAACAGGGAGAGCAGCATGAGGCTGCTCTTTGGCTGGGACACTTGCCTGGATCTATTCTTCAGGCTCCTTTTCACAGACCCTGGCTCATGGCAGTGGCAGCACTGGACTTGGTAATACAGTACTAACTTCAGACTTCCACATGGTGAAGTATGAAGCTTAAAAAATTAAATTTTTTAGAAAAGTCATTCCCCTTTTTTGTTCATACAACTTCTGGTGGAAAACTGACATGTCTCTTAATAGAGACATAGTATTCGCTTTCCATCAGCCTGTCTACATCTCACAGGAACTCAAAGACGTATTAGCACTATTCACTCATATACAAAGCATTTTGAATCAGCCCACTAGAAGAAAAGCATACTAGCTCTTCATCTCCATGTCTCACACTATAGGCTAAACCTGAAGAGTGAAAGGTCTGAACAGGAGAGTTTACCCTATCTACGGTTGCTCTCCACTTGATCAGGAACCCTAAAAAGTTGGGATTCTAAATCATGAGGAAAGTACCATGCAAGGGAGAACTTCACCTATTTGGATTCATAATGAGATTGACAAAACTGTGGTTTCCACAGTGGGAGCTAGTTCTATACCCAGAAGGATGTCAGAAAAAGGAGAAAGCATATGATTTTTTTTAAAAAAAAAATCTGTTAACTGCATGCAAGGAAGAGATAAAGCAGGCTAAACAGTTTCTTTCCAAATACAGATTTCTGCTGGACAAACTGAGTGGCTTGCCAGAGCAGTTGATTGCTTTGAGGTTGGTACCTCTCTTGCTCAATCAGCTTGTTTTTGCTGAACCAGTAGCTATCAGGAGTTTCCTTCCTCATCTCCTCAGTCCAAGGAAAGGTAAACTTTGCATATTATGTCTTCTGAATAAGTACAAATGCATTCACTGTGGATGTAAATTAAGGCTGACTAGAACTTCAGAGAATGCTACACGTGATTATTATGGCTACCAGAGTGGCTTACAATTATTATTTTTAATTAGATGGCTTCATGAGTAGAATGCTTAGCCTTGCCATAGAACAAAACTTGATAATCATCCATTCACATTAGCAGTTCATAATACTTTATATAAATATGCAAGTTTTTAAAAATGTTTTCTATAAACATTTTATATAAAGTATTTTAAACTGGTTAAGCAAGTTGATAGTAATATTTTGTTTGGGGGTTTGTAAGTGTTCACATTACATCATATGTGTTACAGCCTTTTTATCAGAAACCTAACTCTCCTGTAGAGATTTGCATTATGTGGAACACTTTATGTGTTCCATTGGGTTTTGTGCCTTATAGACAGAAAAAAGGTGCCATATTTCACCATTAATTGATACGTTCTATTTTGGTTCAGTCAGCAACTATCTGTGTCTCTTGCTTTCACATTCTGCCCATTTTCAGACATTAAAATGGCAATAAGGTAGAAGACACGGTTGCTGTAAATTTCCAGCTCAGGTAGCTCAAGGGAGAGGTAACTACATACAAACATGACTGAAGCTTTTGTGATGATATAGATATTTGAAAATCTGTGGTAGTAATTTCACATTGCTAGTTTCAACTGGCATCATGTTCACTCTTTCACTTCAGATAAAGTGGGTGAAAGCGAGATCAGTGGCCTGCTGTCTCCAGCTGTGTTCCAAGCACATGTCAGCCCTGTGCTGCTGAAATTGTTTGAAGTGCATGAAGAGCATGTTCGGATAGTGTTGCTATCTCACCTAGATGCCTATGCAGAATTGTTTACTCAAAAAGAGCTGAAAAATATCATATTACCACAGGTAAATATGCAGAACAGGAACCAGAAAGTAGTTTATCTAGAACATACTGGCTTCAGCTAGGGAACTGCTTATGACAATAAACGCTGCCCCATCCTTTATTCTCTTAAGTTTCTATTTCTGGGAACAAAAATAGTTCTGCTGAGTCCTATCCAACATTCCCTGACCCTTTGTTGTAAGGTTGTTAGATTTGCACATACTACAGTGGATTTGGAGCATTGTATTTTGAATGAGAGAGACCCAGTGTGATATAGTGGTTTGAGCATTGGACTGACTCTGGAGGCCAGGTTTCAAATCCCAACTTGGCCATGCAAACCCACCGGGTAACCTTGGGCAAGTCACATTCTCTGTCAGAATGGCAATGGCAAACAGCCTCAAGAAATTTGCCAAGAAAATCTTGTGATAGGTTTGCCTTAGAGTTTGCCATAAGAAACAATTTGAAGACACAGAACAACAACATTTTGAATGAGGCTTTCCCCAAAATAGTGGTAGTGTTAAGGAAGGAACTGAGCTTGACCAACTGTCCTTATTCTAGGTTTTATTGGGGCTGCGAGATACCAGTGACTCGCTGGTAGCTATAACACTGCAAAGTTTAGGAGTGCTGGTCTCACTGCTTGGACCTGATGTTGTTGTGGGAGGTGACAGAACAAAAATCTTCAAACGTTCAGCACCAAGTTTCACTAAAACCTTGGACCTTTCCCCAGAAGGTAAGTAAATATATATGGTTTTGAACAATCCAAATGTGGCTAAGAATAACTCTGTTGGTTAAACTGGAGCAGTTATTTTAATTACTTGTTTTTGTATAATATTAATACTGCAATCTAGAAAATAACAGGGACAACAGTTATGCTTCATTGAAGACAACAGTTATGGTGGTTATTGCCTTGTTTATATATTGCATTTCACTTAATGTTCCATAAATCTTTGGCTTATTAGCAACAAAACTTCAGCCTTCTTGTGCAGTCTCCCATTTTTGAGCATCAGAGAGACCATGAAAAGAAGGACAGGTTGCAAACCTGTAATGCTAATTCCTCAAGTGGTCATCTGTGAACTTACATAACCCTCCTCTTGTGTCCTGCCTGTCCTATGGATGATTGCATTGGACAGGTGGTTTCACTGGGAATGCTGGAGGCGGGGGGCTGCTGGAGGTGGGGGGGGGACTACCACCAAAACACTTCTATAACATTCTAGAAGGATCTGAACAATGCATTAAAATGCGTTTTTAAAAACACGTTTTACTTGATATGACCTTTTTCCTGCATGCTGGTAATTGACTGTAACAATATACAAATCAGACATCAGTTTTAAACATTTTGGTTACAGATGATGCTATTGTAAATGTCACTATTCTAGCTACATATGTTTTTGTTTTTTGCGCATGTATCCCTTCAGATTCTCTCAGTCATGTAATCAACTTCCAGAAAAGACTGATCTATCAGCCTCTGCAGAATAACTCAAGTATATTCCTCAAGTGTCCCAACTCTGGAAATCTTTCATTCAGCAACAGAGATCATGTGCCAAGGCAAGATTCTCACATTGCCTTAAGAAAAGGTAACCTTGGTCTTTTTTCTTTTCTTTTCTTACAACAGCCCTTGCTGCTAAAAACCTGCAGGAAGATTTTGCTACAACTACCAGTCCAGAGAAAAATCCAGCACCTGTAGCTCCTAACCTGACTGTTATAGAATGAGAACTGTGGACTGTCCTCTTCATGTCACTTGAAAGTTTCTTTTGAACTGATTAACTGATAGCAGCAGGGTGGATGTCAGGTTATATATGAATATTGCTCTTACTCAGTGGGCAATTCCTTAGGTTAGGTAACATTTTTGGTTTTGAAGTAGGAACAGTGGTTCATGCATGTGTTCTTGTGTTATAATGCAAGGTATGAATTTTAGGTGTAAGAGGTGTAGGTCAAAGTAGGCATGTATTCTATGTCTTCCACAGGGGAACAAGACTCTTTGCATTTAAACAGTGTGCCTGATGGCTTAAATACATTGAAGAATGGTGGAAGCTGCAAGAATGTAGTTGAGAAGACAGTAGAGGAATGGCCAGACTGGAGTGAGTGTGAAGAGCTAGAGACTGGGAAAAGTGCAACTATAGATACCAGAAGAAAAGAATTTTGTGTCAACAGCAGCCCCTGTCTGACCAGTCATGATGTGGATGAGAGATCTTGGGGTGATGTGGCTCATACCCCTAACTTCCAACTTTCCTCAGGAAACAGTTTCACTGCTACAGGGTTAAATGGCATCACAGAGTTGCAACTGTCTCCAAATCGAACTCTCAAATGTAGTCCATTTGCAGGGACTAGGAGCAATGGTGATGGTTATAACAATGGAGACAAGGATTGCAAAATTTCCTCTCTGCCAAAGACATTGTGTGTAGAGCGATCTTCCAAGTTAAAATGTGGTTTAGGAGAGGAGTTCATGATCCAGGTGAAAAGGAAAGAGTTGCATGACCCAGAGCTGGACTGGTTTGCTGACATGGTCCCAGACATCAAACCTTCATCAACTTTCTTGATTCTACCAGAACTGGGGCCCCATCCTGTCATTCACAACAACTTAGACACAAATTGCAGTACTGTGTGTGATGCTCAGAAGGTGCAGTTTTCTTCCAAATTTGCAGCTGCTGAATTTACAGAGGTGAGGATTTGAAGCATGGTAATAAAATCCTGTACATGTTGTAAACTGCTCAGCTAATGATATCTTTCTGTTACTGCCAGAATAGCTTGATTGAACAGCAGATGGCGATTAAACAACTGACATTAACTTCCTGTTAATGACGCATGCATAAGTGATGCTATGCATGCAACGTGAATTATTAGCTGTAGCGCAGCAGACATATTCTGCTCACAGCAATGGAAGTGGACTTTACGCATACAGTAATGCACATTGCACACTGGCACCCAGTCTTTGGCATGTTGCTATTCTGCATAGTTCTGGTGTAAGGTATTTCTGTTATACTAAGAGGGTGTCAGATTGTAGCCATGAAATGTATTCACAGCAGACCTGGATACTGTGTAATAGATTATCAAAGTCTGCAGTACACAATATAAAACTGTTTAGAATGTTTTCTAATAATTAAACTGAGAAGAAGAAAGCACCACATAGGCCTGTTCTTGAGTGCTTGTTGAAAGGAAGCAGTGTTTTTTGTCAGTACAGAAGTCGAGTGATAGCTAACCGGGGACGTCTCCCAAACGAATGTATACAGAGATGAGAAACAGTGCAACTAACATGGTTAAATTTAGATTTATTTGTTACTTCAAAACTTCATTTAGGGGGATCACAGGCTAATTAGAAAGAACTCTATCTGCTCCATGGCTGTTGTGTTCAAAAACTTTCCCTGCAGTCTCCTACAACTAATCAAAAGCTTTCAGCAGCTTAGCTGTATAACTATTGATCTAGTTGTTGTATTTAATCTTTACCCTTATTCTAGGTGAATGGTGTTGGCTGGGAAGAACAGGAAGAGCTGAACTGGGAAGATGATGCAAACTGGTGACAACTGAAATTATGCTGAAGTTAGATAGCTTTTTGCACAACATCATGGGCAGCCTCTCTGCAATTCTACAGGTGGCAAGAATTCATTATCTTCACAGCACAGTTGCCTTTCTGCTCTGCAGAATTTAGGCCAATAACTACCAGTGGGGCTTTCTGCCATGAGGGCTGGAAAAAAATCCTTGGAGAGAGGAAGATGTTGCAAATATGTGGTTTTATTTTTCCATAACAAAGAATGATTGTGGGAAACTTCAGGGAAAATAAATGGATAACACACTAGATTAATGTTTGTGCAATCTGTTTTATGAAAAAAATCTTCAAATTACTTCCACATGATTATAGGATAAATGTTTTCCACAAGACTGTTTGTACACAGTGAGAATCTGTGTGCTTAAGCTGTGGCATAGGCAACAGTTGATCATATCAGTAATACTGGTAGTAAAGTATTCCAGAAGACAGTAGTGAAAGTAAATGGCATTAAAAATTGCCATGTATTTTCCATTTCGATTTTCCATTCTGCACCAGCAGCTGTATCCAAAACTGAATGTGCAGCATTAACACTTGGAACACATGAGGTTCAGTTTGCATATTTAGCAATATAATATTGATGTTCCTTAGTGTCATCTGTAACACTTTTAGTTTCTTTGCAAGTCATATGAAGGACTGGACTCTTCAGTAGCAGCAGCTTTACTACCTCCAGTATCTTTTCTGCAGTGTCTGGCTAATCTATACTGCACCTTTCTAGGTGAGTGGCTACGGAACAAAAACAGAATATGAATTCTGTAATAAAGTCTTTCAAAACAGAGAAATGTTAATACATGTAAAATAAAACCAGTCAGAACAAACAAAGTTTACACAAAGATCTGCTTTGCAAGATCTTTTCTTCCCCCATAGGGACTACATTTTCTGGCTGACTGTGAAACTCTAGGTAGAGACTGCTTAGCATTTGGCCTCTGAATAACAACATCCAGGAAAGTGTTACAGAGAGCTGCATCCTCCTAAATTGTCTGTTTTTAACTCTGCTCTCACACTTTTCATTACTATCTTCCCTTTCACTATCTTCAAAACTCACATGTTGCTTGCTTGTCCCCAACACAGCTTTTAGTGGCTGGTGGAAAGCATATGACATGGGAAGAACATCCAGTCCTGCATCCTCCATGACCCCTGAGTGTCCACAGTGATGCCTTTATTCTCCATCCAGCTATAGAGACCATAGTTGGACGCTCCTAGTCTGCCCTGTACTCTCTACTTGCCGTTTAATGGGAGAGGCAGCAAGAGAGAGTATGGGGCAGACTCCACATGACCAAAAAGAGAAGCATGCATTACACTATGTACACTGCATTACATGATACATGTGTTAATAAAAGATGCCAGCCAGAAGCAAACTGCACTTTCTTCTGTGGCAGAAATAGACAACTACAGGGAGTGGTGGCAATGCCTTGGGACTTCAGAGGGCTACACCCTGACAGCTCCAGTATTTTTTTTTAAATAACATTTTAAAAACGTTGACATGTTCCTCCTCCTCCACTTTCCTGTGCTTGGTACACTGTTTAACTGCTTTTTATCTCCTCTGCTTTACCTTGAGGGACCTGATGGGCTGAAAGATGATTTTTTATCAAATAAAAATTCTTTAACTGGGAAGAAACTGAAAAGCCAACTTCCAAATCTCTTTCCTTCATTCACAAAATAGAATAGCCCTCTTTAAACATCAAAAACCCCTTAGTGAGGCATGGACTCGCCCCTTCTACCTATCATTTTCTAGTTTTATGGGCCAAGATACATTGGGATTCCCACTCATGTGGAGCTCTTTAATAGCAATAGCAATAGCAGCTTCATTTATGCTTCATACCACACTAATCAGTCTCTAAGCAGTTTACAGCATCCACCTGACTCTTTTTAATCTGGCATCATCACATCATATTTCTCCAGCACCTGGTAATGGCATTAACAGACTTTTCATATCTCCATTTTCAGGTGTCCATCCCATTAATACAACAGGAATCTGTAAAAGCCAGTACTCATAAATTTGTTGTGGTTGTAAGTCATCCTTTATATGCTTTGTCTTGCTTACTTGTGAATACTGTGCATCAATTCAATCTGCTTGATAGATGCTGCATTGGTAATAATAATTCTGAGTATTAACTAGTTTTTTTCTGGTGACAGATCACCCTTGCTTTCATCAAAGTTTGGACTATAACTCTGGAGACCAGGGTTCAAATCCCTACTCAATCATGGAAACCCAGTGAGTGACCATAGGCAAGTCACACACTGTCAGCCTCAGAGGAAAGCAAAAGCAAAGACCCCTCTGAAAATTCTTGCCAAGGGAATCTTGTGATAGGTTTGCTTTAGGATTCCCATAAGTTGAAAACAACTTGAAGACACACTTCACATGCCGAAATGGTTGTTATAGAAAGATGTAGATGTAATCAAGAGTATAAAAAAGAATAATACAATTTGTATTATGTGATAAGTGCAGTCTTACATGCTTTAGTGTAGTGTAGCTGTTCCACATGCTTAGCTGACCCATATTTTGCATGCCTTGTGGGGAACTGGCAGAACCACCTAAATATCCAGTTATGTCCCATAATCAGATGTGAAATGATTATAGCAAAATTGAGACTTCTGGAGAGCCCAGTGAATCTCACTGCTGATGTCATTTATCATTATGTACTGGCTATGGGGGTACAGCCAGACACTTCCGAAAGTGTGGAATGGGTATGAGGCTGTTTGGTGAGACTCCCAACTTCTGTATTAAGACACTTTTGGATCTAGATCAACCTGAAGCTCTTATTTGATCATTTGATGACAAATATTCCTGCTAGGATTTCATTGACTTTCTAAACACCTCTGCTTGTGCTTTTTTGTGATGCACAGTATCCATACTTTGTATAATTGTAGTGATCATAATACATTCCCATAACTTATTTTTCCACTGGAGGGAACCCTCAGCTGCCAAATGGCGTGATTTCCTGCCGGCAGAAAAAGAACCTGCAAAAAGTGGTTTCTTTTTCTGCCGCGGTGGCAGTGTAATGAGTGCACCACTGGCGCCGCCATTGTTATGCACTCGTAACCACAATGGCAGAGCCAGTGTAAACAGGGCGTCACGAGGGCGCAGGGTCCTCGTGACTCTAAACAGCTTTTAAAAAGCCATATCTGATCTAGAACCACAGCCCAGAACTTTTTCACATTGGGGCAATCAAGCCCCAATATTATGAACCTGTAGTTCCACCCCCCAGGCAACCCTTGACATGACGAGGGCATCAAAAAGGCCAATATATACCGGGCCCTGGTAAAGGAGCCCTGGTGGCGCAGTGGTTCACTCAAAACCACAAGGTTGCGAGTTCAAGACCAGCAAAAGGGCCCAAGCTCGACTCAGGCTTGCATCCTTCCGAGGTCGCTAAAATGAGTACCCAGACTGTTGGGGGCAAATTAGCTTACTTGCTAATTAGCTTACTTGCTGTTCACTGCTATGATCTTTGGGATAGCGGTATATAAATAAAAAACAAACAAACAAAAAAGTCACAATCAGCTGCTACAAAAGAAAGGGTTCTGAGAGTTATCTTTAAATGGTATTTTAACACCAGTCCAACTTTCCACCATCCTGCTGGAGGGGTTGTGGAACTACAGGTTCATAATATTGGGGCTTGATTGCCCCAATGTGAAAAAGTTCTGGGCTGTGGTTCTAGATCAGATATCTAGCATTACAGATCCAATTATTCATTTCTGTCCTGCTCTTTTATTGTTATGCATTTATGCTAATGCTAACAGTAACTTGAAACACAGAAATTTAATTGTTTTGTTTCTCATAGCAGCATGTCTAGATGTTGGAAATCAGGTGATCTAATAATAGACAATTGGTGGAAAAGAGAGTGGGATTCTTAGCTAATGGAGAAACTACAATAAGAAACTAATAGACACAAGAGAGAAGACACATTCTATGATGATTGGTCAAAATTTATTGAATATATATGAACATATTAACAATCACTCACTGCAACTGCAGCCTCCATCTACTCAAGAGGACCTATTGATACATTGTGTCTCAGTTCCCTTTACAATGATGACACTTAAGCATTTATTTAGAATATTTAGAGTATTCTCTAGTACTCCATTAACAAAACTATATCTAATACTGCTGTTAAGTGTTCTTTGTTGAAGTTTTTTCTTTGTATGATTTGATGTCATATTAATCTACTACATTGTCTCTATTTTTCTCCTCATAACGAAAACTGAATAAAAAATTATTTTTTTAAAAAAAAAGATGTCTGACATTAGTGGAACTTAAATATGCACAGAATTTAATGATTAATTTAGGTAGTAAAGTTAAGACAGTAATGGATTGGATGAGGGAAAACAAGTTGAAGCTGAACCCAGACAAAACGGAGGTACTTATGGTATCGGCTCTGAACCCAGGCGTCGGGATACAACCTCCAGTCCTAGAAGGGGTCACACTCTCCTCAAAGGACTGTGTTCACAGGATGGGGGGGCTCCTAGATTCATTGCTTCACATGACAAATCAGGTGAATGCAACAGTCAGGAGTGTCTGTTATCAGCTCCGGCTGATACGTCAGCTGCACCCTTTCCTGGAAGTCAAGGACCTTAAGACCATAGTACATGCGCTGGTAACCTCACGTCTTGATTTCTGCAATGCACTCTACATGGGGCTACCCTCGTGCTTGGTCCAGAAACTTCAATTAGTTCAGAACATGGCAGACAGATTGGTCTCTGGTACATCCAGAAGAGACCATATAACACCAATCTTAAGATCACTCAACTGGCTGTCCATCAGTTTCTGGGCCCAGTACAAGGTGTTGGTTATTACGTTTAAAGTCTAAATGGCTTGGATCCAACCTATCTTTGGGATTGCCTCCTTCCATATAATCCTCCCCGCACACTTAGATCCTCAGGGGAAAATTTGTTACAGCCTTGTAAAACAAGGCTGTGTACGACCTCCCAGAGGACCTTCTCAGCTGTTGCTCCCAGATTGTGGAATGGCCTGCCGGACGAGATCCGTCATATTACCACTCTAAACAGCTTTTAAAAAGCCATAAAGACAGATCTCTTCCAGCAGGCCTTTCCCGAATTGTTCTCCGGCCATTGGAAGGAAAATCTAACTGCTGACCTCTGACTTCACCACAGTTATTGTATTGTTTTTTAAGTATGTTTTATGTTTTTAATTCCACACTGTTTAATTGTATTTTAATGGGGGGGTTGAGGGGTTGGACTGTATATTTTAACTTTGTAAGCTGCCCCAATTGCTTTTTGTAGAGAGGCGGGATATAAATAAATTTTATTATTATTATTAGGTACTAAAGTTCCTAAATCTCTGACTTCCTGACACTAATTTTAATGTTACTATTTTAAACTTCTATACCTGCCTTCTTACTTTATAGGTTCGTGGGACAGACCATGAACTTCTTATAACAAAAATTAGAGTAAAACTGAAGGGAAAAAAACAGTCATCGTACCAAAATATGATCTGAACAATCTAGCAACAGAATTTACAGACAGTGTAAAAAAAAATAGATTTGTGCTATTAAGCATAGTTGACCAATAACCTGAAGATGTATGGAGAAAAACCATGGACATAAAAAAGAATGCAGAAAGACATTAACAGTGGCCAATAAGAAAGAGAGTTAACAGTGGATGACAGATGAAACACTTCAGGAAAGAAGAGAGGAAAATGTAAAAGGAGATAGGAACAAAACCAAAACCGAGAATGCAACTGTGCAACGTCTAATATGCAGGGAACTGCAATGCAAAGAATTACAATATAAAAAATAAAAGACAATAGCAAAAAAGGAAGAATGAGAGACCTCTTCCACAAAATCTGGGAAATCAAAGGGAAGTTCAAAGCAAGGACCAGGATGCTCTATGACAAAAAAAGAACATACTACAGGATCAAGAAGAAATAAAAAGATGTTGAATAGAATATACAGAAGAGTTATATGAAAGAGATTTAAATAATGAATGACACATGGAACAAAGAACCATACAAAGATGAACCCAAAATTTTAAAAAGAGAAGTAGAAGCTGCAATAATAGAAATTGGGAAAATAAATCACCAGGAACAGGTGATACCTCAGTTGAACTGGGACAGAAGATAGAAGCAACTCTAGTGTTAACTAAAGTAAGCCAACAAATATGGAAAACCAAGCAGTGGCCAACAGACTGGAAACCATCAATATACTGTATATCCCAATCCATAAAAAAGGCTAAAGGACCATCACATTAATCTCCCACACAAGCAAAATTTTGCTCAAAATTCTGCAACATAGACTCCAATGGAGAGATACATGGAGAGAGGTATTCCAGAGATGCAAGAAAGGACTAACCACGTTCCCATTGAGTCAATGGTTTTAGGGTTAGCAATTGGATTTAGGGTTTAATAGTTGAATTTAATGGGTTTTACTTTGTGCTGGTCTATGACCCTAATAAAGATGTACTGAACTGAATGGGTTTTACTTCCAAACAATTCTGCAACATAGACTCCATGTCTATGGTTGGGGTCTTTTTTCGTTCCTCTGAGAGAAGTCCCAGAGGTCCGAGCAGGGTTCAGGAAAGGAATCATAGAATCATAGAATTGGAAGAGACCATAAGGGCCATCCAGTCCAACCCCCTACCATGCAGGAAATCACAGTCAAAGCATCTCCAACAGATGGCCATCCAGTCTCTGTTTAAAGGCCTCCAGGGAAGGAGACTCCACCACTCTGAAGCACTAGGGACCACATTGCACACATACATTGGCTAATGAAGCACACTAAGGAATTCCAGAAAACAATCAGCACAAGTTTTATAGACTATAGCAAAGCACTTGACTGTAGGCATTGCAAAAACATATAGAAAGCTCTCAAAGTCATGGGAGTGCCACCACACTTGATAGTCCTGTTGAAAAATCTGTACTGAAGACAAAAGGCTACCATCAGAAAAGAATACAAAGAAACAGATTCATTCCCAATAGACAAAGGGATCAAGCAAGGCTGCATTGTATCACCCTATTTGTTTGAACGCATATGCCAAAATAAGAAAAACAGGGTTAGACTCAGTAAAAGGAAGAGTGAAGATAGGAGGAAGGAACATCAACAATCTAAGATACGTGGATGACACCATAATACTGACGGAAAACAACATGGACTTGGAATGGTTTCTAAGGAAGGCCAAAGATGAAAGTGCAAAAACAATGATGACAGAAGAAACACATACAGTCCGCCCTGTCCATACTGTACATACATACTGTCCACTGTACAGATGCTACAGCTGGATAATACATCTTTTCTTTCTTCAGAAAGAAAATCAACTCATTTGAGATGTGGTGCTGGAGAAAAGTGCTTAGGATACCGTGGACATACCGTGCAGGACCTGAGCAGAGCAGATAATTCTTCTTATTTTCTGACTGCAGTCTCCAATGAGATCTAAGGTATGAGAATTCTTTAATTGTTTTGATTTCCTCATTGTCTAGGTTCAGGCACAAGTTTCCAATCAGAGAGGTTGTAGTATTCTGGCTTAGCATGTAGCCAGGGCTTTGTGCCAAGCGGTAAAGGAAGAAATGAACATGTCTGTTTCCTGCTGAGTCCAAATTGGAGCTGCCCCAAACAAGCATTTTATAGGGAGAAATGGGTCCTGAGGCAATTTCCCAGGAGTTAAAAGATGTTTCCAGGAGGAAGAATAGCCATGGTTTGGGGAAAATAGCAGAGCAGTCAATCTAGATGTTCCACACAAAAAGATGTTATCTCCAGAGAGAAGTGCCCTTTGATTCTGAACATTTTTGCAAGTACCAGATGCATTGCCTTCAATCACACATTTGTGTGAAGGGGTTATGCAGATTTCAGCCTGAAAAAGATCTGTCTAAATGTTCCAGCACTCCCAAGACAAGTCTGCCCAATATCCATATTTGGGCAGGTGGTGGTTCTTGATCAGGGCTCCTCTGGGGGCTATGTGACCAAACCTACCTTTTAAAATCAAGTCAATATCAAAGGTTGACTAGGGGTGATGGAGGACTCATCCACAGGGTTACATTCACATAGCGTCTCTTGTAAAATTTCACCATAGTACAAAGTGAACAGTCTCTTCAAGGGTTTTTTCCCCAGAGGTACATATATTATCACATTTCTCTTAAACATTGCTTCTTTCACTTCATTCTTTCTAAATAAAATTCCCATTTTCCTCTCTTCCATCTTCACATCATTAACATAACGATGTTGGATAATTTGACTTTTTGTCCAACATGTTAGTGATGACGTATTTTGAGAAATTTCTTAACATTGCAACATTGGTCAGACTTTTGTAACCACCTCTAGACACAGCAATTATTATCTTCTCCAGGATAAATATGCCCAGTTCCCTAAATCATTCCTTATAGGGCATGGTTTCCAGACTTTTCACCATTTTAGTCACCCTCCTTTGGACACGGTCCAGCATCTCAACATCCTTTTTGAATTGTGGTGCCCAGAAAAACTTTTTTAATGAACGCAGTCCCCCACTACCACAAATTATGTAGTTGAGTTTCCCGCATTTGAGGAAATTGCAGGGGTTAGCACATCTAAAGTGCAATGGATGAGCCTCATCCTGGGAAAACCATCTTCATGATAATAGTATCTCCCATGCCTGGTAAGTATATGGTGAGGTCTTCTCTTCACCAAGCTGAATATGCCAGGCTCCTTCAAATCTTTTATCATTCTCCGTATTTTTAGAATCCTCATTGCCCTTCTTTGAACCCACTTCAATTTGTCTATATCCTTCTTAAATTGAGGCACCTAGAACTGTACTTCAGATGAGACCTGACCAGTGTAGACAATTTAGTGGGGATATTATCTTGGTATCCATTGGGATTTGGTTCCAGGATCCCCCAGGGATATCAAAATCTATGGATGGCCAAGTACCATTAAATAGAGTGACACAGTAAACTGATGTGTCTAAAAAATGGCAAAACCAATATTTGCTTGTTGGAATTTTTTAGTATTTTCAAATCATGTATGGTTGAATCCATGGTTAAAGAATCAACTTGGAAGCTATGCTTCTATTACTGCAGGCTAAGATGGCATATCCTTAATTCAGTCTTTATTGAAGTTTTCAGGTTGTTAGTATCTTTATTTTTATATTTTCTGCTTTAAAATTTTAGATCCCAGGCACTTTTTCTTATAAAAAATACAGACATTTTCTTTTGAATATATGTAATTTGGCACCTTGCACCCTCTTGATTTTTACAGTACTTAGCCTGTTAAAAAGGTAACAGGCCAAAAGAAAAAGTTAAGTCCTGTATAAGATGAATAATGAATGAAAAAACATACAGCAAAATGGCCTAAGAAGAAAATGAAGGGAGGGGGGAGAATCACAGCCAGTGATATAAAACCTTTAACAGTATAAAAAACTATCAAACAAAACACTACACAAAGAAAGCAGGAAAGAAAGTAATTTGCTGTACAACTGAAATTATTCTAACTAAAGGCGAGAAATTGGGAAACACTTCCTATGTACTGTATCCCCTGGCAATAAGAAAACTGTGAGCATCCTTTGCTATCTTTTAATCTCTTTGGTTTAAACTGGATATGTTGGAATGGACAGTGTTTACAGGGTATCTCTCACAGAAAAGGGTGAGTAGGGCTGCATCTGCACTACAGAAGTAATGCAGTTACACAGCTCTAGCTGCCATGGGTCAATTCTGGGATCTGTAATTTTGTGAGTTATTTAGCCTTCTCTGTCAAAGAGCTCTGGTGCTACAACAAACTACAGATCACAGGATTCCATGGCATTGAGCCATGGAAGTTGAAGTGGTGTCAAACTGTATTGTTTCTGCAGTGCAGATGAAGCAATGAAGCAGTTCTCCGTGTAAGGGAGTTTCAGATAGCACACAAAAAGGAATGGCTGTATAAGAAATGTGGTTCCACAAGCACAGGAATTTGCTGTGTTTACTATGATCTAATATTCCCTCATGGTTGGATGTTAACAACAAGAAGTCACTTTGATGGAGTCTCCAAGATTGTCCTCTAATATGTGGAATCTGTATCTCTCACAAACTGTTTAACCTTTTAAGACTGAAAACAACTCTCTAATTTGCTTGCAAAGTATAAAGATAGAATTAGAAACTAAGAAAAACTCTTAGTTTAAAAATAAAATATTTAGAAACTGCTTGGCATGGCCAAGCTATCAAAGAATAAAAAAAATACAACTTAGCAAATGAGATGGTGCTGAGAAACCAATACTGGCAGTCTTCTAGTTTTTGTAAAGAAACTTTAGACAAGATGACGAGTACTTTTAAAATCTATTTTCTGAGGCATGTACACACAAATTCACAAATTCAAGTTTTTTATTTATTTTATTTTTATTTATAATTGTACCTTCTGATAGAATCTAGAATTATGTTAAAAGCAAGAACAAACTGACTTTGTATTTTAGATTGCACAGCAACAGTTCACTTCTTGTCGTCTGACCAACTAAATTCATAATCTTTATAGGTTCTCGTCAGTATTTCTATAGTCACAGAATGATCAGCTTTACCATATCCCTGTAGGAAGGAAACAAATATTTGTTTTTTCATTAGATTGCCACAGATTTTTTTCTAATAACATCTCTAATAAACTCAGAACTGCTTACATAGCTTTCCTCCTTCCTATTTTATCCTCAGAACTCAGTAAAATGAGGGAGAGTAACTTGCCAAGCTAAGCAAAAGGAAACGGGCAAAGCCCAGTTAGTGGATTTCATGGCTCAGTAATGGAGCCATGATTAGATTTTCCAGCATTCTGACAGCAAGTCATAATGATTATTTCCAAAGAGAAATTATAACAGGTTCTTATTAATTTATTTCCAAAGTAAGTAAGGCATATGTCTTTTCAAGCCCACTTGCAATGGATTTTAGGGTCAGGAACCAAGTAATTCTCCAAACAGTTTTGATCTTTTACTCCAACACACAGCCAATGGTGAAAACTGCTGGGAATACCAGTCTGACATCATTGGGAAGGCATGATTCCCAACTCTGATGAATTTAATTAATAATAAAGGTCATATCATCATGGGCAGGTTTACTTTATCCATTTTATTGTTTGTATGTACAGCGCTGTGTAAATCTACAGTGCTATATAAATAACGCATAATAATAATATCAAAAATTGGATCAACTTCTCTCCATTCTTTACCATAGTCTTCTGCATTATAGTAATGGTAGTAAGCCATGCTTGAGAAAATGAAGAGGGGGGGACGGTATGAGAAGTCTCTCTATTAAGATAGAATAAAAGGTAAATGTATTCCTCTCTGACTGTAGGAGGCAGTCTACATCTCCATCACTAAACTGAAGAGCCAGCATTGTCAAAGACTATTCTGTGATCATGTGGCCATCATGACTGCACAGAACGCTGTTTACCTTCCCACCGAAGTGGTACCTTTTTATCTACATTTGCATGCTTTCAACTGCTAGGTTGACAAAAGCTGGGACTAGTGATGGGAGCTCACCCCATCACGCAGTGCTTTGGCCTCAAACAGCCAACCTGCTGATCTTGCAATCAACAGAGTCAGTGTCTGAATCGCGTGAGCCATTGATAGAACGGAGGGGAGCAATTCCTAAACTATCAACACGAACACCTGTATGTGTATTTTTTCAGTCAGACAGCTTCTACTGCTACTGTATAGAAAACATTATTTTAAATATGAGATGTTAAATAAATAAATAAATATTAAAATGTGGAAATGTTCTGAGGGTTTTCTTCATAATTTTCAGCAAGAGAAAAAATTGAAAGAATAGTAGGAAAAATGGGACAACAAGCAGAATATTACTTTGCCTGGAATTTTGTAACTGCAGAACATTTAAACATCACTGACTGTGCTATAGCAAATGATACTGCATATGGGGATTTGAAGTAGTTGAACATAAGTTACTGATAACCTACAGAAGTGGCATTTCAGGAAGATGTTAACACTGCCCCTGTACAATCTACAAACAGGACATATTAGAAATGGCAGTTCCCAAAAACCAGTTGCAGAACATTTCAACCTTCCTGGGCTATACAGTAAGGGATTAACATGTCACAGTCCTTAAAGAAGGTATCAGAGTTGTGCCTCACAGCTCCCTCTATTTTGTGCTAGTTAGGCCTGCTAAGCCATGCTGTAGCCATGTTGGGAGCATGAGGGGGTGACCAGTTGCAAGAAACTATTGTGCATCAACCAAGGTCATATAGCTGCCTTGCACTCCATGGGAAAGGAATGTGGAAAGAGAGAAGGGAAATACATCCCAAGAGCTTGTTAACTCAGATCTGTGCTGATATTTGCAAAAATATTATTTCTAGTTTTATCGATGAAGTGTGTTCATTGAGTTAGACAGAGACAGAACATTACACAAGGAAATGACAGAACAACTAGAAAGGGAAACTACTGAATTGAATTATATTCACAAATTCCAATACAGGGCTTCATGGCATGTAACATACTGTATATTAATATAAGAATCCTCGCTACTGCACATATAACAAAAAGAATCTTCTCAGAGAGCTTTCTGAATTTTTAAATCAGATTTACTGCTTTCACAGTGGAACTAAAAACTAAAGACGTTTTTCACAGTAGACAAGTTCCTTAAGGCTAACTCACTAATAGCCATGGCTAATTATATTTTCCATTATTGGAAAAATTCTGAACTATCATGTTTGAAAGACCCAGCTCTTTGAAAATCTAGGGCAAGGGACATGTTAGTCTTAATAGTGCTGCCAAATTTCTGTTTTCTCCTCCTTTCCTATTTTTATGCTGCAAAAGTCTACATACAAAGAAACTAAACTCTTAAGCATTAAGTGTCATAAAACACTTACTGTAGAAAGACCAAATACATGGATTTTCTTGTCTTTGCTATGATGCTCTATTTTTCCTCCTCCAAGACATTTGCATGTAAACCCCAGCTTTTCCATTTCTAGATTTACTTTTTCAAATATGTGATCTGCAAGACAAAAAATAGCAGTGTGCTTAATTACTACTTTAAAGAAAACATAATGAAGATTTTTGAAAAATCTGTGAGAAGCAAAATACTCAATTTGAACATTAGCATCCATATGATCTACACAAACTGTTTTATTTATATTATGTTTCTATCCTGCCTTTTGTTTTAAAAAAATCACTAAAGACAAATTAAGCAATAGAACAATTAAAATTATCACTAAAATAGATGGAGCAATAGACTTCCAACTCAAATCAAATGAATCAACTCTTGCTCTCCACACTTTGTATGGTTTTCACAAAGTGGTCATGAACAAGCCACTTCACCTTCTGCATAGAAGTTGGAAGGAGAAATGTCACCATCATTCATCACAGTTTGCTAAACATATGAATTATTGATTTCTCAGCCCCTTTAACTGTTTTATGTATGAGCAGAGAAATCTGTGAGGTATGATTGTTTTTAAGTTTCATTGTTTTGTTGCATCAGAGCAAATAAAACAGCAAGGATGTACATTTTCACATTGGAAAAGTCCAGCAAGTGACATAGGAAGCTGTCTTGCCAATGAGGTGTTGAAATTGGGTGTTGTTTTTGCAATGACTAGATTCAAATTTGTCAAAGCTAAAACAAAAAAGGAGAATAAGCATGAAATAGCTTAGTATGGGTCATAAGAAAGAAAGAGTGAAGAAGCTAGGATCAGTTTTGACTGCAAATCCTATATCTGGAAGGCAAATTATGGGAGCTGTTATCCAAAATTTTGGATTTCCAAGTTCTAATTCTCATTCTCTGCCCTGCTCTCTTCAGTGTGTGCTATAACTTCACTGAACTCAATGGAGTTGTTGAATCCAGCTACTATTGGACTGCAAGTTCCAGCAGCCTCTAGCTGGTATGGCCAATAGTGAGAAATGCTGGGGGCTGCAGTACAACAACATCTGGATCTTGGAAGCTATGCAGGGTCACTTAGTCCTGGTGAGTATTTGGATGGGAGACCACCAGGGAATACCAGGTGCTGTAGGCTTATTGAGTCCTGATATTGGGACTAAAGGTGGCTTAAATATTTAAACCAGAACAGTTTTAAGACATACAAAGGCATCAATAAAATATACCTAAAGATATTTTAAAAGTAATTAAGCTATCAAATTAAAACTATTTAAAATTCATTAAAATAATATTTTTTAAAAACATATCAAAAGCCTAGTGCAATCAACTAACAAACGTCTGTTGGATCAGGAAAGTTTTCACCTGCAGGCAAGAGAGGGAGGCGGGGGGCCCATAGCCTGGCAGCAGCACCACCACCCACCCAGGGACCGCCTCTCCCCCAGTTGCCGATTTCCGGGGAATTCCCTGGTTTCCGGGTAATAAAAACCATTCTGAGTAATTTCCAGGTATTAAAAATTATGGGGAATTAAACTTTCCCATTGGGTAATCCTTTCTGTTTATGGGGAATTATACCTTCCCATTCTGTCCCGCCCCTTTAGGCCCCTGTCCTGGTTGGATCTTCCAAGGGGCTGATGGGAATGGTAGTCCTGTCCATCCGTTTGCCCATCCAAAGAAGAACTTATACATCCCCCAGCCAGCCAGGCAATACATGAGGCCAGGCCCAGACTGTCTCCCAATGAAATCTATCACTGCTCGCCTCCTCCTAATTGGCCAAAATTGCTCTTCCATCCAATACTGCCCTACTTCAATCTGCTCCCTCAGATACATTTGGAAATAATAATAATAATAATAATAATAATAATAATATCCAGGGTAATCTTGTAGCCCCTTTGAGACTCCCTGCAAGAGTTGGCAGCATGAGCTTTCTTAAACTTAAGTCCACTTCCTCAGGTGCATTTAATAATAATAATAATAATAATAATAATAATAATAATGCTCTTGTAGCACCTTTGAAACGCACTGAAAGAAGTTGGCAGCATGGGCTTTCCTAGATTTAAGTGTCCTCAGATGCATGGGTTTTTATGGATTGTACCTTGAGCATTTTTAATAACTAAGGTCCAAAACAAAATGCAGAAATAATCCACTTTGAGACCACTTTAACTGCCCTGGCTCAGTGCTAGAGAATCCTGGGAATTGTAGTTTTGTGAGGCATTTAGCCAAGAAACTAGAAATCCCAGGATTCCATAGCATGGAGCCGTGGCTGTTAAAGTGATGTCACACTGGATTATTTCTGCAGTGTGGATGCAGCATAAGAGTGTATCTGTACTGTAGAAATCATGCAGTTTGGCAGTTTGTGCAATGCCAAAATGAACCAGTTGCTATGAAATCCTGGGAATTGTTGTTTGTAATTGTAATTGCTGACAGAGAAAGTTAAATGTCTCACAAAACTACAATTCCCAGGATTCCAAAGCAGTAATCCAGGGCAGTTAAAGGGCTGTCAAACTGGATTATTTCTGCAGTGTGGTTGCAGCCTAACGTTTCTGTTTAGCACAAAGCTTCCTGGACCCCCTTCATGCCAAAAGAAGTATCTTAAAAGCATTAGAAGGACTGAAAGATTCTTTGGTTGGTTTTAATGGTAATTTTGAGAATTGAAATAAGTTACATTTTTTTTTATTCAAGTATGTTTATGTTTATTTGCAAAAGATCCGCCATATTAACATTATAGGGACTTTCCAGGGATTTTGACTTAATATTCCGGGTAATATTGGGGGATTCCAGGGAGTTTGGTAAAACATGCCGGGAATATCTTAGGGGCTTGTTGGCAACACTGCTCCCCTCCCTCCCTGCTCCCTCCCTGGGCCTTAGGCTCATGGCTCGCGGGGCAAGTGCCCTGCTATTGGGGGAAGCAAGCTAATAATTTTAGGTTCAACTTTCCCTAATTTGTGGGATGAAGGCCGGATATTTTGAGATCCGAGGCAAAATGTAAGCATTATCCAATGGCGATTGTCTGGTGGACAGGCCCTGAAGCGCCCTGATTCCATGACCCAATGAATATTTCACCCCGAACCAGGCGCCAGTCTTTAGGGCCCGGCGGGGGCCGGGCGTCTCGCGCTTCCCTTCGCCGACGGAGTGGAAGAAGCCCTGAAGCATTTCCACCGCAGAGGTTCCTTCGGGCCCTTCCTCCCTGCCTCCCTCCCTCGCTCACTGTGGAACTCGGCGGCTGCGGTGCCCCGAACGATGTCCCGCTGCCCCTCGGCGCCGCTGCCCTGGACCCGCACCAGGATGTACTTGAAGGTGCCCTCCGGGTCGATCTCCACCTCCGGCACCGAGCTCAGCGGCCCCGGGACCGCCGCCATGGCGCAGGCCTTCGGCGGAGAGGGCGCAGGCCGAGCCAATCGCAGCGAGCAGGAAGTGGCGCCCAGGCGCCGGAAGCCCTCGCCCCGCCCTTTTTGCCGGAGGGATCCTGTCTGCTGCAGCCTCCGAGATCAGAGGGAGGGGCCCCCGGGAAGGGCGCCTCCGGGTCCCCGTCATTTGAGGAGCAGAACGGGAGGCCTCCTGGGATGGGACAAAGATTAGGACTGTGTCTTCTTCTCATGTACTTGTTTGCCATTCTGCCTCGCTCCTTCCCCGGTGGAAGAGCCCAGGAGAAAGGCTCCAAAGCCATGGCTGCATATTCTGATGACTCACAGACGGAGGCAGCCATTGCCGGGGCCCATCCTTCCCTGCCCTTCCTTTTGCGTCCAAAGGCAGTCCCTCCCGAGCAGGGGAAGGTGGGCCTCTTGCTTGAGGCAAACTAGGCAACACATTTCCCCCAAAACCGAGCACCGCCAACACTCTTTATCTCCGAGAGGCAGAAACAATTTATGTAATCCTGCCCTGATATGGGCTTCTTCTTCCCTCTTGAATGGATGAAGAATAAAGGCATAATGTCTTCAAAATGTCTGTAGCATGAGCCTTCTTACACTGGCGCCTAGTTACTCAGATGCATATTTGCAATAGAGAATCCAGAGACAGACTCATCTCAGCTATTTGAGTGTGAGAATGTCAATTCAGACTCAAAACTTTCTGGGTGTGGAGATGGGGTGACAACTTCAGTATTAACGACGGTTGTCCAGGGTCAGAGGCAGGAAGAAGGCTCTTGCCTAAAGCCAAGGAGACTCAATGAATGAGGGGGGGCCAGGGGCACCCCATGAAGATGGGGCAGATAATGTTGAAAAGTGGGTCATGTGCCAGGAAACCATGATCTCTGTTCAACCCATTTCTGATAGACAGTCTGTGGATGCTTTCTCAAGATTAACAATTACATTTACAATCTTCCACATCTTCTTTACCCGCTCTCTCACATCCTTTTTCTTTTATTTCATCCAATTATCCTTTCTTCTCCTAGTCCTTATCCTACATTTGTATTCTTCCTCCTCTTCCTTCCACTTACTCATACTTTCTCTCATTTCTTCATACCCTCCGAACACTTTCATATATCTTCCTGAATTTACACTTACATTTACCTTCCATAATTATATCATTCCATTCAGACTTACTTTCTGTCAAAATTTTTCCATTCTTTAGCTTCTAATTGACTTTCCTTTATCCACAAGAAAGATTTGTTTAACTCAGGAGCAAAACAGACAGCCTCTATTCAGCAGCTTGGAGGCATGTTGTTTAGTTGGAGCACGCCCCCAAGCCAGCAGGAAGCCCTTGTAAAGCTCCCTGCCCAACCATACAGTGGGCAACTGTGTGGCGTTCTGGTGCCAAAGCGTTTATACGTCACATGCCACAGGAGCACCGCAAAGCCATGGCAGTGATGGAAAAGCCAGCTTTTTGCTGGCTCAAAAAGGAACAGCTTTCTGTTGCTTCTTTTTGTGCCAGCAAAACACCAGATCAGGGCTGCAGCGCATGTGTTCCCATTGCTCTTTCAAGAAGTTGAATACATTGATCATTCCTTATTGAATCTAGTGAGTTATATTTTACCAATTGGGTTAATTTTTCCATTTGTTTTGAGTCATGTAGTTTAAACATCCATTCCTCCTGAATAAGGGTATTTTTAAGTTTCCACTTTTGGGCAAATATTGGAAAATGTATAAAATATTCTGATCATATAAATATAATATGAATAAATATAACAAATATTGTGGCCATATCAAATAAGATGTTAACAAATTCTTTTTCAAAATTATCCTCAAATACCCCTAGTAAGTAAAATTCTGGTTTAATCTGTAGATTAATACTTAGTATACTGCTAATTGTGGCATTTATCATTTTCCAATAATTTTTAGCATACCTACAAGTCCACCAGCAGTGAAAGAAGTTTCCAGGCATTTCTTCGCATTTCCAGCAACTGTTATTCTTTGTTTATCAACTTTTGATTAACTTATCTTAGAGTGGTTATGACGACACTAATTCTAGATGGCAGAATACAATATACCCTCAGGGTACAATTGGAGGCAGGGTTCTGTTTTCCTTATGGGTAATAGAATATGTAGCATTTGTTGTTAGGTTTAGGGACAGAGTTAGGTGCAGGAGACGTGATGAAACTCATGCTATGCCTTGCACTGTATTGCTTTATTATTGGCATTTGAATTTCTCATTGAAGGAAAAGCAAATCTCATCAAGGATTTCTCTAATGGCTGGAATGGACAAGGGAATGTTCTTCCCCTTCACTCTTCTCTTTTATATTGGTCCTGCAATGAGAGGGTCAGCTAAGAAGAGGAAGGTATGAAATCCCCATCCACAGACATCCACAGACAACCTCCATAGAAGGCTCTTTTAACTTTTCGTGTTTCAAGAATATCCTAGGAGCCAAGGCTGGCTTTTCCATGTAAGCAAATCCAGACAGCATATAGATGCCTGATATGAACAAACCTGCAGTTCTTATTTCAAGAACATCCCAGGATGGGCCTTCCATATAAGCAAATTCAAAGAGAGTCAAGATTTCTATCCACTCTGACTTACCAAAACTTTGGTATATTCTAATAGTGCTGGATAGCTTAGCACTGAATCATGGAAGCTAAGGAAAGACAAGATCTCATCCCTCTTTCAAGTGGTGTTAGGAAGGATCAAATTAGGGGAATTTTAATTAGCTCAAATTTAGCCGAGAGGTGGCCCTAACACCATGAGGCCGGGAAGGAGGAGGAGGGCACCCACGCGGGCGGCCCTACCGGCTCTTTCCTGGTGTCTGAGGGGGCCTCGGCCTCCACAGAGGCCAGGAAGGAGGAGGAGGGCGCCCGCGCGGGCAGCCCCACCAGCTCCTTCCCAGCCTCTGAGGGGGCCTCTGAGAGGGCCGAGGCCTCCATAGAGGCTGGGAAGGAGCAGAGGGAGTTTCCTCCATGTAAAAAAATGTGTCCTACATTTGAAAATGTCGTCCTACTTTTGTCCCGGTTTGGACATCCTGACTTATGGCAATCCTACCCCCGCCGCAACTTCCGCGCCACTCCGGGTGCCATTTTGAGTTCGGCCCCCCAGTTGTCTGAGGGACAGCAACCCGGCCCCCAGCTCAAAAAGGTTGCCTACCCCTGGGTTGGAGCATGGTTGCTTAATGTGTGACATTGGAGAATGCTTGTCCAATGGGAGAGGCGGGGGAATGCTTGCTGAATGGGTGACGTTGACTTTAAGTATGCTTGCTTAAAGTGTGCCGATTAGCATTAGGGTTAGGGTAAGGGTTAGAGTGAGGGTTGGTAAATCATTCTCTAACTTCACGCATAAAAAATCCATGCTCCAACGTCTCCCATTGCAAAAGCATTCTTCAATGTCACCCTTTAAGCATGCATTCACCAACTTCACACATTAAGGAAGCATTCTCCATCCTCTCCCATTGGCAAAGGATTCCCTAACTTTACCCATTAACCATGCATTCTCCATCTTCTCTCATTGGTAAAGCATTCTTCAACCTCAATCTTTAAGTATATGTTTTCCAACTTCACATATTAAGCATGCATTCTCCAACTTCAACCAGTAAGCAAGCATTCTCCAACCTCTCCCATTGTGAAAGCGTTCCCCAACGTCACCCATTAAGCATCCATTCTCCAATTTCACCCACTAAGCAAGTATTCGCCAACGTCTCCCATTGGGAAAGCATTCTCCACGGTCACCCATTAAGCATGCATACTCTAATGTCTTCCATTGGGAAAGCATTCCCCAACGTCACACATTAGGTTAGGATTAGGATTAGGGTTAGGATCTAGGGTTTGGGTTAGGGGTAAGGTTAGGATATAGGGGTAGGGGTAGGGGTAGGTTGGTGAAGCATTCTCCAAACTCTCCCATTGTGAATGCATTACCCAACGTCACCCATTAAGCATGCATACTCCAATGTCTCCCATAGGGAAAACTTTCTCCAACCATGGGTGACGTTGGAGAATGCTTTCCCAATGGGAGAGGTTGGAGAATGCTTTCTTAGTGGGTTAAATTGGAGAATGCATGCTTAATGAGTGAAGTTGGAAAATGTATTCTTAACTGTTGAGGTTGGAGAATGCTTTCCCAATGGGGGACGTTGGAGAATGGATGCTTAATGGGTGAACTTGGATAATGCTTTACCAACCATAGCCCTAACGCTAATCGTAACCCTAACCCTTACTCTAACCCTAACCCCAACCCCTAACCTTAACCCTAACCCTAACGCTAACCCTAACCCTAACCTAATGTGTGAAGCTGGAGAATGCTTTCCCAATGGGAGAGGACGGAGAATGGGTGAAGTTGAAGAATGCATGCTTAAATTGTGACATTGGAAAATGCTTTCCCAATGGAAGACGTTGGAGTACACATGCTTAATGGGTGACGTTGGAGAATGCATGCTTAATGGGTCATGTTGGAAAATGTTTTCTAAATGGGTGAAGTTAGACAACGCTTTGCCAATGGGAGAGGAAGGAGAATGCTTGCTTAATTTGTGAAATTGGAAAATGCATGGTTAAAGGGTGACATTGGAAAACGCTTTATCAATGGGAGACGTTGGAGAATGGATGCTTAATGGGTGAAGTTGGAGAATGTTTACCCAATGGGAAAGGCTGGAGAATGCTTGCTTAATGGGTGACGTTGGAATATGCTTGTCCAATGGGAGAGGTTGAAGAATGGTTGCTTAATGGGTGATGTTGGAGAATGATTTCCCAATGGGAGAGGTTGGAGAATGCTTGCTTAATGGGTGAAGTTGCAAAATACATGCTTAATGGGTGAAGTTGGAGAATGCTTTCCCAATGGGAAAGAGTGGAGAATGTATGCTTATAGGAAGACGTAATCTAATCTTCAGGGGATCTTGAGGTAAAATGACTGGAAGAGTTTGTTGATTTATTTGTAGTTAACACATTAGCTGTGGCAGCTTAGGAAGTTATAGTTGACATAATAATTTTTAATATTGTAATACATATGTTGATATTTGGTTATTATATAACTTAAATATTAAAAAAAAGAGAGAGAATGCTTGTTGAATGGGAGAGGGTGGAGAATGCTTGCTTAATGGGTGACTTTGGAGAATGCTTTCCCAATAGGAGTGGATGGAGAATGCTTATTTAATGGGTGACGTTGGAGAATGTTTTCGCATTAGGAGACGTTGAAGCACACTTGCTTAATGGGTGAGATTGGAGAATGCTTGCGCAAAGGGAGAAGCTGGAGAATGCTTGCTTAATGGATGACATTGGAGAATGGTTGCCCAATGGGAGGGGTTGGAGAGTTCTTGCTTAATGGGTGACGTTGGATGATGCTTTCTGAATAGGAGAGGTTGGAGTATGCATGCTTAATGGGAGATGTTGGAGAATGCTTTCCGGATAGGAGAGGTTGGAGAATGCTTGCTTAATGGGTGACGTTGGAAAATGCTTTCCCAATGGGAGAGGTTGAAAAATGGTTGCTTAATGCAGGGGTCAGCAACCCCCGGCCCACGGGCCGGATACAGCCCGCAGAGGTGGCAGGACCAGCCCCAGCCCGGTCCTGCTGCTGCTGCTGCTGCTGCTGCCACCTCCTCCTCCTCCACCTCCTCCTGGGCCGCGCGACCGCGCTGCCCTCCTCCTCCTCCACCGCGCAGAGGAGAAAGAGGAGGGCTGCGCGACCTGGGGCAGAGGAGGCAAAGGGGGAGGAGGAGTAGGAAGAGGAGGAGGGGGAGCAGAAGAAGGAGGAGAAAGAGGAGGAGGGGGAAGCAGAAGGAGGAGGAGGGGGAGCAGAAGGAGGAGGTGGTGAGTGGCCAGAGGCCTCAAGTTTTTTAAAAATTTTATTTTGTGTGCTTTAAGTGCTAACAAGTCTCCCTTGTTTTGACAGTGATAGTGTGGTGGTGGTGGTGGTGGTGGTGGTGATGATGATGATGATGATGATGATGATGATATGAGTCAGCTTGAGAGGCTTGCAGGCACTGTTTCTTAAGCTGAGAGAATGTCACCTTCCAAAGTGTGTTTTGGGTGCTTTTAATGCTAACAAGTCTCCCTTGTTTTGACAGTGATAGTGTGATGATGATGATGATGATGACGATGATATGAGTCAGCTTGAGAGGCATGGACGCACTGTTTCTGAGGCCAAGAGAGTGTGACTTTCCAAAGTGCCTTTTCTGTGTGTTTTTGGTTCTTTAATGGTAATATTGATATCAGCATGCCTCTAAGGCAAGGCCAATGTAAATTGCTGTGATTTTTACAAACTCATGCGCAGTGAAGAAAAACCAAAGTCCCTTGACCAAGTACACACTTCTGAGAAGTACACTTGGTGCAAGAACTGTGAAACCACCTTGACATGTTCAATATGCATAGCCATGTGAACCCATGTTCAGTGTGAAACCCAAAGAGTTTGGTTATGCAATAAGCCTCTGAAATATGCAAGAGGCCATGTTAAGTAAAGCCATGTTCAATGCCCAAATGTGCTGTTTGGAATGGGGGGAGGGGGGGTTGGCCAGAAAGGGAAGTACATTTCTGTCATATGTGTAGGAATAATGCCCAAATGTCCTCCATTTTGATCATGCCTAAGAAACATGCATTTATATTAACATTTTTTAAAAATCATCAAATTTTTTCGCATGTCCTCCATTTTTTAAAAATGTGTCCTACATTTGAAAATGTTGTCCTATATTATTTAATTGTTTAATTATTTATTTTTTGGTTTCATGCCCCCCCGCCCCCCGTTGTCTGGGGGACACCAACCCGGCCCCCGGCTCAAAAACGTTGCCTACCCCTGGCTTAATGGGTGACATTGGAATATACTTGTCCAATGGGAGAGGTAGAAGAATGCTTGCTTAATGGGAGATGTTGGAGAATGCTTTCCGAACAGGAGAGGTTGGAGAATGCTTACTTAATGGGTGACATTGGAGGATGCTGGTTTCTGAGATGGCACCCACTTCATGAATTCAATGGGGAAATAAGCCAGGATTTATAAGGTTCCAAACTTCCAGAATTCCAAGTGCAAGGTGAAATGTAATTTTCTTTGTACAGTGTTCTTGTGTGAAATCAACTTTCACACAAGAACACATGCTCACACACATCCAGGAACTAAGATATAAAAGGTGGTAGCAGATAGCGATTTGGAGGGCAGGGCAATACTTTACCAATTGCAGAGATGATGCGCTAATCTGGGGAAGGCTATGAATTGAATGTGGCTCAGCAGCACTTTGCCTTGGTTGCATTATTATTATTATTATTATTATTATTATTAACTTTTATTTATAAAGCGCTGTAAATTTACACAGCGCTGTACATACAATCTTTTAGTTAGACAGTTCCCTGCCCTCAGGCTTACAATCTACTGTACTGAGTACAGTACTGAGGAATCAAATCTGAATTGGATATAGTTTCTGCCTGATTCCAAATGGGATCAAAGTGAGAGTGCCCAAGTGAAAACATTTGCATATATAAAACAAAACTGTGTCTTGAGGCAGTTGAGTGGATTTTCCAGGAATCCCAGAAACAATGGGATTCTCATTTAGTTGAGGGTTTTAACTTCAGAGATATAGAGAATATTTTTAGTTGATGGTAGTGACATTGATTTAATCAAAGAGTGATGAAATCAGGACAACCCTAGAGAGTTTGGGTCAGGATAATGTGTTGGAAAATACAATGGACACTAGCAGGGAGATTGACTTAGTGCTCTAGGTTGACATACTGTACTTATTTTCTTGTTGACCTTCATGACAAGGGGTTGGGAAGAAGCAATACTTACACCCATCAAGTTGCATGAGTCCTTTCCACATGTCCTCAGGTCTTATATGACCACACACTTAAAGGTCATCATGGCTTTTCCAGGATCATGCTCTATGAAATTATAACAAAATACAAAATATAACAAAATATACAAAATATAACAAAATAACATGGGGAATGCGAGGTGTGCTAACAGGCCTTCTCCATTGGCTATATAAAAATGTTTTTGACTCCTAAACTAGGACTCTGGGAGAGCATGGTTGAAATCCCTCCTTAACTGTGTGACCTTTGGAAAGTCAGACTCTCCTAACTTCAGAAGGAAGAAGACAAAAGCCACCCTCCCTTGAACAGATCTTGCCAAGAAAACTCAAGGCTAGAATCAGTCCAAGTTCATGTGAAGGCACACAACAGTAAGTAATTCAGTAGTGAAGTGTTTAACTAACATTCCTTCTTATTTCATCATCATCATCATCATCATCATCATCATCATCATCGGATTTATTTATATGCCACCCAATCACTAGGAATCCGGGCGGCTTACAACAGAAGGGATAATAGACAGTTCCCTGCCCTCAGGCTTACAATCAAAAAAGACACAACACAAAAGGAGAAGGGAATGGTGAGGGAGGGAGGGGAACAGGTCCAGCAGCTCTTCTCTCCCTCTGAGGCCTGGACTAAGGCAGATGGACTGAAGGGAGGGCTCTTCTTCTTCAGGCTAGCCCTGATGGAGCTGGGCCTGCCTGGTCAAACTCCCTCCTAGGCCGGAAGATGACAGTTATGGAGGGAGGAGTCTCTTCTTCCAGGCTAGCCCTGTTGGAGCTGCGTCTGCCTGGTCAACTCCCTCCTAGGTCAGAAAATGACAATGGAGTCTCTTCTTCCAGGCTAGCCCTGATGGATTATTAAATATGATTATAAAATATGATTTAATACGCATCAAAATAACCTGTGGGAAGAGTTCCATGAATGGAAGACATTAATAGGGGATATATCCTATTCCAAAGAAAAAGATCAAACAGGAAAGGTGGAGGAGGAACATTATATGCCAGAGCTATGTACACCTGTGAGGAGTTCCATGACTTATAGTATGCAATACAAGTTGCTGCCTCTGATTTTAATTTTCCAATGCCTTCCTTACTTCACAGGTTGAGGTGACCTATTTCTACCTGCTTCCTTCTCCTTCACTGGCCTATAAGCATCATGTCTTTTGTAAGAACAAAAATCCAGTTAAAAATTAATGGAGGTTTGTGTACTTTCCCATTTTTCAACTAATTTCAAAATTAGTATCAGTATGACTACAAGAATACTAAGGAGTGTATTTGGCTGACCTGGGCTACATCCACCTTGCAGAAATAATCCAGTTTGAGACTGCTTTAATTGCCCTGGCTCAATGCTAGGGAATACTGGGAACTGTAGTTTTGTGAGACATTTAGCCTTCTTTGTCAGAGAGCTTTCCCTAGCCTAGGAAGTCAAAGCAGTCTCAAACGGAAACATTTCTGCAGTAGGTTTTGGACCCTGATGATATCATAGTAAACTTGGGAGAAAGCAACATTTTATAGAAATGTATCAAGATCTTTAAAAAAATAACAAAAATTACTACTTTTCACCATCTATATGTTGTCCCCAGGAACTCCTAAATGCCCCTATTTCCAAGGCGCTTTTATTGGCTCATTGGCATTAATTTAGATTGAAGGTATTTTGGAACAGAGCCTTTGGCTTGTTACTCCTCAGGATCCTGGAAACGATGGCCTCAGGCTTACAAGAGTGTGGATCTACCTCCCCCCTCCCAAATCTGCCTTTTCGAGAGGGTATTTGTCTGGTGGGTTCCAAGACAAATTTGGCCTAAATGGACTGTAAATCAATGTGAAGGCGACCAGGGCGAAGACTGCTCCTGCCGCACCAACAGTAATGGCAACAATGGCTGAATTTTAGCCGAGTCAACGCCCAGAAGATTAGGATGAACAAACTGCTTTGGCCGCAAATTCAGTCAGGGGGAAGGGGAACCGCGAAGGCCTTTCCAGCCCACCGCAATTCCCTCCAGTCCACGGCTGGGAGAGACACAGAGAACCGCAGGTGCGAAAGAAAGCTTAGAATTAAACCCTCAGTGAATGTATTAATAACATTAATAAATTAGGTTCCGATTATCAGATAGGACTTTCAGTCCTACATACACAACATGGAGGTGGCTGGCTGGGACTGTGCTAATCTCTCCTGCCAGGCCTTTGGCGGCAAAGGAGCATTGCTTCCCTTCCCGACGTGGGGATGCTTCCTTCCCTCCAGTGGAGCCTTCTCCTTTCCCCTCACTTTCTGTTTCCCGGTTTAAAGTGGGGGCGAGGGCAAGGACGAGAATACCGCCTGAGAAAGAAACCTCTGTCTCTCCGGCGGCACCTGCTCTCTCCCGCCGCTGACTCCGAGGGCTCCCTTGGGAGCCACCCTTGTCCTTCCTCCCGCCCGCAGGAGCCTCCGGGAGCGAGGCAAGCGCCTGACGCGTCTCCGTTGGCTCCAAGCCCCGAGGCCTCTCGCCCTTCGCCAGCTAGAGGGCTAGGCGGTGGGCGCCCTCCAGGGATCGGGGAGGTGCGCCAAGAAAGCCGGGAAGGGGCTCTGGGCTGCTGTTCCCGCCTTTCTCTGCGGTGCCCTGGGCTGGGGAAGCTCTGGCTCTGGCTCCACGAGATTTTGGGGGCGGGTGCCCCCACGCGGAGTCCTCAGGTTAGGCAGGGGCCCGTCAGAGCTGCCTCCTCCTTCCTTCCCTCACGGGCTCCGACGCTTCCCGCTCCCGGCCGCCTCTTTTCCAGAAGTTGTCTTGCTCCAGCGCATGTCTCCGTCCGCCGCTTGGGACCAATTTGAAGCGACGTGAAAATGGAGGAGCCACCGTCGACTGCCCTGGAGACGCTGCCGAGGATTTCTCTCTCCCCCTTGTTGGGTAAGTTCTCTTGTGTTCTGGCCCGGGCAGCAGTTTCTTCCCGAGGGAGGGAAAGCGCGCAATGCCCCGCTTGGGGCCCGACGGCGGCGCACCTCTGAGCCCCAGAGCCCCGGGCGACAAAGACAAGCCCGGCTCTTCCTCTTCCTCTTCTTCTTCCGGGGGGAGGGAGCCGCTCCTTTGAGCCCCATCGCCAAAAAGGAATGCGAAGCTCGTGCCAACTGCCCTCCCTGCGCCCCGAAGGCGGAACGATAGGCGAGCCGTTTTTGTCCCGGAGAGGAGGTCTCTGTCACCGGGAGAGAAAAACGACGGGAAACAATTCTCCCTCTAGACTTGGGGGGGGGGGCGGAGTGCGAGAGGGACGGAGGTCTTGTTGTTGCTGTTGTTTAATCCACAGTTTTAAAAAGACAGGGTTTCACTATTGCACGGATATCAATATATTTACATAAAATCTGTATGTAGGGATATTATGCAGATTACTTCTCCAAACGGAAATAATTAGTAAAAATACGATTACATAGTATTTATACGTATGCATTGATCCGGATCAAATAATGATCGGCAATAATGCCTTTTGTAAACTAATGGTTAAAAGGTTGTTTTTATTTCTTATACGTGCCTCCGGTTGTACTGTCATTTTTACTGTCCCAAACTCAAGTAAATATCTTCTTTATCAGTTTAATCAACAACGCTGCTAAGAATTATCTTTTACTGAAATTTTATAATGCTTTGGATTAAAATATTTAAGTGTCAAACGGTTGGGGAGTAATTATTGCAGACGGCCCAAATCCGGAGTGACGCAGGGAGCGAGCGCTGGTAGGGTGTGGCAGCCGACTGTCAAGGGTCTCCTATCGGCCCTGGAGGGCTTTCCTCTGGACCCTCCCCTGCATTTCCCGGCCCATTTCCCCGAAAGAAATGGCAACGAGGAAGAGGTTGGAAAGCGGGGAGTACATATCAACCTCCAATAAAATAGGACCTTTCTTACACAGGCGCCAGAGATCTGCTAGGGAAACGGTTAAAAAACAAACAAACTAGTTCTTCCTTTTTAGTTTGTCAGCTATGGGCTCTGTGTGTTTCTTCCCGCAAAATACAGTACTGTATTTCACAATCATTCTGGGGGTCTATTATCTATTAACCTTGCCTTTCCCCTTAAAAATAGGTTTAAGGCAACTAACAAACATAACGAAAAATAAAATGACCACCAGCACAGAAAACTTATAAATTGTTGTGACTTAGAAATTAATTTTGCTCATTTATTGCGAGGCCACGAAGTTACTGTCACTTGGCATTAAATATGCTTGGTTCTTTTAATGCTACGTTACTTCAACGTAGAAATAAAGATAAAAAAATGACGACGAAGAAGAGAGGAAAACAGTTTGAATTCCAACATATTTTGCTTCACTGGGCCACTTTCTCCATTCTGAAGGAGGGGGCACGGGAGACTTAAGTGCTTCCAACTTCTCCATGTAATCCCTGAGTGCACGTTTCCTGTCGATTTATAGCGACCCCATGACTTTCCCAGGGTTTTCTTAGGCGAGGAGTGCCCACAGATGGTTTTGCTAGTTCCTTCCTCTTAACAGAGTGGGATAGGTTGACGATCTCCCATCCAAGTGCTAATCAAGGCTGACCTTGCTTAGCTTCCAAGATCAGTCAGTATCTGGTTCTCTCTTTCCAGCCCCTCTATTTAAAATTGTGTTTTTTATTTCTCCCTTTCCCTCTCCTGGCAGTTTTTAAAAGAATTCGATTGGCCTTCTTTAAAAGTTGGGAGAAACAGTCCCAACGAAATCGAAGATACACTTTTTAATAGAGAGCTGGAAGTTTTCTTTTGTGGGGGGAAAAGCAAAATCAGATTATTCCTATCTGAAAGAAGAGCCTTTATGGAAAAGGAAAGCAAAATCTAATCTGTGTTTCAGAGAATCAGATCGTTTTAGGTTCGGCGAAAAGAGGGGGAGAGGGGGATAAAATTTCCCCGGTTGTTTGTGGGGAAATTCACACTTCTTTCCTAAACCCCTAAAAATATGCTCCCTTCAACAAAGCGGCCACAGGAGAGTGCGTTCTCCGCGAGAACCCGTCCCTGCCCCAAGTGAGTCTGGCTCCAGGCGGGGAGAAGGAGGCGCCGCGGGGCCAGGTCGAACTCGGGCGGGGAGGGCGGCAGGATGCTTATGGGGCCGGGAGAAGGAGGGGTGCCCCCCAGGGACCCTCCCAGGTGACCAGGAGAGCGAGCCCAGGGCCAGAGTGAGACGTGTGCAAGCGGAGGGGCCCTTGTGTCGTGGAGGCCCAAGGCAAGTGCGCCGAGCCTCTGCTCCGGGGAGCGAGGGATCAGGACCAGCCGCGGGATTTCGTGTGGGCGAGTCCCGCTCAGTCCTCGGTGCAGTTCCAGTCGCTAAGCCCCTGAGCGCCGAGGCCTGGGCCACAATGGAGGCACCGCGCCTTTACTCTCCGTCTGTCGCCGGGAACGCGGCTCAGAGAGTCCCCGTCCCCGTTTAGTTCGCCTCGAGTGACTCTTAGGGCCCGATGATAGGCATTAAGTCCTAATAATAGAGACCTGGGCGGAAGGTATGGGCCCGGAGGAGTCCCTAGGTCACGCAGCCAGCGCCGGGGAGAAAGCGGCCTCGGCAGTGGGGCACTCCCTGCCCGGGCGGGGGGCTGGCGGGGCTGGTGTCCCGCGGAGTGTCACGTTCCTTGCCTCCTTCCTCGCAGGGGGAGCAGCCCGGCGGCGTGGGCCGGTGTGCGGAGGCTGCCGGGGCGTCATCGCGGAGCGCTTCCTGCTGCGCCTCAACGACGGCGGTGTGTGGCACGAGAGGTGCGTGCGCTGCGCCTGGTGCTGGCAGCCCCTGGAAAGCCCCTGCTTCCACCGGGACCAGAAGCTGTACTGCCGCCTTGACTACGAGAAGTAAGTCTGCGCGTCCCCCTCTTGGAGAACCCCTTCCCTTTGTACCTCTCCCAAAAGCCTGGAGGAGGAGGAGGAGGAGGAGGTGAGCTCGCAGCGGGCCGATAAAAGCTGCCCAAGCTGGCTGGGGCTTCTGTGAGAAGTCCAAAATACCTGGAGGGCCCAAAGTGTGGGAATCGCTGTTCTAGTGTGTGAGTTGTGGAGGGGCAGCCTTGACTTATGCAATGTGATAGGATGATGGCTTGTGCAGAAGGAAGGCTGTAATTACTGGTTTACTCAGGACCTGTTTACTTGCTCAGGTCTTGCAAACCCAGGCTAATGCAGTCTTCCTCTTCCCACTGATCACTCTCATATTTTCCAGTTATTTTCCAGAGTCAGTCAGGTGGTCTCCTTCTTTGAAGTATGGTAGCCTTGATTTAGTCATTTTGGCTTCTTGGTTTGCTCCAGGCTGCCAGGGCCTCCCTGAGCTTGGACAAATTGGCTGGGAGATTCTGGCAGTTGTAATTCAAAAAAGAGAGGAAACTCCCTGAGCTTGGCCAAGTTTCTAATATTTTTATATATAAATATTAACTATTTATTGCTTTTTATGGCAGAATGGGGTTGGACTGGATGGCCCTTGTGGTCTCTTCCAACTCTATGATTCTATGACTCTGTGATCTACTGTCTTTATGTTATTTATATAGTAATATTTTATTTCTCTCTATTATTGATGGTTCAATTGTTATCTTTTTATTCTTCTTCCATTTATTACTTCTATATATTTATTTTTCTTATCATATGGCATATATTAATATACATTGTATATTTACATTCACCTTGGTTTATATTTACATTTCTTGCTATAGATGAGTAAATAAATAAATGAAAATGATGCATATAGAAAAGACAAAGCAAAAATCTAGAAGGGTAGGCATATTGTATTCTTTGTTTTCTTTTGTCCTGTCCTATTTATTTTATGTTAATTTCCTAGTCTGTTAATCCATATACACTTCCTATCCCCCATAATTGTTTAAAATATAAATGTAATTTTTGCCATTCCTTCTTAGATTTGTCCATTGACTCATCCCTTATCAGACAGGTCAGTTTGTCTAGTTCCAAAAAGTCATATAAGTAGCATGTCAGTGATATTTGGTTCTTCCTCAGCTTTCCATTTTTTAGCATAGGTTATTCTTGCTGCTATTATAATATAAAATATTAGTTTTCCATAGCTCCTTTCTATCTTTTCTTTGGTTATTTCCAGTAGGTGAAAGAGGGCACCTTTGGTGAGTTCCTTTTTGTATTTGACAGACCTCAGTTCTTTTTCCATTCACTTGCCTGCTGTTCTTCTTATATTGCTTCAATCCATCTTATAAAATTTCTTCCCAAGTTCATTCTTTTTAATATCTCCAGCATAAACATCAAATTTACATTGTCAGATGCCTTTTCCGCATCTAGGAATATTAGTGCTTGTTGTTTGTTTGGTCTTTTTTCAAAATACTCAGTGATATCCACTATATTCCTAATATTTTCTTTCACCAACTTGTTGGGAAGAAATCCACTTTCATGTATCCAATCAATGAGTACTTTTTGAGTCTTTCCACCAGTATAGATGAAAATATTTTATAATCCATATTAAGAAGTTCTGTCAGCCTGTAGTTCTTCACATTCAAAATATCTTTACTTGTTTAGGTATTAAAGTTATAAATGATGATTTCCATTATTATTATTTCTTTCCTTCTAAGATCAAATTCATTGTTAATTGTGGAGGCCATATTAATTGTTCTTGAAATTTTTTATGGCTGTGAATCCATTGGGACAAGGAGTCTTTTTTATTTTCATTCTTTTTATTGCTTCCACTATTTCAATAGTTGTAATTTTTCTGCTGAGTTCTTCCTTTTTTAATTTTTTGATAGTTTGAATCTGTTACCTTTCTAGTTATTTTTTTTTCTGTAGAGAATTATTTTTATTTACTTGCAACAAAACCAGCTTATATTTCAAGACTGCAACCCTTTCACTGCGCTACACATTCCCCATTGTTTCTAACAAGTAACATGGATGAAGAAAGGGCAGTACAAAAATGTGAGAGTTTAAAACACTGGAAGAGAGACAAGTTTGAGCTTCTTAGGGGGAGACACAAATGTATTATCTTTCCTTCTTTGATCTTCCTTAGTTTACCCCCCCTCTTTTTTTTTTTTTTTTAATGTTCAGGATAGCCATCTTCCAGGTTTATTTGCAATCTCAAATTGCTTTTGCCTTGCATATTTAATCTTCTCCATTTCATCCACTAGCAGAGTTGAGATTTGTTTTTGAAGTATTTGTATCTCTCTGATTAAATTCTTTTTTGTGGGGAATTGTTCTCTTTCTTTGATGTTTGAGATAGTTTTGCCATTTTTAATTCCTTTTCTTTTTTCTTTCACTATCTATTTGCCTGGGGGGAAAAACTCTCATTATTGTTTTGCTTGTTCCCCAAACCATGCTTACATCTAACTTGTTCAGATTCTCTTAAAAAATAAAATAAATGAATTTGTTTTTGCTTTTAATATTACTTCTTCATCTTTTAATAAAGTATCATTCAGGCCTGAAACACACCGACCAAATAAAGCTGCTTTGGGCCGCTATGAGGGCATGGCATTCAAATGACGCATGTCCCCAAAGTGGCTGGAAGCTGCCACAGTGGCATGATCTGGTCCTTTAGATTGGATTTTTTTTAAAAACAACCAGAATAATCTGGCTCCTGGTGGTGGCTGGCTTGGGACTGTGGTGGTGACTTGCTTTGGAAGTGGGCCATGTGGTTGCTGCAGTCCCAGTGCAATCGCAGCCATGCCACTCATCTGCTTGACCTTTAGTCTCCAAGTGAAATCAATTTTTATGTTTCTTATAGCTATTATTATTGGCTTGTGATCTGAGGCAATCTTTGGGAATTTTTTTTTCGATCTTGATATCTGTATTTGTTGATGTGAAAAACATGTCGATCTTTGGGTCTTTCTGAAGAGAAGGTAAAATCTCTTGCTGTTCCATTTCTTATTCTCCAGATGTCCATTAGTGATAGCATGTCTTTCAATTCAAAAAGTGCTTTAGGTAGTTTGCCTTGTTTCAGTTTAACACACACACACCCAGTTTTCTATCTACTTCCTGATAAAGGGAAAACCTTTACATAGTCAAGTGGTGGCAAAGCACAAGTAAATGTTCCCTAGTAACTTCCAACTGAGTTACTAGAAGATCAGTGGCTGGTGGCAACTCAGCTAGATGATCTTCAGCGGTACCATCTCCTACTTAAGATTAGGAGCAGGAAGAAAACCACCACAGTTGTTCTAATCATTTTAACAAATGACAAGACTGACAGCATCAAAGGCTAATGAGAATGCAACATAGGGGACATGGCTGACTACCTAACTTGGCAGAAGCTTAGACAGAACATTCAGCATTATATCAATAATCTTATCAAAACTGGAGTAAGAATAAACAGCAAAATTACATGCAAATATATTCTCAAAGGCAAGAAGCAAAGTGGTTAACAAATCAGCCAGTCTTAATTTCTGCTTGCCTGTGAAGGAATTAAAAATAGACTGGGCTTGCAGAGGCCTAGACAAACTGGGGCTAGCAGAGGTCTAGACAGACCGGGGCTTGCAGAGGACCCCTTGTTTGAGGTCCAAACAAGGCAAATAAATGAGGAAAAAGGTGACAACAACAAGCAATAGATCTACCAACGTCAAATTTGTTGAAGAGACTAAGGGGAAAACTGCCCCAAAGTGGCAGCTTGAAGCCTCCCCTGACAAAGCCAGATTGAGGCTGTGGCAACTGCATGCCACAGCCCCAATCTGCTGCGGCACTAGCTGAAAAAGGAATCGTTTTGAACTGCTCCTTTTCCAGCTGTGGAAAAGCTGCCTTTAGTGGCTCTTCTGCGTCCCCATGGTGGTTTTCCAGCATGTTGGGAGATTGCGGCGTGTAACTGCCACATCCCCAAGACACTCAGAAGCTGGCCCACATGTGGGCAGCCAGTAATTTGGAAGCTGGCTTCCGGGCAGCTTCAGAGTGTGCAACATCAAAATGCCACGTTCTGAAGCTGCCTGGACGGCGGCGCAAAGGGGCGGTTTATTTTGCCCCTTAGAGAGAAACTGGTAAAAGACATTCAGAAAGATTGTACTCTTGCACCTGAACCCATGAACTCTAAACTTACAGCTCTCACCAGGCGTATTTATGATATTGAGGATGCCAAGGGCGCTCCAGTAGGGATTATTGAAAAAGAAATAGAAACTATAGCAATTCAATGAATAACTCCAAAATAAAGTTGAAGACTCTAAAAACTGGGGGTGGAATATTACTATTTGCTGGGTGTGTATGAGTGTGAGAGAGACAGAGCTTGGTGAACTTACCTGGATTAATGAAAACTGTCCTGACTTGAGCCTCAAAAATACTGATATTGAGTGAGTCTACAGATCCTTCATCATGAACATGAAAACAAGCTCCCTACCCAGAAATATCATCCTCAGGTTTGCACATTATCCAAGAAAATGCAAATTTTAAATAAGTTTCTTTTGTCCATGGTTTAAACTACAAGAACCACAAAATATAGATTTTCCCAGATAGCTTAAGGAATCAAAGTAATTTTTAACCTTTCACACTTTTGCTCCAGCAAGTGGGAGTTAAATATAAATATGCATCTCTGTTCTCATCCTACAAGAAAACTAAAGCAGCTCTTGGAAGTCTGTCATTCATAGAGTTGCCATATGTAGAAGACAAAGCAAATAACAATATCACTGCCTGATAGTGCCTCATCTTCTTTTACTTTTGCAATTCACATGATGCAAGGAATGTGACCTCTTGTTTTCAGTAGAGATTTCTCAGCGGAACTATCAAATGTATTGGCACTCCCATGTCTTTGAGAGTATTCCATAGCTTTTCTTCATCGATGCATTCAGAGGTTTTGCTATAGTCTATAAAGCACATGTTGATTTTCTTTTGGAATTCCTTGTTACACTCCATTATGATTATCCATTGTATGTTTATTTAATTAAATTCAGCATTAAAATACTACAAGCAAGCAAAGCATATGCTGTGACAGCACATCTGAAGAACTCAAATCCTGACATTCTCCCTCACACCCAGTATATCTAATCCTTTACCAAAATGGGTGCAAAACTCATTATCACATAATAATCAGTGATAGCCTGTATTTACCCCAGCTTTGATTTTGTCTTGATAGTGTGTTGTCCTTCCACTGACAGGCTAAGAACTTCCTTTTCAGACAGGCATTTAAAACAGAAAGTTTTAAAAGAATGGGTTGGGGTGTTATATTGTTTTAAAATGTTTTAAACATTCTAAATTTTTTAAACTGTATTTTATGCTTTAACATACAATTTGTTTTAAATTGTAGTAATTTAATTTTGTTTTAATGTACTATTTTTGTATGCTTTTAACTGTGCTGTTTTTTAACATTGTAAGCTGCCCTGAATCCCAGTTTTGGGGAAAGAGTGGGATATAATAATAATAATAATAATAATAATAATAATAGTTTGGATAGTGTGCATTTACTTGGGCGCCTGCATATGCTCCAAATCTACCCACACATGTGCCCTCATAGGAAACTGTTTCCATGTTTCTTGTAAATGTTAGAGTCCGAAATCTTTGACATTTCAAAATGTTGATAATCAGGTGAGGATGCATCTCTTGGATGCAACAAGCTGTCTTCCGATGCTGGTTTGAGTAGGCTGAAATGAAACACAGGATGCAAGACTCTTAGATAATATCAGCTCTGCCATTGCATTGTTGATCAGTTTTTGCACAAAACTCAGGTTCGCAAATGTTGGGACCAGCTTTTTAGAAGGCTGCAGGCCTCATAAAAACTTGAACAAATAAACAGACCACCCCACTTTAAAGTTCTAACTATACACAATTTTTAACGTCCAATTCATTTGGCTATACTTTTCCCCAAACATTTTGCTCAGTTCCTTCCAGCAAACTGTGGAGGATGCTGTTGTGGGGAAAACATGGTATGAAGTCTTTTGTCTCTCCCCTCCCCCAAATATTGTAGCAGTCTGGACAAACAATCCACCAAGATATTCCCCCAGCAAATATTTCAGTTGAAATTCAAATTTATAACAGAACCCTGCTGACTATAAGTGTTTGAAGCTTAACCTTCTGGGGGTTTGCAGTACCTCCAAATCTCACTGGCCAGTGCATACTTAGAACAGGCAGCTAGCACTTTCTAGCAAATACTGCCAAGCCTTGAAGGCCCATTTCATGGCAGACACATCCTTCTTCCATACTGGCCAATTCAATTCAGCTTTGGGTCTCTATATCAACTGCTTTTTTTGCAGCAGAACAGCCACATAACAGTGTCACTTGCATCCACTTGCACTACAAAAGGCTGGTTGCGTCTGGGTATTTGCCAAGGCTCTGAAATTGACCCTCAGTACTCCATCTTAGCACTGGGCTTATGTTCTCTTGTACTAGTCTTGTACTGGTTTGAACCAAAGTAAAAGAGGACAAACAGCACAGGACCTAAAAACTAACCAATTCTAACTAATCTGAGAGGGGTGAGAGTGAAGGAAACATCTGGATGTTTCCATTTTGCAAGCACATGATCTCCACATGTGCTTGCAAAAAAGGCAGAGGTGAGCCTGCTCTTCAGATTCTAATAATGACTCTTAAGTGGTCTGAGCAACTGAGACAATGGAGTTGAGCAAAGCCAATCACTATAGCCATTCATCCTCTTTTAAATCCAGATGTTTGCCAGCCTCTCTGAAGGCAGCACAATACTTCACCATAGGATATATGGCATTCAGTAGAAGTGAACAAGACAGTTACACACTGATTGCTCTCCATCAATGCAACCATTTCCTTTCTAGGATGAGGGGATTTTGCAGTTTAAAATGAGGGTTGGGTTTTCCAGGATGGTCAAAGGGTACAGATCACACTCCTACCTTTTCCATTATGAATTTTTAACAACTTGTGCAGACTTTGGCAACAGATAGCTTTCCTGTCTTATGCATCAAAGTCTAATATTCATATTTACTGAGCATAACTGGTAACAGCTCCTTGCTGCACTGTAGGCACATCCCTAGTGATAAGTACCACTCTCTGTCTTGGTTGCTTTCTCCATCTCTTGACTCATGGATTTTGTGTGGCCTTGCTTAGCCACTGGTTTCACTGTTAAGCCTTACTGCTTGGCAAACTTCATGGTTTCCTAGACCATCTCTCATTAGCTGGACAAGATGACTCACTCTATTAGGGTGTTAGGGTTGTCCTGCAATTGGGCCCACTTTAAGATGTCTGGGAGCAGCCATCTTGGAAAGCCTGGATCTTGATAGCCTTGGATCAATTGGGCAATCTCTTGACCAGCTGCCAGAACGCTACAGCATATTCAGTCAACCACTGTGAACTCTGCTTCAGGGTCATTGAGCATGTATGTACCTTGTCACGCTGAAACAGGGCTTTGAAATGGGCTCACAAACTCAGCATGTGCACTTACAAGTTGTTTAAAGCTGGTGCCATCTTGTTATACAAATGCACCAACCATTCTGCCACTTTACCCTTCAGATGGGTGCTGATGTATCTCAACTTTGTGGCTTTGGATGGGAAGGTCTGCTCCCACTCAGCCATGAAGCCAGCCACCTGAGCCAGGAAAAATGGCAGTCTGTCTGTGCTCACATCAAATGTGACACCCAGACACTGGTTGCCACGCGGTTGATGTTGTTGTGGTGGTTGTGGCTACTGTACCACCTGTGGTTTGGGGGCTGCTGATGGTGGCAGCTGCACTCCAACGGATTGCAGTTGGAGGGGTTGTTGGCCCTGATCACTGGGCTCTTGGTGGCCACCTGCTGCCTGTCGCCACATCTCCCCAGTGGAATCTTTGAGCAAAGCCTTGTGGGGCCACTAAGTGCTTTCACTTTATCCTGCAGCTGCAGCAGCTCAGCCTCACAATCTTTGTACTTCAAGCCTGCAAAGGGCCCCAATGCATACATCCCACACCGACAGCTATCCACTTTTCCAGTGCTCCCTCAGAGGTGTTAGAGTCTATTGGTACAGGATTGCTTTGGTTCAGAAATCAGAAAGTTCAGGAGACTTCCAGCAGAATGGCAGGCATGACAGTCACTTTGGGGTTTGCAAAGCAGATAAATATATCTCCCAATAAAGGAGAAGCAGAGGGGCCAATTGTCAAGGTTAAAAGCTGACAAGAAATGTTTAGATGTGTGGTGGCCATGAGCAATTAGCAGCCAACATCAGTTGCAGCTGTGTGGCATAGCAACACAGAGTGTTCAAGGTCATTCTACTGCCAGAGTGCAGGAAGCCTATAATGTAAACATGTGTCTGCTTAGACAAGGGGACAGTTTTCTGGGTGGCACAGGAAACAGTTAACAGCCATGAACGGAAGAGGCTGGGTTTTAGGACCGCATGGCATTGAGTCTATATAAACTCAGAAGCTTCTGGGAGTGGTTGTTGGGTTTGTGAGAGGAGTTGGATGTTAGTTCTGTATTGGAGAGTAAAAGTCGCGTTGGATAATTGGTTTGCACTTGTAAATAAAGATAAGCACTTTCAGGAGCTCCGCTTGTCTGTCGTTAATCATCAGAAGCCTGGTGTGAGCTGGACAGCTCCTGGTGACCTGCAATCCATCATTCTGGAAGACAACCAGCCGTTGTTACCTTTGCTGCAGAGACCTGAGAACACGCTTTCAGGATTCATCAGTTTACTCTGCTATATCCTGACACCAATGATCAAACTCCTGATTACCCCCAGCATGTCCATGGAGAGGAATAAAAGAAAACCATGAATGGGAGACTGAGGAGAGCAAAGGGCAAGCGATGTCTGTGGCAAGCCACTGCTTTGCGGTACAAGCATCACAAGTTTTTTTTTAACTTGAGAAAAAGCTACTTTAAGTAAAACAATGCCAATCTGCCAATTAAATATACTTTCTACATAAGAACTCATCTACATGGTAATCTATGAAATAGTTGTTATTTACCTACTTATGCCTTTGAAATAACTGTTCGGGACATGATTTATTGTCTTTCTGCCCTGATATTCTCAAACATAGGTCAGGATCTAAATATTGGTAGTAATGTCTATCTTTTACCATTCATTATTTCCAAATACAGTCTCAAGCAAACTATGACACTGAAGGACAGACACTATTCAGACAATAAACAATTGCACGAGTTACTTGTTTCAAGTAAATAACAGGCATGGGAGAGGATTTAACCTGACACAGATTACAGCTATGGCATCTGCTGTGTGTATTAGAAAGAAACATTCCACTGTCAAGAGCAGGGCTTTTCTTCCAGTATCAAAGGCCTTTGATCTAGACTGGAGGTGAGGGGTGTATCTCATTTACTTTGCATGTGCTACACTGACTGCATTGGTAAGAGCCTTTTCTGGCTATGCAGATGCCACACACACACACACACACACACACACACACACACAATCTCTGCACCTTTTGTTCCATGCCCTTTGCCCACTTTGCTTCCACTGCCCTCTCCTATTGGACTGCTTTAGCTCCTTTAGCTGGAGAAGATGGGTCACGACAGCACCAGAAAATCTAGCTCTGCAGAGTTACTGAAGGAAGCTTTTCAGGTCACTCTGTCTCTGTGGGCCTGACCCATATGCACTTCTGAAAATATCAAACTCCTCATGAATGGAGGATGTTCCACTGAAGTCAATAGGGCTGATTTCTGAGTAGACACACATTGGATTATATTTGTCAGGATCATAGTTCCTACCATGCTTGCTAGCTCAACAGATGGCCCAACAGAGAGCTTGGCAAATGATGCAGATCCAATGGGAAATGATGGGAGCCTGCCCTAGAAAGCACCAAAGGAGAGTCGGGGGACAATAAGTGCATCAAGACTAAGGCACCAAGACCAACCCCTTCTTTGTGCAAATCAAACTAAAGAACCCCAGGTGGCATATGAATCCCCCCCCCCCAATGGCAACATGTTTGGATTACAATACAAGGCATTGGATGCTCCCATTAAACTTGGATTAACTAACTTGAATTAATATGTATTATTTAATAATCTGGACCCATTTCAAATTGGCTTCAGGGCGGGATATGGAGTAGAGACAGCCATGGTCGCCTTAATTGATGACCTCCGTCTGGGCACAGACGGGGAAGTGTGACCCTGTTAGTGCTCTTTGACATCTCAGCGGCTTTCGATACCATCGGCCATGGTATCCTTCTGGAATGCCTGAGGGAGTCGGGTATAGGGGGCACTGGCTCCAGTGCCTCCAATCCTACCTCTCGGGCAGGTCCCACATGGTGAGGCTGGGGGACAGTTGCTTTTCTAGGAAAGAGCTGACATCTGGTGTCCCCCAAGGTGCCATTCTGTCCCCCATGCTATTTAACATTTACATGAAACCACTGGGAGAGATCATCCGGAGACATGGGGCGCGGGGTTATCAGTACGCTGATGACACCCAAATATGTTTCTCTATGTCCCTGACCGCTACAGTGACTAAGGATGACTTCTCCCCTCTGAATCCCTGCCTTGAGTCAGTAATGCGCTGGATGAGGAAAAACAAACTCAAGCTGAATCCAGAGAAAACGGAGGTACTTGCCCTAGGTTCCTTAGGCCCGGGGCGGGAAATTTGTCCACCACACCTTGGTGGGGGTCACACTTCCCCTGAAGAGTGAAGTTCGCAGTTTGGGAGTAATTCTGAATCTGTCTCTACGTTTGTCATCTCAAGAGGATGCGACGGCCAGAAGTGCTTGGTACCAACTTCAGTTGATACACCAACTGCGACCCTACCTCAACCAAAGGGACCTTGAAGCTGTAGTACATGCTCTTGTAACTCCTTATAAAACTTTATCTTATTTTCTTGCAGGCCATAAATCCCTACTACTAATATTTTTTCCTGACCAATTAACTTCTACCCCTATATAATATCCTCTTTTAGCTTTACATTTCTTTTGCACTGAGCTGATTTCTTATTTAATCACTCCTTTTCCCTTTTATTTGTGGCAGCCACAAACACTTTCCTTAATTTTATAGATTTAGTAAGTATCTTTAAATTTTATGTGAGCCTCTTGTATGCATAATATATCATAGTTCTTTTTCTCCAAAAAGTGACTCTCTTGTGCTTCTGAAGTGTCCTTTCACATTTCATGATAATTTTTCATCCCTTATCTCTTCTCACTGTTTTAGTAGTAATTGATTCTTGGATTGTTTCTTCATTTGATGAAACATCCTCCTTATCCCCCCCTCCTCTTCTTCCTCCACTTCTGTTTCTCAGTGTCTTTCCTGACTTCTTCTGCCCTTTTTCTTTTCACTAATTCTTTTTTCTGTTTCATCATACTATGCAGCCCATCGTCTTTTGGACTTCTTTTCTGGTTTTTCTCTATCTCCTTTCTATGCTTTATTCAAAATTCACTTGCTTTTTCTACTGAATGTAGTCTATATCTTCTTTGGTTCAAGGTGAGACACAAGCCTTCTTTGCTTTCCCGTCTAGATGAGATTCTGTAAATCTTTAGTTACCAAGTTAAAATTTTGTAGTCTTTCTCCTCTTTAGAACTTGCCCAGGGATATCTTTAAATATCTGTATTATCTGTTTCAGCAAAAATGGTAAGGAAGATTACAAAAATCTTTGTTCAATCTACTGCAAAATTCATTTCTCATCGATGTACGGAGGTACTTACATAATTTTAAAAAAGTATACTTTCTATAGATAATTTGTTTCATCCTGTAGTTTTGATGGAGGAGCATATCTTTGGGTTACTTCTGCACCAAATATATTACAATGTATCTGGGAACTCTTTTTACTCTTGTTGCTCTTGCATTTATCCTATATATAAAGCCTATCTCCTATTCAAACTGTTGTGGAAGAGTGCCCATATACTGTAACAAAATGTGAGTGAGATATTTGTATAGATTCTCATTTTCTTACTCAGGAATTCCTCTCAATTTTAAACATTTCCCCCTTTGTTTTCATTATTGCCTCTTGATCTTTCAAATGCTTTTTAGTTAGTTTAGTTCAATCTTCCCTTCTGGTTGTTTTGAAGAGGATTCTAATTTCTCCACCTTTTCACCAATTCTCCCCATACTATTTATAAATACTAATTATAAATAGTACTAGTAATTATGGGCAGCCTTGTCCTATGCCTTTTGTTATCTCAAATGTACTTGTTCTCTCACCATTGTTTATTATTATTATTATTATTATTATTATTATTAAGCTTTATTTATATAGCACTGTAAAATAAATAAAATAAATCTGCCTATGGTGTACATTCTATACAGATTATTAAATAATACATATTAATTCAAGTTAGCATTCAATAAAATAGGGCAACCACAATTTAAAATAACATCAGATAGAATCATAGAATCATAGAGTTGGAAGAGACCACAAGGGCCATTCAGTCCAACCCCCTGCCATGCAGGCACTCTCAATCAAAGCATACCCAATAGATAGCAGTCTAGCCTCTGTTTAAAGACTTCCAAGGAGGGAGACTCCACCACACTTTGAGGAAGTGTATTCCTTACTGTCAGAAAGTTCCTCCTAATGTTGAGGTGGAATCTCTTTTTCTGTAGCTTGCATCCATTGTTCCAGGTCCTTTTCTCTGGAGCAGCAGAAAACAAGCTCCCTCCTCAGTATGACATCCCTTCAAATATTTAAATAGGGCTATTATATCACCTCTTAACCTTCTCTTCTCTAGGCTAAACATCCCCAGCTCCCTAAGTCGTTCCTCATAGGGCATGATAACGATCATTCAATGCCTGGGAATGCTTTCAAATTCAGTTTTGAAGCTGGTTAAAGAGATGATGATGACCTGTGCTTGTGAGGAAGGAGGTTCCAGGAGTGAGGGGCGGCAAGTGAAAAGAGACAGATCCGGGATGGGGCAGTGAAAAGGTTAAGACAGCAGACTTTTAATACCAGAACGGAGGGCACGAGTGGGAAGGTAAGGAGAAAGAAGCTTGGAAAATAAGGAGGGGCCAGCCCATGTGCAGGGCTTTAAAAGTCAACAGCAGAAGTTTGTAATGAATACAGAAAGGGAGGGGGAACCAATGGAGGGATGACAATAAAAGAAAGATGTGATCAAAGCATGTTTCTGGTCTGACCTGTTCCAAAATGCTGTTTAAAGTTGTTTGTAATGGTAGTAATATTTCATCTTCCAACTTTTGTAAAAAAAGAAAAAAGAAAAAAAAGTGCTGAACCTGTCTGGGCCTGGTGATTTCGCTGTTTTTATTTTTCTCATAGCTTCAATAATTTCTATTAGTGATATTGCACTTTCTTTTGTTCTTCTATTATTTTTACTATCTGCTGTTTTTCTAAGAATTTGTTTAAATTTATTTTTGTCTGTTGATTTGCTTATTGTTCACTGACAAATTTTGTATAATATTTCTCAAAAACTTTTTTTTGTCTTGCTCTTTGTATTGTAATAGCTCATCTTTAATTTCTAATATTTTTCCCTTTATCTTCCTCAGCCTTTGTGTGAGCCATCTCTTTGGCTTGTTTGCATTTTCAAAATATATATTTTTTACATAACTTATTTTGTTTTCTGGCTCTTCTATTTGCATTGACAAAAGCTGCTTTTGCAATATTTTTATTTCCATATTTATTTCTCTCCCCCCCTCCAGATATTTTGTCAATTCTTGTTCTTAATTGTTTGCAATGTTTTTTTCCATTTCTCTTCCTTTTCCATTCACAGTTTTGTTGCATAAGAAAACTGTGCATTACTGCCTTACATTCTGTTTCATTTTTGTTTCTCTGATTATCTTTTCTCTAAATAATGTTTGAACGTCTCTTTGGCTTTTTGCAATATCTTCTTATCTTTCAACAATATCTCTTATTTGCCAAGACATCTGTTTCCTTGCTGTTTTTAATGTCATAGCAATTGGATTATGGTCTAATATTGTTTTTGGAACCACTTCCAATGTCTTAATTTTTTTAGTCATCTTTTTGGAAATCAGGAACATGTCTATCCTGGAATCTGATGTGTGTTGTTCCAAGTAGTAAGTGTATTATCTGGTGTTGCCATATTTTTCTCTCCAGATATTTATAAGTGTTAATTCTTCCATTAGATCAAAAAATCTTGGCAACTTTCATTATTTTTTTTATTTTTTTTGTAATTTTCTATCTATGGATGAATCTATTATTCCATTCCAGTCTCCCATGAATATTATATTTTGATAGTCGAATTCCAGCAATTCTGATTGTAAATTTTTATAAAACCTTTATTTATTTTCAACTGGGTCATAAATTCCAATTAACAAAGATTTGACTTCCTGAATTTGCATCTCTATATCTTTTATTTATTTACTTTTTATTGAAAATTTATTACAAATAAAAACACAAATACAAATAATAAAACACACAAACATAAATCGTAAAGTTCCTTATATAACTAAAGAATACATCCCTTAAAATATCTCAATATCAGTGATTATTCAAATAGCAACATTTCTTTTGACTGATATACACTGCCTTTTGTATCTAGTGATTATATAAGGTTCTAACTTCCTGCTATTACAATTAAACCTGTTTATCATAACATTATTTGGTTACTGTTATGTATTTTACTTTTCCCTCTTCCAAGTTTCGTTTCCCAAAGACAAAGCATATAAATTATAATAAAGCATAATTTTGCTGATCAGGGGATTTTTTCCATTCTTCCTTGTGAGTTTTGCCTAGCAACTGGTTAGATCCTATTGCCTAAAAAATAGATAAACAAATAAGAAGATTAAACCATAAATTTCTTTCTTTACTTATAATATCCACCATATTATCTTATACTTCATCTACTATTTAATCATTTCTCTATGGTTGTAATGATCTCCATCTTTTTTGTTCGATCACCAATCTTTTGAAAGACTGGTTGTCAACGGACCCCAGTTGTTTTCTATACATTCAAACACCTGTTTCTATTTTCCAAATATTTATTTGATTTTTCATACCTCATTTTTCTTGACAGTTTGTCTAGGTCTATTTTCCCAAGTTAATTCTCGTTGACATAAATCAATTGTGAAGATGAAATTTTGAGATCATTTAACCACGTTTTCTTTTATGATTTTCTCTTCTGTAGATATTTTCAAAAGACAGTTGTATATTGGACAATACAGCAATTTATTTGATGATAATATTTCTTCCATTTCTGTGTTAGCTTTCTCTACTCTGTCTTGCTTATTTTCCATAATATATCTTTTGTTCATTTGTCTGTGTAAAAACCATTTACATCTTTTTCTAGTTCTTCTGAAGTTTTTATTTTTTTCTATGTTGTTTTGATAAACCAAAAAAATCTTTATATTTAATCCAGTCTTCATTTAACCACGGATTGTTTCTAAATAATACTTCATGTGAAAAGGCCCACAAATATATCTTTACACAATTTTTTTTTTGGTATTTTTTCCATACGTAAAGAGAATTTCTTATGTAGTGATTATTAAAAATCAGTTTGCTTTTTCTTTGTTGTAAAACATATAGTCATGCCAGCCAAATCTCAAATCTGCACCCTGTAATTTTAATGTTTTTGTTCTTTAATAATACCCATATTATTATATATGCCATATTATTATATGGCGTTCCATATAAAAGAAGTTATAGTTATCCCCTCCCCCCCTCTCATCATTCCCTTCTCCTTTTGTGTCATGTCTTTTAGATTGTAAGCTTGAGGGCAGGGAACCATCTGTTATCCCTTCTGTTGTAAACCGCTCAGATTCCCAGTGATTGGGCGGTATATAAATAAATCCTATTATTATTGTTGTTGTTGTTGTTGTTGTTGTCTGCCATTCCTTAAATGGTATGTCATTTTTGATAATAGGTACATTTTGGAACAAAAATAATATTTTAGGGAGTGTGTTCATTTTAATTGTGGAAATTCTTCCTAATGGGGCTAATTTCAAATTTTTCAATCTTTAAAAAAATTGTGATCAGAATGCCCAGATATTTGACCTTTGTACTTAACACTAAATCCTGATATTCTTTCCAATGTTTCGTTTTCTCAAGAACTCATGTTTTTCGTTAAGATAGTTGTTTTTTCTTTGTTAATTTTCAGTCCTGCATTTTTTCCCCAAACATTTCCAATTCCATCAGCAATTTAGTAATATTCTGTAATGTGTCACTTAAAGATATCACTAAGTCATCCACAAAAGCACATTTTAAGTTCTATTCCTTTAGGTTTTACTCCTTTATTTTTTGCTGATCACATCATTCCTGTTTTTAGTCAGATAAATAGAAGGTAGAAAATAAGGGACACAAGTGGTAAGAATTTTTGGATCTCAAGAATGGGATAATTTCAGTGTCCCCAGTCCAAGACAAAGATATAAAAATATTTTTTAACTATGTGGTACTACAAAAAACAGTGAAAATAACTGTTGCTTAACTGAATACCATAATTCAGGTTAAAACTGAATGTTTTTGCTTTTGGTATTTTGCATGACAGGCTTTTTGCAGTGAAGTGCAACAACTGCTTTGAAGCAATTGCCCCCACACAATTCATCATGCGAGCCCAGAAAAATGTGTATCACGTGGCCTGCTTCTACTGTGGTGTTTGTGAGAAACAGCTTCAGAAGGGGGATGAATTTGTCCTGAAGGAGGGGCGACTACTATGTAAGAGTGACTATGAGAAGGAGCGTGAACTGCTCAGCCTAGTGAGTCCATTTGCATCTGATTCTGGTAAGTAGTACAAAGCATTTCCCATTACTGGCATTATATTTGAAGGTCAGGCTTGCACTGTTTTCCAATTACATTCTTCAAGTTATATCTGGTTTCAGTTTTGCTGTAAAAATGTGTACTATTTATTAAGATCGCTATTTTATATCACCCCACTGGCCTGCTTAATTCTCCCACAATAGGATGAGACATTTTAGTTACTCAGAGTCATATTATGTTGCAGAATCCACACAGCAACATTTTCTTATATGCCACCTTTGTCCCAACACAGTGACTCAAAGCGGCTAATGGCAAATTGAAAAAACAATACAGTCGGCCCTTCTTATACACAGATTTTTCATACACGGATTCAAGCATACACAGTTTGAAAATGTTCAAAAAAAGTATAAATGTCAAATATCAAGTCTTGATTTTCCATTTTTTATAAGGGACATCATTATATTTAATGGGACTTGAGCATACATAGATTTTGTTATCCATGGGAGATCTTGGAAGCAAACCCCAGCGTATAACAAGGGTTCACTGTACAATTTAAAAATAATACACAATTAAAAATATGCATCTAAAATAAAAAACAATTAATTTCAAAAGTTAAAACAGTTATGAATTTACCAGAATTCAGTACTTACAGTACTTACCAGAATCAGATGCAAATGCATATGTAAAAAATGCAAAACCTAAAATTTAAAATGCACAACATTTAAATCCAAGCCTTTAGCAGCTTGAAAAGGCCTGCCATACTGGCATAAGAATGTCTTTACCTGTTGTCAAAAGGATATCAGGGTTGGAGCTATCCTGGCCTCTCTAGGGAGAGAGTGCCAAAGATTGGGCCTTCAAATAACTGGGCCTCAAGCCATATAGGATTTTATAGGTTAAAACCAGCACTTTGAATTGTGCCTGGAAACGGCTGGTGGCCAACGGAACTGTTGCAACAAGGGAGTTGTATGCTTCCTGTAACCAAAACCAGTTAACAACCTGGCTGCAGCTCTTTGGGCCAACTGAACTTTCTCAGCATTTTTCAAAGGCAACCCCATGTAGAACACATTACAGTAATACAAATGGGATGTAACCAAGGCATGTACCACTGTGGCCAGATCTGACTTTGCCAGGAACAGGAGCAGTTGGGGCACTACCCTGCTGGTCACCACTGAAACCTGGGCTTCCAGGCTCAGCACTGAATCCAGAAGTACCCCTAAATTACTAACCTGAGTTTTCAGGGGAAGAGTAACCCCATCTAACATAGGCTGAATACCTATTCCCAGATCTGTCTTTTGTCTGACCAGGAGCACCTCTGTCTTGTCTAAATTAAGCTTCAATTTGTTTGCCCTCATCCAGTCCATTACAGCACCCAGACACTAGTTTAAGACCTGAACAGCTTTCTTGGAATTGGATGTAAAGGAGTGATAGAACTGGGTATCAGCATACAGGTGACACCTCCAAAACTCTGGACACCCAAACTCTCCAAGCAGTTTCATGTAGATGTTAAAAAGCACAGGGGACAGGACTGAACCCCAAGGAACCCCACAAACCAAGTACCAAAGATTTGAACAGGAATCCTCCCGCACCACCTGCTGAGAAAGAATGGAGCCACTGTAAAACAGTACTTCCAGGCCTCATCCTAGAGAGGCGATTCAGAAGGATACCTGGTTGATGGAACTGAAAGCCACTGAGAGGTCCAGTAGAACCAACATGGACACACCCTCCCTGTCCAGTTCACTGTGTAGGTCATTCACCAAGGTGACCATAGCGGGCTCTGTCCCATAATCAGACCTGAAATCAGACTGACATGGATCTAGATAATCCATCTCATCCAGGAACCCTGGGATGAGCAGCTACCACACCCTCCAGCACCTTGCCCAAAAATGAAGGTTGGAGACTGGCCTGTAATTATCTAGAACAGTGAGATCCGAGGAAGGTTTTTTCAAAAGATTAATGTTTTTAATTTTTCTTTTTTGGTTTAATCTCTTTTTAGGACACGATTGTGTTTTTATGTTAGGGGGGAGGGTGGGGATTTTGGAATTTTTAATGCATTTCTCTTTTAATAGTATGTTATTTTACTGCTGTAATCCGTTTGGACTCCCTGAGATTAAGCGGAATAATAATAATAATAATAATAATTATTATTATTATTATTATTATTATTATTATATTGTCAGGTAGGAATGGAAAAACACACTATTCTTAGACAAAAAGAAAAAGAAACCTCAGTGGATGAAATTCGTCAAGCAATTAAGGACAGATGAGAAGCAGAAGTTAGAATTCTGAATGCAACTTTTCAAAGACTTGTTGACCGACTGTTCAGGGACAAAGAAAACTTGTCCCTCTATTTCAATATAAAGAAATAAAAGGTGACAACAAAAAAAGGAAGAACAAGAGGCTGAACAGACCGGTGTTTAATGCCAGCCTCGGGCAGAGTGGGATGTGGCATCTGCACAACATATGCCCTGAAGCTGCTCTGATGCCGGTGTCACACTGTGCGCCCAACTGTATCACAGGCATTGACATTACACTCCTTTGACACAGCATCCAGGTGATGTGTGCCAGAAGGAGTGCTGGAAAGTGCTGCTGTGGTGGCAAAGTTGCCCTTTTTCCAGCTCAAAAAGGAGCAGCATTTTGCCATTCTTTTTAGGGCTGGAAAAATGCGGGATCTGGGCTGTGGCATGAAGTTGTGAGGAAGGGTGGTGGCCGGCCACTCCAAAGGGGTGGTCTGTTTAGTCCCCAAGAGACCTTTTCTAGAAACTCCAAGAAATCAAAAGGAAATTTAAATCAAGAGTGAGGATGCAGTACAACCAACAGGAGGAACACATTAAATGACCAAGCAGAAATAAAAAAGACGATGGAAACAATACACAGAAGAACTATATAAAAGAGATGAAAGGGCGACAGATTCATTTGAGGTAGAGCCATATAAAGACAAAACTGCAATTTTAGAAAATGAATTGGAAGCTGCATTTAGAGGAAAATAAATCACCAGGAACAGATGGAATACCAACAAAGCAGCTTCAGTTTACAGAGACAAAATCTTCTCTAGTTCCAACTAAAATGTGTTAACAAATACGGAAAATAAAACAATGGTCCACAGATTGGAAGCACTCAATATACATTCTGCCCAAGAAAGGGGACACCAGGGATTAAAGTAACCACACTAGTGTAGTATTAATTTCCCATGAAAGAAAAGTTGTGTAGAAATTTCTACAAGACTTTTACCTACATGGAGTGAGAAATGTCCAGGCTGGGTTCTGGAAAGGAAAAGGCACTAGGGATCATATTGCATATTGGATAAAGGAGTTCATGAAAAAAATTTAGAAGAAAATCAGACTGTGTTTTACAGGTTACAACAAAGCCTTTGACCGTGTAGATCATAAAGGATTACTCTTTAAAAAATGGGTGTGCCACATCATCTGATTCTCCTGATGTAGTCTGTATTCAGAACAAGAGGCTACTATCTGGACAGATTACAGAGAAACAGAATCATAGAATCATAGAATTGTAGAGTTGGAAGAGACCACAAGGGCCATCCAGTCCAACCCCCTTCCATGCAGAAAATCTAAATCAAAGTATCCCCAATAGATGGCCATCCAGCCTCTGCTTAAAGACCTCCAAGGAAGGAGACTCCACCACTCTCCGAGGAAGTGTGTTCCATTGTCGAATAGCCCTTATTGTCAGAAGGTTCCTCCGTGTTTAGGTGGAATCTCTTTTCCTCTAGCTTACATCCCTTGCTCCGGGTCCTGTTCTCTGGAAGAGCAGAAAACAAGCTTGCTCCCTCCTCAATATCACATCCCTTCAAATATTTAAACATATCATCTCTTAACCTTCTCTTCTCCAGGCTAAAAACATCCTCAGCTCCCTAAGTTGTTCCTCATAGAGCATGGTTTCCTGACCCTTCACCATTTTAGTCGCCCTCCTTTGGACACGCTCCAGTTTCTCAACATCTTTTTTAAATTGTGGTGCCCAGAACTGGACAATATTCCAGGTGGGGCTTGAACAAAGCAGAATAGAGTGGCACTATTACTTCCCTTGATCTAGACATTATACTTCTATTGATGCAGCCTAAAATTGCATTGGCCTTTTTAGCTGCCTCATCACACTGTTGGCTGTCTCATCACACTGTTAGAATGGTTTCCAGTCAGTAAGGGCTCAGGCAAAGCTGCATTTATCATCCCGTCTGTTTATGATATGCTGACTCAGAAGAAAGAAGTGTGAAAATTAGAGTAAGAAATGACAACAATTTAAGATACACAGATGGATGATAAATGCAGCCTTGCCTGAGCCTCATACCACTAGCAGAAAATAGCAAAGACATGAAACTATTGCTGAAAAAGTCAAGGAAGAAGGTGCATAAGCAGGTTTATAGTTACCCATTAAGAAATCAAAAACTATGTCCACATTACATAATAATAATAATACAGTGGTCTCTTGTCTTACACGGGGAACCCCGTCATGTAAGGCAAGTTCTGCCCATGCTCGAGTCCCATTGTGGATAATGGGGCTCATGCACACGGTGGCGCGGGAGTGCGAGTGTCACGGGTGCACGGCCATTCAGGAAATGGTGAGGGGCTTCCAGTATAAGCTAGAAGCTGTGTAAAAGGCTCCCACATATGACGTGGGCAAACTGTAATAATAATAATAATTTAACAATAATAAACAAATTTTTACATTTATATTATTTTAATATAACTTTAAAGTAAACAATGAAGATACTGAAATAGTTCAAGACCTCCATACCTTGGCTCAGTCATTAATCAGAATGGAGACTGCATTCAAGAAAGACTGGGAAGGACATTTATTTATTTATTTATTTATTTATGCATGCATGCAGGCAGGCAGGCAGCCTTTTTCCTGAATTGGATCCAAGGTGGCCCACAAACAATGCTTTAAAAATACTACAATTTTAAAAGCACAATTAAAAATATCACAATAATATAACAAGTTAAAAATATAAAATCATTAAAAATATACTAAGTTAAAAATATAAAACCATTAAAAACATACAAATGCAAAACCCCAATAAGAACTCTCCCTGGATGCAGTTACAGATTAAAATCATGCTTTAAAAGATTTTTTTTTATACCAGTGAAAGGAGAGCAGGGCAGGGGGCTAATCTAGCCTCCTGTGGGAGGCAGTTCTAACACTATGAAGGAAGTAGACAAGATCCTGGAGTGTAAATATGCATAAATGAATGTATAAATTGTCCATTGTATAAATGTATAGCTGTAAAAGCTGGGCAGTGAAGAAAGCTAATAGGAAGAGAATCAACTCATTTAAATTGTGGTGCAAGAAGAATCAATACTAGTTTCTCAAAAACAGGCCTAATCTTATCTCTTTCTTTTTGATAGAGTTACAAGCTTAGTAGATGAAGGTAATGATATGGATGTAGAATATCTTGATTTCAGGAAGATCTTTGACAAGGTACTCTATGCTGTTCTTGTAAATCCTCAATAAAATGTGGGATAGACAAGGTGACTGTTTGGTGGCTTTGCAAATGGTTGACTGGCCAAATCCAAAGGGTATTCACTACTTTTTCTTCTGGAGAGAAGTGACTAGCAGAGTGCCACAGGGTTTTTCCTGGGCCCTGTACAACAACTTCATCAATTATTGGATGATGGACAGGTTTATGAAACTTGCAGGGGACACCAAATTAGGAGAGGTAAGGGAAAGTGGGTGAGGGGGTGTAGTGGCTCTGGTTTATAGAGACAATTTCACCTTGACCAGGATATGTATGTACCTAAGCCTGAAGACCAAGGATAGTATAGGGATTCTATCCAGCAGGTCTCGGAGTTGCTGTTGGAGTCGCCGAGACTTCTAGTTCTGGGCGACTTCAACATCTCACTTGAGACCAGTTTAACAGGTGCAGCTCAGGAGTTCATGGATTCCATGACAACCATGGGCCTTTCCCAATTGGTCAACGGGCCAAGACATTGTGCGGATCATACACTGGATGCGATCTTTAGTATGGAACAGGAATATCCATGGGCAGAGGTAGTGAATGCCTCTGCATTGTCATGGACGGATCATTTCCTGGTCAGGGCAGAATTAAGAGCCACTGTCTACCCCCTCGGGGGTGGAGGACCTATTAGAATGGTCTGCCCTTAAAGGCTAATGGAACCAACTGGATTCCAGAAAGCCCTAGAAGGTTTAATGGTTGATAATGCCAGTGATTCTGTTGAAGGCTTGGTGAATACGTGGAACACCAATCTTACTAAGGCTAGCAACACAATCGCTCCCAATCGTCCTTTCCAACCCGCTTCAAATCGAAAGCTCTAATATACTGGAGAGCTGAAGAATATGAAGCAGGTGGGACAACAACTAGAGCACGATTGGTGGAAATCTGGACTCTTATCTGACAGAACTCGCCATAAGAAATTCCTTGGTTCTTATGGAGAGGCAATTAAAGAAGTGAAGAGATCCTCCTTGTCTGCTCGTATTGCGTCTGCAAAGGCTCATCCAGCAGAACTGTTTAGGGTGGTGAGGGAACTGACAGTGATACTATCCACCCAGAACCCTCTACTTAACCCAACAACAGCCTGCTGTGACACATTTAACAACTACTTTGCAGATAAAATCTCTCAAATAAGAGCCCATTTGAACACTGATGTTAAAGCAAAATTGACTGATGAGGCATCGAGTACACCCGTTCATGAGATTAGACTGGATCAATGTGAGCTTGTGAGTACTGATGATATGGACAACATCCTTGGAAAGGTGAGGAAGACAACATGCCTTCTTGACTCCTGCCCATCATGGCTGGCCATCCAGGGGGATGATGCCTTGATGGCACTTCTTAGACGTGTCATCAATGCATCCCTTAAGGAGGGTTATTTTCCATCCCTGTTGAGAGAAGCAGTCGTGTGGGCATGAAAAACTACAGGCCTGTTTCCCAGCTGCCATTTTTGAGCAAGGTGGTCAAGAGGGCGGTTGCTCTCCAGCTACAAGTGGTCTTGGATGAAGCCGATTTTCTCGATGCATTTCAAACAGGCTTCAGAACCGGATATGGGGTGGAGACTGCCATGGTCACTTTAACTGATGACCGTCTAGGTATTGACAGAAGGAGCGTGACCATGTTGGTGCTTCTTGACCTCTCAACAGCATTTGATACAATAGATCATGGCATCCTCTTGGAACGCCTGAGAGAGTTAGGAATCAGAGGCACTGCTTTGCAGTGGTTCCATTCCTTCCTGTCAGGCAGATTCCAGAGGGTGATGCTTGGGGGATAGTTGCTCTACAAAAATAGAGCTAAATTGTGGCATCCCTCAGGGTGCCATTCTGTCCCCGATGTGATGCTATTTAACATCTATATGAAGCCACTGGGAGAAATCATTTGGAGACATGGGGAGAGGTGTTATCAGTACGCTGATGACACCCAAATATATTTCTCCAAGTCTCGGTGTGGCAAGGTGTTTACTCCCTGGGACATTATTTCAACCCACGTGCAACCGCTTAAGTTTCGGTTTTCCCAAAAGAAACACACTAGCTGTTCTCTAATGCTCCAAACTTTACTTTAACTGAAAGTTATCCAACTGCTCACAAACTTTTGACTGTCCTTGAGTCCCCGTTTCCATCACTAAAGGTACTCAAATGTCCAAACCCCTTTGTTCAGGGTTTCACAGTTCTTTGGTCTCCGTCCCCAGGTGGCTTCTCCACATGCACTTTTCCAAACGTTTCAACTCCGCTTTTTCCTTCAGCTCCAGTCCTGGCCTCTGCTCCCACTGCTCACTCCGGGGGTCCCAACATTCCCCTTCCAAGGTTTCCTTTGACTGCCTCCGCCAGTCTCCCTCATAAGGATACCTAAAGTCATCCTCTCTCCTGAGGTCCGGCAATATAACTTCGGTGTGGGGGCCTACCCTTAACAAACTGTGTCTGCCTTGCAGTGTCACTGGGCAGCCTACCCATCCTGGACACCTGACAATGCCACTTTTCCCATCCGCCCCTCCTCTCGTCCATCTGGCTCTCAACTTTTATCCTCCTCTCCTTGGGTGGAACCCCTCTTCCTCCCTGCTCCTCTGGGTCCTCCCTTCCCTCATTTCCCTGCTCTGCCCGACCAACCTTCACCTCCTCTTCCCCTGCCTGGCTACACTCAGTCATCAGCAACAATGACAGATGGCATTTCTCCCCTCAGTCAGTGTCTTCAGGCAGTAATGGATTGGATGAGGGAAAACAAACTCAAGTTGAAGCCAGACAAAACGGATGTATTCACAGTAGAGCCCGTAAACCAGGTATTGACTTGCAACCTCCAGTCCTAAAGGGGTTCACCCTCCCCTCAAAGGACTGTGTTCGCAGTCTGGGTGTGCTTCTTGATCTGTCGCTTCAAATGAGGAATCAGGTGAATGTGACGGTCAAGAGCGCCTGTTATCAGCTTTGGCTGATACGCCAGCTGCGCAGGTTCCTGGAACTGGGGGATCTTGAAACTGTAGTACACGCACTGGTAACCTCAAGAGTCAATTTTTGCAATGTGCTCTACATGGGGCTCCCCTTGTGCCTAGTCTGGAAACTCCAATTGGCACAGAATATGGCAGCCAGGCTGATCACAGGAACAACCAGGAGTGTCCATATAACAACAATACTGACATTACTCCACTGGCTGCCAATTAGTTTCTGGGCACAGTACAAGGTGTTGGTTATCACTTTTAAAGCCTTACATGGCTTTGGCCCAACTTATTTAAGGGATCGCCTGCTTCCATATACCGTAATCCGTCCTGTACACTCAGGTCCTCTGAGAGAAATTTGTTACAGCCCTTGAAGACCAGACTTACGACGATCTCCCAGAGGACATTTTCTGCAACCGCTCCCAATTTATGGAATGGCTTGCCGGATGAGATCTGTCAAATCACTAATTTAGACAGCTTTAAGAAAGCTGTTAAGATGGATCTCTTCTGACAGGCCTTCCTGGAATAAAATACTCGGCCACACAAGACTCCCCCACACAAGACTTGACCCATGGTTATGGGCTATTGGTATTGGTAATTGTTTGGTTTTAACTGTTGAATTTTTATCCTTATACTGTTTAATCCCTTTTTAAGGGGGGGGGGAGACATTATGTATATATTGGGGGATTTTAATCTTTGTACCCCACTTTGATTGTCTTGACAAAAAGCGGGGTAGAAATAAAAGTTTTATTATTTTTATTTTATTTATTAGGAGAGGTAATTAATATCCTAGAGGACTGGATAAGAATTCCAAATGATTTTAGCAGATTAGAAATCTGGGCCAAAATTGACAAAATGAATTTTAACAGGGAGAAATGTAAGTCTAACACTTAAGCAGAAAAAAAAATTGAAATTCTTAGCTATAGGATGGGTGATACCTGGCTCGTCAACAGTACACGTGAAAGAGATTTAGGAGTCTTAGTATACCACAAGCTAAATATGAGTCAGGACATGGGGCAATAGATTCAAACTACAAAGAGATTCCTCAATCAAAGCACTCCTGACAGATGGCCATCTGTTTAAAAACCTTCAAAGAAGGAGATTTCACTACACTCCGAGTCAGCACTGTGGAACGCGGAGGAAGAGGCGTCATTAAAATGTGATTAAATAATAAATAATAATAAATAATAGCGCAATTGGAGGAATATTATCACACCCTGCATGCTTCTTCCATTCGTGTCCTGTGTGTAAACTGTAATGGACGCTTCAATGGGTAATGGAAAGAACACGTTGCATACCTGTAACTGTGGTTCTTTGAGTGGTCATCTGTGCCCTCACACAATAGGGTTTGGGCACTCCCATGTGCTGAGCATGCCTAATCCCACCAATCTAGCGCCAACTTCAGTTCTCTTCCGTTCGCTGCAAGAGAAATATCTCCTTTGGATTGCTCCTGAGCTGAGTAGACCTCTCAAGCACAGTAGATTTTTTTCTTTCATTTTACGATTTCTTTTTCTTTTTGTTCAGCATTTGCCCTTTTGCAGAGCTTTGAAGTGATTTGTTTTTCTTTTCTTTTGGCTTGGGTGGGCTTCTTGCTTCTAGGCCTCTTATAGCCTCCAAATCTTTATTTAATCTCTGCACTGATTGTGATTGGAAGATCCTCCTCTCCAATGAACATTCTAAATGTCTTTTTTGTTTAAATGAGGGCCATATCTCCAATTGGTGTTCTCATTGTCGAAATTTTACTACTGTAACCCTTCTCAACAGAGCTCAGCGTTTAAAACTTTTTTGTTGGGAACGCTCCCTTTCTGTAACTGTAAAATCCTCCTCTCAGGCTGATCCTTTAACCCGGGTTCCCATTTCCAAGTTTCCATGGATTCCTAAGATTTTTAAGTCCTCGACATTGACCTCAACATCAGGCTCAACGTCGACAGCCTGCTGATTCTGCCTCCACATTGAGGTGTTCGACATTGACTTCAATACAGCCTGTTTCCTCAATGTCTCACTTGCCATCTACTGTGCACTCTGGTGCGTTGCAGGAGGTGCCCTCTGCCTCTCAGGCAAGACATCCCCAGAAAGCCAAAAAGAGGCCTGAGATCTCTGCTGATCTCAACACTGAGAGAGCAAAATGAAGCACAAATCTAACGCCTCGAAACAGAAGATATAGATAACTGTGCATCGGGGCTTCAGATCTTGGATAGGAATCCTCCAAGGCCAACCAGCTTTAAAAGAAACGCTTCATTTCATGCTCTCTAGGTGCTGACTTGGCCTTTTCCAGGAAATATCTGCTATAAAGCAATTAGAAGAGGAAATGAAACAAAAGAAAGAAGAAATAAGGGGCACTTGCCCATCAAAAACCTAAAAAAAAAACAATTGAAAATGCTACAAAAACCAATACATGCAGATTTGACAAGAAAAATAGTTTAAAATAGCTAAACTGAAGCACTTTGATTTTGCAAACAAAACTAGGAAATGGCTAGCTACAAAGTTAAAAAAGCAAAGAGAAAAGAAAAAATAACAGGTGGGGAAGAAACAGTCACAACGCAAGACAAGATAAAAGATAAGTTCACAAAATACTACTCTAAATTGTACTCTAAAGTCCAAAATTCTGATAAGGATGAGACCAATCTATCTAAGGGTCGAAACAGACCAGCCCAGATGGGCGGCCTGATGCAGCCCCTGAAAAAGCTGCATGGGTGCCGCTGCAACTGCATACTGCAGCCCTTTTTGTGGTGCTTTTCCTGCCCCCCTGGCACTTTGCGGCACTGTGATGGCACGTGGCGTCTAAATGCTATGCTGCCACAGCACTGTAAAGATGGCGCATGTGTGCTCAGCCATGTGATTTCCCGGCTATGTGGGGGCCTGCACTGTCTGAACGTCATGCCCCCATGCTGCCATGAAGCCACTGTATTGTGCCAGTCTGTACTAGCCCAAAGTATCTTGAATAACAAAAATGGCAAGTGCTATCAGAGGAGCATCATAGCAAATTAAACATGGACTTCATGGAGGAAGAAATTGTTAATACAATCAAAATATTTGATCTCATAAGAAAAGACAGTACTATGATAATAATGTGATTAACATTAATGGATAAAGATAAAGGAGCCAAAAAGGCATTTGGTAACATCAGATGGGACTGCATAAGGGGAGTTTTAAATGGGATGGGAGTAGGAAGTAAGTTTCAAAGCTGGATATCTACAGAGATCAACATGCCCAACTAATTATATATGGAGAAAAAACAAGAAGAATTAATATACAGAAGGGAACAAGGCAACGATGCCCCATGTCTCGTCTCTTCATAGCCATGCTAGAAATGCTAAACTACACAATAAGAAATGACCCAGAAATAAGAAGTATGAAAATTATGGGACATGACTACAAGCTTAGAGCTTATGCCAATGATGTAGTTAAATTGCTAGACCATCCCCTTGAGAGTATCACCAAATTAATGGAGACACTACATAAATTAGGCACGGTTGCAGGATTCAAAATCAATACACAAAAATCAACATTAATAACAAAAATATGCCAAACAATGGAGAAAAGAAACTGCAAGAAATGATCAAATGAAATATTGTGAAAAAAACAAAATATTTAGGAATTTGGATAACAAATTTGATCTATGAAAATACAGTGGACCCTTGTTATATGCTGGGGCTTGGTTCCAAGATCCCCTGTGGGTAACAAAATCCGTGGATGCTCAAGTCCCTTTATGTATAATGACATAGCAAAATGGTGTCCCTTATAAAAATTGAAAAATCAAGGTTTGATATTTAAAATTTATACTTTTTTTGAACATTTTTAAGCCGCGGATGCTTGAATCAGTGTATAAAAAATCAGTGTATAAGAAGAGCTGACTGCAATTACAACAACATTTGGAAGAACATTAAAAAGGACTTTGAAAAATGGCAAAATTAAAGTTGACATTTTCCAGAAGAATAGCAATAATAAAAATGGCTGTCTTTCCAAAATTTAATTACTTATTTGCTAACCTACCAATAATCATTACCAATAAATCCTTTCAAACCTGGAATAAAGAAATTAGGAAATATACACGGAAGGGGGAAGAACCTAGTGTTAAATGGAAAACTTTAACAGGCACAAAGATTAATGGAGAATGCAGTCTCCCAGATTGCAATTGTACTATCAAGCAAATATTTAAAAGACTGGGAAAATTTGGAAAACAAAAACTTCTTAACCTTGAAGGCTTTAACCTTCACTTTGGTTGGTATGCATACCTGTGGTATGGGGGGAAATGTCCATAAAGAATTCTGTCATCGCTTTATTCACAGAGCAATCATAACAAACTGGATCAAAATAAAATACAGTTTTGACAGAGGAAATCCAGGATAGGTATCCTCTCCCCTTTTTTTGGTAGAACCTACACAAAAATTTGGCTAAGATACTAAGATATAATACAAAGGAGTAATCAACATCAATATAGAATGAAATCAATAGAAGATCTAGAAATAAGAAAGCATTAGTTATTATATATTATATAAATAATAAATATAATATATTGGTTATTATATATTATATAAATTCAAGTTGAATAAAAGACAAGGATCTGAGATAAAGAAGAACAAATTAGACAACGTATTGGAAGAAAAGGAACAGAAACTAATATTTGGGATATAACAATTGCAATAGCAAGTACATTTCTATACCGCTTACCAGTGCACTCCCTAAGCACTTTACAATGTGTAAGCCAATTGCCTCAAACAAACTGGGTACTCATTTTAGCAACCTTGGAAGCATGCACAGCTGACTTGAACCAGAGCCCCTGGCTGGTATTTAACTCAAAATCTTGTAGTTTGTGGGTGAGTGGCTGCAGTACAGGCATTTAACCACTGCACCACCAGGGCTCTAACAAACTCTTACTTGAAAGAAAATTAGAACAGGATAATAATAAATAATAATAAAAGTTTTATTTTTATACTGCCCTTCTTGCAATCAGGGCGGTGAACAGCATCATTCAAAACACAATACATAATGCATACATACAATAAGCAACAAATTACAATTAAAATCACAATTAAAAAACCAGATCTGGCCAGCATACCACTGCTGTCAGAGGGGGTGGGGGGAAGACTAGCTGGAGCTTGTATCTGGGAATGCTAGCTTGAACAAGAAGGTTTTTAATCTCTTCTTGAACTGGGTTAGGGAGGTGGACGAGCGGAGCTCTCCAGGCAGCAAATTCCAGAGGGTCGGGGCCGAGATGGCAAAGGTCCTCCTAGATGTGGAGGCCAATCTTGCCCCAGGGACCCTCAATAGCTGCTGCCCTGATGTTCTGAGTGTGCGGGGCGGATTGTATGGGGAGAGGCGGTCCTCTAGGTATCCTGGGCCCAAGCCATTTAGGGCTTCATAGGTTATAACCAACACCTTGTATTGCGCCCGGAAGCGAATAGGCAGCCAGTGCAGATCTTTAAGCACTGGTGTTATATGGCTGGCCCTGGATGTGCCAGTGACCAGTCTGGCTGCCATGTTCTGTACCAGTTGTAACTTCCGGGTTTGGTACAAGGGTTGCCCCATGTAGAGCGCGTTGCAGAAATCCAATCGAGAGGTTACCAGAGCATGTACTACCGTTTCAAGGTCCCTCTGGCCCAGGTAGGGACGCAGCTGGCGAATCAGCCAAAGCTGATAACAGGTGCTCCTGACTGTCGCATCCACCTGAGATGTAAGGTGGAGCGACGAGTCAACGAGCACCCCCAGACTGCGTACAGAGTCCTTCACTGGAAGCGTGATCCCGTTCAGGACAGGTGGAACCACCGCCATCCCTGGGCCATGAGAACCTATCACGAGCACCTCCGTTTTCTCTGGATTCAGACTGAGTCGGTTTTCCCTCATCCAGCCCATTACCGACTCCAGACAGGCCACGAGAGGAGAGACGCCATCCTCAGTCACTGCATCAGTCGGAGACATAGAGAAGACTATTTGGGTGTCATCAGCGTACTGATAACCCTGCACCCCATGCCTCCGGATGATCTCTCCCAGTGGTTTCATGTAAATGTTAAAAAGCATGGGAGACAGAATGGCTCCTTGAGGGACCCCAGATACAAGAGCCCTCTTATTGGAGCACACGTCTCCCAGCTGCACCATCTGGAACCTCCCAGAGAGGTAGGATCGGAACTACTGGAGCGCAGTGCCCCCAATTCCCACCTCTGCCAGGCGCTCCAGAAGGATACCATGGTCTATGGTATCGAAAGCCGCTGAGATGTCCAAGAGCACCAACAGGGACACGCTACCCCTGTCGATGCCCAGACGGAGATCATCGACCAAGGCGACCATGGCCGTCTCAACCCCGTAGCCCGCCCGAAAGCCGGTTTGAAATGGGTCCAGATAATCCGTTTCATCCAAGATCGATTGAAGCTGGATTGCAACCGCCCTCTCGATCACCTTCCCCAAAAATGGCAGTAGCGAAACTGGCCGATAATTATTATGCATCAGGGGGTCGAGGGAGGGCTTTTTTAACAGCGGTTTTACAATGGCCAATTTTAAGCTGGATGGAAATTGCCCGCCCCTCAAAGATGTATTAATAATCCGGTGTAACAACGAGGTTACCACCGGTCCCCCCTGAGCCGCTAGCCATGAGGGACAGGGATCGAGAGAGCAGGTTGTCTTCCGAACGCTTCTAAGGATCTTGTCCACATCATCAGTACTAACCAACTCAAACTGATCCAGTTTAATGGAGTCCGCGGAGGCTCTGGATACCTCTACCCTAGGTTCTGCCCTAATGCCGGCGTTAAGACCTTCGCTTATCCGAGAGGTTTTATCCGCGAAGAAGTTGTTAAACTGGTCACAGCAGGCCTTAGAAGGTTCAAGGATCTGGTTCGGGGCAGGAGGGAGCTGAGTTAGCTCCCTGACTACCCTGAACAACTCTGCTGGACGTGACTCCGCGGACGCGACACAAGCACCATAGAACGAGTTCTTAGCTGCTCGTATCGCCTCTCTGTAGTCCTCCAAAAGGCGGTCTAGGAGAGCCTTGTCGGCTAAGTGTAGGTGTTTCCGCCAGCGATGCTCTAGCCGTCGCAGAACCCGCTTCCTCCCCCGGAGATCTTCCGTATACCAGGGCTTACGTTTGGAAGCAGGCCTGAGAGGGCGCTTGGGAGCGATCTTGTGTATAGCCCTAGAGAGACCGGTATCCCAGATACCAGTCAGGGCATCAACAGAGTCGCCGTCACCTCCAACCATGTACCCCTCTAAGGCTTCTTGGAACCTTCTGGGTTCCATCAGCCTTCGAGGGTGGACCATCCTAATAGGATGCTATTAAAGACACTATGACATGATAGGCTAAAGATGTTGGTAAGGAAATTGATCTGGAAAGTTGGCATTATGCCAGGAAAAGGAGCCTACAATTTTCAAAATGTTTAAATATCCAAGAAAACTTTCAAAAATTGGAATTTCATTGACATTTAACACCAGAAATAACAGAAATATATAAAACAGAAAATAATACGTGCTGGAAATGTGGAGCAACCATTGGAACCTGGTATCACATATGGTGAAAGTGCCCACAAGTAAAAAAGTTTTGGAGTTGACTCAAACTTCAAAACAATACTGTACATAAAATTTGAAATGATATCAGAAGTTTTTTTACTTAATGTGACGAATAAAATAACACACATATCTAGAAGGAAAAATTGGAGAAAGATTTTATATATGGTCTCTCTGGCAAAAATGCTTATCGTGCAATAGTGGAAAACTGAACATACCCCAACCCTAGAAATGGACATGATAGAAATGGACAAACTAACCAACTTGGTAAGTGGAAAATCTCCAGAAATGGTTGAGCAAGAATGGAATTCAATCACTGAATATTGTAAGAAAAAAATGGAACACTAAGAAAAAACAGAGATGACTTAATATCTTGAAAAATAGATAAAATCTGGAAATACAGATATCATTAGTAATCAGCAGTTATGCTGAAGTAACTGTAAGAAAATGTGAAATACAGAAGTAGATAAGTAATGCAAAAAAGATGTCTCACAAGACAGTGGAGATTACCACACTGCGTTCTGAGAACGTTCTCATCACGTGATGAGAACGGAACACATTTGAGTATACCGCACGTATGTGTTCCAATCGGGTTCTCAGAACGTTCTAAATGTGTTCCACATGTGTTCCAGGAGGGTACAGATCGAATGTATTCCCAGTGAGCTGAAACGTGATGCGAACGTTCCAACAGAGGTGTGTGCGGTATTCTTATCCGTTCTCAAATCCGTTCTCTCATTCCTCCGTCTCCTGATTGGCTGAAAGAATGACAGGCAGGGAGGCAGGGAGGCAGGGAGGCAGGCAGGCGAGCGACTGCAGTGAGGGAAGGTAGGTGTGTGTGTGTGTGTGTGTGTGTGTGTGTGTGAGGGGGGAAATAAGGAGGGAGGGAAGGGAGGGAAGTTGGGACAAGGGAGAGAAGAGGAAAGGAGGGAAAGAGAGAGAAAGAGAGAGGGAAACAGGGGGCCAGAGCAGAGAGCAAGAGGGAGAGGTCTGGCTGCTTCTGCGGGGGGGGGGGGGGGGGGGGGGCTCTGGTGTCATGTCCAGCGGGGCTCCTGTGCTGGCAGCCTGCAGGAAACAGGGATGGCAGGGATGCCCAGGACCTTCTCCTCCTTCCCTCCAGGAAGGAACCCACAAAAGCTCTTCTGTTTGGAGCACCACACAAAAGCAAGCAAACAACTCCCAGAATTCCATAGCAAAGAGCCAGACAAGAATTAAAGCGGGGAGGGAAGCTCACAGGCCCCACCTGGAATATTGTGTCCAGTTCTGGGCACCACAATTCAAAAAGGACATTGAGAAACTGGAGCGTGTCCAAAGGAGGGCGACTAAAATGGTGAAAGGTCTGGAAACCTTGCCCTATGAAGAACGACTCAGGGAGCTGGGGATGTTTAGCCTGGAGAAGAGAAGGCTAAGAGGTGATATGATAGCCCTGTTTAAATATTTGAAAGAATGTCACATTGAGGAGGGAGCAAGCTTGTTTTCTGCTGCTCCAGAGACTAGGACCCAAAGCAATGGATGCAAGCTACAGGAAAAGAGATTCCAGCTCAACATTAGGAGGAACTTCCTGACAGTAAGGGCTGTTCAACAGTGGAATACATTCCCTCGGAGTTTAGTGGATTCTCCTTCCTTGGGGGTCTTCAAACTGAGGCTGGATGGCCATCTGCTGGGGATGCTTTGATTGTGATTTCCTGCATGGCAGAATGGGGTTGGACTGGATGGCCCTTGTGGTCTCTTCCAACTCTATGATTCTATGAAGGCACACATTACATGCGCGCACACACAGGAGGCAAAAGGGTGACAAGCAGCCAAGAAGGGGAATTGGGATGACAGCAGAGGACTCTTCTAACTGGTTTAAAGAGCTGCTATGGCTGCCGAGGCTCTGCCCTTGGCCCAGTCCCCTCCCTGGCAACTTGCTTTCCTTAGGCTTGAAGAGACCTGCATGGAGCTCCTCCTTCTTCCCAGCCTTGCAAAGGAGGTTTGGGATGCAATTTGCAAGGCTCATCTCTCCCCATTTCTCTTTCTCCCTGCCTTCCTCCCGATTCCAGCCTTGCAAAGGAGGTTTGGGATGCAACTTGTGAGGCTCATCTCTCCCCATTTCTCTTTCTCCCTGCCTTCCTCCCGATCCCAGCCTTGCAAAGGAGGTTTGGGATGCAACTTGCAAGGCTCATCTCTCCCCATTTCTCTTTCTTCCTGCCTTCCTCCCGATCCCTCCTTCTTCCCTCCCCTCCCTCCCTCCTTCTTTCCCCCCTCTCTCTCACACACACACACCTTCCCTCACTGCAGTCGCTTGCCTGCCTGCCTCCCTGCCTCTCTGCCTGTCATTCTTTCAGCCAATCAGGAGACGGAGGAATGAGAGAATGGATTTCTCTCGGCCTTGGTGGAATATGTTCTCGGAACGGTTTCAAGAAAAAGGAATCGCAGTGCGGTAAAATGCCGTTCTGATCACGTTCTAGTTTGCTAATGCGGTAATATCCGTTCCAGGAACGTTTTCATCACGTTATGACACGGAATGTTCTCAGAACGCAGTGCGGTAATCTCCAGTGAGATAGAAAGTATAAAGAAAGTATAAAGATTGGGTTAACTTTTTTTCTTTTATAAAACTCTCGCTAACAAAGGACAGTAATTTATAATGTCAGATGTTAAAAATATAATGTAAGATGTTAAAAATTTAAGCTTGTGCTTCCCTTTACAAGACAATGTATGAAAACATCATTTATTGTAAAATGAGAAACTAGCCAATTATAAAAAACAAAAACAAAAAAGACCAATCACCAAATGCAAATTCCTTGAAAAATAACGTTTGTGGACTCATTGAAGTGAGATTTGAACCCCACCTCCTGAATCTTTCCTCCAAATAAAGTGCTGCCTCTTCATTTGGGTAAATGTACAACAGTACCTTCAGATTTTCCAAAGTAATTGGGCTGAACTTATTTTGAAGTTGCAAAAGGAACTCTTCCAGTCCTTTCTTAACAGTTTGATACCTAAATCCAGATGCTCCCTTGCCCTTTGGACAATTCTGAAAGAAATAGGATCCCTTCCAAATGGAACATTCATGACAAAATTTGAAAGAATGCCAAATGCACATACCCCTGCATTCCGAATTCCCAACACAATTTAGTCTACTCAACAGCTACCAAATAACCCTTAATAGACATCCCTAACTGGATTCCAGTATGTGTCCTGCCTTGATTTGGGAAAAAGGCAGGATATAAGAAAATAATAACAATAACAATCTGAAGATGCCAGCCACAGATGCTGGCGAAACGTCAGGAATAAACTCTTCTAAAATATGGCCACGTACCCCAAAAACCCCACAAAAAACTCTGGATGTCAGCCATGAAAGCCTTTGACTTCACAATAACAATAATATGAGATCTCTCACCCTGGATTGGATGTGCAGGGGTCATCAGCTGAATCCACAGCTGTAAATTCATCTAGTCCCATCTAATAGCTCAAAACATACCCACATTCATTCTGAAGGCCTCATATTATAACTAAGATGGCCCAGCAAAATCAACAAGGGTGGTACAGTGGTGTGAACCACATTGGCTGATACTCCAGAAGAGCATTCCCACCTCCCTGCTGAGTGCCATGGTGTGCAGCAGGTAGGAAGAGGGCCCAGCACACCCCACCTCCCTGCCTGGCACCGTTTTACTTGCAAGTAAAGTGGTGCTGGGCAGGGAGGAAGAGGTGACACTTCAGACTGGAACACCACTGAGCATAAGCCCTATGAATGATATCCATGTACCATATAAGCACATATGCTCCTCAGGGGTGAACTCTATCACCCCAGCATAAATAAACCCCTGAATGTCAGTTATGCCTATTCATGTCAACCTTCCTCTTGATAACCTTGTCCCTTTACAAACTGTGCACATGTCAAATGAGTCATTAAAGGTCACTGTGGCATCAAGGAGGCTAGTATCCCTTGGAAGCCAGCTGGTCACTGCTGTTGCATAAGTACCAGATTAAAGTGGATTCTGGAAAGCCTATATCCCATGTATCTGTGATGCCGAATTCAGCCAGCCATAATGCACGGGAACAAGTATCTGCCCAACAGTAGTGCCCTGAAGACTAGTCAACTCAAAGGACGTTATCACACGGGAGGAATGTCTCTCTATTTCAAAAGAAAAGAAAGTAGGGCCAATTCAGAAATGAACACAAGTACATGGATGGTTATCATACCACAGAAGAACATAGCACCCATCCCAAAGCCAAAGTAGTGCGAATGCAAAAGAAATTATCATATGAGCACATACCCTTCGTAGTCTAGAATTCAAATTAGCATCCCTGCACATGTGCAGTGAGGGCAGGATTGGATTGTGACCTTTTTACACTTCTGGTGGGGCTTGCTTCCGGTTCCTGTGATTTTGCCTTGTTTCACATTATTTGTTCATTCATTACCCTTTATTTCACGTTATTTAGGTGATTCACGTTATTTGTTCATTCATTACCCCTTATTTCACGTTATTTAGGCAATTCACCAATTCAAAATCAGTCCAAAGCAACCTTGTACTTGGTTTGAGTATCAGACTATGACTCTAGAAGGTAGGGATCGAATCCCACTGAGTGACCTTGTGCAAGTCACACTCTCTCAGCCTCCTCAGAAAATGGCAATGGCAAACCCCATCTGAATAAACCTGCCAAGAAAACCTTGTGACAGGGTCATGAGAGAGAAAGAGAGAGCCCTGGCCAATCCCTTCCCTCCAGTTGGAAAGGATGAGTTTGCAAAGGGAAAGAGCCGGAAAGGGCTGAGAGGAGGAAGGAGGAAGTGTATGTGTGTGTGTGTTTGTGTGGAGAGGACTGTTTCATTCCCAAAACAGCTCCAGAACTCCGAGAGGAACTTTGCGAGGCTGAGAGAAAAGCCCCTCACACCTGGAGGGAGGGAGGAAAGGCAGACTTTGGTGCCGGTCTTTTAACTTTTTGGGGAAGCCAGAGCATCCCTCCACCCCGGGCAGCACAATCGCCTTCACTCCCCCTGCTTCTTTGCTCCCAGAGGGAGCATAGGAGAAAAAATTGCAACCAGTAAAGGAGCTTGGGAATTGTAGTCTGATTCGAAGGCAGTCCAAAGGCAACCAAGACATGAGTTACATACCTGCCAAATTCGAATTGAACGCAACTTTGTAGTGGAACAGGATTTGTAAATTCTATATTTCCCCAAATTTACACATCTCTCGGTTGACCCTGGATTTGGTTCGAATTGAGTTACCATTGACTTCAATTACGTGTGATAACCTTTCGCACAAAAACGTGAAACCCCATGATTGCATCCGGGATCACACTGCATTGACCTTCCAATTTCCCCTGTGTGATAATGCCCAAACCCACTCGAGCTAGCAACTAGCACACCACTTCCCATCCCTGCTTGTTCATTGGGGATACCTCCAGTACCACAAGACCTCAATCCCTCAACACTGTGTGTCAGCTACAGTTGGAGATGTATCAACTGGCTCACCTGGAGTCTTTGTCTTCCATCTCTAGTAGCATCCAAGGCTGTTCCTTCCAACTCAACTTCCACCGCTCCACCAGGCTCCTCTGATTGGAATCACTTGTTAAGGGCCTCTAGGTGAGACAAAACCGTTTCATTAAATGATTCCTGTTTCAGGGATCTGTTACAATCTGGACCAGAACAGAATGTAAGCCACTCAACAGCTCATTGTGAGGAATTTGTGAAGAAGTTGTGAAAATCTATTGGATTCAGTCTGACTAAGGCACTTGAGTTGATACAGTTCCTGTGAGATCTGGGATCTCAGACCAGTAATCCACAAGGAAACTTATTCCAAAGAAAGATAGTTTATTGTAGCGTATAAGGCAGAAAAAGATCAATTGACACGTTTTTGCGAAATCTGAGGGCTACAGGAAAAAGTTAGCCTTTACACCTTCCCCCAGCCCCACCCTTTCCAACCCCTGGCTAAACCACACCACACACACCTCACCAAGGCAACCAAGCCTTTCCCAGGATGGGTAGTGACCTCCACTCTTCCCAGAAGGCACCTGACTCCATCTTTGCCTCTGAGGGGAAAGAAGGTAGGGCCTCCCCATCTGCCCTACACAAAGGAACTCCACTCTTCCCAGAAGGCACCTGACTCCATCTTTGCCTCTGAGGGGAAAAAAGGTAGGGCCTCCCCATCTGCCCTCCACAAAGGAACTCCACTCTTCCCAGAAGGCACCTGACTCCATCTCTGACTCTGACGGGAAAGAAGGTAGGGCCATCTCATCTGCCCTACACAAAGGAACTCCACTCTTCCCAGAAGGCACCTGACTCCATCTCTGACTCTGACGGGAAAGAAGGTAGGGCCATCTCATCTGCCCTACACAAAGGAACTCCACTCTTCCCAGAAGGCACCTGACTCCATCTCTGCCTCTGAGGGGAAAGAAGGTAGGGCCTCCCCATCTGCCCTACACAAAGGAACTCCACTCTTCCCAGAAGGCACCTGACTCCATCTCTGCCTCTGAGGGGAAAGAAGGTAGTGCCATCTCATCTGCCCTACACAAAGGAACTCCTCTCTTCCCAGAAGGCACCTGACTCCATCTTTGCCTCTGAGGGGAAAGAAGGTAGTGCCATCTCATCTGCCCTACACAAAGGAACTCCTCTCTTCCCAGAAGGCACCTGACTCCATCTCTGCCTCTGAGGGGAAAGAAGGTAGTGCCATCTCATCTGCCCTACACAAAGGAACTCCACTCTTCCCAGAAGGCACCTGACTCCATCTCTGCCTCTGAGGGGAAAGAAGGTAGTGCCATCTCATCTGCCCTACACAAAGGAACTCCTCTCTTCCCAGAAGGCACCTGACTCCATCTTTGCCTCTGAGGGGAAAGAAGGCAGGGCCTCCCATCTGCCCTCCACAAAGGAACTCTGCTCCCCCCCCCAGAAGGAACCTGGCTCCATCTCAGTCCCAGAATTCTCCACAGGAAGAAGGACAAGTATAACCTGTGCTCCCTGGAAGAACTTCCTGCTTGCATCGAACTCGTCCCCAGAAGGACTGAGCTGGCAATATTATTATTGTTTTCGTTATTATTGTTATTGTTGTTGTTGACCTTTAATTGTAAAGCCCTCAAACTGCTTTACCACCCCAGTAAGAGAGCCAGCTACACCTCTTTCTTTTCTCTGTGAACCCCATCCTTCCCATGGTTCCACACATTTCTCCTAACCTGATCCCCATTCGGCCTCTCCCTGTCTCCCTGCTTCCATTCCTCTGTTCCCTCTGGAACTGCCACTCTGCTGCCCCTAAAGCAACAGCAATTCATGACCTTTTTCTCTCTAAATCCTTTAACCTCCTCGCTCTCACCGAAATCTGGCTCCCAGCCCATGATACTGCTACCTCCGCTGCCCTTTCTTTTGGTGGTCTCTCCTTCACCCACACTAGCCGTCCTGAGGGTCGAGGAGGAGGAGTTGGTATCTTGCTATCTAACTCCTGCCAGTTTCAAGTTCTATCTTTTTCCCCCAGCTATCATTTCTCTTCTTTTGAGTTTCATCCTATTAGACTCTTTTCTCCTGTATAGCCCCGGGTCGCAGTTATCTATCGCCCTCCTGGCTCTGCCAACCAGCTTCTCTCAGACTATGAATCATGGCTGACATTCTTTCTTTCAGATTCAGTCCCCACTCTGATCCTAGGTGACTTCAATATCCACGTTGACAATTCCAATAACCCTACAACATCTTGCTTTAACTCTCTGCTAGCTTCTTTTGGCCTCCAACCACATTCCAACTCTTCAACTCATTCTCTTGGTCACTGTCTTGACCTAGTTCTTGCTGCAAACTGCGCCATTTCTGACTACCTGGCACTTGACTTTCCACTATTTGATCATCATTTAATCTCCTTTGCTCTTACTTATACTCCTCCTCCTCGCCATACTATTCAATGCCATTTTCGTGATCTTCAATCTGTTGACTCTAACCATCTTGGTCTGACCCAGGTTTCATCTCTCTCTTCCCTAAATCTCGGGGATTCTGCTGATTCACCTATGTCTTTATTTTACTCCACTCTTTCCTCAACTTTTGACGATTTTGCCCCTGTCTCTGTACGCGCTTCTTCCTCTAAGACTAGACCTCAGTCCTGGCTTACCCCCAACATTAAGTTTCTCCAGTCCTGCTCTACAGCAGCCGAACATCTTTGGAGAAAGTCCAAAGAGTGGGCTGATTTTACCCATTTCAAATTTGTTCTTTCTTCCTTCTCATGCGCCCTCTCTATGTCAAAACAGAATTATTACAAATCATTGATCTCCGCCAATGAGAGGCACCCGCAGCGTTTGTTCTCCACCTTCAACACTTTGCTTAAACCTCCCTCTCCTTCTGTCTCTTCATCATTCTCTCCTAATGACTTTGCTAATTATTTCATCTCTAAGATTTCCACTATTCGCTCTGAGATAGTCCCCCCCGATTCTTCTTCTGCTCTTAATCTTCTATCGCCCTCGCCTAACAAATTTTCTGTGTTTCCTCCTGCCTCTTTGGATGAACTCTCTACACTTCTGAACTCTTCCAAACCTGCAGCCTGTTCTCTTGATCCAATTCCTACTTGTCTTCTAATCTCTATAGCTTCCTCCTTTCTGCCCTCGCTTCTCCATATCTTCAATCTCTCTCTCTCTCTACAGGCTCCTTCCCTTCGGACTTCAAACATGCTCTCATTTCCCCAATTCTGAAAAAACCTTCTCTTGACCCCTCCTCTTTGTCTAGCTATTGTCCGATTTCTCTTCTTCCCTTTCTTTCTAAGGTTTTGGAACGGGTTGTTTATTCACGCTGTCTTGAGTTTCTTGAAGCCAACTCCATCTTCGATCCCTTTCAGTCTGGTTTCCACCCAAGGCATTCTACAGAGACAGCTCTCACTAAGATTTCGAATGACCTTTTACAGGCCAAGGCTAATGGCCTTTACTCTGTACTCATCCTTCTTGATTTGTCTGCAGCCTTTGACACTGTTGATCACTGTCTCCTAATTGACATACTCTCTGACCTTGGGTTCTCAGACTCTGTTCTCGACTGGTTTAGATCTTACTTGTCTGGCAGATCTTTTGCAGTACAGTTGGCCCTTCTTATACACAGATTTTTTATACACGGATTCAAGCATACACGGTTTGAAAATGTTCCAAAAAAGTATAAATTTACCTTGATTTTCCATTTTTTCTAAGGGCCACCATTTTTCTGTCATTATATTTAATGGGACTTGAGCATACATGGATTTTGTTATACATGGCGGATCTTGGAACCAAACACCAGCGTATAACAAGGGTCCACTGTAGTTGCAGGGGTCAGACTTCTTCTCCTGTTCCCTTATCTGTTGGAGTTCCCCAGGGCTCTGTTCTGGGTGCCCTTCTGTTTTCTCTCTACACACTGTCCTTAGGAAAACTCATTGGCTCTTTTGGTTTTTCCTACCATCTGTATGCCGATGACACCCAGCTGTATCTTTCCGCCCCTGACCTTTCTCCAAGGCTTGAACAGCAAGTTTCGTCTTGCCTCACAGCTGTCTCGCAGTGGATGCACCATCGACGTTTGAAGCTCAACATGTCCAAGACAGAGCTTCTTGTCTTTCCTCCTAAGCCCACCCTTCAACTCTCCTTTTCTGTCTCTGTGGTCAACATTTCTATTCAACCAGTCCAGCAAGCCCGCAGTCCTGGTTTTATCTTTGACTCTTCTCTTTTCGTGTATCCCTCAGATCCGGACCACAGCCAAGGCTTGTAGATTCTTTTTGTACAATATTGCCAAAATTCGACCATATCTCTCCGCCTCTACTGCCAAGATCCTGGTCCATGCCCTAGTGATCTCACGACTTGATTACTGTAACGTCCTCCTGGCTGGGCTTCCTCTTTCTCACCTCCGTCCTTTAATCTCTGTTCAGCATTCAGCTGCACGCATTATCACTTCCACCCACCGCTCTGACCACATCTCTCCTGTGCTGGCATCCCTTCACTGGCTCCCCCTCCCTTTCCGCATTCAGTATAAGCTCCTGCTGTCGACATTTAAAGCCCTCCATGGACTGGCCCCTCCTTACTTATCAGACCTTCTTTCTCCTCACCTTCCCACCAGGGCCCTCCGTTCTGGTAGTCCTTACCAGTCTGCTGTCTCAGCCCAGGATTTCCTTTGCCCCATCCCGGATTCGCCCCTTTTCACTTGCTGCCCCTCACTCCTGGAACCTTCTTCCCTCACAAGCAAGAGCCATCACTTCTTTAACCAGCTTCAAAACGGAGTTGAAAACCATCCTGTTCAGAGAAGCTTTCCCAGGCATTGCATAATTGTCACTTACTATTTGATGTTCTTTTGGTGCCTGTTTATCAAACCATTTACTGTATTGCTATGTACTGTATATGCATTGTCCTACTTGAGAGTATGTGTTTTCCCTGGAAAATGATTAACCTTCCATTATGAAGCCAAGCCCTCCCTCCAGTCCATCTGCCTTGGTCCAGGCCTTGGAGGTAGAGAGGTACTGCTGGACCTCTTACCCTTTCCCTCCACCACTCCCTTCTCCTTCTGTGTCATGTCTTTTTAGATTGTAAGCCCGAGGGCAGGGAACCGTCTAACTAAAAAGATTGCATGTACAGCGCTGTGTAAATTTACAGCGCTTCATAAATAAAGGTTAATAATAATAATTATAATAATTGACGCCAGATGTACCGTTATCTCCAGCATTCCAATCTCTCAGCTAGGCCTCTCCAACAGAACTATATGCAATCAGCTTCTCTACTCTCTACCAACCCCCCTCCCACCATAACTCCTAGACAGAACAAGAATAATAACAGTTACAATGAGAAATATATATATTTCTTCTTCGTGGTCTCTGCGAATCATACAAATGGGTTTCACTGCGCTTGCACAGTGCTGCTCGGAACTTACTGGAATCACTGGGCAAAGTTTACTTTGCAACATATAGAAACTTTTTGGCGGTAACTCCGCCCACCCGTTATAAGACCCCTGCCTTCCCGCTCTTTTCCCCAATTCCTTTTTTCCGCCGCACTTGCTGCTTCAGGGAACTTCGTTCTTGCTTGTTTTATTGGATCACTGGCTATTTGACTTCAGACCGACCTTGACCACTCTCATTGACCCCACTGTACTTCGACCACGGACTGTGTTTGACTTTGACTTCGGTTTCTCCTGTGTCGTTCCGTCACGATGTCGCCTCCTCTCAAGAAGTGTGATGTCTGCGGAGGCAAACTCCCTGTCCAAGACCCTCATTCTTCGTGTCTTCTCTGTCTTGGCGGCGACCATGACATGAAATCCTGCTCGCTCTGCAAGTCTATGACGTCGCAGGCATGGAAGAACCGGGAGTCCCGCTTAACTTCTGTGATCGCCCAGGGTAAGGTCCATGGGGAGACTTCCCGCCCAGCTTCGGCTCCTTCCCTCCCGGCTGCCGCTTCTGTCCCGGGCCCACGAGAGAGTCCTACAAGCGCTGCTTCGGCCACTCCGGCTCTGGCGACTCCCGCTAAGGTGGATCGCGGCTCCCACAAGTCCAGTACCACCACCAAGTCGGCTTCTGTGGTCAGCGGCCCAGACAGGTCCAGTACCACCACCAAACCCTCAAAGAGCCCCTGCAAACTGTTGGGGACTGAGGATTCGACGGCTTCGGCGTCAACGGCTGGCTCCGCCTCCAAGGTCGGGACCGACCTGTCAACCTCGGCTCCGTCCCATAAGCCTAAGCATTCCAAGAAAGCTAAGGGAGGAGACCGCACCACTCCGACGGCTACAGTTTCCAGCCCGTCGATCTCTGCTCCAGACGGTGCCACTTCATCGGCCGGGTCCTCTCGGGTGAGGGAACTCCAAGAGAACCCCTTCTTCCCCCCGGAGGCACCCAGACCCGCCAAAAAGGTCAAGCACATAGAGTCCACTTCTTCTGAGCCACTCAAGAAGAAGTCGCGCGAGGAGTCCTCTAAGTTCTCCGATGGGCATAAACAACACAAAGGTGCTGAGCTCCTTACACCACAGCGTTCGGTACCAACACCGGCCCTCCAAACTCCCACACCATTGCCACAGGTTCCGTCTCAGGACTCCTCGGTGCACGGTGACGACCCTCACTCAGCCCCGACACTCTCCGGGCTTACCACCATCCAGTTCGCGGGTTCAGACGATGACGAATTCGTTCCCCGAGCCTGGCCCGTTCTCCGATTCCGGCCCCATGCCCGGTGGTTGCTCCATCTGGAGACGTCGGCCGTGATGACCTCGATATCTTTTATGATTCTGAGGTAGACCGCTATTACATGGCGGTCCCGCGGGAGACGGCACTCCGCAAATTTGATGAAAGCCGCCGTAATTTTGCAAAATATGTAGCATGAGCTTCCATAGACTGTTGTTGTTGTTGTTGTTGTTGTTGTTGTTGTTAAGCTTTGATTCTAGTTCATTTCCTTCAGGGAGAAAGGGGCTGTTTTTCTTCTCCATGTGCTTTTGGTGAGCTGTAACCTAAGATTTTGAACTATTGCATTCTGGGAGTCACTGCTGGGAGCAGTCTGAACCCTAAATTCTGCAGAAGGCTGGCAGAGGCATGCAAATTTTAATTTTTCTATATATTCAAGAAGGTTTTGGAGAATAGAGGAGCAGCTGACCTGAAAACATTGTTGGAGGGGGGCTCTCTAAATTTTTCACTTTTCTTTTCCCTTTGTTTTCCTTAAGGGGATTATGGGGACTTTTCCTCAGACAAAGTGAGACAAAGACTTGCCTCTGGAAGGAGCTAGTAGCCAGGAGCTCTACATAACTATTGGCCCAGTGAATTGAACTCAGAGACAGAGCTTGAGGACAAAGGCCAAGTTTAGCAGGTGAAGCCCACAGTCTGTTTCAGTGTCTCTTTAAGACTTCTCAGTATGGACACTGAAGGCCCTGCTGCAGTCACCTGCAACACTTGTGGGATGTTTGTCTTCTTGCCTAGAGATGTGAAAAACTTCACCTGCACTAAGTGCAAGTTGGTGGCCCTCCTAGAAGAGAAAGTATAGCAGCTGGAGGCCCGGGTAGCTACATTTCAACATAATAGGGAGCAAGAGGTTTTCCTGACCAGACGGTCCTGGGCGGGAAACACGCAGAGGAAGTTGCTGGGGAGGAGGAGGTCACTTCGCACACAACAGAAGTAGATAGTTGGAGGAAGGTCACGCACCGAAGTAGGGAAACCAAGGAACATTCTGTGAGCTTGCAGCTACAGAACTGATCTGAATCTTTCTCTATTATTGAGGATGATGAGGAACAGACTTCAGAGACAGACTTCAGGGACAGAGCAGGGGATCCTGGGAGTACCACCAAAGGGAACACCCACTGCTAAGCCTCGGAGGAGGTGTGTGGTGGTCGTGGGGGACTCCTTGCTGAGAGGCACTGAACCAGTGGTTTGTGGACCTGACAAGATGTCTCGGGAGGTGTGCTGTCGCCCTGGGACAAAGATCCGTGATGTGACAGAGAGGTTGACAAGACTTGTCAAGCCTACTGACCATCACCCCTTTCTTTTGGTTCATGTGGGGACCAATGATACTGGAAGGCACAGCCTTCAGAATATCAGAAGGGACTATGAGGCTCTGGAGTTGAAAGAGATGGATGCACAGGTTGTCATCTCATCTCTTCTCCCAGTTGAAGGGCATGGTCCAGGAAGGGAGAGGAAAATAACAGAGGTGAATAACTGGCTCTGCAGATGGTGCCGCCAAGAATGATTTGGATTTTTGGATCATGGTCTGAGGTTCCATGAGGAAGGACTTCTGGCAAGGGATGGGTTGCATCTCATGCTAGTTGGCAAAAACGTTTTTGCCAATAGTCTCAAAAATTTGATCAGGAGGGCTTTAAACTGAGTTATGTGGGGGGAGGGAGACAGTATTCTGGAAGGCAAAAGGGCTGGAGAAAATAGTGAAACTGACACAGAGGGAACAAGGCAAACAGTGCAAGGACCCAAAAGTGGGAGGCAAAAGAACTTGCACAGGCAGCAATCCACCATCTTGAGGAAGACAGAGGCAGGCTAGCTCCAAGTAGGGTTGCCATTTCACGGCAGTGGGTGGGACTTTCCCACCTCCTGGGGGTGTGCCTGGTCCCGCCTTGCCCTCCCCCATTCCCGGGTGGCTGCCCGACTCAGGGCTCCCAGGGCTGCTGCCTCCCTTTCATACAGTGCAGAGCAGCATGTCTGGAGCAGCAGCAGCGGCTGGAGCTAGCAGGGGGCGGGGTCTGCTGCTCTGCCCTGCCCCTATTGGTCAGCCCTCTCAAGGAGCCAGCCCTCTGCTTCCTTATTTGGGCATGCTCCAACTCCAAGCAGGGAGGGCTTTGCACTCAGGCAAGCTGCTTTTAGTTCTTCCCCTCTTTCTCTTTCTCTTTCCACTCCTTCTCTTCTTGTTATTCTGTTTTTCTTCTTCTCCTCCTCTTCCCCTCCTCTTCCTCCTCTCCTTTTTCTTCCTTTCTTCCCTCTCCTCATCTTCTTTTTCTCTTTGTTCCTATTTTCTTCTTTCTCCTTCCCCTTTTTTCTCCTCCTCCCCCCTTCCTCCTCTGCTGTTGTTGTTGGCATTGTTGTTGTTGTGTGCCCACCTCCTTTCTGACTTATGGCAACCCTGCCTCTAGCCCCCTTATTTACCCCCACTCTAAGCCCCCCTCCTCTTCTTCTCAGGGATCCAGGGCTTCTCAAGGCTTTGCCCCCATTACAAAAGAAAAAAGACTTTGCAAGGGATCTGACCCATAAATCCCCCCTAAGTTGAGACATACCTAGGGAAAAAGAGGGGGTGAGGGGTTTTTTTGGGGGGGGGGTTGGAGGAGGCAAGGAAAAGGAGGAAGGGGGGAATTGCTAAGAAGGCTTGGGAGTGGGAAATGTAGTTTGCAGTGGCAAAAGGGGGTGCCTGTGGTCTTTCAAATCCCATGCCTGCTTGGGAGTGGGACTTGTAGTTGTAGAATTGGGCGGGGGGGTATTTGGCCAGAAAGAGAAGTACATTTCTGCCATCTGTCTAGGAATAATGCCAAAATGTCCTCCATTTTGAGCAGCCGAAGAAACATTCATTTATATTAACATTTTTTAAAAATTATCAAATTTTTCATGTGTCCTCCATTTAAAAAAAAAAAAAAACGTGTCCTACATTTGAAAATGTGGCCCTACATTTGTCCTACATTTGTCCTGGTTTGGAGGTCCTGACTTATGGCAACCCTAGCTCCAAGAGGCCTGCCTGGAAGAAGACAAGCCCCTCCCTTCATCCACCATCTTGAGGGAGAGAGAGGCAGGCTAGCTCCAAGAGGCCTGCCTGGAAGAAGAAAAGCCCTCCCTTCATCCTCCATCTTGAGGGAAAGAGAGGTAGGCTAGCTCCACCAGGCCTGCCTGGAAGAAGAAAAGCCCTCCCTCCAGTCCATCTGACTTGGTCCAGGCCTCGTAGGTAGAGAAGACTGCTGGACCTCATCCCCTTCCCCACCACCTCTCCCTTCTCCTATTGTGTCGTGTCTTTTTAGATTGTAAGTCTGAGGGCAGGGAACCATCTAATTAAAAAGATTGTATGTACAGCGCTGAGTAAATTTACAGCGCTTTATAAATAAAGGTTAATAATAATAATAATAATAATAATGGTCTTAAATGTCTCTACATTAATGCACAGAGAATGGGGAATAAGCAAGATGAACTTCAACTCCTACCACAACAAAGCAAATAGGCCTCACTGAAACCTGGTGGGATGAGTGTCACGATTGGAATGTAGAAATAGAGGGGTATAACCTTTTCAAGAGAAACAGGTCAAACAGGAAAGGAGGAGGAATAGCCTTATATGTCAGGGACATTTACACCAGTGGAGAGATCCAGGACATCAATCCTGGAAGCCAGGTGGAGAGCATCTGGATACAAATAAAATGGGAGGATAACAACAAGGATGTTATTGTGGGAGTCTACTACAGACCCCCAAGTCAGATGGAGGAATTGGATGATGCCTTTCTAGAACAGATGACCACACATTCAGAAAAGAGAGATGTAGTAGTGATGGGTGACTTCAACTGTCCGGATATTTGCTGGAAGTCAAACTCAGCCAGATCCTCAAGGTCTAGCAAACTCCTCACTTGCCTTGGAGACAATTTCATTGTCCAAAAGGTGGAAGAGGCAACAAGGGGATCAGCCATTTTGGATCCGATCCTAACCAACAAGGATGACCTAGTTAATGGAGTGCAAGTGGTGGGAGCCTTAGGTGGGAGTGACCATGTTTTCCTGGAGTTTGTTATACACTGGAAAGGAGAAGCCAGGCATAGTCAGACATGCATTCTAGACTTTAGGAAAGCTGATTTTAGTAAACTTAAAGAAATACTGGGGGTAATCCCATGGTCAGCAATACTAAAAGAGAAGGGAATTCAAGACAGATGGGAGTTTCTTAAAAGGGAGATACTGAAGGCACAATTTCAAACAGTTCCAATGAGGAAGAAAAATGGGAGATGTCTCAAGAAGCCAAAGCTAACAAAATGAAATTCAACACAGAGAAATGTAAGGTACTGAACTTAGGCGGAAAAATGAAATGCACAGATATAGGATGGGGAACACCTGGCTGAATGAAACTACATGTGATAGGGATCTAGGAGTCCAAGTAGACCACAAATTTAACATGAGTCAACAATGTGATGCAGCAGCTAAAAAGGCCAATGCAATTTTAGGCTGCATCAATAAAAGTATAGTGTCTAGATCAAGAGAAGTAATAGTGCCACTATATTCTGCTTTGGTCAGGCCCCACCTGGAATATTGTGTCCAGTTCTGGGCTCCACAATTCAAAAAGGACATTGAGAAACTGGAGGGTGTCCAAAGCAGGGCAACTAAAATGGTGAAGGGTCTGGACACCATGTCCTATGAGGAACGACTTAGAGAGCTGGGGATGTTTAGCCTGGAGAAAAGAAGGTTAAGAGGTGATATGATAGCCCTGTTTAAATATTTGAAGGGATGTCATATTGAGGAGGTAGCAAGTTTGTTTTCTGCTGCTCCAGAGACTAGGACCTGGAGCAATGGATGCAAGCTCCAGGAAAAGAGATTCCACCTCAACATTAACAGGAACTTCCTGACAGTAAGGGCTGTTCGACAGTGGAACAAACTCCCTCAGAGTGTAGTGGAGTCTCCCCCCTTGGAGGTCTTCAAACGGAGGCTGGATGTCCATCTGTCGGGGATGCTTTGATTTGAATTTCCTGCATGGCAGGCGGTTGGACTGGATGGCCCTTGTGGTCTCTTCCAACTCTACTATTCTATGATTCTATCTGTCGGGGTGCTTTGATTGAGATTTCCTGCATGGCAGGGGGTTGGACTGAATGACCCTTGTGGTCTTTCCAACTCTACGATTCTATGATTCTAAGCCAGGATGGATGACTAAGGAACTTTTAACTGAGCTAAGTTTTAAAAGGAACATGTATAAGAAATGGAAAAATGGGGAAATCACCAAAGAGAAATTCAAACAAATAGCAAACATGTGTAGGGGTAAAGTCAGAAAAGCTAAAGCACAGAATGAACTCAGGCTTGCTAAAGAGGTTAAGAACAATAAAAAGGTCTTTTTTGGATATGTCCGCAGCAAAAGGAAGAAGAAGAAAAAGGTAGGGCCACTGCATGCAGAAGATGGCAAAATGCTAACAAGGGATAGTGAAAAGGCAGAATTACTCAACACCTTTTTTGCTTCAGTCTTCTCAGAAAAGGCAAAGGGTGCTCAACCTGAGGATAATGGAACAGAGGACAGAAAAGGGGAATTTCAGCACAGAATAAGTAAGTACAGGAATACCTGTTTAACCTAAATGAATATAAGTCTCCAGGACCAGATGAACTACATCCAAGAGTATTAAAAGAATTGGCAAATATAATATCGGAACCACTGGCAATAATCTTTGGGAACTCCGGGAGAACAGAAGTCCCAGAAGACTGGAGGAGGGCAAACATCGTCCCCATCTTCAAAAAGGGAAAAAAGAGGATCCCAGCAATTATCGTCCAGTTAGTCTGACATCTATACCAGGAAGGATTCTAGAGCAGATCATTAAGCAAAGAGTCTGTGAACATCTAGAAAGCAATTCCATAATTACAAAAAGTCAACACGGGTTTCAGAGAAAGAGGTCCTGCCAGACAAACCTGATCTCTTTTTTTTGATAACATTACCAGCTTGTTAGATGAAGGGAATGCTGTGGATATAGTATATCTTGATTTAAGTAAGGCCTTTGACCAAGTTCCCCATGATATGCTTGCAAACAAGCTTGTAGAATGTGGGCTAGACATTTGGTGTCATCGGCAAATTGGTGTCACCTGCAAATTTGAAAAGTATGCCCCCAATTTTGTCCTCCAAGTCATTGATAAATGTGTTGAATAGCCCTGGGCCCAGGACCAAGCCCTGTTCGACCCCACCAGTCACTTTTCTCCAGGATGAAAAGGAGCCACTGTTGAGCACCCTTTGGTGCCGAACCCAAACACTCAGGCCAGTGTTAGTTGCAGTGACACTGAGGGTGGTCAGGGAATGTTCCTGATTATTATAATCACGTACGAGGGGTACTGAAAGGACCCAGGCCCAACCCACTTCCCAAAAATCTGAGGATAATTTTGTCACTGTAGCTTGAAAGAGTGTGTGTGTGTGGGGGGGGGGGTTGTATTGGAAACTGCCAGTTTGCAGGATTCTAGCTCTAACATCTGATTTTTTTCCAGATAATTGATAAAACCATGTTAACAAAAAGTATAGAATTTTTAGGTGCTGAAATCTGAGCTGTCATGAAGTTCCTGTTCCTGCAGAAGAAAACAAAAGGAAATCCATGAGTGTATGATGCAAGCATTGAATGACAAGTGCCCATCATATTCAGCTGTGAAGAAGTAGTGTGGCAACTTTCCACATGGTGATTTGGGACTGAAAATGCAGCAAGGTCTGGGAGGTGTATCAACTGCTGAAATTGTTGAGCATGTTTCTGACCTGATTTTGGCACATCAGCAAATCTCAGCTAAAACAATTGCTGAGACACTAGAGATACAGACTGGGTTTGTAATTCATGAGCAGTTGGCTTTGCAGGAGCTATCAGAGCCAAAATGTTTGAATGCTGACCAGAAATGAAATTGAGTGGAAAACTCCAAGTTGATTTTGTAGCATTTTGAGCAATTTAATGATAATTTTTGAAATAACTTGTCACTGTTGGTGAATCATTGTTATATCACTGTGATCTGGAGACCAAACAACAGCCCATGCAGTCACTGAAGAACTGAAGCTGAAAGATGCTGTCTGAAGAAATTCAAGACTCAAAGGTCAGCAAGAGAGGTCATGATCACAGTTTTTGGGGATAAGGAAGGCATTTAATGACTGAGTATCTGCATAAGGGCCAAATAGTTAATGCAGAATGCTACTATAAGTTGCTGTGTCAATTAAAGGAGGCATTGAAGGAAAAATGGTGAAGGAAGCTGCAGAAAAGACACTGCACCTGCTCACAGGGCTGGCAAGATGATGGATGTTTTGAAGAATTTGAGGTTTGAGTGCATAGACCATCCACCCTGCTCACCAGATCTTGTTCCATCTTACTATTTCCTTTTTCCAAACCTTTAAAAGACTTTGACAGGAAGGAAAATTTTGAATGTGATAGGAGAACCAGAACAGTATTTCAGTAACTAGACATCTGAATTTATTATTTATTATTTATTTATTTAAAGTATTTATATCCTGCTCTTCAGCCAAAAGGCTATCAGAGTGGCTTACATTTTTAAAATTATACATTTCCCTGCCTTCAGGTTTGCAATCTAAAAAGACAAGACACAAAAGGAGAAGGGAATGGCATTGGGGAAGGGGAAAAGTCCGGCAGATCTTCTCTTCTGATGCCTGGACCACGGCAGATGGACTGGAGGGAGGGGCCTTCTTCTTTTTTAGGCAAGGCCTGATGGAGTTGGCCTGCCCATTTATCTTGAAAAGGTAAAAGGATCTGAGAAATTACGTGCTAAGTTGGTTGTATTTTCGGGTGAATGTGTGGAACAGCATGGAACTTTCATGGTTCCAGGTCATTCCGTTCTTGGTTGTTCCTAGAACTTCTCAGCACCCTCTTGTATGCAGCTGCACACATCCTAATTTAAAATGCTCAATTATACATCAGTAGAGAACTCTCTGTTACAATACATGCTTCCATAAGGTTGATGTTTGAATAATATAATATCAATACATTCTGCAAAGAACAAGTTATAACTCAGGGAATAGGGGTAGAAATAAAGTAGATGTGGATCTCTGGATATATTTATTATTTATTTAATTTATAATCTGTCTTTCTCCTAACAAAGGATGCAAAACAGCTTACTATATATTTGTAAAGATTTGTGACTCCTATTAATTTAAAGGGTAAATAAAACTACAAGGAAATAACAGTGGATGCCCTTGTACTGACTATGGGCCTTAACAGACAGGTGAAATGAAGCGGCTTCTGGCTGCTTTGGAAGTGTAGTGTTTAAAGAACACACACCTCCAAAGCAGCTGGAAGCCATGCCAAAGTTGCACTCCAAGTCCTTAGGACCAAAGCAAAAATGAGCCATGATAATATGATTCCTGGCGGTGCTGGTCAGCTCCTGTATCCATGGTTTGTCTTGGAAGCAGGCAGTGCAGGCAGCGAGGTCTGATCCCGCTTTCATGCCTGTCAGTTTCACCCCGATGTCTCAGGCTCAGTGTTTTTCATCTGTAAAATAGTACCAGTTGGTTGCTTTTGATCAGATCTTTCTCCAACATTCCTGTCCAGTTGTAGAAAATTATGAATACCTATTCCCAGCTAACAGTATATCACAAAAATATATACGGCAATGTATCATCTGCATCATCTGCAATGTAACTGACTCTTCACCCTCAGCCATTTTGTGTTTGCCTCTGGTTACTAGGCTTCAGTATTCAATTAAAATGCAACATAGATGACCCCTAAGGCATGATATGAAATCAGTACATAAATACCTGGATTTAATATTGAGTTGGATCAAAAATGTTGATATTACCCTTGCTTTCGTTAATTTCTCTCATAAGAGTTACTGCAGATGGCAATAGTAGTAGTGGTGCTGCTCTCCTATGCAGTGTTTGCCCTGAGAAAGCTTTCCGGTCACCTTGCTTTTGAGTTTCAAGAATTTTATTAACACTTTTTTTGTCAGAAGTCAACTAGGCCAAAGACAAATTCAAAACTAATTGAATTTGAAGTTCTAGGCGTATGTTGGTTGAACAGTTGACTGAAATATTAGATATGGTTACACTCTTTTATTTTAAAAGTATGAGCTCAGAATTCCCTGCCTTTCTTCATTTTCCTCACTAAGATAGTTTCCCGTACTTTCTAGCTCCCTTTTTTTAAACTCTGAAAATAAGATTGAGGCATCTCCATCAAGTATGAAGAGTTTTCATGCAGTTGTACAAGCACTGGCAATCTCATTTAAACAAAAGCTACTCTGTCAAACATATTGTATGAATTCTTTTAATATTTTAAGGTAAAAGTGGTGATGTAGAGAGCTTGTGCAAAATGGGAGAAGAAACCAGGAAAATGTCTAAGGAGACCAAGGATTACAAGCGGCCCAAGCGACCTCGGACAATCCTGACAACACAACAGCGGCGGGCGTTTAAGGCATCATTTGAAATGTCTTCTAAACCATGTAGGAAGGTACAATTTAAGCATCAGAAAAGAAAGAACTTAATGCCACTGCCAGAGTAGTCTGTTAATACTAGGCTCATTATGACCTGTAGCCAAGAAAGATTTATTGTTTTTCCTAATTTGTAGATATTGTGATCTGAAGGTGATATGCAGATCCAGCTCTGAACTGCTTTTGGTTCACCAAGAAAATGATACCTATCAATCATGGATTTTGATTCCCAGGCCACAAATACCAAAGAGACAGCAGGAAGGAATGCCAAAAAAATCTGTCATCTGTGTTTATTTGTGGGTTGCAAATCATGTAGGTCTGTTCTTGTCTGCTACTTAAACACTCCTTCAGTTTAGCAGGGAAATATGACAAAGGTAAGCTGGGACATGGTATAAATTTTCAAAACCACCACATCTCTTGTACTGTATTTTGAGGTGGTTTTTAAAATTTGCATGTTGACCAAAAAGTCAAAATCAAGATTCTGAATTTTGTTGAAAAAGCTAGGAATTAACAGCAGATTTTGAGATTTTATTAGAATCTCTTAAAATGGCAATGTTGAAATCTGTCTCAGTATAGTAAACCTTGTACATTCATGAGGTTGATTACTGATTTGTCTATTTTTAAAAATAATTATTTCTGTTCTGTTCTGTTTTGTTTTGTTTTTTGGAGGTGAGAGAAACACTGGCAGCTGAGACTGGTCTGAGTGTCCGAGTTGTGCAAGTGTGGTTTCAAAATCAAAGAGCTAAGGTAAAAGTCTCTTTCTTAATTAATGTACTGTATTATAACATTAAGTTCTTTCAGCATAGACAGCAAAATCTGTCAACAAATATGGAAAACAAAATAATGGCCCACAGATTGGAAGTACTCAGTGTACATTCTGGGTCCCAAGAAAGGGGACACTGATGATTGAAGTAACCACTGGACCACTGCATTAATCACCCATGCAAATGAAGTGATGTTCAAAATTCTACAACAAAGATTTAGCATATATGAAATGACAAATGCCAGATAGCCAAAGTGCATTTCGGGAAGAAAAGAAAAGAAAAAAGAACTAGTTGTATCTGCACTACATAAATAATGCAGTTTGACACTGCTTTAACTGTCATGGCTCAATGCTATGGAATCCTGGAATTTGTAGTTTGTTGTTGGCATTAGAGTTCTCTCACACAGAAGACTAAATATCTCAAAACTACAAATCCCAGTATTCCATAGCATTGAGAGAAGGCAGTTAAAGCTGTGTCAAATTGCATTATTTATGCACTGTAGATGAAGCCTAGGGGTTATATAAAACATACATTGAATAATGGAGTGCACCAAAGAATTTCAGAAAAAAATCAGTCTGTACTTTAGAGATTATAGTGAAGACTTTGACTGCATAGACCATGAAAAACTATGGATCACTCTTAAAGAAATGAGTATGCTGCAACATTTGATTATCCTAATGCATAACCTGTACTCAGAACAAGAGGCCACCATCAGGACAGAATATTGAGAAACAGAATGATTTTCAGTTGGCCACAAAATGTTGCATTTTATCACCCTGTCTGTTTAACTTGTACACAGAATGTATCATATGTAAAAATGGATTAGACTTGGAGGAAGCAGGCATGAAAATTGGAGAAAGGAACATTTAAGATATGCAGATAGAATCATAGAATCATAGAATTGGAAGGGACTGCAAGGGTCATCCAGTGCAACCCCCTGCCATGCAGGAAATCTCAATCAAAGCATCCCAGACAGATGGCCATCCAGCCTCTGTTTAAAGACTTTTAAGGAAGGAGACTCCACTACACTCCCACTGTCAAATAGCCCTTACTGTCAGAAGTTCCTCCTAATGTTGAGGTGGAATCTCTTTTCCTGTAGCTTGCATCCATTGCTCCAGGTCCTAGTCGCTGGAGCAGCAGAAAACAAGCTAGCTGATCAAAATGTTGTTGTCAAACAGAAAAACATTGTGACAAATAAGAACAGTGGAAATGGAGGGGTACATACATCAGAGATGTGAGTGATAAACAAACAAGCACTTCCGAATACACACAAACACATACTGAGACTCCAAAGAAAGAGATTATAAAGAAAGAACAGGTTGAGGCTCAGGAGCAAGACACTCAGGCCAGTGTTAGTGGCAGTGACACTGAGGTGGTCAGGGAACGTGCCTGATTCCTATGAGGTCTCAGAAGGGCAAGTTTTTTGTAGTGAAGCAGGCTCAGGCCTCTTCAGTAATAGCAGTCAGGAAATCTGTGAACACTCAAGAAAAGCTCAGGGGGACATGGACTGAGCAGGAGGGGTGGAAAAGAGCCAGAGATCAGGTGTGTGAGACAGAGAATAACCTGGATATGTTTGATGGTTTGGCCAGGCCTGGAAGGCAAAATAAGTTGAAGAATGATAGCACCAGGGAAGCCAGAGCCAAGTATGTCACTGGCATGGGCTATCAAGAAATAAGAGAAGGTTTGTTTAGTACAGCCAAGGGTCAGGAGAGGGTCAGGCTGGAACAAGGAAAGGTGGCACAGAGATCCAGAGAGAGGTTAGCTGCACACCAGACATGATCCCAAGGCAGGAGGATCTGGAGTGGCAGAAACCAGGACAGGGGTTTCAAGGTGTGCCAGAGACTGGATGTGCCAGTGAGAGCCAGATGCTGGAGTTTGAAAGGTGTGAAGTCAGAGCTGGGTGGACTGGAACACAGATCCACAGCCTCTAGGACAGCAGCAGATAGAGAGTCAGGGACTGATCTGACAACCAGTTGTTCTGGGGGTCTCATCAGCTGGAGGTCAGAAAGGCAGAGTTGCACGTCACCTGGGACAACAGATGCAGAGGTTGCTGCATTGCCTGGTGGTAAGAGTTCTGGACAGTGGGCTAGACAGTTGGCACTGCAACTGGTGTGAACAGGAGTTCACAGGTATACTGGAGGCATGGCAGAATTTTGGACTCTGGAGATGTAGGACTTAGTAGTTTGTGGGGTGATACCAACAGTCAGAAGGCTTGTGCAGAATGAGGAGCTTAGGCTGCAGCATGTTGGTTCTGGGAACAACATGACCAACTTTGCACATAGCAGACACCTGTGAGATGCCACACGTGGGTGGCTAGCAGGGATGGTACACACACATGAGACTAGTGTAATGACACATGACACACATCACATGTCATTTGGAGGGGAATGTTAGGAAATGACATGTATGTGACCACAAGATAGAGCTGTGGCGGAACCTATTACAGTTCCAGTGGCAGTTAACAGTTGACAGTTGCATTATGGAATGTTGATGCTGCCAGTCCTTCTGAGAGAGTGTGTCAGTTACGACAGTTGGTGTAAGAGTAACTGCCTCTCTGTTTTGTTGTTATGGTTGTTTGGTTGGCAAAGTATTTTATTTATTAAAGTAACTTATTTATTAAAAGCCCTCATGTAGAGTGAAGGCTTGAAGTGCTCTTGTCGTTATTTCTCAAGCCAGGAGCTCAAGGTCGTTTGGGGTGGTGAAGGAATATTTTCCTTCTTGGCCTGAATACCTTTGCAGACATCTCTTCAGATTCCTTCTCCCTGGCGTCCTGTCAACATGGTTCAACTCTGCAGGTGGTCGTGGTGGACACAGCGCATCTTTCTACGCCCCAACAAATATACATATATATATAAATATATACTTGTATATATATATATTTGTAAACCAAATATATTTGTATGGGCGTGATAACCTCTTTTAATGGATGTTTGACATTACTTTCTGTCATGATCCGTTGTTTACTTCTTTGCGCGTGGCGAAGTCGTTTTCTATTGGGTTTCTTGTTGCTTTTATTCCCAAAGTTCACTTTTTCCCATTTTTTTGGAAAATTTTGATCTGTTTTCTCATTGATCTTCATAGTTATTTTATCCATCTCCTCCAGATCAATTACCTTAATCAGCCATTCTTCCAATAGATTGTTGTTCCTTCCTTTCCAATATTTAGCAAACACTAGACGTGCTGCTGTTACCAAATACAATATAACATCTAGTTCATCTCGACATATTTTTTCTTTAAGGTCAGTTGTAATATTTAATAAGTATAGTTGGGGTTTCAGTTCTAGTTCAAATTGAAAGGTATTCTGAATTTTCCTATGTACTCTTTCCCAGAAACTTCTTGCAATTGTGCAATCCCACCACATGTGGAACAATGTTGCTTCGTTTTCCCCACATTTCCAGCATTTACTTTCCTTTGAATTTTGGATTTTAGCCAATTTTAATGGAGACATATGCCATCTATGGGGCCATTCAGACTACAGAAAAAAAGGGTTGAAATCGATTCTTCCACATGAAGTTCATATTGGGCCCGATTCTGTCACAATCCATGTCGGGGCTTGCACAAGGAAATGCCCCTTACCCCAGGGTATCCAGATTCGGGCTAAAATCCGTCTTTTCTCAAAAGACTCGGTTGCGCCAAATTTGAACTTGCCCTCGATCATGATCGGGGCAAATTAGGGAGGGATTAGGGTCAGGGAGCGGGCAGAGGTCAGAGCATTCCCTCCCATCATCAGAAAGGAGGGGGGAGGAGGAGGAGGAGGAGGAGGAGGAGGAGGAGGAGGAGGAGGAAAGAGCTGAAAAAAGGGGAATCGCTGGATGCAAATGGTGACAGGAAAAAGGGGGAAATCAGGGGTGACTTTTGGGCTGCAGAAGGCTGTCAGAGAGAGGTGGGGGTGGAGAAAGTGATGAAGGAGGAGGAGGAGGAGGGGGCCGTGGGAGGAAGGGAGCCATGGAGGGGATCCTAAAACGGAGCAGGAGGAGGAGGAGGATGAAGGAGCTGGGGGAAAGGGTCAGTGGGCATCACCAGGAAGGAGAGGGTCTGAAGGAAGGAGGAGGAGGAGGAGGATTTCCAGGGGGAATTGGGTTGCGGGGCTACGCTGGGGCATGTAGGGAAATCAGGCTGCTTGTTCTACTTTCATCTTGCTCCTGGATTATTGTCAGAGGGAGGTGGGGGTGGTGGAGAAAGCTCAAAGGGAGGTGAGGGTCGGAAGGAAGGAGGATTGCCCAGGGAAGCAGGGCTATGGGTCCAAGCTGGGGGATGTAGGGAAACCAGCCTCTTTTGACAATTTATGTGCATTATTTTTTGGGTGCTTGCTTGTTCTACTTTCCTGTTGCTCCTGGATTATTATTATTATTATTATTTGTGTTATATGAGGATGCTACAGGAATGCCTGCGCTGCATTTCCATTTTATTCCCAATTGATTCCATGGGTCTACTTTAGTTGGAACTGACAGGTCACACTCTCTCAGCCTCACTGGAAGGCAATGGCAAAGCTCCTCTAGCAGGAGGAAAAGGGTCAGGTCAGGTCAGGTCAAAGGCAGGGCACGAATGGAGCTCACATCAGGCACCCACCCCCCTTTTCATATTTTTTTAAAATTATTTTTGACCAAATATGCACATGATTTTTTTTTCTTGAGGCAGATAGAGCAGGGCTAGCAGCTTGTGCAAGGGGTTTCTCTGCTAGCTTCAAGCAAAGGGGAAATGTTGCGAATGCAAATGTTACAATCCTACAATGTGAATGTTACATTTTTTGCTCTTGTCAATTAGACAAATGATACATGCTTTTGCTACTGAATTCAGAGGCAGCCCTGAATTGCTTTTAAAAGCAAAAAAAAAAAAAAAAGGAATGAATGGCAATTGCATCCTTTACTGGCATTTCTGAGGTGAGGAAATTATTATTATTATTATTATTATTATTATTATTATTGTTATTGTTATTATCATTATTATCATTATCATTATCATTATCATTATTTCATGTGTAAGAGGCATTCTGGGGGGCAAGGAGTGGGGGATGCATTAGCTTGCATGGGATTGAAAATGGGGACAGGGGCAGATCTGACCCAAATGCCCACACATACACACAACACACAAAAAAGAGGTTTTAAAAAAATTGACACCAGGGCATTTTGTGCATGGCTCTTACAAAAAAAGGAGGGGGAGGACACCTCCGATGGGCCTGCAAAAACGTCACCATGACGATTGCTTGATTGACAGCAGGCACCTTCACAGCAGGCACAGAATGCATTTGATTTAAAATGCCCCTCTTTTTGTAGTGGGCACTTGCTAAAGGAGAGATTCGGGGGAGGGGCATCCGAATCAGCCCAGTTCCTTCCAGTTTTCTGATGCCAGTCTGAATGGGACCTATATAGCAATTTATAGTAATTTTCAATTAAATTGGCACTTTTGGTAAATTTTATATCTTTTTTCCATCCTTTTTCCCAATTATCTAATGGAATGGGTTCTTTAATGTCCTGCATCCATTTAATCATTGTATCTTTCACCAATTCACCTTCGAATGCAATATCCAGTAAGATTTTATACACCCTTGATATCATATGTTTTTGTCTCTTAAATAATATTTTATCCAAAATACTTAATTCTATATCAAAACCAATTTCCTTCTTATCTTTATAGTATCTCCCTTTTAATTTATAATAAAGAAGCCAGTTTATTTCTATTCCATCATTTTTTAATTCTTCCAGAGTTTTAACTTCCTGTCTTTTTCCTGTTTTAGTTAGGATATCTGAATAAGTAATCCATTTCTTTTTTATAGGTTCTTAATAATAATAATAATAAAATTTATTTATATCCCACCTCTCTACACAATGCAATTGGGGTGGCTTACAAGGTTAAAATATACAGTCCAAGGCTCCAAATCACCCCCCCCCCCTTAAAATCCAATTAAACAATGTGAAATTTAAAACATACTTTAAAAACAATTCAGTAAACTGTGGTGAAGTGGTACATGGTCCCTTTAGCTTTATTGCACCTCCAACATTTGTCTTCCTGAAATTGTACATTTTCTTAATCTTTACCGTGGTGTAGTATCATCTATTAGAAATTTTCATGACGTTTTCTTTTAAATTCTGAGCAGCTGTAAATTTGTGTGTTCTTTTCCATGTTTTTTCCAAATTTTCTAATTCGATTGAATGACCAAAATCTTGGGCCCATTGAATCATAGTAGTTTTTATTACTTCTTTTTCCGTGTCTCTTTTTAGTAGACCTTTATACAACTTGTTTATTTTCTTTTTGTCTTTTTTCCAAATAAGATCGTCTATTTCGTTTTGTTGTTCTTCTATTCCTTTTATCTTTATATCTTCAAAGAATTTACTCTGGATTTGAGTGTAATTGAACTAATGTAACTTAAACCCTTTTTATTCTCTTCTGTATTCTTTAATCTTGTAGAACCTCTGTTGTCTTTCTCAATTAAGTCTTTATAGGTTAACCATTTCTGATTATCCGACCATCTACCAGAGGCCTTCTTGAGAAGAGACCCATGTTAGAGTTTTAGTATACCAATTAGCTTTGATTTTTTGCCATGAACTTAACAATGCTTTCCTAATGGGATGGTTATTGAAAGTCTTATCCACCGTAAGTTTCTGATAGCATAAGTAACCATGCCATCCGTATTTTAAATCAGGGCCCTCTAGGTTCAACATGTTCTTATTTTACAGTTTTATCCAGTCCTCCAACCATGTAATATTAACAGCATGCAAATAAAGTTTCATATCTGTCAATGCCCAACCCCCTCTTTCTTTTGCATCCCTTAATATTTCCCAATTAATTCTAGATTTATTACCTTTCCAAAAGAACTTTTTTAATTCTTTAGTCCACTCCACTAAGATTCGCTCATTACTAATTACAGGTACATTAATCAATAGAAACATAATTTTAGGAAGTATCATCATTTTGATAAGGGAGATTATGTCCGATGGGGATAGTTGTAGTTTGTTCCAATATACAAGGTCTTTCTGTATTTCTTTCCACAGTTTTTTATAGTTGTTGTCAAATAAGTTCATATTATTGTTTGAAATCTAGATATTTTAGTTTCTTCTGTATTTTACATCCCAATTTTATTGTTAACGCTTCTTGTTCTTCCTTAGACATATTTTGGTAAGAATATTAGATTTGTCTTTGTTGACTTTAAAGCCTGCTATCCTCCCAAAAGCGTTAAACTCTTCTAGGAGGTGATCGAAGCTATTTGTGGGATCTTCTAGGATAACTGTCATGTCGTCCGCGAAGACTTTGATCTTATATTCACAGCCTTTAATGTTTGTTCCTTTTATATTTGAGTTGTTATTCAGTGGTTCCAAGACAGAAATGAAAAGATGTGGGGACAGGGGGCAACTTTGTCTTGTACCTTTACTTATTGAAAACTCTTTAGTTGTAGCATTGTTTATCCTTAGACTGACACTTTGGTCTTTATATATTTGTTTAATGTTTCCCAAAAAGTCCTCACCAATATTCATACGCTTTAAAACCTCTACCATAAATTTCCATTTTATGTTATCAAAAGCCTTCTCGGTGTCCACAAACAGAACTGCTAATTGATTATCTTTGTTTACATTATAGCATTCGAGAATGTTATATATTGATCTTAAGTTGTTCTTAATTTGTCTTCCAGGCAAAAAGCCATTTTGATCTTCATTGATTATCTGTGTTAATACTTGCTTAAATCTGTTTGCCAACAAGGATGTATAAATCTTATAATCTGTGTTTAGGAGGGAGATTGGTCTAAAGTTATTTACCTGTAATAAATCTTTCCCTTCTTTTGGAATTAAAATAATATGGGCCTTTTCCCACGTATCAGGTATCCCTTCTTTTACAATAGCATTCATTATGTTACAAAGGTGTTCTGCCAAATCATTTTTATACACTTTATAGAATGTTGCCGTATTGCCGTCTGGGCCTGGTGCTTTCCCTTCCTTAAGATTTTGTATACTTTGAATGATTTCTTCTTTTGTGAAAGGTTTGTTAAGTTCTGCTTTTTGTTCTTCTATAATCTTCTTGATTTCTTTCTTTTTAAGATAATTTGCTATTTTAGCTTCATAGTGGAGAGGTGATTTCTCCTTCTTGTACATATCTGTGAAGTAATTGAGAAATATTTGCTCAATCTTTTCGTAGCTAGTATAAATCTTATCCTTTTCTTGAATTTTACAAATATTTCTTGTTTTCTTTATTTTCTTGACTCTATTTGCTAGCCATTGGCCTGGTTTGTTTGCGTTTTCGAAATGATTAAATTTTGCCAATTTAATCTCTTTTGCTATTTCCACTGTTTGTTCCATTTTAATTTGTTTCTGTAGAAGTTTAATTTCATTATGGATTGTTTTATTGTGTGAGTCTTTCATTAATAATTCTTCTTTCCTTCTCACTTCCTTTACTATTGTATTCTGATTTTGGTGATTAGTTCTTTTCATTTCTGAAGCTCTTTCTATTAGCATACCCCTTACTACCACCTTCAGTGTATCCCATAAAGTTTTATACTGTATTCCTTGTGTTGTATTCTCCTTATAAAAGAAACTTATTTCTTTCCTCAGTTTTCCCATGAACTTTCCATCTTTCAACAAGTTGTCCTTTAGTTTCCATTCAAACCCTCTTTTTCCCGAAAGTTTGATAAAAAGTTATATAAGATTGTGATCCAAGGGGGTCCTAGGCTGGATTTCCATCTTTAATACCTTCGTGATTAGATTTCTAGAAAGCAAAAATAAGTCTTTTCTCGAGGCGGATTTGTGTGTGTCCGAAAAGAAAGTAAAACTCATTTTGTTTCCATATAGATGTGACCAAACGTCTGTTAAATCATGTTCTTCTATATCATGTTTAAGCAACTCGGGGGAACTTTCCCCTGATTTTTTGCAATCACTTTATTTGATTTCCTATCTCTGGCAGGGGTTAACACACCATTAAAATCTCCAACTAAAATAAAATTCTTGTCATTAAGTTCAAGTAAACTTTTATTCAGATTATTTTTAAAAAATTTCAAAGGGAGCATAAATGTTAACCAACACAAATTTGTTATCATTAGTAGTAATTTCCACAATTAGATACCGTCCCTCTCTATCTTTGTCTAGCTCTCTGGCAGAGTATTTTTGTCAACATAAACAACCACTCCCCTCTTTTTCTTTTTGTCAGATGAAAAAAAAGGTGTTCTCTAGCTTGGGATTTTTCAGATATTTATTGGGATCTTTTCTTATTTTTGTCTCTTGAAGACAAATTTTATCAAACTTATTCTTTTCCAAATGGTGATAGATCTGTTTTCTTTTCTTATCTGAATTTAGGCCTTTGATGTTCCATGAGTGATCTTAAGATCCATTATTTAGTTCTGGGTTTAGATTATATTACTTATTTGCTTGCTTCTTCTCATAGATCTTCTTCTTTTTTTACTTGATCCTTCTTTGTTGTCAAATAGGTCATCATCTGAGTCTGAGTTGTCTCTTGTTTGTGGGTTATTGGAATCCTGTAGTATTCTTTCTGGTAGTTCTTTGAGATTAATCTGTGTATTTATTTCTCTTTCTTTCCTTTCTTTATCGTTGTTAAAGTAATTATCTCTTGTTAGTTTTTTTCTGTAAAATAGTTTGGCTTTCTCTACGGAGTCGATTCTTACTCTTCTTTGATTATAGTTAAAGGATACGCCTCCCATCTAAAGTTAATCTTCTTTCTTTGCAAACCATTGGTTAAGAATTTGTACTCCTGTCTTCTTTTCAATACCTGAGAGGGTATATCTTTGAAGATTTCTATAGTTCTTTCATCTATCATCAGTTTCTCTTCAAAGTTCCTGTGTATTAATTTTTCACATATTCTAGCAGAAGTATCCTGTAGCAGAAGTTCATATTCTAAATTATCTTGTTTTGAGTCAGCAGCTGCCACTTTTGATTCAACTCATCTGTCCTTGTTACTACCTCTGTTAATTCTGATTTGACTTCATTTATGTCTTTGTTTATGTTGTCAATTTTGTCAGCTAGAATGTTTATCTCCTTTTGTAAATCTTGTCTAATTTTGCTTCTTGTACTTTTCAATTCTTCCCTAGGTTTTTATAGGCTGAATCTAGCCTGTAGTGATGAAACAAAGCTCAAGACAAAGCTTTGTTTACCTGGGCTATTGTTAAGCTGAGGAGAGGAGAAGTTACAACAGTGCAGCTAGGTCAGGACACAATCAGGTGGGCAAACAGATCAATAATAATAATAATAATAATAATAATAATAGGTTTTATTTATATACCGCCCAATCACTGGGAATCCGAGCGGTTTACAATAGAGGGGATAACAGACAGTTCCCTGCCCACAGGCTTACAATCTAAAAGACACGACACAAAAGGAGAAGGGAATGGTGAGGGAGGGAGGGAATCAGGTCCAGCATTCTTCTCTCCCTCTGAGGCCTGGACCAAGGCAGATGGACCGGAGGGAGGGCTCTTCTTCTTCAGGCTAGCCCTTGATGGAACTGGGCCAGCCTACTCTCTCCCTCAGAGGCCGAAAGATGACAGTTAGGGAGGGAGGAGCCTCTTTCTTCAGGCCAGCCCTTGATGGTACTGGGCCAGCCTTCTCTCTCCCTCAGAGGCTGAAAGATGACAGTTAGGGAGGGAGGAGCCTCTTTCTTCAGGCTAGCCCTTGATGGAACTGGGCCAGCCTTCTCTCTCCCTCAGAGGCCGAAAGATGACAGTTAGGGAGGGAGGAGCCTCTTTCTTCAGGCCAGCCCTTGATGGAACTGGGCCAGCCTTCTCTCTCCCTCAGAGGCCGAAAGATGACAGTTAGGGAGGGAGGAGCCTCTTTCTTCAGGCCAGCCCTTGATGGAACTGGGCCAGCCTTCTCTCTCCCTCAGAGGCCGAAAGATGACAGTTAGGGAGGGAGGAGCCTCTTTCTTCAGGCTAGCCCCTGATGGTACAATGACTGCATCGTTAAGCTGATCACCAGCCCATTAGGTGTGAGGCCAAGGTTATTGTCTTACCTTTAGAAGCAGTGGCCATTCTTGTTTGGCAACTCCCAAACTTCCTGTGGGGCTTTTCCAAGTCTATTTTCTAGGGATCCTGCCTTTTCCCATGCAGGCTGATTACATGCCCTCCTCGCTTTTGGGTTAATGGTGGCTCCTCTAAAAGGTCAGTTTGAGGTCATAGTGAAGTCCACTTATTCCAAAATTTTATTAAAATCCAAACTTGATAACACAGGAGAAGTCCTAATAGATGGGAAGAGGACAAAGGTTGTCCCCTTCTTCACAAAGGGGAAAAAAGAGGATCCCGAGAATTATTGCCCAGTTAGTCTGACATCAATAATAGAAAAAATTCTAGAGCAGATAATTAAATAGAAAATCTGTAAACATTTAGGGGGCAATGCTATGATCACAAAAAATCAACATGAGTTTCTCAAAAACTAGTCATCCCAGACTAACCTGATTTTTTGAAATAAAATTACCAGCGTGGTAGATGAACAGAATCCTGGGCATACAGCATATCTTGATTTCAGTAAGACCTTTGACAAGATTCCCCATGACTTTCTTGCAAACAAGCTCATAAAATATGGGCTAGACAAGGCAACTGTTAGGTGGATTTATAATTGGTGGACTAGCCAAACCCAATGGGTGCTCAGCATTGGGTCCTCTTCATCTTGGAGAGAAGTGACCAGTGGAGTGCCCCAGGATCCTGTCCTGGGCCCAGTACTATTCAACATCTTTATAAATGACTTGGTTAAAAGAATAGAGGGCATGCTTATCAAATTTGCAGATGGCACCAAATTAGGAGGAGTAGCTAATACCCCAGAGAACAGGATCATAATTCAAACTGGCATTAATAACTAAAAAAGCTGGGCCAAAACTAACAAAATAAACTTCAACACGGAAAAATGTAAGATACTGAACTTAGGCAGAAAAAAATGAAATGTATTGACACCTGGCTTAACAAGACTACAAATGACAGGGATATACGAATCCTAGTAGACCACAAGTTGAACATGAGTCAACAGTGTGATGTGGCAGCTAAAAAAGCCAATGCAATTCTAACTGATGCATAGTTTTTTGTGGGTTTTTCAGGCTATGTGGCCATGTTCTAGCAGAGTTTCTTTCTGACGTTTCGCCAGCATCTGTGGCTGGCATCTCAGACCCACAAAACAACCCACAAAAAACTATGGATGCTGGCCATGAAAGCCTTCGACCTAACTGATGCACCTCGTCAGCTGAAACTGAACTCCATAAATTAGGAAGGTTGAACTTGAGTCAAGTTGAACATGAGTCAATAGTGCAATGCGGCAGCTAAAAAGACCAATGCAATGTTAGGCTGCATCAATAGAAGTATAGTGTCTAGATCAAGGAAAGTAATAGTGCCACTCTATTCTGCTTTGGTCAGGCCCCACCTGGAATGCTGTGCCCAGTTCTGGGCACCACAATTCAAAAATGATGTTGATAAGCTGGAGCATGTCCAAAGGATGGCCACCAAAATGGTGAAGGGCCTGGAAACATGACTTAGGAGGAAAGACTTAGGGAGCTGGATACATTTAGCCTGGAAAATGGATGGTTAAGTGGTGATATGATAGCTCTGTTTAAGTATTTGAAAGGGTGTCACACTGAGGATAGAGCAAGCTTGTTTTCTGCTGCTCCAGAGAATAGGACCCAGAACAATGAATTCAAGCTACAGAAAAAGAGATTCCACCTCAACATTAGGAAGAACTTGCTGACAGTAAGGGCGGTTTGACAGTAGAACACACTCCCTCGGAGAGTGGTAGAGTCTCCTTCCTTGGAAGTCTTTAAGCAGAGGCTGGATGGCTGTCTGTTGGGGGTGCTTTAGTTTAGTTCCTGCAAACTCCTACCTTAGTACAGTCCATGCAGCCTTCTTCTTTTTATGCTTCCCTTTCCTAGCATTATTTTTTTCCAATTAGTCTGGCCTTCTCATTATGCGTTCGAAGTACAACAGCCTCAGTTTTGACATCTTGGGTGCCAGGAAGATTTCTGGATTGATCTGCTTTAGGATTTATTTGTTTGTCTTTTTGGCTGTCCACAGGATTCTCAGCACTCTTCTCCAGTGCCACATCTCAAATGAATTGATTTTCCTCCTATCTTCTTTCTTAACTACCCACCTATCATATCCATGCATGGTACAATTCTGACTTTTGTGTTCAGTTGTATATCTTTGCATTTTATTCCTCATTCCCTCATTCCTCATTCCAAACTGGTTTGCTAACCAGTTTGAAGTGGGTTAAATTACTCTTATTTGCACTTGAGCCAAATAGTTGAAGCTGTTTGGTGAGGGGTCCCGTGAGCTAGACCCATTTAACACCCGTCTTTTTGACACTCATTTTTTCTGTGTCTTTTGCAATAAATCAAGGATCTTTTCTCGTTCTTTCACAGACACTCTCCTCATCTTTAATCTTCTTCTGATTTCATGACTTTTACTACTTCTATTTCTTCATTGTCTAGGTTGTACATTGTCATTATTTTTGTTTTGTTTTTTATGTTCAGCAATAGGCCTGCCTTTGCACTTTCTTCCTTGATCTTCCTTAGTAGTTCCAGGTCTGTGAGGTTTTCTGCTAGTATTATGGTGTCATCTGCTTATCTTAGATTGTTGATCATCTTTCATCCTATTTTGACTCCTCCTTCTGCTGTTTCCAAACCTGCTTACCTTACAATATGTTCTGCATGTAAGTTAAACAGATGCATATCTTGTCTGACCGCTTTGCCTTTTGGGAACCATTCTGTTTCTTTGTGTTCTGTCCTGACAGTGTCCTCTTGTCCTGAGTACAGATTCCTCATCAGGACTATGAGATGTGTTGGCACTCCACTACCTTTAAGGGTGTTCCATAGCTTTTCATGATCTGTGCGATCAAAGATTTTCCTGTAGTCTATGCTGATTTTCTTTTGGAATTCCCTGGTGCACTCCATTAGCAACACTATGTTCGCAGTGTGGTCCCTAATGCCTCTTCCTTTTCTGAACCTGCTTGGACCTCTAAGATTTCCCCTTCTACGTATGCTTGGAGTGTATGGGGTGAAATAGACCACTCTGAAGGGGCGGCTTTAAACTGCACTGACAAAGCTGGATTGGAGCCACAGCAACTTCACATTGTGGCACCAATCTGCTATGGCACTGGCTGAAAAAGGAGCCATTTTCAACTGCTCCTTTTTGGTCATGGAAAAACTGTCTTTAGCAGCTCTTCTGCAGCCCCATGGCAGCTTCCCAGCATATTGGGGGCTTACACTATGTAATTGCCCGGCCCCCAAGATGCCTGGAACACACCCATGTGTGGGCACCCAGGTGGTGTTAAGCTGGCTTCTGGGTGTCTTGGAGGTGTGTGTTGTGTGTATGTCATGTTCCCTACCTGGCTGGAAGCCAGTTTTTTATGCTGATCTGTTCCAGCTTTTACCAAGTTTGGTTTTATATAAAATTTTTGGGTACATGTGGTCTGTGCTATGACCCCTGACTGACCCCATAGAGGACCTGCCATTAACCTAAAGGCAGAGAGACCACGTAGGCACCTTGCCCTGCAAAGGCAGAGCCTTAGAGAAAGAGCTAAAATTGGGAAATTCCACAGGAAGTCTTGGAGTCGCCAAACCAGATTCGCCTCTGCTAGCCCAAATAAAGACAACAGCCTTGGCTTCTCAGTTAATGAGCCAGTGATCAGCTTAACGGCTCAGCGATCAAGTTGGCTGCCCTTCCGAATGGTGTCCTGATTTAATGCATTGTGGAACCCATTGCTTGCTCTTGGCTTAACAATGTCCAGGCAATCAACGCCTTTGTCTAGCAAGTACCATAGCCCCCAGATATGTTCGGCCCTATATAAACCCCTGGTTTTCAGACCCTCCTGGGGCTTGGGTTTTTGGTTAGCACTGAGTTCTCTGAGCCGTGAGCTCCACTGAAATCACTGTCACCGGGTTGTCAGTTAGCTGGCATCCATCTGAACTCTGTTCCCAAGTCTCCGCGGCCTTCCTTCTCCCCCGCTCCCACGGCCATGAACCACAGTCCATCCAAGCTACATCCAACTTCCAGGAGAAGACATCTAAGGTAGTATTCCCCAATGGTGCCTCCCCTTCTCATCCTCCTCCCAAACTCACCCCTCCACTGCTATAGCATTGAATGTGTGTGCGTGTGTGTGTCCCCTTTTGCCGTGTGGTCTTACTTGTGCTTTAATAAATATTATTAGATTAATTGCACCTAATCGGTATCAGAGTCTCTTTCTCTTGGGGGTGGACTAGGCGACCTCTGGTATACATATAGGGACTCAATCCTGGCATGTGGCGTTGTTAGCACCACCTCTCGGCTAAATTTGAGCTAATTAAAATTCCCCTAATTCGATCCTTCCTAACACAGCCCTATGTTGCAGAATCTGAGCATAGTTTTAATTGCATGGGAGATTGGTGCTATAGTTACTGCAGTCTTTTGTGTCTCCTTTTTTATGGTTGGGGATGTATAGTGATCATTTCCAATCTGTTGGCCACTGTTTTATTTTCCATATCTGTTGACATGTGTTGGTTAGAACTAAAGTTAACTCTGTCAATGTAGATTGCAGGAGTTCGATCTGAATATCATCTGTTCCTGATGATCCTTTTTTTCCTTTCCATTTCTCTTACTTCAGCTTCTACCTCGCTTTTTAGAATTTGGGGTTCACTTTCATATTTTATTCCACATGTCCTTCATTTTATCATCTCTTTTATATAACATTTTCATGTATTTATTCCTTTTTATTCCTTCCTGCTCTTAAATTATGTCATTTTTATTGTCATAAAGTGTTCTGGCCCTTAGAATCATAGAATCATAGAGTTGAAAGAGATCACAAGGGCCAGCCAGTTGACTCCTTGCCATGCAGGAAATCACAAGCAAAGCATCCCTGACAGATGACCATCCAGACTATGTTTAAAGACCTCCAAAGAAGGAGACTCCACCACTCTCCAAGGGAGTGTGTTCCACTTTCGAACAGCTCTTACTGTTAGGAAGTTTCTTCTAATGTTCTAATGTTGAGGTGAAATTTCTTTTCCTGTAGCTTGCATCCATTTTTCTGGGTCCTATTCTCTGGAGCATCAGAAAACAACCATGCTCCATCTTCAATATCACACCCCTTCAAATACTTAAACAAGGCTACCGTATCACCTCTTAACCATCTCTTCTCCAGGCTAAACATACCCAGCTCCCCATAGGGCATCGTTTCCAGACCCTTCATCATTTTAGTCACCTTTCTTTGGACTCTCCAGCTTGTCCACATCCTTTTTGAATTGTGGTGTCCAAAACTGGACACAGTATTCCAGGTGAAGCTTGACTGAAGCAGAATAGAGTGGCACTATTATTTCCCTTGATTCAGACGCTATTCTTCTATTGATGCAGCCTAGAATTGCATTGGCCTTTTTAGCTGCCACATCATGCTGTTGACTCATGTTGAACTCCTATATCCCTTTCACACATAGTCTTATTAAGCCAGGTGTCCCCCATCCTATATCTGTGCATTTAATTTTTCTGCCCTAAGTGCAGTACCTTACATTTCTCTGTGTTGAAATTCATTTTGTTAGCTTTGGACCAGATTTCTAATCTATTAAAGTCATTTTGAAGTTTGATACCCTCCTCTGGAGTATGAGCTACTCCTCTTAATTTGGCATCATCTGCAAATTTCATAAGCAGGTCTCCTATTCCTTCATCCAAGTTGTTGATAAAGATGTTGAACAGCACTGTGCGTAGAACAGAACCATGTGGCACCCCACTGCTTACTTCTCTGCATGATGAAGATGTTGAATTGCTGAGCACCCTTTGGGTTCAGCTGGTCAACCAATTACAAATCAATATAATAGCTGCATGGTCTAGCCCACATTTTACTAGCTTGTTTGCAAGAATGTTATGGGGAACCTTGTCACAGGCCTTACTGAAATCAAGATATGCTATATCCCCAGGATTCTGTTCATCTACCAAACTGGTAATTTTATTTTAAAAAGAGATTAGATTTATCTGGCATGACTTGTTTCTCTGAAACCCGTGTTGACTTTTTGTGATTATGGAATTGCCTTCTAGATGTTCACAGACTCTCTATTTAATGAGCTACTCTAGAAAATTTCCTATTATTGATGTCAGACTAACTGGATGATAATATTTGGAATCCTCTTTTCTACCCTTTGTGACGTTGGGGGCATTGTTTGCCCTCCTCCAGTGTGTTGGTATATCTCCTGTTTTCCAGGAGTTCTCAAAGATGGCTCTGAAATTACATTTGCCACTTCTTTTTAATACCCCTCGATGCAGTTCATCTGGTCCTGGAGACTTATTCATTTAGATTAAGCAGGTATTCCTGTACTATCTCTTTACTTATTCTGTGTTGCATTTCCCTATTATGTCATCTGCTCTATTTTCCTTTGTTTGATCACCCTTTTCCTTTTCTGAGAAGACTGAGACAAAGAATGTTGAGTAGTTCTGCCTTTTTATCTGTCCCCTTTTAGCTTTTTGCCATCTTCTCCATGCAGAGGCATCTCCTTCTTCCTTTGGCTAAGGACATATCCCTAAAAGCCCTTTTTATTGTTTTAACCTGTCTAGCAAGCCTGAGCTCATTCTGTGCTTTGGCTTTTCTAACGTTCCCCCTACACATGCTAGCTTTTTGTTAGAATTCCTCTTTGGTGATTTCTCCCTTTTTCTATTTCTTATACATGTTCCATTTAAAACCTAGCTCAGCTGAAAGTCCTTTAGTCAGCCATCCTGATCTCTTGAGACACCTCCCATTTTTCCTCTGCATTGGAACAATTTCAAATTACGCCTTCAGTGTCTCTTGCTTTTGATTAACTCCCATCTGCCCTCAACTCTCTTCTCTTTTAGTATTCCTGACCACAGGATCACTCAAAGTATTTTCCTGAGTTTACTGAAATCAGCTGTCCTAAAGTCTGATTTCTGACTATGCCTGGCTTCTCCTTTCACTATATAACAAACTCCAGGAGAACATGATCACTCCCACCTGAAGATCCTTGGTTTGACTTTCCCTTTGATTTCCTGGATTTTTTTGGAATAGGTCTCAGAATAGATCTGAGAGATAGAAGTAGTATATTCTCTATATTCTGGCTGTAGTGCTTTCATCTGTGGTTTTGATGTAAGTATTGATCTGATGTAAGTATTGATCTGATCTGCATTTACTGTAACTTTTCTGGTGGACAGTGTTTTAAAACCCCGTTAATATTTCCATAATTCTTTCAATAATAAAAATGCTTTTCCAGTTGCAATTCTTATAACTGATTAAAATAGCAGTGAAACATTGCTTAAGTTAATGGCTAGCATCTGGTTGGTTAGTCTTAGAGTAAATCCACCGAATCAGTTGTTGAATGGTGAGTCAACATGTAAATAAATCCAATGACCTCATTTAGTCAGATTAGAATTTAGGCTAAAGAGCAGGGGTAGGCAACCTTTTTGAGCCGGGTGCCGGGTTGCTGTCCCTGAGACAACTGGGGAGCTGAAGCCAGGGGGTGGAGGTTCCACCCTCCGGGGGTGGGGCTGCATGCCGGGGGCGGAGCTTACACCGAATCCCCGCTGGGAGGAGGAGGCGTGTGCCTGCCCTCTCCTCCTCGGTCCCTTCCCTCGGCTGAACAGGCTCCAAGGGGCCCTTTCGGCCGAAGGGGAGGGAGACCGAAGGGAAGGGCTTGGGCACCCATCCCAGGCCCTTCCCTTTGGCCGAAAGGGCTCCAAGGGCCGCTTCCATGGTGGCAGGCCGCTTCCGTGGGCCCCTTCTCGGCCCATGCGGCCCCAGGCCTCCCTCCAGAGAGAGAGGCCTGGGGCCGCAAGGGCCGCAAGGGAGCCTATGGAGGCGGCAGGCCGCTTCCGCGGGCTCCATTTCGGCCTGTGCAGCCCCAGGTCTCCATCCGGAAAAAGAAGAGGAGGAAGAGAGTAAGAGGAAAAGAAGGAGGAAAAGAAGAGAAGAAGAAGAGCAGTAAGAAGACAAGAGGGGAAGAGGAAGAGGAGGAGGAAGAGGGGAAGACGAAGAGGAGGAAGAGGGGAAGAAGAGGAGGAAGAGGGGAAGGAGGAAGAAGAAGAAGAAGAAGAAGAAGAAGAAGAGAAGAGAGGAACAGGAAGAAGAAGGAAAGGAGGAGGAAGAAGAAGAAGAGGAGAAAGAAGAGCAGGAAGACAAGAGGGGAAGAAGAGGAGGAAGAGAGGAAGCTGAGGAGGAGGAAGAGGGAAAGGAGGAGCCCTCGGAGCCCAAGAGGGGAGGGAAGCCGCCCCATGGGAAGGCTTCCTTTCCCCCTTGGGCTCCAGCAAGGGGCCCGGGCTGCCCTCGGAGCCCAAGAGGGGAGGGAAGCCGCCCCATGGGAAAGCTTCCTTTCCCCCCTTGGGCTCCAGCCAGGGGCCCGGGCCGCCCTCGGAGCCCAAGAGGGGAGGGAAGCCTCCCCACGGGAAGGCTTCCTTTCCCCCTTGGGCTCCAGCGGCAGCAGGACCGGGCTGGTCCTCCACACCCCCACTGCTCTTAAAGGGCCAGGGGCAGCCTGGAGGCTTCTTGGCTTCCAAGCTGCCCCTGGCCCTTTAAGAGCAGCGGGGATGAGGAGGACGAGGCTTGCCCTAGTCCTCCTTGCCGTGGCGGAAAAAGGGCCAGGGGCAGCCTGGAGGCCTGTGGGCCTCCAAGCTGCCCTTGGCCATTCTTCCGCCGCGGCGGCGGCGAGGAGGAGAATGAAGCCAGGCCTCGTCTTCCTCCACGCTGCTGCCCTTAAAGGGCCAAGGGCAGCTTGGAGGCCTGGAGGAGGAGGAGGAGGTGGCGGCGGCAGGACTAGGCTGGGCCCGGTCCTGCCGCCTCCACAGGCCAGGGGTTGCCGACCCCTGCTAAAGAGTGTTACAATGCAATGTGTGTGTGTGTGTGTGTGTGTATGAGAGATACAGTAAATGTTTCAGTTATTGCTACTATAATAATAATAATAATAATAATAATAATAGGATTTATTTATATGCTGCCCAATCACTGGGAATCCGGGTGGCTTACAACAGAGGGGATAATAGACAGTTCCCTGCCCTCAGGCTTACAATCTAAAAAGACACGACACAAAAGGAAAAGGGAATGGTGGAGGGGAAGGGATCAGGTCCAGCATTCTTCTCTCCCTCTGAGGCCTGGACCAAGGCAGATGGACTGGAGGGAGGGCTCTTCTTTTTCAGGCTAGCCCTGGTGGAGCTGGGCCAGCCTATTCTCTCCCTCATAGGCCAAAGGATGACAGTTATGGAGGGAGGAGCCTCTTCCTTCAGGCTAGCCCTGATGGAGCTGGGCCAGCCTACTCTCCCCCTCATAGGCCGAAGGATGACAGTTATGGAGGGAGGAGCCTCTTTCTTCCGGCTAGCCCTGATGGAGCTGGGCCAGCCTATTCTCTCCCTCACAGGCTGAAAGATGACAGTTATAGAAGGAGGAGCCTCTTTCTTCAGGCTAGCCCTGATGGAGCTGGGCCAGCCTACTCTCCCCCTCATAGGCTGAAGGATGACAGTTATGGAGGGAGAAGCCTCTTTCTTCAGGCTAGCCCTGATGGAGCTGGGCAAGCCTATTCTCTCCCTCACAGGCTGAAAGATGAAAGTTAAGGAGGGAAGCACCTCTTTCTTCAGGCTAGCCCCAATGGAGCTGGGCCAGCCTATCCTCCCCCTCATAGGCCGAAGGATGACAGTTAAGGAGGGAGGAGCCTCTTTCTTCAGACTAGCCCCGATGGAGCTGGGCCAGCCTATTCTCTCCCTCATAGGCCGAAGGATGACAGTTAAGGAGGGAAGAGCCTCTTTCTTCAGGCTAGCCCTGATGGAGCTGGGCCAGCCTATTCTCTCCCTCACAGGCTGAAAGATGAAAGTTAAGGAGGGAGGCACCTCTTTCTTCAGGCTAGCCCCAATGGAGCTGGGCCAGCCTATTCTCTCCCTCATAGGCCGAAGGATGACAGTTAAGGAGGGAGGAGCCTCTTTCTTCAGGCTAGCCCCGATGGATAAAATGATAAAATGACTATCATTTTCCCCTGATTAAGTACTTCTAATTTATATTCCCAATGAAATATAAATGTTATTAAATATTTATTTGGTATTTTATGGATAGTAATGGACAATCATAGTTGAATGAATATGCATTTAGAATTAAATAAATAACTTTTTAAAAACATTGTATAATTTTCCCCTGCACAAATGTCATCTCACGTAAATTATAACTTCCCTATCCACCACAATTATGTTATGCTCATTTTATGAAGTATGAATACATGAGGCGGGGGAGGGGGGAATTACTTTCCCCTGATAGCATGGAAAGTCAACTGTGATCTTTCTTGTAGTTTACAGGGGAAGAACAAAGATTTATTAATACTAGGAGCCACCTGTCTGGAAATAGCTCATATAATTTATCAAAGTCATATGTCAGGGGTAGGCAACCTTTTTGACCCAGGGGCCGGGTTGCTGTCCCTCAGACAACTCGGGGGGAAGGGGGGGGGGGCGAAGCCAAAAAAAAAGTAAATATTTTTAAAATAAATAAATAAATAAATAAATAAACCACGGCAAATGTAGGACAAAAATTTAAAATGGAGGACACTTTTTCATTAAAAAAATGGAGGACACGCAAAAAAATCTGCTGATTTTTTAAAAAATGTTAATATAAATGCATGTTTCTGAGGCTTCTATAGACAATTGCCCCCCTTGCCCCCACTTGCTCCTCTTTGCCTGCCGCTTGCCCCGTGCACAAAGGCCCTGTGCGCCTGCACCAGAGGCCTGAGGCCCCACGCGCTTGCACTGGAGGCCAGAGGCCCCAGGGGCAATCTGCGGCAGGGCCAGGCCGGGCCGGGGCCGGTCCCTAGGCCTTGGTGGGCCGCATGCGGCCCCGGGCCGTAGGTTGCCAACCCGTCATATGTTCTGTTTAACAGATGTTGAAGGGATCATGTTGATCTAGGCACAAGTAAGCAGACCCTATATTATTCCAGTAATGCATTTTTACCTTGAAAAACATTGGATACAAAAGTGTCTCCTTAGGGAAAGTGGCTCATTTGAATGTTGAGAAATAACAGAAAGAAGATAAGATGCAAAAAAGAGAAGTCTTAGCTATGTATAAATATATTTATCAATTTGTTGGAACCTAGACATTATTATTATGATGATTATTATTATTTACAGTATTTATACCCTGCCCTTCAGTCCCTAAGGCTCTCAGATTAGACGCTTCCCAGCCCGCAGGCTTACAATCTAAAAAACATTATGAATAGCAAATTAAAGAAAGTTGTGAATTGTAAAATACCTGGAAAGAAGGCAGTTACTCTAACTATGAAAATCAAAATTTTCATCACATGGTAGAATAAAATCACATTTGGAGAAAAGACTCAAAAGGAATTAGAGTTCTAAATAAATTTTGGTATCTAGAAATATGTGTGTGTGTGTGTGTGTGTGTGTGCATGTGTGCACATTCTTGTGTGCTTAAATTATGGTTAGATTATTTACTTTTACAGAACAGTAGATGTTGAAGGTCAATTTTTTTAAAAAAAAATTCAAAATATCATTGAAAACATGAACCTGTTATTTGGGACCCTTCTTGATGACAAATAAATTACTGTGATTTGGATGCAATTTGCCATGTATTCCAGTGTAATAAAAAATTATGGAAATTCTGAGATTGAAAATCAGTATATGGAAAGCTGGGTCTCTAGATGTAACTTTTGGATAGCTGAACATATTCTGGACTGAAATTTCTGTAGGAAGCATGTTGATATAGCAACAGCAATTTCATGTGTATGCCGCTTTATATTGCAGTAAGCAGTCTCTAAGCGGTTTACAACTGTAGGCTACTTGCCCCCAGCAAGCTGGGTACTCATTTTAGCAACCTTGGAAAGATGCTAGGCTGAGTCGACCCTGAGCTCCTGACTTGAATTGAACTCACAACCTTGTGGTTTGTGAGTGAGTGGCTGCAGTACCAGCATTTAACAAGTGCGCAACCAGGGCTTCTACCTACCACCAGGTTGATATATTTGTGTCTGTTTGTTACTTTGCATTCCTTGATCTAAAAGGCTGGTGCTCCTTAGGCAGCTTTGAAGGCAGAAAAAATTATTCACACACCACACATATAACATATGCCTGTATTAAGGTTTCTGTGAAATCTTGCTCCCAGTAATATGGAACATTCCATGAACATCCTTTGACTTCCATGAACATTCAGACTTCAGGTTTCCATTGACTCACTGATAAAGCTGCATCTGCACTGCAGAAATAATCCAGTTTGATACTTCTGCCTTGGCTCAATGCCATGGAATTCTGGAAATTGTAGTTTGTTGTGGCATCAGAACAGGCTAAATGTCTCACAAAACTACAGTTCTCAGAATTCTATAGCACTGAGCCAGGGCAGTTAAAGTGGTGCCAGACTGGATTATTTCTGCAATGTTGATGCAGTCAAAGTCACATTGGCGGGATACAGACGGGCAAAAAGGGGTGTGTTCATGACGTCACGAAGGTAGAGCCTTCAGACGGGCCTTACCTGAATGCCGCCATGAACACGCCCCCCGCACGCCCCAAGCGGGAAGAAGCGGCATTAAAAAGGTGCTGCTTTTCTCCGCTTCTTTTCCGTTTGATGCGCAGCTGCGCAGCTCCGTCTGTAAGCTGCTGCACCGGTACGCCAGAATTGCTACACTGCTAATTTAAGTTGCCCATTTAAAAGCTCCGTGTCTGCTGCGTCGCATAATGAGTCGGGGTCCTGGAACATGCGCAGTTTGCAGTCAGGCTTTAATTGCAGCGTCAGCTGCCATGCAGGTGTGGAAGCTGCAGCACAGCTGCAGCGCATTTTAAGACTCGTAACCCTAACCCTAACCCTAACCCTAACCCTAACCCTAGAGCAACATGTACACATGCGCTGCTTGGAAAGTTTGGACTTTAAAGTGAACCCCTACACACATTCCTGTGCCATTTTCACCTAACAATAAAAAACGCTAAAACTGTAAATATTTACATATGTACAAGGGAGGTGATGGGGGACGGCAGGGGGACAGCGGTGGCAGCGGAGACAGCTGTAGCTGTGCATTGCAGATTCAGCAGGAGCGCGGGGACCAAAGGAGAGGAGGCATCTATGATGCTGGTGACACTGGCAAAGTGCAAGCGGACAAGGATGCCAACACCAGCTGATCACCAGCTGGCAGGAGACCACCATTGTTCTTGGGCAGAGCGGGGGGAAAAGTTTTAAAGGGGCTTGGGCACTTTAAATGTGCCCATAGGCTTTCTGCCGCCGCTGCTTAGCGCTGCAGCTACGCAGCTGCGCATCCGCCAGCCGGCAAAAGAAAAAAAAAAGCCCCGTTTTTGGCCGCCCGTGCAGAAGCTGCCTCTCTCTTTGCAGCGTCCTCCGAGGCGGCGGTTTGGAAACTCCGGGTCTGAAACGGCCCCAGGTGAGGCGTCTTCACTGCCCCCCATGTGGAAGCCCCATCTCCTGAGCCACGCCCCCGGGGCGGGCGGTCTGGAGGCTCCGTATTCAGCAGACTACACCTCCAAGACGTCTTCCCCTGCCCGTCTGTATCCCGCCATTGACTCATTGGACAAAGCCTGCCTTCCATTGCACTGCAACTAGAGATATGTTAAAGGTTTGCAAAAAATTATACAGAGGAAAAGAGAAATAATATTTATAAAGAGAAAATGGAGTGAAGGGAGAGTTAAATAACTGCAGAAATGAGTGGGGTAAGGGCAAAGATAGTGAGCATGGAGGACAGTGTGTGAGCCAGGAATGAGTCACTTATCTACAGATGTGGAACCTTTCAGGTTTCTATATGCTGCAAATATTATGTACGTAAGTAAGCTTTGTGGAGTGCCAAAGCAGCATCACAAAGAAGCTGGTAAATCAGGCTCTCTTAATCTGCTAATTCCCACCATGTAAGAAATCTAGGGGGGGTGGATAGTCTTGCTCTAATATTTTTTGTCTTTTAATAATGATTTTGTCTTTTAATAAAGATTAAGAAGCTAGCAAGACGACAACAGCAACAACAGCAGGATCAGCAAAGCACACAGAGGCTTACTTCCAGTAAGTTCCCCTCCTTCCTCAACCCTCCTCTATAATGGGAACTATGTACCATCCATGCCCTCAAAACCTGACTTGCAATCATAATTCTGAATGTGAAAGGGGTGTCAGGAGCTGAGTCCTTCAGCCTGCCTGTCATGATTTTGAGAACTGGCTTTGCTTACGTATTATCTGCTGGCATATAATGTAATATAGAGTACTGTCACTAAATGATAGGACATGTAGTAGTGTGTTAATTGCTAAAACTGTTGTTCACATTGCTGGGAAGGGAGTTGAGGCTGTGCTTGAAAGATCCAAAATCAGTCTCTTGAGAACAGATGGAGTGAGAGTGGAAGAGGGCTCTCAAGGGAAATGGGGGATGTTTTGCTTTTCTGATTAATAAGAATATACTCTATCTAAGATGTCAAGTTGTGAGTGTTTTACTAGGCTTTGCTAATGCTGGGGTCTTTTTATTAAAAGTTCTGACAACATGCATCTATGGAGAGCAGCTATAGTTTTCTGAATAAAAGTTTTTTTGTGTTTTCACTACTGAAGCCTGGATTTCTGAACTAAGGGGTTCTTCTATATGACAAGGAGACATCAATAGATGCAGCTAGCTCCCCTCCTGTGTCCCCTCCTTTCAAATTCATATTCTGTACATCCTTCCCTAAATGATGAGAAATAGAGCTGTCATTATTGTGCCTGGAAAAAGTTATTGATTTGGGCAGGCTGTTGAAAGTCCTGAGAACAATATATATTCATTCACTTAATCTTAACGTCTAGGACCACTTACATGCTGTTGCTTCCCTAAGAAGGAATACATTTTGTAAGACTGGGAGTTTTTGACAATCCTGAAGTTGAAAACAGGGGAGCTCAGCAGTAGTTTTTACATCCTGATACCAGGAGTTCAGGAAGGTCATTAAGAAAAATCATTAGAAAAATTAAACAAAAACGTGCTCTGGCAGTAGGTGGTGCTGTGAGACGGCTGAATATCGATGGTTCAGTAGAGGAAATTAATCATAGGATTTCATACCATTGACTTTCCCATTTCCTCCAGTCCAGACAAACAATTGCAGCAGCACTAGTCTTGAGGGAATTATGAACTCACACACCAACTTGCAACTACCCTCACAGCAAATTTTGGTGTTTGATCAAGACATCTATGGCTCACATCCCATCCTGCAAAGGCTCACTCCATCACCAATGCCCGGTGACCATATGAATTCTTATGGTAAGGACTGAAGATCAGCATATTCTGAAGTAGTCAAAAATGATTGAAAATTTAAAGCTGTATTCCCCCTCCCTCTCTCTGCCCGACTCACCCATAAACACACATCTTCTTTTGGTATGCCCCATTGAAATGTCTCAGCTGGACCAAGGGGAACACCTCAACACCAACACAGAATATCAGAAACAAAATTTAAATATGTTTCAAATTTCTCCACACTGCATGAGAGTCCCTTTCTTAGAAGTAATTTTCAGATTTTCTGAAGCTATCTAATATGGCATTGATGCTATCTTTATGCAAATGGACTTAAGATAGTGGTGTTTATCACACGGAGGATTTTGCAGCTCAGATCCGGGGTTACTCCTGGTTCAGCTATGCGAATTCATGTTATAACATGAATGTTTTATCACACCTGGTTGCCTTTCTGTTGCCCTTCCAAATCGAGGGGGAATCAAATCCAAGGCAAGTCACATGATGCGGATTCAAGCAAAGCGGAGTGAGCGCAAATTGTATTACCACACGGGTGGGATTCAATTATTCAAATTGGCACCCTTGCACATGCTCAGTGGGGGTCTGAATGCATCGTGACCTTGAACGTTTCTGGGGTGAAAAGGGGCGCAAGTTCTTGTTCCCTGTTTCGCGTAATTGTGTGATTGCGTGAATATTTGTCTCGTGAATATTTCTGTTTCTTCTTCATCCCCCTTTTTTATTTTTCCCTCCATTTCAGCAGTTTCAACACACACACATATAGATAGATAGATAGACAGACAGACAGACAGACAGACAGACAGACATATCTGTATATTCACATTCACACGCATACACACACATATATATTCCCCAAAAACGAGTAGCCCTGAAAGTTGCCCTGAAAGTGAAAGGACCACCGAAAGAAAATGGAGAAAAATTGCAGCGCCACATCATGGGAAATTTGCAACCCAAGGGGTTTGTGGTGGTGTACCAGAGCCGAAGCAAAGTTGTATTCCACACCAGACCAATTCAGAGTGAAATCGAAGTGAGCTCGGAGGCAATTTTTGTGAATTCGCTTGTTACCAATTTCACCAAAATGAGGGCTCACTTTGGAATCACTGCAGAAGCACCACGGAAGGAGCCCCCATAGAAAGGAATCGCGTGTGATAACACATCACATTATCGCGTGAATTCACATCTTTGGACCCACAGTCACGTCGGAGCTGAGCTGCAGAAAGCTGCAAAAACCTCTGTGTGATAAGGCTCAGGGGTGTTTGGAATTTTTAAACACCTATAAAATTGATAAGAAGCTGGGATGGATCAATTAGTAGGTAGATTTCAGGGGAAAAGAAATCGAGAATTGCTATCAGGTTATTGCATGATAATCAGAACAAAGCATGGGAGTTCCCACTCTTGAAACATACTTTCATATTAGATCTTGAATATCATGAGAAAAAAAATGGGTAAGTATTGAAAAGCAAATTAATAATATGGAATATAGATCTTTTTAAAAACTTAAGGTACTAGTCCACAAAAATAAAGATTAAATGATGATGAGGATGAGGATGATGATGATACTATTTAGTTGTATCTGACTTTCCCTCCAAAACTGGGTGACTTACAATTTAAAAGAACGGTACAATTAAAAACATAGAAAAGTGATGTATTAAAATAGAATTAAATTATTACCAATAGTAAAACAGATTTGTGCCCTTCTTTGGGTTGGAGATGGTCCTGGCATTCAGAGTTCCTTCATGAATGGACACCATAGAGCTAAGGATGCTTGCAACACAACTCTTTTATTATCTTAAGACCTTAGGTCAGCGGTTCCCAATGTTTGTTGGACCGCGACCCCCATTGCAGCCGAAAGTCCCGCCTGGTGGCCTCCCTGATTGGTTGGGATGCCAGGAAGCGGTGGGACATCTGGCTGCCTACAAGCTCCAGCTGCCTTTGCTGTCAGACGTCCCGCCCCTTCCCGGACTCCCAACCACTCAGGGAGTTTGCCAGCCAAAAGAAGGGATGGGACTTCTGGCCACAAAGGCTAATGGAAGCACTGCCGCCTCCGCCTCCACCTCTTCCTCACCCCTCCTCCTCCAGTGCTGGCCAGGCCTGCTCTGGCCTGCCACTATCACCATTGTGCAGGGCGGTGGCAGCCCCCCACAATAGCAGTGTGGAGGAGGAGGGGAAGGAGGCGGCAGCATCAGCAGCACCCCTGCGCAATGGTGCCGGCAGCTACGAGGAGGGGGAGGAGGAGGTAGCAGCCCCAGCACCACATGGTGGCAGTGGCGGCTGTTTAGATACGGCCCCAGCCCTGCATACTGACAGTGGTGGCGGCAGGTGCATGGAGGAGTAGGAGGAGGCAGCTCCAGCCCCAGCCCCGCATGGTGGTAGTGGTGGTGGCGGTGGTGACTGCCACGAGAAGGAGGGGGAGGAGGAGGCACATGTGCATGCTACAATTGGGGACAAGAGAACTTGAGCATTTGTGGATCTTGGTATCTGCAGGGGCATCCAGAACAGATCACCTGCAACTATCAAGGGCCAACTGTACAGTTAAAAAAAAGATAAAAGTGTTTAAAAGAGTATACATTATTATTATTATTATTATTATTAAATTTTATTAAGTGCTGTAAGTTTACACAACGCTGTACATAAAATAAAATAAAATAAAATAAAATAAAATAAAATGGACCTGCCAGAGGCATACATTCTAGAGAATATAATACAAAATTGATACACAATATAATTCAACAAAAATATACAAACAACAAATTGAAATAAACATCAAATAATAATCAAGTAATATCTGGGAACACTTCCCTGAACAGAATTGTCTTTATCTCAGTTTTAAAGCTGGGTAAAGAGGAGATGAACCATGCTTGAGTGGGAAGAAGGTAGCAGGAATAAGGACAGCCCAAAGAAAAAGGGCAGATCTGAGCTGGAGAAGTAGAAAAGCTTGGCTGGGACAACAGTCCTTGATTGCCAGAATGGAGGGAGGGAATAGAAAGGTACAGGAAAAGAAGATGCAATAAGTAAGGAGGGGCCAGCCCATGCAGGGTTTTAAAAGTCATCAACAGGAGTTTATAATGAATAAGGAGGGGGAGGGGGAGCTAGTGGAGGGATGACGAAATATCAGAATTTGATCGTAATGGTGAGCCGACATAATAATACGTGCAGCTGAATGATACGTGCAGCTCAAAGGACGGAGATGAGAAAGAGGAAGCCCCACCAGAGGAAGGTTGCAGAAATCCAGTCGTGAGGCTACTAAGGAATGGATTAGAATCTTGGTGGAGGAGGCCTAAAGAAATGGTCAAAAGGGAAAAAAATCTACATGTTTTAGCTATAGCTTGAATCTGGGGGAATACATGAGAGGGAGGAATAAAAAATGAAACCAAGACTGCAGGCTTCCTGCACAGGGTGAATAGAGATGTCGTTGACAAGAATTGAAAAAGAGTATTGAACAGTAGGCTTTGGAGGAAAAACAAGAAGCTCAGTCTTGGACATACTGAACTTTAAGCTCCGGTGCCGCATCCACTGAGAAACAGTGTCAAGACAAGAAGATGCTGTTCAAGACCTGAGGAAAGACTGGGGTGGAAATATAGACCTGGGTGTCATCAGCATACAGATGATAAGAAAAGCCAAAGGAATTTATGAATTTATCTAAAGACAAATAGGGTTTAAACCACTTAAGAACCACTCAGACAAATAGGTAAACCCTTAAGCAAAAGGACAGGCCCAACGCCATCGGGCCTGAAGAGGAAGAGCCCTCTTCTCCCTCCTTCCAACTGTCATCTTCTGGCCTGGGAGGGAGCGAAAGGACAGGCCCAACACCATCGGACCTGAAGAGGAAGAGCCCTCCCCTCCCTCCTTCCAACTGTCATCTTCTGGCCTGGGAGGGAGCAAAAGAACAGGCCCAATGCCAACAGGCCTGGCCTCAATTAAGAAAAAGAGCCCTCCTTCTAGTCCATCTGCCTCAGAGGGAGAGAAGAATGCTGGACCTGATTCCCCCCACCCAACCATTCCCTTCTCCTTTTGTGTCGTGTCTTTTTAGATTGTAAGCCTGAGGACAGGGAACCATCTATTATCCCCTCTGTTGTAAGCTGCCCGGATTCCCAGTGATTGGGCGGCATATAAATAAATCCTATTATTATTATTATTATTATTATTATTATTAAGAATAGAATCTGAGAACCCAAGGTCAGAGAGTATATCAACTAAAAAACAGTGGTCAGCGGTGTCAAAAGCTGCAGACAGATCTAGGAGGACAAGAACAGAATAAAGGCCATTTGCTTTGGCCTGCAAGAGATCATCAGAGGTCTTTGTGAGAGCCTTGACATGGGCAAAAACTGGACTGAAAAGGATCTAAAATGGAATTATCTCAAGAAACTCTAGACAGCAAGAATAAACAACTCATTCCAAAACCTTAGAGAGAAAAGGAAGATAAGAAATAGGATGACAGCTAGACAGAGAAGAAGGCTCAAGAGAGGGTTTTTTCAGCATACAGGAGACTAGAGCATGTTTAAAGACAAAAAGTGCCAGTAGAGAGAGAGAGATTAAAGCTATAAAGAAGTGAAGGCAGAAGAGAAGGAGTGAGAGAAATTAGAAGACAAGAAGAAATTGGAATGAGAGAACAAGTTGCAGGTTTGGAAGAGTTTAGCAGCATAGAGAGTTCACTGAAAGAGACAGGAGTAAACACAGAGAATTTTTGTTTAGAAGATAATGCTTGACAATTAATTATAGCTCAACAAACAGGAGGGACAATCTCAGAGAGAACAGTATTAATCTTAGTAATGAAATAAGTAGCAAAGTCGTTAGGAGAAAATAATGAAGAGACAGGAGGGGAAGAAGGTTTTAACAAGGCGTTTAAAGTGGAGAACAAATGCTACAGGTGCCTCTCATTGACACATATCAAAGATAATAGTTCTGTTTAGCCATGGACAGGGCACATGAAAAGGAAGATAAGACAAATTTATAATGAATGAAATCAGCTCACTCCCTCGATTTTTTCCACAAATGCTCAGCTGCTCGAGAACAAGAACAGAGAAACCAGACTATGGGAGTAAGCCAGGGCTGAGACCTAGATGTAAAGAAAAACACACATATGGAAATTGGGACAAACCTATGAAGAGTTTATGAAAGTATAGAGTTAAATAAAGACATTGCGGAGTCAGCAGAGTCCCCAAAATTTAAAGAAGAATCCGAGGACTGACTGAGATGGTAACGATTAACAAATTGAAGTTCGCAAAAGTCAAATGATATGACAAGGAGATGGTGTATGAGCAAGAGTAAAAGAGATTAAATAATGATCAGATAACAGAAAATTGTTGGCCTGGTAGTCAGAGATGACACATTTTGCAGCAAGAGCAAGATCAAGACAGTGACCAAGTGAATGAGTGGCAGAATTAGAATGAAGTTGAAGATCAAAAGAAGCTAAGAGAGAACAAAAGTGAAAGGTTGCCAGATTGCTGGAGTTGTCCAAATGGATTCTAAAGACACCTAAGATCAGAGAGGGGATGGAACCTGATAAAAAGAATGTCGGCCAAGACACAAAGTCAGAGAGGAAATGAATAACAGAACAGGGTGGATGATAGGTAACAGCAACCCACAACTGTAAAGGAAGAAAGTCTAATAGAATGAAACTCAAATAAAGAGAAGCAGTAGCTTGGGGGAAAAGATAGCACTTGAAACTGGCAGGAATTAGACAGTAAGATGCTGACCCCTTTTCCTCTACCCTCAGAACAACTAGTATGGTTGAAAGAGAGACCACAAAAGGGAGGGCTGCAGAGGTAGCAGTATCATGGGCCAGAAGCCAGGTTTCAGTAAGAGCATGGAGATTGAGAGATTTTGAAAGAAAAAGTTAATGAATGCTGCCGCTTTAGGAGCTGCAGAATGACAATTACAAAGTGAACAGAAGAATGGAAACTGAGAAAGAGGAAGAGGCCAGATGGGGATCAGATTAGGAGAGATGGAAGGGGTCATGAAAAGAAATGGATTCTTGACCCAGAGATCAGCAGCACAAGATGTAACAATGAAAAATACGGAAAAATAATAGCTAATAGTGTTCAGTAACATTGGGGCATGACAGACCGCCATAAAAGACGGCCTGTAGCAATCCGTTTTTTTGCTGCAAGGAGGCCACACCAACCAAACACCACGGCCTTCTTCAGGACTAAAAAGAACCCACGCACCGGGTGCCATTGGTGCACCATTGACACACTCACATGCACCGATGACGCACACTACAGTGTGGTGACATTTGGATGCTGCGCTGCACCTGCATCATCATGGCAGCCCCCATGATGGCACCAGCGGTGTGCAGTAGGGCTCGGGAGCATGCAGACGCTCTGCACTCCCGAGCCCTAAAACTGGCCCCTAAAATCTGTACCGGGCCATTGCCTGTCACCATAAGAAGCTACGAGTCTGATGGATAAACTAGTCAGATAAGAAAGGCACTTACAGAAGGTTACACTAAGTCAATTTCTATTCAACCAGTCCAGCAAGCCCGCAGTCTTGGTTTTATCTTTGATTCTTCTCTGTCGTGTACCCCTCAGATCCGGACCACAGCCAAGGCTTGTAGATTCTTTTTATACAACATTGCCAAAATCCGACCATATCTCTCTGCCTCTACTGCCAAGATCCTGGTCCATACCCTAGTGGTCTCACGACTTGATTACTGTAACGTCCTCCTGGCTGGGCTTCCTCTTTCTCACCTCCGTCCTTTAAATTCTGCCCAGCATTCAGCTGCACACATTATCACATCCGCCCACCGCTCTGACCACATCTCTCCTGTGTTGGCATCCCTTCATTGGCTCCCCCTCCCTTTTCGTATTCAGTATAAGCTCCCGCTGTCCACATTTAAAGCCCTCCATGGGCTGGCCCCTCCTTACTTATCAGACCTTATTTCTTCTCACCTTCCCACTAGGGCCCTCCGTTCTGGTAGTCAAGGTCTGCTGTCCCAGCCCAGGATTTCCTCTGCCCCATCTCGGATTCGCCCCTTTTCACTCGCTGCCCCTCACTCCTGGAACCTTCTTACCCCGCAAACAAGAGCCATCTCTTCTTTAACCAGCTTCAAAACGGAGCTGAAGACCATCCTGTTCAGAGAAGCGTTCCCAGGCATTGCATAATTGTCACTTGCTTTTTGTTGTTCTTTTGTTGTCTGTTTTATTGAATCATTTCCTGTATTGCTATGTATTTTGTTTGTATTATCCTACTAGAGAGGCCCCTTCCCCACCACCTTTCCCTTCTCCTTTTGTGTCGTGTCTTTTTAGATTGTAAGCCTGAGAGCAGGGAACTGTCCAATTAAAAAGATTGTATGTACAGCGCTGTGTAAATTTACAGCGCTTTATAAATAAAGGTTAATAATAATAATAATAATAACAGTTTCCAGTGGGTGAACTAACCTCTGAGTAGCTGTAAGAGCTACAAAACAGTAGTCAAGTAAATTTCTGAAATTATTTCAAGGAAATTAGAAATGAAATCCAGGCAGTAATGGCTTCTAAGCCTCTGAAGCTCTTCCTCTGCTGGAGATGACTCAGAAAGGGTGGAGAATGGCTGGTTTGAAGCCTCTGAAGCTCTGTAAAACTCCTCCTCGGGTGGAGATGACTCAGAGAGAATGGAGGGTAGCTGGCTAAGAAGCTTCTGAGGCTCAGTGAAGCTATTTTAAAATAATACGACATCCTAGTCCATCCTTTAAAAACTTTCTGTTTTAAAAGCCTGTCAGAATAAAAAAATAATAGTTGGTCCTTGGATTTAAATTTACTGATATGAGATAAATGGCAGAAATGATTGTTAATACAAAATTGGAAACCCTTTCCAGTTCAATGCATAAACAGAAATAACAGTCAAGAAATAAGGAAAATATTTAAAACAATAAAAGAAAAAGGTTATATAAAAATAGGTGATCCATACGATGAAACCTGAAAACTCTAGAGGAAAATGAGTTGAATTACTTATTTGGCACTCAGAACTGGCTTCAGATAAGAGGCATTATTTTTTTTTAAAAAAAGTAAGAATTAAGAATTCATGATAAAGAAGAAAATACAGGACTAGTGGGTATAATAAAAAGAAAATTAAAATGCAAAAAAAGTTTAACTAGTATAATATTTAGGGCTGTGCTCAAGACAAAATTTAGTATTGAAGAAGGTTGAAAGCTTCATGAGACAAAGATTTAATAATTACAGGAGATGAGACCAAAACATGGATTAAAGAAATAGTAAAGAAAACATGAAAGTAAAAGAATGGGGTGTGGTGGCTTGGTGGTTAAGATGTTAGTGGTTAAAATGTCAGTTATGATGAACATGAGGTTGGAAGGCTGGCAGTTCGAGGCCCAAGTAATGCATGATGGGATGAGCTTCTGTCACTAGTTCAAGCTTCTGCTAACCTAACAGTTCAAAAATATGCAAATACAAGTAAATAAATAGGTATTACTTTAATGGGAAGATGACATGAGTAATTGTTGAACAATGCTGGCTCTTCAGCTTAGTAATGGGGATGAGCACTGCGTCCTACAGTTGTTTACAACTAGACATTCATGTCAAGGGACTACCTTTACCTTTGCCTTTAAAAATAACAAGTGAAATTGATGGATCAGTGGTATATCAATTATCCTTTATAAATGGAAATTGTTCACCTAACTGCTGGCATGATTGCTGCATTAAAGGATCATATATCCATATGTGGTGGAGCTGTTCCTTCATTCAGAAGTTTTAGAGAGTAAAGAAATAAATGAGATTCTAGGGAAATATATATAGCTCAGTAAAGGAAATAGCATCACACTTCATTTAAGATGAATGAATGAGAATGAAGAGTATGTGATAAAGCAAATATTGAAAGCAGCACGTGGAAGGAAAAATTGGTGTGGAGTTAATTTATTCTTGAAAAAATATATAACCAAATTTTTATTATTTTAATTTTCTTACAAAACGAAGATAGAAATATATTGGACAGATAGAGTTAGAAACATGGGCCAATGAATGGAAAACAATGATTGAGAAAATTGGTATACAGTAGGGTTGCCATAATTGTCTTCCACAAAACTGGTACAAAATGTAGGACATTCAAAAAATGGAGGACATGACCAACTAAAAGCCAAAAACATTAATAAAAAATTAATATAAATTCATGCTTCTCAGTCATGCTCAAAATGGAGGTCATTTTGACATTCTTCCTGGACAGAAGGTTGGGATGTAACTTTATGTGGTTTGTGTGTTGGGCTAGGGCTCTGGAAACCAGGGTTGATTCCATGCCTATTGGGTGACCATGGGCAAGTCACACTCTCTCAGCCTCATCACAAGGCCATGGCAAATCTCCTCTGAATAAGTCTTGCCAAGAAAACCCCAGGATAGTTTCACTTTAGGGTTCCCAATTCGAAAACAACTTGAAAGTACACAACAAGGAACAAAGGAAAAGGAGTGTGTGTGTGTCTGGGGTCCAAGGCCCTGCTGTCTCATCGCTCCCCATCATCTGCCTCCCCTCTTTAGTCAGTGGTGTATCAAAGTGGGGAGAAGGAGCTGCGGAAGGAGGCGAAGGTGCTCCAGGGGGCCACGGCTCTCCTTCGGAGTACAAGGGAGCAGACCTTCATGAGGCCCAGCCCTGGCTGAGGTGGTGGCAGAGGAGGAAGCTGTCTTGGCCATCTCTTGCACTATAACTGTCACCTTCTGCTATTGCTGTTGTTGTTGTCTCTGCCGTCTCCGTCCTCTGCTCAGCCATAGCTTGCCCCCCCTACTACTATTACCAACAGCCTCAGAGGGAAGCGCCACTCTGACTCCAAGAGCCACTGCTCCTTGGCCTCCACCTCCAGTCCAGACTAGCGAGCAGCCCGGAGAAGTGGAGGACAAAAAGCCTGGTAACTCTGGCTCCAGCAGCAGCCCCGCCTCCGCTCCAGGCTCACCCTCAACTTTTTCCTGTTTCCCAGTCTTCTTCCAACCCTCCCTCCCTCCCCACTTTGGCAGGCCCAGAAATTCCCTCCCTCTTCATTTAAGAAAATGAAAAGGAGGAGCGGCTTCCCTCCTCCTCCTCCTCAGTCTTGAAGCCACATTGGATCCCTCCTCAGCTCCATCTTGGCAGTGCCTGGCCCCGCCATCTTTTCTTGATTGGCTCCCTCAGAGGCATCTGAACAGTCAGAAGGCTGAGTCCAAGGCCAGGGAAGGAAGGGCTGCAGCTGAAGAGAAGGTCATGTGAGGGAAGGAGCCAATCCTGCCTTGCTCTAGGCAGGCACACTTTGTCAATCTCCAGTCCGACTGGAAATTGACAAAATGTGGCCTGGACAAAGTAGGAATCCCTAATTGGAGGGCCAAAAATGCCCAGCTGGGCCAGGACATTTTTTGGACCCTCCAATCCGGAATTGTCCCAGGAAAAAACAGGAAATAGCAACCCTCGTATAGAGAGATAACCAATATGATTTGGATTATTATCCATATTATGGGAAATGGATCATGAAGTGCTATGTGGATATACTCTATAGCTATTAAGAAAGACAGTCAGTCAACCTTTATTAGGCATAGAAAAACAACATGCATTACAACATTTACAATAAAACTTCAGGATCGTTATTAAAATTTAAACCATAATCTTGTTGCCTCCACCAGAAAATTGGCCATTAACCTCATAATGTGTGGGTTCTAATCTTCCAATAGGTATTCCACGGATAACCCATTCAAAGAGATATTCATTTCCAATAACCTTCTTAACAATTTTCCCCTCGGAATTATATACAATGGACAAGGCAATACAATATGATGGAGAACATCTGGAGCTTGATCACAGTGACATGCACGATTCAAAAATGGGGTCTGCAGATATCTGCCCTGGTCACATTTGAGGGGTGTACATTCAGTCTTGCAAACAAAAAGGCCTTCCTTGAAGAGGAAGAAGGAGGGTGGGAGGGAGGGAGGGTGGGGTTGGGGGAGTAAAATAAAAATGAATCATTATGTAATTGTTTGTAAAATATTCAATAAAAACTAATTATTTAAAAAAGTTATTCAAAATGGAATAGCTTGGTTAAAGTTCTGATGACAAAATTTGGAGATGGAAATGAATGTAAACAGCATAAGAGCATTTTACTAGTGCTTCCAATCACTCCAATGGTTCTTACATCTTTGGACCCTTCCAAAGGACTTTTTCAACTGAACAAAACTTATTCTTCATCTGTCCCGAAGGTTCTGAACCTCTTTTTTGTGCGCTGGATAGTGATGATGCTTCCCTCAGCAATCTGGACGATTGTTTCACAGCAACTACAGAATCTGGACCCTTACAATCAAGAATGGGGAACCCCATTGAATACCTCTACTCAATGCAGAGCTCCTATTTCACATGAGGCTCTGAACAGATCCAATGCTGGGTTCAGTGCAGATGTCAACGAGAGAGAGGAAGACTACAGCTAAATATGGTAGTTTCACTAGAAATCATAATATCATGTGTGAAATCAGAAATTGATAATAATGTTATGTAATTGCTAACTTCATTTGCCATGTGGAAAGTTCTGTGAAAGCCAAAAACCTTTGAGGATACTGTTTCAATTCTCTGTTCTCTTACTTCCTTCTTTAATGTTTCTATACTAAGTAATAGTTTTTCCAAGATTATTACTAGGTCATCTGCAAGTGCTCAAATTTTAAATTCTACCCCTTTACTTTTTACTCCTTGAATGTTTTTATCTGAATTTATTTTCTTAACTAATGTTTCTAATACCATACAAAATAATAGTAGAGATAGCAGGCATACTTCTCTTGTACCCCTATATATTTTTACTCCAATAGTTTTTTTCTCCGTTTGTTATTATTTGTACTTCCTGCTTTGTGTATATTGCTCTAATCCAGTTTTGAAATGTCTCTCCTATTCCCATTTGCTTTAAAATATCAAATATTATTTCCCAATTTACCCTATCAAATACTTTCTCCATATGTATAAATATTAATGCCAATTCCCTGTTATTGTTGTTATTGAATAGTTTCAACATCAAAGTTATGTTAGCTTCTCTACAAGTTTTTGGGAATTTCCTTTCTTTTATTTCATTCATAGTTATCTGAAATGGGCCAATTAATTGCTCTTCAAATGTTTTATATTAAATGGTTGAATAGCCATTTGGGCCAGGGGCTTTCCCAATTTTAAGTCTATTTAGTACTTGTTTTATTTCTTCCTTTGCAATTGGTTGATTGAGGATTTTCTTTTGTTCTTCCGATATAGGTTTAATTTCTATCTTATCTAAAAAAATCTCTTTAATATTCTCCTTTTTCCTGACTTTCATAAATTTGTGTATAATATTTTAAATATTTTTTTTAAAAATTTTGTTCACTTACTATTTCACTCCCCTCTTTTATTTTAGTAATTAATTAATTTGTATGCCAATCATTTACCCGGCTTATTGGCATTTTCAAAATAATACTGTTTTGTATATTTCATACTCATTTCTGTTTTCTCAGACACATTGAAACTTCTTTTCGCAGTTTTTATTTCATTCATTAACTCTTTCTTTTTTGGATTTCTACATAATTATCCCTCTTTTTCCTTTATGGCATCACTAATTTTTAAAATTTTTCTTCTTAATTTTTTCCCCGTTCTACATTTTGTCAGATAAAAAGACCTGTCATGATGGCTTTGCTTGATTTGCATACAATCATATTATCTGTTTCTTTATCCAAATTTTCTTGAAAGTAACTTTCCAATGGCTTTCTCTGTTATTTCTTTTTTAAAACATAAATTATCTTTAAGCTGCTACAAGAAGTTTGACTCCAGCCTTTTCAATGTCAGTTGAACTGGGTTATGAGCTGAAATGGTTTTTGGTAGGATCTCCATTTTCATGATATTTTTCACCCAAATTTTGGAAATAAAAAAACATGTCCAATCTAGATAGAGATTTGTGACTTTCAGAGTAAAAAGTGAAATGCTTTTCTTCATCATATTTATATCTCCATACGTCTGTAATTGTTAAATTTTCTATCATATTATCAATAATTTGTGGGAGTTTCTCTTGGTTTTTTAAACATTTTTTCTGATTTCCTGTCCAGTAGGGAATTTATTACCCCATTGAGAATGACATATTCATAGTTTAAATCTAGGATTTCACTCATTAATTTCTGGTAGAACTTTTCTTTTTCTTCCAGTGGGCCATATATCCCTACAATTAATACTTTGTGATCCCATATTTTAAATTCAATCCCCACACAGTGTCCTTCTTTATCATTCAATATCTCAACAGATGAAAAATTACAGTTTACATAAATAATCATCCCTTTCTTTTTGAATTTTATAGCTGAAATATATTCCTTTCCCAATTTTTTATTTTTAAAGAGGCTCGCATCCCTATATCTGATGTGGGTCACTTGAAGACATATAATTGTCATTTTTTGGTTCAAATAGTGAAACACCTTTCTTTGTTGTCGTGGAATATTTAAAACCTTTACATTCCATGAGATAATTTTAAAGTTCATATCTGGTATATGTCTAGTTACTCTGATTTATCTAACTAACACTAACTGCTATATGTGTTAGAGTGCATTTGATTCTTCCTATTCACTGTTGTCCTGGTTCCTTGGTTCTTTTTCCTCGTCCAAACCTTCGTCTACTGCTAAAGGGAGATTTGTTTCTTTTTCTTACTTAGTCTTGTCTTGATTATCTTGGTCTACTCCAGTTTCAAAGTTTTTTCTGTGTGTTTTCCAAAATTCCTTTGCTTTGTTCACTGAGTTGATTCTTATACTTTTTTTCTTAATGTTAAAGGAAATCCCCTGTGGAATTTCCCATCTGTAAGCAATTTTGTGTCTTTTCAGTGATGCTGAAATCTATAGTCCATTCCTTTCTTCTCAGAGGGTATGTCCTTGAATGTCATGAGCTCCTCCTTGTCAACAATCAATCTTTTTTTCATAACTCTTTTTCAGTACTAATTATCCTGTTTTAAATCTCACAAAATATATTATTATATATCTCAATAAGTTCTTTTCTTTAGCCATTTTAGAGTTAATCCTGAACAGTTTGTTGATTTCTCTTGAGAAGACCTCACATGATTCTCATATGATTCTCCAACTGCAAGTATTGGCACCAAATAGTTATATAGATCCTTAATCTGTAGCTAGAATCATAGAATCATACAGTTGAATGAGACCACAAGGGCCATTCAGTCCAATCCCCTGCCATGCAGGAACTCTCAATCAAAGCATCCCCAACAGATGGTCATCCAGCCTCTGTTTAAAGACTTCCAAGGAAGGAGACTCCACCACACTCCGAGGGTGTTCCACTGTCGAACAGCTTTTACTGTCAGGAAGTTCCTCCTAATGTTGAGGTGGAATCTCTTTTCCTGTAGCTTGCATCCATTGTTCCAGGTTCTGTTCTCTGGAGTAGCAGAAAACATGCTTGTTCCCTACTCAATATGACATCCCTTCAAATATTTATACAGGGCTATCATATCACTTCTGAACCTTCTCTTCTCCAGGCTAAACATCCCCCGTCGTTTCTCATAAAACATAGTTTCCAGACCCTTCACCATTTTAGTCACCCTCCTTTGGACACTCTCCAGTTTCTCAATGTCCTTTTTGAGTTGTGGTGCCCAGAGCTGGACACAATATTCCAGGTGGGGTCTGACCAAAGCAGAATACAGTGGGACTATTACTTGTCTTGATTTAGACACTACACTTTTATTCATGCAGCCTAAAATTGCATTGGCCTTTTTAGCCGCTGCATCCCACTGTTGACTCATGTTCAGTTTGTGGTCTACTTGGACTCCTAGATCCCTTTCACATGTAGTTTCATTCAACCAGGTGTCCCCATCCTATATCTCTGCATTTCATTTTTCTGTCTTAAGTGCAGTATCTTACATTTCTCCGTGTTGAATTTCATTTTGTTAGCTTCGGCCCAGCTTTCTAATCTATTAAGGTCATTCTGAAGTTTGATCCTGTCCTCAGGGGTATTAGCTACTCCTCCTAATTTGGTGTCATTTGCAAATTTGATAAGTATACCCCCAATTCTGTCATCCAAGTCATTGATAAAGATGTTGAACAGCACTGGGCTCAGGACAGAACCCTGTGGGACCCCACTGGTCACTTCTCTCCAGGATGAAAAGGAGCCATTATTGAGCACCCTTTGGGTTCGGCTGGTCAACCAGTTACAAATCCATGTAACAGTTATGTTGTCTAGCCCACATTGCACTAGCTTGTTTGCAAGAATGTCATGACGAACCCTGTCGAAAGCCTTACTGAAATCAAGCTATACTATATCCACAGCATTCCCTTCATCTACCAAGCTGGTAATTTTATCCAAAAAGAGATTAGATTTGTCTGGCATGACTTCTTTCTCTAAAACCTGTGTTGACTTTTTGTGATTATAGCATTGCCTTCTAGATGTTCACAGACTCTCTGTTTAATGAACTGCTCTAGAATCTTTTCTGGTATGGATGTCAGACTAACTGGACGATAATTGTTGGGACAGGGCCGGCTCTAGGTATTTTGCCACCCTAGGCGAGAAATATTTCGGCACCCCTGTCGCTCCTCATAATTATTTTCACTCCTTGATTTCCACTGTTTCATTTGTTAAAGTTAAACATGACATAAAACTTAGGTTCCAATCTTTCATCAGTATTGAGAATTACTCAAAAAGCCAATTAGATATTAGATACAGGTTAAAAACTTATTTACTGCTGTGATATTTGGAATGGAGACTAATGCACACATATTCCTTTTACAAGCTAGAAGCATTATTCATTCTAATGATGTGGAAAAATCTGGTTCCCATCCCCATGAATTTATGGGATAGTAGTGGTCCATCTATGACCCCTAAAAACTAAAAATCTTCACCCAAGGGACAGAAAAGGGTGTCACAAGAAAGAGAAGAAAACCAATAGGATCACCAAGTGAGAGGACCAGGGCTGCTGCCACACTGCAGAATTAATGTAGTTTGACACCACTTTAGCTTCCCTTGGCACCCACGGTGACCAGGTGTCCTAACCGCAGAGGAGGACAAGGCACCACAAAATGTAGAGCTTTCAAGTAAAATGGAGGGCATGACCAAGTAAAAACTGAAACCCCTCATATAAATATAAATTCATGCGTCTTAGTGATGCTCAAAAGGGAGGGCGTTTTTGGAATTCCTCCTGGACAGAAGACTGAAATGTAAGATATATATACATTTCTCTTGGCAAGAAAGAAAGGGAGAGAGGATGGAAGGAAGGAAGGAAGGAAGGAAGGAAGGAAGGAAGGAAAAGGAGAGAAGGAAGGAAGGAAGGAAGGAAGGAAGGAGAAGAGAGGCGCTCTGGACTCCACAACAAACTCCAGCTCCCAGAATTCCATAGCCTTGAGCCAGAAAGAGTTAAAGCAGTGCCAAACTGGGTTAATTCTCCAGTGTGGATGCAGCCCAGGAGTTGCAGAGCGCAACAAACTTCTTCCCTCCATTCAGCCTCAGCAAGCAGCTCTCTCTCCCTGCTATTTGGAGGCTGGCAGGGCTGCTGGCTGCTCTGCTTGCCTGATTCTATGATCCTCTGGCTCCAGCCACTCTCTCTCTTTCTCTCTCTCCGGCGCCCCCTAGAGCTTGGCGCCCCTAGGCGGCTGCCTAGCTGGCCTATATGGAAGAGCCGGCCCTGTGTTGGGATCCTCTTTTTTTCCCTTTTTTGAAGATGGGGATAACGTTTGCCCTCCTCCAGTCTACTGGCACTTCTCCTGTTCTCCAGGAGTTCTCAACATTATTGCCAATGGCTCCAATATTACATTTGCCAGTTCTTTTAATACTCTTTTGCAAAGAATGTCCAGAATTCCTCTGCCAGCACTCCTGTATAATGAGTCTTCTAGCTCCTCCTCCTCCCAGTGACCAATGAAATAGCTCACACTTTTAAAAATTTAAGCTCTTACCCAAACAAAGTAGACACAGAAAACCAGGGGCCTCTTTTGCAAATAATGTCCCAGAATTCCTCTGCCAGCAGTTCTGTAGAATGAGTCTTCTAGCTCCTCCTCCTCCCAGTGACCAAAGAAGTGGCTCATACTTTAAAAATTTTAAGCTCTTACCCAAGCAAAGTGGACGCAGAAATCCAGGATCCTTTTTTGCAAAGAATGTCCCTTAGTCAGCCCCAGGGAGCATGTGTCATCTAAAGCATCTGGAAGCCACTTTATTTGGCCTGTCTGTTTCAGGCCTTAGATGAGTAATGAACTAACGGCATTAGTAGGAATAGAGACAATAAGTTTCTTGGCACTCTACACATATTTAAAAATCCCAGACACTAAGTAGAGTTCTCATGCTTGCTTTGTTGTAATACTTTACCTGTTCTGTGTCATATCAGTGTACTATTGCAAGTATTATCTTCAATTTTCACATTGCTCATATTTCTTGTATGTAAATATTATACTTAGCTTTATCCCTTTAATGATTCTTTACAACCATTGTTGAAACAGAACTTATCTCTGCATTACCCATATTTTGCATTTCTGTTACAAGTCACACTCCTCTCCTCCACCACCCCCTCCACATAAGTCTGTCCTCAGAGGCTCCATTCTGTGCATCTGGTGAAGTAGACTGAGATCTACAAAAATTTATCTCGGAGTGTAGTGGAGTCTCCTTCCCTGGAGGTCTTTAAACAGAGACTGGATGGCCATCTGTCGGGGATGCTTTGATTGAGAGTTCCTGCATGGCAGGGGGTTGGACTGGATGGCCCTTGCAGTCTCTTCTAATTCTATGATTCTATCATTTTATGAAATTTCTTTTTCTTATCCTCAAAGGTGCAACAAAATTCTCTTTATGATGAAACAAACTAACACAGGTATTTTTTTTTAATATTAATATAATGATCTAAATGTTTGGCTCCTTCTACAAACTAAAACCTCAATTTAACTATATAATTTTAAAAAATGATTTTTAAGCCAAGAAAAGAGCCTTTCATTTGCGTCCACTCAAAATTCCACTACAGTTAAAAATTACTTTCAAAAAACTCTTTTGGTTATGGCCCATATGAAGACAGAGGATGTAGTTCTAAGATCCTAGCTCACTTCAGCTACTACTATTTAGTTAAGATGAAAGATCAATAAATATTTCTTTTTAAGATTTTGAGACAATCATCATTGATCAGGGCCCCAGGTAGCTATACCTTAAAATGATGGAAGGAACCCAATAATAAGGAACCTCCTTCCTTGTCTATTTATGTGGACCTGAGAGAGGAAAAAGTCTGAGAGTTACTGTTGCAGCCTCACAGAAGAGCAGCATGAGAGACTGAATCTTTTCCATATTAAGTAGCACCTAATTATCATCTCTCACCCAAATATTAGCTCCAGGAGGTGCAGTTCATCCCTGGTTCTGGCTAATGGGGGACTAAAATGAGGAAGTTGGATCGCCCCCCTCACCTAATCTTAATCATTCTCATTTTTACTCTTCAGCCAGCAGAAGTCCACTGGTGGATCTTTTATGGCCCCTCTAAATGCAGAACAGTTTGCAGAATTGTTTCAAAATGCAGTATAGTCTGTTCCTACCAGATTGCCTTTGCATTGGGCCAAGCATGTATTATCTCAACAAGTCTGTACTTCCAGACTTCCATTGATGAAGTCAGCAGCTTTTTCATCCTCAGATCCACAGGTTGCACTTTGTTAAAGCAGGAGAGATTCACATGGAGCCGTGTAGAAAGAAGAACGGGGTGGGGGGAGGTCACAGAATGCTCTGCATGCACCAGAAAACCTCTTGTTCAATCATGATAATTTTTTACTCTATGTAAAATCATAATTACAAGGACATCATTATCTCTTGCAAAATACCAAAATAAACACACTGTATATTTTCTCAATCTAGATTTTTCCCATCCCTTTAAACCCACTGCTCAGATTATCAGAGAGCCTCATCATCTTTATAGTTTGTGTTGTATGATAACCTTATGCCCTTTATTTTTGAATTATGTAAAGGAGAATGTTTTTAATGAAAAGTGGCTATACATAATGCTGTAGGCTTTGTTTTTGTTTCAGCTTACTGTACATACTGAATGTAATAGAATGTAACTAGTTGTTGAGACTGTCATATTGGTGGAAATGAGACTATGAGATTAAAGTGAAAAAGATTATTCTATGAAATGAGTGATCACTTACAAGAGTTTGTTGAAGAGCTGATGTGGAATAGTAGCTGAACCAAGAAGCTGCCAAGCGAAACACTACTCAGGAATTCTGAAGGTTTTACATAACATCTAATGCTGAAACAAAGATCACCTTGCTTTCCAGTTGTTGCTGAAGTCTAGTTCCCATTAGCCTCAATTGATATGGCTTTTGCTGAGGGATTGTGGAAGTTATATCCCCTACAGGTTCCCTAATCCAATGCATTGTCAATATAGTGTTAAGAAAAAAATGTTGCTGCATGGGGATGAGGCTGGCTTGGTTTGGAGCCATAATATGTATGCATGGCTGACAGTACTATAATAAGCAGATGGTTATACCACATTTCAAAACTTTGAAGCTATCATATGTTTATTCCTGTGTGAATCAATGAATTTACTACATTAAGATTTTTGATATTTCAAGTTCTTCCTAGAAAATATATGGGGAGAAACATTGGAATGCTGGAAATGAATGAGTTCTTAAACATGTTCTCTGGCCAAATTCAGTAGATACAGAAATAAAGGCCATTTAACTTCCTGCTATATAGCTATCAAATACTGGAACCTCATTGACTATATCCTAGTGCACCAGAGAAATATTTGCGATGTCCATCATACCCAAGTGATGCCCAGTGCAGAATGTCAAACAGATCATCGCCTCGTAAAATGTAAACTAAATCCTCATTTTCAGTTCAAACTTAAGAGGGGTGGCATCCTAAAGAGGAGACTCCAAGTCAACAATCTTCAACAAGCTGCCATGAGAGACATCTTCCAGGCAATTTTGCAAACAAAACTTGAAGACCATCCTGTAGACTCTTCTCCTACAGTGCTTTGGCAACATATCAAATTCAGCATACTGCAATCTGCGGAAGAATCCTTAGGGTTCTCCCTCAAGAAAAACCAAGACTGGTTTGATGAAAACAACCAAGAGATCCAGGAGCTGTTGGCAAAGAAGAGAACTGCTCACCAGGTACACCTCACCCAGCCATCCTGCCATGTAAAAAAAGCAGCCTTTCGCCTTGCATGTAGTCAACTCCAACAAAAACTCTGAGACATTCAGAACAAGTGGTGGATCAACTTAGCAGAAAAGACACAACATTGTGTAGATCTGGGTGTTTCCAGAGGATTTTACGAAGCTCTTAAAGCAGTGTTTGGACCTACATATCAGATTCAAAGCTCCCTATACAGTACAGATGGTCAAACACTAATCACAGATAAAGCTTCCATTCTGAACCGATGGGCTGAACATTTCCAAAGCCTCTTTAGTGCCAACCGAATAGTCCAAGACTCAGCTATTCAACATATGACACAGCAACCGATGAAGAAGGAACTGGACATAGCTCCCACTTTGGAAGAAACCATTAAGGCCATACAGCAGATGAAAAAAGGTAAGGCAGCCGGGATTGATGGAATTCCAACTGAAGCTTGGAAACATGGAGATCATGTACTCCATGCTAAACTCCACGAGCTCCTTGTGAGTTGCTGGGAAAAAGGCAAACTGCCATCAGATCTCCGAGATGCAGTCATCATCACCCTGTACAAGAAAAAAGGAGCAAAATCGGTTTGCTTAAACTGTCAAGGTATAACACTGCTCTCCATCGCTGGAAAAATCCTTGCAAGGATACTGCTGAACAGATTAGTCCCTGCTATTGCAGAAGAGCTTCTCCCTGAAAGCCAATGTGGCTTTAGAGCATGGGTCGGCAAACTACAGCCCGCAGGCCGCATCCGGCCCACCAAGGCCTTGGGACCAGCCCCTGCCTGGTCCTGCCACAGCCCCCGCCGCAGCTGGGTTGACCGCTCTGAGGGCAGAGGGGGCGGAGAGGGAGGCCGTGTGCCGCCCTCTCAGCATGCCCCCGCGCTGCCACCTCCTCCTCCCCTCTCCGCCCTCCCCCGCCCTCTACGCCCTCCCCCGCCCTCTCAGTGCACCCCCGCGCTGCCTCCTCCTCCTCCCCCTCGCGGAGGAGGAAGAGGAGGCGGTGCTTGGGCCACTCTGAGGGCGGAGGGGGCAGAGAGGGAGGCTGTGCGCCGCCCTCTCCGCCCTCCCCCGCCCTCTCAGCACGCCCCCACGCTGCCTCCTCCTCCTCCCCCTCCCCCTCATGGAGGAGGAAGAGGAGGCGGTGCTTGGGCCGCTCTGAGGGCGGAGGGGGCGGAGAGGGAGGCCATGCGCCACCCTCTCCGCCCTCCCCCGCCCTCTCAGCGTGCCCCCACACTGCCTCCTCCTCCTCCTCATGGAGAAGAGCAGGGCGCTGGGGCCTGGGGCGGAGAGGGGAAATGGCAGGCCTCCCCGCCCTCAGAGCGTGCCTCCGCCTCCTCTACCTCCTCCGCCCCGCCCCCAGGGGGGAGGAAAGAAGGAAGGGAGGGGGAGGAGGAGGAGCAGGAGGGGAGGGGGAGGAGGAGGAGGAGGGAACAGGAGGAGGAGGAGGAGGAGGTGAGTGGCCAGAGAGGCCTCAAGGGTTTTTTTTTGGGGGGGTGCTTTTAATGCTAACAAGTCTCCCTTGTTTTGACAATGATGATGATGATGATGATATGAGTCAGCTTGAGAGGCATGCAGGCACTGTTTCAGAAGCCGAGAGAGTGTGACTTTCCAAAGTGCCTTTTCTCTGTGTTTTTAGTTCTCAGGCATGGCCAGTGTAAATTGCTGTGATTTTTACAAACTCATGCACAGTGAAGAAAAACCAAAGCCCCTTGACCAAGTACATACTTTTGAGAAGTATAGTTGGTGCAAGAAACCTGAAACAGCAAATCCACTTCTTGTGAAACCAGCTGGACATGTTCAATATATTAAACCATGTTCAGTGTGAAACCCAAAGAGTTTGGTTCTGCAATAAGCCTCTGATTAAATATGCAAGAGATTGCCATGTTAAGTAAAGCCATGTGAAATGCTCAAATGTGCTTAGTGTGTGTTTTGGAATTGTGTGTGTGTGTGTGTATGTATGGAGGGGATGTGTTTGGCCAGAAAGGGAAGTCCATTTCTGTCATCTGTCTAGGAATAATGCCCTCCATTTTGATCATGCCTAAGAAACATGCATTTATATTAACATTTTTTAAAAATCATCAAATTTTTTCGCATGTCCTCCATTTTTAAAAAATGTGTCCTACATTTGAAAATGTTATCCTATATTATTTAATTATTTAATTTTTTTTTTTGCTCCCCCCCCCCGGTTGTCTGGGGGACACCAACCTGGCCCCCCACTCAAAAAGGTTGCCTACCCCTGCTTTAGAGCTAATAGGAGCACTACAGACATGGTATTTGCCCTTAGACAACTGCAAGAGAAATGTAGAGAGCAGAACAAAGGACTCTATATAACATTTGTCGACCTCACCAAAGCCTTTGACACTGTGAGTAGAAAAGGTCTGTGGCAGATCCTGGAACAACTAGGATGCCCCCCCAAATTCCTCAAATTGATCATCCTGCTACATGAAGGCCAGCAAGGTCAAGTCAGATATGGCGACGCTCTCTCGGAGCCCTTTCTAATAACTAATGGTGTGAAACAAGGATGTGTTCTCACTCCAACTCTATTTACAATCTTCTTCAACATGATGCTCCAAAGGGCTACAGCAGATCTCAAAGAAGAAGACGGCATTTATATACGCTACCATACTGATGGTAGCCTGTTTAGCTTAAGCTGCCTGAGGGCCTGCACTAAGACTCTAAACTATCTAGTCTGTGAGCTGCTTTTTGCTGACGATGCTGCCCTTGTTGCTCATACGGAAGCAGCTCTGCAGCGCCTAACATCTTGTTTTGCAACAGCTGCAGAGCTCTTTGGACTGGAAGTCAACCTGAAGAAAACGGAAATTCTCTACCAGCCACCACCACAGGAAGAACACTTCCATCTCCACATCACTGTAAGCAAATCTGTGCTTAAGTCCGTCCTGCTACCTACCTGGGAAGCATCATCTCCTCAGACGCCAAGATTGATAAAGAGATCAATCATAGACTGGCAAAGGCATATAGTGCATTCGGAAGGCTTCACAAAAGAGTCTGGAGTAACAAACACTTGAGGCAAAGCACAAAAATCAGTGTATATAGAGCCATTGTACTGTCTATTCTCCTCTATGGGTCTGAAACATGGGTCACCTATCACCAACACCTACGACTCCTCGAACGCTTTCATCAGAGCTGTTTACGCACAATTCTAAATATACACTGGACTGACTATGTGACAAATGTTGTTGTCCTTGAGCAAGCAGGAATCACCAGCATTGAGGCCATGCTATTGAGGACACAGCTGCACTGGTCAGGACACGTTTCTAGGATGAAGGACCATTGCCTCCCAAAAATTCTACGGTGATCTCGCCACGGGTCAGCGTAAGAGGGGTGCCCCAAAGAAGAGATACAAGGACTCTCTGAAACAACATCTCAGGCTTGGCCAAATTGATCACCAACAATGGTCCGTCCTGGCCTCGCATTGGGAGGCATGGAGACGCACTATCCACGATGCTGCAGCCTTTTTCGAAAGCTCACGCCGAACGAATCTCGAAGAGAAACGACAACACAGAAAGAACCACAACCCGGAAACATCACCCAAAGAGACTTTCCGCTGTGCTTTCTGCAACTGGACCTGTTTATCCCAGATTGGTCTTTTTAGTCACCAATGCACTTGTACAAAGCACGGGATGAGTCCTTCCTGAATCTTCATTCGCAAAGCAAAGCCAGAGAGATATAGCTATCAAATATCAGGATCCTGCAAACAGAGAGCTAGAGGAGATTTGGCACCTTTAAATGGGCACCATGATTGAAGACCAGGGTCCTTGCTTAGTCATGCAAACCCACTGGATGAGGTTGGGCAAGTGGCATTCTCTCAGCCTTGGAGAGTCCATGTATGAGTAAATATTGTCAAGAAAACCCTTGAATAGCGTTGCCATAAATTGGAGTTAAACTGAAGACATATACAAACAACAAATCAAATTTGTCACTTCCAGTTTCTCCCACATTCAGGATTGCTTAAATATTCAAAATATTTATGTTTAAATTATGATAAATTTAGTGAGTTTTGAAAAGTTCATATCAATCCCAATACCCCCCATCCAATAAAATTTCAGAATAAATAATGATTTAGCATTTAGATGCCGCATGCTGAGCTGTGAAAAACCACAGTGGTGGTGACGGCGGTGGCAGTGGCAAAGCACCTTTTTCGAGGCAGAAAAAGGAGTGGCTTTCTGCCGCTTCATTTTGTGCTGGAAAAATACCGAGTTGGAATGTGATGTAGTGCTGCTGCGGTGCTGTGCTGTGCGGCTCTGCAGTGGCCCCAATCTGGTATTTTTGGGCTATCTGAATTGCCTATAACAAGAACTTATGCAGTATCTTAGTAAAAAGGTGGAACCTGGAAGCTGAGACTGGGGGCAAAGCTGACTTCCATATGGGCTCCATTACGACAGTTAATTGTGATATGTATTAGGAAGAGAGGGATTCTATGAAGGGCTTCCCAATCTTTTTTGGGAGCAGTAGCTCTTGTTGATAAGATTACATGTATGAAATTAAAGTCAGTGTGAACAAAACTAAATCAGAAAAAAAGTGTTTGGTAGGGGTTTTGCAAACCTGACCAGAAGGGTTTTAAATTGAGTTATGTGAGGAAGAGAGATTGTATACCAGGGGACAGCAACACAATATGTTGTGTGATACAGAAGTTAAAAAGGCCAGTGCAATTCTAGGCTGCATCAACTGAAGTATAGTGTCTAGATCAAGGGAAGTAATATTGCCGCTCTATTCTGCTTTAATCATCCCCACCTAGAATACAGTTTTGGACACCACAATTCAAAAAGAAAGTTGACAAACAGGATCATGTCCAAAGAAGGGTGACCAAAATGGTGAAGGGCCAGAAAACCATCCCTCATGGGGAGCTGGGTATGTTTAGCTTGAGGTGATATGAAAACCCTAAATGCAGAACAGTATATTGATGTATATTGAAGATGGAGCAAGCTGTTACCAAGTTTGGATTTAATAAAATTTTGGGTACATGCGGTCTATGCTATGACCCCTGACTGACCCCATGGAGGACCCGCCATTAACCTAAAAGTGGAGAGACCACGTAGACAGCTCACCTGACACAGGCAGAGTGCTAGGAAGAGATGGAATTAGAAATCTTCCATAGGAAGTTTGGGAGTCGCCAAACCAGATTCGCCTCTGCTTGCCAAAGGAAGACAGTAGACTTGGCTTCCTGCTTAATGAGCCAGTGATCAGCTTAACGGCTCAGCAATCAAATGGGATGCCCCTCTGAATTGTGTCCGGACCTAATGCACTGTGCAACACATTGCTTGCTCTTGGCTTAACAAAGCCCAGGCAATCAACGCCTTTGTCTAGCGAGTTCTCATAGCCTCGGGATACGTTTCCCCCTATATAAACCCTGGGTTTTCAGACCCTCTCTGAGCTAGGAGCCTGAGCTTTTTGGAGTAGAGCTCTGAGCTGAGCTAAACTCTAAGCTAAAGCTGAGATCACACTGTCCTCAGGCTGCAAATTGGTTTATACCAGTTGTAACCTTGCTCCGAGCTCCTGCGGCCCTCTTCCCCCTTGCTTCCGTGGCTGTGAACCATCCAAGCTGCATCGGACTTTCCGGAGAAGACTTCTAAGGTAATATTCCTTAACGGTGCCTTTCTTTCTCAGGCCTATCTCTCCAAACTCACCCCTCCCCTGCTATAGCATTAAATATGTGTGTGTGTGTGTACCCCTTTTTGCTGCGTGGTTCTCCCTGTGCTTTAATAATTGTACCTAGTTGGTATCAGCGTCTCTTTCTCTTTGGGGGGGGGGGGGGGTATTAGCAACCTCTGGTATACACTATCAGGACACGATTCCGGCACATGGTAATGTTAGGGCCACCTCTCAGCTAAATTTGAGCTAATTAAAATTCCCTAATTCGATCCTTCCTAACAAAGCTTGTTTTCTGAGCTCCAGAGAATAGGACTGCTGTGGATCACTGTGGACAAGACCAGAACCCTAATTCTGTTTAAGTGCCAGGATTTCCCCTGTTGGCCTTGAAGCCTGTGTCCTGAATGATTTTTAACACCTCTTAGGTGATGTCTGCTGTCTTTTCCTGGGAATCTGAGTGGACCAGAATGTCGTCTATGTAGGACAAAATGTGGGGGCGCGACGTGGGGCGCAGCTTGGTCCACATTTTGACTACGTGGGCATGGCAAATGCTGGGGCTAGAGTGAAAACCTTGTGGCGTGCGGGTGAAGCACATCTGATTGCCTCGGAATTCGAAAGTGAACTTGTAGTCACAGCTATCGTGGAGTGGGATGGAGTGGAAGGCATTAGCGAGGTCTATCACGTTGTAATATCTTGCTCCGGCGGCAATGGCGGCCAGGATATCGTTGTATTTGGCAACTACTGGGGCTACTGGTAGAGTGACTGCATTGAGGGCTCTAAAGTCATTCTCCAGGTGACACCATCTGCTTTCAGTACAGGCCATAGGTGTAAATTGCAGATGGACTGCATGGGCAAAATTACATCCCATTTCAGTAGACCGTCTATGGGTAGGCAACCTTTTTGAGCCAGGGGCCGGGTTGCTGTCCCTCAGACAACTGGGGCTGAAGCTAAAAAATAAATAATTAAATAATTTTTTTAAATTTTAAATAAATAAATAAACCGGGACAAATGTAGGACAAAATTTTCAAATGGTGGACACTTTTTTAAAAAAAGTGGAGGACACGCAAAAAAATGTGCTGATTTTTTTTTAAAATGTTAATATAAATGCATGTTTCTGAGGCTTGTATAGACAATTGCCCCTGCACGCGAGAGGCCAAAGGCCCCGGCGGCAATCGGCGGCAGGACCGGGCTGGGGCCGGTCCCAAGGCCTCGCCGGGCCACATCCGGCCCGCAGGCCGCAGGTTGCCTACCCTTGGTCTATGGTCTTGGCCATTCCTTCTTCTGCCTCACGGGGGTACTTATACTGTTTCTGGGGTGGTAGATTTCCTGCATGGCAGGGGGTTGGACTGGATGGCCCATGTGGTCTCTTCCAACTCTGATACTATGATTCTATGATTCCTTCTATGAGCACACATGATCCTTTTACTTTGCCACACTCTATTTTGTCTTTGATCCATACTTCTGGGAAATCTATGAGCCAGGGGTCGTTTGTTATGGGGAAGATGGGTGCTGGAGCCTTAAGGGCTGTGCAGCGATGAATGGCTGAGATTACTAGGGGGCCTTCTTCCAGTTGCCACAGGAGACTGTTGGCTAGGTCTATGGTGAGCCTATTCTTTCTGAGGAATCCTACTCCAAGTATCCCGTCGTCCTCTCCTTGATTTTCACATGCTCTGATCAAATCAAAGAGGGGTCCTAACTGCAGGAGAATGTCTGACCAGATTGCGGCTTGGTGTTTCCCTTTGCCAAATCCTACTAATTCCATACTGTCGGAGGTTTTGTGTCCTGAAGTGGCTAACTTGGGGTTCATGGTGTTGACTGCGGCACCGGAGTCTACTAGCATTTGGGCTGGCTTTGGTTTGGCTAGGGGACTGACTTTTACATTTACTGTGGGATGGCCCCATATGTCTGGCTTCAGTGTTGCTACAATCTGTTGGCAAGGCGGCTTGGGTGTGGGCTCTGGATGAGGGGGGTGTTCTGGGGGAGAACTGCAGAAACTGGGTGTGGGGTGGCCTTAATGGGTCCCGTTCTGGGGGCTTTCTGGGAAGAGGGGTCTCTTTTCAGGCAGTGGGGTTGCAGCCCAAGGGATCCTGTGGTCTGCCCATGCTCTCTGCGAGCGAAAGGGATCCCAGGCATCCCTAACCCGAGTGTCCTATATTCTGGGGGTCTGGAGAAGACGTGGCTGCTGCCTGGCTGGGTCCTTCTGGGTGGAGGCCTCCTGTTTCTTCTGCCAATTTTAGGAGTTCTAAAGTGGGTTTACCATGGAGCTCCTCTTTTGGAAAGCCACGCTCTCTAAGTATCTCCAGACTGCATTTCTAAATTCCTGCGCAATGTCTACCTTTTCTTGAGGTCCTTTGGCGTTGTTGCGGCCATTTCTCCAGAATGGGTTGTTAATCCCAAAACATCCAGGTTCTCTAGGGGTGGGTTGTGAGTGCAGTCCATTGTTCCAGTATGTAACCGTGTGAACCAGGTCACTGTCTGCCTTTTTGCCTGTGTGCTGGGAGCTGCGGCCCGAAGTGGCAGCAAGCAAATTTCTGGCCATGTCTTTCTGCACTTCCTTTGTGAGGCTGTGCATATGTGGTTTAGGAAATCTTTCCATGGGAGGTTGTGGAGTTTTTGTGCAACTGGCCCTAAGTAAATCTTGGCTGTCTCGTTCAGTCCCTGGTATACCTCTTATATGAAAACTGTGTCATCCAGGAGGGGTTGCCCTTTGGCGTTTAAGCCCACTTCTCCCGCTAAAATTGCTAACACTTTCTTCCTGGCTACATATGTGTCTGGGGCTTCCTCTGGGAGCTGTATCTCGTTCTGGTACTTGGCTCGCATGGTGGTCCTTGGCCAGAAAACTTTTACCATTAGTGAGACCCATTCTCTTAGGTCTACGGCACTTAGGAGCATTATAAATAAAGGTTAATAATAATAATACGGTCGCTAGTGAATAGTTGGAAACTGTTGCCTTAAATGGTCCTGCATATACCGGATCTATGCACAATCTAGCTATCTGTGTGAGATCTTGACCCTTGGCTTTGGGGTATGAGTGGATGACTGTGGACATCCAGTGGACACCGGTCTGGAGATTCAGCTTTCCTAGCTGGTCTGCAATGGCTTTGATTTCAGACAGAGTCCAAGAAACAGTTTCTACAACCATCTTGGTGACTGTGCCGTCTTTGGCTGTTTCCTTGGTTTCTACCATGCTTCGGGTCTTAACAGGGTGTAGGGGAATTCCTGGAAGACTCCCCTCCGTGGGTTCATTCCCTTCTGGGGGTTTCTAATGGGAGTTATGGGGAGGGAGTCCAGGCTTCTTGCAGCACGGATCTTTCCCCAAGAACTTTTGCCTGTACAGCCATTTCCAATATTCCTGGCTGTACAGTGGCCACAATGGCGCTCCTCAAACTAATTTGACTTTCCAATTCCCAAATTTTTGCCTCACACTTGGTGTGGTCGGCTTGAGTCACTTCCTCCGTCCTTTGGGACGGGATGAAGTCTGCCGCCTGTTTCGCTTGGGCCAATTTGTGCTGGAGCTCTTTCACCTGAATGTTGAGCTCTTGTTCTTGTCCTCAGCCCTATCGGCTCTTTGTTCAGCCTCATGTGCTGTCCATTTTAGGAGGATGTTTTCACTGACCTTTTCTCAAATTTGGGTGACCATTTCGCCTACCTGTCCCTTGGACACCTCTGCCTCCAATTTGTACTTCCTGTACTCCTCTATTGCATCATGGGCCAACACCCAAAGACCCCACGAAGCTAACCTATCTTTCTCGTCCTGGGGAACGCTTTTCAATCCCGTCCTCGCTGTCTTGAGGTTATAGGCCTCCATGAGGGTTGTGAAGGGATCGTCCGTAAGGAAACCACCAGCAAGCCACGGATTGGGCCCCTTTTTGACTATCCACTTCTTCAGCCTGCCGTGTACTTTCTCTTCTCTCCACAAACTTCCAATCCCCATGTTTCTCTCTATCTCCAAAACTCTCCTCCAACTAACACTTGGGACCACCTCGCCCCTGTAGCCAACCTGTGGGAACCAACCGCCCGTTAGCTACTTCTACTTTCGGCCTATGGGAACCAACCGCCCGCCGATGCCTGACCTATGGGAACCAATCGCTACAATCTGTTGGCAAGGCGGCTTGGGTGTGGGCTCTGGATGAGGGGGGTGTTCTGGGGGAGAACTGCAGAAACTGGGTTTGGGACCAACCGCCCATTTTGGGACCAACTGCCCATTAACTCGGGGGTCAGAGCCGGTACCTCCACCACTCTCTATCATGACATATACCGGGTCGCTACCGCGAATAGCGCCATGTGTAAAATGCCGCTAGACCCAGGCTCAAGGATCAGGTTAGTTCCTCCTCCTAACTTTTCACTGGGAAGTTCAAGTGTGGCCGTCCTATCGGGTTGACCTCCCTTGATAGTATCCTTAGCAGACACTATTCCTTTGGACACCAGCTAGATCCTTGCCTTGAGTTTTGCTTTTCTTGGGAACCAACCGCCCGGTATGTGGGACCAACTGCCCTGCTGGATTAAATGGGAACCAACCGCCCTCCAGCGTACCTGCCTTGCGCCTAGGATTTACAGCCTCCAGTGAGACATCTCCCTGCCTTTGCCTACCTCAGCCTAAACAAGGGGTCTCTGTGACTGCCTGTGGTGTGTTGTGACGGGGAAAGTGTGGGGAAAAGGGGCTGCCTCTGTCTCCCAACCAAAGATAGCAGAAACACGAATGAAAGTGCATCCCACCCACAATACATGCCCTGATGGCCAAACAGACCAGAAAACACACACTCTCCTACTGCCTCTGAGTCTCTGGGGTGGATTGGTTCCTACGTTCCGAGATCTAGTCCGTCCAGGTGATCAGTCTGGAAAGTCTAGGTTTCGGGGGACCGAATTACTTCCCAAGCTTTCTCCTCCAAAATGTTAGGAAGGATCGAATTAGGGGAATTTTAATTAGCTCAAATATGAGAGGTGTGTCCTAACAACGCACGCACAAGATTGTGTCCCTATGTGTATACCAGAGGTCGCCTAGTCCACCCTCAAGAGAAAGAGACTCGACTGCCAATGAGGTGCAATTAAACTATGAACATTTATTAAAGTCACACAACAAAAGGGATCAGACACGCGCACACACATTCAATGCTATAGCAGGCGGAGGGGTGAGTTTGGGGAGTAAAGGAAGGAAGATAGAGGCACCGTTGGGAATATTACCTTAGACGTCTTCTCCAGGAAGTCGGATGCAATGTAGGATGGATAGTGGATCATGGCCGTGGGGACGGGAAAGGAAAGGAGCAGCCGCAGTGGCTTAGAAGCTGAGTTCCGGCAGGTAAAGCTAACTAGAGGCCCGGTGAAAGTGAGCTTGGCTTCGCTGAGTGATTTCAGAGGAGCAAAGATGCTCTTTGGAATCTCAGGCTCAAACAACTGAATGCTCAAAAGCCCAAAGAGGGGCTGAAAGCTCAGACCTTATATAGGGCTAAACAGGCCCTCAGGTGATGGCTGCTTGCGAGACAAAGGCTTGATTGCTTTGGCTTTGTCTAAGCCGAAAGCTACACAATAGTGGTACAATGCATGAGGTCTGACACTTTTCAGGAGAGCAGCTACCTTGATGGCCAAGCCGTTAAGTTAATCACTGGCTCATTAAGAAGGAAGCCACATCTATTGTCTTCCTCTTGCTGGCCCTTGCGAATCTGGTTTTACAACTCCCAAAAACTTCCTCTGAAAGGCTTAAATCTACCTTTTTCCTGAGACCATGCCTTAGCAGGGCAGCTGTCTATGCCCCCACCTTTTTGTTTGCAGTCTGATGAGAGAGACCATCCTTGGAGGAAAATCCCTAGACAACTGCATGGTGGTGTACACTAGAGTGTGCCTGGGTCTGCTAGTCTGCCCTGGGTCACAGCAGCATACGGTACTTGCGCAGGGATTTACCACCAAGGATAGTCATTCTCAGTAGATAGCTAGGCCCCTTTACAGGGATCCTGCTTTAGGGCAATTGGACACTTGCTTTCCTCCCTCTCTCCATTGTTCACAACCACCTTTTAGGTCACCATGAGCCATTTTCTTCTTGGCTCCAACTTACATCCCCAGAGTCTGTAATCACTAACCCACCAGGTCTCAGCAAAACGCCCTGGTTTGGTCGCTGTTAGCAATTTTTGTCCTGAATTTTTCCTAATTTGCATATTTTTCCCAGCATGCTGAGCCCCCACTGTAACAAGGCCCCGCTGGCCTCATGCAGACCAAGTGCCCACAGTTCAGCCAGCCTATGAGATTGGTTCCTGATGGTCCATATGACCAGTTCTAGCTTATCCCTGACCTGTTTGTATTTCCCCCCATTTTTGGAGCCTCTCTCCCAGACACGTGGAAAAGATGGATCCCTACCGGACTAAGTTCAAGTCCTTCTAACTGTAAGTGAAACCGGAGCACCGGACACAGAATGGAGACCGAAGCGTAAGAGCCCCTCCGCCTTATGTTGCACCCTTATGATGCCCAAAAAGATTCGCCTAGGCTTGGAGAAAGCGTGACAGTCACACTCTCTCAGCCCAAAGGTAGATTTGTTGTTATTATTGTTGTTGCTATTTTACAAGTATGGGCCTTAAGCTTTCCTCTGACTTCTTGTGTTTGCATGTACCTTTATGGTAATCGATATAGATATGTATGTCTCCCTGCATAAATTTTGGTGATGGTTCTTTGAGCAAAGGCAATTTCTTAAAAACCTCTCTGTCGCTATCCATATATCCGAGTCTCCCCACTACACAGACTTCTACCCTTGGCCTCCATCTATTTTTCAAGCTCTATGAGGAAGGTAAGCCTCCAACGCCATTCTGAGACTTCCTGCCCCCTGATGTGCCCAGACCAAGGACTGCGTTCCCCCGATGTCCTCCAAGTTTGGCTGCCAGAGGACACAGCTGGTATTCTCTCATCAGCTCCCTGCCTAGCTCCAGATGACCACAACCCTTCACCAATTCCAGGCCACCCAGGCTCCAGATGTTCCCCGCCGAAGGACTGGGATTCCTATGCGCTTGTCCTCCAGTGATGTCCTCCACTCCCCTCTGCAAAGGCCTATTCGTGACACAATTGGTGTCCTCCGCTTGCTTCTGCTTCTGATGGTCTACACACCAGATGTTTTCAGCTGTCAGCTTTTCAGTGCTGTTTTGGAAAAGGACTCATTGCCCACACCCAAGTGTTTTACCTAGGGAACTACCCGCCACTGCACATATACTGCCATCTCATGGACAGTTCAAAGAAAAAAAATGCCCACATGTTACGGACCTTCTTGCCAACCCAGCCAAATATCAATATGCCCACATTGCCAGGCACACCCTAGAGACAAACACTTGCTATTCATTGCCCACATATAGACTCTGTCCCAGACTATCAACTGTTTTGGGACTCACATTGCTACTCCCTTTGGACTCAGAGCTATTGCTAATCGCTTTTCATATTGCCTACTCTGTGCATTGGACTCAGTTCTATTATTGATTGCTTTCAGATTGTTATTGGTCATTGCTTTTGTTCTTATTGTGTTATACCCTTGTGTGCATGGGTTCCAGATGGATGGTTAGTCCCCTTTCCCAAGCCCCTGGCACCATTATCTGGATACTTGCTACAGCAGCCACGTCTCTGCAAACTGTCACCCCAAAATTTCAGACAAAGGTTTAATTTGAAAGACATTAATCCCTATACATGCACTTTTGCACAGCGGGGGGGGGGGGGGGAACTGTTATCAAGTTTGGATTTTAATAATTTTTTGTAATATATGGACTTCACTATGACCCCAAACTGACCTGCATGAGAAAAGGCAGGATCCCGAGAACATAGACTTGGAAAAGCCCCACAGGAAGTTTGGAAGTTGCCAAACAAGAATGGCCACTGCTTCCAAAGGTAAGACAATAACCTTGGCCTCACACCTAATGGGCCGGTGATCAGCTTAATGATCCAGCCATTGATCAGTTTGCCCACCTGATTGTGTCCAGACCTAGCTGCATTGTTGTAACTTCTCCTCGGCTTAACAATATCCCAAGTAAACAAGCCTTTGTCTTGTGCTTTATTTCATTGCTACAGGCTAGATTCAGCCTATAAAAACCTAGAGTTTTGAAATAACAGTGTGCTATTACCAGATTACAGAATGGGCCATGCTAGTCTCAGCTCTGATTTTAGCTCCCTCAGCCATCTTTCTTCAAGTTCTGGCGAGCGTGAATCTCCATTCATCCAAACTTGCATTGGACTTCCCGGAGAAGACATCTATGGTAATGTATCTCCCATAGCGGTGCCTCTCTCTCAACCTATCTCCCGAATTCACCCCTTTGCTTTCCGTCAATATTGAATGTGTGTGTGTGTGAGAGAGAGAGAGACCCCTTGCTGTATGTGTGCTGCTACTTTAATAAACTTTAGACATTTAATTGGACATAGTTGATATCTGCGTCATCTCTCTAAGGATTTCTTGGTGACTTTTGGTATACATCACAGGACACGATTTTGGGGAAGGGCAGTTTGAGCTAATTAAAATTCTCCTAATTGAGAGCCTTCCTAATACCTGTTCTCCACGAATTCCCAAAGATTATTGCCAATTACTCTGAGATTACACTTTCCAATTCTTTTAATACCCTTGGATGTAGTCTATCTGGCCCTGGAGATAAATTCATTTGGATTAATCAGTTATTCCTGTATTCCTCTTTATTTATTCTGTGCTCCATTTCCTCTATTGTGTCATTGGCTCTATTTTCCTCGGGAGCACCCTTTTCCTTTTGTGAGAAGACTGACGATTGTATTTTGTGAGAAGACTGAAGGTGTTGATTAATTTTGCCTTTTCTCTGTCCCTTTTAGTATTTTGCCATCTTCTCCATACAGTGGCCCTAATATTTCGTACTTCTTCCTATGCACATACACCCAAAAGCCCTTTTTATTGTTCTTGAGCTCTCCACCAAGCTTCAGTTCGGTCTGCTCTTTAGCTTTTCTGACCCCTACACATACTAGCTGGTTGTTTGAATTCCTCTTTGGTGATATCCCCCTTTTCTAATTTCTTATACATGTGCCATTGAAAGCTTAGCTCATTTGAAAGTTCTTTCATTATTCATCCTGTTTCTTGAGACACCTCCCATTTTTCCTCCTCATTGGAATAGTTTCATATTGTGCCTTCAGTATCTCCCTTTTGAGAAAATCCCATCCATCCCGAACTCCCTTCTCTTTCACTTTTCCTAACCATGGGATAACCCTCACTGTTTCCCTAAGTTTATTGAAATCAGCTCTCCTAAAATCTAGAATGCGTGTCTGGCTATGTCTGGCTTCTCAAAGGACAGAATTGTAAAACAAACTCCAGGAGAACATGATCATTCACACCTAAGGAGCCCACCACTTGCACACCATTAACCAGGTCATCCTTCTTGAGTAGGATCAGATCTAGAAAATTCAATCCACTGGTTGCCTCTTCCACATTTTCAACAATGAAATTGTCTTCGAGGCAAGTGGGGAATTTGCTAGACCTTAAAGTTTTGACAGAGTTTGACTTCCAGCATATATCAGGAGTTTCTCATCACTACTACATTTCTTCTTTTTGAATGTGTAGTGATCTGTTGTAGAAAGGCAACATCCAATATCTCAGTCTGACTTGGGGGTCTGAAGAATAATAGAATCGTAGAGTTGGAAGAGACCACAAGGGCCATCCAGTCCAACCCCCTGTCATGCAGGAAATCTCACTCAAAACATCCCCGACAGATGGCCAAGGAGGGAGACGCCTCCACTCTCCAGAGAAGTGTGTTCCACTGTCGAAGAGCCCTTACTGTCAGGACGTTCCTCCTAATGTTGAGGTGGAATCCCTTTTCCTGCAGTTTGCATCCATTGTTCTGTGTCCTGTTCTTGGGAGCAACAAAAAACAAGCTTGCTCCCTTCTCAATATGACATCCCTTCAAGTATTTAAACAGGGCTATCATATCACCTCTTTACCTTTTCTTCTCGAGACTAAACATCCCCAGCTCCTTAAGGCGTTCCTCATAGGGCACAGTTTGCAGACCCTTCACCATTTTAGTTGCCCTAAATACGCTCCAGTTTCTCAATGTCCTTTTTGAATTGTGGAGCCCAGAACTGGACACAATATTGCAGGTGGGGCCTGACCAAAGCAGAATAGAGTTGCACTATTACTTCCCTTGATCTAGACACTATACTTCGATTGATGCAGCCTAAAATTGCATTGACTTTTTTACCTGCCGCATCGCACTGTTGACTCATGTTCAACTTGTAGTCTACTTGGACTCCTAAATCCCTTTCACATGTAGTCTCATTCTGCCAGGTGTCCCCCATCCTGTATCTATGCATTTCATTTTTCCTCCCTAAGTACAATACCTTACATTTCTCTGTATTGTATTTCATTTTGTTAGCTTTGGCCCAGCTTTCAAGTCTGTTCAAGTCATTTTGAATTTTGATTCTGTCCTCTGGGGTATTAGCTACTCCTCCTAATTTGGTGTCATCTGCAAATTTGGTAAGTATGCCCCCAATTCTGTCATTCAAGTCATTGATAAAGATGTTGAATTGCATTGTGTGCAGGACAGAACCCTGTGGAACCCCACTGGTTACTTCTTTTGAGAATGAAAAGGACCCATTGTTGAGGTTCGGCCAGTCAACCAATTAGAAATCCATGTAACAGTTACCTTGTCTAGTCCACAATTTACTAGCTTGTTTGCAAGAATATCATGGGAAATGTTGTCAAAGGCCTTACTGAAATCAAGATATACTATATCCACAGCATTCCCGTCATCTAACAAGCTGGTAATTTTATCAAAAAAAGAGAGATCAGATTTGTCTGGCATGACGTGTTTCTCTGAAACCCATGTTGACTTTTTGTGATTATGGAATTACCTTCTAGATCAGGGGTTCCCAACCTGGGGGGTCGCAACCCCTTTGGGGGTCGTGCGACCCTTTCGCGGGGTCACCAGGTTGGGAATCCCCCCACCTCCCCCTCCCCTTTTCTCTGTGGGTGCCGGCGCTAGCGCAGGCACCGCACGGAGAAAAGGGGAGGGGGCGGGGCTCCCCTTCTCCCTGCGAGTGTTGGCCCTCGCAAGGAGAAGGGGATGGGACGGGGCCACCTCCTCCTTTCCCTCCCTTCCCGTAGCTGCCAGACAGCCGCGGGGAGGCAGGGAAGGGGGCGGGGGTCCTCCTCCTCTTCCCTCCCTTCCAGCGGCTGCCAGACAGCCACAGGGAGGCAGGGAAGGGGGCGGGGGTCCTCCTCCTCCCTCCCTCCCTTCCCGCGGCTGCCAGACAGCTGTGGGGAGGCAGGGAAGGGGGCGGGGGTCCTCCTCCTCCCTCCCTCCCTTCCCGTGGCTGCCAGACAGCTGCGGGGAGGCAGGGAAGGGGGCGGGGGTTGCCTCCGCCTCCTCCCTCCCTTCCCGCGGCTACCAGACAGCCGCGGGGAGGAAGGGAAGGGGGTAGGAGTCGCTGCCCCAAAGGGGGTTGCAGCCCAACAAAGGTTGGGAACTGCTGTTCTAGATCATCACAGACTATCTGTTTAATTATCTGCTCTAGAATCTTTCTTGGTATTGATGTGGTGTCACATTGAGAGACCATTTGCCAGTTCTTTTAGCACTCTTGGATGTAATTCATCAGGTCCTGGAGACTTATATTTATCTATTTATTCCTGTACTATCTCTTTATTTATTCATATTCTTACTTATTACCTATATCTATGCATCAGAATTAAAATTGTTGTAATAAATGAATAAATATGGACACAATCTCTGCCTTAGACTTGGGCTGTACACAGTGCCTAATGATAGTGATGTAAATAATATTCTTCAGAATTCGAAAACTGGTCGAAAATTTTGAAAGCATTTTAAAGAGAAGAAATTCTGAGCACTTCTCGATCAATGAGTAAGAATTTTGATTTTTAATCATTTCCTAGCATTGGAAGGGATTCCCAAGCATCATCTCATCCAACCCCCTTTTAGGATACATCACACTCTCTCATTCATGGATATTCTGAACTCTCCTTGCCAAAAAAAAATTTTTTAAAAAATTGCAAAATAAAAGTAGGTTTGCCTTAGCATCAGCTTGAGAAAGCTGGAGGGAGAGGTTTGCCATGCCCTGCCTCTGAGGCTGAGAGATGGTGACCCCCACAGAAGAGAAGAAGGGGCGGGGTGGGGTACAATGGCAGGAATTCTGTCATGGATAAAACCTAGCATTTGAAGGGATTACCAAGGGTCATCCAAACATAGAAATTCACTGGGTGACTTTATGCAAGTCACATGCTCTCAGCTTCAACTGCAACTCCTAGGTATTCCTTCATGATAGAAGGGGGGGTGGATGTTCATTGAACTGGAGCTGGGGGCAGAACTCCCAAACCAAAATTATATTCCATGACTCATCTGGAACGTCAAACTCTGAGAATTTGGCTAGTAGGTTCATACGCCCATCCACTTCTTTCATCTCTCTGGTATTTTTATGGTTCTTAAACAACTACTCACTTACATTAGGACATATAACATGGAACATACAGAAACAAGACAAACTGCCACAAACCCAGATGTCAACTCTGTTCCCACATCAATTCTGAGAGCAATATTATAGTGCCAATAACACCATTCATAACATCTGAAATACATGTGTTTGCTCTTCCTCAATGTGATATATGGCATCCTATGCCAATAATGTCCCCCTACACTCTGGATTGGAAAAACAGGACAGTCTTAATTCCAGAGAATTAATGGACACAAATCTAACATTAGAAATGGCAGTAACCCCCAAACCAGTTCCAAAACATTTCAGCTTTCCTGGACACACAGTAGGGGATTTAAAGGTTGCAGTGCTTGAACAAGGACATTTCTAAGGAAGAACAGAAAGAGAAGATTTAGGGCAAGGTCATGATTTGCATCTTTCTGGATTCTATTACATTCTGTCCCACTTTCATAATTGTATAATATGAATTATGACTGCTTTATATACTATATAGTAGTATATAAATAAATAATATATAAATAATACAATATACTATTACTACTGTACTACTGTTTTTGTTCCCACGACACAATGGTGAAAAGTAGTGTTAGCCCTGGAATGTCTCAGCACAAGGAAGTAGGGAGCCTATTGATAGTTGGGTTTGGGATTTGTTTGTTTTGCAAAATTCTAGAGGAGATAGAAACTTCCTTCTTTCTGGGAAAGATTGCTGTCTCACCATCTCTATGCGGGAACTCAAAAAATGAGCAAACAGAGACTGATGCTGATATGGGCATCAAACAGCAGGACAATAATAACCCAATTATTACCTCAGAGATGCCAGGGCTGCCAACACAGCAGCCCTTCTGCTGACCACACTCTGCTGTTTGACAGTTTGTGATGTCCATAATTGCAAGAGAGTCTCCTGCTTCATGCCTTGCATATTATTAGCTTCCTGCTGCTATGCCACATGGGCAGATGAGAAGGAGAGCTTGCTGAGCCTTTAGTACATCCCAGCTCCACCTGCTTTATCCTTTCACACATAGGTAAGTTTTGGACCAATATGGAAGCAAAAAATTAAGGTAACTTCAAGGAAATGGTAGTTTTCAAAATAGAATCTTAATTTTTGTAGCATGGATATAAACCCACTTTTTCAGATGCAGTATCAAGTGGTATTAAGACCTCAGATACAGTAGTGGGAGTGTGACAGAATGTAATAAGATCCAGAAAGATGCAAATCATGTCTCTTGCCCAGACCTTTGAAAATTTAGTGCAAGGGACATAATCTACATATTTTTGGATCCTATTACATTTTATTCCACTTCCAAAACTGTATAGATATGCTCTATTCTTGGAACAAGGTTATTTTTTAAAAAGAAACAGATGAAAGAAAGGTAAAGAAATAGAAGGTTAAAAGGGCTACTGCCACCATAAACTTAAATTAATAGCACGTTACTGAAGCCAGGTTGCCCCATCTATGATCAAGAAAATACATGCATGGAGATATGACTAGCTGCTTTGGATCCAGCTTTATTGCTGTGGGCATTGTCAGCTGCATCTACCATAGGGTTCCCAATTTTGGGGGCCTGTCCCTCTTCTCTAGCCCTAAAAGTAATGTGGAGAAGTCTTGGGGAAAGAGCATTGCCTTGAAAAGTTAATATCTAATATATTTTCCACACTTCTAGACTTGACTTTTGTTTGCCTGACTGGTACACTCTGTTGTTAACGTTTCTGTCTCTAGGACCTCCCCTTTGTAACATCACATGGACCTCCCCTCCCCTATGATATTGCAAAGGGTTATCCTTAGTTATTATTTGTTATTGCTGAAATCTCAGAGCCTGGTATTGTCTTCACCTGGAGCTCTAATCCAACACTCATTTTACTCTATAGAATGTACAATAAAGCAGGCATGTACAAGTAATACAGATGCCCCTGGTGTCATGTGGTGCAGGGCTGGACTGCTGGGGTGGCAGTAGCCAAAAGGGCATGCTAGGACCTCTCCTTCACTGCAGTGGTCTGCTCATGAGGAGGCCTCTACTGCAAGGTGGCAGAGTGTCGCTCAACTCCTTTGCTGCGGAGGTCTCTTCCACTGCAGCAAGCCAGGAGGGAGTTACTTGGTTCCTTTCCTGCAATGATGGAGGTTGCAAGGAGGCCTTCAGCTCTGCAGCAATGCTGAGAACGGCACAGTGGGAGGAGGGCCCAACCAGTGTCACCTCTCTTTTGGGGATGTCACCCACACTGCCCTAGAGGTGCTACTGAAGGCAGAGTTCCAGCATGCTCAGATATCTGAAAGGAAGACAAACTTTGTCTTTCCTTCTCTTATAAGTTCCTGTTCTAGCCTTATTTCTGTCTGTCTCTTAATATATTGATTCATTCTCATTTTTCCTTCTCCCTTTCATCATCTTCCTCATTTTTGCTGTTAGAAAAAAAAAATTAATATCACTCACAGGATTGGGGAGTTTGTGCTAGCAATGGAATCTGACTAGAGAATACTTGAACAAGGTGTATTGCTCACAATATGTAGAGGAGACTCCATCCCACATATCTGTAGGCATTTGAAAGAAAGAATGTAATCTAGAAAGGTTTTCCAAATGCTCTTCATACAAATGCCTCCCCGGAGGCTGAAGTTCTGAGTTATCTAGTAACACAGCTGAGAATTTTATTACAGAGCAAATTTTATTACTGTAATTAGGGAGGAGAATAAAGACAAAACCATAATTATTTGGGCCTGACTCTGTACTCTTTCTGGGTTCTTGCTCTACCTACCATTTTGTTTGTCCCTTCTCAGGATACATCCACTGTTACTTTGCTTTGTGCCCATCCATATTTATTTGTATCCACACCATTTGCATTACCAATGCATAAAACACTACTCTATTGATGATGCTGGTGGTAGTGATCATGATGATGTGAGGTTATTTCCAGATTACATTAGCAAATAGAATAAACTGTGTAGGTAATACAATGCAATAAAAAGGAGATTGAAGATGTATTAGGATGGTCATGAGTTAAGAATTCTCATAAAATTCAATGAATGAGGCAGTGCAATATAGGGTAAAAGCTAATCTCCGGCATAACTGAATATATGGTTCTATCAAGATTATTTTTGTGTTGTATTTTACCAAAGCACAAGAGCACATGTGTGAAAATTCTGATGTCCATTGCTGACATCCTATTAGGGGCATAGCCATATATATATATATATATTTCCCTTATACATTGTGTATGTCATCTTTTTGGATGCTGTAAGGGTTGATACTCTCTTCCTCCTTTTGCAGTGCCCCCTGTATAGCCATTCCAAGCTTTGTGAGGAGTGGATAGGGTCACAGAAGCATCTTCCCTTAGACAGACATGGAATGATAACAAAAGCACTGGGGTCCACTGGAGGTCTCAGCAATACTGCAATAATTTTGCATCATTAGCCACATGCTCTTCCAGTCCTGGTCACTCTCCACAAGGCATGTGATAGTCATGCCCATGGTGGTGGTGGTTGGAGCTTCAGATGCTGTTCAGAAAATAAGGATAGTGGTGGTTTATGGTTGTGTCTAGCGTTAGTTGGCTCTACAATGCTACACTGACACATATAGGACTGCAGCCCATATGTGGTGAATGTGAATAAGGACTGAGGACTCTTGTCCATATACAACCTGAAAAGGTGAATGCTCAGTACTCTAGTGTACAACATCGTTATAGGTAATTTCTACAAAATGTAGGAAATCTGTCCAATTGTTCTGCTGAAAATTAATATAACATCTTAAATACTGTTCCAAAATTTGATTAACCCTCTCTGTGTAACCATCATCTGTGGGTGGTGGACTGAACTCAGACCTTGCTGAAACCCAACATTTTCAGGACAGCTTTCTAAAACTAGAATGTCAATTGTATTCTCTCATCTGAGATAATCTTGTTGGGCACCCCATGCAGTTTGTATATGTGTTGGATAAACAGTTTGTTTAATTGGGAGGCCATTGGAATTGAGGTACAGGGAACAAAAAACAACCCCAAGTCCATCAGCACTCAAAATCTTTTTGTGATTTTCAGGCAGATCATTTATGACGTCCATACTTATTTCAGTCTATGGATGTGAAGAAGTGGGAAAAGGTTGTAACCATCCATGAGGCTTTCCATCTGCTCACTTGGAAATGGCACACACAGAAGTAATAATAATAATAATAATAATAATAATAATAATAATAATAATAGGTTTTATTTATATACCGCCCAATCACTGGGAATCCGAGCAGTTTACAATAGAGGGGATAACAGACAGTTCCCTGCCCACAGGCTTACAATCTAAAAGACACGACACAAAAGGAGAAGGGAATGGTGAGGGGGGAGGGAATCAGGTCCAGCATTCTTCTCTCCCTCTGAGGCCTGGACCAAGGCAGATGGACTGGAGGGAGGGCTCTTCTTCTTCAGGCTAGCCCCTGATGGAACTGGGCCAGCCTACTCTCTCCCTCAGAAAGTAGGGAAACCAGGGTTCGTTCTGTGAGCTTGCAGCTACAGAATTGATTTGAATCTCTGTTATCAGAGATGATGAGGAAGAGCAGCATGGACAGACTTCAAGGGCAGAGCAGGGGACCCTAAGAGTACTGCCATGGGGAACAGCCGCTGCCAAGCCTCGGAGGAGGCATGTGGTGGTGGTGGGGGGACTCCTTGCTGAGGGGTAACAAAGCAGTGTTTTGTGGGCCTGACAAGATGTCTCGGGAGGTGTGCTGTCTCCCTTGGGCAAGGATCTGCAATGTGACAGAGAGGCTGAGAAGACTGGTCAAGCCTACTGACCAATACCCCTTCCTTTCGGTCCATGTGGGAGCCAGTGATACTGCAAGGCACAGCCTTCAGAATATCATAAGGGATTATGAGGCTCTGGGGAGGAAACTGAAAGAGATGGATGCACAGGTTGTCATATCATCTATTCTCCCAGTGGAAGAGCATGGTCCAGGAAGGGAGAGGAAAATAGCAGAGGTGAATAACTGGCTCCACAGATGGTGCACCCAGGAACTATTTGGATATTTAGATCATGGGCTGTGGTTCCATGAAGGGGGACTGCTGGCAAGGGATGGGTTGCATCTTACGCCAGTTGGCAGGAATGTTTTTGCCAACAGTCTCAAGAATTTGATCAGGAGGGCTTTAAACTGAGTTATGTGGGGGAGGGAGACAGTATCCAGGAAGGCAAAAGGGCTGGAGAAAATAGTCAAACTGTCGTAGAGGGAACAAGACAAACAGTGCAAAGACCCAACAGTGGGAGGGAAAAAAAACTTGCACAGGCAGCAAGTGGGGGGGTGTCTTTGATGTCTCTACATGGGAAATACTGTATATACTCATGTATAAGTCGACCTCATGTATAAGTCGAGGGCAGTTTTTGAGGCCAAAATCATGGATTTTGATATGACCCGTGGATAAGTCGATGGCATGTTACAAAAGATCTAAAGGGGGAAACAAAGCACCACTTCCCGCTCTACATCTCTCTCTCTCTCTGAACCTCTCTCAAGGGTCACAGTATCAGCATGGGGAAACAAGTCTGGGTGCATACACACACACACACACACACACACACACACACACACACACACTTTGCATCAGCATTTCCAGACTCAAGGCATGCAGGAAAAAAAAAGAAGACACCAGCCTTGCCTTTAACCCCATCATTTCCAGACCCATGGCTTGCAGGGGGGAAAAGGAGGACCCCGGCCTTGCCTTTAACCCCATCATTTCCAGACCCATGGCTTGGAGGGAAAAAGGAGGACCCCAGCCTTGCCTTTAACTCCATCATTTCCAGACCCTTGGCTTCCATGGGGAAAAAAAGGAGGACCCCAGCTTTGCCTTTAACCCCAGCATTTCCAGACCCATGGCTTGGAAGGAAAAAGGAGGACCCCAGCCTTGCCTTTAACCCCATCATTTCCAGACCCATGGCTTCTATGGAAAAAAGGAGGACCCCAGCTTTGCCTTTAACCCCAGCATTTCCAGACCCATGATTTGCAAAACGGGGTCCAAGCCTGGGCATGCTCCCTCTCTCTGCATCCTTCTCCCTTCCCTCAGTAGCTGCTTGTTAGCTCCAGCTGCGAGGGAGGGCTGAAGGATCTCAGACACACACTCGCGGAGAGAGGAGAGGCTGCTGGCACCAGGACTCAAATGGGGACTGTTTACTTGGCTACAGAGGAAGGTGGACACTTTTTTTTAATGAACTTTATCAGCTGTAGTAACCTATTACTGGAGAGTAATAGGAGAGCTGGAGAAACACCTCTTCCTTTCTTAATGAGCAAAGGGACACTGTAAACTTCTCTCAGATGAGGCTTTTAATCTTACAAGAAGTTCCACTGTGTACAACAATATATACATTGACACCATCCACCATCCAAACTAGTAACAACCCACTCTGAGGTAAAATGCTCGCTGCTGCTCTAGCAAAGGCTCCGTGAGGCCTACTTGCCTCTCCCTCTGGTTCACAAAGAATCCAGCCACCCTGCCTGAGTGACTTTTCAGACTGGCAACATTCTACAGTACTTTACAGCACTTGCTGACTATCTTTTTGATGGCACTTCCTGTTTAAATGCCTAATCATTTTGGCTCACAGCAACCTTTTAATGCCTGGTGTCATGAATCCCCTTCATTCATGCATGTGTCCATTTATTCATGTAGGAATTCCTGTCATGAGGGTTATAGGTTTAGGGTTTTGTTAGAATATTATAGGATTAAGTTGATAGTTGGTTTAAATGTTAGATTTTATAATGGGTTAATAGAAAGTGCTAGAAAGAGGTAGACTGACTGTTAAAAATGTGCTTGCTTGTTAAAGTTGGAATGTGGAGGGAGTTACCCTGCCAGCAGAGGCTTGGTTGTCAAAGGCTAGAGACTTGTCTCTGTGATGGGAGGGGGAACTGAAGCATAGAGAGTGCCTATTGATGTTATGATATTGCTTATATGATGTTATGATAATATCTTCATTATATTTGAATATGCTGTTGTGCTGGGAGATGATGGGGTTTTCTGTTATGCTTAAATATGGTTAGGCTGTTAAGGTTTAATATAAATTAGTCCTGTTGTGGCTTAAGGTTTATAACTCAAGGTCACAGGTTCAGTAGAGAGATAACGATGTGTGAGAGTTTAATTGTTTTGAGAGTTTTGCCAAGAGCCCAGACTGGAGGACCTTACATCACCAGGGAGGAGATTCATCACTGCACGGGAAAGAGATGTCCAATTAGTTTGCTTTATTGGTTGATGGGTTGGGATTGCTTTATGGGGTTATAAAAACAATATGTTAATGCTTACTTTCATTCCTAACAAAAAAGTCACTTCGATTGTATTTATCTTCTTCTTTAATAAAACTGTTCCTTTTTAAAAGTACGGTCTTTTTGTTGCAAGGGGGAGACTGCAATTGGGAGCCTGACACCTGGTTACTATTAAAAACCCACATTGTACATTTTCCTTGTGACTCTATATCCCAACAATCCCCTCCAAAAATGAACAATGTGTGTTTGCATGAACCTTCCTGTTCCACATAGTATCTCAGGCTTTAAGCTTCCGCTCGTGGTGCCATGCCCAACTGCACTGACATCTTGTGTCTGTCTACCTGTAGGTCCTTTGTGAGGATGTCTGCAACATTGTCCTCTGAACTAACATAAACGAGACTCAATACACCATTTTGCACTAATTCCCTCACATTCTGGTACCTCACACCTATATATTTCGACCTATTCTTTAGGTTTTCTGCTTCAGACATGGCAATACAAGACTGTGAGTCCTCGTGTACAACAGTTGGACCTGTACATTTCTCATCCAAATCTTCCAGCAGTTGCCTCACTCACTGCACTTCTCCTGCCATCTCAGATAGTGCAGCAAACTCAGTTTCTAAATGGTACTCAGTGCCAGGCAACTCTGCTTTCTGCTCCTCCAAACCACTGGACTATCTGCAAACTTGACCAACAAACCAGTCACTGACTTTCTGTCATACAGCTCTGAGGCAAAAGAGCTGTCCACAAAACACTCCAGCTGTGCTTCAGATCCCTGCAGCACTAGCTTCTTGCAGTGGGACTGGATGAGCCGGACGCTATTATCTTGGGTTAAAATTAGGCCACAAGTTTATTGCATAGGATATTAAGTACATGTGTGACAGGCACAGAGCAGGCAAGCCAAATCCAGGTCATAAATCAATCAAGAAATAATCCATAAATCACTCATAATTAACTATAAATCTATCATAAATCATAATCGCAATCCATCAAAATTTAGCCCATAAATCAAAGATAATTGCTCTCATAAATTATCTTTGACAAGCTCATAAATCATTTGTCAAAAGCCGTTAATTATTTTATTACCCCCATAAATCATTTTTCTGTCCTTCTTTTTGTATGACTGTGCCCCTTCAGTTGTGACAGCTAAAGCTAAAATACACAATCGATAACAGGTAAGCATGCATGCAAAAACGCTAAGCCGACTAGCATCATAAGACCACTATTACACCATATCTAGTACAAACAGAGATGCTACAGAGTTGCCCTAACCACCACACTAAACTACCGTCCGCATACCTCCAGGAGGGCGAAAATCCCATGGCCCAATAACATGGGAAAATTCCCTCCCGGCCCCCGAAGGCGACCAGCCGAAGCCTGAGGTAGCGGGTTAACAAAAGCAGCTAAAAGGTAGGTAGGCTGGGTCGCTTGTCCTTTCACCCGAAAAAGGCTGGAGCCACGTGTGTGCAAGCTATTTATAGCTATCCCATCACCCAGCATCCTCTTGAGGTTTCCCAGCCCTCGCGATGATCCCCAAGACTGAGAGACTGAGGTGTATCCTATTTCATCCCCCTCAGCTCTCCCCCCTAAGTCTCCCATGTTATTTCTCCCTCAGTGCTGCCACCCTGAGGGCTGCCACGGAAGCGTCGACTCTCCAATGCGCCCCCTGCAACATGACCCACCTCTCTAATTGTCGGGGGGGGGTGCCTTTTCCTTGCTCACTTTCAAGTATCTCAGCAGCCTTTTTATTGCTATCCAGTCCTCCACTTTTGGACTGCTAACTCTCCTGCTCAAGAAACCTACAGCAAAGAAAATGTCTGGTCTGGTGTTATTGGCAACAAAAAGAAAACTTCCTATTACAGATCTATATAGATCAGGATGTTCAAAACACTTTTTCAGACTCACTACTGGTTTAACCAGGGGTCATAGGGCTCTTAACTACTTTAGCACTCTCTAAATCGTACTTTTCCACCAGCCTCTCTATCTTTTTGGTCTGACTCAACAAGATCCTCTCCACCTCAGTCCCAAGATAGGCCTTGAAGTTTGCCTTGTCAAAATTCTCAAAACACTGCTGAGAGAATCCTCTAGCCACCAACCTGTCCTTATACTTGTGGGTTCCATCTGGCATCTCCTTCCTCTTAAATATCCACTCGCAACCTATAACCTTCCGGTCTCTTGGTCTTTTTACCACTTCAAATACCTCCCTATTCACCAAGGATGAGAACTCACTCTCCATGACCTCAAACCATCTCTCCTGCTCTTCCCTGGGATAGGTAAGAAGCTCCTGGTAGCTCTCCAGCTCATCAGCCACAACAGTACACACTTTGACATTCTGCACCACAAAATGATCAGGTGGTCTTCTGACTCTCTGAGTCCTCCTAGGGATTATTATCTCTGTACACCCGCTATCATCCTCACTGTCACTACTTGTCTGTACCTCTGCATCTTCAGATGGCACTTTCACTAATTTTCTATTAGTGATGGGTGAGGTCTGTGTACCTGTGGGTTCCCTGGAGGTGCTAGGCTGGCTATCTGGCTTAACCTCTGGTGTTCCTACCCCTCCAGTTCCAGTACTGACTCCTTGTTGTCCCATTCTCACAAACACCTCCTGGTTTGTGTGGATCTTCTCCCACCCAGAGTGTTTTTCAAAATTTGCACTCCTGGACAACAGGATGCGGCCATTTCCCAGGTAAAACCTATAACTATTCCCCTGATACCCCAGAAACACCAATCTCTGCCACTTGGAATCACCTTTTTTCCTGAAATTTTGGGGAACCAATACATTGGCATACTGCCCAAACACCCTTAGGTAGCTTAGCTTGAGTGTCCTCCCAAATAACATGAAGTAGGGTGTTTGTTTCACAGCAGAATTCCAAACTCAGTTAGTGATGTGGCAGGCAACCAAGATTGCTTCCCCCAAAGTCCTTCTGGGGCCCCTGCATCAAGCAGCATGCAATTCTTTCTCTGTTTTAACAACCCAGTCTTTCTTTCCTCCAAACCGTCTTCCTGCGGAGTGGCAACATTAGTGGTGTTATGATGGATGCCCTTCTGTTTCATCCAATTGTTCAAACTTTGGGACAAAAACTCACCACCCCTATCTGTCACCAGAGTACCAACCTTGTACTCAAATTCCTTTTCCACCATCTTCACCCAGTTCTTGAATGTGGCAGCAGTGATTCTTTTCCCTGTGTGTGTAAGTATAGGAGTATATGATGTGCCTATCGACAATGACCATCAGATATCTACTATTGCCCACAGATTTAGTGAAGGGATCGGCCAGATCAGCATGCACCATTTGGAAAGGTCTCTGGGTGGCGCATTTGTTTTCTTGGCAACAGGAAAAGTCTTTAGCTTTATCTTGCTGCACACAGAACAATCCAGATGTTTCCTGCAGTCATTCAATTTCAGCCCAGGACAAACACTTCCCAGTTTCCACAAACTAGTAAAACTAGTGTGTCCCAGCACCCTATGAAAATAGTGTGCACAATTTGAGTGCAAAGGCACATTGCTTACTGTAGTACACTCTGCATGGTCCTCTAAGAAATATAATTTGTTGTGCTTGTATGTTTTTGCACAAACCTGCCCCCCTTTAGTAATGACACAGTCATCCCCTTCAAAATGTAGGGCATATCCGTCTGTAGTCAGTGAGAACACACTGACCCAACTATTTTGCAATTGGGGAGCACACAACACATTCTCAAAGTCTTTAGCAAATCCAGGAAAATACATAGTCTCCATGTCCTTTATTTGGCTTGAACCCCCATCAGCCAAACCCACAGAGTCTACACGTGATGGCTTGCAGTTCTACAGCACAAACTTCCTGTTAACTAAATGATGGGTTGCTCCACTGTCAACAAGCTAAATGTATCTGGCTTTAGCGGTGAGATGGGCTTGACAGTCACTGTTCTTCACTGCAGATACAATTCCCTTCCTGTGCCCAGGAGACCTGTGTTGTTCCTTCTTTCTGGCAGCAGGTGGATTCTTGCAGTTCTTCTTGAGGTGACCTGGCTGTCTGCAATTGTAGCATCTCCTGACTTTGCAAACAGCTGCGCTCTTGGCTTGTTCAACTGCCTCTGATGGTTTGTTTGCTGACCTTGGTTCGGCATGTTGCTGTCTTTGAATGCCTATCTGAAAATGCCGCTTTTAGCATTCCTCCAAGACACATGTCGACCCCAAGTCCATTGACAGCTCAGTCTCTGGAACCCCCTGTAATCTGTACGGTATATGACCAAATTCAATGAATAAGCTGCCTAGTAAGATGTATGCTTTTTGTTCTTTAGCCAACTTTATTCCTCTGTCTTCTACCTCTAGGAACATGGTGGACAGATACTCTTCTGGAGACTGTCCCTTTTGCATCTTACAAGCATACAGTCTCTTGCTCCAGAGCATTTTTGCCAATGCAGAGTCAGACTGATGCACTTCTCTCAGTGCATTCCAAACCTCCTTGGCAGATACCTTATCCCTTACATGGTCTAACTGACTGGGCTCCAGAGTGAGACATAATGTAGCTCTAGCTCTTCGATCTTCTTCAGCATTTTTGACAGTTAAACCTTCTTCAGTTACATCCCAGAATCCTTCTCTTAGTAGGACTGCCTCAGCTTAGAGAGCCCATTGGAGTCATTTAACTTTGGGAACTTCACAAAATCTATGCCAGCAACAAAACAAACAAATGCTCGTCCTTGACAGCCTTCCACAGCTCTCACTATCTTCTGAATATAAGAAAATGGCTGGCAGCTCAGCTTCTTAACTATTTTCCTTCTGGCCCTCAGACAGTTTTTAGCTGCTCTTCTGGATAACTGTTCACAAAACAGCCACTCACTCAGATGCACAGGCAGATCCTGAGGCGCACATTGGGCCCATAACCCTTGTTATAACGCTTTTGATGTTGTGCAGCACTTGAGGCAACATGTCAACATGTGGCACCAGATATTCCCCCTTCGTGACTGAAGCCAGCAGCTTGTGAGCTGGAGAAACACCTCTCCATTTCTTAATGAGCAAAGAGACCCTGTAAACTTCTCTCAGATGAGGCTTTTATTCTTAGAAGAAGTTCCACTGTGTACAACAATATATACATCTCCACCATCCACACTAGTAACAACCCACTCTGAGGTAAAATGCTCATCACTACTCTAGCAAAGGCTCCATGAGGCCTACTACTAGGCATTGCCTCTCCCTCTGTGCCACAAAGGATCCAGCCACCCTCCTGAGTGACTTCTCAGACTGGCAGCATTCTACAGTACTTTACAGCACTTGCTGACTATCTTTTTGATGTCACTTCCTGTTTAAATGCCTATTCATTATGGCTCACAGTAACCCTTTAATGCCTGGTTACTATTAAAACTCACATTGTACATTTTCCTTGTGACTCTATACGAACACTACAGACCTCCAAATTAGATGACGGAATTGGATTATGCCTTTCTAGGACAGATGATCACACATTCAGAAAGGAGAGATGTGATAGTGATGGGTGACTTCAACTATCCTGATAGTTTCTGGAAGTCAGACTCAGCCAAATCCTCAAGGTCTAGCAAATTCCTCACTTGCCTGGGAAGAAAATAAAACTTCAAATGGAAAAATGGAAAAAACGAAAAAAATTACAACTGTCATGGTTAGGTAGAATCTCTGCTTTTAAAATGATGATATTACCTAAGATCTTATTTTTGTTTCAACATCTACCAATAAAAACAAATGCCAAACCATTTAAAGACTGGAATAAGGAACTTGCTGCTTTCATCTGGAATGGGAAAAACCCAGTATTAAACAGATAGCTGCAATACAGTCAAGAAAGGGGCGGATTGTCGGTACCCAATCTAAAACTATTTTATGAGGCATCTTGTTTAAATTGTATAAAAGATTAGGTACAATTAAAAGATAAAGATATATTGAGATTACAGAGGGTTGATTTGAGATTTGGATTTCATGCCTTTCTCTTTTATGAGAAAGAAAGAGCAAATAAGGATATGAATAATCATTATACAGTGAACCCTTGTTATACGCTGGGGTTTTGTTCCAAGATCCCCCGTGTATAACAAAATCTGTGTATGCTCAAGTCGCATTAAATATAATGACATAGCAAAATGGTGTCCCTTATAAAAAATGGAAAATCAAGGTTTGATATTTGAAATTTATACTTTTTTTAATATTTTCAAACCGTGTATGCTTCAATCTGTGTATAAAAATCTGTGTATAAGAAGGGCCGTCTGTATAAAGAAACCACTTCTTCAAGTATGGAAAAAATATAAGAGATATGTAACTGAAAAGATACCAACCTGGGTTTCCCCCCACGAAGCACTTTATAGAAGTGATCCATGGTTAAATGAAAAATGGTGGACATACAAAGATTTGTTAATACAGAAAGGGAAAGTAACTGAATTGAAAACATTAGATAAAATTAGGAAAGATGGCGGACAATGTAGTTGGTTTTTGTTTTGGCAATTGAGGGAAAGGTACTTATTAGATAATAAAACAACTGGAATAGATACTAATAACTCAGAGTTAAGTATCTTATTAAGTACAGGTAAAGGCTCATTGATATCTAAATTGTATAAAATCTTACTGAAATATGAAATGGAAAATGAAGTAATAAAAGGAAATATGATACAATGGGCTAGGAATCTTGGATATAATATTGACATAGGACAATGGGATTTTTTTAAAATTAGACTAAAATACACAGCAAGTCAAGTAATAAGAGAAAAGTACTATAAAATGTTTTTATTTGGTATAGTGCTCCTGAAAAATTACATAAAAATTTTGAATAAAAATTCTGACAGATGTTGGAAATGTGGTAAAGAAAAAGGTACCTTTCTCCATCTTTGGTGGTCCTGTGTTAAAGTTAAAAAATATTGGTGAGAGATTAGTCAAGAAATAAATAAGATGTTAAAGATAAATTTGATGTTAAAGATAAATTTGAAAATGATTCCAGAAATATTCTTATTAAATGTTACTGAGAAAGAACTGGAGAAAACTTATGGTAGAGTGTTGTTCTATCTAATATCGACAGCTAAAATGACTTTGGCGGAATTTTGGAAGCAACAAAAGATACCAGGTACAGAACAATGGATGAAGAAACTACTCGACACAATTGAGTCAGATAAAATGACCAGAAGTTTACGCAAACAAAATACAAGCAAAATGATAAAGGATTGGAATAATGTTTTTTGTTATATTCCATTCATCTTTAATGGAATATAAAATATGATTTAGGTTAAAGAACAAAAGGAAAATAAGTGGTATATTTAAGAAATGCTTTTTTGACTAGAACTAGTTTTATGTTATAGCTTCTTTGTCAATCTAAATTATATTATATTATGATGATTGTTTTTATTTCTACTTAAAAATATAACACATACTGGAATATACACTGGAATTACTGGAAAAATATGTTGAACTATAAAATATAGTAAGAATAAGGACAAACAAAATTTAAGGAAAACCAAATATGGACAGAGATTGTTTCTTTTCTTTAATTTAGAAAACTGTTTAACTAGACAGATAAGTAAATACTTGTGAAACAATGCAAGAAAGGTCCTAAGTTGAAACTGCTGCATAATGAGGTAAATGAAGTAAATGAGGAACATTATTTATTTATTTATTTATTTAGGTATTTATATCCCGCTCAGGGCGGCTTACAATTATTATTTTTAATCAGACAGTTCCCTGCCCTCAGGCTTACAATCTAAAAGACATGAAACAAAAGGAGAAGGGAATGGTGGAGGGAAAGGGGATAAGGTCCAATGGTTCTTCTCTCCCTCTGGAGCTGGACCTGCCTGGTGAACTCCCTCTCAGTTCTAATTGAAGTAGAACAAAAGATACCTGGGAAATTACAAACATTAAGAAGTCAGTTTTAGTGTGTGAGAAAGAATGCTTTCAGATCAAGAACGATTGTTATATGTGTATTGTAATGACAATTGTAATAAAAAGTTAAAAAAGAAAAAAAAGTGGGGGGAAGGTCTAGCAAATTCCTCACTTGCCTGGAAGACAATTTCATTGTCCAAAAGGTGGAAGAGGCAACAAAGGGATAAGCTATTTTAGATGTGTTTCCTACCAACAGGGAGGACTTGGTTAATGGGGTGCTAGTGGTGGGATGCTTTGGTGGGAGTGACCATGTTCTCCTGGAGTTTGTTATACAGTGGAAAGGAGAAGCCAGGCATAGTCAGACATACATTCTAGATGTTAGGAGAGCTGATTTCAATAGACTTAGAGAAATACTGGGGTAATCCCATGGTCAGGTATACTAAAAGAGAAGGGAGTTCAAGACAGATTGGAGTTTCTCAAAAGGAAAATATTGAAGGCACAAATTAAAACAGTTCCAATGAGGAAGAAAAATGGGAGGTGTCTCAAGAAACCAGGATGGATGACTAACAAACTTTCAACTGAGCTAAGTTTTAAACAGAACATGTATAAGACATGGAAAAATGGGGAAATCACCAGAGGAATTCAAATAGCTAGCATGTGTAGGGGTAAAGTGAGAAAAGTTAAAGGGCAGAATGAACTCAGGCTTGCTAGAGAAGTTAAGAAAAATAAGAAGGGCTTTTTTGGGTATGTCCGCAGCAAAAGGAAGAAGAAGGAAATGGTAGGGCCACTGTGTGGAGAAGACGGCAATATGCTAACAGGGGACAGAGAAAAAGCAGAATTACTCAACATTTTTTTTGCCTCAGTCTTCTCAGAAAAGGCAAAGGGTGCTCAACCTGAAGATAATGGAGCAGAGGACAGAACAGGGGAATTTCAGCACAGAATAAGTAAAGAGATAGTACAGGAATATCTGGTTAATCTAAATGAATATAAATCTCCAGGACCTGATGAACTACATACAAGGGTATTAAAAGAACTGGCAAAAATAATATCTGAGCCATTGGCAATAATCTTTGAGAACTCCTGGAGAAGAGATGACATCCCAGCAGACTGGAGGCAGGCAAAGGTTGTCCTCATCTTCAAAAAGGGGGGAAAAGAGGATCCCAACAATTATCATCCAGTTTGACACCTATACCAGGAAAGATTCTAGAGCAGATAATTAAACAGAGAGTCTGTGATCATCCAGAAAGCAATACCATAATCATAAAAAGTCAACATGGGTTTCAGAGAAAGAAGTCATGTCAGACAAATCTGATCTATTTTTTTTTTTTTTTTTATAAAATTACCTGCTGCACCTTTATGGTGCTTCTGTGGTGTGCATTATATAAACGCCACAATGCTGGAGCACTGCAACACCATCTGATTGGGTGAGTGGTGTGATGGTTGGCTTGGGGGCAGCAACTGTTTGCGTTGTTGCGCAGTCCATGATGTACCACATCAACATTTGGCACCACAATTACCACCTTCCGTGATGCAGGCAACTGTGTGCAAAACTGGAAAAGCACCTCTCCCCTTCCAAAATGAGTAAAGAGACGCTGCAGACAGGTGTCTCCTAACAAGGCTTTTATTCTTCTGAAGTTCCACTATGGACAGCAACTATCATACAATTCCAACACTGTCCACCTTCTACCAACACAACCCACACTGTGACTTGAGGTACTCCACTTATTATAGCAAGGGCTCCATGTGGCCTCTTCCTCTTGTGTCACACTGTTCTCTGTCCTCTATCCAAGATGACTCTGCACATTTACAGCCCTTTTGTGTCCCTTTATTACACTTGGTGGCCATCTCTTGATGTCACTTCCCATAACTCAGCACTGAAGGGAAAATGCCTTGTCATCATGGCTGATAATTGTTACCAAGTATGGTTTTATATAAAATTTTGGGTGCCATGCGGTCTGAAGCCATGACCCCTGACTGACCCCACAGCAAGCCGCCATTAACCTAAAGGTGAGCAGACCACGTAGCCAGTTCAGATCAGAGTTCAAACTGGTGTGGACCAGCTTGCTGTTAGGGTGTGGAAAGACGCGCTGTGTCCACCACAACCACCTATAGAGTTGAACCACGTCGACAGGACGCCAGGGAGAAGGAATCTGAAGAGATGTCTGCAAAGGTATTCAGGCCAAGAAGGAAAATGTTCCTTTACCACTGCAAATGGCCTTAAGCTCCCAGCTTGAGAAATAACAACAAGAGCACTTCAAGCTTTCACTCTACACGAGGACTTTAATAAATAAATTACATTGCCAACCAAACAACCATAACAACAAAACCAGAGAGGCTAACACCAACTGTCACAACTGACACACTCTCTCAGAAGGACTGACAGCATCAACATTCCATAATGCAAATGTCAACTGTCAACTGCCACTGGAACTGTAATAGGTTCCGCTACAGCTCTATCTTCTGGACACATAAATGTCATTTCCTAACATTCCCCTCCAAATGACATGTGGTGTGTCCCATGTGTCATTTACACTTATCCTTTACAAACTGTGAGCTTAATCACTGAAAACTAACTTGTTGGCCAGTTTCATGTGCCTTTCTACAGATAAAGGTTTCATTATAATGTCCGCTACATTGTCCTTTCCTTACTACTCGATAGCCCATGCTATTGGCACACCTGGCTCTGTCTTCCCTGGTGCTATCAATCCTCAATTTCTTTTGCCCAACAGGCCTTGCCAACCCACCAAATATATCTTGGCTACATTCTGCCACAAATGCCAGAGCCCTGGCTCATGGGAATCATGAATGTGCCTTGACCACCCTCAATATCACTATCATTAACATTAACTTCAGTGTCTTGTCCATGAGTCTCAACCTGTTCTTGTTTTACAGTCACTATCTCTGGTTTTGGTTGCAAGTCTAAGGAAGTGCTCGGTTCTTCTGGAGTATGATGCACTTTCAAAGCGTCCTGTTGACTTGAACCTCCAGTCTGTTGTAACACACCTGGTTTTTCATCTGCCACATCCCTGGATATATGTATCCCTCCATTTCCATTGTTCTTATTTGTCACAATGTTTTCCTGTTTGACAACAACATTTTGATCAGGGTACACTTTTTCCCACCCAGCATGGGTCTCCAAACTAGCACTCCTGGAATATAAAATCCTGTTTTCAGCCATTAGGAACCTGTACTTATTCCCTTCATAACCCACAAAACGCAATCTTTGGCTTTTGGGCTCGTTCTTTTTCCTAAATTGGAGTGGAATGTACACTGAGGCAAATTGTCCAAAAACCCTTAAGTACTTTAGGTTTGGTGCTCTACCATACAACAAAAAATAAGGAGTTTGGTTTATCACACTGCACCATGACCTGTTTATAATGCGACTTCTTTCCCCCTTTCCCTCTCCATCTCCATCCGAGTCCTCTGCACTTTTGATGGAGGGGAGGAGGAGAAGGAAGGAGCTTGAACGTGCCCACGCCTGAAGGCGGGGGTCTGGACACCCCAACCCCCCCCCCCTTTGGCTACGTCCCTGTATACATGCATATAAAATCATAAAATCATAGAATCATAGAGTTGGAAGAGACCACAAGGGCAATCCCCCGCCATGCAGGAACTCAAAATCAGTCCATAGACACAGTATTCCAGGTGAGGCCTGACCAAAGCAGAATAGACTGATCCTGTCCTCTACTAGTTTGGTGTCATCTGAAAATTTTATAACTATGCTCCCAATATGGTCATTCAAGTCATTGATAAAGATGTTGAATAGCACTAGGCCCAGGACAGACCCTTGTGGCACCCCACTGATCACTTCTCTCCAGGATGAAAAGGAGACATTGTTGAGCACCCTTTGGGTTCGGCCGGTCAACCAATTACAGATCCATTTAACAGTTACCTTGTCTAGCCCACATTTTACAAGCTTGTTTACAAGAATGTCATGGGGAACCTTGTCAAACCTTGTTTGTCCTCATCCAGTGAATTACTGGTGACAGACACTGGTTTAGGTCCAGGACAGCCTCCTTGTATTGATGTGGAAAGGGGGAGGAAAAGAGTAGTAGAGTTGATTGACACCACACCCCCAAACTCCGGACTACCTCTCCCAGCGGAAGGATCGAATCAGGGGAATTTAATTAGCTCAAATATTACGATAGGCATGTCCTAACGCCGGGGGGTTGGGTCCCTGTGTGTATACCAGAGGTCATCTAGTCCACCTCCAGAGAGAAAAAGACTCAAAATGCCAATGAGTTGCAATAAAAATATAAAACATTTATTAAAGCCACACAACAAAGGGGATCACACACGCACACACACATTCAATGCTAAAACAAGGGAGGGGTGAGTTCGGGAGTAAAGGAAAAGGATAGGGCGGTATATAAATAAAAATTTTATTTATTTATTATTTATTACCTGTATAGACAGTTGAGAGAGAGGTGGAAAATGGATGAAAAGTTAACTGGGGTTAGTAATAAAAAATCCAAGTGGGAAGAAATAATAGACAAAGGTGAAAAAAAAGATGATAACTAGAAATTATAAAATGCTGTTAGAGTGGGACACCGAAGAAGAAATAATTAGAGAGAGTATGGTCAAGTGGGCGCAGAATGTGGGACATAGTATAGAATACACGAAATGGGGAAAAATTTGGAAGAGAACTAAATTTACGGTTAGTCAGGAGCTAAAAGAGAATACCTATAAAATGTTATATAGATGGCATCTGTCCCCACAAAAGATTTCATACATGTGTAAGAATAAGAAGAGCAATCCAATATGCTGGAAATGTAGAACAGAGATTGGCACATATTTCCACATGTGGTGGACATGTAAAATAGCAAAGCAATTTTGGATTAAAGTAAACAAAACAATAGTAATAGAACTAAAAATTCCAATACCTTTCAAACCAGAAACATTTCTTTTAGGTATGATAAGTGATGACTTAGATAAGACCTTTGGAAAATTGTTGTTTTACCTATTTACATGTGCCAGAATAATCTACGCAAGACATTGGAAACAAAACGAAGCTCTCTCCACAGAAGAATAGGTGATGAAACTCTTTGAAGTTGCCGAAATGGACAAGCGAGCATGCTGGACAAAAAATAAAACAGAGGAAGAAGTAGGAAAAGACTGGACTGTTTTCTATGAATTGTTGAAAAATAAATGGAAAAATGTAATTATTTTATAAATATAACTTTTAGGCAAAAATACAGTGGAAATAACAGTTATTTAGATATAGTAAATGACTGGAAATAAGTGAAAAATAAGAAAATTTTCTGACTAATAAAATTTGTAGGCTATATAGAGGAAAAAAGGGGTAATACTGGACTAATTGAATTTTAGCTAGCTGAAGGAAAGGAAAGAACTATACTTAAAGTACTACTCAAAAAGAGTGAAGAAGACATGATAAGGAAAGAAAAGATAAAACGAATGGAGAGGAGGGGGAATGAATATAAACGATGTATAAAGCTGTAAGCAGAGGGAAGTAATCTATATGTTAAGTGTTTTTTAGGAAATGTTAGAGGGACATGTATGTAAAAATGTCTGAGGTAAGAATTTGGATTGTTAAAGGGGAGGTGGGAGGGAAAGATTGGAATTGTATGTAATGTGAGTGTATATGTTTTATGGAAGTGATATGCTGTTTGTTTTTTGTTATGCTGTGCACAAAACTCTAAAAAATGAATTTAAAAAAAAGGCTTGATGACTTTATCTTTGTCTAAGCCGAAACTTACACAATGGATATACAAAGAAGAGGCCTGGCACTTTTGAGGAGGGAACAAATATCTCAATGGCAGAACTGTTAAGTTAATCACTCGCTCATTGAGAAGGAGGCTACCTCTATTGTCCTCTCTTCTTTGGGTAGCTTGCGAAACTAGTAGGGCAACTCCCAAAACTGCTTGCTGAAAGGTTTAAATTCTACCTTTTCCTTGACCATGCCTAGCAAGGAGTTGCTGGCTACGTGGTCAGCTCACTTTTAGGGTAATGGCGGCTAGCGATGGGGTCAGTCAGGGGTCATAGATTCAGATCGCATGGCACCCAAAATTTATATAAAACCAAACTTGATAACACAACACAGAACCCTGAGGAACCCCACGGGCCAATGGCCAGGGGGTTGAGCAGGAGTCTCCCAACACCAACTTCTGGGTTTGCCCCTCCAGGAAGGAATGGAGCCACTGTAAATTAGTACCTCCAACTCCCATCCAAGAGAGGTGACCCAGAAGGATACCATGGTCAATGATATTGAAAGCCACTGAGAGGTCCAGCAGAACTAACAGGGACACACTTCCCCTAAGGTGACCAAGGCTGTCTCTGTTCCATAGCCAGGTCTGAAACCCAATTGTAATACATCTAAATAATCTGTTTCATCCAGAAACCCCTGGAATTGGGAAGCCACCACACGTTCCAGTACCTTGCCCCCAAATGATAGGTTGGACACTGGCCAATAATTATTCATTATTGCAGGATTCAGGGATGGCTTTTTTTAAAATAAAAGCCTCACAACTGCATCCATTAGCAAGATGGAACTCTGCCTTGTTGTAGGGAGGTGTTGACCCATTCAGCCTGTCCCCTTCTGGCCTGTTTAATCAGCCAAGAAGGACAAGGGTCTAAGACACATGTGGTGGCTTTCAAGGATCCTGTCCACATCATCAGGCTGCACAAGTTGAAAAGTATGCATTAACACTGGGCAGACAGGTGCCAATGTTACATCCACTGTCACTGTATCAACTGTAGCATCCAGGTCAGAGCAGAATCTGAGCGACTTTATCTACAAGATGCTGGGCAAATTATTCACAGTGGGTCGCTGAGTGGTCTGTATTTTCTACTTGAGGATGAGTATGTAAGACACCCCTGACAACTTGGAACAGCTCTGCTGGATGATTTTGTGCAAATGCAATGCTGGCAGCAAAAAATAATAAATAAATAAATAAATAAATAAATAAATAAATAAAAATAAAAAATTGCTTCAAATCAACTGGTTTTATGAATAAGCTGTTTGCAATGAACAAGTTGTTGGCTTCACAAATTCTATCAGATGATCACCTGCTTCATTTCTTTTTCCTTAGTTGAATCTTGCTATGTTTTTTATTCTTCTTTGCTGCCTACTTTAGCATTCCAGTTCCCTATGATTAGCTTTAAATCCTGTGTTGGTATGTTAACAATATCTTCGTCTACTTCTTCAGGATGTACAGGGGAAGGGGAAGCCAAGTATAGCCAGACTAGCCTCTTTAGGAAAGCTGATTTCTGTAAATTTAGGGAATTACTGGCTGTAATGCTGTGAACAAGGATATTGAAAGCGAAGGAAGTTCAGGATGGATGAGAGTTTTTTATAATATAAGATACTAAAGGCACAAACTAAAACTGTTCCAATAAGAAGAAAAAAATGGGAGGTGTATCAAGAAACCAGGATTAACTTACAGAACTTTCAACTGAGCTAAGTGTTTAAAAAAATGTACAAGAAATGGAAAAAGGGAGAATTCCAAAGAAGAATTCAAGCATATAGTCAATATATGTAGGGGGAAGCTAAAAAAAGCTAAAGTACATAATGAATTTAGGCTTGCTAAACAATAAAACAATAAAAAGGGCTTTTTAAAGTTATGTCCACAGCAAGAGGAAGACCAAGGAAATGATAGGGTGACACTGCATGGAAAAGATGACCAAGTATTAGAGAAAAGGTAGAACTACTCAACACCTTGTTTCCCTCAGTTTTGTCTAAAAAGGAAAATAGTGCACAACCTGAGGAGTGAGGATCAGGTCGAACAGAGGGGGGGATGCAGCACAGAATAGGTAGGGATGTAGTACAGAAATAACTCGCTACGCTAAAGGAATTCAAGTCTGCAGGACCAGGTGAGCCCTGCAGAATATTAAAAGAACTGACAAGTAATTTCAGATCCACTGACAATAATTTTTGAGAATCCTTGGGGGACAGGAGAAATTCCCACAGATTGGAGGAGGGCAAATGTTATCCCCATTTTTAAAAAAAAAGGGTAAAGGAGGAAGAGGACACATATAATTATTGCCCCATTGGCCTGACATCAATACCCAGAAAGATTCTAGAGCAGATCATTAAACAGACAGTTTGTAATTATTTAGGGAACAATGCTGTCATCACTAAGAGTCAACAAAGGTTTCTCAAAAACAAGTCATGCCAGACTAATGTGATTTTTATAGAGTTATAGGCTTGATAGAAGAAGGGAATGCTATGGATGTAACATATCTTTATTTCAGTAAGACTTTTGAGAAAGTTCCTCATGATATTAATGCAAAGAAGCTAGTAAGTTGTGGTCCAGACTGTGCAACAGTTAGGTGGATTGGTAATTGGCTGACTGACCAAATCCAATGGCTTCTTTTCACCCTGGAGAGAGGTGACTAGTGGAGTGCCACAGGAATCTGTACTGGGCCCTGCACTATCCAATATCTTTATCAATGACTTGGATGAAGGAATTATTAGCATGGTTGCGCAGTGTCTGGCAGCAGATTCTCCACCTTTGGAGATGCAGGCAGCTGCTTACAAGCTGGAGAAACACCTCTCCCCCTTCAGTGTCAGTGAAGAAATACTGCAGACAGACGTCTCACAAGTTTCACTATATACAATGCTATCATACGATTCCAACACCATCCACCATCACAACAACCCATACTGTGACTTGAGGCACTCCCCTTATATAGCCATGGCTTCATGTGCCCTTTTGGCCCTGCCTCTTCGTCCTGTGTCACAATGATCTCTGTACCCTATCCAGGGGGACTTTGTACTTTTGCAACCTTTTGCAGCACTTTACTGCACTTGGTGACCATCATCTCTGATGTCACTTCCCATGACTCAGCACTGGTGGAAAATGCCTTGTCATCATGGGTGACAGTGACCCCTTGTTGTCCAGTCACTATTTAATACCACAATGTGCAAAATGATCGTGACAGATTAGAGGGCTGGGCTAAAGCTAACAAGATGAATTTCAAAAGGGAGAAATGCAAGGTACTATACTTGGCAGAAAAAAATGAAATTCACAGATAGAGGATGGGAGACACCTGGCTAGAGCACAGTTAATGTGAAAGGGATCTAGGAGTCTTAGTAGACCACAAACTGAACATGAGTCAGCAGTATGATGTGACAGACAAAAAAGACAATGCAGTTTTTGTTGCATCATCAAGAGTATAGTGTCTAGATCAGGCCTGCACAACTTGACAGTAGGTAGGGGCCAAAATTAAAATAGGCTAAACTTCTTTGGGCCACAGATAGGTTTTAATTAAACATTAATTAATTAATATTACTTAATTAATAATACTAATTAATATCAATTATTTATTAATTAATATTAATTAATATTATTTCCCTCCTCCTCCTCCTCCTCTGCCTGGTCCTTTCCTCAGGAGAAAATTCTCCTCCTGCAACTGGACTTCCCCTCCGGCTCCTCCATTGCTTGATTTTCTCCCAGAGCAGGGGTAGGCAACCCTTTTGAGCTGGGGGCCGAGTTGCTGTCCCTCAGACAACTGGGGGGGGGGGGGGGAGCCAAAAAATAAATAATTAAATAATTTTTTTAAATTAAATAAATAAATAAAGCGGGACAAATGTAAGACAAACTTTTCAAATGGAGGGCACTTTTTAAATAAAAAATGGAGGACGCGCAGAAAAAATTGCTGATTTTTTAAAAAATGTTAAGATAAATGCATGTTTCTGAGGCTTCTATAGACAATTGCCCCTCGTGCGAGATGCCAAAGGCCCCGGCGGCAATCGGCTGCAGGACTGGGCTGGGGCCAGTCCCAAGGCCTCGCTGGGCCGCATCCGGCCCGCGGGACACAGGTTGCCTACCCCTGTCCAAGAGAGAAGGCCAAGTGGACAAGGAGGCAGAGGATGGGCAAATGCTTGCCCCTCAAAGTTCCTCCACTGCCTGGCTTTCTCCTGAGGAGAAGGTCAGGTGGCAGAGGAAGAGGATGGGCAAATACTTGCCCTGCAAGTTTCCTCCACTGCCCAGGAGAACATTGGGCAAAATAGAAGCCTTGAAGGATGAGTGTTTGCCTCTCCTCCTCCAACCATCCTTTTCCTTAGGAGAAAGCCAAACAGCAGAAGCGCCTTGCAGTGCAGGTATTCACTTGTCCTCCTCCAGTACCACAACCCCATCTTCTCCTGAGGAGTATTTGCCCTTCCTCCTCCTCCTTTGTATGGCCGTCTCCTCAGAATGAGGCCAACCAGCAGAGAAGCCAAAGTCGTTCCATATCCCCATGGGCCACCCAAAATCCTTTATCAGGCCGCATGCAGCCCCTGGGCCATATGTTGTGCAGGCCTGGTCTAGACCAAGGGAAGTGACAGCACCACTGCATTCTGCTTTGGTCAAACCTCACTTGGAATACTGTGTCCAGTTCTGGGCACCTCAATTCAAGAAGGATGTTGACAAACTGGAACATGTCTAGAGGAGGGTGACCTAAATGATGAAAGATATGGAAGTCATGCCCTAAGGGAACAGATGAAAATAAGGTTCATGTTTCAATATCTGAAGGAATGTCATATTAAAGAGGGAACAGGCTTGTTTCCCATGGCTCCAGAGACTAGGACAAGGAACAATGGAATCAAACTACAGGAAAAGAAATTCCACTTAAATCTCATTAAGAACATCGTGGTGGTCAGAGCTGTTTGAGAGTGGAATATGCAGCCTCAGAATGTAGTCAAGTCTCCTTATTTGGAGGTTTTAAAACAGAGTCTGAATGGCTATCTGTTGGGGCTGCTTTGATTGGTATTTCTGCTTGGCAGGAGGTTGGACTTGATGGCCCCTGTGAGCTCTTCCAACTCTATGATTCTATGATTCATAAAATATCTCAATTTCTTCTTCCTCTGCCTCTCTAGTTAGCACATGCACTTGATTTAGTGTGATATTTATAAGGTTTTCCATGATTTGGTTTGAGTATGTAGTCATACCATTTGTCTTACGTTGGGCCCTGGGAGTGTTTATGCACCTGACCAATGAAGTTCTTCAAGAATTCCTATATCAGAGGGTATTGAAACAGGATCCTGTACTTGAATGATGTCCTTGTATTAATTTAATTTTTTAATTATTTTTTTTATTTCCATAAACACATACATCCCTATATTCTATTACATTCTATTATCTTTTTGACACATTATTTTATATACCCCTCAGTGCCCCCCTTGCCCAGAGCCATTTCCATCCTTATATTCCATCCAAAATTTCAGTTCGTCTTCTGGAGGTAATGTTCCATCTTCTTTTCTCAACATTTTCTCAACAAATTCTTTCCAAATCCCCTCAAAGTCATTTCTTTTCCATAATCCTTTTTTTTTTACTTTCAGTTTACATATCAATTTATCATTAATAGTTCATCTCCATACCTCTTTGTACCAGAGGAAATTAGAAAAGGATATAGAAGGCACCAACTTTCTTGGATTTGCCAACTTCTACCAGAAATTCATTTTAAACTTTGCCCCAAAAGCCCTGCCCTTGACTGATCTCCCTAAAACCAAAGACAGAAAGGGGAAATGGGGGGGGGGGGGGGGAGACTGATTATCAAATGTGGTGGAACGCAGAGTGCCAAGAGGCTTTTGGATGTTTTAAATTGCTGTTCTTAAAATATACTAATCCCACAGAACTTTTTCTGGTTCAAGTAGATGCAATGGATGTGGCAATTAGGGCAGTCTTGTTACAAAAGGATAAAGAGGCTCAATTATGACCATGTGCCTATGTATTCAGGGGGGAAAAAACCAGACATGGAATGGAGTTGGTCAGTTTTGGAAAAGAAAGCCAAGGCTATTCATCAGGCACTGTTGGCATTTGCTGGAAGGAGCTTCCATTTGCTATGAGGTATAGACCGACTATAGCAAATCTGGAGGCTCTAAAGATCCCCCCCCCCCAAAAAAAAAGGTTAGCCCTAAACACATTATGTGGGCAGAGTTCTTAAGTACCTACTGGGGTGGATTTCTACTTGACACTTTGTCCAGGTAATAATAATAATAATAATAATAATAATAGATATATTTATATCCCACTCAATCACAATGAAAATATAATTAAAAATGCAAACAGATTAATCCCTTTCCCAACCCCCACCCCCATGCTAAAACAAACAATATTAATAAACAATATAAAACATTAAAAAACAATGACTAAAATCAGTGGAAAATTTGGCGGACAGAGAGATGTACAATTAAGAGTCACATACATGTATTCATATTCAGGGAGGGGAAGCTAAGTTGGGAAGGCCTGCCAGAAGAGATCCATCTTAAGGGCCTTCTTAAAGGCTATGAGGATAGAAATGTGGCAGATCTCCTCTGGCAGATCATTCCATAGCTTTGGAGCAGTGATGGAGAAGGCCCTCTGGGTAACTGAAGTCAGTCTGTATTTTTTAGGCTGAAGTAGATTTTTCCCAGAGGACCTTAATGTGCAGGACAAACAGTACAGAAAAAGGCATTCCCTTAAGTATTCTGGACCCAAGCCATATAGGGCTTTAAAAGTAATCACCAACACCTTGTACCTTGCCTGAAAACTAATTGGCAGCCAGTGGAGGGACTTCAAAACTGGTGTTATATGATCATTACGAGAAGTACCCGTGATCAGTCTGGCTGCCATGTTTTGTACCAGTTGGAGTTTCCAAACTTGGCAGGAGGGTAGAGTGCATTACACAAGTCCAATTGAGAGGTTACCAGTGCATGTACTACTGTTTCAAGGTCTCCCAGCTCCAGGAAGGGGCACAGCTGGTGTATCAGCCGAAGCTGATAACAGGTGCTCCTTAACTGTTGCATCCACCTGAGCAGTCAGCTGAAGCAACCAGTCAAGGAGCATCCCCAACTGCAGACAGAGTCCTTCAGGGGTAGTGTGACCCCATCAAGAACTGGCTGACATAACTCCATTTCCGGATTCGGGTTTCATATAGCAGGTACCTCTGTCTTACCTGGATTCAGCTTGAGTCGGTTTTCCCTCATACAGTCCATTACCGCCCTAAGGCAGACATTCAGAGGAGAGATGCCATCCTTAGTCACTCCATCAGTCCGAGACATAGAGAAATAGATTTGGGTGTCATCAGCATACTGATAATACCCCACCCCATGTCTCTGGATAATCTCACCCAGCGGCTTCATGTAAATGTTAAACAGCATGGGAGACAGGACAGCACCCTGGGCGATGCCAAGTTTTAGCACTCTTTTAGAAGAGCAACTGTCTCCCAGTGCCACCATCTGGAATCTGCCCGAGAGGTAGGAACGGAACTACTGTAGAACAGTGTCTCCAATACCCAACTCACTCAGGCATTCCAGAAGGATACCATGGTCTATGGTATCGAAGGCTGCTGAGAGGTCCAAGAGAGGTCCAACAGGGTCACACTTCCCCTGTCCATGCCCAGACAGAGATCATTGACTAAGGCGACCATAATAGTCTCAACTCCTTATCTCGTCCTGAATCCGGTTCAGAATAGATCCAGAAAATCAGTTTCCTCCAAGACTGCTTGTAGTTAATTGATGACTGCCCTCTCGATCACCTTGCTCAAGAATGGCAACAAAGAGACTGGTCTATAGTTATTTTTCTCAAGGGGGTCCAGGGAAGGCTTTTTTAAGAGTGGTCTGACCACTGCCTCTTTAAGACAAGAAGGCAGAGTGCCCTCCCTGAGAAATGCATTAATTATATTTGTCAGCATTGGCTTGATTGGATTCCACCCCCCGCCCTGGATGGCCAGCTAGGTTATGCAATGGTCAAGAGGGCAATTCATTTTTTTAATACAACTAAGGAGCTTGTCCACATCCTCAGTAATTACTGACTCAAACTGATCCAGTCTAACAGTAATGATGGAGGTGCTTTATTAAAGTTGGCATCCAGATCAGCTCTTATCCGGGAGATTTTATCTGTGAAATAATCATTAAAAGCAGAGAAAGCTTTAGTTGGATCTAATAGAGGTTTCTGGGTGGGGGGGGGACAACTGAGTTAAATTTCTCACCACCCTGAATGAGATTTCACAGACGCGATTGATGCAGAGTAGAAAGATTTCTTAGCTGCATCTATCACCACTTGATAGGACCTAAGAAAAGTCCAATGAAGTGTCTTGTTGGATATGAGTTGAGATTTCTGCCAACGGTGCTCTAGTCCAACCTGCTTCAATTGTTTAACATCTTTGGTATACCAAGGATTATGATTTTGAATGGATTGGAAAGGATGCTGGGACCGATTGTGTCTATAGCTCTGGTGAGGTTGTTATTTCATGTGTTAACCAGGGCTTCGAAAGAATCACTGGCACTATCAACCATGAATCCCTCTAAGGCTTCTTGGAACCTGGGGGGTTCCACCAGTCTTTGTGGATCAACCATTTTAATTGATCCTCCACCCATGGAGGGAGGGATCGTAGCCTTCAGTCCAACCTTGACCAGAAAATGATCCGTCCATGACAAAGTGGAGATATTGGTTACCTCTGCTCACGGATATGCCTGTTCCATGCAGAAGACCACATAGAGGGCATGAGTTGCGCAATGCATGGACTCAGAGACTATCTGGGAGAGGCCTATGTTTGTCATGGAGATCATGAACTCCTGAGCTGCACCTGTTAGATTAAACAGCCTCTAGGGGGATGTTGAGGTCACCCAGGACTAATAACCTAGGCAACTCCAACACCAGCTCTGAGACTAGTTCTGTCAGTTTGGTTAGGAAGTCTGTTAGGTTACCGGGTGGACGGTAGACCAACAGAATCCCCAGACTCCCTAGTCTTCAAACTAAGGTAAACACACTCTATGTGGTCTAATGCACGGATAGGTATCCTGACCAAGGCCATGCCCCCCCGCCCGCTTCCCCAAACATGCTCATTGACGGAGTACCTGACTGAAAGGGCTATCCGCTCCTAGCCAGGTCTCCGTGATACATGCCAGATCAGCATTATGATCTTTAAGGCCAGGCCCCAGTCCCGTCAGCTGAGCTGCCAAAGAGAAAGGTGATGTTGGGGCTGGCTTTGAAGCCGCAACCAAGCCTCTTCACCTGTGCCATCCTTTTAAACTTGCTGCGCTTTTAAGCTTGGAGTTCTGAAGCTCCTGGTGTTTGGGGAGGAAGAGCAACTCCAAGTTGGCGCTGGTGGAGCTGGCTAGCTTGCGTGTGAGGGAGGGTAGCCAATATGATAGCCAAAGGACGGAAATGGTAGACAAGAAGTTCAGCCTACAACAGCTAGGATTGGCAGTGTTCACTCTAAACCAAGTAAGGGTCCAAACTCTTAAAGACCCTTTAGAGCTGAGCTTGTGGAAAAGCATGGCTGAGGGAATGGAAGGATACCCTTGGCTCAAATATTCCTTCTAATACTCAGAGTGTCCACTTTGTTGAGAATGCAGACTGCAACTCCTGAAATCTTGGGTAATAGCCCCTGAAGAAGGCCAATTTGTGATAAGGTCGAAATTTGTGGACCATCAACAGCATATGGGATTTTGTTTCCTTTATCTCTTCTACTAATCTTGAAGCCTGTCATTTTTTAAAAAAAATCCAATTAATCTTTTTACACACTCTTAGGGAACAGATTATTGAAAGTAATCACTAAGTCATCACCTTCCATTCTTTATGAATGCTCTTTTTATTGTCTTTCTTTTCCTCTTTGATTTACTGTGCAGTCACATTGGCTTTTTTTAGATGTTTCCCTTCTTCTTCTTCTTCTTCTTCTTCTTCTTCTTCTTCTTCTTCTACTTCCATGAGATGGTTTGTGATTGTGCTTTTTACAATCCTGTCTTCATTAACTCCCACCCTTGCTGAGTGTCTTTTTCTTAGAGGACCTTATCAAACATAGGCCCTATGTGCTTCTATCCCAAAAATGGGCATCCCAGAAAAGCAACCCCATTTGCTATTGGTTATCACACACAGAGCACAAAAGGGGGTTAAAAGCACATTTTAGTGGGCCCAATGTAAATTTGGCTATCAAAAGGAGACAAACAAATCCTCATTGCCTGCTTAGAAATACCCTCTCTGAGCATGCTCCAAAGTGTCATTTCCACAAGTGAACACACACACACATGCCCCAGGGAGGGGAGGGGAGGGAATGGATACTGTGGGGGGGGATCCTCTTTGCCACAGAAGCCCCAAAAGGTGTTTCAGAGAAAGGCAGAATGAAGCTGCACTTTGTAAACTCCTAAAACCACACACAAAGACATACACGCACACACGCACACACACACACACGCGAGAGAGAGAGAGAGAAATGAGGAGGCTGGGTCCATAAGCCTGCCTGATTCCATGTCCTCCTTTTCCAAGGCATGTCCTCCATTTCTTCCTCCTATCCAGGAGGACTTCCAAAATGCCCCACCTCTCCCTTTGCAAACTCCAAAACCAGACATACACACACAAGAGAGAGAGAGAAAGGAAGAGGCTGGGTCCATAAGCCTGCCTGATTCCATGCCCTCCTTTTCCAAGGCATGTCCTCCATTTCTCCCTCCTGTCCAGGAGGACTTCCAAAGTGCCCTCCCTCTGCCTTCTCCCAGCAGCTGTGGCCTTAATTAGAGGAGGAAAAGCAGCCAGGGAGCCTAAAGAGGAGAGTGTGTGTGTATTCCTTTAAGGGATGAGAGCATTCTCCCTCCTTCCCAAAAAGGCACCCTGGGAAATGAAGTCATCTGAGGCTTGCTTTCCATAGGGCTGGCATTATGGGAAGGGTGTCAATTCCCAAGCAAAATGGAAATGTAAATCTGGTAGTTTTGCTAATTTACTCATTTCCTGATTGACCTCACATTCACTCTAGATTCTCTTCTGATTGCCTCCAGTGTCATGTGAAAAGCAGCTGCAAATTTGTCCCTAAATTCTGGATGACCCTGCATTGGCCCCACTTTAAACTTCCAATTTTGCCCCGTGTGATAACGTCCTTAGTGACTCTAGTCATAGGATTCCATCCAGTATTTCTCTGATAGCCCTTTCAGCTTACCAGAACATGTTTCATCTTACTTGTTAAAAGTGTGTTTTTTTCATTTTATTTTTCACAAGAAGATCAAATAAAATATGATGACCACACAGGGGATCAAATTAGGCCATGGTGTCACCATAGTTTTAATGGGAGTACTAGTAACATTTTTCTATTCTTGTTCACCAGGCTGAAATGTGCATAGTGCATGAAACCTCCAAATCTGCCACAGGGATACTCGAATTTCAGAATTTGGATTTTGCAAACTGGCAAAATCATTGTTAAGAAAAAAATTCCTCATGCTGTTTTAACTTATTCATTTTGCATGCATTAAGATGGATTTGTTTATTTGTTTATTTTATACAAAAAAGAATAAATAAGTCAAGGCTTCACTCTGAAATTTCACTACTCCGTTACACAGTATGTTTTCCATATGTCCCATTTGCACTTTCAGGCCTTCAAGTAATATCTCATATCCATATTTTGGCATGGCCCCATCCTCCCTGCTCTGAAAGAGATTTGAGGACAGGAGAGCAGGTGCACATCTCTGAACAGCTGGTCTATATGTCACAGCTGATTAGAGTGGCAAGGAGGGGATTGGGAAGGGACACTTCACTTATTGAGACCTCCTGTCATGGGGCAGATGTGGAGTCCAACACATGTTCCCAAACCCTACAGTGTCTTTAATTAATCACCTCAGCCACAAAGTCATGACAATTTCTCACCTCAAGTGAGAATCATCACAAGGTAAAGGAGCAGAAGGCAAGTCAGAGTCTTGGATGTAGATATGGACTGGCTTTTGTTTCTCTCAGCATGGAGCATTGTTCCCCCATCTGCCTGCTAACCTTAGACTCTTCAGGTCATTGCTTCTCCATCTCTCTCCATCTTTCTCCCATTCTCACTTTCTCCCTGATTTGTCTGTTTTCACACTAGCTAAACTGAAAAAGCAGTTAGGTTATGCTCTAAAATTAGTTGTCTAAGACCAAGCTGGTTAAGGCAAACCAAAACAAGAGAACCTGGTAGCATCATAATAATGATCTCAAACCAGTGTATGACAAGGTAAATGCTGTTGTTAGTCTCCATGTTTGTTGCTTTATTTATTAGTTTTGTTTAAAATTGCAAAATGACACTTGTATAGTCTGCCCTCCATATCCACGGATTTGGCATCCATGGATTTGAGCATCCACGGATGGCAAACTGGTGGGAGAGGGGCAGAAGAAGAGATGGGGAAGACAAGGAGGAAGCAGCAAGAAGAGGTGGGGCCAGGAGGAGGAGGAAGAGTAGGCAAGAGTCAATGGCATCAGGGTCGAGGAGGAAGATAGGGAAGGACCCAGAAACAAGAAGAGGAGGAGGAGGCAAAAGGCAGCAGCAACAGCAGAGGGGTGAACAGGAGGAGGATGTGGAGGAAGAAGGAGATGGTGAAGTGAAGAGGAGGAAGAGGAGGAAGAGGAGGCAGCCCATTACCTCCTCCTCCTCTTCGGCCTCCTTCTCCTTCCCTCGTGGCACTGCTAAGGGCTCCTGCCACTGGCCAGGGCATCATGCTCCCCATCGCCACCTCTGCTGCCCGTCACCATATTTCTCCTGGGATCTGGGGCATCATCTCTGGCCTGGGTTTCTCTCACCCCCAGCGATAGTGTCACTCACTGCCGGCACAGCCACCTCCTCTGCCTCCACTTCCTCCTCTTCCTTTCTGGTGGCAGCGACGGCAGCAGCAGCAGCGGAGACGTGGTGGCCTCAGGGTGGGTGGCTTCAGCTTGGGCAGTGTTGCTCTCCTTGCAACCAGTGGCGGTGCAGCTTTGGCCAGGCTGCAGGGCCGGCTGGCTGTCCTCCTCCTCTTCCTCTTCCTCCAACCTTCTTTCCCAGGCACTGGCGCCAAGCCTCCTCCTCCTTGGCTTCAGCCTTCTCCTCCCAACACAGGGCTGCTAAAGGTTCCCGCTGCAAGGCAGGGCATCATGCTCCCCCACCGCTGCTGCCCCTCACAGTGACCGCTGGCCCAGGCAAAGCTAGATGAAGCCGCTCTGGTGCCAGCACCATCCCCAGCTGACTGGGCTCCTCTGACATCAATCCACTCACTTGATCCTTGTCATTCTTGGCTGATTAAATAGGCCAGAGGGGAACTGGCTGAGTGGGTGAAGGAGGTAGCCAATACATCCCCAGAACAAGATAAAGTCCAAACGTGCTGTTAGAAAGTTTCTAATTAGGAGAGTTTTTAATGAGCTAAAATTGCTGAGAGGGAAGGTTCTAACAACACCTTCCCAAGACTATGTTGCAGTAGTGTATACCAGAGGACCAAAAAGATACCTTGAGAGATGACGCTGAGACAGACTGATCCAATAAGTTTAAATATTTATTAACAAGGAGAAACAAACACTCAGCAAAGGATACACTCTCTCACACACACTTCTCAATGAAAGTAAAGGAGAGAAATTTGGGAGAGAGTTGAGAGAGGCAAATCTATGGAAAATACTTACCTCTGAAGGCTTCTCCAGGAACCCAATGTAGATGTAGATCATTTCAGTACTCTGGTATACATGGCCACCGAAATGTGGGGGGAAATGGCCGAGTGAGCTAAAATCAGAGTCTGGTCAGACGTGAAGCTAGGCTGTATTCTGACTGGAGCACACCTGGGTAAATGGATCTAAAGGTTATATAGGCAAATTCTAGCCTCTAGTAATGAGATTAATGGTTTGGCTGCAGCCAAGACAAAGGGTGTAATGGCATGGGTTTTTGTTAAGTCAAGGTGAAGAATAGTCTAGCCAATGCACTTGTATCTGGACATCATCAAGGAAGGCAAACAGATGAATGGGTGGCCATTGATTTAATCACTGAATCATCAAGTGTGGAGCTGAAAATAAATAAGAGTATTGTGTTGTTTTTTGGAGGTGATGGTTTTCCTATTTAGCAACTTCCAAGTCAAACTGTGATAGAGGGAACAAGACAAACAGTGCAAGGACCCAAAAGTGGGAGGCAAAAAAAAAAAAAAAAACCTTGCACAGGCAGCAAGTAAGGGGGACCCATGATTTAAGATATCTCTACACTAAGGCACAGAGCATGGGAAATAAGCAAGATGAACTTGAACTCCTAGCACAAGAAGGCAAATATGATATAATAGGCATTACTGAAACCTGGTGGGATGAGTCTCATGATTGGAATGTAGAAATAGAGGGGTATAAACTTTTTAAGAGAAACAGGCCAAACAGGTAAGAGGAGGAATCGCATTATATGTTAGGGACATTTACACCAATGAAGAGATCCAGGACATCAATCCTGGAAGTCAGGTGGAGAGCTTCTGGATAAAATTAAAGGGGAGGGAAACAACAGGGATGTTATTGTGGGAGTCTACTACAGACCCCCAAGTCAGACTGAGGAATTGGATGATGTCTTTCTAGAACAGATGACCATACACTCAGAAAGGAGAAGGTAGAGAGGAACTGCTGGACCTCATCCCCCTTCCCCAACACTACTCCCTTATCCTTTTGTGTGGTGTCTTTTTAGATTGTAAGCCTGAGGGCAGGGAACTGTCTAATTAAAATGATTGTATGTACAGTGCTTTATAAATAAAGGCTAATAATAATAATAATAATATAGTAGTGATGGGTGACTTCAGTTATCCTGATATTTGCTGGAATTCAAACTCAGCCAAATCCTCAAGGTCTAGCAAATTCCTTACTTGCCTTGGAAACAAGATGGAAGAGGCAACAAGGCGATCAGCTATTTTGGATCTGATCCTAACTATTTTGGATCTGATCTTAACCAACAGTGCTGACCTAGTTGATGGAGTGCAAGTGGTGGGATCCTTAGGTGGAAGTGACCCTGTTATCCTGGACGAAAGCTGATTTTAGTAAACTGAGAGAAATACTGGGGTGATCCCATGGACAGGAATACTAAAAGAGAAGGGAATTCAAGATGGATGGAAGTTTCTGAAAAGGGAGATACTGAAGGACCAATTTCAAACAGTTCCAATGAGGAAGAACATTGGGAAATGTCTCAAGAAACCAGTATGGATGACTAAGGAACTTTCAACTGAGCTAACTTTTAAATAGAACATGTATAAGAATTGGAAAAGCAGGGAAATCACCAATGAGGAATTCAAATAAATAACGAGCATGTGTAGGGTAAAGTCAGAAAAGCTAAAGCACAGAATGAACTCAGGCTTGCTAGAGAGGTTAAGAACAACAAAAAGGGCTTTTTGGGGTATGTCCGCAGCAAAAGGAAGAAGAAGGAAATGGTAGGGCCACTGTGTGGAGAAGATGGCAAAATGCTAACGAGGGACAGAGAAAAGGCAGAATTATTCAACACCTTCTTTGCTTCCGTCTTCTCAGAAAAGACAAAGGGTGCTCAACCTGAGGATAATGGAGCAGAGGACAGAATAGGGGACTTTCAGCACAGAATAAGTAAAGAGATAGTGCAGGAATATCTGGTTAATCTAAATGAATATAAATCTCCAGGACCTGATGAACTACATACAAGGGTATTAAAAGAACTGGCAAAAATAATATCTGAGCCATTGGCAATAATCTTTGAGAACTCCTGGAGAAGAGATGACATCCCAGCAGACTGGAGGCAGGCAAAGGTTGTCCTCATCTTCAAAAAGGGGGGAAAAGAGGATCCCAACAATTATCATCCAGTTAGTCTGACACCTATACCAGGAAAGATTCTAGAGCAGATAATTAAACAGAGAGTCTGTGATCATCCAGAAAGCAATACCATAATCATAAAAAGTCAACATGGGTTTCAGGGAAAGAAGTCATGTCAGACAAATCTGATCTATTTTTTTTTTTTTTTTTTTTGATAAAATTACCAGCTTGTTAGATGAAGGGAATGCTGTTGATATAAGTATATCTTGATTTCAGTAAGGCATTTCACAGGGTTCCCCTTGACATTCTTGCAAACAAGCTAGTGAAATGTGGGCTAATCAACATAATTGTTACATGGATTTGTAATTGGTTAACTGGTCGAACCCAAATGATGCTCAACAATGGCTCCTTTTCATCCTGGAGAGAAGTGACCAGTGGTGTCCCACAGGGTTCTGTCCTAGGCCCAGTGCTATTCAACATCTTTATCAATGACTTGGATGACAGAATTGGGGGCATACTTATCAAATTAGCAGATGACACCAAATTAGGAGGAATAGCTAAAATCCCTGAGGACAGGATCAAAATTCAAAATGACCTTAATAGATTAGAAAGCTGGGCCAAAGCTAACAAAATGAACTTCATCAGGGAGAAATGTAAGGTACTGCATTTAGAGCGGAAAAAATGAAATGCACAGATATAGGATGTGTGACACCTGGCTGAACAAGATTACCGTATATAAGCAACTATAAGTCGAGAAATTTATGCCCCAAAATGAACTCCAAAATCAGGGATCGACTTATGGAAGGGTCAATAGGTTACTATAGCTGATAAAGTTCATTAAAAAAAAGTGTCCACCTTCCTCTGTAGCCAAGTAAACAGTCCCCATTTGAGTCCCGGTGCCGGCAGCCTTCCTCACTCCACGAGTGTGTGTGTGTGTGTGATCCTTCAGCCCTCCCTCGCAGCTGGAGCTAACAAGCAGCTACTGAGGGAAGGGAGAAGGATGCAGAGAGAGGGAGCATGCCCAGGCTTGGACCCCGTTTTGCAAACCATGGGTCTGGAAATGCTGGAGTTAAAGGCAAGCCTGGGGTCCTCCTTTTTCCCTCCAAGCCTTGAGTCTGGAAATGCTGATGCAAAGAGGTGTGTGTGTGTGCGTGTGTATGTATGCACCCAGACTTGTTTCCCCATGCTGATACTGTGACCCTTGAGAGAGGTTCAGAGAGAGATGTAGAGCGGGAAGTGGTGCTTTGTTTCCCCCTTTAGATCTTTTGTAACATGCCCTCAACGTATCCACAGGTCATATCAAAATCCATGATTTTGGCCTCAAAAACTCCCCTCGACTTATACCTGAGGTCGACTTATACATGAGTATCTACGGTACATGTGAAAGGGATCTGGGAGTCTAAGTAGACCACAAATTGAACATGAGTCAACAGTGTGATGCAGCAGTTAACAAGGCCAATGTGATTATAGGCTGCATCAATAGAAGTATAGTGTCTAGATCAAGGGAAGTAATAGTGCCACTCTATTCTGCTCTGGTCAGGCCTCACTTGGAATATTGTGTCCAGTTCTGGGCACCACAATTTAAAAAGTATGTTGAGAAACTAGAGCGTGTCCAAAGGAGAGCGACTAAAATGGTGAAGGGTCTGGAAACCATGCCCGATGAGGAACAACTTAGGGAGCTAGGGATGTTTAGCCTGGAGAATAGAAGGTTAAGAGGTGATATGATAGCCCTGTTTAAATACTTGAAGGGATCTCATATTGAGGAGGGAGCTAACTTGTTTTCTCCTGCTCCAGAGACTAGGATCCGGAGCAATGGATGCAAGCTACAGGAAAAGAGATTCCACCTCAACATTAGGAGAAACTTCCTGACAGTAAGGGCTGTTCAACAGTGGAACAAACTCCCTCGGAGTGTGGTGGAGTCTCTTTCCTTAGAGGTCTTTAAACAGATGCTGGATGGCCATCTATCAGGGATTCTTTGATTTAGATTTCCTGCTTGGAAGAGGGTTGGATTGGATGACCCTTGCAGTTTCTTCCAACTCTATGATTCCATGATTCTAAGCTTCCTGTGTAGTATTTCCAGTTATTCTTTTTAGGGTTCCTGCCCCCTCCTTTGCAAGCTGCCTACATGACCTCTTCACTTTGGAGAAATGGTGGTGCCCCTAGAAGGTCAGTTTGGGGTCAAAGTGAACTCCACACACACTCCAAAATTTAATAAATCTATATGCTCTAACAGTGCCTACATGAGGCAGTTGTGAGACCATTATTTAAAAAGCCATCCCTGAATCCCACTACAATGGATAATTATCGACCAGTGCCCAGATACTGGTCAAGATACTGAAACTCCAGGGGTTTCTGGATGAATGGATTATCTAGATCTATTTCAATCTGGTTTCAGGCCTGGCTATGGAACTGAGACAGCTTTGGTCACCTTGGTGGATGACCTATGCAGGGAACTGGACAGGGGGAGTGTGTACCTGTTGTTTCTACTGGACCTCTCAGTGACTTTTGATACCATCAACCATGGTATCCTTCTGGGCTGCCTCTCTGGGATGGACTTGGAGGTACTCGGGATGGACTTGGAGGTGGTACTGGGGAACCCCTGCTCAACCCCCTGGCCATTGCCCTATGGGGTTCCCTGGGGTTCTGTGTTGTCACCTATGCTATGTAACATATACATGAAACTACTGGGCGAGGTTGTCCGGAGTTTTGGGGTGCAGTGTTATCAATATACAGATGGCACTTCTCTACTACTCCTTTCCACCTCAATCCAAGGAGGCTGTCCTGGTCGCAAACCAGTGTCTGTCATCAGTAATGGGCTGGATGAGGGAAAACAAGATGAAACTTAATCCAGACAAGACAGAGGTGCTCCTTATCAGTCAACAGCCTGTGTTAAATAAGGTTACACTCCCCCTGAAGACACAGGTTTGCAGTTTGGGGGTACTCCTGGTCTCACTTTTGAACCTGGAGGCCCAGATTTCTGCAGTGACCAGGTGTGCTTTTGCTCAGCTAAAGCTTGTACACTAGCTGTACCCATTCCTTGAGAAACCAGATCTGGCCTAAGTGACCCATGTCTTGGTTACATCTCATTTGGACTACTGTAATGAGCTCTATGTTGGGCTGCCGTTAAAGAGTGGTTGGAAACTTGAGCTGGTTCAAAAAGCTGGAGCCAGGATCTTAACTGGGTCAGGTTACAGAGACCACATAACGCCTGTTACTAAGTTTGGTTTTAATAAAATTTTGGGTACATGCGGTCTGTGCTATGACCCCTGACTGACCTCAGAAAAAACCCGCCATTAACCCAAAGGCAAGGAGACCACATAAGCAGCTCACCTTACAAGGCAGAGCCCCTAGAAAAAGATGGAATTAGAAATTTTCCACAGGAAGTTTGGAGTCGCCAAACCAGAATCGCCTCTGCTTGCCCAAGTAAGACAATAGACTTGGTTTCACACTTGATGAGCCAGTGATCAGCTTAATGGCTTAGTAATCAAGTTGGATGCCCCTCCGAATTGTGTCTGGACCTAAATGTATTGTGCAACACATTACCTGCTCTTGGCTTAACAAAGCCCAAGCAATCAACACCTTTGTCTAGCAAGTCCCCATAGCCTCAGAATACGTTTCACCCTATAAAAAAACCTGGGTTTTTGGACCCTTCTTGTGCTAGTGCTAGTGTTGTAAACTGGTCCACACCAGTTTGAACTCTGCTCTTAGCTCCCACGGCCCTCTTCCCTCGCTCCTGCGGCTGTGATTCACTGTCCAGCCAAGCTGCATCAGACTTCCCAGAGAAGACTTCTAAGGTAGTATACCTTAGTGGTGCCTCTCTTTCTCAAACCTATCTCCTGAACTCACCCCCCCACACACTGTAGCATTGAATGTGTGTGTGTATGTTCCCCTTTTGCTGTGTGGTTGTCCCTGTGCTTTAATAAACGTTACCTTTTAATTATACCTAGTTGGTATCATCGTCTCTTTCTCTTGGGGCTTGCTGGAGACCTCTGGTATACACTGTTGAGACCCGATTCCGGCACGTGGTGTTGTTAGGGCCACCTCTCGGCTATATTTGAGCTAATTAAAATTCCACTAATTCAATCCTTCTTAACACACCCCTGTTGAAACAGCTCCATTGACTACCAGTTTATTTCCGGGCACAATTCAAAGTGCTGGTTATGACCTATAAAGCCCTATATGACTCAAGTCCATGCTATTTGGGAGACCATATCTCCCTGGATGAATTGGCTGGGCTTGAGATCCTCTGGAGAGGCCCTTCTCTCCATCCCACAACCATCCCAAGCACAGTTGGTGGGGACGCAAGAGAGGACCTTCTTGGTGACTGCCCTCTGGAACTTCTTTGTGGTCTCTTCCAACTCTAAGATTCTATGGCGGGATACAGACGGGCAAAAAGGGGTGTATTCATGACGTCATGAAGGTAGAGCCTTCAGACGGGCCTTACCTGAATGCCGCCATGAACACGCCCCCCGCACGCCCCAAGCGGGAAGAAGCGGCATTAAAAAGGTGCTGCTTTTTTCCGCTTCTTTTCCGTTTGATGCACAGCTGCGCAGCTCCGTCTGTAAGCTGCTGCACCGGTATGCCAGGATTGGCACGCCGCAAATATAAGTTGCCCATTTAAAAGCTCTGTGTCAGCTGCGTCGCATATTGGGTCGGGGTCCGGGACATGCGTGGTTTGCAGTCAGGCTTTAATTGCAGCGTCCGCTGCCATGCAGCTGTGGAAGCTGTGGCACAGCTGCGGCGCATTTTAAGTCTCGTAACCCTAACCCTAGAGCTCCATGTGCACATGCGTTGCTGGAATCGCGGGAAGTGGTAAGTTTTGCCGGCGGATGTTTTGGTTGTAGAAAGTGATAAGGGAAAGTTTGGAATTTAAAGTGACCCCCTACACACATTCCTGCGCCATTTTCACCTGGGAACGGGCACAGTTCGGCTGCTCCTGACACAGCTGTGTGGCGGCTCCCCTTTGGCACCAGGCAGAATGGCACAGCCATCCACCAGCACCCCGAAAAAAGGCAGGGGGACGTCTTGGTCTCATGCGGAGATGGCTGACCTTATAGCTATATGGTCACAGCCAAACATTCTGCAGAAATTGGAGCAGTCCTACCTGAATGCTGACACATATCGAGAAGTGGAAGAGGCCATGAGAGCCAAGGGCCACAACAGAACTTTGGAGGAGTGTCGCCAAAAATGCAAGTCGCTGAAATCTCAATACAAACAATACAGAGATGCCCTGGCCAGAGGTACTACGAAGGGCACCCCCCTGCCCTTTTACAAGGAGCTGCATGCTTTCATTAAAAGTGATGGAAACATCAGACCCAACAGACTAGCCACCAGTGGGGAGCGTGTGAGGGTCCCAGCGGGCCAGCCAGCCAGAGCGGAGCCTGTGGTGGTGGAAGAGGAGGAGGACGAGACCCCGGACCTTGAATGTGTCCAAGACCTTTCGCCTCCCAGGGCATGTGTTCCCTCCCAGCCCTATCTACTCTAGTCTACCCTTCCTGTTCCCTCCTCCCACCATGCCTGGCTCACTGGTCCCCAAACCAGCAATGTCCAAACTCTGTCCTTCCAGGTGTTTGGACTTCATCTCCCAGAATCCCCAGACACCTTGCCCTGTGGTCTGGGATTCTGGGAGATGAAGTCCAAACGCCTGGAAGGACAGAGTTTGGACATTGCTACCTCACAGCACTCCTGCCTAGCTTTAGACTGCACAGTTGCGCCTAAGCTGTCACATTCACACACACAGCCACACTGCCGCAGTTGCGCATAATGAACCACACAATTTTTTTAAAAAAATAAACTTTTTTATTAATAATAATTAAAAACTTTTGTATTTACATATGTACAAAGGGAAGGGGGAGGGTGATGGGGGGGTGGTGAAGGGGGGATGGCAGAGGGGGCAGGGGAGAGAAGCTGCTTCAGGGAGGGGGAGGAGGCGGTGGGGCGGGCAGCCGGCGGAGGAGTTCCCGGAGGGTCTCTTCCATGGAGGAGACTCTCTCCGCCAGCTTCTCCACCTTCTCCTCCAGGGCAGCGAACCTCCTCTCCGTCCGGTTCTCTGTGGGGGGAAAAGAAAGAGGATGGTTAGGATCAGCCTGTGGAGCCCATCACCCACTCCCACAGGCAGGGTTTTGGGTACCCCCACTCCCTTCCCTGGGTTCACCTCCGCACTTACCTTGCTGCCGGGCTTGTAGCAGGCGATCCATGGCCCTGGCATCCAGGGCCAAGTCCTCTGGCTGGCCAGGCAGGCGGCGGCTCGGGCCAGGCTCCTCGGCGGCGGCAACAGCAGCAAGGACTTCAAGCCCTGCAAAAGAGGAAGAAAAGGCCCAAGTTATCATGCTGGCATGGCAGAGGAGGGCACAAGTGTCGTGGGGGCTGCAGTCAGGCAACCCCCACCCCTCACCCTGGGGACCTACCTGCCGCCAGAGGAGCCTGCTCTGGCTGCGGAGGGGCCACAGCAGCTGGTCCTGGCTGTGGCCCACCCTCGGGGACATCCTCGTCCCCCGAGGATGGTGGAGAGGGCGACCTGGCACGGTGCCCTCCCTCCCTCCGCCTCCGCCTCGGCCGCACGCCTGCAGAAGGGAAGAGGAGGGATGGCATTGGCACCATGCAGGAAGGAGAGGAGGGCAAGGGAAGGGTCAAGGAGGGGAGGACAGGGCATGGCAAGAGCTCTGACTTACCTGGAGGACGGCGATCTTCCGGTCTTGGCCGATCACCCCTGACCCACAGGTCCTTCAGCCGCGAGAAGAATGGTGGCCGCTTGTCAACCGGGGCCTCCTCTCCGAAATCTTCAAGGGTTTCAAAGAACGCTGCCTTGAGAGTTTTAAACTTAACTCTACATTGGTGCAGCGTTCTTTGAAACCCTTGGTTTCGGAGGGCACGAGATGACTCTAGAAAATGCCCCCGGTTGGGCTTGTTGGTGCTGGCCATCACCCTCCTCGCAGCTGCCTGTGGCATCAGGGAGTCCAGGAGGATCCCGACCTCCTCATCGGTCCAATAGGCGAATCGGACCGGGACCCTCCTGCGTGGCGCTGCCATGTTGATCGCCGTCCTGGGGTCTTGCACAGTTGCGCACGAGTATATATGGGCACCTGCGGCTCAGGGCCGTTAGGCCAAGGTGGTCCTAGGCCAATGATAGCTTTCAGAGGAGCAATTTGAATCTCTCCCCCAATAGATGCCCTCTGGGTGCCCTATTGATACATTCAAATGAGCCATTAGGAAAGCTTGAATTTGAGGGGGATTGATACATTGTCAAAGGGGCAATTGGCAGTTGGAGCTGATGTATCTTTTTGACCCAGGAAAACAGGCGCCAGGAGACCTTGTGTGTGTGTGTGTTTGTGTGTGTCCCCCTCAGGCACGTGGCAAAACATGCCCACAGCACAGATCAGGAATGATAGGCAGACTCAAACTGTGGATAATGGGATACATTTATTCATGTGCTTATGCTATTACAGAACATTGCACTCTGACATCACAGATGATGGCACAGGAGCCATCCTTCAGATTCTCCTTGTCAGAAAAAAATCTGCCAGTGCATTCCTCACAGTCTCCCCTGCTTTCTTCTTCTCTTTCTCTTGAGCCTCTGTGATTGGTGCCAGGGTGGGCAGCACAAAACGGCGCCTATATCGCATGCCCTCATCCAGGACCCTGCCCTTGGTCTCACAGATGTTGTGCAGAATGACACATGATGCCAGGATGGGCACCACGTTCTCCTCTGCCACCAGCAGTGGGGCAGTGAGACAGCACCATCTCGCCTTCAATCTGCCAAACGATCTCTCCACGGCCCCCCTCACGCGATTCAACTTCTTCTTGAAGAGCTTCTGTTTGGGAGTGCGGGGGGTCTTAAACGGTGTCATGAGCCACTTCCGAATGGGGTAGGCACAGTCAGCCAGTATCAGGGGCCCGATCTGCTGGCCTCTGATGTTGATGCTGGGGTTCCCTTGCACATAGATGCCAGCCTCCATGGCCTCGTAGATGAGAGAATTCCATGCCACCCTGGCATCGTGGGCTGACCCATGTCATCCGAGCTCCACGTCCACAAATCTTCCTGTGTGGTCACATGTCCCTTGCAGGATGACAGAATAGGAGCCCCTTCTGTTGACATAGGCATTCCTCAGCCCCAAGGGTGGTATGATCAGGCAGTGGCACCCGTCCATGAGGCCAACCACTTGTGGGAAGCCGCGGCGACCAAAGGCATCCATAATCTGTGGGGGAAAGGAAGGGAGAGAAACAGAGGAATTGAGATGACAACTCTTTTACACATGCGCAACTGCACCATAGCAAGAACAGCAAATGTACAGTGAGGGGGTGACACTTGACACAGAATATCACAGAGCTGCCAAAGATGGATGGGAAGGTGGTCTGGCTGTCCCTACCTCACGTGCGTTCCCCAGGTACACGGTCCGTGACAGCAGCAGCTTCTCCATGGCCAGGGCAAACTCCACCACGATCTCCCCCACGGTGGCAACGCCAGTCCCAAACAGCGCCCCCGTCACAATGTAGGTGGACTTGTGTGCCAGTGAAAAGACACCAATGGCCACTCTCTTCTCCACCGGGATGGCTTTCCTCATCACTGTGTCTGCCTTCTCCAGTTCTGGGCGCAGGATGCCCACTAGCCTGTGGAAGAGGGCACGGGGCATTCGGAAGAAATGCCTCCATTGCTCATCAGATCATATGGTTGACACAAAGTTGTCCCACAAGTCTTGCAATGCAGGGACCTTCCAGCATCGGCGGAGGCGTGCCACTCTGGCCAGGGCCATGGCACCACCAACAGTAGCCTGATGAAGTGCTATGGCAGCCACTGCCGTGCACTGTTCTGTGTCATCATCATCATCACTGCTGCTGTCATCCAAGTCTACAGCTGTTATGGTGGTGGATGATGGGACCTCCATTGCAGCGGCAATGGAGGCGGAGGGGCCGGAGGGGCCGGAGGGGCCAGAGGGGGCGGAGGGGACGGAGGGGGCGGAGGGGGCGGAGGAGGTGGAGAAGACGGCGGTGGCACCGGCAACAGCTGTGGCTGTGGATTGCAGCTTCAGGAAGACCACAGGGAACAAAGGAGAGGAGGCATCCATGATGCCAGTGGTGGCACTCGCAATGCGCAAGCGGGCAAGGATGCCAACACCAGCTGATCACCAGCTGGCAGGAGGCCACCTTTGTTCTTGGGCAAGGCGGGGAAAAAAGTTTAAAGGGGCCTGGCGCTTTAAATGTGCACATGCGCATTCCGCAGCCGGCAAAAGGGAAATTTGCCGGCTGCTGCTGGAGTGCCGCAGCTGCGCACTTCTCATGCGGCAAAAGAAAAAAAAAGCCGCGGTTTGGGCCGCCCGTGCGGAAGCTGCCCCTTTCTTTGCGGCGTCCTCCGAGGCGGCGGTATAGAAGCTACGGGTCCGAAACGGACCCAGGTGAGGCATCTTCACTGCCCCCCATGTGGAAGCCCCATCTCCTGAGCCACGTCCCCGGGGCGGGCGGTCTGGAGGCTCCGTATTCAGCAGAATACACCTCCAAGACGTCTTCCCCTGCCCGTCTGTATCCCGCCTATGATTCCTTCCCAGGGAGACCAGAATCACTCCCTCCTCATTGGCCTTCCGCCAACATTCAAAGACCTACCTGTTCAGATGGGCTTTTAAAACAGAATGGGACATTGTTTCATTTTAAAATGTATTATACTATTTTAACATTGTAATAATTTAATTCCTTTTTAATCCACCTCTTTTCCATGTTGTTAATTGTATTCTTCTTTTAATATTGTGAAACTGCTCTGAGTCCCAGTCCTAAGAAAAGAGAGGAAGAAGAAGAAGGAGGAGGAGGAGGAGGAGGAGGAGGAGGAGGAGGAGGAGGAGGAGGAGGAGGAGGCATGGAGAAAGCCGTCACTCTCAGGATCCATTCCTGATTTGTTTTCTCATGTGATAAGGCTCTTAGATTTCATTTATTGTTAAGCAAGCCTTTGGGATTTGGTTCCAGGATTACCCATGGATACCAAAATCTATGGATGCTGAAGTCTCATTATATGTTAGTAAGCTATTAGTAAGGATAGTAAGCTGCTATTCCTTATATAAAATGGAGAAATCAAGATTTGCTTTTTGGATTTTTTTTTAAAATATTTTCAAGTCATGGATGTCTGTATCCATTGATACAGGGTGCCAAATGTAATTATCTGACTCAAACTGTGTTGGAATAATTGAGCCCTTAGCAGAAAATAAAATATTTTGATTGACAAGTGGCAGGTATACTGTGTGACAACCACAGACTTTTGAGTCATGGGAACATGACATAAGGCAAAGTTGCAGCAAGCTTGCAAAATGTTGTGTGGCACAGAGTGATGATTTAGAACCACCCTCCTATATAAAGGGACCAAGAGACTGGTCAGTGTGGGTCAGTTGGATTGGTTTGGAGCAGTTGGTTCTAAGTTGTTGGAGAGTCGGTGTATGTGTATGTATTGTACTATGTATACACACCTGAAGAGATAAAGCCTCTGAAACTTTGGATGAACAACTATGTTTGTGAGTTTTCTTATGAGTGTGAAAGGTGGGTCAGTGCATTGCCAATACCAATAACTGGGTATTTTGCTTTTGTGGTCCCCCCCCCCCACTGCTACAGTATTGTTTGGCTGCATCTGGGTAGACTTGTCCCCAGACTGCACAAGTAGTTAGCTTTTTCCCCTCACCAACAAACTGTCCAGTTTAGCTCACTAACCCAAGTATTGCAATGTCTATACATTCCATGTCTTCTTTTAGTATGTCTAGTTTCCCCTGATTTATGCTTCTCACATACCATGTTCCTATAATATGTGTTGTGCTACTTGAGACTTTTCTTTCACCTCTGAGCATGTCAGCAGTGAAACTTTCTTTCAGCTTGATTCCAATTTCATCATTAGCCACACTGCTCTTCCCCAGTTGAGTGCTGTCTGACCTGGAAGAGTCATCTAATTTCATTTTGGATTGTGTTATCATAGGTTTTTCATAGTAAAAGATCTTCCATAGGATGTTTACCAGTGTCTTCCTCTGCGCTGTCCTAACAAGCATTAGCTATAGTGCCATTGATGTCATCTCTGGGAGATAAATGGTGTTAAGTGGAACTACCTTTCTAAGTATGGTATCCACTGGGATTTGGTTCCAGAACCACCATGGATACTAAGATCCATGGATGCTGAAGTCCCATTATACGCAGTGGGATAGTAAGCTAATGTTCCTTATATAAAATAGGAAAATCAAAGTATGTTTTTGGATTTTTTAAAAAATATATATTTTCAGGGATGGTTGTATCCATGTATACAGAATCCTTAGATCTGCTGTGATATGAATTCTATAATAAATACAGATGTAACTTTGCCCCTAGCTGTCCACTGATATTTTTCAATTTGTGCAACCCAAGTATATGGACCTGATTCTTGGAGAGATGAGAGCCATGACAAGTATATTAGATCCTTACCCTTCCTGGTTTATTAAAAAAAGTCAGAGGAGGACTGTTGTAAGCCTCCATGAGTTACAAACTGGGGAAAAGGTGGGATATAAATTATATTTACACCATCACCATCATTTTTTGGGTCATTGCAGATGTTGAAATTCTCTACAGATGTTGGAATTCTCAGGCCTGTTACAGACAGCCAAAATAAAACTGCTTCGAGTCACAGTGGAGGTATGGTGTTTCAATGATGCATGCGTCCTGAGAGTCCAGAAGTCACACCAAAGCCATGCTCCAGCCCTAAGGACTGGAGTGTGGCTTTGGTGTGGCTTCTGGACTCTTAGGATGCATACATCATTGAAACACCATAGCTCCACTGTGACTCGAAGCAGCTTTATTTTGGCTGTCTGTAACAGGCCTCAGTGTCCAACCCCACACCCTTTTCTCAGCTGCAGCTCCCAGACTCAATGGAACAGCAAAAGTACTAGCATAGAAGTATATAGCTATCTTCCTGTAGCTATACACAGGTATAAGATCATATTCACTTCGCTCCGGAGGACTGTCAAAGATCCCTGTGGATGCTTGTTGCTGTGCATTCAACTATAGAAAAAAAACCTGTATGCTTTTCTGCCATTTTACTCATCTTTCCACCAACCAGGAAATGTCTGCATTTGGGAAGCTGAGAAAAGATGAGTAGTAGTGGTGGTTTTGTACATATCTATGTCTTATAGCAATGGCTATAAGCTATAGCTATTGACAGGTTCACAACTATTTTTTCCTGCACAAAAACATTTTTCTCCTACAGAAAGCAGTGAACTCTGTAAAAGATGAGAGAATGCTTGAAATTATTTATTCTTATCTTCAAGATTAAAATAAACAAAGATGTACCTCCCTATATTACACTGATGTTCTATTTGACTCTGATGTTAACAAACTTGTAGAATTGCCTGTTTAAACTTCTTGTACCGGGGGTAGAGCTCAGAGTAGGCCTGTTATAGGGATGGACTCAGGAACTAGACAAGTGAAGCAATTTAAACCTGTTACTTTTCTTGCTGTCTTACAGGTTGCTATTTAGGATTTATAAGAGGCCTTAACCCCCCACTCCAGTTCATATTCTCTCTACAGAATATAAGAATATGATAAGACAGGTTGGAATCCTTTTTTTCAGGAAAAAAACAGTGAAATTCTCCTAAATGTGTTGCTCATGTGCTTACAAGGGGTGGTGAAAAGTTCTGAGCCCAGCCAAGAAGGGAATGACTTAGGGGCTGTACAAACAGCCCTGAAGGGGCAGCCTGCAGCTTCCCCTTCTTCAGCTGGATCAGGGCAACGGCAACCTCACATCGTGCCCCCGATCCGGCCTTCCAAGGGCACAAAAAGGAGCTGCAAAAAGGGCACCTTGGCCACAGTGGCATGGCTATATGGCGCCCCTTCAGCACTGCATCATCTGGACACAGTGCCAGAGGTGCACCATGATGCCGCACGGCCCCTGGGGGCCAGAGTCAGCTATGCATCATCTTTCTGCCCCCAAGCCAGCCTTTTAGGACAGTCTGTACAGGGCCTTAGACTTGTGAAACGTATGTGCTATTCCACATATTCAATTTGATATTCTTGGCACATCATTTTTCAATTTTCTCCAACTCTTCCAAAATTTAAATTAAATTAAATTAAATTGGATGTTTGGTCACTGAAATACTGCTCTGCTACTGCTATAATCTCTGAATCATTCAAAAATTTCCTTCCTTTCCAACTTCTTTCCTTGGAAACAGGAAATAGTTAAATGGAGCAAGTTCTGGTGAGTTGATTTATGCACTCAAACCTCAGATTCTTCAAAACATCTATGCTCTTGACATCCCTGTGAAACTGTGCATTGTCTTGAAAAAAGACAACACCTTTCTGCAGCTTCTCTCACTGTTTTCTAGTCATCAAAATATTCCCCTTAGCCCAAAAAACTGTGGCTGTGGTCTTTCAGCCATGGAGAAGCCAAGTGCCTCCACTGCATGGTCTATTGTTGGTCTCTAGATCATAGTGATATAACTATGTTTCATCAACAGTGACAAGTCGTTCCAAGAAATTATTATTAGATCTCTGAAAATGCTGCAAAATTAGCCTGGAATTAACCACTCGGTTTCATTTCTGGTCAGTTTTCAAACATTTCAGCACCCACTTGGCTGACAGCCAAGTGTTAGCCAACTAATGAATGATAAAACTCATGAATTATAAACCCAATGCATTCTCAGGATGTCTCTAGTGTGAGCAATTGTTTTAGTTGAGGTTTGTCAATCTGCCAAAATCAGGTCATGAAAATGCTTAACAGTTTCAGGAGTTGACATGGCTGAAAACCTCCCAAACTGTGCTGCATCTTCTGTCTCAAAATCTCCATGCTGAAAGGTGGCACACCACTTCTTCACAGCTGAATATGATGGGCACTTGTCAGTCAGTGCTTGCATCATACATTTTTAAAAAAAAATTATTGTGTTTCTAAATCAATCAGTCAATCAAATACAATTGGTTATTCCCCCTTTTCTGTATAACATAGTTGGGCACCTGGGTACTCTTCCAGATGGCAAGTTACCTTCATAAGCATTAAAAACTCTCTCATTCCACAATGATTTAGACTTTCTTGTTTCTACCGGAAAGCCTCCATCTTGTGGCCAACACATAAATAGCAGCTTCAGTATTTGATATCTATTCTAAATGTGAAAGAAGGTATATTAATTATGGATATAAATTTAGATTGGAAGTGTGCAATGGCATAGAAGGATTAGGAATATGCCTCTGGTTATCATTCAGACAGTTACCTCTGTTTTTATCACAAACATTTTAAGCAGTGCCCTTTGGAGCATATCTCCTTCATTCTTTTTACAAATGCTCACATAAATAAGTTACCCTTACAATTACCCTCAGTGATGTGAAAACAAAGTAAACAGAGGCGGGGTACAGACGGGCAGGGGAAGATGTCTTGGAGGCGCCCTGCCCAAGAACAATGGTGGTCTCCTGCCAGCTGGTGATCAGCTGGTGTTGGCATCCTTGTCCTCTTGCACGTTGGTAGTGTCACCAGCATCATGGATGCCTCCTCTCCTTTGGTCCCCACACTCTTGCTGAATCTGCAATGCACAGCCACAGCTGCCGCTGCTGCCACCGCTGTCCCCCTGCCATCCCCCATCACCTCCCTTGTACATATGTAAATATTTAAAGTTTTAGGGTTTTTTTATTGTTAGGTGAAAATGGCACAGGAATGTGTGTAGGGGTTCACTTTAAATTCCAAACTTTCCCCAATTCTAGCAGCGCATGCGTACATGTTGCTCTAGGGTTAGGGTTAGGGTTAGGGTTAGGGTTAGGGTTACGAGTCTTAAAATGCGCTGCAGCTGTGCTGCAGCTTCCACACCTGCATGGCAGCTGACACTGCAATTAAAGCCTGACTGCAAACTGCGCATGTTCCAGGACCCCGACTCATTATGTGACGCAGCAGACACGAAGCTTTTAAATGGGCAACTTAAATTAGCAGCGTAACAATTCTGGCGTACCGGTGCAGCAGCTTACAGACGGAGCTGCGCAGCTGCGCATCATACAGAAAAGAAGCGGGGAAAAGCAGCACCTTTTTAATGCCGCTTCTTCCCGCTTGGGGCGTGCGGGCAGCGTGTTCATGGCGGCATTCAGGTAAGGGCTGTCTGAAGGCTCTACCTTCATGACGTCATGAACACACCCCTTTTTGCCCGTCTGTATCCCGCCAAGGTTAAGTATTTGGGAAAAATATTTCTAAGAAATCTACAGAATTATTCAAAAATAACTACATGAAAGTTTGGAAAGTGATTAAAAAAGACCTGATTAAATGTAACAAATTAAATATTTCTCTATTAGGCAGAATCTCCATGATTAAAATGAATATTCTACCAAGGATGCTCTATCTATTTCAAACAATACCCATCATTTTGACTGGAAAATTTTTCAAAAATTGGAATAAGGATATTTCGGATTTCATTTGGAGAGGGAGAAAACCAAGAATTAAACTATTGTTAGCAGAAACAAGAGGAGGGAGAGGGGACAACCTTGACGTGTAACTCTTCGGATTTGTATTTTATTGATTTCATCGTTGTTAATTCTAATCTGCGCGTTTTGATTGCTGTAGATTTTTGAAACCCAATTTAGGAAATTTGAACCTATATTAATTTTTTGCAGTATTGCCAATAAAAAAACCCAATTAACCGAATTGAAAGCTTTTTCGAAATCCAAGAAAAGTAAGCCAATCTTTTTTCATTATGTTTTTCATAATATTCTAATACATCAATAATTAATCTTGTGTTATCTCTAATCTGCCTGTTTGGTAACAAGCCCCTTTGCTCCTCCCCAATTGTTTCTGCCAGTTCTGCCTATCTTTTGGATAGGATAGTAGCTAATAATTTGTAATCATTGTTTAACAATGAGATCGGTCTATAATTACTAGGGTTTTCCAAATCTTTTCCCTCTTTCGGGATTACAGAAATATCTGCTTCCTTCCAAGAGTTAGGTAGGTCCTCCTTTAAAGCATCATTCATAACCTGTTGGAGAGGGGAGACTACTTCTTCAATAAAAATTTTATAAAAGGAAATCAGAAGCCCATCGTTGCCCGGTGCTTTCCCACTTTTAGCTTGGCCAATTGCCTCCCAAACTTCTTTCCTTGAGATAGGTTTATTCAGTTCTTGTTTCCATTTTTCTGAAATAACTTGCGGTTTTACAATATCTAGGTATTTTTCTATCTCATCTAACTCTATTTCTCTTTCTTTATACAGGTCTTCATACAAGAGCCGAAATTCTTCTTTGATGTCATCTTGTCGGGTAAGTATTTTGTCTCCTTTCTTTATTTTGTTGATTGTTTTCTTTTCTTTAATTCGTCTTAATTGGTATGAAAGCCATTTACCTGTCTTATTTGCTTGTTCAAAATTTCTTTGTTTTACCAGTTTCAATCTCTTCTCCAATTCTGAGACCATCTCTAAATCCAATTGTTTCTGCAGTACTTTGATGTCCTTTTGGATTGATTTATTCTTTGGATATTTCTTTAGTGCTTCTTCTTTTTCTTTCAAGATTTTATTCAAATTGTTTCTTAAGTTTTTCTTCTGTTTGAGCCAAATTATATTTTGTTGGGTAAAAAAACTCCTAATAGAAGCCTTACAGGCATCCCATACTATATTGGTCTTAACCTCCCCATTCAAGTTTTCTGCAAAAAAAAAAAATGTAGCCATTCTTTACCTTTTTTAACAATTGATTTGTCTTTCAATAGCTCTTCGTTAAAGAACCAACGGTTATTTTTCTTAGTTTCTTTAAAAGTTATCACTAATGGATTATGGTCTGACATTATTCTGTTCAAGGTGTCCACACTTACTACCTCTCTGCTCAAAATATTTGACACCAAGCAGAGATCAATTCTTGCTAACGATTCGTGCCTATCCAAATAAATGTAAAACATTTTTCGTTATTATATAAATGGCACCACATATCAATTAATGAAAAGTCTCTTGTTAAATCAAAAAATTTCTGGGGTAATTACCTTGGTTTTGTTTTATATTTTTTCCCAATTTTCTATCAAGAGTGGGGTCTATCACACCATTAAAGTCTCCTACCATAATGATGCTCTCATAATCATATTCCAGAATTTTCCTATGAAGTTTTGCATAGAAAGATCCTTTTTTTCCCTGGGGGCTATAAATCCCTATTACCAAAATTTTCTTACCATTCCAAATAATTTCTACTCCTACAAAGTAGCCATTGGGGTCACCAAATAATAATTTAGACTCAGTGTGGTCTTTGATATATAGGATAACTCCTCTTTTACTTTTTCCAAAGGATGAGATAATCCTTTAACATTCCAGGACAATACTTTCATAGAGGATTGAACTCTCCCCAGAAAAGTAAAAAAGTCTTCTTATTCTTGGAAAGGCACAAGACTGATATTGCATGCTTGCAGGAATCTCGTATTAAATCTAAAGATGTTAGACTAATTAAAAATCCTAAAATTGGCAAGGAGTTTAGATTTGATTTCATCTTTAGAGGCCTGAATCTCTTTACTAGTCTCCTGTTGTAATCTTATCTCCTCAATTAATGTCATTATGTTCTGATAATTTTGGTATTGATTCCACAGACGTTCGTCTCGCATTTCCTGGTTCATTTGCATTTCTTCTGGTATTCATCATCTTTAAACAGAAAAAGGAAATTTACCAATGTGATAGTAGAATAGCCTTGTTATAGATAGCACGTTAACTTTTACCAGATTCCGATTTAAAGGAGGGCTTGGCCAAATCTAGGATACTCTGTAATGGAGCTATCTAAGATTTAACTACAAATACTTGTTTGTTCCTAGTTTACCTCTTAGAGTTAAAATTAAATTTATTTATTTGACTGTTATTAATTTAATTGTTCTAGAGCTTTAGATGCGATCTTCCTAAGCCCTTAAAAAAAGGAGAGAGAGACAGAGGGGAATATTACCAATTTGTTTCAAGTTTGGGCAAGATGCATATATATCCAACCAAAGCCTTACATTAAATACTCCTAAAGAAATAAAAAAAAATGAGAAAAGGCAAGGATCTTTTTTTTTCTTTTTTCTTTCTATTCCTTTCCCTTTTTCTTCTCTTTTCCTTCTTCCCTTCCCCCTCTTCTTTTCTCTTCCCCTTCCTTTCCCTCTTCCTTCCCTTTTTCCTCCCTTCCTTCTCCTCCTCCTTTCCCTTCTTCCACTTTCCTTATATCTATTTGTTTGCGTTCTTTACTGCCGTGAATTTAACACCAAAAATAAGTTTACCAGTATACCTTAAGTAATAACTGAATCTTAAAAAGTAGATTTGTTGGCAAATATACACAAAAGAAATGCAAAGAAATTAAACTTCCCTTATTGTGAAAAATAGTAAGTTGTTTTCTACCCAAAATCAACAAGGGCTTATTTTCTGAAGTTGCAATAATAATTAAGAAAAACTTTCCATACAGAATCCAACATCAAAAGGGGAGGAGGGAAGGAGATGTATAGGTACTGTCAATACAACTGAGGGTACTAATAGTAGGAGAGATTAAGCATCACAGCTCCTCATTGGCAAGTGGCTTCCACTAAGAGAGCTGTTATTCTAGATTTTTACCTCAGTCTTATTCCCTCTATTCCCTTCTTGCCAGTATATATCTCTTAATTTTACTGTCAAAACAAGATAATAGTCAGTACTTTTTGCCACAAAAGCACCTCTGGAACAGCAAAAATGTACTTACAAGCACCTATGATGTACAAAGTATCTCTTAAATTGAAACTGGTAGCGAGATATACAAGAACCAAAAATAAGAAAGAGGTATAGCAAAGGGAAACCGTTGCACTATTGCAATTTATGGAAGGAATGCGAACTCCAAAGATAGTCCCTAAGAATAACACAACAATAAGTCTCTTCAGTTGCGCCAGTTGTTGCCGACTCTTCTGCTTCCTCTTATCAGCTGGCCTTCAGATTTATTGGCGACAGCTGGGTTTGTTAATTGTAGGCGCTTCCCTCTCGCACAGCTGAGTAAGTAGATGAGGCGAGAAAGTAGATTGTCCCAGCAACACCCTATTTCCAAATCAGAGTCAAAAAGAAAAACTTCTCCAGTCTTAAATTGGCAGCAAATTTGGGGGTTTTAGACCAGCTTCACCATACCTGGGAAGAGGAAAAAGGAAAGGACAAAAGAAAAAAGTAAACCGTCCCTCAAGTCGCTGCGATTAATCCACAGGGAAAGCCAAGCGGGGAGCCGAAAAAACAAAAAGGAAGCAGTCCCAATGGGCAGATCTCCCCCAGGCGCCCTTATTACACAATGTCTTTAAGATATACAAAGCTGCTCTCCCCCTCCTTCCCCTTCTCCCCTTCTTCCCTCCACAGGACTCCAACACCCAACAGCAGACACCGATCCTGTTTCTTCCTCTCAAAGCTTTCCGGGGGAGGGGAGCGAAACCGAGAGATTTCAAAAGCAGTCCCTCAAACCAATTCAGTTTAAATTTTACTAGGTTTATACCATGTCTCAGACACCTCAATCTTTAAACCTCTTGGAGCTGTCTCACTCATGGGCATGGGGTTTTAGTCTCCTTTTGTAAATCAGTCTGGATGTAACGCGGCTCCTGCCTTCCTCAGAGGAGGCTTTCCAAACTTCCCAATAGTATCAGTGGTATCGATTATGTGGAAGCTGTTTTCTGGTAGGTTTTAGTGTCCCCAAGCAGTTTGTGTAAAAACAAACACTTTAAAAAAGAGCTTGTGTCTGCTCTTCACGGTCGTGGTCGCTCACGATCCGTGCAGCTTCTCCGTCTCGATCTCTCGTAAACGATGGGATCAAGCAAAGAGAATGGCGTGCCGGATCACTAAGTGAGCCCCTCTGCCTCCCCTTTACTGGGGGGATACTTTTGATTCAGTGGTACCTTACCCCACTGCTCCCGTCACCGCGAAGCCACGATCACCCCTTCGGAGTCTCTCGTCAAGGGTAATCAAGGCGCCGCCATACCACCGGAAGTCCGAAGGATGACCATTTTGAGGGATTTGGGGGGGCATCCTAGTCGTTCCAGGATCTGCCACAGACCTTTCCTACTGACAGTGTCAAAGGCTTTGGTGAGGTTGACGAATGTTACATAGAGTCCTTTGTTCTGCTCTCTACATTTCTTTTGCAGTTGTCTAAGGGCAAATACCATGTCTGTAGTGCTCCTATTAGCTCTAAAGCCACATTGGCTTTCAGGGAGAAGTTCTTCTGCAATAGCAGGGACTAATCTGTTCAGTATCCTTGCAAGGATTTTTTCCAGCAATGGAGAGCAGTGTTATACCTCGATAGTTTGAGCATTCCTATTGTGCTCCTTTTTTTCTTGTTCAGGGTGATGATGACTGCATCTTGGAGATCTGATGGCAATTCGCCTTTTTCCCAGCAACTCACAAGGAGCTCGTGGAGTTTAGCATGCAGTACATGACCATTCAGAATGGAAGCTTTATCTGTGATTAGTGTTTGACCATCTGTACTGTATAGGAAGCTTTGGATCTGATATGTAGGTCCAAACACTGCTTTAAGAGCTTCATAAAATCCTCTGGAACCACCCAGATCTGCACAACGTTGTGTCTTTTCTACTAAATTGATCCACCACTTGTTCTGAATGTCTCAGAGTTTTTGTTGGAGTTGACTACATACAAGGCGAAAGGCTGCTTTTTTTACATGGCAGGATGGCTGGGCGAGGTGTGCCTGGTGAGTAGTCCTCTTCTTTGCCAGCAGCTCCTGGATCTCTTTGTTGTTTTCATCAAACCAGTCTTGGTTTTTCTTGAGGGAGAACCCTAAGGATTCTTCCGCAGATTGCAGGATGCTGTTTTTTATATGTTGCTAAAGCACTGTAGGAGAAGAGTCTACGGGATGGTCTTGTTTTGTTTTGTTTGCAAATTTGCCTGGAAGTTGTCTCTTATGGCAGCTTGTTGAAGGTTGTTGACTTGGAGTCTCCTCTTTAGGATGCCACCCCTCTTAAATTTGAACTGAAAATGAAGATTTAGTTTGCATCTTACGAGGCAATGATCTGTTTGACATTCTGCACTGGGCATCACTCGGGTATGACAGACATCACAAATATTTCTCTGGCGCACTAGGATATAGTCAATGAGGTGCCAGTGTTTGGATTGGAGATGCATCTAGGTTGTCTTCAGGCTATCTTTCTGCTGAAAGATGGTGTTTGTAATAGTCAGCTGCTGTTCTGCACAAAACTCTAGCAGGAGAGGTGTCCATTATCATTACTGTTTACAACACCATGCTTGCCTAAAACACCTTTCCAGGCTTCGAAGTTCTTTCCTACTCTGGCATTGAAGTCACCAAGGATAATGATTTTGTCTTCTTCAGGGACTTTTTGTATAAGGTGGTGTAGTTCTGAGTAGAATTTGTCTTTCTCCATAGGGTCGGCTTGCATAGTTGGGGCATATATACTGAAGAGAACAACATGTGGGAAGCGTAAGGCGATAATGCGATCAGAGTGTCCTGTTGGCAAGGTTTTGAGTTTGGAGGCAATTGAGTTTTTGATCATAAAGCCTACACCTGAAAGATGTTTTTGCAGTTTTGGGTTTGCCAGACCAGTAGAGTGTGTAGCCGGCACCGTGTTCTTTAAGGCTGCCTTCCTCGTGGAGACGAACTTCACTAAGAGCAGCGATGTCGATGTTAAGTCATGACAGTTCATGGGCTATTAGGGCAGAATGACTTTCAGGACGTCCACTATCTGCAGAATCTTGCATGGTTCTGACGTTCCAGCATGCAAGCGTTAGTCTATTTGCACCTTTGGAGGCTGGTGTGTGCCTTTGTCTCTTTGTCTTTGTTTGACCACATCAGAAGATGCCCGTTGGCCACGGCTAACCAACTGGGTTGTTGGGGATGAGCTTTCTTTAGGCCACCTTTTCTAGGCCCCTCTCCATATGGAGCAAGCAGTGCTCTCCTTAAAAAAGGCTGCTTGGTCATTCAGGATGCTGCCAAACAAGACTGTCATCCCCAGGCAGTCTCAAGCAACCAAAGTCCTGAACCGCCTGCATGCAGGGTTGGGTCTGCGGCTTCCAGTGCATCTTTACACCTGCCGTTTCGTCCCTCGCCTACAGGGCTTTTTCAGAGAGTGAATGTATCCTTCGAGCCTGTGCAATGGATTTTTCTGGTGGAGCGCAGCATGCACAGAACTGGCCTCAACCTTTAAACCAGAGGTTCGTCTGCTGAGGCCTTGACAAGCATGGACAATAGCAGCAAGGTCCTCGGGTCATAGGTTTGATTAGAGTTTTCTTCTCTTAGATGGTTGACCTTACAGGGTTAGACGAGCACCATCTGCCCAGGTTTGGGGTTAGAGTATTCCTTCTCCTAGGATGGTTGCCATAAGGCTAGAGAGCCCATCCTGCCCTTTGGTGCTCTTGGTCAGATGCTTCGGTTGTGACCTGTCTGGCATGGGAGGCCCTGCCAGTGGCTATTATACCACCGCTAGCATAGCTCACAACATCATTAGGGTGCGCAAGCCTCTCCCCCACGACAAGGGGGCATCAATGGAGAGGTAATAATAATAATTATTATTATTATTATTTGTATCCCGCCTCTCCTTGTATTAGATCAAGGTGGGTAACAACAAACAAAAACAATAAAATAAAACATGACTATCAATGGATAAAAGCATAACAGGACATATTAGATCCCAGTTCCCCAATCTCCCTCCCACCCTAAAATACCATTAAAAAGAATTCCAAATAAAATGGTTAATAAAATTAATTAAGATCAAAGTCCAGCGGGTACAGCAAAACAAATGGAGAGTGAAAATTCTGAGGAGATCAGTTTGGGAAGGCATGCCGGAAGAGATCGGTTTTTATTGCCTTCTTAAAGATGTTAGATGGCAGATCTCATCCGGCAGGTCATTCCAGATTTTTGGAGCAGCAACAGAGAACATCCTCTGGGAAGTCGTCTTCAGTCTAGTTCTCTCTAACTGGAGTAGGTTCTTCTCAGAGGACCTGAGAGTGCGGGAAGGATTGTATGGGAGGAGGCGTTCCCTCAGGTAAGCTGGGCCCAAGCCATGCAGGGCTTTATAGGATATAACCAACACCTTATATTGTTCCTGGAAGCTAATGGGCAGCCAGTGTAGCAATTTTAAGATAGGTGTAATAGAATCAAATTTGGAACTCCCTGTCACCAATCTGGCTGCCATATTTTGGACCAATTGCTGCTTCTGGACATGGCATGAGGGTTGCTCCATATAGAGCGCATTGCAGAAATTGAGACAAGAAGTTACCAGTGAATGTACAACTGTTTCTAGGTTTTCCCGTTCCAGTAAGGGTCGCAGCTGGCGAATCGGCCAAAGCTGATAATTTGCAGTCCTGGCTGTCACATCCACCTGGGATGACAGCTTCAGCGACAAGTCCAGGAGCACCCCCAAGCTATAATAATAATAAATAATAAAAACTTTATTTATATACCGCCCTTCAAAACATCAGAGCGGTTTACAGCAATAATCATATACATCATATACATCCAACACAGAATTAAAAACAGTACAATTAAAACAATAAAAGAACAGTATTCTTTTGTGTCTCTTTTTTGTGGATGGTGTTACCATCTTCTGAATTTTGGTGGGTGCACATTCTCCCTATGACCCCAGACAGACTCTGTACTCTGGGCAGCCATGATCTCTGAGGCAAGTGGTCATGTTCACACTACCCCATAAGCACATTTGCATTGTTGGCTTTTATGGGGGGAAAGGGAATAAGGGAAGGAAGGAGGGAAACGGGGAAGGGGAGGATAGAGGGGAAGGAGGGAGGGGGAGAGGGGAGAGGGGAAGGAAGGAGGGGAAGGAGGGAAGGGAAGAGGGGAAGGGAAGAGGAGAAGGAAGGAGGGAAACGGGGGCGGATAGAGGGGAAGGAGGGAGGGGAAGTCCTTTAGGGGAAGTGTGACCTCATCCAGAACTGGAGAGTTTATCACCATACCCAGATTGGGATTGCCAATAGTGAGTACCTCCGTTTTATGTGGATTCAATTTAAGTCTATTTTCCCCCATCCAAACCATTACTGACTTCAGACAGTCATTCAGAGGGGAGATGCCTTCCTTGGTCACTGAAGCAGTCTGAGACATGGAGAAACAAATTTGGGTGTCATCAGCGTACTGATAACACCCCGCCCCATGTCTCTGGATGATCTCACCCAGTGGCTTCATGTAAATGTTGAATAGCATTGGTGACAGTATCACACCTTGAGTGATGCCCGATTTGAGCTCCCTCTTGGCCGAACAACTGTTGCCAAGCAACACCATCTGGAACCTGCCCGAGAGATAGGACTGGAACCACTGCAGAGCAGTGCCTCCAATTCCCAATTCCCTCAGGCGCTTCCAGAAGGATACCATGGTCTATGGTATCGAAGGCCGCTAAGAGGTCCAAGAGCAGCAACAGGGCCATACTTCCCCTGTCGATGCACAGACGGAGATCATCGACCAAGGTGACCATGGCAGTCTCCACTCCATATTCTGACCTGAAGCCAGTTTGAAATGGATCAAGATAATCAGTGTCATCCAAGACTGCTTGGAGTTGGTTAGCAACTGCCCTCTTGATCACCTTGGCCAAAACTGGTAGAAGAGAGACCGGCCAGTAGTTAGATATCTCCAGGGGATCAAGGGAAGGTTTTTTAAGAATGAGTTTCACCACAGCCAGTTTTAAACTGGCTAGAAAGCAGCCTTCCCTGAGAGAGGCATTAATTATTGAACTTAGTAAACTGATAGTTGCTTCCCCTCCCTGGATGACCAGCCATGAGGGGCAGGGATCGAGAGGGCAAGTGGTCTTTTTAACCTGTCCAAGAAACTTGTCCACGTCATCAGTACTGAGAGACTGAAATTGATCCAAATTAACCTCATTAACAGAGTCGCTGGACACCTCTCTTGTCGTTTCTGTATTAAAGCTGGTGTCTAAGTCGGCCCTTATCCGAGAGATTTTATCTGCAAAGTAATCATTGAATGTCACAGCAGGCCTCAGTAGGTTGTGATATCGGGTTCAAGGTGGAAGGAGTCTGAGTTAGCTTCTTAACCACCTTGAACAGCTCTGCTGGATGAGACTTCGCAGATGCAAGGATTCAGATCAATGTCCAGACCAAGAATTCAGATCAAGGCTCAGACCAAGGATTCAGATTAAGAGTCAGACCAAGGATTAAGAACAAGGTTAAGAAAAATGATGCATATCAAGGTTCAGAATAAGGATTCAGATCCAGGCCCAGACGAAGGATTCAGATCAAGCTTCAGACCAAGGTTTCAGATCAATGTCCAGATCAAAGATTCAGATCAATGTCCAAGAATTCAGATCAAGGTTCAGACCATGGATGAAGATCAAGGCTTGGACCAAGGATTGAGATGATGGTTCAGAAAAAGGATTCAGCTCAATGTTTAGGCCAAAAATTTAGACCAAGGATTCAGATCAAGGTTCAGAGCAAGGATTTAGGTCAAGGTTGAGACCAAGGATTCAGGTGAAGGTTCAGACCAAGGATATAGATCAAAGTTCAGAAAAAGGATTCAGATCAAGGTTCAGGCCAAGAATTTGGACCAAGGTTTAGACCAAGTGCCGTACCAAGGATTCAGATCAAGGTTCAGACAAAGGATTCAGATCAAGGTAAAGAAAAATTATACATATCAAGGTTTAGACCAATGATTCAGATCACGGTTCAGACCAAGGATTGAGATGATGATTCAGAAAAAGGATTCAGATCCAGGCTTGGATGAAGTATTAATTTCAAGGTTCAGACCAAGAATGCAGAGGAAGGTTCGGACCAAGTATTAATTTCAAGGTTCAGACCAAGAATTCAGAGGAAGGTTCAGACCAAGGATTCAGATCAAGATTCAGAGCAAGGATTTAGATCAAGATTCAGACCAAGGATTCAGATCAAGGTTCAAATGAAGGATTCAGACAAAGGCCCAGACCAAGGATTCAGATCAAGGCTTGTACCAAGTATTCCGATCAATGTTCAGAAAAAGGATTCAGATCAAGGTTCAGGCCAAGAATTTAGACCAAGGTTTAGACCAAGTCTCAGACCAAGGATTAATATCAAGGTTCAGACTAAGAATTCAGAGGAAAGTTCAGACCAAGGGTTCAGATCAAGGTTCAGATCAAGGATTCGGAGAAAGGTTCAGACCAAGGATCCAGATCAAGGGCCAGACGAAGTATTCAGATTAAGATTCAGACCAAGGATTCAGAGCACGGTTCAGACCAAGGATTCAGATCAAGCTTTAAAAAAACGATTCAGATCAAGGTTCAGACCAAGCAAGCAGATCAAGCGCCAGACCAAGCATTAAGATCAAGGTTCAGACCAAGGATTCAAACAAAGGATTCAGATCAAGGTCCAGACCAAAGATTCAGATCAATGTCGACAACAAGGATTCAGATCAAGATTCAGACCAAGAATTCACATCAAGGTTGAGACCAAGGATTCAGATCAATGTCCAGACCAAATATTCCGATCAAGGTCCAGACCACGGATTCAGATCAAGGCTTGTACCAAGTATTCAGATCAAGGTTCAGACCAAGGATTCAGAGGAAAGTTCAGACCAAGGAGTCAGATCAAGGTTCAGACCAAGGATTCAGATCAAGTTTCAGAACAAGGATTCAGGTCAAGACCCCGGATTCAGATCAATGTCGAGACCAAGGATTAAGATCAAGTTTCAGACCAAGGATTCAGATCAAGGTAAAGAAAAATGATTACATATCAAGGTGTACACCAATGATTCAGATCAAGGTTCAGACCAAGGATTGAGATGATGGTTCAGAAGAAGGATTCAGATCCAGGCTTGGACCAAGTATCAATTTCAAGGTTCAGACCAAGAATTCAGAGGAAGGTTCAGACCAAGGATTCAGATCAAGGTAAAGAAAAATGATACATATCAAGGTTTAGACCAATGATTCAGATCATGGTTCAGACCAAGGATTGAGATGATGGTTCAGAAAAAGGTTTCAGATCCAGGCTTGGACCAAGTATTAATTTCAAGGTTCAGACTAAGAATTCAGAGGAAGGTTCGGAACAAGTATTAATTTCAAGGTTCAGACAAAGAATTCAGAGGAAGGTTCAGACCAAGGATGGAGATCAAGGTTCAGACCAAGGACACAGAACAAGGTTCAGACCAAGGATTCAAGGTCCAGACCAAGGACTCAAATCAAGGTTCAGACCAAGGATTCAGATGAAGATTCAGAGCAAGAATTTAGATCAAGATTCAGACCAAGGATTCAGATCAAGTCTTGAACCAAGTATTCTGATCAATGTTCAGAAAAAGGATTCAGATCAAGGTTCAGACCAAGGATTCAGAGGAATGTTCAGACCAAGGATTCAGATGAAGGTTCAGACTAAAGATTCAGATCAATGTCGACAACAAGGATTCAGATCAAGATTCAGACCAAGAATTCACATCAAGGATTCAGATCAATGTCCAGACCAAATATTCCGATCAATGACCAGACCACGGATTGTACCATGTATTCAAAGTTCAGAACAAGGATTCAGATCAAGGCTCGGAGCAAGGATCAATATCAACGTTAAGACCAAGGATTCAGATGTCCAGACCAAGGATTCCGATCAAGGTCCAGACCACGAATTCAGATCAAGGCTTGTTCCAAGTATTTTGATCAAGGTTCAAACCAAGGATTCAGACAAATGTCCAGACCAAGGATTAAGATCAAGGTTCAGACCAAGCAGTCAGATCATGTTTCAGAACAAGGATTAAGATCAAGTTTCAGAACAAGGATTTAGATCAAGGCTCAGACCAAAGATTCAGAGGAAGGTTCAGATCAAGGAATCAGATCAAGATTAAGCCCAAGGATTCAGATCAACGTCAAGACCTCGGATTCAGATGAAGGTTCAGACCAAGGATTAAGATCAATTTCAAGATCAAGGATTTAGATCAAGGTCCAGACCAAAATAGGTCAATTTCAAGAGCAATGACACAAGTCAAGGTTCACACCAAGGATTCAAGGTCTGGACCAAGAATTCATATTAAGGTCCACACGAAGTGTTCAGATCAAGGTTCAGAACAAGGATTCAGATCAAGGGTTCTTCCAAGTATTCAGATCAAGGTTCAGACCGAGAATTCCGACAAAGGTCCAGACCAAGGATTAAGATCAAGTTTCATACCAAGGATTGAGATCAAAGTTCATACGAAGTATTAAGAGCAAGGTAAAGAAAAATTATACATATCAAGGTTTAGACCAAGGATTCAGATCAGGTTCGGACACAGGATTCATTTCTAGGTCCAGACCAAATATTCAGATCAATGTCAACAACAAGGATTCAGAACAAAATTCAGAAAAAGGATTCAGATTAAGGCTCGGACGAAAGATTAATATCATTTCAGACCAAGGATTCAGTTCAAGGTTAAGACTAAGGATCAAGGTCCAGACCAAGGACTCAGATCAAGTTCCAGACCAAGGATTCAGATCAAGGTCCAGACCTAGGATTCAGATCAAAGTTCAGACCAAGGATGCAGGTTAAGAAAAATGAATCATATCAAGGTTCAGAATAAGGATTCAGATCAAGGTCCAGACCAAGGATTGAGATCAAGGTTCAGACAAATTATTCAGATCAAGGTTAAGAAAAATGAAAGATATCAAAGTTCAGAATAAAGATTCAATGCAAGGGCCAGACAAAGTATTCAGATCAAGTTTCAGACCCAGGATTCAGATCAATGTCCCAACCAAGAATTCAGATCAAGGTTCAGACCAAGGATGCAGATCAAGTGCCAGACCAAGGATTCAGATCAAGTTCCAGACAAAGGATTCAGATCAGGTTTGGACACAGGATTCATTTCTGGGTCCAGACCAAATATTCAGATCAATTTTGACAACAAGAATTCAGATCAAGGTTCCAACCAAGAATTTAGATCAAAGTTCTGATCGAGGATTCAGATCAAGGTTCAGATCAAGTTTCTGACCAAGGATACAGTAGAGGTTCATACGAAGGATTCAGGTCAAGGTTAAGAAAAATGATACCTATCAAGGTTTAGTATGATTCAGATCAAGGGCCAGACGAAGTATTCAGGTCAAGGCTCAGACCAAGGAGTCAGATCAATTTTGAAAACAATGATTCAGATCAAGGTTCCGACCAAGGATTGAGAACAATGTCCAGAACAAAGATTCAGATCAATGTCTATGCCAAGAACAAGTTTCAGACCAAAGATTCAGATCAAGGTGCAGATCAAGGATTCAGATCACAGTTAAGAAAAATGATTCAGATCAAGGTTAGAACCAAGGATGGAGATTAAGCGCCAGACCAAGAATTCAGATCAAGGTCGAGACCAAGGATTCAGAACAGGTTCAGACACAGGATTCATTTCTAGGTCCAGACCAAATATTCAGATTAATTTCGACAACACGGACCTTGATCTGAATCCTTATTCTTTTTTTTTTTTAATAAGTTTATTGGTTAAAAACAAGCATAACAAACATAACAAAACATAAATAAACATAAACCGTATCATACTATCCATCACATATATATTACAACTATACATACAGTTACTACAACATACTACATTTAAAAACCCTTCCCCTCCCTCAAATCAAAGACAGCTGTCTATTATGTACTTGACTTAACATTTACTTTATACTTGATCAGAAAAAAAGAAAAGAAGGAGAAACATATATATATATATATATCTTCTTTCGCACACTTATCATCACCAGTATTATTATTTCCTTTGTGTAGAATCTGTCCCATCTTTGTGACTAAATGTTGACTTATAAGTTTATATCAGCGAGCACCTTGTATATATCCAGAACTCACGTTACGTTTTACTTTCTACTCAAATCCCCTTATACAGATCTATTTTGGTGCTTTCTTTATTTGTTCTTCACAGTGATTTATAATAGGTGCCCAGATACCCTCCCATCTCAATTCATCTCCACCTTGCAATGTATTTGTGAGTTTATCAGATTGAAACATATCAAATATTTTTATATACCAGTCCTTTAACAGTAAAGCGTCTTTGCTTTTCCATTTTTTTGCAATTACCATTCTTGCGGCTGTAATCATGTAAAAAGTAATTTTACCATAGTCCTTTTCTAATTTTGAGTCATTTATCATCCCCAACAGGAAAAATTTAGGCTCGAATTTTATTTTTGTATTCAGAAGCACCTCCAATTCCTTATGAATTTGGTGCCAGAAACTGTTTATTTTTTTACACTCCCACCACATATGAATATAATTTGCATTTTTATCTTTGCAATTCCAGCATTCTTTCCTATTATTTTTGTCTATCTTGCTTAACTTTTCAGGCGTTATATACCATCTATATTATAATTTTAAATAATTTTCTTTTACTTCTGTGCTCAATGTATATTTCAGCCTAACCTTCCAATTTCTCTCCCATTCTTCCATCATGATTGGTGTTTTGAGGTCCTGTGCCCATTTTACCATGAATTGTTTAACCGTTTCATCTTCCGTTTCCAATTTTAATAACAATTTATATAATTTGGAGATAATCTGTGTTGTATCATCCGTCATTAATCTTCCAAAAATTGTATCCTCTTTTTCTATTTGGTATTTTTTATTATCCAGGTTGAATCGCTCTACAATTTGTCTATACAAAAACCAATTTACGTTGAAACCTTCTTCTATCATTTCCTCCATTGTTTTTACTTTCAAAAGCCCATTTTCTAACTTCAATAAATCTTTATATCTTACCCAGTCTGTGTCCTTCATCCTTTCTCTTCTAAAAAAGGCTTCGTTTATCGAAGCCCAGACGGGAATTTTAGTTACAAAATAAGGTTTGTATTTTTGCCAGATTCTTAGTAATGATTTCCTGATAAAGTGATTGTTAAAGTTTTTGTTTATTTTGATTTGGTCGTATAGTAAATAACCGTGCCAACCTACCACATTGTCGAAACCTTCCAATTGTAGAATTTTTTCTTTTTTAAGCTGGACCCAGTCTCTAATCCACTCAAGACAACACGCATGATAGTATAATCTATAATTTGGCAACCCTACTCCTCCTCTCTCTCTACTGTCCTGTAATATTTTGAGTTTGATTCTTGATCTCTTTTTATCCCATATAAATTTGTTTATCTCTTTATCCCATTCTTTGAATGGACTATCATTTGTTATGATGGGCAAATTTTGGAATAGAAATAATAATTTAGGAGTGATACACATTTGTATTGCAGCTATTTTCCCTAACCAAGAAATTTGCAGTTTCCCCCAGTTTTTTAAATCCTTTTTAATAGTATTCCATAAGGGTATATAATTGTTTTTGAATAAATCTGAATTTTTTCTGGTAATGTTAATCCCCAAATATTTAACTTTATTTTTGATTTCAAAGTTGGAAATAGATTTAATTTTTTCACACTCTTTCTGATCTATGTTTAAGGGTAATATAATCGATTTTTCTCGGTTAATCTTTAAACCTGCATATCTTCCATATTCGTCTATTGTGTTTAGCAATTGTGAGATATCGTTCACAGGGTCTGATAAGATAATCGCCAAATCATCTGCATATGCTAAAACTTTGTATTCAAAACTCTTGATCTTTATTCCCTTAATTTTATTATCCTGTCTAATTTTGTTATTTAAGATTTCTAATGCCGTAATAAATAATAAGGGGGATAATGGACAGCCTTGCCTGGTCCCTTTCTCTATCTGGATACTTTTAGTTTTTTCACCATTGATCAATATTTTGGCATTTTGGTCTTTATAGATTTCCTTTACCCATTTTACATAATTTTCTCCTAATTCCATTTTCTTTAGTACTGTTAACATAAAGTCCCAATGCAGATTGTCGAAAGCTTTTTGAGCGTCTAATAGTATTACGGCCACATGTTTGTCAGGTCTTTTTTCACAATATTCAATTAGGTTTATTAGAGTTCTTATATTATCTTTGATTTGCCTTTTTGGTAAAAACCCGCATTGATCTCTATCAATCCAATCTTTCAATATAGTTTTTAGTCTTGAAGCTAAAATTGATGTAAAAATTTTGTAGTCCACATTTAATAGTGCTATTGGCCTATAATTTTTTGGGTCATCCAATTGTTTATCTTGTTTAGGGATCAGCGTAATGTATGATGATTTCCATGTATCTGGTATTTTTCCAATTAAAATTCCATTCATGACTCTTTGTAAAGGGACCACTAAATTAGATGACAATTTTTGATAATACAGGGCTGTAAAACCATCAGGACCTGGAGATTTATTTGCTTTGAGACTTTTAATCGCTTCCATTATTTCTGATATAGATATTTCTCTGTTAATTTTTTCTTGTTTTTCTTTATCAATTGGTTTAATCTCTTCTTTATCCAGAAATTTTCCTAAATCTTTACCATTTATTTCCCCCCCCCCCCCGTAAATAGGTCTACAAAGTATTTCTGAAAAATCTATTTAATTTGACTTTGTTTGGTAACTTTCTTACCTTGAATATTGATTTCTGTTATCAATTTCTTTTCTTTTTCTTTTCTCAGTTTCCAGGATAACCACTTACCACATTTATTTGCCGATTCAAAATACTTTTGTCTAGTATATTTAATTTTTTTCTCCAATTCTTCAGTCAATGTCGAGTTTAGCTGTGCTTGTAGAATCTGAATTTCTCCTATTAATACTTGGTCTTTAGGGTTCTTTTTTACCAATTGTTCCTTCTGTTTTAATTCTTGTAGAATTTTATTAAGCTTAAATCCTCTCCTTTTTTTGATTTCTGCGGTTTTTTGTATAAAAAACCCGCGCATTACGGCTTTGGAAGTATCCCAGACAACTCGGTCTACTACTTCTTTATCTAGGTTTTCTTCAAAAAATAGTTCTAAGTTTTTTTGGGCTTGTTCTAATATTCGTTTGTCTTTTAGCAAATTTTCATCTAGTCTCCAATTATATTCTTTTCTGCCAATTTTCATTTCCATAGTAATTGGATTGTGATCTGATAATATTTTAGGAAGGGAGTCAACTTTAATTACTTTGGGAGCCAATATTGATGAGATAATGAACATGTCAATACGAGACCATGACTTGTGATAATTTGAATAAAAAGTATAGTCTTTTGAATTTCCCATTTTTAGACGCCAAATATCTGAAAGTGCCAAAGTATCCTTTAATTCAAAAAAGGCTTTCGGTAGCTTTCCCTGGTTTTTCCTGTTAGGTTTGGTACTTTTCCGGTCTATCTTTGGGTCAATGACCCCATTCCAATCACCTAGCATTACCGTATTGTCGTATTCATAATTCAACATAATTTTCTTCAAATTTTGATAAAACTTTTCTTTATTTTCATTTGGAGAGTATACCCCGACCACCAAAATTTTCCCATAGGAACAACTAATTTCTACACCAATACACCAATACACCCTTTTGAATCCTTGAATATTTCCTTTGCCTCTATTCTCGCATTTATATAAATTACCACACCTTTCTTTCTTTTTTCTCCGGCTGCCACAAATTCTCTGCCTAATTTACTACATTTTAAATATTTACTTTCTGTGTTTTTAATGTGGGTTTCCTGGAGACATATCACATCTAATTTTAATTTCCCTAGATAGTGATTTAATTTCTTTCTTTTACCAGGATTATTTAATCCTTTTACGTTCCAAGACAAATATTTTAGTGTGCTATTCATTCACAGAAACACCTTCTCCTAAAATTTGTGAACCGCCCTCTGGGTCCAGATCTTCACTGTTTTCTTCTTCTGTGTCTTTGATAGCTATGATATTTTGTTGTTTTTCCTGATCACCACTTTTTTCATCCATTCTTACATTTGATTGTGGTTTGTTCTGTTCTCCACCTTCATCGTCTTGGTCCAGATCTTTTTGGAAGTCTTCCAGGAATTCCCGTGCTTCCTGAACACACATTAATTTAACTTTTCTTTGTCGATAACGAAGCGAGATGCCTTCAGGCACCTCCCATCGATATCTTACACCATGTTCTCTCAATACACGTGTTAGGAAGACGTACTCCTTTCTCCTTCTCAATATATTATTTGGAATGTCCTTCAAAAGTTGCAATTCCACCCCGTCTACAATTAATTTGGCCTCGAAATGTCGTTGAAGTACCTGATCTTTCATTTGGGTCCGGACAAAATACAAGATGATATCTCTCGGCAATTTCTTCTGTTTTGCCACCCACGAATTCACGCGGAAGGCCTTATCCAGTTCAATCTCCATTAACTCTTTTTCCTTACCCAAGAACTTTGCCAAGATGTCAACCATTGTTTCAAAGGTGTTTTCATTTTCTATTTCCGGAAGTCCTCTAGTCTTTAGACACCGTTCACGCCATTTCTGTTCCCATATTGTTCTTTCATCCTGATTATCTATTCGTTTATCAATTTCTTCTTTCAGTTTTTCTTCCAGTTCTTGATTTTTCTTTTCTAGAACCTTAACTTTGGCCTTAACTTGTCGCACATCCGAGGTTAATGTTCTAATGGCATGGCTGATTTCCTTAAATTCTTCTCTCACACCTTCTCTTATCTCTACCTTCATTCTTTCCATATCATGTTTTAAATCCTCTTTGTCCCTCTTCATATCCATTCTCAGTTCTTCCTTATCTTTCTTCATATCCAGTCGCATCTGACGCATCTCATCTAAAAGCATCGAACACATATCTTGTGTATTAGGTTTTGCTAAGTCAGCTGAAGATCTTCTTTGAAGTTGTTGCTGTTGTTGTTGCATTTTGCTCACTTGTGATCTGGTTGTTGTCATCTTAAAATCTTTGGACAGTGGTGGATAAGTTAAGTAAGTAAGTTTGAGTAAGTTTCTAATGTCTTGATGATTTTCTTATTGTTTGGTAATGCCCACTATTATAAATAAGCTAATACAAAAGGTTCTAAGTTTTCAAAATTTGGGAGAGGGTTAATTTATGTATTAATTATTTATGTTTAGTTTTTACTATATATTGTTTGTTTAGTTCACAAAGAAAAATCAGAAAAAAGAGGGTTCAGCACAATTTATCTTGACCAATTCCCAAATGATCCACCAGATGGCGCTCTTACGCTGTAGTAACTTCTATATATCTTTTGTCAATTCGAATTTCCAATCTCCCCATGGATTGATTCTACAGAATGTTATTCAGACCTTGAAACAGAGCTGAGAGCACCAACCAGCTGCATTCAATATTGATAAGAGTAGAGTGTGTTTGCCTTATTTACTCCCCCCAGAAAACCCACAGAATTTTCTGTTGCTGTGATTGTTTCTATATTCTTTTTAAATTTACTTCCCTTCAAACAATGCTTCACCTCTCCCTTTCAGAGACAGTGTATAACCTGTGATATATAACATATAATCCACAACAATTACTATTATAACAAGAACTTACTTTTAACAATGTTTCCACCAGTATTATAACAAGACAAAATTAAATTCCAAATTGCTTTTAAGTCCCCCCTCTTTTTTTTTCCCCAGCTTCTAATCAGATCCCAGCTCGTTGTAGTATCAGTCCTCTATTTTTCTGTCTTTGTGTGCTTGTATTGCAGTCCTATTTTTCCAATTTCACTTCAATTTTTGCTGAACTCTTATTCCAGTCCTCTTTGCAAACCGTTTGCCTCTCACTGTCCTCCAAACTGCTCTCTCTCTCTCTCTCTCTCTCTCTCTCTCTCTCTCCGTCTTCAAAACCTCTCTCCTCGTTGCGTCCTCCAAAAACTGCTCTCCTCTGGCTATCCTCCAAGCCGCTCTCTTACTCTGTTTTTTGCTCTGTCCTCCAAAAATCGCCCTTCTTACTCTGTCCTCCAAATCACTCTCCTTTCTTGATCCTCCGAGGGCACTTTCCTCTTCTGACTACTAGTCGTTCTCCTTGTGCAACTCTCTGGAACCGCTCACCTCACTCTGTCCTCCAAAGGGTTCCAGTCATCCGATCCTCCAATCCGTTCCCCTCGCACAAAGGATCACTAATCCTCTTCAGTAAAAGGTGTCGCTGCCAGCAAAACCAGCGTCAAAATCACAGTAGTAGATTCTGAGATTAATTTGTAATAGACATGCACTCAGAAGTTTTTATGTCCCAATCAAAGTCAACATGCAATAAGACACTGTATATTATGTTCGATTCAGGAAATAAGAATACCTTCCAGATGATTATTTGCTGAAGTATTTCAATCTGCAGAAAGTAGATGTATTGATTTGAGGGTTTTTAAGATTTCCGTGGATTGTTGTATATTTAATAGTCAGGGGCGTCTTGGGCCATCAGAAATGGCGACTCCAACGCGATCGCTCTGTCCTCCGATCCCCTCCGCTTCTTACCCCCTGAAGGGCAGTGATCTTTCTATCAAAAGCGGGCATCGGACCCTAGTAGGACTCATCCAAGTTTCCCATAGCAGGGAGGCTTCTGAGCAGTCAACAGACAGCTCTGATCCGCGCTGGGCAAGCAACTCTCCACAGCAGCACTGAGAGTTTGCTTATTTCGGCGCCATGCCCTGACCGGAAGTCCGATCTGAATCCTTATTCTGAACCTTGATCTGAATATTTGGTACAAGACTTCATCTGAATGTTAGGTCTGCACCTTGATATTAAACCTTGTTCTGAACCTTGATCTGAATCCTTGATATTAAAACTGATCTGAACTTTGGTGTTATCCTTGATCTGAATGCATGGTCTGAACCTTGATCTGAATCCTTGGTCAAGACCTTGATCTCAGTCCTTGGTCTGATCCTTGATCTGAATACTTGGTACAAGCCTTGATCTGAATCCGTGGACTGGACCTTGATCTGAATCCTTGGTCTGAACCCAGATATGAATACCTTGTCAGGTCCTTGATCTGAATCCTTTTTCTGAACCTTGATCTGAGTACTTGGTACAAGCCTTGTTCGGAATGCTAGGCCTTGAACTTGATCTGAATCCTTGGTCTGAACCTTGACATTAAACGTTGGTCCGAGCCTTGATCTGAGTCCTTGGTCTGAACCTTGATATTAAACCTTGTTCTGAACCTTGATCTGAATCCATGGTCTGAACCTTGTTCGGAATGCTAGGTCTGAATCTTGATCTGAATCCTTGGCCTGAACCTTGATATTAAACCTTGTTCTAAACCTTGATCTAAATCCGTGATATTAAACCTGATCTGAATCTGTGGTGTTATCCTTGATCTGAATGCATGGTCAGAACCTTGATATGAATCCTTGGTCTGGACCTTGATCTGAATCCTTGGTACAAGCCTTGATCTGAATGCTAGGTATGGACCTTGATCTGAATCCGTGGTTTGAACCTTGATCTGAATCTTTGGTCTGAACATTGATCTGAATTCTTCGTCTGAATTTTGATATTAAACCTTGGTCCTAGCATTGATCTGAATCCTTGGTCTAGACCTTGATCTGAATCCGTGGTCTGAACCTTGATCTGAATCCTTGGTACAAGCCTTGATCTGAATCCATGGTCTGGATATTAATATTAAACCTTGTTCCGAACCTTGATCTGAATCCTTTTTCAGAACCTTGATCTGAGTGCTTCGTAAAAGCCTTGTTCGGAATGCTAGGTCTGATCTTGATCTGAATCTTTGGTCTGAACCTTGATATGAAACCTTGTTCTGAACCTTGACCTGAATACTTGATATTGAACCTGATCTGAATCTGTGGTGTTATCCTTGATCTGAATGCATGGTCTGGACCTTGATCTGAATCCTTAGTCTGGACCTTTATCTGAATCGGTGGTCTGAACCTTGATCTGAATCCTTGATATTAAACCTGATCTGAATCTGTGGTGTTATCCTTGATCTGAATGCATGGTCTGAACCTTGATCTGAATCCTTGGTACAAGCCTTGATCTGAATCCGTGGTCTGGACCTTGATATTAAACCTTGTTCTGAACCTTGATCTGAATCCTTGGTCTGAACCTTGCTATTAAACCTTGTTCTCAACCGTGATCTGAATCCATGGTCTGAACCTTGTTCGGAATGCTAGGTCTGAATCTTGATCTGAATCCTTGGCCTGAACCTTGATATTAAACCTTGTTCTGAACCTTGATCTGAATCCATGGTCTGAACCTTGTTCGGAATGATAGGTCTGATTCTTGATCTGAATCCTTGGCCAGAACCTTGATATAAAACCTTGTTCTGAACCTTGATCTGAATCCTTGATATTAAACCTGTTCTGAATCTGTGGTGTTATCCTTGATCTGAATCTGTGGTCTGAACCTTGATATGAATCCTTGGATCAAGCCTTGATCTGAATGCTAGGTATGGACCTTGATCTGAATCCTTGGTCCAAACCTTGATCTGAATCTTTGGTCTGAACCAAAGCAAGCAGATCAAGCGCCATTAAGATCAAGGTTCAGACCAAGGATTCAAACAAAGGATTCAGATCAAGGTCCAGACCAAAGATTCAGATCAATGTCGACAACAAGGATTCAGATCAAGATTCAGACCAAGAATTCACATCAAGGTTCAGACCAAGGATTCAGATCAATGTCCAGACCAAATATTCCGATCAAGGTCCAGACCACGGATTCAGATCAAGGCTTGTACCAAGTATTCAGATCAAGGTTCAGACCAAGGATTCAGAGGAAAGTTCAGACCAAGGAGTCAGATCAAGGTTCAGACCAAGGATTCAGATCAAGTTTCAGAACAAGGATTCAGGTCAAGACCCCGGATTCAGATCAATGTCGAGACCATTGATCTGAATCCTTGGTCTGGACCTTTATCTGAATCGGTGGTCTGAACCTTGATCTGAATCCTTGATATTAAACCTGATCTGAATCTGTGGTGTTATCCTTGATCTGAATGCATGGTCTGAACCTTGATCTGAATCCTTGGTCTGGACCTTGATCTGAATCCGTGGTCTGAACCTTGATATGAATCCTTGGTACAAGCCTTGATCTGAATCCTTGGTCTGAACCTTGATCTTGGACTGAACCTTGATCTGAATCCTTGATCTTAACCTTGATCTGAATCCTTGGTCTGAACCTTGATCTGAATATTTGGTACAAGCCTTGATCTGAATCCCTGGTCTGGACCTTGATCTGAATTTTTGGTCTGAATTTTGATATTAAACCTTGGTCCGAGCATTGCTCTGAATCCTTGGTCTGAACCTTGTTCTGAATCCTTGGTCTGAACCTTGATCTGAATCCTTGGTACAAGCCTTGATCTGAATCCGTGGTCTGGACCTTGATATTAAACCTTGTTCTGAACCTTGATCTGAATCCTTGGTCTGAACCTTGCTATTAAACCTTGTTCTCAACCGTGATCTGAATCCATGGTCTGAACCTTGTTCGGAATGCTAGGTCTGAATCTTGATCTGAATCCTTGGCCTGAACCTTGATATTAAACCTTGTTCTGAACCTTGATCTGAATCCATGGTCTGAACCTTGTTCGGAATGATAGGTCTGATTCTTGATCTGAATCCTTGGCCAGAACCTTGATGTAAAACCTTGTTCTGAACCTTGATCTGAATCCTTGATATTAAACCTGTTCTGAATCTGTGGTGTTATCCTTGATCTGAATCTGTGGTCTGAACCTTGATATGAATCCTTGGATCAAGCCTTGATCTGAATGCTAGGTATGGACCTTGATCTGAATCCTTGGTCCAAACCTTGATCTGAATCTTTGGTCTGAACATTGATCTGAATTCTTGGTCAGAATTTTGATATTAAACCTTGGTCCTAGCATTAATCTGAATCCTTGGTCTGGACCTTGATCTGAATCCGTGGTCTGAACCTTGATCTGAATCCTTGATATTAAACCTGATCTGAATCTCTGGTGTTATCCTTGATCTGAAGGCATGGTCTGAACCTTGATCTGAATCCTTGCTCTGGACCTTTATCTGAATCCGTGGTCTGAACCTTAATCTTAATACTTGATATTAAACCTGATCTGAATCCTTGGACTGAACCTTGATCTTGGTCTGAACCTTGATCTGAATCCTTGGTCTTAACCTTGATATGAATCCTTGGTCTGCACCTTGATCTGAATCCTTGGTCTGAACCTTGATCTGAAGATTTGGTACAAGCCTTGATCTGAATCCGTGGTCTGGACCTTGATATTAAACCTTGTTCTGAACCTTGATCTGAATCCTTGGTCTGAACCTTGATCTGAATTGTCTATGAAACTTGATCTGAATCCTTGTTCTGAAACGTGATCTGAATCGTTGTTCTGAAACGTGATCTGAATCCTTGGTCTGCACCTTGATCTGAATCCTTGGTCTGCAACTTGATCTGAATCCTAGGTCTGAACCTTATTCTGAAACGTGATCTGAATCCTTGTTCTACACCATGATCTGAAGCCTAGGTCTGAACCTTGTTCTGAAACGTGATCTGAATCCTTGTTCTGAACCTTGATCTGAATCCGTCTAATGAACCTTGATCTGAATCCTTGTTCTACACCATGATCTGAAGCCTAGGTCTGAACCTTGTTCTGAAACGTGATCTGAATCCTTGTTCTGAACCTTGATCTGAATCCGTCTAATGAACCTTGATCTGAATCCTTGGTCTGCACCTTGATCTGAATCCTAAGTCTCAACCTTGTTCTGAAACGTGATGTGAATCCTAGCTCTACACGATATGAATCCATGGTCTCAACCTTGATCTGAATCCGTCTCATGAACGTGATGTGAATCCTTGGTCTGCACCTTGATCTGAATCCTTGTTCTACACCGTGATCTGAAGCCTAGGTCTGAACCTTGTTCTGAACCTTGATCTGAATCATTGTTCTGAACCTTGATCTGAATCCGTCTAATGAACCTTGATCTGAATCCTTGGTCTGCACCTTGATCTGAATCCTAGGTCTGAACCTTGTTCTGAAACGTGATCTGAATCCTAGGTCTGCAACTTGATCTGAATCCTTGTTCTGAACCTTTATAAGAATCCTTTGTATGAAACTTGATCTGAATCCTTGGTCTGAAACGTGATCTGAATCGTTGTTCTGAAACGTGATCTGAATCTTTGTTCTGAAACGTGATCTGAATCCTTGGTCTGAACTTTTATATGAATCCTAGGTGTGGCCATTGATCTGAATCCTTGGACTCCACCTTGATCTGAATCCTGGGTCTGAAACGTGATCTGAATCGTTTTGCTGAAACGTGATCTGAATCCTTGGTCTGGACCTTGATCTGAATCCGTGGTCTGAACCTTGATCTGAATCCTTGATATTAAACCTGATCTGAATCTCTGGTGTTATCCTTGATCTGAAGGCATGGTCTGAACCTTGATCTGAATCCTTGCTCTGGACCTTTATCTGAATCCGTGGTCTGAACCTTAATCTTAATACTTGATATTAAACCTGATCTGAATCCTTGGACTGAACCTTGATCTTGGTCTGAACCTTGATCTGAATCCTTGGTCTTAACCTTGATATGAATCCTTGGTCTGCACCTTGATCTGAATCCTTGGTCTGAACCTTGATCTGAAGATTTGGTACAAGCCTTGATCTGAATCCGTGGTCTGGACCTTGATATTAAACCTTGTTCTGAACCTTGATCTGAATCCTTGGTCTGAACCTTGATCTGAATTGTCTATGAAACTTGATCTGAATCCTTGTTCTGAAACGTGATCTGAATCGTTGTTCTGAAACGTGATCTGAATCCTTGGTCTGCACCTTGATCTGAATCCTTGGTCTGCAACTTGATCTGAATCCTAGGTCTGAACCTTATTCTGAAACGTGATCTGAATCCTTGTTCTACACCATGATCTGAAGCCTAGGTCTGAACCTTGTTCTGAAACGTGATCTGAATCCTTGTTCTGAACCTTGATCTGAATCCGTCTAATGAACCTTGATCTGAATCCTTGTTCTACACCATGATCTGAAGCCTAGGTCTGAACCTTGTTCTGAAACGTGATCTGAATCCTTGTTCTGAACCTTGATCTGAATCCGTCTAATGAACCTTGATCTGAATCCTTGGTCTGCACCTTGATCTGAATCCTAAGTCTCAACCTTGTTCTGAAACGTGATGTGAATCCTAGCTCTACACGATATGAATCCATGGTCTCAACCTTGATCTGAATCCGTCTCATGAACGTGATGTGAATCCTTGGTCTGCACCTTGATCTGAATCCTTGTTCTACACCGTGATCTGAAGCCTAGGTCTGAACCTTGTTCTGAACCTTGATCTGAATCATTGTTCTGAACCTTGATCTGAATCCGTCTAATGAACCTTGATCTGAATCCTTGGTCTGCACCTTGATCTGAATCCTAGGTCTGAACCTTGTTCTGAAACGTGATCTGAATCCTAGGTCTGCAACTTGATCTGAATCCTTGTTCTGAACCTTTATAAGAATCCTTTGTATGAAACTTGATCTGAATCCTTGGTCTGAAACGTGATCTGAATCGTTGTTCTGAAACGTGATCTGAATCTTTGTTCTGAAACGTGATCTGAATCCTTGGTCTGAACTTTTATATGAATCCTAGGTGTGGCCATTGATCTGAATCCTTGGACTCCACCTTGATCTGAATCCTGGGTCTGAAACGTGATCTGAATCGTTTTGCTGAAACGTGATCTGAATCCTTGGAATGAACCTTGATCTGAATCCTGCATCTGGACGTTGGTCTGAATCCTTATTCTGAACCTTGAATTGTTTTTCTGAACCTTGACCTCAGTCCTTGATTTGAACATTATCTGAATCCTACTAATCAACCTTGATCTGAATCCTTGGTCTGAAACGTGATCTGAATCCTTGGTCTGCACCTTTATCTGAATCCTTGGTCTGAACATTTATATGAATCCTTTGTATGAAACTTGATCTGAATCCTGGGTCTGAAACGCGATCTGAATCCTTGTTCTGAACCTTTATATGAATCCTTTGTATGAAACTTGATCTGAATCCTTGTTCTGAAACATGATCTGAATCCTTGGTCTGAACTTTTATATGAATCCTAGGTTTGGACCTTGATCTGAATCCTTGGTCTACACCTGGATGTGAATCCTGGGTCTGAAACTTGATCTAAATCTTTGTTCTGAAACGTGATCTGAATCCTTAGAATGAACCTTGATCTGAATCCTGCATCTGGACACTGATCTGAATCCTCATTCTGAACCTTGAATTGTTTTTCTGAACCTTGATCTCAATCCTTGATTAGAACATTATCTGAATCCTACTAATCAACCTTCATCTGAATCCGACTGATGAACCTTGATCTGAATCCTTGTTCTGCACCTTGATCTGAAGCCTAGGTCTGAACCTTGTTCTGAAATGTGATCTGAATCCTTGTTCTGAACCATGATCTGAATACATCTAATGAACCGTGATCTGAATCCTTGGTCTGCACCTTGATCTGAATCCTTGGTCTGCACCTTGATCTGAATCCTAGGTCTGAACCTAGTTCTGCAACGTGATCTGAATCCTTGGTCTGAACTTTTATATGAATCCTAGGTTTGGACCTTGATCTGAATCCTTGGTCTGCACCTTGATCTGAATCCTTGGTCTGAAACGTGATCTGAATCCATGGTCTGCACCTTGATCTGAATCCTTGTTCTGAACCTTTATATGAATCCTTTCTATGAAACTTGATCTGAATCCTTGATTCGAATATTATCTGAATATTAACCTTGTTCTGAAATGTGATCTGAATCCTTGTTCTGAACCATGATCTGAATCCATCTAATGAACCGTAATCTGAATCCTTGGTCTTAAACGTGATGTGAATCCTTGGTCTGCACCTTGATCTGAATCCTAGGTCTGAACCTTGTTCTGAAACGTGATCTGAATCCTAGGTCTGCAACTTGATCTGAATCCTTGTTCTGAACGTTTATAAGAATCCTTTGTATGAAACTTGATCTGAATCCTTGGTCTGAAACGTGATCTGAATCTTTGTTCTGAATCCTTGGTCTGCACCTTGATCTGAATCCTTGGTCTGAACTTTTATATGAATCCTAGGTGTGGCCATTGATCTCAATCCTTGGACGCCACCTTGATCTGAATCCTGGGTCTGAAACGTGATCTGAATCGTTGTGCTGAAACGTGATCTGAATCCTTGGAATGAACCTTGATCTGAATCCTGCGTCTGGACGTTGATCTGAAACCTTATTCTGAACCTTGAATTGTTTTTCTGAACCTTGACCTCACTCCTTGATTTGAACATTATCTGAATCCTAATAATCAACCTTGACTGAATCCTTGGTCTGAAACGTGATCTGAATCCTTGGTCTGCATCCTGATATGAATCCTTGTTCTGAACCTTTATATGAATCCTTTCTATGAAACTTGATCTGAATCCTTGATTAGAACATTATCTGAATCCTACTAATCAACCTTGATCTGAACCCGACTGATGAACCTTGATCTTAATCCTTGTTCTACACCTAGATCTGAAGCCTGGGTCTGAACCTTGTTCTGAAATGTGATCTGAATCCTTGTTCTGAACCGTGATCTGAATCCATCTAATGAACCTTGATCTGAATCCTTGGTCTGAAAGGTGATGTGAATCCTTGGTCTGCACCTTGATCTGAATCCTAGGTCTGAACCTTGTTTTGAAACGTGATCTGAATCCTAGGTCTGCAACTTGATCTGAATCCTTGTTCTGAACCTTTATAAGAATCCTTTGTATGAAACTTGATCTGAATCCTTGGTCTGAAACGTGATCTGAATCGTTGTTCTGAAACGTGATGTGAATCCTTGGTCTCCACCTTGATCTGAATCCTTGGTCTGAACTTTTATATGAATCCTAGGTGTGGCCATTGATCTGAACCTTGAACTCCACCTTGATCTGAATCCTGGGTCTGAAACGTGATGTGAATCCCTGGTCTGCACCTTGATCTGAATCCTAGGTCTGAACCTTGTTCTGAAACATGATCTGAATCCTAGGTCTGCAACTTGATCTGAATCCTTGTTCTGAACCTTTATAAGAATCCTTTGTATGAAACTTGATCTGAATCCTGGATCTGAAACGTGATCTGAATCGTTGGTCTGCACCTTGATCTGAATCATTTGTCTGAACTTTTATATGAATCCTAGCTGTGGCCATTGATCTGAATCCTTGGACTCCACCTTGATCTGAATCCTGGGTCTCAAACGTGATGTGAATCCTTGGTCTGCACCTTGATATGAATCCTTGGTCTGCACCTTGATCTGAATCCTAGGTCTGAACCTTGTTCTGAAACGTGATCTGAATCCTAGGTCTGTAACTTGATCGGAATCCTTGTTCTGAACCTTTATATGAATCCTTTGTATGAAACTTGATCTGAATCCTTCTTCTGAAAAGTGATCTGAATCCTTGGTCTGAACTTTTATATGAATATTAGGTTTGTACCTTGATCTGAATCCTTGGTCTGCACCTTGATCTGAATCCTGGGTCTGAAACGTGATCTGAATCTTTGTTCTGAAACGTGATCTGAATCCTTGGAATGAACCTTGATCTGAATCCTTGGTCTGCACCTTGATCTGAATCCTATGTCTGAACCTTGTTCTGAAACGTGATGTGAATCCTAGGTCTGCAACTTGATCTGAATCCGTGTTCTGAACCTTTATAAGAATCCTTAGTATGAAACTTGATCTGAATCCTTGGTCTGAAACGTAATCTGAATCGTTGGTCTTCACCTTGATCTGAATCCTTGGTCTGAACTTTTATATGAATCCTAGGTGTGGCCATTGATCTGAATCCTCGGACTCCACCTTGATCTGAATCCTGGGTCTGAAACGTGATGTGAATCCTTGGTCTGCACCTTGATCTGAATCCTAGGTCTGAACCTTGTTCTGAAACGTGATCTGAATCCTAGGTCTGCAACTTGATCTGAATCCTTGTTCTGAACCTTTATATGAATCCTTTGTATGAAACTTGATCTGAATCCTTGTTCTGAAACGTGATCTGAATGCTTGGTCTGAACTTTTATATGAGTCCTAGGTTTGGACCTTGTTCTGAATCCTTGGTCTGCACCTTGATCTGAATCCTGGGTCTGAAACGTGATCTGAATCTTTGTTCTGAAACGTGATCTGAATCCTTGGAATGAACCTTGATCTGAATCCTTGGTCTGCACCTTGATTTGAATCCTAGGTCTGAACCTTGTTCTGAAACGTGATCTGAATCCTAGGTCTGCAACTTGATCTGAATCCGTGTTCTGAACCTTTATAAGAATCCTTTGTATGAAACTTGATCTGAATCCTTGGTCTGAAACGTGATCTGAATCTTTGTTCTGAATCCTTGGTCTGCACCTTGATCTGAAACCTAGGTCTGAACCTTGTTCTCAAACGGGATCTGAATCCTAGGTCTGCAACTTGATCTGAATCCTTGTTCTGCAAGTTGCAGACCTAGGATTCAGATCACTTTTCAGAACAAGGTGCAGACCAACGATTCAGATCAAGGTGCAGTACTAGGATTCAGATCACTTTTCAGAACAAGGATTGAGATCAAGGTGCAGACCAAGGATTCACATCACGTTTCAGACCAAGGATTCAGATCAGGGTTCATTATATGGATTCAGATCATGGTTCCGAACAAGGATTCAGATCACATTTCAGAACAAGGTTCAGACCTAGGCTTCAGATCAAGGTACAGAACAAGGATTCAGATCAAGGTGCAGACCAAGGATTCACATCACGTTTCAGACCAAGGATTCAGATCAGGGTTCATTAGATGGATTCAGATCATGGTTCCGAACAAGGATTCAGATCACATTTCAGAACTAGGTTCAGACCTAGGCTTCAGATCAAGGTACAGAACAAGGATTCAGATCAAGGTGCAGACCAAGGATTCAGATCACGTTTCAGACCAAGGATTCAGATCAAGGTTCATTAGGTGGATTCAGATCATGGTTCAGAACAAGGATTCAGATCACATTTCAGAACAAGGTTCAGACCTAGGCTTCAGATCAAGGTGCAGAACAAGGATTCAGATGAAGGTTCATCAGTCAGATTCAGATCAAGGTTGATTAGTAGGATTCAGATAATCTTCTAATCAAGGATTGAGATCAAGGTTCAGAAAAACAATTCATGGTTCAGAATAAGGATTCAGATCAACGTCCAGATGCAGGATTCAGATCAAGGTTCATCCCAAGGATTCAGATCACGTTTCAGCACAACGATTCAGATCACGTTTCAGACCCAGGATTCAGATCAAGGTGGAGTCCAAGGATTCAGATCAATGGCCCCACCTAGGATTCATATAAAAGTTCAGACCAAGGTTTCAGATCAAGATGCAGACCAAGGATTCAGAACAAAGATTCAGATCAAGTTTCATACAAAGGATTCTTATAAAGGTTCAGAACAAGGATTCAGATCAGGGTTCATTAGATGGATTCAGATCATGGTTCAGCAGAAGGATTCAGATAACATTTCAGAACAAGGTTCAGACCTAGGATTCAGATCAAGGTGCAGACCAAGGATTCAGATCAAGGTGCAGACCAAGGATTCACATCACGTTTCAGACCAAGGATTCAGATCAGGGTTCATTAGATGGATTCAGATCATGGTTCAGAACAAGGATTCAGATCACATTTCAGAACAAGGTTCAGACCTAGGCTTCAGATCAAGGTGCAGAACAAGGATTCAGATCAAGGTGCAGACCAAGGATTCACATCACGTTTCAGACCAAGGATTCAGATCAGGGTTCATTAGATGGATTCAGATCATGGTTCACAACAAGGATTCAGATCACATTTCAGAACAAGGTTCAGACCTAGGCTTCAGATCAAGGTGCAGAACAAGGATTCAGATGAAGGTTCATCAGTCAGATTCAGATCAAGGTTGATTAGTAGGATTCAGATAATCTTCTAATCAAGGATTGAGATCAAGGTTCAGAAAAACAATTCATGGTTCAGAATAAGGATTCAGATCAACGTCCAGATGCAGGATTCAGATCAAGGTTCATCCCAAGGATTCAGATCACGTTTCAGCACAACGATTCAGATCACGTTTCAGACCCAGGATTCAGATCAAGGTGGAGTCCAAGGATTCAGATCAATGGCCACACCTAGGATTCATATAAAAGTTCAGACCAAGGTTTCAGATCAAGGTGCAGACCAAGGATTCAGAACAAAGATTCAGATCAAGTTTCATACAAAGGATTCTTATAAAGGTTCAGAACAAGGATTTAGATCAGGGTTCATTAGATGAATTCAGATCATGGTTCAGAAGAAGGATTCAGATCACATTTCAGAACAAGGTTCAGACCAAGGATTCAGATCAAGGTGCAGACCAAGGATTCACATCACGTTTCAGACCAAGGATTCAGATCAGGGTTCATTAGATGGATTCAAATCACGGTTCAGAACAAGGATTCAGATCACATTTCAGAACTAGGTTCAGACCTAGGCTTCAGATTAAGTTGCATAACAAGGATTCAGATCAAGGTGCAGACCAAGGATTCACATCACGTTTCAGACCAAGGATTCAGATCAGGGTTCATTAGATGGATTCAGATCATGGTTCCGAAGAAGGATTCAGATCACATTTCAGAACAAGGTTCAGACCTAGGCTTCAGATCAAGGTGCAGAACAAGGCTTCAGATCAAGGTGCAGACCAAGGATTCACATCACGTTTCAGACCAAGGCTTCAGATCAGGGTTCAGAACAAGGATTCAGATGACATTTCAGAACAAGGTTCAGACCTAGGCTTCAGATCAAGGTGCACAACAAGGATTCAGATGAAAGTTCATCAGTCAGATTCAGATCAAGGTTGATTAGTAGGATTCAGATAATGTTCTAATCAAGGATTGAGATCAAGGTTCAGAAAAACAATTCATGGTTCAGAATAAGGATTCAGATCAACGTCCAGATGCAGGATTCAGATCAAGGTTCATCCCAAGGATTCAGATCACGTTTCAGCACAACGATTCAGATCACGTTTCAGACCCAGGATTCAGATCAAGGTGGAGTCCAAGGATTCAGATCAATGGCCACACCTAGGATTCATATAAAAGTTCAGACCAAGGTTTCAGATCAAGGTGCAGACCAAGGATTCAGAACAAAGATTCAGATCAAGTTTCATAGAAAGGATTCTTATAAAGGTTCAGAACAAGGATTCAGATCAGGGTTCATTAGATGGATTCAGATCATGGTTCAGAAGAAGGATTCAGATCACATTTCAGAACAAGGTTCAGACCTAGGATTCAGATCAAGGTGCAGACCAAGGATTCAGATCAAGGTGCAGACCAAGGATTCAGATCAGGGTTCATTAGATGGATTCAGATCATGGTTCAGAACAAGGATTCAGATCACATTTCAGAACTAGGTTCAGACCTAGGCTTCAGATCAAGTTGCAGAACAAGGATTCAGATCAAGGTGCAGACCAAGGATTCACATCACGTTTCAGACCAAGGATTCAGATCAGGGTTCATTAGATGGATTCAGATCATGGTTCCGAAGAAGGATTCAGATCACATTTCAGAACAAGGATCAGACCTAGGCTTCAGATCAAGGTACAGAACAAGGATTCAGATCAAGGTGCAGAATAAGGATTCACATCACGTTTCAGACCAAGGATTCAGATCAGGGTTCATTAGATGGATTCAGATCATGGTTCAGAACAAGGATTCAGATCACATTTCAGAACTAGGTTCAGACCTAGGCTTCAGATCAAGGTGCAGAACAAGGATTCAGATCAAGGTGCAGACCAAGGATTCACATCACGTTTCAGACCAAGGATTCAGATCAGGGTTCATTAGATGGATTCAGATCATGGTTCCGAAGAAGGATTCAGATCACATTTCATAACAAGGTTCAGACCTAGGCTTCAGATCAAGGTGCAGAACAAGGATTCAGATCAAGGTTCATCAGTCAGATTCAGATCAAGGTTGATTAGTAGGATTCAGATAATGTTCTAATCAAGGATTGAGATCAAGGTTCAGAAAAACAATTCATGGTTCAGAATAAGGATTCAGATCAACGTCCAGATGCAGGATTCAGATCAAGGTTCATCCCAAGGATTCAGATCACGTTTCAGCACAACGATTCAGATCACGTTTCAGACCCAGGATTCAGATCAAGGTGGAGTCCAAGGATTCAGATCAATGGCCACACCTAGGATTCATATAAAAGTTCAGACCAAGGTTTCAGATCAAGGTGCAGACCAAGGATTCAGAACAAAGATTCAGATCAAGTTTCATAGAAAGGATTCACATCACGTTTCAGACCAAGGATTCAGATCAGGGTTCATTAGATGGATTCAGATCATGGTTCCGAAGAAGGATTCAGATCACATTTCAGAACAAGGTTCAGACCTAGGCTTCAGATCAAGGTGCAGAACAAGGCTTCAGATCAAGGTGCAGACCAAGGATTCACATCACGTTTCAGACCAAGGATTCAGATCAGGGTTCATTAGATGGATTCAGATCATGGTTCCGAACAAGGATTCAGATCACATTTCAGAACAAGGTTCAGAACTAGGCTTCAGATCAAGGTACAGAACAAGGATTCAGATCAAGGTGCAGACCAAGGATTCAGATCACGTTTCAGACCAAGGATTCAGATCAAGGTTCATTAGGTGGATTCAGATCATGGTTCAGAACAAGGATTCAGATCACATTTCAGAACAAGGTTCAGACCTAGGCTTCAGATCAAGGTGCAGAACAAGGATTCAGATGAAGGTTCATCAGTCAGATTCAGATCAAGGTTGATTAGTAGGATTCAGATAATCTTCTAATCAAGGATTGAGATCAAGGTTCAGAAAAACAATTCATGGTTCAGAATAAGGATTCAGATCAACGTCCAGATGCAGGATTCAGATCAAGGTTCATCCCAAGGATTCAGATCACGTTTCAGCACAACGATTCAGATCACGTTTCAGACCCAGGATTCAGATCAAGGTGGAGTCCAAGGATTCAGATCAATGGCCACACCTAGGATTCATATAAAAGTTCAGACCAAGGTTTCAGATCAAGGTGCAGACCAAGGATTCAGAACAAAGATTCAGATCAAGTTTCATAGAAAGGATTCACATCACGTTTCAGACCAAGGATTCAGATCAGGGTTCATTAGATGGATTCAGATCATGGTTCCGAAGAAGGATTCAGATCACATTTCAGAACAAGGTTCAGACCTAGGCTTCAGATCAAGGTGCAGAACAAGGCTTCAGATCAAGGTGCAGACCAAGGATTCACATCACGTTTCAGACCAAGGATTCAGATCAGGGTTCATTAGATGGATTCAGATCATGGTTCCGAACAAGGATTCAGATCACATTTCAGAACAAGGTTCAGAACTAGGCTTCAGATCAAGGTACAGAACAAGGATTCAGATCAAGGTGCAGACCAAGGATTCAGATCACGTTTCAGACCAAGGATTCAGATCAAGGTTCATTAGGTGGATTCAGATCATGGTTCAGAACAAGGATTCAGATCACATTTCAGAACAAGGTTCAGACCTAGGCTTCAGATCAAGGTGCAGAACAAGGATTCAGATGAAGGTTCATCAGTCAGATTCAGATCAAGGTTGATTAGTAGGATTCAGATAATCTTCTAATCAAGGATTGAGATCAAGGTTCAGAAAAACAATTCATGGTTCAGAATAAGGATTCAGATCAACGTCCAGATGCAGGATTCAGATCAAGGTTCATCCCAAGGATTCAGATCACGTTTCAGCACAGCGATTCAGATCATGTTTCAGACCCAGGATTCAGATCAAGGTGGAGTCCAAGGATTCAGATCAATGGCCACACCTAGCATTCATATAAAAGTTCAGACCAAGGTTTCAGATCAAGGTGCAGACCAAGGATTCAGAACAAAGATTCAGATCAAGTTTCATAGAAAGGATTCACATCACGTTTCAGACCAAGGATTGAGATCAGGGTTCATTAGATGGATTCAGATCATGGTTCCGAAGAAGGATTCAGATCACATTTCAGAACAAGGTTCAGACCTAGGATTCAGATCAAGGTGCAGACCAAGGATTCAGATCAAGGTGCAGACCAAGGATTCACATCACGTTTCAGACCAAGGATTCAGATCAGGGTTCATTAGATGGATTCAGATCATGGTTCAGAACAAGGATTCAGATCACATTTCAGAACTAGGTTCAGACCTAGGCTTCAGATCAAGTTGCAGAACAAGGATTCAGATCAAGGTGCAGACCAAGGATTCACATCACGTTTCAGACCAAGGATTCAGATCAGGGTTCATTAGATGGATTCAGATCATGGTTCCGAAGAAGGATTCAGATCACATTTCAGAACAAGGATCAGACCTAGGCTTCAGATCAAGGTACAGAACAAGGATTCAGATCAAGGGGCAGAATAAAGATTCACATCACGTTTCAGACCAAGGATTCAGATCAAGGTTCATTAGATGGATTCAGATCATGGTTCAGAACAAGGATTCAGATCACATTTCAGAACTAGGTTCAGACCTAGGCTTCAGATTAAGTTGCATAACAAGGATTCAGATCAAGGTGCAGACCAAGGATTCACATCACGTTTCAGACCAAGGATTCAGATCAGGGTTCATTAGATGGATTCAGATCATGGTTCCGAAGAAGGATTCAGATCACATTTCAGAACAAGGTTCAGACCTAGGCTTCAGATCAAGGTGCAGAACAAGGCTTCAGATCAAGGTGCAGACCAAGGATTCACATCACGTTTCAGACCAAGGCTTCAGATCAGGGTTCAGAACAAGGATTCAGATGACATTTCAGAACAAGGTTCAGACCTAGGCTTCAGATCAAGGTGCACAACAAGGATTCAGATGAAAGTTCATCAGTCAGATTCAGATCAAGGTTGATTAGTAGGATTCAGATAATGTTCTAATCAAGGATTGAGATCAAGGTTCAGAAAAACAATTCATGGTTCAGAATAAGGATTCAGATCAACGTCCAGATGCAGGATTCAGATCAAGGTTCATCCCAAGGATTCAGATCACGTTTCAGCACAACGATTCAGATCACGTTTCAGACCCAGGATTCAGATCAAGGTGGAGTCCAAGGATTCAGATGAATGGCCACACCTAGGATTCATATAAAAGTTCAGACCAAGGTTTCAGATCAAGGTGCAGACCAAGGATTCAGAACAAAGATTCAGATCAAGTTTCATAGAAAGGATTCACATCACGTTTCAGACCAAGGATTCAGATCAGGGTTCATTAGATGAATTCAGATCATGGTTCCGAAGAAGGATTCAGATCACATTTCAGAACAAGGTTCAGACCTAGGCTTCAGATCAAGGTGCAGAACAAGGCTTCAGATCAAGGTGCAGACCAAGGATTCACATCACGTTTCAGACCAAGGATTCAGATCAGGGTTCATTAGATGGATTCAGATCATGGTTCCGAACAAGGATTCAGATCACATTTCAGAACAAGGTTCAGAACTAGGCTTCAGATCAAGGTACAGAACAAGGATTCAGATCAAGGTGCAGACCAAGGATTCAGATCACGTTTCAGACCAAGGATTCAGATCAAGGTTCATTAGGTGGATTCAGATCATGGTTCAGAACAAGGATTCAGATCACATTTCAGAACAAGGTTCAGACCTAGGCTTCAGATCAAGGTGCAGAACAAGGATTCAGATGAAGGTTCATCAGTCAGATTCAGATCAAGGTTGATTAGTAGGATTCAGATAATCTTCTAATCAAGGATTGAGATCAAGGTTCAGAAAAACAATTCATGGTTCAGAATAAGGATTCAGATCAACGTCCAGATGCAGGATTCAGATCAAGGTTCATCCCAAGGATTCAGATCACGTTTCAGCTCAACGATTCAGATCACGTTTCAGACCCAGGATTCAGATCAAGGTGGAGTCCAAGGATTCAGATCAATGGCCACACCTAGGATTCATATAAAAGTTCAGACCAAGGTTTCAGATCAAGGTGCAGACCAAGGATTCAGAACAAAGATTCAGATCAAGTTTCATAGAAAGGATTCACATCACGTTTCAGACCAAGGATTCAGATCAGGGTTCATTAGATGGATTCAGATCATGGTTCCGAAGAAGGATTCAGATCACATTTCAGAACAAGGTTCAGACCTAGGCTTCAGATCAAGGTGCAGAACAAGGCTTCAGATCAAGGTGCAGACCAAGGATTCACATCACGTTTCAGACCAAGGATTCAGATCAGGGTTCATTAGATGGATTCAGATCATGGTTCCGAACAAGGATTCAGATCACATTTCAGAACAAGGTTCAGAACTAGGCTTCAGATCAAGGTACAGAACAAGGATTCAGATCAAGGTGCAGACCAAGGATTCAGATCACGTTTCAGACCAAGGATTCAGATCAAGGTTCATTAGGTGGATTCAGATCATGGTTCAGAACAAGGATTCAGATCACATTTCAGAACAAGGTTCAGACCTAGGCTTCAGATCAAGGTGCAGAACAAGGATTCAGATGAAGGTTCATCAGTCAGATTCAGATCAAGGTTGATTAGTAGGATTCAGATAATCTTCTAATCAAGGATTGAGATCAAGGTTCAGAAAAACAATTCATGGTTCAGAATAAGGATTCAGATCAACGTCCAGATGCAGGATTCAGATCAAGGTTCATCCCAAGGATTCAGATCACGTTTCAGCACAGCGATTCAGATCATGTTTCAGACCCAGGATTCAGATCAAGGTGGAGTCCAAGGATTCAGATCAATGGCCACACCTAGCATTCATATAAAAGTTCAGACCAAGGTTTCAGATCAAGGTGCAGACCAAGGATTCAGAACAAAGATTCAGATCAAGTTTCATAGAAAGGATTCACATCACGTTTCAGACCAAGGATTGAGATCAGGGTTCATTAGATGGATTCAGATCATGGTTCCGAAGAAGGATTCAGATCACATTTCAGAACAAGGTTCAGACCTAGGATTCAGATCAAGGTGCAGACCAAGGATTCAGATCAAGGTGCAGACCAAGGATTCACATCACGTTTCAGACCAAGGATTCAGATCAGGGTTCATTAGATGGATTCAGATCATGGTTCAGAACAAGGATTCAGATCACATTTCAGAACTAGGTTCAGACCTAGGCTTCAGATCAAGTTGCAGAACAAGGATTCAGATCAAGGTGCAGACCAAGGATTCACATCACGTTTCAGACCAAGGATTCAGATCAGGGTTCATTAGATGGATTCAGATCATGGTTCCGAAGAAGGATTCAGATCACATTTCAGAACAAGGATCAGACCTAGGCTTCAGATCAAGGTACAGAACAAGGATTCAGATCAAGGGGCAGAATAAAGATTCACATCACGTTTCAGACCAAGGATTCAGATCAAGGTTCATTAGATGGATTCAGATCATGGTTCAGAACAAGGATTCAGATCACATTTCAGAACTAGGTTCAGACCTAGGCTTCAGATCAAGGTGCAGAACAAGGATTCAGATCAAGGTGCAGACCAAGGATTCACATCACGTTTCAGACCAAGGATTCAGATCAGGGTTCATTAGATGGATTCAGATCATGGTTCCGAACAAGGATTCAGATCACATTTCAGAACAAGGTTCAGACCTTAGGCTTCAGATCAAGGTACAGAACAAGGCTTCAGATCAAGGTGCAGACCAAGGATTCACATCACGTTTCAGACCAAAGATTCAGATGAAGGTTCATTAGGTGGATTCAGATGATGGTTCACAAGAAGAATTCAGATCACTTTTCAGAGCAAGGTTCAGACCTAGGCTTCAGATCAAGGTACAGAACAAGGATTCAGATCAAGGTGCAGACCAAGGATTCACATAACATTTCAGACAAAGGATTCAGATCAAGGTTCATTAGGTGGATTCAGATCATGGTTCAGAACAAGGATTCAGATCACATTTCAGAACAAGGTTCAGACCTAGGCTTCAGATCAAGGTGCAGAACAAGGATTCAGATGAAGGTAAATCAGTCAGATTCAGATCAAGGTTGATTAGTAGGATTCAGATAATGTTCTAATCAAGGATTGAGATCAAGGTTCAGAAAATCAATTCATGGTTCAGAATAAGGATTCAGATCAACGTCCAGATGCAGGATTCAGATCAAGGTTCATCCCAAGGATTCAGATCACGTTTCAGCACAACGATTCAGATCACGTTTCAGACCCAGGATTCAGATCAAGGTGGAGTCCAAGGATTCAGATCAATGGCCACACCTAGGATTCGTATAAAAGTTCAGACCAAGGTTTCAGATCAAGGTGCAGACCAAGGATTCAGAACAAAGATTCAGATCAAGTTTCATAGAAAGGATTCACATCACGTTTCAGACCAAGGATTCAGATCAGGGTTCATTATATGGATTCAGATCATGGTTCCGAAGAAGGATTCAGATCACATTTCAGAACAAGGTTCAGACCTAGGCTTCAGATCAAGGTGCAGAACAAGGCTTCAGATCAAGGTGCAGACCAAGGATTCACATCACGTTTCAGACCAAGGATTCAGATCAGGGTTCATTAGATGGATTCAGATCATGGTTCCGAACAAGGATTCAGATCACATTTCAGAACAAGGTTCAGAACTAGGCTTCAGATCAAGGTACAGAACAAGGATTCAGATCAAGGTGCAGACCAAGGATTCAGATCACGTTTCAGACCAAGGATTCAGATCAAGGTTCATTAGGTGGATTCAGATCATGGTTCAGAACAAGGATTCAGATCACATTTCAGAACAAGGTTCAGACCTAGGCTTCAGATCAAGGTGCAGAACAAGGATTCAGATGAAGGTTCATCAGTCAGATTCAGATCAAGGTTGATTAGTAGGATTCAGATAATGTTCTAATCAAGGATTGAGATCAAGGTTCAGAAAAACAATTCATGGTTCAGAATAAGGATTCAGATCAACGTCCAGATGCAGGATTCAGATCAAGGTTCATCCCAAGGATTCAGATCACGTTTCAGCACAACGATTCAGATCATGTTTCAGACCCAGGATTCAGATCAAGGTGGAGTCCAAGGATTCAGATCAATGGCCACACCTAGGATTCATATAAAAGTTCAGACCAAGGTTTCAGATCAAGGTGCAGACCAAGGATTCAGAACAAAGATTCAGATCAAGTTTCATAGAAAGGATTCTTATAAAGGTTCAGAACAAGGATTCAGATCAGGGTTCATTAGATGGATTCAGATCATGGTTCAGAAGAAGGATTCAGATCACATTTCAGAACAAGGTTCAGACCTAGGATTCAGATCAAGGTGCAGACCAAGGATTCAGATCAAGGTGCAGACCAAGGATTCACATCACGTTTCAGACCAAGGATTCAGATCAGGGTTCATTAGATGGATTCAGATCATGGTTCAGAACAAGGATTCAGATCACATTTCAGAACTAGGTTCAGACCTAGGCTTCAGATCAAGTTGCAGAACAAGGATTCAGATCAAGGTGCAGACCAAGGATTCACAACACGTTTCAGACCAAGGATTCAGATCAGGGTTCATTAGATGGATTCAGATCATGGTTCCGAAGAAGGATTCAGATCACATTTCAGAACAAGGTTCAGACCTAGGCTTCAGATCAAGTTGCAGAACAAGGATTCAGATCAAGGTGCAGACCAAGGATTCACATCACGTTTCAGACCAAGGATTCAGATCAGGGTTCATTAGATGGATTCAGATCATGGTTCAGAACAAGGATTCAGATCACATTTCATAACAAGGTTCAGACCTAGGCTTCAGATCAAGGTACAGAACAAGGATTCAGATCAAGGTGCAGACCAAGGATTCAGATCACGTTTCAGACCAAGGATTCAGATCAAGGTTCATTAGGTGGATTCAGATCATGGTTCAGAACAAGGATTCAGATCACATTTCAGAACAAGGTTCAGACCTAGGCTTCAGATCAAGGTGCAGAACAAGGATTCAGATGAAGGTTCATCAGTCAGATTCAGATCAAGGTTGATTAGCAGGATTCAGATAATGTTCTAATCAAGGATTGAGATCAAGGTTCAGAAAAACAATTCATGGTTCAGAAGAAGGATTCAGATCACATTTCAGAACAAGGTTCAGACCTAGGATTCAGATCAAGGTGCAGACCAAGGATTCAGATCAAGGTGCAGACCAAGGATTCACATCACGTTTCAGACCAAGGATTCAGATCAGGGTTCATTAGATGGATTCAGATCACGGTTCAGAACAAGGATTCAGATCACATTTCAGAACTAGGTTCAGACCTAGGCTTCAGATCAAGGTGCAGACCAAGGATTCACATCACGTTGCAGACCAAGGATTCAGATCAGGGTTCATTAGATGGATTCAGATCATGGTTCCGAACAAGGATTCAGATCACATTTCAGAACAAGGTTCAGACCTAGGCTTCAGATCAAGGTACAAAACAAGGATTCAGATCAAGGTGAAGACCAAGGATTCACATCACGTTTCAGACCAAAGATTCAGATCAAGGTTCATAAGGTGGATTCAGATCATGGTTCCGAATAAGGATTCAGATCACATTTCAGAACAAGGTTCAGACCTAGGCTTGAGATCAAGGTACAGAACAAGGATTCAGATCAAGGTGGAGACCAAGGATTCACATCACGTTTCAGACCAAGGATTCAGATCAAGGTTCATTAGGTGGATTCAGATCATGGTTCAGAACAAGGATTCAGATCACATTTCAGAACAAGGTTCAGACCTAGGCTTCAGATCAAGGTGCACAACAAGGATTCAGATGAAAGTTCATCAGTCAGATTCAGATCAAGGTTGATTAGTAGGATTCAGATAATGTTCTAATCAAGGATTGAGATCAAGGTTCAGAAAAACAATTCATGGTTCAGAATAAGGATTCAGATCAACGTCCAGATGCAGGATTCAGATCAAGGTTCATCCCAAGGATTCAGATCACGTTTCAGCACAACGATTCAGATCACGTTTCAGACCCAGGATTCAGATCAAGGTGGAGTCCAAGGATTCAGATCAATGGCCACACCTAGGATTCATATAAAAGTTCAGACCAAGGTTTCAGATCAAGGTGCAGACCAAGGATTCAGAACAAAGATTCAGATCAAGTTTCATACAAAGGATTCTTATAAAGGTTCAGAACAAGGATTCAGATCAGGTTTCATTAGATGGATTCAGATCATGGTTCAGAAGAAGGATTCAGATCACATTTCAGAACAAGGTTCAGACCTAGGATTCAGATCAAGGTGCAGACCAAGGATTCAGATCAAGGTGCAGACCAAGGATTCACATCACGTTTCAGACCAAGGATTCAGATCAGGGTTCATTAGATGGATTCAGATCATGGTTCAGAACAAGGATTCAGATCACATTTCAGAACTAGGTTCAGACCTAGGCTTCAGATCAAGTTGCAGAACAAGGATTCAGATCAAGGTGCAGACCAAGGATTCACATCACGTTTCAGACCAAGGATTCAGATCAGGGTTCATTAGATGGATTCAGATCATGGTTCCGAAGAAGGATTCAGATCACATTTCAGAACAAGGATCAGACCTAGGCTTCAGATCAAGGTACAGAACAAGGATTCAGATCAAGGGGCAGAATAAAGATTCACATCACGTTTCAGACCAAGGATTCAGATCAAGGTTCATTAGATGGATTCAGATCATGGTTCAGAACAAGGATTCAGATCACATTTCAGAACTAGGTTCAGACCTAGGCTTCAGATCAAGGTGCAGAACAAGGATTCAGATCAAGGTGCAGACCAAGGATTCACATCACGTTTCAGACCAAGGATTCAGATCAGGGTTCATTAGATGGATTCAGATCATGGTTCCGAACAAGGATTCAGATCACATTTCAGAACAAGGTTCAGACCTTAGGCTTCAGATCAAGGTACAGAACAAGGATTCAGATCAAGGTGCAGACCAAGGATTCACATCACGTTTCAGACCAAAGATTCAGATGAAGGTTCATTAGGTGGATTCAGATGATGGTTCACAAGAAGAATTCAGATCACTTTTCAGAGCAAGGTTCAGACCTAGGCTTCAGATCAAGGTACAGAACAAGGATTCAGATCAAGGTGCAGACCAAGGATTCACATAACATTTCAGACAAAGGATTCAGATCAAGGTTCATTAGGTGGATTCAGATCATGGTTCAGAACAAGGATTCAGATCACATTTCAGAACAAGGTTCAGACCTAGGCTTCAGATCAAGGTGCAGAACAAGGATTCAGATGAAGGTAAATCAGTCAGATTCAGATCAAGGTTGATTAGTAGGATTCAGATAATGTTCTAATCAAGGATTGAGATCAAGGTTCAGAAAATCAATTCATGGTTCAGAATAAGGATTCAGATCAACGTCCAGATGCAGGATTCAGATCAAGGTTCATCCCAAGGATTCAGATCACGTTTCAGCACAACGATTCAGATCACGTTTCAGACCCAGGATTCAGATCAAGGTGGAGTCCAAGGATTCAGATCAATGGCCACACCTAGGATTCATATAAAAGTTCAGACCAAGGTTTCAGATCAAGGTGCAGACCAAGGATTCAGAACAAAGATTCAGATCAAGTTTCATAGAAAGGATTCACATCACGTTTCAGACCAAGGATTCAGATCAGGGTTCATTATATGGATTCAGATCATGGTTCCGAAGAAGGATTCAGATCACATTTCAGAACAAGGTTCAGACCTAGGCTTCAGATCAAGGTGCAGAACAAGGCTTCAGATCAAGGTGCAGACCAAGGATTCACATCACGTTTCAGACCAAGGATTCAGATCAGGGTTCATTAGATGGATTCAGATCATGGTTCCGAACAAGGATTCAGATCACATTTCAGAACAAGGTTCAGAACTAGGCTTCAGATCAAGGTACAGAACAAGGATTCAGATCAAGGTGCAGACCAAGGATTCAGATCACGTTTCAGACCAAGGATTCAGATCAAGGTTCATTAGGTGGATTCAGATCATGGTTCAGAACAAGGATTCAGATCACATTTCAGAACAAGGTTCAGACCTAGGCTTCAGATCAAGGTGCAGAACAAGGATTCAGATGAAGGTTCATCAGTCAGATTCAGATCAAGGTTGATTAGTAGGATTCAGATAATGTTCTAATCAAGGATTGAGATCAAGGTTCAGAAAATAATTCATGGTTCAGAATAAGGATTCAGATCAACGTCCAGATGCAGGATTCAGATCAAGGTTCATCCCAAGGATTCAGATCACGTTTCAGCACAACGATTCAGATCATGTTTCAGACCCAGGATTCAGATCAAGGTGGAGTCCAAGGATTCAGATCAATGGCCACACCTAGGATTCATATAAAAGTTCAGACCAAGGTTTCAGATCAAGGTGCAGACCAAGGATTCAGAACAAAGATTCAGATCAAGTTTCATAGAAAGGATTCTTATAAAGGTTCAGAACAAGGATTCAGATCAGGGTTCATTAGATGGATTCAGATCATGGTTCAGAAGAAGGATTCAGATCACATTTCAGAACAAGGTTCAGACCTAGGATTCAGATCAAGGTGCAGAACAAGGATTCAGATCAAGGTGCAGACCAAGGATTCACATCACGTTTCAGACCAAGGATTCAGATCAGGGTTCATTAGATGGATTCAGATCATGGTTCAGAACAAGGATTCAGATCACATTTCAGAACTAGGTTCAGACCTAGGCTTCAGATCAAGTTGCAGAACAAGGATTCAGATCAAGGTGCAGACCAAGGATTCACAACACGTTTCAGACCAAGGATTCAGATCAGGGTTCATTAGATGGATTCAGATCATGGTTCCGAAGAAGGATTCAGATCACATTTCAGAACAAGGTTCAGACCTAGGCTTCAGATCAAGTTGCAGAACAAGGATTCAGATCAAGGTGCAGACCAAGGATTCACATCACGTTTCAGACCAAGGATTCAGATCAGGGTTCATTAGATGGATTCAGATCATGGTTCAGAACAAGGATTCAGATCACATTTCATAACAAGGTTCAGACCTAGGCTTCAGATCAAGGTACAGAACAAGGATTCAGATCAAGGTGCAGACCAAGGATTCAGATCACGTTTCAGACCAAGGATTCAGATCAAGGTTCATTAGGTGGGTTCAGATCATGGTTCAGAACAAGGATTCAGATCACATTTCAGAACAAGGTTCAGACCTAGGCTTCAGATCAAGGTGCAGAACAAGGATTCAGATGAAGGTTCATCAGTCAGATTCAGATCAAGGTTGATTAGCAGGATTCAGATAATGTTCTAATCAAGGATTGAGATCAAGGTTCAGAAAAACAATTCATGGTTCAGAAGAAGGATTCAGATCACATTTAAGAACAAGGTTCAGACCTAGGATTCAGATCAAGGTGCAGACCAAGGATTCAGATCAAGGTGCAGACCAAGGATTCACATCACGTTTCAGACCAAGGATTCAGATCAGGGTTCATTAGATGGATTCAGATCACGGTTCAGAACAAGGATTCAGATCACATTTCAGAACTAGGTTCAGACCTAGGCTTCAGATCAAGGTGCAGAACAAGGATTCAGATCAAGGTGCAGACCAAGGATTCACATCACGTTGCAGACCAAGGATTCAGATCAGGGTTCATTAGATGGATTCAGATCATGGTTCCGAACAAGGATTCAGATCACATTTCAGAACAAGGTTCAGACCTAGGCTTCAGATCAAGGTACAAAACAAGGATTCAGATCAAGGTGAAGACCAAGGATTCACATCACGTTTCAGACCAAAGATTCAGATCAAGGTTCATAAGGTGGATTCAGATCATGGTTCCGAATAAGGATTCAGATCACATTTCAGAACAAGGTTCAGACCTAGGCTTCAGATCAAGGTACAGAACAAGGATTCAGATCAAGGTGGAGACCAAGGATTCACATCACGTTTCAGACCAAGGATTCAGATCAAGGTTCATTAGGTGGATTCAGATCATGGTTCAGAACAAGGATTCAGATCACATTTCAGAACAAGGTTCAGACCTAGGCTTCAGATCAAGGTGCACAACAAGGATTCAGATGAAAGTTCATCAGTCAGATTCAGATCAAGGTTGATTAGTAGGATTCAGATAATGTTCTAATCAAGGATTGAGATCAAGGTTCAGAAAAACAATTCATGGTTCAGAATAAGGATTCAGATCAACGTCCAGATGCAGGATTCAGATCAAGGTTCATCCCAAGGATTCAGATCACGTTTCAGCACAACGATTCAGATCACGTTTCAGACCCAGGATTCAGATCAAGGTGGAGTCCAAGGATTCAGATCAATGGCCACACCTAGGATTCATATAAAAGTTCAGACCAAGGTTTCAGATCAAGGTGCAGACCAAGGATTCAGAACAAAGATTCAGATCAAGTTTCATACAAAGGATTCTTATAAAGGTTCAGAACAAGGATTCAGATCAGGTTTCATTAGATGGATTCAGATCATGGTTCAGAAGAAGGATTCAGATCACATTTCAGAACAAGGTTCAGACCTAGGATTCAGATCAAGGTGCAGACCAAGGATTCAGATCAAGGTGCAGACCAAGGATTCCCATCACGTTTCAGACCAAGGATTCAGATCAGGGTTCATTAGATGGATTCAGATCATGGTTCCGAACAAGGATTCAGATCACATTTCAGAACAAGGTTCAGACCTAGGCTTCAGATCAAGGTACAAAACAAGGATTCAGATCAAGGTGAAGACCAAGGATTCACATCACGTTTCAGACCAAAGATTCAGATCAAGGTTAATAAGGTGGATTCAGATCATGGTTCCGAATAAGGATTCAGATCACATTTCAGAACAAGGTTCAGACCTAGGCTTCAGATCAAGGTACAAAACAAGGATTCAGATCAAGGTGGAGACCAAGGATTCACATCACGTTTCAGACCAAGGATTCAGATCAAGGTTCATTAGGTGGATTCAGATCATGGTTCAGAACAAGGATTCAGATCACATTTCAGAACAAGGTTCAGACCTAGGCTTCAGATCAAGGTGCACAATAAGGATTCAGATGAAAGTTCATCAGTCAGATTCAGATCAAGGTTGATTAGTAGGATTCAGATAATGTTCTAATCAAGGATTGAGATCAAGGTTCAGAAAAACAATTCATGGTTCAGAATAAGGATTCAGATCAACGTCCAGATGCAGGATTCAGATCAACGTTCATCCCAAGGATTCAGATCACGTTTCAGCACAACGATTCAGATCACGTTTCAGACCCAGGATTCAGATCAAGGTGGAGTCCAAGGATTCAGATCAATGGCCACACCTAGGATTCATATAAAAGTTCAGACCAAGGTTTCAGATCAAGGTGCAGACCAAGGATTCAGAACAAAGATTCAGATCAAGTTTCATACACAGGATTCTTATAAAGGTTCAGAACAAGGATTCAGATCAGGGTTCATTAGATGGATTCAGATCATGGTTCAGAAGAAGGATTCAGATCACATTTCAGAACAAGGTTCAGACCTAGGATTCAGATCAAGGTGCAGACCAAGGATTCAGATCAAGGTGCAGACCAAGGATTCACATCACGTTTCAGACCAAGGATTCAGATCAGGGTTCATTAGATGGATTCAGATCATGGTTCAGAACAAGGATTCAGATCACATTTCAGAACTAGGTTCAGACCTAGGCTTCAGATCAAGGTGCAGAACAAGGATTCAGATCAAGGTGCAGACCAAGGATTCACATCACGTTTCAGACCAAGGATTCAGATCAGGGTTCATTAGATGGATTCAGATCATGGTTCAGAACAAGGATTCAGATCACATTTCAGAACTAGGTTCAGACCTAGGCTTCAGATCAAGGTGCAGAACAAGGATTCAGATCAAGGTGCAGACCAAGGATTCACATCACGTTGCAGACCAAGGATTCAGATCAGGGTTCATTAGATGGATTCAGATCATGGTTCCGAACAAGGATTCAGATCACATTTCAGAACAAGGTTCAGACCTAGGCTTCAGATCAAGGTACAAAACAAGGATTCAGATCAAGGTGAAGACCAAGGATTCACATCACGTTTCAGACCAAAGATTCAGATCAAGGTTCATAAGGTGGATTCAGATCATGGTTCCGAATAAGGATTCAGATCACATTTCAGAACAAGGTTCAGACCTAGGCTTCAGATCAAGGTACAGAACAAGGATTCAGATCAAGGTGGAGACCAAGGATTCACATCACGTTTCAGACCAAGGATTCAGATCAAGGTTCATTAGGTGGATTCAGATCATGGTTCAGAACAAGGATTCAGATCACATTTCAGAACAAGGTTCAGACCTAGGCTTCAGATCAAGGTGCACAACAAGGATTCAGATGAAAGTTCATCAGTCAGATTCAGATCAAGGTTGATTAGTAGGATTCAGATAATGTTCTAATCAAGGATTGAGATCAAGGTTCAGAAAAACAATTCATGGTTCAGAATAAGGATTCAGATCAACGTCCAGATGCAGGATTCAGATCAAGGTTCATCCCAAGGATTCAGATCACGTTTCAGCACAACGATTCAGATCACGTTTCAGACCCAGGATTCAGATCAAGGTGGAGTCCAAGGATTCAGATCAATGGCCACACCTAGGATTCATATAAAAGTTCAGACCAAGGTTTCAGATCAAGGTGCAGACCAAGGATTCAGAACAAAGATTCAGATCAAGTTTCATACAAAGGATTCTTATAAAGGTTCAGAACAAGGATTCAGATCAGGTTTCATTAGATGGATTCAGATCATGGTTCAGAAGAAGGATTCAGATCACATTTCAGAACAAGGTTCAGACCTAGGATTCAGATCAAGGTGCAGACCAAGGATTCAGATCAAGGTGCAGACCAAGGATTCCCATCACGTTTCAGACCAAGGATTCAGATCAGGGTTCATTAGATGGATTCAGATCATGGTTCCGAACAAGGATTCAGATCACATTTCAGAACAAGGTTCAGACCTAGGCTTCAGATCAAGGTACAAAACAAGGATTCAGATCAAGGTGAAGACCAAGGATTCACATCACGTTTCAGACCAAAGATTCAGATCAAGGTTAATAAGGTGGATTCAGATCATGGTTCCGAATAAGGATTCAGATCACATTTCAGAACAAGGTTCAGACCTAGGCTTCAGATCAAGGTACAAAACAAGGATTCAGATCAAGGTGGAGACCAAGGATTCACATCACGTTTCAGACCAAGGATTCAGATCAAGGTTCATTAGGTGGATTCAGATCATGGTTCAGAACAAGGATTCAGATCACATTTCAGAACAAGGTTCAGACCTAGGCTTCAGATCAAGGTGCACAATAAGGATTCAGATGAAAGTTCATCAGTCAGATTCAGATCAAGGTTGATTAGTAGGATTCAGATAATGTTCTAATCAAGGATTGAGATCAAGGTTCAGAAAAACAATTCATGGTTCAGAATAAGGATTCAGATCAACGTCCAGATGCAGGATTCAGATCAAGGTTCATCCCAAGGATTCAGATCACGTTTCAGCACAACGATTCAGATCACGTTTCAGACCCAGGATTCAGATCAAGGTGGAGTCCAAGGATTCAGATCAATGGCCACACCTAGGATTCATATAAAAGTTCAGACCAAGGTTTCAGATCAAGGTGCAGACCAAGGATTCAGAACAAAGATTCAGATCAAGTTTCATACAAAGGATTCTTATAAAGGTTCAGAACAAGGATTCAGATCAGGGTTCATTAGATGGATTCAGATCATGGTTCAGAAGAAGGATTCAGATCACATTTCAGAACAAGGTTCAGACCTAGGATTCAGATCAAGGTGCAGACCAAGGATTCAGATCAAGGTGCAGACCAAGGATTCACATCACGTTTCAGACCAAGGATTCAGATCAGGGTTCATTAGATGGATTCAGATCATGGTTCAGAACAAGGATTCAGATCACATTTCAGAACTAGGTTCAGACCTAGGCTTCAGATCAAGGTGCAGAACAAGGATTCAGATCAAGGTGCAGACCAAGGATTCAGATCACGTTTCAGACCAAGGATTCAGATCAGGGTTCATTAGATGGATTCAGATCATGGTTCAGAACAAGGATTCAGATCACATTTCAGAACTAGGTTCAGACCTAGGCTTCAGATCAAGTTGCAGAACAAGGATTCAGATCAAAGTGCAGACCAAGGATTCACATCACGTTTCAGACCAAGGATTCAGATCAGGGTTCATTAGATGGATTCAGATCATGGTTCCGAAGAAGGATTCAGATCACATTTAAGAACAAGGTTCAGACCTAGGCTTCAGATCAAGTTGCAGAACAAGGATTCAGTTCAAGGTGCAGACCAAGGATTCACATCACGTTTCAGACCAAGCATTCAGATCAAGGTTCATTAGATGGATTCAGATCATGGTTCAGAACAAGGATTCAGATCAAATTTCAGAACTAGGTTCAGACCTAGGCTTCAGATCAAGGTGCAGAACAAGGATTCAGATCAAGGTGCAGACCCAGGATTCACATCACGTTTCAGACCAAGGATTCAGATCAGGGTTCATTAGATGGATTCAGATCATGGTTCCGAACAAGGATTCAGATCACATTTCATAACAAGGTTCAGACCTAGGCTTCAGATCAAGGTACAGAACAAGGATTCAGATCAAGGTGCAGACCAAGGATTCAGGTCACGTTTCAGACCAAGGATTCAGATCAAGGTTCATTAGGTGGATTCAGATCATGGTTCAGAACAAGGATTCAGATCACATTTCAGAACAAGGTTCAGACCTAGGCTTCAGATCAAGGTGCAGAGCAAGGATTCAGATGAAGGTTCATCAGTCAGATTCAGATCAAGGTTGATTAGTAGGATTCAGATAATGTTCTAATCAAGGATTGAGATCAAGGTTCAGAAAAACAATTCATGGTTCAGAATAAGGATTCAGATCAACGTCCAGATGCAGGATTCAGATCAAGGTTCATCCCAAGGATTCAGATCACGTTTCAGCACAACGATTCAGATCACGTTTCAGACCCAGGATTCAGATCAAGGTGGAGTCCAAGGATTCAGATCAATGGCCACACCTAGGATTCATATAAAAGTTCAGACCAAGGTTTCAGATCAAGGTGCAGACCAAGGATTCAGAACAAAGATTCAGATCAAGTTTCATACAAAGGATTTTTATAAAGGTTCAGAACAAGGATTCAGATCAGGTTTCATTAGATGGATTCAGATCATGGTTCAGAAGAAGGATTCAGATCACATTTCAGAACAAGGTTCAGACCTAGGATTCAGATCAAGGTGCAGACCAAGGATTCAGATCAAGGTGCAGACCAAGGATTCACATCACGTTTCAGACCAAGGATTCAGATCAGGGTTCATTAGATGGATTCAGATCATGGTTCCGAACAAGGATTCAGATCACATTTCAGAACAAGGTTCAGACCTAGGCTTCAGATCAAGGTACAAAACAAGGATTCAGATCAAGGTGAAGACCAAGGATTCACATCACGTTTCAGACCAAAGATTCAGATCAAGGTTCATAAGGTGGATACAGATCATGGTTCCGAATAAGGATTCAGATCACATTTCAGAACTAGGTTCAGACCTAGGCTTCAGATCAAGGTGCAGAACAAGGATTCAGATCAAGGTGCAGACCAAGGATTCAGGTCACGTTTCAGACCAAGGATTCAGATCAAGGTTCATTAGGTGGATTCAGATCATGGTTCAGAACAAGGATTCAGATCACATTTCAGAACAAGGTTCAGACCTAGGCTTCAGATCAAGGTGCAGAGCAAGGATTCAGATGAAGGTTCATCAGTCAGATTCAGATCAAGGTTGATTAGTAGGATTCAGATAATGTTCTAATCAAGGATTGAGATCAAGGTTCAGAAAAACAATTCATGGTTCAGAATAAGGATTCAGATCAACGTCCAGATGCAGGATTCAGATCAAGGTTCATCCCAAGGATTCAGATCACGTTTCAGCACAACGATTCAGATCACGTTTCAGACCCAGGATTCAGATCAAGGTGGAGTCCAAGGATTCAGATCAATGGCCACACCTAGGATTCATATAAAAGTTCAGACCAAGGTTTCAGATCAAGGTGCAGACCAAGGATTCAGAACAAAGATTCAGATCAAGTTTCATACAAAGGATTTTTATAAAGGTTCAGAACAAGGATTCAGATCAGGTTTCATTAGATGGATTCAGATCATGGTTCAGAAGAAGGATTCAGATCACATTTCAGAACAAGGTTCAGACCTAGGATTCAGATCAAGGTGCAGACCAAGGATTCAGATCAAGGTGCAGACCAAGGATTCACATCACGTTTCAGACCAAGGATTCAGATCAGGGTTCATTAGATGGATTCAGATCATGGTTCCGAACAAGGATTCAGATCACATTTCAGAACAAGGTTCAGACCTAGGCTTCAGATCAAGGTACAAAACAAGGATTCAGATCAAGGTGAAGACCAAGGATTCACATCACGTTTCAGACCAAAGATTCAGATCAAGGTTCATAAGGTGGATACAGATCATGGTTCCGAATAAGGATTCAGATCACATTTCAGAACTAGGTTCAGACCTAGGCTTCAGATCAAGGTGCAGAACAAGGATTCAGATCAAGGTGCAGACCAAGGATTCACATCACGTTTCAGACCAAGGATTCAGATCAGGGTTCATTAGATGGATTCAGATCATGGTTCCGAACAAGGATTCAGATCACATTTCAGAACAAGGTTCAGACCTAGGCTTCAGATCAAGGTACAGAACAAGGATTCAGATCAAGGTGCAGACCAAGGATTCAGATCACGTTTCAGACCAAGGATTCAGATCAAGGTTCATTAGGTGGATTCAGATCATGGTTCAGAACAAGGATTCAGATCACATTTCAGAACAAGGTTCAGACCTAGGCTTCAGATCAAGGTGCAGAGCAAGGATTCAGATGAAGGTTCATCAGTCAGATTCAGATCAAGGTTGATTAGTAGGATTCAGATAATGTTCTAATCAAGGATTGAGATCAAGGTTCAGAAAAACAATTCATGGTTCAGAATAAGGATTCAGATCAACGTCCAGATGCAGGATTCAGATCAAGGTTCATCCCAAGGATTCAGATCACGTTTCAGCACAACGATTCAGATCACGTTTCAGACCCAGGATTCAGATCAAGGTGGAGTCCAAGGATTCAGATCAATGGCCACACCTAGGATTCATATAAAAGTTCAGACCAAGGTTTCAGATCAAGGTGCAGACCAAGGATTCAGAACAAAGATTCAGATCAAGTTTCATACAAAGGATTTTTATAAAGGTTCAGAACAAGGATTCAGATCAGGTTTCATTAGATGGATTCAGATCATGGTTCAGAAGAAGGATTCAGATCACATTTCAGAACAAGGTTCAGACCTAGGATTCAGATCAAGGTGCAGACCAAGGATTCAGATCAAGGTGCAGACCAAGGATTCACATCACGTTTCAGACCAAGGATTCAGATCAGGGTTCATTAGATGGATTCAGATCATGGTTCCGAACAAGGATTCAGATCACATTTCAGAACAAGGTTCAGACCTAGGCTTCAGATCAAGGTACAAAACAAGGATTCAGATCAAGGTGAAGACCAAGGATTCACATCACGTTTCAGACCAAAGATTCAGATCAAGGTTCATAAGGTGGATTCAGATCATGGTTCCGAATAAGGATTCAGATCACATTTCAGAACAAGGTTCAGACCTAGGCTTCAGATCAAGGTACAGAACAAGGATTCAGATCAAGGTGGAGACCAAGGATTCACATCACGTTTCAGACCAAGGATTCAGATCAAGGTTCATTAGGTGGATTCAGATCATGGTTCAGAACAAGGATTCAGATCACATTTCAGAACAAGGTTCAGACCTAGGCTTCAGATCAAGGTGCACAACAAGGATTCAGATGAAAGTTCATCAGTCAGATTCAGATCAAGGTTGATTAGTAGGATTCAGATAATGTTCTAATCAAGGATTGAGATCAAGGTTCAGAAAAACAATTCATGGTTCAGAATAAGGATTCAGATCAACGTCCAGATGCAGGATTCAGATCAAGGTTCATCCCAAGGATTCAGATCACGTTTCAGCACAACGATTCAGATCACGTTTCAGACCCAGGATTCAGATCAAGGTGGAGTCCAAGGATTCAGATCAATGGCCACACCTAGGATTCATATAAAAGTTCAGACCAAGGTTTCAGATCAAGGTGCAGACCAAGGATTCAGAACAAAGATTCAGATCAAGTTTCATACAAAGGATTCTTATAAAGGTTCAGAACAAGGATTCAGATCAGGTTTCATTAGATGGATTCAGATCATGGTTCAGAAGAAGGATTCAGATCACATTTCAGAACAAGGTTCAGACCTAGGCTTCAGATCAAGGTGCAGAACAAGGATTCAGATCAAGGTGCAGACCAAGGATTCAGATCACGTTTCAGACCAAGGATTCAGATCAGGGTTCATTAGATGGATTCAGATCATGGTTCCGAACAAGGATTCAGATCACATTTCAGAACAAGGTTCAGACCTAGGCTTCAGATCAAGGTACAAAACAAGGATTCAGATCAAGGTGAAGACCAAGGATTCACATCACGTTTCAGACCAAAGATTCAGATCAAGGTTCATAAGGTGGATTCAGATCATGGTTCCGAATAAGGATTCAGATCACATTTCAGAACAAGGTTCAGACCTAGGCTTCAGATCAAGGTACAGAACAAGGATTCAGATCAAGGTGGAGACCAAGGATTCACATCACGTTTCAGACCAAGGATTCAGATCAAGGTTCATTAGGTGGATTCAGATCATGGTTCAGAACAAGGATTCAGATCACATTTCAGAACAAGGTTCAGACCTAGGCTTCAGATCAAGGTGCACAACAAGGATTCAGATGAAAGTTCATCAGTCAGATTCAGATCAAGGTTGATTAGTAGGATTCAGATAATGTTCTAATCAAGGATTGAGATCAAGGTTCAGAAAAACAATTCATGGTTCAGAATAAGGATTCAGATCAACGTCCAGATGCAGGATTCAGATCAAGGTTCATCCCAAGGATTCAGATCACGTTTCAGCACAACGATTCAGATCACGTTTCAGACCCAGGATTCAGATCAAGGTGGAGTCCAAGGATTCAGATCAATGGCCACACCTAGGATTCATATAAAAGTTCAGACCAAGGTTTCAGATCAAGGTGCAGACCAAGGATTCAGAACAAAGATTCAGATCAAGTTTCATACAAAGGATTCTTATAAAGGTTCAGAACAAGGATTCAGATCAGGGTTCATTAGATGGATTCAGATCATGGTTCAGAAGAAGGATTCAGATCACATTTCAGAACAAGGTTCAGACCTAGGATTCAGATCAAGGTGCAGACCAAGGATTCAGATCAAGGTGCAGACCAAGGATTCACATCACGTTTCAGACCAAGGATTCAGATCAGGGTTCATTAGATGGATTCAGATCATGGTTCAGAACAAGGATTCAGATCACATTTCAGAACTAGGTTCAGACCTAGGCTTCAGATCAAGGTGCAGAACAAGGATTCAGATCAAGGTGCAGACCAAGGATTCACATCACGTTTCAGACCAAGGATTCAGATCAGGGTTCATTAGATGGATTCAGATCATGGTTCAGAACAAGGATTCAGATCACATTTCAGAACTAGGTTCAGACCTAGGCTTCAGATCAAGTTGCAGAACAAGGATTCAGTTCAAGGTGCAGACCAAGGATTCACATCACGTTTCAGACCAAGCATTCAGATCAAGGTTCATTAGATGGATTCAGATCATGGTTCAGAACAAGGATTCAGATCACATTTCAGAACTAGGTTCAGACCTAGGCTTCAGATCAAGGTGCAGAACAAGGATTCAGATCAAGGTGCAGACCAAGGATTCACATCACGTTTCAGACCAAGGATTCAGATCAGGGTTCATTAGATGGATTCAGATCATGGTTCCGAACAAGGATTCAGATCACATTTCATAACAAGGTTCAGACCTAGGCTTCAGATCAAGGTACAGAACAAGGATTCAGATCAAGGTGCAGACCAAGGATTCAGATCACGTTTCAGACCAAGGATTCAGATCAAGGTTCATTAGGTGGATTCAGATCATGGTTCAGAACAAGGATTCAGATCACATTTCAGAACAAGGTTCAGACCTAGGCTTCAGATCAAGTTGCAGAACAAGGATTCAGATAAAGGTGCAGACCAAGGATTCACATCACGTTTCAGACCAAGGATTCAGATCAGGGTTCATTAGATGGATTCAGATCATGGTTCAGAACAAGGATTCAGATCACATTTCATAACAAGGTTCAGACCTAGGCTTCAGATCAAGGTACAGAACAAGGATTCAGATCAAGGTGCAGACCAAGGATTCAGATCACGTTTCAGACCAAGGATTCAGATCAAGGTTCATTAGGTGGATTCAGATCATGGTTCAGAACAAGGATTCAGATCACATTTCAGAACAAGGTTCAGACCTAGGCTTCAGATCAAGGTGCAGAACAAGGATTCAGATGAAGGTTCATCAGTCAGATTCAGATCAAGGTTGATTAGCAGGATTCAGATAATGTTCTAATCAAGGATTGAGATCAAGGTTCAGAAAAACAATTCATGGTTCAGAAGAAGGATTCAGATCACATTTCAGAACAAGGTTCAGACCTAGGATTCAGATCAAGGTGCAGACCAAGGATTCAGATCAAGGTGCAGACCAAGGATTCACATCACGTTTCAGACCAAGGATTCAGATCAGGGTTCATTAGATGGATTCAGATCATGGTTCCGAACAAGGATTCAGATCACATTTCAGAACAAGGTTCAGACCTAGGCTTCAGATCAAGGTACAAAACAAGGATTCAGATCAAGGTGAAGACCAAGGATTCACATCACGTTTCAGACCAAAGATTCAGATCAAGGTTCATAAGGTGGATTCAGATCATGGTTCCGAATAAGGATTCAGATCACATTTCAGAACAAGGTTCAGACCTAGGCTTCAGATCAAGGTACAGAAAAAGGATTCAGATCAAGGTGGAGACCAAGGATTCACATCACGTTTCAGACCAAGGATTCAGATCAAGGTTCATTAGGTGGATTCAGATCATGGTTCAGAACAAGGATTCAGATCACATTTCAGAACAAGGTTCAGACCTAGGTTTCAGATCAAGGTGCACAACAAGGATTCAGATGAAAGTTCATCAGTCAGATTCAGATCAAGGTTGATTAGTAGGATTCAGATAATGTTCTAATCAAGGATTGAGATCAAGGTTCAGAAAAACAATTCATGGTTCAGAATAAGGATTCAGATCAACGTCCAGATGCAGGATTCAGATCAAGGTTCATCCCAAGGATTCAGATCACGTTTCAGCACAACGATTCAGATCACGTTTCAGACCCAGGATTCAGATCAAGGTGGAGTCCAAGGATTCAGATCAATGGCCACACCTAGGATTCATATAAAAGTTCAGACCAAGGTTTCAGATCAAGGTGCAGACCAAGGATTCAGAACAAAGATTCAGATCAAGTTTCATACAAAGGATTCTTATAAAGGTTCAGAACAAGGATTCAGATCAGGTTTCATTAGATGGATTCAGATCATGGTTCAGAAGAAGGATTCAGATCACATTTCAGAACAAGGTTCAGACCTAGGCTTCAGATCAAGGTGCAGAACAAGGATTCAGATCAAGGTGCAGACCAAGGATTCAGATCACGTTTCAGACCAAGGATTCAGATCAGGGTTCATTAGATGGATTCAGATCATGGTTCCGAACAAGGATTCAGATCACATTTCAGAACAAGGTTCAGACCTAGGCTTCAGATCAAGGTACAAAACAAGGATTCAGATCAAGGTGAAGACCAAGGATTCACATCACGTTTCAGACCAAAGATTCAGATCAAGGTTCATAAGGTGGATTCAGATCATGGTTCCGAATAAGGATTCAGATCACATTTCAGAACAAGGTTCAGACCTAGGCTTCAGATCAAGGTACAGAACAAGGATTCAGATCAAGGTGGAGACCAAGGATTCACATCACGTTTCAGACCAAGGATTCAGATCAAGGTTCATTAGGTGGATTCAGATCATGGTTCAGAACAAGGATTCAGATCACATTTCAGAACAAGGTTCAGACCTAGGCTTCAGATCAAGGTGCACAACAAGGATTCAGATGAAAGTTCATCAGTCAGATTCAGATCAAGGTTGATTAGTAGGATTCAGATAATGTTCTAATCAAGGATTGAGATCAAGGTTCAGAAAAACAATTCATGGTTCAGAATAAGGATTCAGATCAACGTCCAGATGCAGGATTCAGATCAAGGTTCATCCCAAGGATTCAGATCACGTTTCAGCACAACGATTCAGATCACGTTTCAGACCCAGGATTCAGATCAAGGTGGAGTCCAAGGATTCAGATCAATGGCCACACCTAGGATTCATATAAAAGTTCAGACCAAGGTTTCAGATCAAGGTGCAGACCAAGGATTCAGAACAAAGATTCAGATCAAGTTTCATACAAAGGATTTTTATAAAGGTTCAGAACAAGGATTCAGATCAGGTTTCATTAGATGGATTCAGATCATGGTTCAGAAGAAGGATTCAGATCACATTTCAGAACAAGGTTCAGACCTAGGATTCAGATCAAGGTGCAGACCAAGGATTCAGATCAAGGTGCAGACCAAGGATTCACATCACGTTTCAGACCAAGGATTCAGATCAGGGTTCATTAGATGGATTCAGATCATGGTTCCGAACAAGGATTCAGATCACATTTCAGAACAAGGTTCAGACCTAGGCTTCAGATCAAGGTACAAAACAAGGATTCAGATCAAGGTCAAGACCAAGGATTCACATCACGTTTCAGACCAAAGATTCAGATCAAGGTTCATAAGGTGGATTCAGATCATGGTTCCGAATAAGGATTCAGATCACATTTCAGAACAAGGTTCAGACCTAGGCTTCAGATCAAGGTACAAAACAAGGATTCAGATCAAGGTGAAGACCAAGGATTCACATCACGTTTCAGACCAAAGATTCAGATCAAGGTTCATAAGGTGGATTAAGATCATGGTTCCGAATAAGGATTCAGATCACATTTCAGAACAAGGTTCAGACCTAGGCTTCAGATCAAGGTACAGAACAAGGATTCAGATCAAGGTGGAGACCAAGGATTCACATCACGTTTCAGACCAAGGATTCAGATCAAGGTTCATTAGGTGGATTCAGATCATGGTTCAGAACAAGGATTCAGATCACATTTCAGAACAAGGTTCAGACCTAGGCTTCAGATCAAGGTGCACAACAAGGATTCAGATGAAAGTTCATCAGTCAGATTCAGATCAAGGTTGATTAGTAGGATTCAGATAATGTTCTAATCAAGGATTGAGATCAAGGTTCAGAAAAACAATTCATGGTTCAGAATAAGGATTCAGATCAACGTCCAGATGCAGGATTCAGATCAAGGTTCATCCCAAGGATTCAGATCACGTTTCAGCACAACGATTCAGATCACGTTTCAGACCCAGGATTCAGATCAAGGTGGAGTCCAAGGATTCAGATCAATGGCCACACCTAGGATTCATATAAAAGTTCAGACCAAGGTTTCAGATCAAGGTGCAGACCAAGGATTCAGAACAAAGATTCAGATCAAGTTTCATACAAAGGATTCTTATAAAGGTTCAGAACAAGGATTCAGATCAGGGTTCATTAGATGGATTCAGATCATGGTTCAGAAGAAGGATTCAGATCACATTTCAGAACAAGGTTCAGACCTAGGATTCAGATCAAGGTGCAGACCAAGGATTCAGATCAAGGTGCAGACCAAGGATTCACATCACGTTTCAGACCAAGGATTCAGATCAGGGTTCATTAGATGGATTCAGATCATGGTTCAGAACAAGGATTCAGATCACATTTCAGAACTAGGTTCAGACCTAGGCTTCAGATCAAGGTGCAGAACAAGGATTCAGATCAAGGTGCAGACCAAGGATTCACATCACGTTTCAGACCAAGGATTCAGATCAGGGTTCATTAGATGGATTCAGATCATGGTTCAGAACAAGGATTCAGATCACATTTCAGAACTAGGTTCAGACCTAGGCTTCAGATCAAGTTGCAGAACAAGGATTCAGATCAAGGTGCAGACCAAGGATTCACATCACGTTTCAGACCAAGGATTCAGATCAGGGTTCATTAGATGGATTCAGATCATGGTTCCGAAGAAGGATTCAGATCACATTTAAGAACAAGGTTCAGACCTAGGCTTCAGATCAAGTTGCAGAACAAGGATTCAGTTCAAGGTGCAGACCAAGGATTCACATCACGTTTCAGACCAAGCATTCAGATCAAGGTTCATTAGATGGATTCAGATCATGGTTCAGAACAAGGATTCAGATCACATTTCAGAACTAGGTTCAGACCTAGGCTTCAGATCAAGGTGCAGAACAAGGATTCAGATCAAGGTGCAGACCAAGGATTCACATCACGTTTCAGACCAAGGATTCAGATCAGGGTTCATTAGATGGATTCAGATCATGGTTCCGAACAAGGATTCAGATCACATTTCATAACAAGGTTCAGACCTAGGCTTCAGATCAAGGTACAGAACAAGGATTCAGATCAAGGTGCAGACCAAGGATTCAGATCACGTTTCAGACCAAGGATTCAGATCAAGGTTCATTAGGTGGATTCAGATCATGGTTCAGAACAAGGATTCAGATCACATTTCAGAACAAGGTTCAGACCTAGGCTTCAGATCAAGGTGCAGAACAAGGATTCAGATGAAGGTTCATCAGTCAGATTCAGATCAAGGTTGATTAGTAGGATTCAGATAATGTTCTAATCAAGGATTGAGATCAAGGTTCAGAAAAACAATTCATGGTTCAGAAGAAGGATTCAGATCACATTTCAGAACAAGGTTCAGACCTAGGATTCAGATCAAGGTGCAGACCAAGGATTCACATCACGTTTCAGACCAAGGATTCAGATCAGGGTTCATTAGATGGATTCAGATCACGGTTCAGAACAAGGATTCAGATCACATTTCAGAACTAGGTTCAGACCTAGGCTTCAGATCAAGGTGCAGAACAAGGATTCAGATCAAGGTGCAGACCAAGGATTCACATCACGTTTCAGACCAAGGATTCAGATCAGGGTTCATTAGATGGATTCAGATGATGGTTCCGAAGAAGGATTCAGATCACATTTCAGAACAAGGTTCAGACCTAGGCTTCAGATCAAGGTACAAAACAAGGATTCAGATCAAGGTGAAGACCAAGGATTCACATCACGTTTCAGACCAAAGATTCAGATCAGGGTTCATTAGATGGATTCAGATCATGGTTCAGAACAAGGATTCAGATCACATTTCAGAACTAGGTTCAGACCTAGGCTTCAGATCAAGTTGCAGAACAAGGATTCAGATCAAGGTGCAGACCATGGATTCACATCACGTTTCAGACCAAGGATTCAGATCAGGGTTCATTAGATGGATTCAGATCATGGTTCCGAAGAAGGATTCTGATCACATTTAAGAACAAGGTTCAGACCTAGGCTTCAGATCAAGTTGCAGAACAAGGATTCAGTTCAAGGTGCAGACCAAGGATTCACATCACGTTTCAGACAAAGGATTCAGATCAGGGTTCATTAGATGGATTCAGATCATGGTTCAGAACAAGGATTCAGATCACATTTCAGAACTAGGTTCAGACCTAGGCTTCAGATCAAGGTGCAGAACAAGGATTCAGATCAAGGTGCAGACCAAGGATTCACATCACGTTTCAGACCAAGGATTCAGATCAGGGTTCATTAGATGGATTCAGATCATGGTTCCGAACAAGGATTCAGATCACATTTCATAACAAGGTTCAGACCTAGGCTTCAGATCAAGTTGCAGAACAAGGATTCAGATCAAGGTGCAGACCAAGGATTCACATCACGTTTCAGACCAAGGATTCAGATCAAGGTTCATTAGGTGGATTCAGATCATGGTTCAGAACAAGGATTCAGATCACATTTCAGAACAAGGTTCAGACCTAGGCTTCAGATCAAGGTGCAGAACAAGGATTCAGATGAAGGTTCATCAGTCAGATTCAGATCAAGGTTGATTAGTAGGATTCAGATAATGTTCTAATCAAGGATTGAGATCAAGGTTCAGAAAAACAATTCATGGTTCAGAAGAAGGATTCTGATCACATTTCAGAACAAGGTTCAGACCTAGGATTCAGATCAAGGTGCAGACCAACGATTCACATCACGTTTCAGACCAAGGATTCAGATCAGGGTTCATTAGATGGATTCAGATCACGGTTCAGAACAAGGATTCAGATCACATTTCAGAACTAGGTTCAGAACTAGGCTTCAGATCAAGGTGCAGAACAAGGATTCAGATCAAGGTGCAGACCAAGGATTCACATCACGTTTCAGACCAAGGATTCAGATCAGGGTTCATTAGATGGATTCAGATCATGGTTCCGAAGAAGGATTCAGATCACATTTCAGAACAAGGTTCAGACCTAGGCTTCAGATCAAGGTACAAAACAAGGATTCAGATCAAGGTGAAGACCAAGGATTCACATCACGTTTCAGACCAAAGATTCAGATCAAGGTTCATTAAGTGGATTCAGATCATGGTTCCGAACAAGGATTCAGATCACATTTCAGAACAAGGTTCAGACCTAGGCTTCAGATCAAGGTACAGAACAAGGATTCAGATCAAGGTGCAGACCAAGGATTCAGATCATGTTTCAGACCAAGGATTCAGATCAAGGTTCATTAGGTGGATTCAGATCATGGTTCAGAACAAGGATTCAGATCACATTTCAGAACAAGGTTCAGACCTAGGCTTCAGATCAAGGTGCAGAACAAGGATTCAGATGAAGGTTCATTAGTCAGATTCAGATCAAGGTTGATTAGTAGGATTCAGATAATGTTCTAATCAAGGATTGAGATCAAGGTTCACAAAAACAATTCATGGTTCAGAATAAGGATTCAGATCAACGTCCAGATGCAGGATTCAGATCAAGGTTCATCCCAAGGATGCAGATCACGTTTCAGCACAACGATTCAGATCACGTTTCAGACCCAGGATTCAGATCAAGGTGGAGTCCAAGGATTCAGATCAATGGCCACATCTAGGATTCATATAAAAGTTCAGACCAAGGTTTCAGATCAAGGTGCAGACCAAGGATTCAGAACAAAGATTCAGATCAAATTTCATACAAAGGATTCTTATAAAGGTTCAGAACAAGGATTCAGATCAGGGTTCATTAGATGGATTCAGATCATGGTTCAGAAGAAGGATTCAGATCACATTTCAGAACAAGGTTCAGACCTAGGATTCAGATCAAGGTGCAGACCAAGGATTCAGATCAAGGTGCAGACCAAGGATTCACATAACGTTTCAGACCAAGGATTCAGATCAAGGTTCATTAGGTGGATTCAGATCATGGTTCAGAACAAGGATTCAGATCACATTTCAGAACAAGGTTCAGACCTAGGCTTCAGATCAAGGTGCAGAACAAGGATTCAGATGAAGGTTCATCAGTCAGATTCAGATCAAGGTTGATTAGTAGGATTCAGATAATGTTCTAATCAAGGATTGAGATCAAGGTTCAGAAAAACAATTCATGGTTCAGAACAAGGATTCAGATCACATTTCAGAACAAGGTTCAGACCTAGGCTTCAGATCAAGGTGCAGAACAAGGATTCAGATGAAGGTAAATCAGTCAGATTCAGATCAAGGTTGATTAGTAGGATTCAGATAATGTTCTAATCAAGGATTGAGATCAAGGTTCAGAAAATCAATTCATGGTTCAGAATAAGGATTCAGATCAACGTCCAGATGCAGGATTCAGATCAAGGTTCATCCCAAGTATTCAGATCACGTTTCAGCACAACGATTCAGATCACGTTTCAGACCCAGGATTCAGATCAAGGTGGAGTCCAAGGATTCAGATCAATGGCCACACCTAGGATTCATATAAAAGTTCAGACCAAGGTTTCAGATCAAGGTGCAGACCAAGGATTCAGAACAAAGATTCAGATCAAGTTTCATAGAAAGGATTCACATCACGTTTCAGACCAAGGATTCAGATCAGGGTTCATTAGATGGATTCAGATCATGGTTCCGAAGAAGGATTCAGATCACATTTCAGAACAAGGTTCAGACCTAGGCTTCAGATCAAGGTGCAGAACAAGGCTTCAGATCAAGGTGCAGACCAAGGATTCACATCACGTTTCAGACCAAGGATTCAGATCAGGGTTCATTAGATGGATTCAGATCATGGTTCCGAACAAGGATTCAGATCACATTTCAGAACAAGGTTCAGAACTAGGCTTCAGATCAAGGTGCAGACCAAGGATTCAGATCAAGGTGCAGACCAAGGATTCACATAACGTTTCAGACCAAGGATTCAGATCAAGGTTCATTAGGTGGATTCAGATCATGGTTCAGAACAAGGATTCAGATCACATTTCAGAACAAGGTTCAGACCTAGGCTTCAGATCAAGGTGCAGAACAAGGATTCAGATGAAGGTTCATCAGTCAGATTCAGATCAAGGTTGATTAGTAGGATTCAGATAATGTTCTAATCAAGGATTGAGATCAAGGTTCAGAAAAACAATTCATGGTTCAGAACAAGGATTCAGATCACATTTCAGAACAAGGTTCAGACCTAGGCTTCAGATCAAGGTGCAGAACAAGGATTCAGATGAAGGTAAATCAGTCAGATTCAGATCAAGGTTGATTAGTAGGATTCAGATAATGTTCTAATCAAGGATTGAGATCAAGGTTCAGAAAATCAATTCATGGTTCAGAATAAGGATTCAGATCAACGTCCAGATGCAGGATTCAGATCAAGGTTCATCCCAAGTATTCAGATCACGTTTCAGCACAACGATTCAGATCACGTTTCAGACCCAGGATTCAGATCAAGGTGGAGTCCAAGGATTCAGATCAATGGCCACACCTAGGATTCATATAAAAGTTCAGACCAAGGTTTCAGATCAAGGTGCAGACCAAGGATTCAGAACAAAGATTCAGATCAAGTTTCATAGAAAGGATTCACATCACGTTTCAGACCAAGGATTCAGATCAGGGTTCATTAGATGGATTCAGATCATGGTTCCGAAGAAGGATTCAGATCACATTTCAGAACAAGGTTCAGACCTAGGCTTCAGATCAAGGTGCAGAACAAGGCTTCAGATCAATGTGCAGACCAAGGATTCACATCACGTTTCAGACCAAGGATTCAGATCAGGGTTCATTAGATGGATTCAGATCATGGTTCCGAACAAGGATTCAGATCACATTTCAGAACAAGGTTCAGAACTAGGCTTCAGATCAAGGTACAGAACAAGGATTCAGATCAAGGTGCAGACCAAGGATTCAGATCACGTTTCAGACCAAGGATTCAGATCAAGGTTCATTAGGTGGATTCAGATCATGGTTCAGAACAAGGATTCAGATCACATTTCAGAACAAGGTTCAGACCTAGGCTTCAGATCAAGGTGCAGAACAAGGATTCAGATGAAGGTTCATCAGTCAGATTCAGATCAAGGTTGATTAGTAGGATTCAGATAATCTTCTAATCAAGGATTGAGATCAAGGTTCAGAAAAACAATTCATGGTTCAGAATAAGGATTCAGATCAACGTCCAGATGCAGGATTCATATCAAGGTTCATCCCAAGGATTCAGATCACGTTTCAGCACAGCGATTCAGATCATGTTTCAGACCCAGGATTCAGATCAAGGTGGAGTCCAAGGATTCAGATCAATGGCCACACCTAGGATTCATATAAAAGTTCAGACCAAGGTTTCAGATCACGGTGCAGACCAAGGATTCAGAACAAAGATTCAGATCAAGTTTCATACAAAGGATTCTTATAAAGGTTCAGAACAAGGATTCAGATCAGGGTTCATTAGATGGATTCAGATCATGGTTCCGAAGAAGGATTCAGATCACATTTCAGAACAAGGTTCAGACCTAAGCTTCAGATCAAGTTGCAGAACAAGGATTCAGATCAAGGTGCAGACCAAGGATTCACATCACGTTTCAGACCAAGGATTCACATCAGTGTTCATTAGATGGATTCAGATCATGGTTCAGAACAAGGATTCAGATCACATTTCATAACAAGGTTCAGACCTAGGCTTCAGATCAAGGTACAAAACAAGGATTCAGATCAAGGTGAAGACCAAGGATTCACATCACGTTTCAGACCAAAGATTCAGATCAAGGTTCATAAGGTGGATTCAGATCATGGTTCCGAATAAGGATTCAGATCACATTTCAGAACAAGGTTCAGACCTAGGCTTCAGATCAAGGTACAGAACAAGGATTCAGATCAAGGTGCAGACCAAGGATTCACATCACGTTTCAGACCAAGGATTCAGATCAAGGTTCATTAGGTGGATTCAGATCATGGTTCAGAACAAGGATTCAGATCACATTTCAGAACAAGGTTCAGACCTAGGCTTCAGATCAAGGTGCACAACAAGGATTCAGATGAAAGTTCATCAGTCAGATTCAGATCAAGGTTGATTAGTAGGATTCAGATAATGTTCTAATCAAGGATTGAGATCAAGGTTCAGAAAAACAATTCATGGTTCAGAATAAGGATTCAGATCAACGTCCAGATGCAGGATTCAGATCAAGGTTCATCCCAAGGATTCAGATCACGTTTCAGCACAACGATTCAGATCACGTTTCAGACCCAGGATTCAGATCAAGGTGGAGTCCAAGGATTCAGATCAATGGCCACACCTAGGATTCATATAAAAGTTCAGACCAAGGTTTCAGATCAAGGTGCAGACCAAGGATTCAGAACAAAGATTCAGATCAAGTTTCATACAAAGGATTCTTATAAAGGTTCAGAACAAGGATTCAGATCAGGGTTCATTAGATGGATTCAGATCATGGTTCAGAAGAAGGATTCAGATCACATTTCAGAACAAGGTTCAGACCTAGGATTCAGATCAAGGTGCAGACCAAGGATTCAGATCAAGGTGCAGACCAAGGATTCACATCACGTTTCAGACCAAGGATTCAGATCAGGGTTCATTAGATGGATTCAGATCATGGTTCAGAACAAGGATTCAGATCACATTTCAGAACTAGGTTCAGACCTAGGCTTCAGATCAAGGTGCAGAACAAGGATTCAGATCAAGGTGCAGACCAAGGATTCACATCACGTTTCAGACCAAGGATTCAGATCAGGGTTCATTAGATGGATTCAGATCATGGTTCAGAACAAGGATTCAGATCACATTTCAGAACTAGGTTCAGACCTAGGCTTAAGATCAAGTTGCAGAACAAGGATTCAGATCAAGGTGCAGACCAAGGATTCACATCACGTTTCAGACCAAGGATTCAGATCAGGGTTCATTAGATGGATTCAGATCATGGTTCCGAAGAAGGATTCAGATCACATTTAAGAACAAGGTTCAGACCTAGGCTTCAGATCAAGTTGCTGAACAAGGATTCAGTTCAAGGTGCAGACCAAGGATTCACATCACGTTTCAGACCAAGGATTCAGATCAGGGTTCATTAGATGGATTCAGATCATGGTTCAGAACAAGGATTCAGATCACATTTAAGAACAAGGTTCAGACCTAGGCTTCAGATCAAGGTGCAGAACAAGGATTCAGTTCAAGGTGCAGACCAAGGATTCACATCACGTTTCAGACCAAGGATTCAGATCAGGGTTCATTAGATGGATTCAGATCATGGTTCCGAACAAGGATTCAGATCACATTTCATAACAAGGTTCAGACCTAGGCTTCAGATCAAGGTACAGAACAAGGATTCAGATCAAGGTGCAAACCAAGGATTCAGAACACGTTTCAGACCAAGGATTCAGATCAAGGTTCATTAGGTGGATTCAGATCATGGTTCAGAACAAGGATTCAGATCACATTTCAGAAGAAGGTTCAGACCTAGGCTTCAGATCAAGGTGCAGAACAAGGATTCAGATGAAGGTTCATCAGTCAGATTCAGATCAAGGTTGATTAGTAGGATTCAGATAATGTTCTAATCAAGGATTGAGATCAAGGTTCAGAAAAACAATTCATGGTTCAGAAGAAGGATTCAGATCACATTTCAGAACAAGGTTCAGACCTAGGATTCAGATCAAGGTGCAGACCAAGGATTCACATAACGTTTCAGACCAAGGATTCAGATCAGGGTTCATTAGATGGATTCAGATCACGGTTCAGAACAAGGATTCAGATCACATTTCAGAACTAGGTTCAGACCTAGGCTTCAGATCAAGGTGCAGAACAAGGATTCAGATCAAGGTGCAGACCAAGGATTCACATCACGTTTCAGACCAAGGATTCAGATCAGGGTTCATTAGATGGATTCAGATCATGGTTCCGAAGAAGGATTCAGATCACATTTCAGAACAAGGTTCAGACCTAGGCTTCAGATCAAGGTACAAAACAAGGATTCAGATCAAGGTGAAGACCAAGGATTCACATCACGTTTCAGACCAAAGATTCAGATCAGGGTTCATTAGATGGATTCAGATCATGGTTCAGAACAAGGATTCAGATCACATTTCAGAACTAGGTTCAGACCTAGGCTTCAGATCAAGTTGCAGAACAAGGATTCAGATCAAGGTGCAGACCAAGGATTCACATCACGTTTCAGACCAAAGATTCAGATCAGGGTTCATTAGGTGGATTCAGATCATGGTTCAGAACAAGGATTCAGATCACATTTCAGAACAAGGTTCAGACCTAGGCTTCAGATCAAGGTGCAGAACAAGGATTCAGATGAAGGTTCATCAGTCAGATTCAGATCAAGGTTGATTAGTAGGATTCAGATAATGTTCTAATCAAGGATTGAGATCAAGGTTCAGAAAAACAATTCATGGTTCAGAAGAAGGATTCTGATCACATTTCAGAACAAGGTTCAGACCTAGGATTGAGATCAAGGTGCAGACCAAGGATTCACATCACGTTTCAGACCAAGGATTCAGATCAGGGTTCATTAGATGGATTCAGCTCACGGTTCAGAACAAGGATTCAGATCACATTTCAGAACTAGGTTCAGAACTAGGCTTCAGATCAAGGTGCAGAACAAGGATTCAGATCAAGGTGCAGACCAAGGATTCACATTACGTTTCAGACCAAGGATTCAGATCAGGGTTCATTAGATGGATTCAGATCATGGTTCCGAAGAAGGATTCAGATCACATTTCAGAACAAGGTTCAGACCTAGGCTTCAGATCAAGGTACAAAACAAGGATTCATATCAAGGTGAAGACCAAGGATTCACATCACGTTTCAGACCAAAGATTCAGATCAAGGTTCATTAGGTGGATTCAGATCATGGTTCAGAACAAGGATTCAGATCACATTTCAGAACAAGATTCAGACCTAGGCTTCAGATCAAGGTGCAGAACAAGGATTCAGTTGAAGGTTCATCAGTCAGATTCAGATCAAGGTTGATTAGTAGGATGCAGATCATGTTCTAATCAAGGATTGAGATCAAGGTTCAGAAAAACAATTCATGGTTCAGAATAAGGATTCAGATCAACGTCCAGATGCAGGATTCAGATCAAGGTTCATCCCAAGGATTCAGATCACGTTTCAGCACAACGATTCAGATCACGTTTCAGACCCAGGATTCAGATCAAGGTGGAGTCCAAGGATTCAGATCAATGGCCACACCTAGGATTCATATAAAAGTTCAGACCAAGGTTTCAGATCAAGGTGCAGACCAAGGATTCAGAACAAAGATTCAGATCAAGTTTCATACAAAGGATTCTTATAAAGGTTCAGAACAAAGATTCAGATCAGGGTTCATTAGATGGATTCAGATCATGGTTCAGAAGAAGGATTCAGATCACATTTCAGAACAAGGTTCAGACCTAGGATTCAGATCAAGGTGCAGACCAAGGATTCAGATCAATGTGCAGACCAAGGATTCACATCACGTTTCAGACCAAGGATTCAGATCAGGGTTCATTAGATGGATTCAGATCATGGTTCAGAACAAGGATTCAGATCACATTTCAGAACTAGGTTCAGACCTAGGCTTCAGATCAAGTTGCAGAACAAGGATTCAGATCAAGGTGCAGACCAAGGATTCACATCACGTTTCAGACCAAGGATTCAGATCAGGGTTCATTAGATGGATTCAGATCATGGTTCCGAAGAAGGATTCAGATCACATTTCAGAACAAGGTTCAGACCTAGGCTTCAGATCAAGTTGCAGAACAAGGATTCAGATCAAGGTGCAGACCAAGGATTCACATCACGTTTCAGACCAAGGATTCACATCAGTGTTCATTAGATGGATTCAGATCATGGTTCAGAACAAGGATTCAGATCACATTTCATAACAAGGTTCAGACCTAGGCTTCAGATCAAGGTACAAAACAAGGATTCAGATCAAGGTGAAGACCAAGGATTCACATCACGTTTCAGACCAAAGATTCAGATCAAGGTTCATAAGGTGGATTCAGATCATGGTTCCGAATAAGGATTCAGATCACATTTCAGAACAAGGTTCAGACCTAGGCTTCAGATCAAGGTACAGAACAAGGATTCAGATCAAGGTGCAGACCAAGGATTCACATCACGTTTCAGACCAAGGATTCAGATCAAGGTTCATTAGGTGGATTCAGATCATGGTTCAGAACAAGGATTCAGATCACATTTCAGAACAAGGTTCAGACCTAGGCTTCAGATCAAGGTGCACAACAAGGATTCAGATGAAAGTTCATCAGTCAGATTCAGATCAAGGTTGATTAGTAGGATTCAGATAATGTTCTAATCAAGGATTGAGATCAAGGTTCAGAAAAACAATTCATGGTTCAGAATAAGGATTCAGATCAACGTCCAGATGCAGGATTCAGATCAAGGTTCATCCCAAGGATTCAGATCACGTTTCAGCACAACGATTCAGATCACGTTTCAGACCCAGGATTCAGATCAAGGTGGAGTCCAAGGATTCAGATCAATGGCCACACCTAGGATTCATATAAAAGTTCAGACCAAGGTTTCAGATCAAGGTGCAGACCAAGGATTCAGAACAAAGATTCAGATCAAGTTTCATACAAAGGATTCTTATAAAGGTTCAGAACAAGGATTCAGATCAGGGTTCATTAGATGGATTGAGATCATGGTTCAGAAGAAGGATTCAGATCACATTTCAGAACAAGGTTCAGACCTAGGATTCAGATCAAGGTGCAGACCAAGGATTCAGATCAAGGTGCAGACCAAGGATTCACATCACGTTTCAGACCAAGGATTCAGATCAGGGTTCATTAGATGGATTCAGATCATGGTTCAGAACAAGGATTCAGATCACATTTCAGAACTAGGTTCAGACCTAGGCTTCAGATCAAGGTGCAGAACTAGGATTCAGATCAAGGTGCAGACCAAGGATTCACATCACGTTTCAGACCAAGGATTCAGATCAGGGTTCATTAGATGGATTCAGATCATGGTTCCGAAGAAGGATTCAGATCACATTTAAGAACAAGGTTCAGACCTAGGCTTCAGATCAAGTTGCAGAACAAGGATTCAGTTCAAGGTGCAGACCAAGGATTCACATCACGTTTGAGACCAAGGATTCAGATCAGGGTTCATTAGATGGATTCAGATCATGGTTCAGAACAAGGATTCAGATCACATTTAAGAACAAGGTTCAGACCTATGCTTCAGATCAAGGTGCAGAACAAGGATTCAGTTCAAGGTGCAGACCAAGGATTCACATCACGTTTCAGACCAAGGATTCAGATCAGGGTTCATTAGATGGATTCAGATCATGGTTCCGAACAAGGATTCAGATCACATTTCATAACAAGGTTCAGACCTAGGCTTCAGATCAAGGTACAGAACAAGGATTCAGATCAAGGTGCAAACCAAGGATTCAGATCACGTTTCAGACCAAGGATTCAGATCAAGGTTCATTAGGTGGATTCAGATCATGGTTCAGAAGAAGGATTCAGATCACATTTCAGAACAAGGTTCAGACCTAGGATTCAGATCAAGGTGCAGACCAAGGATTCACATCACGTTTCAGACCAAGGATTCAGATCAGGGTTCATTAGATGGATTCAGATCACGGTTCAGAACAAGGATTCAGATCACATTTCAGAACTAGGTTCAGACCTAGGCTTCAGATCAAGGTGCAGAACAAGGATTCAGATCAAGGTGCAGACCAAGGATTCACATCACGTTTCAGACCAAGGATTCAGATCAGGGTTCATTAGATGGATTCAGATCATGGTTCCGAAGAAGGATTCAGATCACATTTCAGAACAAGGTTCAGACCTAGGCTTCAGATCAAGGTACAAAACAAGGATTCAGATCAAGGTGAAGACCAAGGATTCACATCACGTTTCAGACCAAAGATTCAGATCAGGGTTCATTAGATGGATTCAGATCATGGTTCAGAACAAGGATTCAGATCACATTTCAGAACTAGGTTCAGACCTAGGCTTCAGATCAAGTTGCAGAACAAGGATTCAGATCAAGGTGCAGACCAAGGATTCACATCACGTTTCAGACCAAAGATTCAGATCAGGGTTCATTAGGTGGATTCAGATCATGGTTCAGAACAAGGATTCAGATCACATTTCAGAACAAGGTTCAGACCTAGGCTTCAGATCAAGGTGCAGAACAAGGATTCAGATGAAGGTTCATCAGTCAGATTCAGATCAAGGTTGATTAGTAGGATTCAGATAATGTTCTAATCAAGGATTGAGATCAAGGTTCAGAAAAACAATTCATGGTTCAGAAGAAGGATTCTGATCACATTTCAGAACAAGGTTCAGACCTAGGATTCAGATCAAGGTGCAGACCAAGGATTCACATCACGTTTCAGACCAAGGATTCAGATCAGGGTTCATTAGATGGATTCAGATCATGGTTCCGAAGAAGGATTCAGATCACATTTCAGAACAAGGTTCAGACCTAGGCTTCAGATCAAGGTACAAAACAAGGATTCATATCAAGGTGAACACCAAGGATTCACATCACGTTTCAAACCAAAGATTCAGATCAAGGTTCATTAGGTGGATTCAGATCATGGTTCAGAACAAGGATTCAGATCACATTTCAGAACAAGGTTCAGACCTAGGATTCAGATCAAGGTGCAGACCAATGATACAGATCAAGGTGCAGACCAAGGATTCACATCATGTTTTAGACCAAGGATTCAGATCAGGGTTCATTAGATGGATTCAGATCATGGTTCAGAACAAGGATTCAGATCACATTTCAGAACTAGGTTCAGACCTAGGCTTCAGATCAAGGTGCAGAACAAGGATTCAGATCAAGGTGCAGACCAAAGATTCACATCACGTTTCAGACCAAGGATTCAGATCAGGGTTCATTAGATGGATTCAGATCATGGTTCAGAACAAGGATTCAGATCACATTTCAGAACAAGGTTCAGACCTAGGCTTCAGATCAAGGTGCAGAACAAGGATTCAGATCAAGGTGCAGACCAAGGATTCACATCACGTTTCAGACCAAGAATTCAGATCAGGGTTCATTAGATGGATTCAGATCATGGTTCAGAACAAGGATTCAGATCACATTTCAGAACTAGGTTCAGACCTAGGCTTCAGATCAAGTTGCAGAACAAGGATTCAGATCAAGGTGCAGACCAAAGATTCACATCACGTTTCAGACCAAGGATTCAGATCAGGGTTCATTAGATGGATTCAGATCATGGTTCAGAACAAGGATTCAGATCACATTTCAGAACAAGGTTCAGACCTAGGATTCAGATCAAGGTGCAGACCAATGATACAGATCAAGGTGCAGACCAAGGATTCACATCATGTTTTAGACCAAGGATTCAGATCAGGGTTCATTAGATGGATTCAGATCATGGTTCAGAACAAGGATTCAGATCACATTTCAGAACTAGGTTCAGACCTAGGCTTCAGATCAAGGTGCAGAACAAGGATTCAGATCAAGGTGCAGACCAAGGATTCACATCACGTTTCAGACCAAGGATTCAGATCAGGGTTCATTAGATGGATTCAGATCATGGTTCAGAACAAGGATTCAGATCACATTTCAGAACTAGGTTCAGACCTAGGCTTCAGATCAAGGTGCAGAACAACGATTCAGATCAAGGTGCAGACCAAGGATTCACATCACGTTTCAGACCAAGGATTCAGATCAGGGTTCATTAGATGGATTCAGATCATGGTTCCGAAGAAGGATTCAGATCACATTTCAGAACAAGGTTCAGACCTAGGCTTCAGATCAAGGTACAAAACAAGGATTCAGATCAAGGTGAAGACCAAGGATTCACATCACGTTTCAGACCAAAGATTCAGATCAGGGTTCATTAGATGGATTCAGATCATGGTTCAGAACAAGGATTCAGATCACATTTCAGAACTAGGTTCAGACCTAGGCTTCAGATCAAGTTGCAGAACAAGGATTCAGATCAAGGTGCAGACCAAGGATTCACATCACGTTTCAGACCAAAGATTCAGATCAGGGTTCATTAGGTGGATTCAGATCATGGTTCAGAACAAGGATTCAGATCACATTTCAGAACAAGGTTCAGACCTAGGCTTCAGATCAAGGTGCAGAACAAGGATTCAGATGAAGGTTCATCAGTCAGATTCAGATCAAGGTTGATTAGTAGGATTCAGATAATGTTCTAATCAAGGATTGAGATCAAGGTTCAGAAAAACAATTCATGGTTCAGAAGAAGGATTCTGATCACATTTCAGAACAAGGTTCAGACCTAGGATTCAGATCAAGGTGCAGACCAAGGATTCACATCACGTTTCAGTCCAAGGATTCAGATCAGGGTTCATTAGATGGATTCAGATCATGGTTCCGAAGAAGGATTCAGATCACATTTCAGAACAAGGTTCAGACCTAGGCTTCAGATCAAGGTACAAAACAAGGATTCATATCAAGGTGAACACCAAGGATTCACATCACGTTTCAAACCAAAGATTCAGATCAAGGTTCATTAGGTGGATTCAGATCATGGTTCAGAACAAGGATTCAGATCACATTTCAGAACAAGGTTCAGACCTAGGATTCAGATCAAGGTGCAGACCAATGATACAGATCAAGGTGCAGACCAAGGATTCACATCATGTTTTAGACCAAGGATTCAGATCAGGGTTCATTAGATGGATTCAGATCATGGTTCAGAACAAGGATTCAGATCACATTTCAGAACTAGGTTCAGACCTAGGCTTCAGATCAAGGTGCAGAACAAGGATTCAGATCAAGGTGCAGACCAAAGATTCACATCACGTTTCAGACCAAGGATTCAGATCAGGGTTCATTAGATGGATTCAGATCATGGTTCAGAACAAGGATTCAGATCACATTTCAGAACAAGGTTCAGACCTAGGCTTCAGATCAAGGTGCAGAACAAGGATTCAGATCAAGGTGCAGACCAAGGATTCACATCACGTTTCAGACCAAGGATTCAGATCAGGGTTCATTAGATGGATTCAGATCATGGTTCCGAAGAAGGATTCAGATCACATTTCAGAACAAGGTTCAGACCTAGGCTTCAGATCAAGGTACAAAACAAGGATTCATATCAAGGTGAACACCAAGGATTCACATCACGTTTCAAACCAAAGATTCAGATCAAGGTTCATTAGGTGGATTCAGATCATGGTTCAGAACAAGGATTCAGATCACATTTCAGAACAAGGTTCAGACCTAGGATTCAGATCAAGGTGCAGACCAATGATACAGATCAAGGTGCAGACCAAGGATTCACATCATGTTTTAGACCAAGGATTCAGATCAGGGTTCAGAACAAGGATTCAGATCACATTTCAGAACTAGGTTCAGACCTAGGCTTCAGATCAAGGTGCAGAACAAGGATTCAGATCAAGGTGCAGACCAAAGATTCACATCACGTTTCAGACCAAGGATTCAGATCAGGGTTCATTAGATGGATTCAGATCATGGTTCAGAACAAGGATTCAGATCACATTTCAGAACAAGGTTCAGACCTAGGCTTCAGATCAAGGTGCAGAACAAGGATTCAGATCAAGGTGCAGACCAAGGATTCACATCACGTTTCAGACCAAGGATTCAGATCAGGGTTCATTAGATGGATTCAGATCATGGTTCAGAACAAGGATTCAGATCACATTTCAGAACTAGGTTCAGACCTAGGCTTCAGATCAAGTTGCAGAACAAGGATTCAGATCAAGGTGCAGACCAAAGATTCACATCACGTTTCAGACCAAGGATTCAGATCAGGGTTCATTAGATGGATTCAGATCATGGTTCAGAACAAGGATTCAGATCACATTTCAGAACAAGGTTCAGACCTAGGATTCAGATCAAGGTGCAGACCAATGATACAGATCAAGGTGCAGACCAAGGATTCACATCATGTTTTAGACCAAGGATTCAGATCAGGGTTCATTAGATGGATTCAGATCATGGTTCAGAACAAGGATTCAGATCACATTTCAGAACTAGGTTCAGACCTAGGCTTCAGATCAAGGTGCAGAACAAGGATTCAGATCAAGGTGCAGACCAAGGATTCACATCACGTTTCAGACCAAGGATTCAGATCAGGGTTCATTAGATGGATTCAGATCATGGTTCAGAACAAGGATTCAGATCACATTTCAGAACTAGGTTCAGACCTAGGCTTCAGATCAAGGTGCAGAACAACGATTCAGATCAAGGTGCAGACCAAGGATTCACATCACGTTTCAGACCAAGGATTCAGATCAGGGTTCATTAGATGGATTCAGATCATGGTTCCGAAGAAGGATTCAGATCACATTTCAGAACAAGGTTCAGACCTAGGCTTCAGATCAAGGTACAAAACAAGGATTCAGATCAAGGTGAAGACCAAGGATTCACATCACGTTTCAGACCAAAGATTCAGATCAGGGTTCATTAGATGGATTCAGATCATGGTTCAGAACAAGGATTCAGATCACATTTCAGAACTAGGTTCAGACCTAGGCTTCAGATCAAGTTGCAGAACAAGGATTCAGATCAAGGTGCAGACCAAGGATTCACATCACGTTTCAGACCAAAGATTCAGATCAGGGTTCATTAGGTGGATTCAGATCATGGTTCAGAACAAGGATTCAGATCACATTTCAGAACAAGGTTCAGACCTAGGCTTCAGATCAAGGTGCAGAACAAGGATTCAGATGAAGGTTCATCAGTCAGATTCAGATCAAGGTTGATTAGTAGGATTCAGATAATGTTCTAATGAAGGATTGAGATCAAGGTTCAGAAAAACAATTCATGGTTCAGAAGAAGGATTCTGATCACATTTCAGAACAAGGTTCAGACCTAGGATTCAGATCAAGGTGCAGACCAAGGATTCACATCACGTTTCAGACCAAGGATTCAGATCAGGGTTCATTAGATGGATTCAGATCATGGTTCCGAAGAAGGATTCAGATCACATTTCAGAACAAGGTTCAGACCTAGGCTTCAGATCAAGGTACAAAACAAGGATTCATATCAAGGTGAACACCAAGGATTCACATCACGTTTCAAACCAAAGATTCAGATCAAGGTTCATTAGGTGGATTCAGATCATGGTTCAGAACAAGGATTCAGATCACATTTCAGAACAAGGTTCAGACCTAGGATTCAGATCAAGGTGCAGACCAATGATACAGATCAAGGTGCAGACCAAGGATTCACATCATGTTTTAGACCAAGGATTCAGATCAGGGTTCATTAGATGGATTCAGATCATGGTTCAGAACAAGGATTCAGATCACATTTCAGAACTAGGTTCAGACCTAGGCTTCAGATCAAGGTGCAGAACAAGGATTCAGATCAAGGTGCAGACCAAAGATTCACATCACGTTTCAGACCAAGGATTCAGATCAGGGTTCATTAGATGGATTCAGATCATGGTTCAGAACAAGGATTCAGATCACATTTCAGAACAAGGTTCAGACCTAGGCTTCAGATCAAGGTGCAGAACAAGGATTCAGATCAAGGTGCAGACCAAGGATTCACATCACGTTTCAGACCAAGGATTCAGATCAGGGTTCATTAGATGGATTCAGATCATGGTTCAGAACAAGGATTCAGATCACATTTCAGAACAAGGTTCAGACCTAGGCTTCAGATCAAGGTACAAAACAAGGATTCATATCAAGGTGAACACCAAGGATTCACATCACGTTTCAAACCAAAGATTCAGATCAAGGTTCATTAGGTGGATTCAGATCATGGTTCAGAACAAGGATTCAGATCACATTTCAGAACAAGGTTCAGACCTAGGATTCAGATCAAGGTGCAGACCAATGATACAGATCAAGGTGCAGACCAAGGATTCACATCATGTTTTAGACCAAGGATTCAGATCAGGGTTCATTAGATGGATTCAGATCATGGTTCAGAACAAGGATTCAGATCACATTTCAGAACTAGGTTCAGACCTAGGCTTCAGATCAAGGTGCAGAACAAGGATTCAGATCAAGGTGCAGACCAAAGATTCACATCACGTTTCAGACCAAGGATTCAGATCAGGGTTCATTAGATGGATTCAGATCATGGTTCAGAACAAGGATTCAGATCACATTTCAGAACAAGGTTCAGACCTAGGCTTCAGATCAAGGTGCAGAACAAGGATTCAGATCAAGGTGCAGACCAAGGATTCACATCACGTTTCAGACCAAGGATTCAGATCAGGGTTCATTAGATGGATTCAGATCATGGTTCAGAACAAGGATTCAGATCACATTTCAGAACTAGGTTCAGACCTAGGCTTCAGATCAAGTTGCAGAACAAGGATTCAGATCAAGGTGCAGACCAAAGATTCACATCACGTTTCAGACCAAGGATTCAGATCAGGGTTCATTAGATGGATTCAGATCATGGTTCAGAACAAGGATTCAGATCACATTTCAGAACAAGGTTCAGACCTAGGATTCAGATCAAGGTGCAGACCAATGATACAGATCAAGGTGCAGACCAAGGATTCACATCATATTTTAGACCAAGGATTCAGATCAGGGTTCATTAGATGGATTCAGATCATGGTTCAGAACAAGGATTCAGATCACATTTCAGAACTAGGTTCAGACCTAGGCTTCAGATCAAGGTGCAGAACAAGGATTCAGATCAAGGTGCAGACCAAGGATTCACATCACGTTTCAGACCAAGGATTCAGATCAGGGTTCATTAGATGGATTCAGATCATGGTTCAGAACAAGGATTCAGATCACATTTCAGAACTAGGTTCAGACCTAGGCTTCAGATCAAGGTGCAGAACAACGATTCAGATCAAGGTGCAGACCAAGGATTCACATCACGTTTCAGACCAAGGATTCAGATCAGGGTTCATTAGATGGATTCAGATCATGGTTCCGAAGAAGGATTCAGATCACATTTCAGAACAAGGTTCAGACCTAGGCTTCAGATCAAGGTACAAAACAAGGATTCAGATCAAGGTGAAGACCAAGGATTCACATCACGTTTCAGACCAAAGATTCAGATCAGGGTTCATTAGATGGATTCAGATCATGGTTCAGAACAAGGATTCAGATCACATTTCAGAACTAGGTTCAGACCTAGGCTTCAGATCAAGTTGCAGAACAAGGATTCAGATCAAGGTGCAGACCAAGGATTCACATCACGTTTCAGACCAAAGATTCAGATCAGGGTTCATTAGGTGGATTCAGATCATGGTTCAGAACAAGGATTCAGATCACATTTCAGAACAAGGTTCAGACCTAGGCTTCAGATCAAGGTGCAGAACAAGGATTCAGATGAAGGTTCATCAGTCAGATTCAGATCAAGGTTGATTAGTAGGATTCAGATAATGTTCTAATCAAGGATTGAGATCAAGGTTCAGAAAAACAATTCATGGTTCAGAAGAAGGATTCTGATCACATTTCTGAACAAGGTTCAGACCTAGGATTCAGATCAAGGTGCAGACCAAGGATTCACATCACGTTTCAGACCAAGGATTCAGATCAGGGTTCATTAGATGGATTCAGATCATGGTTCCGAAGAAGGATTCAGATCACATTTCAGAACAAGGTTCAGACCTAGGCTTCAGATCAAGGTACAAAACAAGGATTCATATCAAGGTGAACACCAAGGATTCACATCACGTTTCAAACCAAAGATTCAGATCAAGGTTCATTAGGTGGATTCAGATCATGGTTCAGAACAAGGATTCAGATCACATTTCAGAACAAGGTTCAGACCTAGGATTCAGATCAAGGTGCAGACCAATGATACAGATCAAGGTGCAGACCAAGGATTCACATCATGTTTTAGACCAAGGATTCAGATCAGGGTTCATTAGATGGATTCAGATCATGGTTCAGAACAAGGATTCAGATCACATTTCAGAACTAGGTTCAGACCTAGGCTTCAGATCAAGGTGCAGAACAAGGATTCAGATCAAGGTGCAGACCAAAGATTCACATCACGTTTCAGACCAAGGATTCAGATCAGGGTTCATTAGATGGATTCAGATCATGGTTCAGAACAAGGATTCAGATCACATTTCAGAACAAGGTTCAGACCTAGGCTTCAGATCAAGGTGCAGAACAAGGATTCAGATCAAGGTGCAGACCAAGGATTCACATCACGTTTCAGACCAAGGATTCAGATCAGGGTTCATTAGATGGATTCAGATCATGGTTCAGAACAAGGATTCAGATCACATTTCAGAACTAGGTTCAGACCTAGGCTTCAGATCAAGTTGCAGAACAAGGATTCAGATCAAGGTGCAGACCAAAGATTCACATCACGTTTCAGACCAAGGATTCAGATCAGGGTTCATTAGATGGATTCAGATCATGGTTCAGAACAAGGATTCAGATCACATTTCAGAACAAGGTTCAGACCTAGGATTCAGATCAAGGTGCAGACCAATGATACAGATCAAGGTGCAGACCAAGGATTCACATCATGTTTTAGACCAAGGATTCAGATCAGGGTTCATTAGATGGATTCAGATCATGGTTCAGAACAAGGATTCAGATCACATTTCAGAACTAGGTTCAGACCTAGGCTTCAGATCAAGGTGCAGAACAAGGATTCAGATCAAGGTGCAGACCAAGGATTCACATCACGTTTCAGACCAAGGATTCAGATCAGGGTTCATTAGATGGATTCAGATCATGGTTCAGAACAAGGATTCAGATCACATTTCAGAACTAGGTTCAGACCTAGGCTTCAGATCAAGGTGCAGACCAAGGATTCACATCACGTTTCAGACCAAGGATTCAGATCAGGGTTCATTAGATGGATTCAGATCATGGTTCCGAACAAGGATTCAGATCACATTTCATAACAAGGTTCAGACCTAGGCTTCAGATCAAGGTACAGAACAAGGATTCAGATCAAGGTGCAGACCAAGGTTTCAGATCAGGTTTCAGACCAAGGATTCAGATCAAGGTTCATTAGGTGGATTCAGATCATGGTTCAGAACAAGGATTCAGATCACATTTCATAACAAGGTTCAGACCTAGGCTTCAGATCAAGGTACAGAACAAGGATTCAGATCAAGGTGCAAACCAAGGATTCAGATCACGTTTCAGACCAAGGATTCAGATCAAGGTTCATTAGGTGGATTCAGATCATGGTTCAGAAGAAGGATTCAGATCACATTTCAGAACAAGGTTCAGACCTAGGATTCAGATCAAGGTGCAGACCAAGGATTCACATCACGTTTCAGACCAAGGATTCAGATCAGGGTTCATTAGATGGATTCAGATCACGGTTCAGAACAAGGATTCAGATCACATTTCAGAACTAGTTTCAGACCTAGGCTTCAGATCAAGGTGCAGAACAAGGATTCAGATCAAGGTGCAGACCAAGGATTCACATCACGTTTCAGACCAAGGATTCAGATCAGGGTTCATTAGATGGATTCAGATCATGGTTCCGAAGAAGGATTCAGATCACATTTAAGAACAAGGTTCAGACCTAGGCTTCAGATCAAGTTGCAGAACAAGGATTCAGATCAAGGTGCAGACCAAGGATTCACATCACGTTTCAGACCAAGGATTCAGATCAGGGTTCATTAGATGGATTCAGATCACGGTTCAGAACAAGGATTCAGATCACATTTCAGAACTAGGTTCAGAACTAGGCTTCAGATCAAGGTGCAGAACAAGGATTCAGATCAAGGTGCAGACCAAGGATTCACATCACGTTTCAGACCAAGGATTCAGATCAGGGTTCATTAGATGGATTCAGATCATGGTTCCGAAGAAGGATTCAGATCACATTTCAGAACAAGGTTCAGACCTAGGCTTCAGATCAAGGTACAAAACAAGGATTCATATCAAGGTGAAGACCAAGGATTCACATCACGTTTCAAACCAAAGATTCAGATCAAGGTTCATTAGGTGGATTCAGATCATGGTTCCGAACAAGGATTCAGATCACATTTCAGAACAAGGTTCAGACCTAGGCTTCAGATCAAGGTACAGAACAAGGATTCAGATCAAGGTGCAGACCAAGGATTCAGATCACGTTTCAGACCAAGGATTCAGATCAAGGTTCATTAGGTGGATTCAGATCATGGTTCAGAACAAGGATTCAGATCACATTTCAGAACAAGGTTCAGACCTAGGCTTCAGATCAAGGTGCAGAACAAGGATTCAGTTGAAGGTTCATCAGTCAGATTCAGATCAAGGTTGATTAGTAGGATGCAGATCATGTTCTAATCAAGGATTGAGATCAAGGTTCAGAAAAACAATTCATGGTTCAGAATAAGGATTCAGATCAACGTCCAGATGCAGGATTCAGATCAAGGTTCATCCCAAGGATTCAGATCACGTTTCAGCACAACGATTCAGATCACGTTTCAGACCCAGGATTCAGATCAAGGTGGAGTCCAAGGATTCAGATCAATGGCCACACCTAGGATTCATATAAAAGTTCAGACCAAGGTTTCAGATCAAGGTGCAGACCAAGGATTCAGAACAAAGATTCAGATCAAGTTTCATACAAAGGATTCTTATAAAGGTTCAAAACAAGGATTCAGATCAGGGTTCATTAGATGGATTCAGATCATGGTTCAGAACAAGGATTCAGATCACATTTCAGAACTAGGTTCAGACCTAGGCTTCAGATCAAGGTGCAGAACAAGGATTCAGATCAAGGTGCAGACCAAGGATTCACATCACGTTTCAGACCAAGGATTCAGATCAGGGTTCATTAGATGGATTCAGATCATGGTTCAGAACAAGGATTCAGATCACATTTCAGAACTAGGTTCAGACCTAGGCTTCAGATCAAGTTGCAGAACAAGGATTCAGATCAAGGTGCAGACCAAAGATTCACATCACGTTTCAGACCAAGGATTCAGATCAGGGTTCATTAGATGGATTCAGATCATGGTTCAGAACAAGGATTCAGATCACATTTCAGAACAAGGTTCAGACCTAGGATTTAGATCAAGGTGCAGACCAATGATTCAGATCAAGGTGCAGACCAAGGATTCACATCACGTTTCAGACCAAGGATTCAGATCAGGGTTCATTAGATGGATTCAGATCATGGTTCCGAACAAGGATTCAGATCACATTTCATAACAAGGTTCAGACCTAGGCTTCAGATCAAGGTACAGAACAAGGATTCAGATCAAGGTGCAGACCAAGGTTTCAGATCAGGTTTCAGACCAAGGATTCAGATCAAGGTTCATTAGGTGGATTCAGATCATGGTTCAGAACAAGGATTCAGATCACATTTCAGAACAAGGTTCAGACCTAGGCTTCAGATCAAGGTGCAGAACAAGGATTCAGATGAAGGTTCATCAGTCAGATTCAGATCAAGGTTGATTAGTAGGATTCAGATAATGGTCTAATCAAGGATTGAGATCAAGGTTCAGAAAAACAATTCATGGTTCAGAAGAAGGATTCAGATCACATTTCAGAACAAGGTTCAGACCTAGGCTTCAGATCAAGGTGCAGAACAAGGATTCAGATCAAGGTGCAGACCAAGGATTCACATCACGTTGCAGACCAAGGATTCAGATCAGGGTTCATTAGATGGATTCAGATCATGGTTCCGAACAAGGATTCAGATCACATTTCAGAACAAGGTTCAGACCTAGGCTTCAGATCAAGGTACAAAATGAGGATTCAGATCAAGGTGAAGACCAAGGATTCACATCACGTTTCAGACCAAAGATTCAGACCAAGGTTCATTAGGTGGATTCAGATCATGGTTCAGAACAAGAATTCAGATCACTTTTCAGAACAAGGTTCAGACCTAGGCTTCAGATCAATGTGCAGACCAAGGATTCACATAATGTTTCAGACCAAGGATTCAGATCAAGGTTCATTTGGTGGATTCAGATCATGGTTCAGAACAAGGATTCAGATCACATTTCAGAACAAGGTTCAGACCTAGGCTTCAGATCAAGGTGCAGAACAAGGATTCAGATGAAGGTTCATCAGTCAGATTCAGATCAAGGTTGATTAGTAGGATTCAGATAATGTTCTAATCAAGGATTGAGATCAAGGTTCAGAAAAACAATTCATGGTTCAGAATAAGGATTCAGATCAACGTCCAGATGCAGGATTCAGATCAAGGTTCATCCCAAGGATTCAGATCACGTTTCAGCACAACGATTCAGATCACGTTTCAGACCCAGGATTCAGATCAAGGTGGAGTCCAAGGATTCAGATCAATGGCCACACCTAGGATTCATATAAAAGTTCAGACCAAGGTTTCAGATCAAGGTGCAGACCAAGGATTCAGAACAAAGATTCAGATCAAGTTTCATACAAAGGATTCTTATAAAGGTTCAGAACAAGGATTCAGATCAGGGTTCATTAGATGGATTCAGATCATGGTTCAGAAGAAGGATTCAGATCACATTTCAGAACAAGGTGCAGAACAAGGATTCAGATCAAGGTGCAGACCAAGGATTCACATCACGTTTCAGACCAAGGATTCAGATCAGGGTTCATTAGATGGATTCAGATCATGGTTCCGAAGCAGGATTCAGATCACATTTCAGAACAAGGTTCAGACCTAGGCTTCAGATCAAGGTGCAGAACAAGGATTCAGATCAAGGTGCAGACCAAGGATTCACATCACGTTTCAGACCAAGGATTGAGATCATGGTTCATTAGATGGATTCAGATCATGGTTAAGAAGAAGGATTCAGATCACATTTCAGAACAAGGTTGCAGATCAAGGTGCAGACCAAGGTGCAGAACAAGGATTCAGATCAAGGTGCAGACCAAGGATTCACATCACGTTGCAGACCAAGGATTGAGATCAGGGTTCATTAGATGGATTCAGATCATGGTTCCGAACAAGGATTCAGATCACATTTCAGAACAAGGTTCAGACCTAGGCTTCAGATCAAGGTACAAAACAAGGATTCATATCAAGGTGAAGACCAAGGATTCACATCACGTTTCAGACCAAAGATTCAGATCAAGGTTCATTAGGTGGATTCAGATCATGGTTCAGAACAAGAATTCAGATCACTTTTCAGAACAAGGTTCAGACCTAGGCTTCAGATCAAGGTGCAGACCTAGGCTTCAGATCAAGGTGCAGACCAAGGATTCACATCACGTTTCAGACCAAGGATTCAGATCAAGGTTCATTAGGTGGATTCAGATCATGGTTCAGAACAAGGATTCAGATCACATTTCAGAACAAGGTTCAGACCTAGGCTTCAGATCAAGGTGCAGAACAAGGATTCAGATCAAGGTGCAGACCAAGGATTCACATCACGTTTCAGACCAAGGATTCAGATCAGGGTTCATTAGATGGATTCAGATCATGGTTCCGAACAAGGATTCAGATCACATTTCAGAACAAGGTTCAGACCTAGGCTTCAGATCAAGGTACAGAACAAGGATTCAGATCAAGGTGCAGACCAAGGATTCACATCACGTTTCAGACCAAGGATTCAGATCAGGGTTCATTGGATGGATTCAGATCATGGTTCAGAACAAGGATTCAGATCACATTTCAGAACTAGGTTCAGACCTAGGCTTCAGATCAAGGTACAGACCTAGTCTTCAGATCAAGGTGAAGACCGAGGATTCACATAACGTTTCAGACAAAGGATTCAGATCAAGGTTCATTAGGTGGATTCAGATCATGGTTCAGAACAAGGATTCAGATCACATTTCAGAACAAGGTTCAGACCTAGGCTTCAGATCAAGGTGAAGAACAAGGATTCAGATGAAGGTTCATTAGTCAGATTCAGATCAAGGTTGATTAGTAGGATTCAGATAATGTTCTAATCAAGGATTGAGATCAAGGTTCAGAAAATCAATTCATGGTTCAGAATAAGGATTCAGATCAACGTCCAGATGCAGGATTCAGATCAAGGTTCATCCCAAGGATTCAGATCACGTTTCAGCACGACGATTCAGATCACGTTTCAGACCCAGGATTCAGATCAAGGTGGAGTCCAAGGATTCAGATCAATGGCCACACCTAGGATTCATATAAAAGTTCAGACCAAGGTTTCAGATCAAGGTGCAGACCAAGGATTCAGAACAAAGATTCAGATCAAGTTTCATACAAAGGATTCTTATAAAGGTTCAGAACAAGGATTCAGATCAGGGTTCATTAGATGGATTCAGATCATCGTTCAGAAGAAGGATTCAGATAACATTTCAGAACAAGGTTCAGACCTAGGCTTCAGATCAAGGTGCAGAACAAGGATTCAGATCAAGGTGCAGACCAAGGATTCACATCACGTTTCAGACCAAGGATTCAGATCAGGGTTCATTAGATGGATTCAGATCATGGTTCAGAAGAAGGATTCAGATCACTTTTCAGAACAAGGTTCAGACCTAGGCTTCAGATCAAGGTGCAGACCTAGGCTTCAGATCAATGTGCAGACCAAGGATTCACATAATGTATCAGACCAAGGATTCAGATCAAGGTTCATTAGGTGGATTCAGATCATGATTCAGAACAAGGATTCAGATCACATTTCAGAACAAGGTTCAGACCTAGGCTTCAGATCAAGGTGCAGAACAAGGATTCAGATGAAGGTTCATCAGTCAGATTCAGATCAAGGTTGATTAGTAGGATTCAGATAATCTTCTAATCAAGGATTGAGATCAAGGTTCAGAAAAACAATTCATGGTTCAGAATAAGGATTCAGATCAACGTCCAGATGCAGGATTCAGATCTAGGTTCATCCCAAGGATTCAGATCACGTTTCAGCACAACGATTCAGATCACGTTTCAGACCCAGGATTCAGATCAAGGTGGAGTCCAAGGATTCAGATCAATGGCCACACCTAGGATTCATATAAAAGTTCAGACCAAGGTTTCAGATCAAGGTGCAGACCAAGGATTCAGAACAAAGATTCAGATCAAGTTTCATAGAAAGGATTCTTATAAAGGTTGAGAACAAGGATTCAGATCAGGGTTCATTAGATGGATTCAGATCATGGTTCAGAAGAAGGATTCAGATCACATTTCAGATCAAGGTGCAGACCAAGGATTCAGATCAAGGTGCAGACCAAGGATTCACATCACGTTTCAGACCAAGGATTCAGATCAGGGTTCATTAGATGGATTCAGATCATGGTTCAGAACAAGGATTCAGATCAAATTTCAGAACTAGGTTCAGACCTAGGCTTCAGATCAAGGTGCAGAACAAGGATTCAGATCAAGGTGCAGACCAAGGATTCACATCACGTTTCAGACCAAGGATTCAGATCACGGTTCATTAGATGGATTCAGATCACGGTTCAGAACAAGGATTCAGATGACATTTCAGAACTAGGTTCAGACCTAGGCTTCAGATCAAGTTGCATAACAAGGATTCAGATCAAGGTGCAGACCAAGGATTCACATCACGTTTCAGACCAAGGATTCAGATCAGGGTTCATTAGATGGATTCAGATCATGGTTCCGAAGAAGGATTCAGATCACATTTCAGAACAAGGTTCAGACCTAGGCTTCAGATCAAGGTACAGAACAAGGATTCAGATCAAGGTGCAGACCAAGGATTCAGATCACGTTTCAGACCAAGGATTCAGATCACGGTTCATTAGATGGATTCAGATCACGGTTCAGAACAAGGATTCAGATGACATTTCAGAACTAGGTTCAGACCTAGGCTTCAGATCAAGTTGCATAACAAGGATTCAGATCAAGGTGCAGACCAAGGATTCACATCACGTTTCAGACCAAGGATTCAGATCAGGGTTCATTAGATGGATTCAGATCATGGTTCCGAAGAAGGATTCAGATCACATTTCAGAACAAGGTTCAGACCTAGGCTTCAGATCAAGGTGCAGAGCAAGGATTCAGATGAAGGTTCATCAGTCAGATTCAGATCAAGGTTGATTAGTAGGATTCAGATAATGTTCTAATCAAGGATTGAGATCAAGGTTCAGAAAAACAATTCATGGTTCAGAATAAGGATTCAGATCAACGTCCAGATGCAGGATTCAGATCAAGGTTCATCCCAAGGATTCAGATCACGTTTCAGCACAACGATTCAGATCACGTTTCAGACCCAGGATTCAGATCAAGGTGGAGTCCAAGGATTCAGATCAATGGCCACACCTAGGATTCATATAAAAGTTCAGACCAAGGTTTCAGATCAAGGTGCAGACCAAGGATTCAGAACAAAGATTCAGATCAAGTTTCATACAAAGGATTCTTATAAAGGTTCAGAACAAGGATTCAGATCAGGGTTCATTAGATGGATTCAGATCATGGTTCAGAAGAAGGATTCAGATAACATTTCAGAACAAGGTTCAGACCTAGGATTCAGATCAAGGTGCAGAACAAGAATTCAGATCAAGGTGCAGACCAAGGATTCACATCACGTTTCAGACCAAGGATTCAGATCAGGGTTCATTAGATGGATTCAGATCATGGTTCCGAACAAGGATTCAGATCACATTTCAGAACAAGGTTCAGACCTAGGCTTCAGATCAAGGTGCAGAACAAGAATTCAGATCAAGGTGCAGACCAAGGATTCACATCACGTTTCAGACCAAGGATTCAGATCAGGGTTCATTAGATGGATTCAGATCATGGTTCCGAACAAGGATTCAGATCACATTTCAGAACAAGGTTCAGACCTAGGCTTCAGATCAAGGTACAAAATAAGGATTCAGATCAAGGTCAAGACCAAGGATTCACATCACGTTTCAGACCAAAGATTCAGATCAAGGTTCATTAGGTGGATTCAGATCATGGTTCAGAACAAGAATTCAGATCACTTTTCAGAACAAGGTTCAGACCTAGGCTTCAGATCAAGGTGCAGACCTAGGCTTCAGATCAATGTGCAGACCAAGGATTCACATAACGTTTCAGACAAAGGATTCAGATCAAGGTTCATTTGGTGGATTCAGATCATGGTTCAGAACAAGGATTCAGATCACATTTCAGAACAAGGTTCAGACCTAGGCTTCAGATCAAGGTGCAGAACAAGGATTCAGATGAAGGTTCATCAGTCAGATTCAGATCAAGGTTGATTAGTAGGATTCAGATAATGTTCTAATCAAGGATTGAGATCAAGGTTCAGAAAAACAATTCATGGTTCAGAATAAGGATTCAGATCAACGTCCAGATGCAGGATTCAGATCAAGGTTCATCCCAAGGATTCAGATCACGTTTCAGCACAACGATTCAGATCACGTTTCAGACCCAGGATTCAGATCAAGGTGGAGTCCAAGGATTCAGATCAATGGCCACACCTAGGATTCATATAAAAGTTCAGACCAAGGTTTCAGATCAAGGTGCAGACCAAGGATTCAGAACAAAGATTCAGATCAAGTTTCATACAAAGGATTCTTATAAAGGTTCAGAACAAGGATTCAGATCAGGGTTCATTAGATGGATTCAGATCATGGTTCAGAAGAAGGATTCAGATCACATTTCAGAACAAGGTTCAGACCTAGGATTCAGATCAAGGTGCAGACCAAGGATTCAGATCAAGGTGCAGACCAAGGATTCACATCACGTTTCAGACCAAGGATTCAGATCAGGGTTCATTAGATGGATTCAGATCATGGTTCAGAACAAGGATTCAGATCACATTTCAGAACTAGGTTCAGACCTAGGCTTCAGATCAAGGTGCAGAACAAGGATTCAGATCAAGGTGCAGACCAAGGATTCACATCACGTTTCAGACCAAGGATTCAGATCAGGGTTCATTAGATGGATTCAGATCATGGTTCCGAACAAGGATTCAGATCACATTTCAGAACAAGGTTCAGACCTAGGCTTCAGATCAAGGTACAGAACAAGGATTCAGATCAAGGTGCAGACCAAGGATTCACATCACGTTTCAGACCAAGGATTCAGATCAGGGTTCATTAGATGGATTCAGATCATGGTTCAGAACAAGGATTCAGATCACATTTCAGAACTAGGTTCAGACCTAGGCTTCAGATCAAGGTGCAGAACAAGGATTCAGATCAAGGTGCAGACCAAGGATTCACATCACGTTTCAGACCAAGGATTCAGATGAGGGTTCATTAGATGGATTCAGATCATGGTTCAGAAGAAGGATTCAGATCACATTTCAGAACAAGGTTGCAGATCAAGGTGCAGACCAAGGTGCAGACTAAGGATTCAGATCAAGGTGCAGACCAAGGATTCACATCACGTTTCAGACCAAGGATTCAGATCAGGGTTCATTAGATGGATTCAGATCACGGTTCAGAACAAGGATTCAGATCACATTTCAGAACTAGGTTCAGACCTAGGCTTCAGATCAAGGTGCAGAACAAGGATTCAGATCAAGGTGCAGACCAAGGATTCACATCACGTTTCAGACCAAGGATTCAGATCAGGGTTCATTAGATGGATTCAGATCATGGTTCCGAACAAGGATTCAGATCACATTTCAGAACAAGGTTCAGACCTAGGCTTCAGATCAAGGTACAGAACAAGGATTCAGATCAAGGTGCAGACCAAGGATTCAGATCACGTTTCAGACCAAGGATTCAGATCACGGTTCATTAGGTCGATTCAGATCATGGTTCAGAACAAGGATTCAGATCACATTTCAGAACAAGGTTCAGACCTAGGCTTCAGATCAAGGTGCAGAACAAGGATTCAGATGAAGGTTCATCAGTCAGATTCAGATCAAGGTTGATTAGTAGGATTCAGATAATGTTCTAATCAAGGATTGAGATCAAGGTTCAGAAAAACAATTCATGGTTCAGAATAAGGATTCAGATCAACGTCCAGATGCAGGATTCAGATCAAGGTTCATCCCAAGGATTCAGATCACGTTTCAGCACAACGATTCAGATCACGTTTCAGACCCAGGATTCAGATCAAGGTGGAGTCCAAGGATTCAGATCAATGGCCACACCTAGGATTCATATAAAAGTTCAGACCAAGGTTTCAGATCAAGGTGCAGACCAAGGATTCAGAACAAAGATTCAGATCAAGTTTCATACAAAGGATTCTTATAAAGGTTCAGAACAAGGATTCAGATCAGGGTTCATTAGATGGATTCAGATCATGGTTCAGAAGAAGGATTCAGATAACATTTCAGAACAAGGTTCAGACCTAGGCTTCAGATCAAGGTGCAGAACAAGAATTCAGATCAAGGTGCAGACCAAGGATTCACATCACGTTTCAGACCAAGGATTCAGATCAGGGTTCATTAGATGGATTCAGATCATGGTTCCGAACAAGGATTCAGATCACATTTCAGAACAAGGTTCAGACCTAGGCTTCAGATCAAGGTACAAAATAAGGATTCAGATCAAGGTCAAGACCAAGGATTCACATCACGTTTCAGACCAAAGATTCAGATCAAGGTTCATTAGGTGGATTCAGATCATGGTTCAGAACAAGAATTCAGATCACTTTTCAGAACAAGGTTCAGACCTAGGCTTCAGATCAAGGTGCAGACCTAGGCTTCAGATCAATGTGCAGACCAAGGATTCACATAACGTTTCAGACAAAGGATTCAGATCAAGGTTCATTTGGTGGATTCAGATCATGGTTCAGAACAAGGATTCAGATCACATTTCAGAACAAGGTTCAGACCTAGGCTTCAGATCAAGGTGCAGAACAAGGATTCAGATGAAGGTTCATCAGTCAGATTCAGATCAAGGTTGATTAGTAGGATTCAGATAATGTTCTAATCAAGGATTGAGATCAAGGTTCAGAAAAACAATTCATGGTTCAGAATAAGGATTCAGATCAACGTCCAGATGCAGGATTCAGATCAAGGTTCATCCCAAGGATTCAGATCACGTTTCAGCACAACGATTCAGATCACGTTTCAGACCCAGGATTCAGATCAAGGTGGAGTCCAAGGATTCAGATCAATGGCCACACCTAGGATTCATATAAAAGTTCAGACCAAGGTTTCAGATCAAGGTGCAGACCAAGGATTCAGAACAAAGATTCAGATCAAGTTTCATACAAAGGATTCTTATAAAGGTTCAGAACAAGGATTCAGATCAGGGTTCATTAGATGGATTCAGATCATGGTTCAGAAGAAGGATTCAGATCACATTTCAGAACAAGGTTCAGACCTAGGATTCAGATCAAGGTGCAGACCAAGGATTCAGATCAAGGTGCAGACCAAGGATTCACATCACGTTTCAGACCAAGGATTCAGATCAGGGTTCATTAGATGGATTCAGATCATGGTTCAGAACAAGGATTCAGATCACATTTCAGAACTAGGTTCAGACCTAGGCTTCAGATCAAGGTGCAGAACAAGGATTCAGATCAAGGTGCAGACCAAGGATTCACATCACGTTTCAGACCAAGGATTCAGATCAGGGTTCATTAGATTGATTCAGATCATGGTTCCGAACAAGGATTCAGATCACATTTCAGAACAAGGTTCAGACCTAGGCTTCAGATCAAGGTACAGAACAAGGATTCAGATCAAGGTGCAGACCAAGGATTCACATCACGTTTCAGACCAAGGATTCAGATCAGGGTTCATTAGATGGATTCAGATCATGGTTCAGAACAAGGATTCAGATCACATTTCAGAACTAGGTTCAGACCTAGGCTTCAGATCAAGGTGCAGAACAAGGATTCAGATCAAGGTGCAGACCAAGGATTCACATCACGTTTCAGACCAAGGATTCAGATCAGGGTTCATTAGATGGATTCAGATCATGGTTCAGAAGAAGGATTCAGATCACATTTCAGAACAAGGTTGCAGATCAAGGTGCAGACCAAGGTGCAGACCAAGGATTCAGATCAAGGTGCAGACCAAGGATTCACATCACGTTTCAGACCAAGGATTCAGATCAGGGTTCATTAGATGGATTCAGATCACGGTTCAGAACAAGGATTCAGATCACATTTCAGAACTAGGTTCAGACCTAGGCTTCAGATCAAGGTGCAGAACAAGGATTCAGATCAAGGTGCAGACCAAGGATTCACATCACGTTTCAGACCAAGGATTCAGATCAGGGTTCATTAGATGGATTCAGATCATGGTTCCGAACAAGGATTCAGATCACATTTCAGAACAAGGTTCAGACCTAGGCTTCAGATCAAGGTGCAGAACAAGGATTCAGATGAAGGTTCATCAGTCAGATTCAGATCAAGGTTGATTAGTAGGATTCAGATAATCTTCTAATCAAGGATTGAGATCAAGGTTCAGAAAAACAATTCATGGTTCAGAATAAGGATTCAGATCAACGTCCAGATGCAGGATTCAGATCTAGGTTCATCCCAAGGATTCAGATCACGTTTCAGCACAACGATTCAGATCACGTTTCAGACCCAGGATTCAGATCAAGGTGGAGTCCAAGGATTCAGATCAATGGCCACACCTAGGATTCATATAAAAGTTCAGACCAAGGTTTCAGATCAAGGTGCAGACCAAGGATTCAGAACAAAGATTCAGATCAAGTTTCATACAAAGGATTCTTATAAAGGTTCAGAACAAGGATTCAGATCAGGTTTCATTAGATGGATTCAGATCATGGTTCAGAAGAAGGATTCAGATCACATTTCAGAACAAGGTTCAGACCTAGGATTCAGATCAAGGTGCAGACCAAGGATTCAGATCAAGGTGCAGACCAAGGATTCACATCACGTTTCAGACCAAGGATTCAGATCAGGGTTCATTAGATGGATTCAGATCACGGTTCAGAACAAGGATTCAGATCACATTTCAGAACTAGGTTCAGACCTAGGCTTCAGATCAAGGTGCAGAACAAGGATTCAGATCAAGGTGCAGACCAAGGATTCACATCACGTTTCAGACCAAGGATTCAGATCAGGGTTCATTAGATGGATTCAGATCATGGTTCCGAACAAGGATTCAGATCACATTTCAGAACAAGGTTCAGACCTAGGCTTCAGATCAAGGTACAGAACAAGGATTCAGATCAAGGTGCAGACCAAGGATTCAGATCACGTTTCAGACCAAGGATTCAGATCAAGGTTCATTAGGTGGATTTAGATCATGGTTCAGAACAAGGACTCAGATCACATTTCAGAACAAGGTTCAGACGTAGGCTTCAGATCAAGGTGCAGAACAAGGATTCAGATGAAGGTTCATCAGTCAGATTGAGATCAAGGTTGATTAGTAGGATTCAGATAATGTTCTAATCAAGGATTGAGATCAAGGTTCAGAAAAACAATTCATGGTTCAGAAGAAGGAATCAGATCACATTTCAGAACAAGGTTCAGACCTAGGATTCAGATCAAGGTGCAGACCAAGGATACACATCACATTTCAGACCAAGGATTCAGATCAGGGTTCATTAGATGGATTCAGTTCATGGTTCCGAACAAGGATTCAGATCACATTTCAGAACAAGGTTCAGACCTAGGCTTCAGATCAAGGTGCAGAACAAGGATTCAGATCAAGGTGCAGACCAAGGATTCACATCACGTTTCAGACCAAGGATTCAGATCAGGGTTCATTAGATGGATTCAGATCATGGTTCCGAACAAGGATTCAGATCACATTTCAGAACAAGGTTCAGACCTAGGCTTCAGATCAAGGTACAGAACAAGGATTCAGATCAAGGTGCAGACCAAGGATTCAGATCACGTTTCAGACCAAGGATTCAGATCAAGGTTCATTAGGTGGATTTAGATCATGGTTCAGAACAAGGACTCAGATCACATTTCAGAACAAGGTTCAGACGTAGGCTTCAGATCAAGGTGCAGAACAAGGATTCAGATGAAGGTTCATCAGTCAGATTGAGATCAAGGTTGATTAGTAGGATTCAGATAATGTTCTAATCAAGGATTGAGATCAAGGTTCAGAAAAACAATTCATGGTTCAGAAGAAGGAATCAGATCACATTTCAGAACAAGGTTCAGACCTAGGATTCAGATCAAGGTGCAGACCAAGGATTCACATCACATTTCAGACCAAGGATTCAGATCAGGGTTCATTAGATGGATTCAGTTCATGGTTCCGAACAAGGATTCAGATCACATTTCAGAACAAGGTTCAGACCTAGGCTTCAGATCAAGGTGCAGAACAAGGATTCAGATCAAGGTGCAGACCAAGGATTCACATCACGTTTCAGACCAAGGATTCAGATCAGGGTTCATTAGATGGATTCAGATCATGGTTCAGAACAAGGATTCAGATCACATTTCAGAACTAGGTTCAGACCTAGGCTTCAGATCAAGGTGCAGAACAAGGATTCAGATCAAGGTGCAGACCAAGGATTCACATCACGTTTCAGACCAAGGATTCAGATCAGGGTTCATTAGATGGATTCAGATCATGGTTCAGAAGAAGGATTCAGATCACATTTCAGAACAAGGTTGCAGATCAAGGTGCAGACCAAGGTGCAGACCAAGGATTCAGATCAAGGTGCAGACCAAGGATTCACATCACGTTTCAGACCAAGGATTCAGATCAGGGTTCATTAGATGGATTCAGATCACGGTTCAGAACAAGGATTCAGATCACATTTCAGAACTAGGTTCAGACCTAGGCTTCAGATCAAGGTGCAGAACAAGGATTCAGATCAAGGTGCAGACCAAGGATTCACATCACGTTTCAGACCAAGGATTCAGATCAGGGTTCATTAGATGGATTCAGATCATGGTTCCGAACAAGGATTCAGATCACATTTCAGAACAAGGTTCAGACCTAGGCTTCAGATCAAGGTGCAGAACAAGGATTCAGATGAAGGTTCATCAGTCAGATTCAGATCAAGGTTGATTAGTAGGATTCAGATAATCTTCTAATCAAGGATTGAGATCAAGGTTCAGAAAAACAATTCATGGTTCAGAATAAGGATTCAGATCAACGTCCAGATGCAGGATTCAGATCTAGGTTCATCCCAAGGATTCAGATCACGTTTCAGCACAACGATTCAGATCACGTTTCAGACCCAGGATTCAGATCAAGGTGGAGTCCAAGGATTCAGATCAATGGCCACACCTAGGATTCATATAAAAGTTCAGACCAAGGTTTCAGATCAAGGTGCAGACCAAGGATTCAGAACAAAGATTCAGATCAAGTTTCATACAAAGGATTCTTATAAAGGTTCAGAACAAGGATTCAGATCAGGTTTCATTAGATGGATTCAGATCATGGTTCAGAAGAAGGATTCAGATCACATTTCAGAACAAGGTTCAGACCTAGGATTCAGATCAAGGTGCAGACCAAGGATTCAGATCAAGGTGCAGACCAAGGATTCACATCACGTTTCAGACCAAGGATTCAGATCAGGGTTCATTAGATGGATTCAGATCACGGTTCAGAACAAGGATTCAGATCACATTTCAGAACTAGGTTCAGACCTAGGCTTCAGATCAAGGTGCAGAACAAGGATTCAGATCAAGGTGCAGACCAAGGATTCACATCACGTTTCAGACCAAGGATTCAGATCAGGGTTCATTAGATGGATTCAGATCATGGTTCCGAACAAGGATTCAGATCACATTTCAGAACAAGGTTCAGACCTAGGCTTCAGATCAAGGTACAGAACAAGGATTCAGATCAAGGTGCAGACCAAGGATTCAGATCACGTTTCAGACCAAGGATTCAGATCAAGGTTCATTAGGTGGATTTAGATCATGGTTCAGAACAAGGACTCAGATCACATTTCAGAACAAGGTTCAGACGTAGGCTTCAGATCAAGGTGCAGAACAAGGATTCAGATGAAGGTTCATCAGTCAGATTGAGATCAAGGTTGATTAGTAGGATTCAGATAATGTTCTAATCAAGGATTGAGATCAAGGTTCAGAAAAACAATTCATGGTTCAGAAGAAGGAATCAGATCACATTTCAGAACAAGGTTCAGACCTAGGATTCAGATCAAGGTGCAGACCAAGGATACACATCACATTTCAGACCAAGGATTCAGATCAGGGTTCATTAGATGGATTCAGTTCATGGTTCCGAACAAGGATTCAGATCACATTTCAGAACAAGGTTCAGACCTAGGCTTCAGATCAAGGTGCAGAACAAGGATTCAGATCAAGGTGCAGACCAAGGATTCACATCACGTTTCAGACCAAGGATTCAGATCAGGGTTCATTAGATGGATTCAGATCATGGTTCCGAACAAGGATTCAGATCACATTTCAGAACAAGGTTCAGACCTAGGCTTCAGATCAAGGTACAGAACAAGGATTCAGATCAAGGTGCAGACCAAGGATTCAGATCACGTTTCAGACCAAGGATTCAGATCAAGGTTCATTAGGTGGATTTAGATCATGGTTCAGAACAAGGACTCAGATCACATTTCAGAACAAGGTTCAGACGTAGGCTTCAGATCAAGGTGCAGAACAAGGATTCAGATGAAGGTTCATCAGTCAGATTGAGATCAAGGTTGATTAGTAGGATTCAGATAATGTTCTAATCAAGGATTGAGATCAAGGTTCAGAAAAACAATTCATGGTTCAGAAGAAGGAATCAGATCACATTTCAGAACAAGGTTCAGACCTAGGATTCAGATCAAGGTGCAGACCAAGGATTCACATCACATTTCAGACCAAGGATTCAGATCAGGGTTCATTAGATGGATTCAGTTCATGGTTCCGAACAAGGATTCAGATCACATTTCAGAACAAGGTTCAGACCTAGGCTTCAGATCAAGGTGCAGAACAAGGATTCAGATCAAGGTGCAGACCAAGGATTCACATCACGTTTCAGACCAAGGATTCAGATCAGGGTTCATTAGATGGATTCAGATCATGGTTCAGAACAAGGATTCAGATCACATTTCAGAACAAGGTTCAGACCTAGGCTTCAGATCAAGGTGCAGAACAAGGATTCAGATGAAGGTTCATCAGTCAGATTCAGATCAAGGTTGATTAGTAGGATTCAGATAATGTTCTAATCAAGGATTGAGATCAAGGTTCAGAAAAACAATTCATGGTTCAGAATAAGGATTCAGATCAACGTCCAGATGCAGGATTCAGATCAAGGTTCATCCCAAGGATTCAGATCACGTTTCAGCACAACGATTCAGATCACGTTTCAGACCCAGGATTCAGATCAAGGTGGAGTCCAAGGATTCAGATCAATGGCCACACCTAGGATTCATATAAAAGTTCAGACCAAGGTTTCAGATCAAGGTGCAGACCAAGGATTCAGAACAAAGATTCAGATCAAGTTTCATACAAAGGATTCTTATAAAGGTTCAGAACAAGGATTCAGATCAGGGTTCATTAGATGGATTCAGATCATGGTTCAGAAGAAGGATTCAGATAACATTTCAGAACAAGGTTCAGACCTAGGCTTCAGATCAAGGTGCAGAACAAGGATTCAGATCAAGGTGCAGACCAAGGATTCACATCACGTTTCAGACCAAGGATTCAGATCAGGGTTCATTAGATGGATTCAGATCATGGTTCAGAAGAAGGATTCAGATCACTTTTCAGAACAAGGTTCAGACCTAGGCTTCAGATCAAGGTGCAGACCTAGGCTTCAGATCAATGTGCCGACCAAGGATTCACATAACGTTTCAGACCAAGGATTCAGATCAAGGTTCATTAGGTGGATTCAGATCATGGTTCAGAACAAGGATTCAGATCACATTTCAGAACAAGGTTCAGACCTAGGCTTCAGATCAAGGTGCAGAACAAGGATTCAGATGAAGGTTCATCAGTCAGATTCAGATCAAGGTTGATTAGTAGGATTCAGATAATCTTCTAATCAAGGATTGAGATCAAGGTTCAGAAAAACAATTCATGGTTCAGAATAAGGATTCAGATCAACGTCCAGATGCAGGATTCAGATCTAGGTTCATCCCAAGGATTCAGATCACGTTTCAGCACAACGATTCAGATCACGTTTCAGACCCAGGATTCAGATCAAGGTGGAGTCCAAGGATTCAGATCAATGGCCACACCTAGGATTCATATAAAAGTTCAGACCAAGGTTTCAGATCAAGGTGCAGACCAAGGATTCAGAACAAAGATTCAGATCAAGTTTCATACAAAGGATTCTTATAAAGGTTCAGAACAAGGATTCAGATCAGGTTTCATTAGATGGATTCAGATCATGGTTCAGAAGAAGGATTCAGATCACATTTCAGAACAAGGTTCAGACCTAGGATTCAGATCAAGGTGCAGACCAAGGATTCAGATCAAGGTGCAGACCAAGGATTCACATCACGTTTCAGACCAAGGATTCAGATCAGGGTTCATTAGATGGATTCAGATCACGGTTCAGAACAAGGATTCAGATCACATTTCAGAACTAGGTTCAGACCTAGGCTTCAGATCAAGGTGCAGAACAAGGATTCAGATCAAGGTGCAGACCAAGGATTCACATCACGTTTCAGACCAAGGATTCAGATCAGGGTTCATTAGATGGATTCAGATCATGGTTCCGAACAAGGATTCAGATCACATTTCAGAACAAGGTTCAGACCTAGGCTTCAGATCAAGGTACAGAACAAGGATTCAGATCAAGGTGCAGACCAAGGATTCAGATCACGTTTCAGACCAAGGATTCAGATCAAGGTTCATTAGGTGGATTTAGATCATGGTTCAGAACAAGGACTCAGATCACATTTCAGAACAAGGTTCAGACGTAGGCTTCAGATCAAGGTGCAGAACACGGATTCAGATGAAGGTTCATCAGTCAGATTGAGATCAAGGTTGATTAGTAGGATTCAGATAATGTTCTAATCAAGGATTGAGATCAAGGTTCAGAAAAACAATTCATGGTTCAGAAGAAGGAATCAGATCACATTTCAGAACAAGGTTCAGACCTAGGATTCAGATCAAGGTGCAGACCAAGGATTCACATCACATTTCAGACCAAGGATTCAGATCAGGGTTCATTAGATGGATTCAGTTCATGGTTCCGAACAAGGATTCAGATCACATTTCAGAACAAGGTTCAGACCTAGGCTTCAGATCAAGGTGCAGAACAAGGATTCAGATCAAGGTGCAGACCAAGGATTCACATCACGTTTCAGACCAAGGATTCAGATCAGGGTTCATTAGATGGATTCAGATCATGGTTCAGAACAAGGATTCAGATCACATTTCAGAACAAGGTTCAGACCTAGGCTTCAGATCAAGGTGCAGAACAAGGATTCAGATGGTTCATCAGTCAGTTTCAGATCAAGGTTGATTAGTAGGATTCAGATAATGTTCTAATCAAGGATTGAGATCAAGGTTCAGAAAAACAATTCATGGTTCAGAATAAGGATTCAGATCAACGTCCAGATGCAGGATTCAGATCAAGGTTCATCCCAAGGATTCAGATCACGTTTCAGCACAACGATTCAGATCACGTTTCAGACCCAGGATTCAGATCAAGGTGGAGTCCAAGGATTCAGATCAATGGCCACACCTAGGATTCATATAAAAGTTCAGACCAAGGTTTCAGATCAAGGTGCAGACCAAGGATTCAGAACAAAGATTCAGATCAAGTTTCATACAAAGGATTCTTATAAAGGTTCAGAACAAGGATTCAGATCAGGGTTCATTAGATGGATTCAGATCATGGTTCAGAAGAAGGATTCAGATAACATTTCAGAACAAGGTTCAGACCTAGGCTTCAGATCAAGGTGCAGAACAAGGATTCAGATCAAGGTGCAGACCAAGGATTCACATCACGTTTCAGACCAAGGATTCAGATCAGGGTTCATTAGATGGATTCAGATCATGGTTCAGAAGAAGGACTCAGATCACATTTCAGAACAAGGTTCAGACGTAGGCTTCAGATCAAGGTGCAGAACAAGGATTCAGATGAAGGTTCATCAGTCAGATTGAGATCAAGGTTGATTAGTAGGATTCAGATAATGTTCTAATCAAGGATTGAGATCAAGGTTCAGAAAAACAATTCATGGTTCAGAAGAAGGAATCAGATCACATTTCAGAACAAGGTTCAGACCTAGGATTCAGATCAAGGTGCAGACCAAGGATTCACATCACATTTCAGACCAAGGATTCAGATCAGGGTTCATTAGATGGATTCAGTTCATGGTTCCGAACAAGGATTCAGATCACATTTCAGAACAAGGTTCAGACCTAGGCTTCAGATCAAGGTGCAGAACAAGGATTCAGATCAAGGTGCAGACCAAGGATTCACATCACGTTTCAGACCAAGGATTCAGATCAGGGTTCATTAGATGGATTCAGATCATGGTTCAGAACAAGGATTCAGATCACATTTCAGAACAAGGTTCAGACCTAGGCTTCAGATCAAGGTGCAGAACAAGGATTCAGATGGTTCATCAGTCAGTTTCAGATCAAGGTTGATTAGTAGGATTCAGATAATGTTCTAATCAAGGATTGAGATCAAGGTTCAGAAAAACAATTCATGGTTCAGAATAAGGATTCAGATCAATGTCCAGATGCAGGATTCAGATCAAGGTTCATCCCAAGGATTCAGATCACGTTTCAGCACAACGATTCAGATCACGTTTCAGACCCAGGATTCAGATCAAGGTGGAGTCCAAGGATTCAGATCAATGGCCACACCTAGGATTCATATAAAAGTTCAGACCAAGGTTTCAGATCAAGGTGCAGACCAAGGATTCAGAACAAAGATTCAGATCAAGTTTCATACAAAGGATTCTTATAAAGGTTCAGAACAAGGATTCAGATCAGGGTTCATTAGATGGATTCAGATCATGGTTCAGAAGAAGGATTCAGATAACATTTCAGAACAAGGTTCAGACCTAGGCTTCAGATCAAGGTGCAGAACAAGGATTCAGATCAAGGTGCAGACCAAGGATTCACATCACGTTTCAGACCAAGGATTCAGATCAGGGTTCATTAGATGGATTCAGATCATGGTTCAGAAGAAGGATTCAGATCACTTTTCAGAACAAGGTTCAGACCTAGGCTTCAGATCAAGGTGCAGAACAAGAATTCAGATCAATGTGCAGACCAAGGATTCACATAACGTTTCAGACCAAGGATTCAGATCAAGGTTCATTAGGTGGATTCAGATCATGGTTCAGAACAAGGATTCAGATCACATTTCAGAACAAGGTTCAGACCTAGGCTTCAGATCAAGGTGCAGAACAAGGATTCAGATGAAGGTTCATCAGTCAGATTGAGATCAAGGTTGATTAGTAGGATTCAGATAATGTTCTAATCAAGGATTGAGATCAAGGTTCAGAAAAACAATTCATGGTTCAGAAGAAGGAATCAGATCACATTTCAGAACAAGGTTCAGACCTAGGATTCAGATCAAGGTGCAGACCAAGGATTCACATCACGTTTCAGACCAAGGATTCAGATCAGGGTTCATTAGATGGATTCAGTTCATGGTTCCGAACAAGGATTCAGATCACATTTCAGAACAAGGTTCAGACCTAGGCTTCAGATCAAGGTGCAGAACAAGGATTCAGATCAAGGTGCAGACCAAGGATTCACATCACGTTTCAGACCAAGGATTCAGATCAGGGTTCATTAGATGGATTCAGATCATGGTTCAGAACAAGGATTCAGATCACATTTCAGAACAAGGTTCAGACCTAGGCTTCAGATCAAGGTGCAGAACAAGGATTCAGATGGTTCATCAGTCAGTTTCAGATCAAGGTTGATTAGTAGGATTCAGATAATGTTCTAATCAAGGATTGAGATCAAGGTTCAGAAAAACAATTCATGGTTCAGAATAAGGATTCAGATCAACGTCCAGATGCAGGATTCAGATCAAGGTTCATCCCAAGGATTCAGATCACGTTTCAGCACAACGATTCAGATCACGTTTCAGACCCAGGATTCAGATCAAGGTGGAGTCCAAGGATTCAGATCAATGGCCACACCTAGGATTCATATAAAAGTTCAGACCAAGGTTTCAGATCAAGGTGCAGACCAAGGATTCAGAACAAAGATTCAGATCAAGTTTCATACAAAGGATTCTTATAAAGGTTCAGAACAAGGATTCAGATCAGGGTTCATTAGATGGATTCAGATCATGGTTCAGAAGAAGGATTCAGATAACATTTCAGAACAAGGTTCAGACCTAGGCTTCAGATCAAGGTGCAGAACAAGGATTCAGATCAAGGTGCAGACCAAGGATTCACATCACGTTTCAGACCAAGGATTCAGATCAGGGTTCATTAGATGGATTCAGATCATGGTTCAGAAGAAGGACTCAGATCACATTTCAGAACAAGGTTCAGACGTAGGCTTCAGATCAAGGTGCAGAACAAGGATTCAGATGAAGGTTCATCAGTCAGATTGAGATCAAGGTTGATTAGTAGGATTCAGATAATGTTCTAATCAAGGATTGAGATCAAGGTTCAGAAAAACAATTCATGGTTCAGAAGAAGGAATCAGATCACATTTCAGAACAAGGTTCAGACCTAGGATTCAGATCAAGGTGCAGACCAAGGATTCACATCACATTTCAGACCAAGGATTCAGATCAGGGTTCATTAGATGGATTCAGTTCATGGTTCCGAACAAGGATTCAGATCACATTTCAGAACAAGGTTCAGACCTAGGCTTCAGATCAAGGTGCAGAACAAGGATTCAGATCAAGGTGCAGACCAAGGATTCACATCACGTTTCAGACCAAGGATTCAGATCAGGGTTCATTAGATGGATTCAGATCATGGTTCAGAACAAGGATTCAGATCACATTTCAGAACAAGGTTCAGACCTAGGCTTCAGATCAAGGTGCAGAACAAGGATTCAGATGGTTCATCAGTCAGTTTCAGATCAAGGTTGATTAGTAGGATTCAGATAATGTTCTAATCAAGGATTGAGATCAAGGTTCAGAAAAACAATTCATGGTTCAGAATAAGGATTCAGATCAATGTCCAGATGCAGGATTCAGATCAAGGTTCATCCCAAGGATTCAGATCACGTTTCAGCACAACGATTCAGATCACGTTTCAGACCCAGGATTCAGATCAAGGTGGAGTCCAAGGATTCAGATCAATGGCCACACCTAGGATTCATATAAAAGTTCAGACCAAGGTTTCAGATCAAGGTGCAGACCAAGGATTCAGAACAAAGATTCAGATCAAGTTTCATACAAAGGATTCTTATAAAGGTTCAGAACAAGGATTCAGATCAGGGTTCATTAGATGGATTCAGATCATGGTTCAGAAGAAGGATTCAGATAACATTTCAGAACAAGGTTCAGACCTAGGCTTCAGATCAAGGTGCAGAACAAGGATTCAGATCAAGGTGCAGACCAAGGATTCACATCACGTTTCAGACCAAGGATTCAGATCAGGGTTCATTAGATGGATTCAGATCATGGTTCAGAAGAAGGATTCAGATCACTTTTCAGAACAAGGTTCAGACCTAGGCTTCAGATCAAGGTGCAGACCTAGGCTTCAGATCAATGTGCAGACCAAGGATTCACATAACGTTTCAGACCAAGGATTCAGATCAAGGTTCATTAGGTGGATTCAGATCATGGTTCAGAACAAGGATTCAGATCACATTTCAGAACAAGGTTCAGACCTAGGCTTCAGATCAAGGTGCAGAACAAGGATTCAGATGAAGGTTCATCAGTCAGATTCAGATCAAGGTTGATTAGTAGGATTCAGATAATCTTCTAATCAAGGATTGAGATCAAGGTTCAGAAAAACAATTCATGGTTCAGAATAAGGATTCAGATCAACGTCCAGATGCAGGATTCAGATCTAGGTTCATCCCAAGGATTCAGATCACGTTTCAGCACAACGATTCAGATCACGTTTCAGACCCAGGATTCAGATCAAGGTGGAGTCCAAGGATTCAGATCAATGGCCACACCTAGGATTCATATAAAAGTTCAGACCAAGGTTTCAGATCAAGGTGCAGACCAAGGATTCAGAACAAAGATTCAGATCAAGTTTCATACAAAGGATTCTTATAAAGGTTCAGAACAAGGATTCAGATCAGGGTTCATTAGATGGATTCAGATCATGGTTCAGAAGAAGGATTCAGATAACATTTCAGAACAAGGTTCAGACCTAGGCTTCAGATCAAGGTGCAGAACAAGGATTCAGATCAAGGTGCAGACCAAGGATTCACATCACGTTTCAGACCAAGGATTCAGATCAGGGTTCATTAGATGGATTCAGATCATGGTTCCGAACAAGGATTCAGATCACATTTCAGAACAAGGTTCAGACCTAGGCTTCAGATCAAGGTGCAGAACAAGGATTCAGATCAAGGTGCAGACCAAGGATTCACATCACGTTTCAGACCAAGGATTCAGATCAGGGTTCATTAGATGGATTCAGATCATGGTTCAGAACAAGGATTCAGATCACATTTCAGAACAAGGTTCAGACCTAGGCTTCAGATCAAGGTGCAGAACAAGGATTCAGATGGTTCATCAGTCAGTTTCAGATCAAGGTTGATTAGTAGGATTCAGATAATGTTCTAATCAAGGATTGAGATCAAGGTTCAGAAAAACAATTCATGGTTCAGAATAAGGATTCAGATCAATGTCCAGATGCAGGATTCAGATCAAGGTTCATCCCAAGGATTCAGATCACGTTTCAGCACAACGATTCAGATCACGTTTCAGACCCAGGATTCAGATCAAGGTGGAGTCCAAGGATTCAGATCAATGGCCACACCTAGGATTCATATAAAAGTTCAGACCAAGGTTTCAGATCAAGGTGCAGACCAAGGATTCAGAACAAAGATTCAGATCAAGTTTCATACAAAGGATTCTTATAAAGGTTCAGAACAAGGATTCAGATCAGGGTTCATTAGATGGATTCAGATCATGGTTCAGAAGAAGGATTCAGATAACATTTCAGAACAAGGTTCAGACCTAGGCTTCAGATCAAGGTGCAGAACAAGGATTCAGATCAAGGTGCAGACCAAGGATTCACATCACGTTTCAGACCAAGGATTCAGATCAGGGTTCATTAGATGGATTCAGATCATGGTTCAGAAGAAGGATTCAGATCACTTTTCAGAACAAGGTTCAGACCTAGGCTTCAGATCAAGGTGCAGACCTAGGCTTCAGATCAATGTGCAGACCAAGGATTCACATAACGTTTCAGACCAAGGATTCAGATCAAGGTTCATTAGGTGGATTCAGATCATGGTTCAGAACAAGGATTCAGATCACATTTCAGAACAAGGTTCAGACCTAGGCTTCAGATCAAGGTGCAGAACAAGGATTCAGATGAAGGTTCATCAGTCAGATTCAGATCAAGGTTGATTAGTAGGATTCAGATAATCTTCTAATCAAGGATTGAGATCAAGGTTCAGAAAAACAATTCATGGTTCAGAATAAGGATTCAGATCAACGTCCAGATGCAGGATTCAGATCTAGGTTCATCCCAAGGATTCAGATCACGTTTCAGCACAACGATTCAGATCACGTTTCAGACCCAGGATTCAGATCAAGGTGGAGTCCAAGGATTCAGATCAATGGCCACACCTAGGATTCATATAAAAGTTCAGACCAAGGTTTCAGATCAAGGTGCAGACCAAGGATTCAGAACAAAGATTCAGATCAAGTTTCATACAAAGGATTCTTATAAAGGTTCAGAACAAGGATTCAGATCAGGTTTCATTAGATGGATTCAGATCATGGTTCAGAAGAAGGATTCAGATCACATTTCAGAACAAGGTTCAGACCTAGGATTCAGATCAAGGTGCAGAACAAGGATTCAGATCAAGGTGCAGACCAAGGATTCACATCACGTTTCAGACCAAGGATTCAGATCAGGGTTCATTAGATGGATTCAGATCATGGTTCCGAACAAGGATTCAGATCACATTTCAGAACAAGGTTCAGACCTAGGCTTCAGATCAAGGTACAGAACAAGGATTCAGATCAAGGTGCAGACCAAGGATTCAGATCACGTTTCAGACCAAGGATTCAGATCAAGGTTCATTAGGTGGATTTAGATCATGGTTCAGAACAAGGACTCAGATCACATTTCAGAACAAGGTTCAGACGTAGGCTTCAGATCAAGGTGCAGAACAAGGATTCAGATGAAGGTTCATCAGTCAGATTGAGATCAAGGTTGATTAGTAGGATTCAGATAATGTTCTAATCAAGGATTGAGATCAAGGTTCAGAAAAACAATTCATGGTTCAGAAGAAGGAATCAGATCACATTTCAGAACAAGGTTCAGACCTAGGATTCAGATCAAGGTGCAGACCAAGGATTCACATCACGTTTCAGACCAAGGATTCAGATCAGGGTTCATTAGATGGATTCAGTTCATGGTTCCGAACAAGGATTCAGATCACATTTCAGAACAAGGTTCAGACCTAGGCTTCAGATCAAGGTGCAGAACAAGGATTCAGATCAAGGTGCAGACCAAGGATTCACATCACGTTTCAGACCAAGGATTCAGATCAGGGTTCATTAGATGGATTCAGATCATGGTTCAGAACAAGGATTCAGATCACATTTCAGAACAAGGTTCAGACCTAGGCTTCAGATCAAGGTGCAGAACAAGGATTCAGATGGTTCATCAGTCAGTTTCAGATCAAGGTTGATTAGTAGGATTCAGATAATGTTCTAATCAAGGATTGAGATCAAGGTTCAGAAAAACAATTCATGGTTCAGAATAAGGATTCAGATCAATGTCCAGATGCAGGATTCAGATCAAGGTTCATCCCAAGGATTCAGATCACGTTTCAGCACAACGATTCAGATCACGTTTCAGACCCAGGATTCAGATCAAGGTGGAGTCCAAGGATTCAGATCAATGGCCACACCTAGGATTCATATAAAAGTTCAGACCAAGGTTTCAGATCAAGGTGCAGACCAAGGATTCAGAACAAAGATTCAGATCAAGTTTCATACAAAGGATTCTTATAAAGGTTCAGAACAAGGATTCAGATCAGGGTTCATTAGATGGATTCAGATCATGGTTCAGAAGAAGGATTCAGATAACATTTCAGAACAAGGTTCAGACCTAGGCTTCAGATCAAGGTGCAGAACAAGGATTCAGATCAAGGTGCAGACCAAGGATTCACATCACGTTTCAGACCAAGGATTCAGATCAGGGTTCATTAGATGGATTCAGATCATGGTTCAGAAGAAGGATTCAGATCACTTTTCAGAACAAGGTTCAGACCTAGGCTTCAGATCAAGGTGCAGAACAAGAATTCAGATCAATGTGCAGACCAAGGATTCACATAACGTTTCAGACCAAGGATTCAGATCAAGGTTCATTAGGTGGATTCAGATCATGGTTCAGAACAAGGATTCAGATCACATTTCAGAACAAGGTTCAGACCTAGGCTTCAGATCAAGGTGCAGAACAAGGATTCAGATGAAGGTTCATCAGTCAGATTGAGATCAAGGTTGATTAGTAGGATTCAGATAATGTTCTAATCAAGGATTGAGATCAAGGTTCAGAAAAACAATTCATGGTTCAGAAGAAGGAATCAGATCACATTTCAGAACAAGGTTCAGACCTAGGATTCAGATCAAGGTGCAGACCAAGGATTCACATCACGTTTCAGACCAAGGATTCAGATCAGGGTTCATTAGATGGATTCAGTTCATGGTTCCGAACAAGGATTCAGATCACATTTCAGAACAAGGTTCAGACCTAGGCTTCAGATCAAGGTGCAGAACAAGGATTCAGATCAAGGTGCAGACCAAGGATTCACATCACGTTTCAGACCAAGGATTCAGATCAGGGTTCATTAGATGGATTCAGATCATGGTTCAGAACAAGGATTCAGATCACATTTCAGAACAAGGTTCAGACCTAGGCTTCAGATCAAGGTGCAGAACAAGGATTCAGATGGTTCATCAGTCAGTTTCAGATCAAGGTTGATTAGTAGGATTCAGATAATGTTCTAATCAAGGATTGAGATCAAGGTTCAGAAAAACAATTCATGGTTCAGAATAAGGATTCAGATCAACGTCCAGATGCAGGATTCAGATCAAGGTTCATCCCAAGGATTCAGATCACGTTTCAGCACAACGATTCAGATCACGTTTCAGACCCAGGATTCAGATCAAGGTGGAGTCCAAGGATTCAGATCAATGGCCACACCTAGGATTCATATAAAAGTTCAGACCAAGGTTTCAGATCAAGGTGCAGACCAAGGATTCAGAACAAAGATTCAGATCAAGTTTCATACAAAGGATTCTTATAAAGGTTCAGAACAAGGATTCAGATCAGGGTTCATTAGATGGATTCAGATCATGGTTCCGAACAAGGATTCAGATCACATTTCAGAACAAGGTTCAGACCTAGGCTTCAGATCAAGGTGCAGAACAAGGATTCAGATCAAGGTGCAGACCAAGGATTCACATCACGTTTCAGACCAAGGATTCAGATCAGGGTTCATTAGATGGATTCAGATCATGGTTCAGAAGAAGGACTCAGATCACATTTCAGAACAAGGTTCAGACGTAGGCTTCAGATCAAGGTGCAGAACAAGGATTCAGATGAAGGTTCATCAGTCAGATTGAGATCAAGGTTGATTAGTAGGATTCAGATAATGTTCTAATCAAGGATTGAGATCAAGGTTCAGAAAAACAATTCATGGTTCAGAAGAAGGAATCAGATCACATTTCAGAACAAGGTTCAGACCTAGGATTCAGATCAAGGTGCAGACCAAGGATTCACATCACATTTCAGACCAAGGATTCAGATCAGGGTTCATTAGATGGATTCAGTTCATGGTTCCGAACAAGGATTCAGATCACATTTCAGAACAAGGTTCAGACCTAGGCTTCAGATCAAGGTGCAGAACAAGGATTCAGATCAAGGTGCAGACCAAGGATTCACATCACGTTTCAGACCAAGGATTCAGATCAGGGTTCATTAGATGGATTCAGATCATGGTTCAGAACAAGGATTCAGATCACATTTCAGAACAAGGTTCAGACCTAGGCTTCAGATCAAGGTGCAGAACAAGGATTCAGATGGTTCATCAGTCAGTTTCAGATCAAGGTTGATTAGTAGGATTCAGATAATGTTATAATCAAGGATTGAGATCAAGGTTCAGAAAAACAATTCATGGTTCAGAATAAGGATTCAGATCAATGTCCAGATGCAGGATTCAGATCAAGGTTCATCCCAAGGATTCAGATCACGTTTCAGCACAACGATTCAGATCACGTTTCAGACCCAGGATTCAGATCAAGGTGGAGTCCAAGGATTCAGATCAATGGCCACACCTAGGATTCATATAAAAGTTCAGACCAAGGTTTCAGATCAAGGTGCAGACCAAGGATTCAGAACAAAGATTCAGATCAAGTTTCATACAAAGGATTCTTATAAAGGTTCAGAACAAGGATTCAGATCAGGTTTCATTAGATGGATTCAGATCATGGTTCAGAAGAAGGATTCAGATAACCTTTCAGAACAAGGTTCAGACCTAGGCTTCAGATCAAGGTGCAGAACAAGGATTCAGATCAAGGTGCAGACCAAGGATTCACATCACGTTTCAGACCAAGGATTCAGATCAGGGTTCATTAGATGGATTCAGATCACGGTTCAGAACAAGGATTCAGATCACATTTCAGAACTAGGTTCAGAACTAGGCTTCAGATCAAGGTGCAGAACAAGGATTCAGATCAAGGTGCAGACCAAGGATTCACATCACGTTTCAGACCAAGGATTCAGATCAGGGTTCATTAGATGGATTCAGATCATGGTTCCGAAGAAGGATTCAGATCACATTTCAGAACAAGGTTCAGACCTAGGCTTCAGATCAAGGTACAAAACAAGGATTCATATCAAGGTGAAGACCAAGGATTCACATCACGTTTCAAACCAAAGATTCAGATCAAGGTTCATTAGGTGGATTCAGATCATGGTTCCGAACAAGGATTCAGATCACATTTCAGAACAAGGTTCAGACCTAGGCTTCAGATCAAGGTACAGAACAAGGATTCAGATCAAGGTGCAGACCAAGGATTCAGATCACGTTTCAGACCAAGGATTCAGATCAAGGTTCATTAGGTGGATTCAGATCATGGTTCAGAACAAGGATTCAGATCACATTTCAGAACAAGGTTCAGACCTAGGCTTCAGATCAAGGTGCAGAACAAGGATTCAGATGAAGGTTCATCAGTCAGATTGAGATCAAGGTTGATTAGTAGGATTCAGATAATGTTCTAATCAAGGATTGAGATCAAGGTTCAGAAAAACAATTCATGGTTCAGAAGAAGGAATCAGATCACATTTCAGAACAAGGTTCAGACCTAGGATTCAGATCAAGGTGCAGACCAAGGATTCACATCACGTTTCAGACCAAGGATTCAGATCAGGGTTCATTAGATGGATTCAGTTCATGGTTCCGAACAAGGATTCAGATCACATTTCAGAACAAGGTTCAGACCTAGGCTTCAGATCAAGGTGCAGAACAAGGATTCAGATCAAGGTGCAGACCAAGGATTCACATCACGTTTCAGACCAAGGATTCAGATCAGGGTTCATTAGATGGATTCAGATCATGGTTCAGAACAAGGATTCAGATCACATTTCAGAACAAGGTTCAGACCTAGGCTTCAGATCAAGGTGCAGAACAAGGATTCAGATGGTTCATCAGTCAGTTTCAGATCAAGGTTGATTAGTAGGATTCAGATAATGTTCTAATCAAGGATTGAGATCAAGGTTCAGAAAAACAATTCATGGTTCAGAATAAGGATTCAGATCAACGTCCAGATGCAGGATTCAGATCAAGGTTCATCCCAAGGATTCAGATCACGTTTCAGCACAACGATTCAGATCACGTTTCAGACCCAGGATTCAGATCAAGGTGGAGTCCAAGGATTCAGATCAATGGCCACACCTAGGATTCATATAAAAGTTCAGACCAAGGTTTCAGATCAAGGTGCAGACCAAGGATTCAGAACAAAGATTCAGATCAAGTTTCATACAAAGGATTCTTATAAAGGTTCAGAACAAGGATTCAGATCAGGGTTCATTAGATGGATTCAGATCATGGTTCAGAAGAAGGATTCAGATAACATTTCAGAACAAGGTTCAGACCTAGGCTTCAGATCAAGGTGCAGAACAAGGATTCAGATCAAGGTGCAGACCAAGGATTCACATCACGTTTCAGACCAAGGATTCAGATCAGGGTTCATTAGATGGATTCAGATCATGGTTCAGAAGAAGGACTCAGATCACATTTCAGAACAAGGTTCAGACGTAGGCTTCAGATCAAGGTGCAGAACAAGGATTCAGATGAAGGTTCATCAGTCAGATTGAGATCAAGGTTGATTAGTAGGATTCAGATAATGTTCTAATCAAGGATTGAGATCAAGGTTCAGAAAAACAATTCATGGTTCAGAAGAAGGAATCAGATCACATTTCAGAACAAGGTTCAGACCTAGGATTCAGATCAAGGTGCAGACCAAGGATTCACATCACATTTCAGACCAAGGATTCAGATCAGGGTTCATTAGATGGATTCAGTTCATGGTTCCGAACAAGGATTCAGATCACATTTCAGAACAAGGTTCAGACCTAGGCTTCAGATCAAGGTGCAGAACAAGGATTCAGATCAAGGTGCAGACCAAGGATTCACATCACGTTTCAGACCAAGGATTCAGATCAGGGTTCATTAGATGGATTCAGATCATGGTTCAGAACAAGGATTCAGATCACATTTCAGAACAAGGTTCAGACCTAGGCTTCAGATCAAGGTGCAGAACAAGGATTCAGATGGTTCATCAGTCAGTTTCAGATCAAGGTTGATTAGTAGGATTCAGATAATGTTCTAATCAAGGATTGAGATCAAGGTTCAGAAAAACAATTCATGGTTCAGAATAAGGATTCAGATCAATGTCCAGATGCAGGATTCAGATCAAGGTTCATCCCAAGGATTCAGATCACGTTTCAGCACAACGATTCAGATCACGTTTCAGACCCAGGATTCAGATCAAGGTGGAGTCCAAGGATTCAGATCAATGGCCACACCTAGGATTCATATAAAAGTTCAGACCAAGGTTTCAGATCAAGGTGCAGACCAAGGATTCAGAACAAAGATTCAGATCAAGTTTCATACAAAGGATTCTTATAAAGGTTCAGAACAAGGATTCAGATCAGGGTTCATTAGATGGATTCAGATCATGGTTCAGAAGAAGGATTCAGATAACATTTCAGAACAAGGTTCAGACCTAGGCTTCAGATCAAGGTGCAGAACAAGGATTCAGATCAAGGTGCAGACCAAGGATTCACATCACGTTTCAGACCAAGGATTCAGATCAGGGTTCATTAGATGGATTCAGATCATGGTTCAGAAGAAGGATTCAGATCACTTTTCAGAACAAGGTTCAGACCTAGGCTTCAGATCAAGGTGCAGACCTAGGCTTCAGATCAATGTGCAGACCAAGGATTCACATAACGTTTCAGACCAAGGATTCAGATCAAGGTTCATTAGGTGGATTCAGATCATGGTTCAGAACAAGGATTCAGATCACATTTCAGAACAAGGTTCAGACCTAGGCTTCAGATCAAGGTGCAGAACAAGGATTCAGATGAAGGTTCATCAGTCAGATTCAGATCAAGGTTGATTAGTAGGATTCAGATAATCTTCTAATCAAGGATTGAGATCAAGGTTCAGAAAAACAATTCATGGTTCAGAATAAGGATTCAGATCAACGTCCAGATGCAGGATTCAGATCTAGGTTCATCCCAAGGATTCAGATCACGTTTCAGCACAACGATTCAGATCACGTTTCAGACCCAGGATTCAGATCAAGGTGGAGTCCAAGGATTCAGATCAATGGCCACACCTAGGATTCATATAAAAGTTCAGACCAAGGTTTCAGATCAAGGTGCAGACCAAGGATTCAGAACAAAGATTCAGATCAAGTTTCATACAAAGGATTCTTATAAAGGTTCAGAACAAGGATTCAGATCAGGTTTCATTAGATGGATTCAGATCATGGTTCAGAAGAAGGATTCAGATCACATTTCAGAACAAGGTTCAGACCTAGGATTCAGATCAAGGTGCAGAACAAGGATTCAGATCAAGGTGCAGACCAAGGATTCACATCACGTTTCAGACCAAGGATTCAGATCAGGGTTCATTAGATGGATTCAGATCATGGTTCCGAACAAGGATTCAGATCACATTTCAGAACAAGGTTCAGACCTAGGCTTCAGATCAAGGTACAGAACAAGGATTCAGATCAAGGTGCAGACCAAGGATTCAGATCACGTTTCAGACCAAGGATTCAGATCAAGGTTCATTAGGTGGATTTAGATCATGGTTCAGAACAAGGACTCAGATCACATTTCAGAACAAGGTTCAGACGTAGGCTTCAGATCAAGGTGCAGAACAAGGATTCAGATGAAGGTTCATCAGTCAGATTGAGATCAAGGTTGATTAGTAGGATTCAGATAATGTTCTAATCAAGGATTGAGATCAAGGTTCAGAAAAACAATTCATGGTTCAGAAGAAGGAATCAGATCACATTTCAGAACAAGGTTCAGACCTAGGATTCAGATCAAGGTGCAGACCAAGGATTCACATCACGTTTCAGACCAAGGATTCAGATCAGGGTTCATTAGATGGATTCAGTTCATGGTTCCGAACAAGGATTCAGATCACATTTCAGAACAAGGTTCAGACCTAGGCTTCAGATCAAGGTGCAGAACAAGGATTCAGATCAAGGTGCAGACCAAGGATTCACATCACGTTTCAGACCAAGGATTCAGATCAGGGTTCATTAGATGGATTCAGATCATGGTTCAGAACAAGGATTCAGATCACATTTCAGAACAAGGTTCAGACCTAGGCTTCAGATCAAGGTGCAGAACAAGGATTCAGATGGTTCATCAGTCAGTTTCAGATCAAGGTTGATTAGTAGGATTCAGATAATGTTCTAATCAAGGATTGAGATCAAGGTTCAGAAAAACAATTCATGGTTCAGAATAAGGATTCAGATCAATGTCCAGATGCAGGATTCAGATCAAGGTTCATCCCAAGGATTCAGATCACGTTTCAGCACAACGATTCAGATCACGTTTCAGACCCAGGATTCAGATCAAGGTGGAGTCCAAGGATTCAGATCAATGGCCACACCTAGGATTCATATAAAAGTTCAGACCAAGGTTTCAGATCAAGGTGCAGACCAAGGATTCAGAACAAAGATTCAGATCAAGTTTCATACAAAGGATTCTTATAAAGGTTCAGAACAAGGATTCAGATCAGGGTTCATTAGATGGATTCAGATCATGGTTCAGAAGAAGGATTCAGATAACATTTCAGAACAAGGTTCAGACCTAGGCTTCAGATCAAGGTGCAGAACAAGGATTCAGATCAAGGTGCAGACCAAGGATTCACATCACGTTTCAGACCAAGGATTCAGATCAGGGTTCATTAGATGGATTCAGATCATGGTTCAGAAGAAGGATTCAGATCACTTTTCAGAACAAGGTTCAGACCTAGGCTTCAGATCAAGGTGCAGAACAAGAATTCAGATCAATGTGCAGACCAAGGATTCACATAACGTTTCAGACCAAGGATTCAGATCAAGGTTCATTAGGTGGATTCAGATCATGGTTCAGAACAAGGATTCAGATCACATTTCAGAACAAGGTTCAGACCTAGGCTTCAGATCAAGGTGCAGAACAAGGATTCAGATGAAGGTTCATCAGTCAGATTGAGATCAAGGTTGATTAGTAGGATTCAGATAATGTTCTAATCAAGGATTGAGATCAAGGTTCAGAAAAACAATTCATGGTTCAGAAGAAGGAATCAGATCACATTTCAGAACAAGGTTCAGACCTAGGATTCAGATCAAGGTGCAGACCAAGGATTCACATCACGTTTCAGACCAAGGATTCAGATCAGGGTTCATTAGATGGATTCAGTTCATGGTTCCGAACAAGGATTCAGATCACATTTCAGAACAAGGTTCAGACCTAGGCTTCAGATCAAGGTGCAGAACAAGGATTCAGATCAAGGTGCAGACCAAGGATTCACATCACGTTTCAGACCAAGGATTCAGATCAGGGTTCATTAGATGGATTCAGATCATGGTTCAGAACAAGGATTCAGATCACATTTCAGAACAAGGTTCAGACCTAGGCTTCAGATCAAGGTGCAGAACAAGGATTCAGATGGTTCATCAGTCAGTTTCAGATCAAGGTTGATTAGTAGGATTCAGATAATGTTCTAATCAAGGATTGAGATCAAGGTTCAGAAAAACAATTCATGGTTCAGAATAAGGATTCAGATCAACGTCCAGATGCAGGATTCAGATCAAGGTTCATCCCAAGGATTCAGATCACGTTTCAGCACAACGATTCAGATCACGTTTCAGACCCAGGATTCAGATCAAGGTGGAGTCCAAGGATTCAGATCAATGGCCACACCTAGGATTCATATAAAAGTTCAGACCAAGGTTTCAGATCAAGGTGCAGACCAAGGATTCAGAACAAAGATTCAGATCAAGTTTCATACAAAGGATTCTTATAAAGGTTCAGAACAAGGATTCAGATCAGGGTTCATTAGATGGATTCAGATCATGGTTCCGAACAAGGATTCAGATCACATTTCAGAACAAGGTTCAGACCTAGGCTTCAGATCAAGGTGCAGAACAAGGATTCAGATCAAGGTGCAGACCAAGGATTCACATCACGTTTCAGACCAAGGATTCAGATCAGGGTTCATTAGATGGATTCAGATCATGGTTCAGAAGAAGGACTCAGATCACATTTCAGAACAAGGTTCAGACGTAGGCTTCAGATCAAGGTGCAGAACAAGGATTCAGATGAAGGTTCATCAGTCAGATTGAGATCAAGGTTGATTAGTAGGATTCAGATAATGTTCTAATCAAGGATTGAGATCAAGGTTCAGAAAAACAATTCATGGTTCAGAAGAAGGAATCAGATCACATTTCAGAACAAGGTTCAGACCTAGGATTCAGATCAAGGTGCAGACCAAGGATTCACATCACATTTCAGACCAAGGATTCAGATCAGGGTTCATTAGATGGATTCAGTTCATGGTTCCGAACAAGGATTCAGATCACATTTCAGAACAAGGTTCAGACCTAGGCTTCAGATCAAGGTGCAGAACAAGGATTCAGATCAAGGTGCAGACCAAGGATTCACATCACGTTTCAGACCAAGGATTCAGATCAGGGTTCATTAGATGGATTCAGATCATGGTTCAGAACAAGGATTCAGATCACATTTCAGAACAAGGTTCAGACCTAGGCTTCAGATCAAGGTGCAGAACAAGGATTCAGATGGTTCATCAGTCAGTTTCAGATCAAGGTTGATTAGTAGGATTCAGATAATGTTATAATCAAGGATTGAGATCAAGGTTCAGAAAAACAATTCATGGTTCAGAATAAGGATTCAGATCAATGTCCAGATGCAGGATTCAGATCAAGGTTCATCCCAAGGATTCAGATCACGTTTCAGCACAACGATTCAGATCACGTTTCAGACCCAGGATTCAGATCAAGGTGGAGTCCAAGGATTCAGATCAATGGCCACACCTAGGATTCATATAAAAGTTCAGACCAAGGTTTCAGATCAAGGTGCAGACCAAGGATTCAGAACAAAGATTCAGATCAAGTTTCATACAAAGGATTCTTATAAAGGTTCAGAACAAGGATTCAGATCAGGTTTCATTAGATGGATTCAGATCATGGTTCAGAAGAAGGATTCAGATAACCTTTCAGAACAAGGTTCAGACCTAGGCTTCAGATCAAGGTGCAGAACAAGGATTCAGATCAAGGTGCAGACCAAGGATTCACATCACGTTTCAGACCAAGGATTCAGATCAGGGTTCATTAGATGGATTCAGATCACGGTTCAGAACAAGGATTCAGATCACATTTCAGAACTAGGTTCAGAACTAGGCTTCAGATCAAGGTGCAGAACAAGGATTCAGATCAAGGTGCAGACCAAGGATTCACATGACGTTTCAGACCAAGGATTCAGATCAGGGTTCATTAGATGGATTCAGATCATGGTTCCGAAGAAGGATTCAGATCACATTTCAGAACAAGGTTCAGACCTAGGCTTCAGATCAAGGTACAAAACAAGGATTCATATCAAGGTGAAGACCAAGGATTCACATCACGTTTCAAACCAAAGATTCAGATCAAGGTTCATTAGGTGGATTCAGATCATGGTTCCGAACAAGGATTCAGATCACATTTCAGAACAAGGTTCAGACCTAGGCTTCAGATCAAGGTACAGAACAAGGATTCAGATCAAGGTGCAGACCAAGGATTCAGATCACGTTTCAGACCAAGGATTCAGATCAAGGTTCATTAGGTGGATTCAGATCATGGTTCAGAACAAGGATTCAGATCACATTTCAGAACAAGGTTCAGACCTAGGCTTCAGATCAAGGTGCAGAACAAGGATTCAGTTGAAGGTTCATCAGTCAGATTCAGATCAAGGTTGATTAGTAGGATGCAGATCATGTTCTAATCAAGGATTGAGATCAAGGTTCAGAAAAACAATTCATGGTTCAGAATAAGGATTCAGATCAACGTCCAGATGCAGGATTCAGATCAAGGTTCATCCCAAGGATTCAGATCACGTTTCAGCACAACGATTCAGATCACGTTTCAGACCCAGGATTCAGATCAAGGTGGAGTCCAAGGATTCAGATCAATGGCCACACCTAGGATTCATATAAAAGTTCAGACCAAGGTTTCAGATCAAGGTGCAGACCAAGGATTCAGAACAAAGATTCAGATCAAGTTTCATACAAAGGATTCTTATAAAGGTTCAAAACAAGGATTCAGATCAGGGTTCATTAGATGGATTCAGATCATGGTTCAGAACAAGGATTCAGATCACATTTCAGAACTAGGTTCAGACCTAGGCTTCAGATCAAGGTGCAGAACAAGGATTCAGATCAAGGTGCAGACCAAGGATTCACATCACGTTTCAGACCAAGGATTCAGATCAGGGTTCATTAGATGGATTCAGATCATGGTTCAGAACAAGGATTCAGATCACATTTCAGAACTAGGTTCAGACCTAGGCTTCAGATCAAGTTGCAGAACAAGGATTCAGATCAAGGTGCAGACCAAAGATTCACATCACGTTTCAGACCAAGGATTCAGATCAGGGTTCATTAGATGGATTCAGATCATGGTTCAGAACAAGGATTCAGATCACATTTCAGAACAAGGTTCAGACCTAGGATTTAGATCAAGGTGCAGACCAATGATTCAGATCAAGGTGCAGACCAAGGATTCACATCACGTTTCAGACCAAGGATTCAGATCAGGGTTCATTAGATGGATTCAGATCATGGTTCCGAACAAGGATTCAGATCACATTTCATAACAAGGTTCAGACCTAGGCTTCAGATCAAGGTACAGAACAAGGATTCAGATCAAGGTGCAGACCAAGGTTTCAGATCAGGTTTCAGACCAAGGATTCAGATCAAGGTTCATTAGGTGGATTCAGATCATGGTTCAGAACAAGGATTCAGATCACATTTCAGAACAAGGTTCAGACCTAGGCTTCAGATCAAGGTGCAGAACAAGGATTCAGATGAAGGTTCATCAGTCAGATTCAGATCAAGGTTGATTAGTAGGATTCAGATAATGGTCTAATCAAGGATTGAGATCAAGGTTCAGAAAAACAATTCATGGTTCAGAAGAAGGATTCAGATCACATTTCAGAACAAGGTTCAGACCTAGGCTTCAGATCAAGGTGCAGAACAAGGATTCAGATCAAGGTGCAGACCAAGGATTCACATCACGTTGCAGACCAAGGATTCAGATCAGGGTTCATTAGATGGATTCAGATCATGGTTCCGAACAAGGATTCAGATCACATTTCAGAACAAGGTTCAGACCTAGGCTTCAGATCAAGGTACAAAATGAGGATTCAGATCAAGGTGAAGACCAAGGATTCACATCACGTTTCAGACCAAAGATTCAGACCAAGGTTCATTAGGTGGATTCAGATCATGGTTCAGAACAAGAATTCAGATCACTTTTCAGAACAAGGTTCAGACCTAGGCTTCAGATCAATGTGCAGACCAAGGATTCACATAATGTTTCAGACCAAGGATTCAGATCAAGGTTCATTTGGTGGATTCAGATCATGGTTCAGAACAAGGATTCAGATCACATTTCAGAACAAGGTTCAGACCTAGGCTTCAGATCAAGGTGCAGAACAAGGATTCAGATGAAGGTTCATCAGTCAGATTCAGATCAAGGTTGATTAGTAGGATTCAGATAATGTTCTAATCAAGGATTGAGATCAAGGTTCAGAAAAACAATTCATGGTTCAGAATAAGGATTCAGATCAACGTCCAGATGCAGGATTCAGATCAAGGTTCATCCCAAGGATTCAGATCACGTTTCAGCACAACGATTCAGATCACGTTTCAGACCCAGGATTCAGATCAAGGTGGAGTCCAAGGATTCAGATCAATGGCCACACCTAGGATTCATATAAAAGTTCAGACCAAGGTTTCAGATCAAGGTGCAGACCAAGGATTCAGAACAAAGATTCAGATCAAGTTTCATACAAAGGATTCTTATAAAGGTTCAGAACAAGGATTCAGATCAGGGTTCATTAGATGGATTCAGATCATGGTTCAGAAGAAGGATTCAGATCACATTTCAGAACAAGGTGCAGAACAAGGATTCAGATCAAGGTGCAGACCAAGGATTCACATCACGTTTCAGACCAAGGATTCAGATCAGGGTTCATTAGATGGATTCAGATCATGGTTCCGAAGCAGGATTCAGATCACATTTCAGAACAAGGTTCAGACCTAGGCTTCAGATCAAGGTGCAGAACAAGGATTCAGATCAAGGTGCAGACCAAGGATTCACATCACGTTTCAGACCAAGGATTGAGATCATGGTTCATTAGATGGATTCAGATCATGGTTAAGAAGAAGGATTCAGATCACATTTCAGAACAAGGTTGCAGATCAAGGTGCAGACCAAGGTGCAGAACAAGGATTCAGATCAAGGTGCAGACCAAGGATTCACATCACGTTGCAGACCAAGGATTGAGATCAGGGTTCATTAGATGGATTCAGATCATGGTTCCGAACAAGGATTCAGATCACATTTCAGAACAAGGTTCAGACCTAGGCTTCAGATCAAGGTACAAAACAAGGATTCATATCAAGGTGAAGACCAAGGATTCACATCACGTTTCAGACCAAAGATTCAGATCAAGGTTCATTAGGTGGATTCAGATCATGGTTCAGAACAAGAATTCAGATCACTTTTCAGAACAAGGTTCAGACCTAGGCTTCAGATCAAGGTGCAGACCTAGGCTTCAGATCAAGGTGCAGACCAAGGATTCACATCACGTTTCAGACCAAGGATTCAGATCAAGGTTCATTAGGTGGATTCAGATCATGGTTCAGAACAAGGATTCAGATCACATTTCAGAACAAGGTTCAGACCTAGGCTTCAGATCAAGGTGCAGAACAAGGATTCAGATCAAGGTGCAGACCAAGGATTCACATCACGTTTCAGACCAAGGATTCAGATCAGGGTTCATTAGATGGATTCAGATCATGGTTCCGAACAAGGATTCAGATCACATTTCAGAACAAGGTTCAGACCTAGGCTTCAGATCAAGGTACAGAACAAGGATTCAGATCAAGGTGCAGACCAAGGATTCACATCACGTTTCAGACCAAGGATTCAGATCAGGGTTCATTGGATGGATTCAGATCATGGTTCAGAACAAGGATTCAGATCACATTTCAGAACTAGGTTCAGACCTAGGCTTCAGATCAAGGTACAGACCTAGTCTTCAGATCAAGGTGAAGACCGAGGATTCACATAACGTTTCAGACAAAGGATTCAGATCAAGGTTCATTAGGTGGATTCAGATCATGGTTCAGAACAAGGATTCAGATCACATTTCAGAACAAGGTTCAGACCTAGGCTTCAGATCAAGGTGAAGAACAAGGATTCAGATGAAGGTTCATTAGTCAGATTCAGATCAAGGTTGATTAGTAGGATTCAGATAATGTTCTAATCAAGGATTGAGATCAAGGTTCAGAAAATCAATTCATGGTTCAGAATAAGGATTCAGATCAACGTCCAGATGCAGGATTCAGATCAAGGTTCATCCCAAGGATTCAGATCACGTTTCAGCACGACGATTCAGATCACGTTTCAGACCCAGGATTCAGATCAAGGTGGAGTCCAAGGATTCAGATCAATGGCCACACCTAGGATTCATATAAAAGTTCAGACCAAGGTTTCAGATCAAGGTGCAGACCAAGGATTCAGAACAAAGATTCAGATCAAGTTTCATACAAAGGATTCTTATAAAGGTTCAGAACAAGGATTCAGATCAGGGTTCATTAGATGGATTCAGATCATCGTTCAGAAGAAGGATTCAGATAACATTTCAGAACAAGGTTCAGACCTAGGCTTCAGATCAAGGTGCAGAACAAGGATTCAGATCAAGGTGCAGACCAAGGATTCACATCACGTTTCAGACCAAGGATTCAGATCAGGGTTCATTAGATGGATTCAGATCATGGTTCAGAAGAAGGATTCAGATCACTTTTCAGAACAAGGTTCAGACCTAGGCTTCAGATCAAGGTGCAGACCTAGGCTTCAGATCAATGTGCAGACCAAGGATTCACATAACGTATCAGACCAAGGATTCAGATCAAGGTTCATTAGGTGGATTCAGATCATGATTCAGAACAAGGATTCAGATCACATTTCAGAACAAGGTTCAGACCTAGGCTTCAGATCAAGGTGCAGAACAAGGATTCAGATGAAGGTTCATCAGTCAGATTCAGATCAAGGTTGATTAGTAGGATTCAGATAATCTTCTAATCAAGGATTGAGATCAAGGTTCAGAAAAACAATTCATGGTTCAGAATAAGGATTCAGATCAACGTCCAGATGCAGGATTCAGATCTAGGTTCATCCCAAGGATTCAGATCACGTTTCAGCACAACGATTCAGATCACGTTTCAGACCCAGGATTCAGATCAAGGTGGAGTCCAAGGATTCAGATCAATGGCCACACCTAGGATTCATATAAAAGTTCAGACCAAGGTTTCAGATCAAGGTGCAGACCAAGGATTCAGAAAAAAGATTCAGATCAAGTTTCATAGAAAGGATTCTTATAAAGGTTGAGAACAAGGATTCAGATCAGGGTTCATTAGATGGATTCAGATCATGGTTCAGAAGAAGGATTCAGATCACATTTCAGATCAAGGTGCAGACCAAGGATTCAGATCAAGGTGCAGACCAAGGATTCACATCACGTTTCAGACCAAGGATTCAGATCAGGGTTCATTAGATGGATTCAGATCATGGTTCAGAACAAGGATTCAGATCAAATTTCAGAACTAGGTTCAGACCTAGGCTTCAGATCAAGGTGCAGAACAAGGATTCAGATCAAGGTGCAGACCAAGGATTCACATCACGTTTCAGACCAAGGATTCAGATCACGGTTCATTAGATGGATTCAGATCACGGTTCAGAACAAGGATTCAGATGACATTTCAGAACTAGGTTCAGACCTAGGCTTCAGATCAAGTTGCATAACAAGGATTCAGATCAAGGTGCAGACCAAGGATTCACATCACGTTTCAGACCAAGGATTCAGATCAGGGTTCATTAGATGGATTCAGATCATGGTTCCGAAGAAGGATTCAGATCACATTTCAGAACAAGGTTCAGACCTAGGCTTCAGATCAAGGTACAGAACAAGGATTCAGATCAAGGTGCAGACCAAGGATTCAGATCACGTTTCAGACCAAGGATTCAGATCACGGTTCATTAGATGGATTCAGATCACGGTTCAGAACAAGGATTCAGATGACATTTCAGAACTAGGTTCAGACCTAGGCTTCAGATCAAGTTGCATAACAAGGATTCAGATCAAGGTGCAGACCAAGGATTCACATCACGTTTCAGACCAAGGATTCAGATCAGGGTTCATTAGATGGATTCAGATCATGGTTCCGAAGAAGGATTCAGATCACATTTCAGAACAAGGTTCAGACCTAGGCTTCAGATCAAGGTGCAGAGCAAGGATTCAGATGAAGGTTCATCAGTCAGATTCAGATCAAGGTTGATTAGTAGGATTCAGATAATGTTCTAATCAAGGATTGAGATCAAGGTTCAGAAAAACAATTCATGGTTCAGAATAAGGATTCAGATCAACGTCCAGATGCAGGATTCAGATCAAGGTTCATCCCAAGGATTCAGATCACGTTTCAGCACAACGATTCAGATCACGTTTCAGACCCAGGATTCAGATCAAGGTGGAGTCCAAGGATTCAGATCAATGGCCACACCTAGGATTCATATAAAAGTTCAGACCAAGGTTTCAGATCAAGGTGCAGACCAAGGATTCAGAACAAAGATTCAGATCAAGTTTCATACAAAGGATTCTTATAAAGGTTCAGAACAAGGATTCAGATCAGGGTTCATTAGATGGATTCAGATCATGGTTCAGAAGAAGGATTCAGATAACATTTCAGAACAAGGTTCAGACCTAGGATTCAGATCAAGGTGCAGAACAAGAATTCAGATCAAGGTGCAGACCAAGGATTCACATCACGTTTCAGACCAAGGATTCAGATCAGGGTTCATTAGATGGATTCAGATCATGGTTCCGAACAAGGATTCAGATCACATTTCAGAACAAGGTTCAGACCTAGGCTTCAGATCAAGGTGCAGAACAAGAATTCAGATCAAGGTGCAGACCAAGGATTCACATCACGTTTCAGACCAAGGATTCAGATCAGGGTTCATTAGATGGATTCAGATCATGGTTCCGAACAAGGATTCAGATCACATTTCAGAACAAGGTTCAGACCTAGGCTTCAGATCAAGGTACAAAATAAGGATTCAGATCAAGGTCAAGACCAAGGATTCACATCACGTTTCAGACCAAAGATTCAGATCAAGGTTCATTAGGTGGATTCAGATCATGGTTCAGAACAAGAATTCAGATCACTTTTCAGAACAAGGTTCAGACCTAGGCTTCAGATCAAGGTGCAGACCTAGGCTTCAGATCAATGTGCAGACCAAGGATTCACATAACGTTTCAGACAAAGGATTCAGATCAAGGTTCATTTGGTGGATTCAGATCATGGTTCAGAACAAGGATTCAGATCACATTTCAGAACAAGGTTCAGACCTAGGCTTCAGATCAAGGTGCAGAACAAGGATTCAGATGAAGGTTCATCAGTCAGATTCAGATCAAGGTTGATTAGTAGGATTCAGATAATGTTCTAATCAAGGATTGAGATCAAGGTTCAGAAAAACAATTCATGGTTCAGAATAAGGATTCAGATCAACGTCCAGATGCAGGATTCAGATCAAGGTTCATCCCAAGGATTCAGATCACGTTTCAGCACAACGATTCAGATCACGTTTCAGACCCAGGATTCAGATCAAGGTGGAGTCCAAGGATTCAGATCAATGGCCACACCTAGGATTCATATAAAAGTTCAGACCAAGGTTTCAGATCAAGGTGCAGACCAAGGATTCAGAACAAAGATTCAGATCAAGTTTCATACAAAGGATTCTTATAAAGGTTCAGAACAAGGATTCAGATCAGGGTTCATTAGATGGATTCAGATCATGGTTCAGAAGAAGGATTCAGATCACATTTCAGAACAAGGTTCAGACCTAGGATTCAGATCAAGGTGCAGACCAAGGATTCAGATCAAGGTGCAGACCAAGGATTCACATCACGTTTCAGACCAAGGATTCAGATCAGGGTTCATTAGATGGATTCAGATCATGGTTCAGAACAAGGATTCAGATCACATTTCAGAACTAGGTTCAGACCTAGGCTTCAGATCAAGGTGCAGAACAAGGATTCAGATCAAGGTGCAGACCAAGGATTCACATCACGTTTCAGACCAAGGATTCAGATCAGGGTTCATTAGATGGATTCAGATCATGGTTCCGAACAAGGATTCAGATCACATTTCAGAACAAGGTTCAGACCTAGGCTTCAGATCAAGGTACAGAACAAGGATTCAGATCAAGGTGCAGACCAAGGATTCACATCACGTTTCAGACCAAGGATTCAGATCAGGGTTCATTAGATGGATTCAGATCATGGTTCAGAACAAGGATTCAGATCACATTTCAGAACTAGGTTCAGACCTAGGCTTCAGATCAAGGTGCAGAACAAGGATTCAGATCAAGGTGCAGACCAAGGATTCACATCACGTTTCAGACCAAGGATTCAGATGAGGGTTCATTAGATGGATTCAGATCATGGTTCAGAAGAAGGATTCAGATCACATTTCAGAACAAGGTTGCAGATCAAGGTGCAGACCAAGGTGCAGACTAAGGATTCAGATCAAGGTGCAGACCAAGGATTCACATCACGTTTCAGACCAAGGATTCAGATCAGGGTTCATTAGATGGATTCAGATCACGGTTCAGAACAAGGATTCAGATCACATTTCAGAACTAGGTTCAGACCTAGGCTTCAGATCAAGGTGCAGAACAAGGATTCAGATCAAGGTGCAGACCAAGGATTCACATCACGTTTCAGACCAAGGATTCAGATCAGGGTTCATTAGATGGATTCAGATCATGGTTCCGAACAAGGATTCAGATCACATTTCAGAACAAGGTTCAGACCTAGGCTTCAGATCAAGGTACAGAACAAGGATTCAGATCAAGGTGCAGACCAAGGATTCAGATCACGTTTCAGACCAAGGATTCAGATCACGGTTCATTAGGTCGATTCAGATCATGGTTCAGAACAAGGATTCAGATCACATTTCAGAACAAGGTTCAGACCTAGGCTTCAGATCAAGGTGCAGAACAAGGATTCAGATGAAGGTTCATCAGTCAGATTCAGATCAAGGTTGATTAGTAGGATTCAGATAATGTTCTAATCAAGGATTGAGATCAAGGTTCAGAAAAACAATTCATGGTTCAGAATAAGGATTCAGATCAACGTCCAGATGCAGGATTCAGATCAAGGTTCATCCCAAGGATTCAGATCACGTTTCAGCACAACGATTCAGATCACGTTTCAGACCCAGGATTCAGATCAAGGTGGAGTCCAAGGATTCAGATCAATGGCCACACCTAGGATTCATATAAAAGTTCAGACCAAGGTTTCAGATCAAGGTGCAGACCAAGGATTCAGAACAAAGATTCAGATCAAGTTTCATACAAAGGATTCTTATAAAGGTTCAGAACAAGGATTCAGATCAGGTTTCATTAGATGGATTCAGATCATGGTTCAGAAGAAGGATTCAGATCACATTTCAGAACAAGGTTCAGACCTAGGATTCAGATCAAGGTGCAGACCAAGGATTCAGATCAAGGTGCAGACCAAGGATTCACATCACGTTTCAGACCAAGGATTCAGATCAGGGTTCATTAGATGGATTCAGATCACGGTTCAGAACAAGGATTCAGATCACATTTCAGAACTAGGTTCAGACCTAGGCTTCAGATCAAGGTGCAGAACAAGGATTCAGATCAAGGTGCAGACCAAGGATTCACATCACGTTTCAGACCAAGGATTCAGATCAGGGTTCATTAGATGGATTCAGATCATGGTTCCGAACAAGGATTCAGATCACATTTCAGAACAAGGTTCAGACCTAGGCTTCAGATCAAGGTACAGAACAAGGATTCAGATCAAGGTGCAGACCAAGGATTCAGATCACGTTTCAGACCAAGGATTCAGATCAAGGTTCATTAGGTGGATTTAGATCATGGTTCAGAACAAGGACTCAGATCACATTTCAGAACAAGGTTCAGACGTAGGCTTCAGATCAAGGTGCAGAACAAGGATTCAGATGAAGGTTCATCAGTCAGATTGAGATCAAGGTTGATTAGTAGGATTCAGATAATGTTCTAATCAAGGATTGAGATCAAGGTTCAGAAAAACAATTCATGGTTCAGAAGAAGGAATCAGATCACATTTCAGAACAAGGTTCAGACCTAGGATTCAGATCAAGGTGCAGACCAAGGATACACATCACATTTCAGACCAAGGATTCAGATCAGGGTTCATTAGATGGATTCAGTTCATGGTTCCGAACAAGGATTCAGATCACATTTCAGAACAAGGTTCAGACCTAGGCTTCAGATCAAGGTGCAGAACAAGGATTCAGATCAAGGTGCAGACCAAGGATTCACATCACGTTTCAGACCAAGGATTCAGATCAGGGTTCATTAGATGGATTCAGATCATGGTTCCGAACAAGGATTCAGATCACATTTCAGAACAAGGTTCAGACCTAGGCTTCAGATCAAGGTACAGAACAAGGATTCAGATCAAGGTGCAGACCAAGGATTCAGATCACGTTTCAGACCAAGGATTCAGATCAAGGTTCATTAGGTGGATTTAGATCATGGTTCAGAACAAGGACTCAGATCACATTTCAGAACAAGGTTCAGACGTAGGCTTCAGATCAAGGTGCAGAACAAGGATTCAGATGAAGGTTCATCAGTCAGATTGAGATCAAGGTTGATTAGTAGGATTCAGATAATGTTCTAATCAAGGATTGAGATCAAGGTTCAGAAAAACAATTCATGGTTCAGAAGAAGGAATCAGATCACATTTCAGAACAAGGTTCAGACCTAGGATTCAGATCAAGGTGCAGACCAAGGATTCACATCACATTTCAGACCAAGGATTCAGATCAGGGTTCATTAGATGGATTCAGTTCATGGTTCCGAACAAGGATTCAGATCACATTTCAGAACAAGGTTCAGACCTAGGCTTCAGATCAAGGTGCAGAACAAGGATTCAGATCAAGGTGCAGACCAAGGATTCACATCACGTTTCAGACCAAGGATTCAGATCAGGGTTCATTAGATGGATTCAGATCATGGTTCAGAACAAGGATTCAGATCACATTTCAGAACAAGGTTCAGACCTAGGCTTCAGATCAAGGTGCAGAACAAGGATTCAGATGAAGGTTCATCAGTCAGATTCAGATCAAGGTTGATTAGTAGGATTCAGATAATGTTCTAATCAAGGATTGAGATCAAGGTTCAGAAAAACAATTCATGGTTCAGAATAAGGATTCAGATCAACGTCCAGATGCAGGATTCAGATCAAGGTTCATCCCAAGGATTCAGATCACGTTTCAGCACAACGATTCAGATCACGTTTCAGACCCAGGATTCAGATCAAGGTGGAGTCCAAGGATTCAGATCAATGGCCACACCTAGGATTCATATAAAAGTTCAGACCAAGGTTTCAGATCAAGGTGCAGACCAAGGATTCAGAACAAAGATTCAGATCAAGTTTCATACAAAGGATTCTTATAAAGGTTCAGAACAAGGATTCAGATCAGGGTTCATTAGATGGATTCAGATCATGGTTCAGAAGAAGGATTCAGATAACATTTCAGAACAAGGTTCAGACCTAGGCTTCAGATCAAGGTGCAGAACAAGGATTCAGATCAAGGTGCAGACCAAGGATTCACATCACGTTTCAGACCAAGGATTCAGATCAGGGTTCATTAGATGGATTCAGATCATGGTTCAGAAGAAGGATTCAGATCACTTTTCAGAACAAGGTTCAGACCTAGGCTTCAGATCAAGGTGCAGACCTAGGCTTCAGATCAATGTGCCGACCAAGGATTCACATAACGTTTCAGACCAAGGATTCAGATCAAGGTTCATTAGGTGGATTCAGATCATGGTTCAGAACAAGGATTCAGATCACATTTCAGAACAAGGTTCAGACCTAGGCTTCAGATCAAGGTGCAGAACAAGGATTCAGATGAAGGTTCATCAGTCAGATTCAGATCAAGGTTGATTAGTAGGATTCAGATAATCTTCTAATCAAGGATTGAGATCAAGGTTCAGAAAAACAATTCATGGTTCAGAATAAGGATTCAGATCAACGTCCAGATGCAGGATTCAGATCTAGGTTCATCCCAAGGATTCAGATCACGTTTCAGCACAACGATTCAGATCACGTTTCAGACCCAGGATTCAGATCAAGGTGGAGTCCAAGGATTCAGATCAATGGCCACACCTAGGATTCATATAAAAGTTCAGACCAAGGTTTCAGATCAAGGTGCAGACCAAGGATTCAGAACAAAGATTCAGATCAAGTTTCATACAAAGGATTCTTATAAAGGTTCAGAACAAGGATTCAGATCAGGTTTCATTAGATGGATTCAGATCATGGTTCAGAAGAAGGATTCAGATCACATTTCAGAACAAGGTTCAGACCTAGGATTCAGATCAAGGTGCAGACCAAGGATTCAGATCAAGGTGCAGACCAAGGATTCACATCACGTTTCAGACCAAGGATTCAGATCAGGGTTCATTAGATGGATTCAGATCACGGTTCAGAACAAGGATTCAGATCACATTTCAGAACTAGGTTCAGACCTAGGCTTCAGATCAAGGTGCAGAACAAGGATTCAGATCAAGGTGCAGACCAAGGATTCACATCACGTTTCAGACCAAGGATTCAGATCAGGGTTCATTAGATGGATTCAGATCATGGTTCCGAACAAGGATTCAGATCACATTTCAGAACAAGGTTCAGACCTAGGCTTCAGATCAAGGTACAGAACAAGGATTCAGATCAAGGTGCAGACCAAGGATTCAGATCACGTTTCAGACCAAGGATTCAGATCAAGGTTCATTAGGTGGATTTAGATCATGGTTCAGAACAAGGACTCAGATCACATTTCAGAACAAGGTTCAGACGTAGGCTTCAGATCAAGGTGCAGAACACGGATTCAGATGAAGGTTCATCAGTCAGATTGAGATCAAGGTTGATTAGTAGGATTCAGATAATGTTCTAATCAAGGATTGAGATCAAGGTTCAGAAAAACAATTCATGGTTCAGAAGAAGGAATCAGATCACATTTCAGAACAAGGTTCAGACCTAGGATTCAGATCAAGGTGCAGACCAAGGATTCACATCACATTTCAGACCAAGGATTCAGATCAGGGTTCATTAGATGGATTCAGTTCATGGTTCCGAACAAGGATTCAGATCACATTTCAGAACAAGGTTCAGACCTAGGCTTCAGATCAAGGTGCAGAACAAGGATTCAGATCAAGGTGCAGACCAAGGATTCACATCACGTTTCAGACCAAGGATTCAGATCAGGGTTCATTAGATGGATTCAGATCATGGTTCAGAACAAGGATTCAGATCACATTTCAGAACAAGGTTCAGACCTAGGCTTCAGATCAAGGTGCAGAACAAGGATTCAGATGGTTCATCAGTCAGTTTCAGATCAAGGTTGATTAGTAGGATTCAGATAATGTTCTAATCAAGGATTGAGATCAAGGTTCAGAAAAACAATTCATGGTTCAGAATAAGGATTCAGATCAACGTCCAGATGCAGGATTCAGATCAAGGTTCATCCCAAGGATTCAGATCACGTTTCAGCACAACGATTCAGATCACGTTTCAGACCCAGGATTCAGATCAAGGTGGAGTCCAAGGATTCAGATCAATGGCCACACCTAGGATTCATATAAAAGTTCAGACCAAGGTTTCAGATCAAGGTGCAGACCAAGGATTCAGAACAAAGATTCAGATCAAGTTTCATACAAAGGATTCTTATAAAGGTTCAGAACAAGGATTCAGATCAGGGTTCATTAGATGGATTCAGATCATGGTTCAGAAGAAGGATTCAGATAACATTTCAGAACAAGGTTCAGACCTAGGCTTCAGATCAAGGTGCAGAACAAGGATTCAGATCAAGGTGCAGACCAAGGATTCACATCACGTTTCAGACCAAGGATTCAGATCAGGGTTCATTAGATGGATTCAGATCATGGTTCAGAAGAAGGACTCAGATCACATTTCAGAACAAGGTTCAGACGTAGGCTTCAGATCAAGGTGCAGAACAAGGATTCAGATGAAGGTTCATCAGTCAGATTGAGATCAAGGTTGATTAGTAGGATTCAGATAATGTTCTAATCAAGGATTGAGATCAAGGTTCAGAAAAACAATTCATGGTTCAGAAGAAGGAATCAGATCACATTTCAGAACAAGGTTCAGACCTAGGATTCAGATCAAGGTGCAGACCAAGGATTCACATCACATTTCAGACCAAGGATTCAGATCAGGGTTCATTAGATGGATTCAGTTCATGGTTCCGAACAAGGATTCAGATCACATTTCAGAACAAGGTTCAGACCTAGGCTTCAGATCAAGGTGCAGAACAAGGATTCAGATCAAGGTGCAGACCAAGGATTCACATCACGTTTCAGACCAAGGATTCAGATCAGGGTTCATTAGATGGATTCAGATCATGGTTCAGAACAAGGATTCAGATCACATTTCAGAACAAGGTTCAGACCTAGGCTTCAGATCAAGGTGCAGAACAAGGATTCAGATGGTTCATCAGTCAGTTTCAGATCAAGGTTGATTAGTAGGATTCAGATAATGTTCTAATCAAGGATTGAGATCAAGGTTCAGAAAAACAATTCATGGTTCAGAATAAGGATTCAGATCAATGTCCAGATGCAGGATTCAGATCAAGGTTCATCCCAAGGATTCAGATCACGTTTCAGCACAACGATTCAGATCACGTTTCAGACCCAGGATTCAGATCAAGGTGGAGTCCAAGGATTCAGATCAATGGCCACACCTAGGATTCATATAAAAGTTCAGACCAAGGTTTCAGATCAAGGTGCAGACCAAGGATTCAGAACAAAGATTCAGATCAAGTTTCATACAAAGGATTCTTATAAAGGTTCAGAACAAGGATTCAGATCAGGGTTCATTAGATGGATTCAGATCATGGTTCAGAAGAAGGATTCAGATAACATTTCAGAACAAGGTTCAGACCTAGGCTTCAGATCAAGGTGCAGAACAAGGATTCAGATCAAGGTGCAGACCAAGGATTCACATCACGTTTCAGACCAAGGATTCAGATCAGGGTTCATTAGATGGATTCAGATCATGGTTCAGAAGAAGGATTCAGATCACTTTTCAGAACAAGGTTCAGACCTAGGCTTCAGATCAAGGTGCAGAACAAGAATTCAGATCAATGTGCAGACCAAGGATTCACATAACGTTTCAGACCAAGGATTCAGATCAAGGTTCATTAGGTGGATTCAGATCATGGTTCAGAACAAGGATTCAGATCACATTTCAGAACAAGGTTCAGACCTAGGCTTCAGATCAAGGTGCAGAACAAGGATTCAGATGAAGGTTCATCAGTCAGATTGAGATCAAGGTTGATTAGTAGGATTCAGATAATGTTCTAATCAAGGATTGAGATCAAGGTTCAGAAAAACAATTCATGGTTCAGAAGAAGGAATCAGATCACATTTCAGAACAAGGTTCAGACCTAGGATTCAGATCAAGGTGCAGACCAAGGATTCACATCACGTTTCAGACCAAGGATTCAGATCAGGGTTCATTAGATGGATTCAGTTCATGGTTCCGAACAAGGATTCAGATCACATTTCAGAACAAGGTTCAGACCTAGGCTTCAGATCAAGGTGCAGAACAAGGATTCAGATCAAGGTGCAGACCAAGGATTCACATCACGTTTCAGACCAAGGATTCAGATCAGGGTTCATTAGATGGATTCAGATCATGGTTCAGAACAAGGATTCAGATCACATTTCAGAACAAGGTTCAGACCTAGGCTTCAGATCAAGGTGCAGAACAAGGATTCAGATGGTTCATCAGTCAGTTTCAGATCAAGGTTGATTAGTAGGATTCAGATAATGTTCTAATCAAGGATTGAGATCAAGGTTCAGAAAAACAATTCATGGTTCAGAATAAGGATTCAGATCAACGTCCAGATGCAGGATTCAGATCAAGGTTCATCCCAAGGATTCAGATCACGTTTCAGCACAACGATTCAGATCACGTTTCAGACCCAGGATTCAGATCAAGGTGGAGTCCAAGGATTCAGATCAATGGCCACACCTAGGATTCATATAAAAGTTCAGACCAAGGTTTCAGATCAAGGTGCAGACCAAGGATTCAGAACAAAGATTCAGATCAAGTTTCATACAAAGGATTCTTATAAAGGTTCAGAACAAGGATTCAGATCAGGGTTCATTAGATGGATTCAGATCATGGTTCAGAAGAAGGATTCAGATAACATTTCAGAACAAGGTTCAGACCTAGGCTTCAGATCAAGGTGCAGAACAAGGATTCAGATCAAGGTGCAGACCAAGGATTCACATCACGTTTCAGACCAAGGATTCAGATCAGGGTTCATTAGATGGATTCAGATCATGGTTCAGAAGAAGGACTCAGATCACATTTCAGAACAAGGTTCAGACGTAGGCTTCAGATCAAGGTGCAGAACAAGGATTCAGATGAAGGTTCATCAGTCAGATTGAGATCAAGGTTGATTAGTAGGATTCAGATAATGTTCTAATCAAGGATTGAGATCAAGGTTCAGAAAAACAATTCATGGTTCAGAAGAAGGAATCAGATCACATTTCAGAACAAGGTTCAGACCTAGGATTCAGATCAAGGTGCAGACCAAGGATTCACATCACATTTCAGACCAAGGATTCAGATCAGGGTTCATTAGATGGATTCAGTTCATGGTTCCGAACAAGGATTCAGATCACATTTCAGAACAAGGTTCAGACCTAGGCTTCAGATCAAGGTGCAGAACAAGGATTCAGATCAAGGTGCAGACCAAGGATTCACATCACGTTTCAGACCAAGGATTCAGATCAGGGTTCATTAGATGGATTCAGATCATGGTTCAGAACAAGGATTCAGATCACATTTCAGAACAAGGTTCAGACCTAGGCTTCAGATCAAGGTGCAGAACAAGGATTCAGATGGTTCATCAGTCAGTTTCAGATCAAGGTTGATTAGTAGGATTCAGATAATGTTCTAATCAAGGATTGAGATCAAGGTTCAGAAAAACAATTCATGGTTCAGAATAAGGATTCAGATCAATGTCCAGATGCAGGATTCAGATCAAGGTTCATCCCAAGGATTCAGATCACGTTTCAGCACAACGATTCAGATCACGTTTCAGACCCAGGATTCAGATCAAGGTGGAGTCCAAGGATTCAGATCAATGGCCACACCTAGGATTCATATAAAAGTTCAGACCAAGGTTTCAGATCAAGGTGCAGACCAAGGATTCAGAACAAAGATTCAGATCAAGTTTCATACAAAGGATTCTTATAAAGGTTCAGAACAAGGATTCAGATCAGGGTTCATTAGATGGATTCAGATCATGGTTCAGAAGAAGGATTCAGATAACATTTCAGAACAAGGTTCAGACCTAGGCTTCAGATCAAGGTGCAGAACAAGGATTCAGATCAAGGTGCAGACCAAGGATTCACATCACGTTTCAGACCAAGGATTCAGATCAGGGTTCATTAGATGGATTCAGATCATGGTTCAGAAGAAGGATTCAGATCACTTTTCAGAACAAGGTTCAGACCTAGGCTTCAGATCAAGGTGCAGACCTAGGCTTCAGATCAATGTGCAGACCAAGGATTCACATAACGTTTCAGACCAAGGATTCAGATCAAGGTTCATTAGGTGGATTCAGATCATGGTTCAGAACAAGGATTCAGATCACATTTCAGAACAAGGTTCAGACCTAGGCTTCAGATCAAGGTGCAGAACAAGGATTCAGATGAAGGTTCATCAGTCAGATTCAGATCAAGGTTGATTAGTAGGATTCAGATAATCTTCTAATCAAGGATTGAGATCAAGGTTCAGAAAAACAATTCATGGTTCAGAATAAGGATTCAGATCAACGTCCAGATGCAGGATTCAGATCTAGGTTCATCCCAAGGATTCAGATCACGTTTCAGCACAACGATTCAGATCACGTTTCAGACCCAGGATTCAGATCAAGGTGGAGTCCAAGGATTCAGATCAATGGCCACACCTAGGATTCATATAAAAGTTCAGACCAAGGTTTCAGATCAAGGTGCAGACCAAGGATTCAGAACAAAGATTCAGATCAAGTTTCATACAAAGGATTCTTATAAAGGTTCAGAACAAGGATTCAGATCAGGTTTCATTAGATGGATTCAGATCATGGTTCAGAAGAAGGATTCAGATCACATTTCAGAACAAGGTTCAGACCTAGGATTCAGATCAAGGTGCAGAACAAGGATTCAGATCAAGGTGCAGACCAAGGATTCACATCACGTTTCAGACCAAGGATTCAGATCAGGGTTCATTAGATGGATTCAGATCATGGTTCCGAACAAGGATTCAGATCACATTTCAGAACAAGGTTCAGACCTAGGCTTCAGATCAAGGTACAGAACAAGGATTCAGATCAAGGTGCAGACCAAGGATTCAGATCACGTTTCAGACCAAGGATTCAGATCAAGGTTCATTAGGTGGATTTAGATCATGGTTCAGAACAAGGACTCAGATCACATTTCAGAACAAGGTTCAGACGTAGGCTTCAGATCAAGGTGCAGAACAAGGATTCAGATGAAGGTTCATCAGTCAGATTGAGATCAAGGTTGATTAGTAGGATTCAGATAATGTTCTAATCAAGGATTGAGATCAAGGTTCAGAAAAACAATTCATGGTTCAGAAGAAGGAATCAGATCACATTTCAGAACAAGGTTCAGACCTAGGATTCAGATCAAGGTGCAGACCAAGGATTCACATCACGTTTCAGACCAAGGATTCAGATCAGGGTTCATTAGATGGATTCAGTTCATGGTTCCGAACAAGGATTCAGATCACATTTCAGAACAAGGTTCAGACCTAGGCTTCAGATCAAGGTGCAGAACAAGGATTCAGATCAAGGTGCAGACCAAGGATTCACATCACGTTTCAGACCAAGGATTCAGATCAGGGTTCATTAGATGGATTCAGATCATGGTTCAGAACAAGGATTCAGATCACATTTCAGAACAAGGTTCAGACCTAGGCTTCAGATCAAGGTGCAGAACAAGGATTCAGATGGTTCATCAGTCAGTTTCAGATCAAGGTTGATTAGTAGGATTCAGATAATGTTCTAATCAAGGATTGAGATCAAGGTTCAGAAAAACAATTCATGGTTCAGAATAAGGATTCAGATCAATGTCCAGATGCAGGATTCAGATCAAGGTTCATCCCAAGGATTCAGATCACGTTTCAGCACAACGATTCAGATCACGTTTCAGACCCAGGATTCAGATCAAGGTGGAGTCCAAGGATTCAGATCAATGGCCACACCTAGGATTCATATAAAAGTTCAGACCAAGGTTTCAGATCAAGGTGCAGACCAAGGATTCAGAACAAAGATTCAGATCAAGTTTCATACAAAGGATTCTTATAAAGGTTCAGAACAAGGATTCAGATCAGGGTTCATTAGATGGATTCAGATCATGGTTCAGAAGAAGGATTCAGATAACATTTCAGAACAAGGTTCAGACCTAGGCTTCAGATCAAGGTGCAGAACAAGGATTCAGATCAAGGTGCAGACCAAGGATTCACATCACGTTTCAGACCAAGGATTCAGATCAGGGTTCATTAGATGGATTCAGATCATGGTTCAGAAGAAGGATTCAGATCACTTTTCAGAACAAGGTTCAGACCTAGGCTTCAGATCAAGGTGCAGACCTAGGCTTCAGATCAATGTGCAGACCAAGGATTCACATAACGTTTCAGACCAAGGATTCAGATCAAGGTTCATTAGGTGGATTCAGATCATGGTTCAGAACAAGGATTCAGATCACATTTCAGAACAAGGTTCAGACCTAGGCTTCAGATCAAGGTGCAGAACAAGGATTCAGATGAAGGTTCATCAGTCAGATTCAGATCAAGGTTGATTAGTAGGATTCAGATAATCTTCTAATCAAGGATTGAGATCAAGGTTCAGAAAAACAATTCATGGTTCAGAATAAGGATTCAGATCAACGTCCAGATGCAGGATTCAGATCTAGGTTCATCCCAAGGATTCAGATCACGTTTCAGCACAACGATTCAGATCACGTTTCAGACCCAGGATTCAGATCAAGGTGGAGTCCAAGGATTCAGATCAATGGCCACACCTAGGATTCATATAAAAGTTCAGACCAAGGTTTCAGATCAAGGTGCAGACCAAGGATTCAGAACAAAGATTCAGATCAAGTTTCATACAAAGGATTCTTATAAAGGTTCAGAACAAGGATTCAGATCAGGTTTCATTAGATGGATTCAGATCATGGTTCAGAAGAAGGATTCAGATCACATTTCAGAACAAGGTTCAGACCTAGGATTCAGATCAAGGTGCAGAACAAGGATTCAGATCAAGGTGCAGACCAAGGATTCACATCACGTTTCAGACCAAGGATTCAGATCAGGGTTCATTAGATGGATTCAGATCATGGTTCCGAACAAGGATTCAGATCACATTTCAGAACAAGGTTCAGACCTAGGCTTCAGATCAAGGTACAGAACAAGGATTCAGATCAAGGTGCAGACCAAGGATTCAGATCACGTTTCAGACCAAGGATTCAGATCAAGGTTCATTAGGTGGATTTAGATCATGGTTCAGAACAAGGACTCAGATCACATTTCAGAACAAGGTTCAGACGTAGGCTTCAGATCAAGGTGCAGAACAAGGATTCAGATGAAGGTTCATCAGTCAGATTGAGATCAAGGTTGATTAGTAGGATTCAGATAATGTTCTAATCAAGGATTGAGATCAAGGTTCAGAAAAACAATTCATGGTTCAGAAGAAGGAATCAGATCACATTTCAGAACAAGGTTCAGACCTAGGATTCAGATCAAGGTGCAGACCAAGGATTCACATCACATTTCAGACCAAGGATTCAGATCAGGGTTCATTAGATGGATTCAGTTCATGGTTCCGAACAAGGATTCAGATCACATTTCAGAACAAGGTTCAGACCTAGGCTTCAGATCAAGGTGCAGAACAAGGATTCAGATCAAGGTGCAGACCAAGGATTCACATCACGTTTCAGACCAAGGATTCAGATCAGGGTTCATTAGATGGATTCAGATCATGGTTCAGAACAAGGATTCAGATCACATTTCAGAACAAGGTTCAGACCTAGGCTTCAGATCAAGGTGCAGAACAAGGATTCAGATGGTTCATCAGTCAGTTTCAGATCAAGGTTGATTAGTAGGATTCAGATAATGTTCTAATCAAGGATTGAGATCAAGGTTCAGAAAAACAATTCATGGTTCAGAATAAGGATTCAGATCAATGTCCAGATGCAGGATTCAGATCAAGGTTCATCCCAAGGATTCAGATCACGTTTCAGCACAACGATTCAGATCACGTTTCAGACCCAGGATTCAGATCAAGGTGGAGTCCAAGGATTCAGATCAATGGCCACACCTAGGATTCATATAAAAGTTCAGACCAAGGTTTCAGATCAAGGTGCAGACCAAGGATTCAGAACAAAGATTCAGATCAAGTTTCATACAAAGGATTCTTATAAAGGTTCAGAACAAGGATTCAGATCAGGGTTCATTAGATGGATTCAGATCATGGTTCAGAAGAAGGATTCAGATAACATTTCAGAACAAGGTTCAGACCTAGGCTTCAGATCAAGGTGCAGAACAAGGATTCAGATCAAGGTGCAGACCAAGGATTCACATCACGTTTCAGACCAAGGATTCAGATCAGGGTTCATTAGATGGATTCAGATCATGGTTCAGAAGAAGGATTCAGATCACTTTTCAGAACAAGGTTCAGACCTAGGCTTCAGATCAAGGTGCAGAACAAGAATTCAGATCAATGTGCAGACCAAGGATTCACATAACGTTTCAGACCAAGGATTCAGATCAAGGTTCATTAGGTGGATTCAGATCATGGTTCAGAACAAGGATTCAGATCACATTTCAGAACAAGGTTCAGACCTAGGCTTCAGATCAAGGTGCAGAACAAGGATTCAGATGAAGGTTCATCAGTCAGATTGAGATCAAGGTTGATTAGTAGGATTCAGATAATGTTCTAATCAAGGATTGAGATCAAGGTTCAGAAAAACAATTCATGGTTCAGAAGAAGGAATCAGATCACATTTCAGAACAAGGTTCAGACCTAGGATTCAGATCAAGGTGCAGACCAAGGATTCACATCACGTTTCAGACCAAGGATTCAGATCAGGGTTCATTAGATGGATTCAGTTCATGGTTCCGAACAAGGATTCAGATCACATTTCAGAACAAGGTTCAGACCTAGGCTTCAGATCAAGGTGCAGAACAAGGATTCAGATCAAGGTGCAGACCAAGGATTCACATCACGTTTCAGACCAAGGATTCAGATCAGGGTTCATTAGATGGATTCAGATCATGGTTCAGAACAAGGATTCAGATCACATTTCAGAACAAGGTTCAGACCTAGGCTTCAGATCAAGGTGCAGAACAAGGATTCAGATGGTTCATCAGTCAGTTTCAGATCAAGGTTGATTAGTAGGATTCAGATAATGTTCTAATCAAGGATTGAGATCAAGGTTCAGAAAAACAATTCATGGTTCAGAATAAGGATTCAGATCAACGTCCAGATGCAGGATTCAGATCAAGGTTCATCCCAAGGATTCAGATCACGTTTCAGCACAACGATTCAGATCACGTTTCAGACCCAGGATTCAGATCAAGGTGGAGTCCAAGGATTCAGATCAATGGCCACACCTAGGATTCATATAAAAGTTCAGACCAAGGTTTCAGATCAAGGTGCAGACCAAGGATTCAGAACAAAGATTCAGATCAAGTTTCATACAAAGGATTCTTATAAAGGTTCAGAACAAGGATTCAGATCAGGGTTCATTAGATGGATTCAGATCATGGTTCCGAACAAGGATTCAGATCACATTTCAGAACAAGGTTCAGACCTAGGCTTCAGATCAAGGTGCAGAACAAGGATTCAGATCAAGGTGCAGACCAAGGATTCACATCACGTTTCAGACCAAGGATTCAGATCAGGGTTCATTAGATGGATTCAGATCATGGTTCAGAAGAAGGACTCAGATCACATTTCAGAACAAGGTTCAGACGTAGGCTTCAGATCAAGGTGCAGAACAAGGATTCAGATGAAGGTTCATCAGTCAGATTGAGATCAAGGTTGATTAGTAGGATTCAGATAATGTTCTAATCAAGGATTGAGATCAAGGTTCAGAAAAACAATTCATGGTTCAGAAGAAGGAATCAGATCACATTTCAGAACAAGGTTCAGACCTAGGATTCAGATCAAGGTGCAGACCAAGGATTCACATCACATTTCAGACCAAGGATTCAGATCAGGGTTCATTAGATGGATTCAGTTCATGGTTCCGAACAAGGATTCAGATCACATTTCAGAACAAGGTTCAGACCTAGGCTTCAGATCAAGGTGCAGAACAAGGATTCAGATCAAGGTGCAGACCAAGGATTCACATCACGTTTCAGACCAAGGATTCAGATCAGGGTTCATTAGATGGATTCAGATCATGGTTCAGAACAAGGATTCAGATCACATTTCAGAACAAGATTCAGACCTAGGCTTCAGATCAAGGTGCAGAACAAGGATTCAGATGGTTCATCAGTCAGTTTCAGATCAAGGTTGATTAGTAGGATTCAGATAATGTTATAATCAAGGATTGAGATCAAGGTTCAGAAAAACAATTCATGGTTCAGAATAAGGATTCAGATCAATGTCCAGATGCAGGATTCAGATCAAGGTTCATCCCAAGGATTCAGATCACGTTTCAGCACAACGATTCAGATCACGTTTCAGACCCAGGATTCAGATCAAGGTGGAGTCCAAGGATTCAGATCAATGGCCACACCTAGGATTCATATAAAAGTTCAGACCAAGGTTTCAGATCAAGGTGCAGACCAAGGATTCAGAACAAAGATTCAGATCAAGTTTCATACAAAGGATTCTTATAAAGGTTCAGAACAAGGATTCAGATCAGGTTTCATTAGATGGATTCAGATCATGGTTCAGAAGAAGGATTCAGATAACCTTTCAGAACAAGGTTCAGACCTAGGCTTCAGATCAAGGTGCAGAACAAGGATTCAGATCAAGGTGCAGACCAAGGATTCACATCACGTTTCAGACCAAGGATTCAGATCAGGGTTCATTAGATGGATTCAGATCATGGTTCAGAAGAAGGATTCAGATCACTTTTCAGAACAAGGTTCAGACCTAGGCTTCAGATCAATGTGCAGACCAAGGATTCACATAACGTTTCAGACCAAGGATTCAGATCAAGGTTCATTAGGTGGATTCAGATCATGGTTCAGAACAAGGATTCAGATCACATTTCAGAACAAGGTTCAGACCTAGGCTTCAGATCAAGGTGCAGAACAAGGATTCAGATGAAGGTTCATCAGTCAGATTCAGATCAAGGTTGATTAGTAGGATTCAGATAATCTTCTAATCAAGGATTGAGATCAAGGTTCAGAAAAACAATTCATGGTTCAGAATAAGGATTCAGATCAACGTCCAGATGCAGGATTCAGATCTAGGTTCATCCCAAGGATTCAGATCACGTTTCAGCACAACGATTCAGATCACGTTTCAGACCCAGGATTCAGATCAAGGTGGAGTCCAAGGATTCAGATCAATGGCCACACCTAGGATTCATATAAAAGTTCAGACCAAGGTTTCAGATCAAGGTGCAGACCAAGGATTCAGAACAAAGATTCAGATCAAGTTTCATACAAAGGATTCTTATAAAGGTTCAGAACAAGGATTCAGATCAGGTTTCATTAGATGGATTCAGATCATGGTTCAGAAGAAGGATTCAGATCACATTTCAGAACAAGGTTCAGACCTAGGATTCAGATCAAGGTGCAGACCAAGGATTCAGATCAAGGTGCAGACCAAGGATTCACATCACGTTTCAGACCAAGGATTCAGATCAGGGTTCATTAGATGGATTCAGATCACGGTTCAGAACAAGGATTCAGATCACATTTCAGAACTAGGTTCAGACCTAGGCTTCAGATCAAGGTGCAGAACAAGGATTCAGATCAAGGTGCAGACCAAGGATTCACATCACGTTTCAGACCAAGGATTCAGATCAGGGTTCATTAGATGGATTCAGATCATGGTTCAGAAGAAGGACTCAGATCACATTTCAGAACAAGGTTCAGACGTAGGCTTCAGATCAAGGTGCAGAACAAGGATTCAGATGAAGGTTCATCAGTCAGATTGAGATCAAGGTTGATTAGTAGGATTCAGATAATGTTCTAATCAAGGATTGAGATCAAGGTTCAGAAAAACAATTCATGGTTCAGAAGAAGGAATCAGATCACATTTCAGAACAAGGTTCAGACCTAGGATTCAGATCAAGGTGCAGACCAAGGATTCACATCACATTTCAGACCAAGGATTCAGATCAGGGTTCATTAGATGGATTCAGTTCATGGTTCCGAACAAGGATTCAGATCACATTTCAGAACAAGGTTCAGACCTAGGCTTCAGATCAAGGTGCAGAACAAGGATTCAGATCAAGGTGCAGACCAAGGATTCACATCACGTTTCAGACCAAGGATTCAGATCAGGGTTCATTAGATGGATTCAGATCATGGTTCAGAACAAGGATTCAGATCACATTTCAGAACAAGGTTCAGACCTAGGCTTCAGATCAAGGTGCAGAACAAGGATTCAGATGGTTCATCAGTCAGTTTCAGATCAAGGTTGATTAGTAGGATTCAGATAATGTTATAATCAAGGATTGAGATCAAGGTTCAGAAAAACAATTCATGGTTCAGAATAAGGATTCAGATCAATGTCCAGATGCAGGATTCAGATCAAGGTTCATCCCAAGGATTCAGATCACGTTTCAGCACAACGATTCAGATCACGTTTCAGACCCAGGATTCAGATCAAGGTGGAGTCCAAGGATTCAGATCAATGGCCACACCTAGGATTCATATAAAAGTTCAGACCAAGGTTTCAGATCAAGGTGCAGACCAAGGATTCAGAACAAAGATTCAGATCAAGTTTCATACAAAGGATTCTTATAAAGGTTCAGAACAAGGATTCAGATCAGGGTTCATTAGATGGATTCAGATCATGGTTCAGAAGAAGGATTCAGATAACATTTCAGAACAAGGTTCAGACCTAGGCTTCAGATCAAGGTGCAGAACAAGGATTCAGATCAAGGTGCAGACCAAGGATTCACATCACGTTTCAGACCAAGGATTCAGATCAGGGTTCATTAGATGGATTCAGATCATGGTTCAGAAGAAGGATTCAGATCACTTTTCAGAACAAGGTTCAGACCTAGGCTTCAGATCAAGGTGCAGACCTAGGCTTCAGATCAATGTGCAGACCAAGGATTCACATAACGTTTCAGACCAAGGATTCAGATCAAGGTTCATTAGGTGGATTCAGATCATGGTTCAGAACAAGGATTCAGATCACATTTCAGAACAAGGTTCAGACCTAGGCTTCAGATCAAGGTGCAGAACAAGGATTCAGATGAAGGTTCATCAGTCAGATTCAGATCAAGGTTGATTAGTAGGATTCAGATAATCTTCTAATCAAGGATTGAGATCAAGGTTCAGAAAAACAATTCATGGTTCAGAATAAGGATTCAGATCAACGTCCAGATGCAGGATTCAGATCTAGGTTCATCCCAAGGATTCAGATCACGTTTCAGCACAACGATTCAGATCACGTTTCAGACCCAGGATTCAGATCAAGGTGGAGTCCAAGGATTCAGATCAATGGCCACACCTAGGATTCATATAAAAGTTCAGACCAAGGTTTCAGATCAAGGTGCAGACCAAGGATTCAGAACAAAGATTCAGATCAAGTTTCATACAAAGGATTCTTATAAAGGTTCAGAACAAGGATTCAGATCAGGGTTCATTAGATGGATTCAGATCATGGTTCAGAAGAAGGATTCAGATAACATTTCAGAACAAGGTTCAGACCTAGGCTTCAGATCAAGGTGCAGAACAAGGATTCAGATCAAGGTGCAGACCAAGGATTCACATCACGTTTCAGACCAAGGATTCAGATCAGGGTTCATTAGATGGATTCAGATCATGGTTCAGAAGAAGGATTCAGATCACTTTTCAGAACAAGGTTCAGACCTAGGCTTCAGATCAAGGTGCAGACCTAGGCTTCAGATCAATGTGCAGACCAAGGATTCACATAACGTTTCAGACCAAGGATTCAGATCAAGGTTCATTAGGTGGATTCAGATCATGGTTCAGAACAAGGATTCAGATCACATTTCAGAACAAGGTTCAGACCTAGGCTTCAGATCAAGGTGCAGAACAAGGATTCAGATGAAGGTTCATCAGTCAGATTCAGATCAAGGTTGATTAGTAGGATTCAGATAATCTTCTAATCAAGGATTGAGATCAAGGTTCAGAAAAACAATTCATGGTTCAGAATAAGGATTCAGATCAACGTCCAGATGCAGGATTCAGATCTAGGTTCATCCCAAGGATTCAGATCACGTTTCAGCACAACGATTCAGATCACGTTTCAGACCCAGGATTCAGATCAAGGTGGAGTCCAAGGATTCAGATCAATGGCCACACCTAGGATTCATATAAAAGTTCAGACCAAGGTTTCAGATCAAGGTGCAGACCAAGGATTCAGAACAAAGATTCAGATCAAGTTTCATACAAAGGATTCTTATAAAGGTTCAGAACAAGGATTCAGATCAGGTTTCATTAGATGGATTCAGATCATGGTTCAGAAGAAGGATTCAGATCACATTTCAGAACAAGGTTCAGACCTAGGATTCAGATCAAGGTGCAGACCAAGGATTCAGATCAAGGTGCAGACCAAGGATTCACATCACGTTTCAGACCAAGGATTCAGATCAGGGTTCATTAGATGGATTCAGATCACGGTTCAGAACAAGGATTCAGATCACATTTCAGAACTAGGTTCAGACCTAGGCTTCAGATCAAGGTGCAGAACAAGGATTCAGATCAAGGTTCATCAGTCAGATTCAGATCAAGGTTGATTAGTAGGATTCAGATAATCTTCTAATCAAGGATTGAGATCAAGGTTCAGAAAAACAATTCATGGTTCAGAATAAGGATTCAGATCAACGTCCAGATGCAGGATTCAGATCTAGGTTCATCCCAAGGATTCAGATCACGTTTCAGCACAACGATTCAGATCACGTTTCAGACCCAGGATTCAGATCAAGGTGGAGTCCAAGGATTCAGATCAATGGCCACACCTAGGATTCATATAAAAGTTCAGACCAAGGTTTCAGATCAAGGTGCAGACCAAGGATTCAGAACAAAGATTCAGATCAAGTTTCATACAAAGGATTCTTATAAAGGTTCAGAACAAGGATTCAGATCAGGGTTCATTAGATGGATTCAGATCATGGTTCAGAAGAAGGATTCAGATAACATTTCAGAACAAGGTTCAGACCTAGGCTTCAGATCAAGGTGCAGAACAAGGATTCAGATCAAGGTGCAGACCAAGGATTCACATCACGTTTCAGACCAAGGATTCAGATCAGGGTTCATTAGATGGATTCAGATCATGGTTCAGAAGAAGGATTCAGATCACTTTTCAGAACAAGGTTCAGACCTAGGCTTCAGATCAAGGTGCAGACCTAGGCTTCAGATCAATGTGCAGACCAAGGATTCACATAACGTTTCAGACCAAGGATTCAGATCAAGGTTCATTAGGTGGATTCAGATCATGGTTCAGAACAAGGATTCAGATCACATTTCAGAACAAGGTTCAGACCTAGGCTTCAGATCAAGGTGCAGAACAAGGATTCAGATGAAGGTTCATCAGTCAGATTCAGATCAAGGTTGATTAGTAGGATTCAGATAATCTTCTAATCAAGGATTGAGATCAAGGTTCAGAAAAACAATTCATGGTTCAGAATAAGGATTCAGATCAACGTCCAGATGCAGGATTCAGATCTAGGTTCATCCCAAGGATTCAGATCACGTTTCAGCACAACGATTCAGATCACGTTTCAGACCCAGGATTCAGATCAAGGTGGAGTCCAAGGATTCAGATCAATGGCCACACCTAGGATTCATATAAAAGTTCAGACCAAGGTTTCAGATCAAGGTGCAGACCAAGGATTCAGAACAAAGATTCAGATCAAGTTTCATACAAAGGATTCTTATAAAGGTTCAGAACAAGGATTCAGATCAGGGTTCATTAGATGGATTCAGATCATGGTTCAGAAGAAGGATTCAGATAACATTTCAGAACAAGGTTCAGACCTAGGCTTCAGATCAAGGTGCAGAACAAGGATTCAGATCAAGGTGCAGACCAAGGATTCACATCACGTTTCAGACCAAGGATTCAGATCAGGGTTCATTAGATGGATTCAGATCATGGTTCAGAAGAAGGATTCAGATCACTTTTCAGAACAAGGTTCAGACCTAGGCTTCAGATCAAGGTGCAGACCTAGGCTTCAGATCAATGTGCAGACCAAGGATTCACATAACGTTTCAGACCAAGGATTCAGATCAAGGTTCATTAGGTGGATTCAGATCATGGTTCAGAACAAGGATTCAGATCACATTTCAGAACAAGGTTCAGACCTAGGCTTCAGATCAAGGTGCAGAACAAGGATTCAGATGAAGGTTCATCAGTCAGATTCAGATCAAGGTTGATTAGTAGGATTCAGATAATCTTCTAATCAAGGATTGAGATCAAGGTTCAGAAAAACAATTCATGGTTCAGAATAAGGATTCAGATCAACGTCCAGATGCAGGATTCAGATCTAGGTTCATCCCAAGGATTCAGATCACGTTTCAGCACAACGATTCAGATCACGTTTCAGACCCAGGATTCAGATCAAGGTGGAGTCCAAGGATTCAGATCAATGGCCACACCTAGGATTCATATAAAAGTTCAGACCAAGGTTTCAGATCAAGGTGCAGACCAAGGATTCAGAACAAAGATTCAGATCAAGTTTCATACAAAGGATTCTTATAAAGGTTCAGAACAAGGATTCAGATCAGGTTTCATTAGATGGATTCAGATCATGGTTCAGAAGAAGGATTCAGATCACATTTCAGAACAAGGTTCAGACCTAGGATTCAGATCAAGGTGCAGACCAAGGATTCAGATCAAGGTGCAGACCAAGGATTCACATCACGTTTCAGACCAAGGATTCAGATCAGGGTTCATTAGATGGATTCAGATCACGGTTCAGAACAAGGATTCAGATCACATTTCAGAACTAGGTTCAGACCTAGGCTTCAGATCAAGGTGCAGAACAAGGATTCAGATCAAGGTTCATCAGTCAGATTCAGATCAAGGTTGATTAGTAGGATTCAGATAATCTTCTAATCAAGGATTGAGATCAAGGTTCAGAAAAACAATTCATGGTTCAGAATAAGGATTCAGATCAACGTCCAGATGCAGGATTCAGATCTAGGTTCATCCCAAGGATTCAGATCACGTTTCAGCACAACGATTCAGATCACGTTTCAGACCCAGGATTCAGATCAAGGTGGAGTCCAAGGATTCAGATCAATGGCCACACCTAGGATTCATATAAAAGTTCAGACCAAGGTTTCAGATCAAGGTGCAGACCAAGGATTCAGAACAAAGATTCAGATCAAGTTTCATACAAAGGATTCTTATAAAGGTTCAGAACAAGGATTCAGATCAGGGTTCATTAGATGGATTCAGATCATGGTTCAGAAGAAGGATTCAGATAACATTTCAGAACAAGGTTCAGACCTAGGCTTCAGATCAAGGTGCAGAACAAGGATTCAGATCAAGGTGCAGACCAAGGATTCACATCACGTTTCAGACCAAGGATTCAGATCAGGGTTCATTAGATGGATTCAGATCATGGTTCAGAAGAAGGATTCAGATCACTTTTCAGAACAAGGTTCAGACCTAGGCTTCAGATCAAGGTGCAGACCTAGGCTTCAGATCAATGTGCAGACCAAGGATTCACATAACGTTTCAGACCAAGGATTCAGATCAAGGTTCATTAGGTGGATTCAGATCATGGTTCAGAACAAGGATTCAGATCACATTTCAGAACAAGGTTCAGACCTAGGCTTCAGATCAAGGTGCAGAACAAGGATTCAGATGAAGGTTCATCAGTCAGATTCAGATCAAGGTTGATTAGTAGGATTCAGATAATCTTCTAATCAAGGATTGAGATCAAGGTTCAGAAAAACAATTCATGGTTCAGAATAAGGATTCAGATCAACGTCCAGATGCAGGATTCAGATCTAGGTTCATCCCAAGGATTCAGATCACGTTTCAGCACAACGATTCAGATCACGTTTCAGACCCAGGATTCAGATCAAGGTGGAGTCCAAGGATTCAGATCAATGGCCACACCTAGGATTCATATAAAAGTTCAGACCAAGGTTTCAGATCAAGGTGCAGACCAAGGATTCAGAACAAAGATTCAGATCAAGTTTCATACAAAGGATTCTTATAAAGGTTCAGAACAAGGATTCAGATCAGGTTTCATTAGATGGATTCAGATCATGGTTCAGAAGAAGGATTCAGATCACATTTCAGAACAAGGTTCAGACCTAGGATTCAGATCAAGGTGCAGACCAAGGATTCAGATCAAGGTGCAGACCAAGGATTCACATCACGTTTCAGACCAAGGATTCAGATCAGGGTTCATTAGATGGATTCAGATCACGGTTCAGAACAAGGATTCAGATCACATTTCAGAACTAGGTTCAGACCTAGGCTTCAGATCAAGGTGCAGAACAAGGATTCAGATCAAGGTGCAGACCAAGGATTCACATCACGTTTCAGACCAAGGATTCAGATCAGGGTTCATTAGATGGATTCAGATCATGGTTCCGAACAAGGATTCAGATCACATTTCAGAACAAGGTTCAGACCTAGGCTTCAGATCAAGGTACAGAACAAGGATTCAGATCAAGGTGCAGACCAAGGATTCAGATCATGTTTCAGACCAAGGATTCAGATCAAGGTTCATTAGGTGGATTTAGATCATGGTTCAGAACAAGGACTCAGATCACATTTCAGAACAAGGTTCAGACGTAGGCTTCAGATCAAGGTGCAGAACAAGGATTCAGATGAAGGTTCATCAGTCAGATTGAGATCAAGGTTGATTAGTAGGATTCAGATAATGTTCTAATCAAGGATTGAGATCAAGGTTCAGAAAAACAATTCATGGTTCAGAAGAAGGAATCAGATCACATTTCAGAACAAGGTTCAGACCTAGGATTCAGATCAAGGTGCAGACCAAGGATTCACATCACATTTCAGACCAAGGATTCAGATCAGGGTTCATTAGATGGATTCAGTTCATGGTTCCGAACAAGGATTCAGATCACATTTCAGAACAAGGTTCAGACCTAGGCTTCAGATCAAGGTGTAGAACAAGGATTCAGATCAAGGTGCAGACCAAGGATTCACATCACGTTTCAGACCAAGGATTCAGATCAGGGTTCATTAGATGGATTCAGATCATGGTTCAGAAGAAGGATTCAGATCACTTTTCAGAACAAGGTTCAGACCTAGGCTTCAGATCAAGGTGCAGACCTAGGCTTCAGATCAATGTGCAGACCAAGGATTCACATAACGTTTCAGACCAAGGATTCAGATCAAGGTTCATTAGGTGGATTCAGATCATGGTTCAGAACAAGGATTCAGATCACATTTCAGAACAAGGTTCAGACCTAGGCTTCAGATCAAGGTGCAGAACAAGGATTCAGATGAAGGTTCATCAGTCAGATTCAGATCAAGGTTGATTAGTAGGATTCAGATAATCTTCTAATCAAGGATTGAGATCAAGGTTCAGAAAAACAATTCATGGTTCAGAATAAGGATTCAGATCAACGTCCAGATGCAGGATTCAGATCTAGGTTCATCCCAAGGATTCAGATCACGTTTCAGCACAACGATTCAGATCACGTTTCAGACCCAGGATTCAGATCAAGGTGGAGTCCAAGGATTCAGATCAATGGCCACACCTAGGATTCATATAAAAGTTCAGACCAAGGTTTCAGATCAAGGTGCAGACCAAGGATTCAGAACAAAGATTCAGATCAAGTTTCATACAAAGGATTCTTATAAAGGTTCAGAACAAGGATTCAGATCAGGTTTCATTAGATGGATTCAGATCATGGTTCAGAAGAAGGATTCAGATCACATTTCAGAACAAGGTTCAGACCTAGGATTCAGATCAAGGTGCAGACCAAGGATTCAGATCAAGGTGCAGACCAAGGATTCACATCACGTTTCAGACCAAGGATTCAGATCAGGGTTCATTAGATGGATTCAGATCACGGTTCAGAACAAGGATTCAGATCACATTTCAGAACTAGGTTCAGACCTAGGCTTCAGATCAAGGTGCAGAACAAGGATTCAGATCAAGGTGCAGACCAAGGATTCACATCACGTTTCAGACCAAGGATTCAGATCAGGGTTCATTAGATGGATTCAGATCATGGTTCCGAACAAGGATTCAGATCACATTTCAGAACAAGGTTCAGACCTAGGCTTCAGATCAAGGTACAGAACAAGGATTCAGATCAAGGTGCAGACCAAGGATTCAGATCACGTTTCAGACCAAGGATTCAGATCAAGGTTCATTAGGTGGATTTAGATCATGGTTCAGAACAAGGACTCAGATCACATTTCAGAACAAGGTTCAGACGTAGGCTTCAGATCAAGGTGCAGAACAAGGATTCAGATGAAGGTTCATCAGTCAGATGATTGAGATCAAGGTTGATTAGTAGGATTCAGATAATGTTCTAATCAAGGATTGAGATCAAGGTTCAGAAAAACAATTCATGGTTCAGAAGAAGGAATCAGATCACATTTCAGAACAAGGTTCAGACCTAGGATTCAGATCAAGGTGCAGACCAAGGATTCACATCACATTTCAGACCAAGGATTCAGATCAGGGTTCATTAGATGGATTCAGTTCATGGTTCCGAACAAGGATTCAGATCACATTTCAGAACAAGGTTCAGACCTAGGCTTCAGATCAAGGTGCAGAACAAGGATTCAGATCAAGGTGCAGACCAAGGATTCACATCACGTTTCAGACCAAGGATTCAGATCAGGGTTCATTAGATGGATTCAGATCATGGTTCAGAACAAGGATTCAGATCACATTTCAGAACAAGGTTCAGACCTAGGCTTCAGATCAAGGTGCAGAACCAGGATTCAGATGAAGGTTCATCAGTCAGATTCAGATCAAGGTTGATTAGTAGGATTCAGATAATCTTCTAATCAAGGATTGAGATCAAGGTTCAGAAAAACAATTCATGGTTCAGAATAAGGATTCAGATCAACGTCCAGATGCAGGATTCAGATCTAGGTTCATCCCAAGGATTCAGATCACGTTTCAGCACAACGATTCAGATCACGTTTCAGACCCAGGATTCAGATCAAGGTGGAGTCCAAGGATTCAGATCAATGGCCACACCTAGGATTCATATAAAAGTTCAGACCAAGGTTTCAGATCAAGGTGCAGACCAAGGATTCAGAACAAAGATTCAGATCAAGTTTCATACAAAGGATTCTTATAAAGGTTCAGAACAAGGATTCAGATCAGGTTTCATTAGATCGATTCAGATCATGGTTCAGAAGAAGGATTCAGATCACATTTCAGAACAAGGTTCAGACCTAGGATTCAGATCAAGGTGCAGACCAAGGATTCAGATCAAGGTGCAGACCAAGGATTCACATCACGTTTCAGACCAAGGATTCAGATCAGGGTTCATTAGATGGATTCAGATCACGGTTCAGAACAAGGATTCAGATCACATTTCAGAACTAGGTTCAGACCTAGGCTTCAGATCAAGGTGCAGAACAAGGATTCAGATCAAGGTGCAGACCAAGGATTCACATCACGTTTCAGACCAAGGATTCAGATCAGGGTTCATTAGATGGATTCAGATCATGGTTCCGAACAAGGATTCAGATCACATTTCAGAACAAGGTTCAGACCTAGGCTTCAGATCAAGGTACAGAACAAGGATTCAGATCAAGGTGCAGACCAAGGATTCAGATCACGTTTCAGACCAAGGATTCAGATCAAGGTTCATTAGGTGGATTTAGATCATGGTTCAGAACAAGGACTCAGATCACATTTCAGAACAAGGTTCAGACGTAGGCTTCAGATCAAGGTGCAGAACACGGATTCAGATGAAGGTTCATCAGTCAGATTGAGATCAAGGTTGATTAGTAGGATTCAGATAATGTTCTAATCAAGGATTGAGATCAAGGTTCAGAAAAACAATTCATGGTTCAGAAGAAGGAATCAGATCACATTTCAGAACAAGGTTCAGACCTAGGATTCAGATCAAGGTGCAGAACAAGGATTCAGATGGTTCATCAGTCAGTTTCAGATCAAGGTTGATTAGTAGGATTCAGATAATGTTCTAATCAAGGATTGAGATCAAGGTTCAGAAAAACAATTCATGGTTCAGAATAAGGATTCAGATCAACGTCCAGATGCAGGATTCAGATCAAGGTTCATCCCAAGGATTCAGATCACGTTTCAGCACAACGATTCAGATCACGTTTCAGACCCAGGATTCAGATCAAGGTGGAGTCCAAGGATTCAGATCAATGGCCACACCTAGGATTCATATAAAAGTTCAGACCAAGGTTTCAGATCAAGGTGCAGACCAAGGATTCAGAACAAAGATTCAGATCAAGTTTCATACAAAGGATTCTTATAAAGGTTCAGAACAAGGATTCAGATCAGGGTTCATTAGATGGATTCAGATCATGGTTCAGAAGAAGGATTCAGATAACATTTCAGAACAAGGTTCAGACCTAGGCTTCAGATCAAGGTGCAGAACAAGGATTCAGATCAAGGTGCAGACCAAGGATTCACATCACGTTTCAGACCAAGGATTCAGATCAGGGTTCATTAGATGGATTCAGATCATGGTTCAGAAGAAGGACTCAGATCACATTTCAGAACAAGGTTCAGACGTAGGCTTCAGATCAAGGTGCAGAACAAGGATTCAGATGAAGGTTCATCAGTCAGATTGAGATCAAGGTTGATTAGTAGGATTCAGATAATGTTCTAATCAAGGATTGAGATCAAGGTTCAGAAAAACAATTCATGGTTCAGAAGAAGGAATCAGATCACATTTCAGAACAAGGTTCAGACCTAGGATTCAGATCAAGGTGCAGACCAAGGATTCACATCACATTTCAGACCAAGGATTCAGATCAGGGTTCATTAGATGGATTCAGTTCATGGTTCCGAACAAGGATTCAGATCACATTTCAGAACAAGGTTCAGACCTAGGCTTCAGATCAAGGTGCAGAACAAGGATTCAGATCAAGGTGCAGACCAAGGATTCACATCACGTTTCAGACCAAGGATTCAGATCAGGGTTCATTAGATGGATTCAGATCATGGTTCAGAACAAGGATTCAGATCACATTTCAGAACAAGGTTCAGACCTAGGCTTCAGATCAAGGTGCAGACCTAGGCTTCAGATCAATGTGCAGACCAAGGATTCACATAACGTTTCAGACCAAGGATTCAGATCAAGGTTCATTAGGTGGATTCAGATCATGGTTCAGAACAAGGATTCAGATCACATTTCAGAACAAGGTTCAGACCTAGGCTTCAGATCAAGGTGCAGAACAAGGATTCAGATGAAGGTTCATCAGTCAGATTCAGATCAAGGTTGATTAGTAGGATTCAGATAATCTTCTAATCAAGGATTGAGATCAAGGTTCAGAAAAACAATTCATGGTTCAGAATAAGGATTCAGATCAACGTCCAGATGCAGGATTCAGATCTAGGTTCATCCCAAGGATTCAGATCACGTTTCAGCACAACGATTCAGATCACGTTTCAGACCCAGGATTCAGATCAAGGTGGAGTCCAAGGATTCAGATCAATGGCCACACCTAGGATTCATATAAAAGTTCAGACCAAGGTTTCAGATCAAGGTGCAGACCAAGGATTCAGAACAAAGATTCAGATCAAGTTTCATACAAAGGATTCTTATAAAGGTTCAGAACAACGATTCAGATCAGGGTTCATTAGATGGATTCAGATGATGGTTCAGAAGAAGGATTCAGATAACATTTCAGAACAAGGTTCAGACCTAGGCTTCAGATCAAGGTGCAGAACAAGGATTCAGATCAAGGTGCAGACCAAGGATTCACATCACGTTTCAGACCAAGGATTCAGATCAGGGTTCATTAGATGGATTCAGATCATGGTTCAGAAGAAGGATTCAGATCACTTTTCAGAACAAGGTTCAGACCTAGGCTTCAGATCAAGGTGCAGACCTAGGCTTCAGATCAATGTGCAGACCAAGGATTCACATAACGTTTCAGACCAAGGATTCAGATCAAGGTTCATTAGGTGGATTCAGATCATGGTTCAGAACAAGGATTCAGATCACATTTCAGAACAAGGTTCAGACCTAGGCTTCAGATCAAGGTGCAGAACAAGGATTCAGATGAAGGTTCATCAGTCAGATTCAGATCAAGGTTGATTAGTAGGATTCAGATAATCTTCTAATCAAGGATTGAGATCAAGGTTCAGAAAAACAATTCATGGTTCAGAATAAGGATTCAGATCAACGTCCAGATGCAGGATTCAGATCTAGGTTCATCCCAAGGATTCAGATCACGTTTCAGCACAACGATTCAGATCACGTTTCAGACCCAGGATTCAGATCAAGGTGGAGTCCAAGGATTCAGATCAATGGCCACACCTAGGATTCATATAAAAGTTCAGACCAAGGTTTCAGATCAAGGTGCAGACCAAGGATTCAGAACAAAGATTCAGATCAAGTTTCATACAAAGGATTCTTATAAAGGTTCAGAACAAGGATTCAGATCAGGTTTCATTAGATGGATTCAGATCATGGTTCAGAAGAAGGATTCAGATCACATTTCAAAACAAGGTTCAGACCTAGGATTCAGATCAAGGTGCAGACCAAGGATTCAGATCAAGGTGCAGACCAAGGATTCACATCACGTTTCAGACCAAGGATTCAGATCAGGGTTCATTAGATGGATTCAGATCACGGTTCAGAACAAGGATTCAGATCACATTTCAGAACTAGGTTCAGACCTAGGCTTCAGATCAAGGTGCAGAACAAGGATTCAGATCAAGGTGCAGACCAAGGATTCAGATCACGTTTCAGACCAAGGATTCAGATCAAGGTTCATTAGGTGGATTTAGATCATGGTTCAGAACAAGGACTCAGATCACATTTCAGAACAAGGTTCAGACGTAGGCTTCAGATCACGGTGCAGAACAAGGATTCAGATGACGGTTCATCAGTCAGATTGAGATCAAGGTTGATTAGTAGGATTCAGATAATGTTCTAATCAAGGATTGAGATCAAGGTTCAGAAAAACAATTCATGGTTCAGAAGAAGGAATCAGATCACATTTCAGAACAAGGTTCAGACCTAGGATTCAGATCAGGGTTCATTAGATGGATTCAGATCATGGTTCAGAACAAGGATTCAGATCACATTTCAGAACAAGGTTCAGACCTAGGCTTCAGATCAAGGTGCAGAACAAGGATTCAGATGGTTCATCAGTCAGATTCAGATCAAGGTTGATTAGTAGGATTCAGATAATGTTCTAATCAAGGATTGAGATCAAGGTTCAGAAAAACAATTCATGGTTCAGAATAAGGATTCAGATCAACGTCCAGATGCAGGATTCAGATCAAGGTTCATCCCAAGGATTCAGATCACGTTTCAGCACAACGATTCAGATCACGTTTCAGACCCAGGATTCAGATCAAGGTGGAGTCCAAGGATTCAGATCAATGGCCACACCTAGGATTCATATAAAAGTTCAGACCAAGGTTTCAGATCAAGGTGCAGACCAAGGATTCAGAACAAAGATTCAGATCAAGTTTCATACAAAGGATTCTTATAAAGGTTCAGAACAAGGATTCAGATCAGGGTTCATTAGATGGATTCAGATCATGGTTCAGAAGAAGGATTCAGATAACATTTCAGAACAAGGTTCAGACCTAGGCTTCAGATCAAGGTGCAGAACAAGGATTCAGATCAAGGTGCAGACCAAGGATTCACATCACGTTTCAGACCAAGGATTCAGATCAGGGTTCATTAGATGGATTCAGATCATGGTTCAGAAGAAGGATTCAGATCACTTTTCAGAACAAGGTTCAGACCTAGGCTTCAGATCAAGGTGCAGACCTAGGCTTCAGATCAATGTGCAGACCAAGGATTCACATAACGTTTCTGACCAAGGATTCAGATCAAGGTTCATTAGGTGGATTCAGATCATGGTTCAGAACAAGGATTCAGATCACATTTCAGAACAAGGTTCAGACCTAGGCTTCAGATCAAGGTGCAGAACAAGGATTCAGATGAAGGTTCATCAGTCAGATTCAGATCAAGGTTGATTAGTAGGATTCAGATAATCTTCTAATCAAGGATTGAGATCAAGGTTCAGAAAATCAATTCATGGTTCAGAATAAGGATTCAGATCAACGTCCAGATGCAGGATTCAGATCAAGGTTCATCCCAAGGATTCAGATCACGTTTCAGCACAACGATTCAGATCACGTTTCAGACCCAGGATTCAGATCAAGTTGGAGTCCAAGGATTCAGATCAATGGCCACACCTAGGATTCATATAAAAGTTCAGACCAAGGTTTCAGATCAAGGTGCAGACCAAGGATTCAGAACAAAGATTCAGATCAAGTTTCATAGAAAGGATTCTTATAAAGGTTGAGAACAAGGATTCAGATCAGGGTTCATTAGATGGATTCAGATCATGGTTCAGAAGAAGGATTCAGATCACATTTCAGATCAAGGTGCAGACCAAGGATTCAGATCAAGGTGCAGACCAAGGATTCACATCACGTTTCAGACCAAGGATTCAGATCAGGGTTCATTAGTTGGATTCAGATCATGGTTCAGAACAAGGATTCAGATCAAATTTCAGAACTAGGTTCAGACCTAGGCTTCAGATCAAGGTGCAGAACAAGGATTCAAATCAAGGTGGAGACCATGGATTCACATCACGTTTCAGACCAAGGATTCAGATCAGGGTTCATTAGATGGATTCAGATCATGGTTCAGAACAAGGATTCAGATCACATTTCAGAACTAGGTTCAGACCTAGGCTTCAGATCAAGGTACAAAACAAGGATTCAGATCAAGGTGCAGACCATGGATTCACATCACGTTTCAGACCAAGGATTCAGATCAGGGTTCATTAGATGGATTCAGATCATGGTTCAGAACAAGGATTCAGATCACATTTCAGAACTAGGTTCAGACCTAGGCTTCAGATCAAGGTACAAAACAAGGATTCAGATCAAGGTGAAGACCAAGGATTCACATCACGTTTCAGACCAAGGATTCAGATCAAGGTTCATTAGGTGGATTCAGATCATGGTTCAGAACAAGGATTCAGATCACATTTCAGAACAAGGTTCAGACCTAGGCTTCAGATCAAGGTACTAAATAAGGATTCAGATCAAGGTGAAGACCAAGGATTCACATCACGTTGCAGACCAAAGATTCAGATCAAGGTTCATTAGGTGGATTCAGATCATGGTTCAGAAGAAGAATTCAGATCACTTTTCAGAACAAGGTTCAGACCTAGGCTTCAGATCAAGGTGCAGACCTAGGCTTCAGATCAATGTGCAGACCAAGGATTCACATAACGTTTCAGACAAAGGATTCAGATCAAGGTTCATTTGGTGGATTCAGATCATGGTTCAGAACAAGGATTCAGATCACATTTCAGAACAAGTTTCAGACCTAGGCTTCAGATCAAGGTGCAGAACAAGGATTCAGATGAAGGTTCATCAGTCAGATTCAGATCAAGGTTGATTAGTAGGATTCAGATCATGTTCTAATCAAGGATTGAGATCAAGGTTCAGAAAAACAATTCATGGTTCAGAATAAGGATTCAGATCAACGTCCAGATGCAGGATTCAGATCAAGGTTCATCCCAAGGATTCAGATCACGTTTCAGCACAACGATTCAGATCACGTTTCAGACCCAGGATTCAGATCAAGGTGGAGTCCAAGGATTCAGATCAATGGCCACACCTAGGATTCATATAAAAGTTCAGACCAAGGTTTCAGATCAAGGTGCAGACCAAGGATTCAGAACAAAGATTCAGATCAAGTTTCATACAAAGGATTCTTATAAAGGTTCAGAACAAGGATTCAGATCAGGGTTCATTAGATGGATTCAGATCATGGTTCAGAAGAAGGATTCATATCACATTTCAGAACAAGGTTCAGACCTAGGCTTCAGATCAAGGTGCAGAACAAGAATTCAGATCAAGGTGCAGACCAAGGATTCACATCACGTTTCAGACCAAGGATTCAGATCAGGGTTCATTAGATGGATTCAGATCATGGTTCAGAACAAGAATTCAGATCACTTTTCAGAACAAGGTTCAGACCTAGGCTTCAGATCAAGGTGCAGACCTAGGCTTCAGATCAATGTGCAGACCAAGGATTCACATAACGTTTCAGACCAAGGATTCAGATCAAGGTTCATTAGGTGGATTCAGATCATGGTTCAGAACAAGGATTCAGATCACATTTCAGAACAAGGTTCAGACCTAGGCTTCAGATCAAGGTGCAGAACAAGGATTCAGATGAAGGTTCATCAGTCAGATTCAGATCAAGGTTGATTAGTAGGATTCAGATAATCTTCTAATCAAGTATTGAGATCAAGGTTCAGAAAAACAATTCATGGTTCAGAATAAGGATTCAGATCAACGTCCAGATGCAGGATTCAGATCTAGGTTCATCCCAAGGATTCAGATCACGTTTCAGCACAACGATTCAGATCACGTTTCAGACCCAGGATTCAGATCAAGGTGGAGTCCAAGGATTCAGATCAATGGCCACACCTAGGATTCATATAAAAGTTCAGACCAAGGTTTCAGATCAAGGTGCAGACCAAGGATTCAGAACAAAGATTCAGATCAAGTTTCATAGAAAGGATTCTTATAAAGGTTCAGAACAAGGATTCAGATCAGGGTTCATTAGATGGATTCAGATCATGGTTCAGAAGAAGGATTCAGATCACATTTCAGAACAAGGTTCAGACCTAGGATTCAGATCAAGGTGCAGACCAAGGATTCAGATCAATGTGCAGACCAAGGATTCACATCACGTTTCAGACCAAGGATTCAGATCAGGGTTCATTAGATGGATTCAGATCATGGTTCAGAACAAGGATTCAGATCACATTTCAGAACTAGGTTCAGACCTAGGCTTCAGATCAAGGTGCAGAACAAGGATTCAGATCAAGGTGCAGACCAAGGATTCACATCACGTTTCAGACCAAGGATTCAGATCAACGTTCATTAGATGGATTCAGATCATGGTTCCGAACAAGGATTCAGATCACATTTCAGAACAAGGTTCAGACCTAGGCTTCAGATCAAGGTACAGAACAAGGATTCAGATCAAGGTGCAGACCAAGGATTCAGATCACGTTTCAGACCAAGGATTCAGATCAAGGTTCATTAGGTGGATTCAGATCATGGTTCAGAACAAGGATTCAGATCACATTTCAGAACAAGGTTCAGACCTAGGCTTCAGATCAAGGTGCAGAACAAGGATTCAGATGAAGGTTCATCAGTCAGATTCAGATCAAGGTTGATTAGTAGGATTCAGATCATGTTCTAATCAAGGATTGAGATCAAGGTTCAGAAAAACAATTCATGGTTCAGAATAAGGATTCAGATCAACGTCCAGATGCAGGATTCAGATCAAGGTTCATCCCAAGGATTCAGATCACGTTTCAGCACAACGATTCAGATCACGTTTCAGACCCAGGATTCAGATCAAGGTGGAGTCCAAGGATTCAGATCAATGGCCACACCTAGGATTCATATAAAAGTTCAGACCAAGGTTTCAGATCAAGGTGCAGACCAAGGATTCAGAACAAAGATTCAGATCAAGTTTCATAGAAAGGATTCTTATAAAGGTTCAGAACAAGGATTCAGATCAGGGTTCATTAGATGGATTCAGATCATGGTTCAGAAGAAGGATTCAGATCACATTTCAGAACAAGGTTCAGACCTAGGATTCAGATCAAGGTGCAGACCAAGGATTCAGATCAATGTGCAGACCAAGGATTCACATCACGTTTCAGACCAAGGATTCAGATCAGGGTTCATTAGATGGATTCAGATCATGGTTCAGAACAAGGATTCAGATCACATTTCAGAACTAGGTTCAGACCTAGGCTTCAGATCAAGGTGCAGAACAAGGATTCAGATCAAGGTGCAGACCAAGGATTCACATCACGTTTCAGACCAAGGATTCAGATCAACGTTCATTAGATGGATTCAGATCATGGTTCCGAACAAGGATTCAGATCACATTTCAGAACAAGGTTCAGACCTAGGCTTCAGATCAAGGTACAGAACAAGGATTCAGATCAAGGTGCAGACCAAGGATTCAGATCACGTTTCAGACCAAGGATTCAGATCAAGGTTCATTAGGTGGATTCAGATCATGGTTCAGAACAAGGATTCAGATCACATTTCAGAACAAGGTTCAGACCTAGGCTTCAGATCAAGGTGCAGAACAAGGATTCAGATGAAGGTTCATCAGTCAGATTCAGATCAAGGTTGATTAGTAGGATTCAGATCATGTTCTAATCAAGGATTGAGATCAAGGTTCAGAAAAACAATTCATGGTTCAGAATAAGGATTCAGATCAACGTCCAGATGCAGGATTCAGATCAAGGTTCATCCCAAGGATTCAGATCACGTTTCAGCACAACGATTCAGATCACGTTTCAGACCCAGGATTCAGATCAAGGTGGAGTCCAAGGATTCAGATCAATGGTCACACCTAGGATTCATATAAAAGTTCAGACCAAGGTTTCAGATCAAGGTGCAGACCAAGGATTCAGAACAAAGATTCAGATCAAGTTTCATAGAAAGGATTCTTATAAAGGTTCAGAACAAGGATTCAGATCAGGGTTCATTAGATGGATTCAGATCATGGTTCAGAAGACGGATTCAGATCACATTTCAGAACAAGGTTCAGACCTAGGATTCAGATCAAGGTGCAGACCAAGGATTCAGATCAAGGTGCAGACCAAGGATTCACATCACGTTTCAGACCAAGGATTCAGATCAGCGTTCATTAGATGGATTCAGATCATGGTTCCGAACAAGGATTCAGATCACATTTCAGAACAAGGTTCAGACCTAGGCTTCAGATCAAGGTACAGAACAAGGATTCAGATCAAGGTGCAGACCAAGGATACAGATCACGTTTCAGACCAAGGATTCAGATCAAGGTTCATTAGGTGGATTTAGATCATGGTTCAGAACAAGGACTCAGATCACATTTCAGAACAAGGTTCAGACCTAGGCTTCAGATCAAGGTGCAGAACAAGGATTCAGATGAAGGTTCATCAGATTGAGATCAAGGTTGATTAGTAGGATTCAGATAATGTTCTAATCAAGGATTGAGATCAAGGTTCAGAAAAACAATTCATGGTTCAGAAGAAGGATTCAGATCACATTTCAGAACAAGGTTCAGACCTAGGATTCAGATCAAGGTGCAGACCAAGGATTCACATCACATTTCAGACCAAGGATTCAGATCAGGGTTCATTAGATGGATTCAGTTCATGGTTCCGAACAAGGATTCAGATCACATTTCAGAACAAGGTTCAGACCTAGGCTTCAGATCAAGGTGCAGAACAAGGATTCAGATCAAGGTGCAGACCAAGGATTCACATCACGTTTCAGACCAAGGATTCAGATCAGGGTTCATTAGATGGATTCAGATCATGGTTCCGAACAAGGATTCAGATCACATTTCAGAACAAGGTTCAGACCTAGGCTTCAGATCAAGGTACAGAACAAGGATTCAGATCAAGGTGCAGACCAAGGATTCACATCACGTTTCAGACCAAGGATTCAGATCAGGGTTCATTAGATGGATTCAGATCATGGTTCAGAACAAGGATTCAGATCACATTTCAGAACTAGGTTCAGACCTAGGCTTCAGATCAAGGTGCAGAACAAGGATTCAGATCAAGGTGCAGACCAAGGATTCAGATCACGTTTCAGACCAAGGATTCAGAACAGGGTTCATTAGATGGATTCAGATCATGGTTCAGAACAAGGATTCAGATCACATTTCAGAACAAGGTTCAGACCTAGGCTTCAGATCAAGGTACAGAACAAGGATTCAGATCAAGGTGCAGACCAAGGATTCAGATCATGTTTCAGACCAAGGATTCAGATCAAGGTTCATTAGGTGGATTCAGATCATGGTTCAGAACAAGGATTCAGATCACATTTCAGAACAAGGTTCAGACCTAGGCTTCAGATCAAGGTGCAGAACAAGGATTCAGATGAAGGTTCATTAGTCAGATTCAGATCAAGGTTGATTAGTAGGATTCAGATAATGTTCTAATCACGGATTGAGATCAAGGTTCAGAAAATCAATTCATGGTTCAGAATAAGGATTCAGATCAACGTCCAGATGCAGGATTCAGATCAAGGTTCATCCCAAGGATTCAGATCACGTTTCAGCACAACGATTCAGATCACGTTTCAGACCCAGGATTCAGATCAAGGTGGAGTCCAAGGATTCAGATCAATGGCCACACCTAGGATTCATATAAAAGTTCAGACCAAGGTTTCAGATCAAGGTGCAGACCAAGGATTCAGAACAAAGATTCAGATCAAGTTTCATAGAAAGGATTCTTATAAAGGTTGAGAACAAGGATTCAGATCAGGGTTCATTAGATGGATTCAGATCATGGTTCAGAAGAAGGATTCATATCACATTTCAGAACAAGGTTCAGACCTAGGATTCAGATCAAGGTGCAGACCAAGGATTCAGATCAAGGTGCAGACCAAGGATTCACATCACGTTTCAGACCAAGGATTCAGATCAGGGTTCATTAGATGGATTCAGATCACGGTTCAGAACAAGGATTCAGATCACATTTCAGAACTAGGTTCAGACCTAGGCTTCAGATCAAGGTGCAGAACAAGGATTCAGATCAAGGTGCAGACCAAGGATTCACATCACGTTTCAGACCAAGGATTCAGATCAGCGTTCATTAGATGGATTCAGATCATGGTTCCGAACAAGGATTCAGATCACATTTCAGAACAAGGTTCAGACCTAGGCTTCAGATCAAGGTACAGAACAAGGATTCAGATCAAGGTGCAGACCAAGGATACAGATCACGTTTCAGACCAAGGATTCAGATCAAGGTTCATTAGGTGGATTTAGATCATGGTTCAGAACAAGGACTCAGATCACATTTCAGAACAAGGTTCAGACCTAGGCTTCAGATCAAGGTGCAGAACAAGGATTCAGATGAAGGTTCATCAGTCAGATTGAGATCAAGGTTGATTAGTAGGATTCAGATAATGTTCTAATCAAGGATTGAGATCAAGGTTCAGAAAAACAATTCATGGTTCAGAAGAAGGATTCAGATCACATTTCAGAACAAGGTTCAGACCTAGGATTCAGATCAAGGTGCAGACCAAGGATTCACATCACATTTCAGACCAAGGATTCAGATCAGGGTTCATTAGATGGATTCAGTTCATGGTTCCGAACAAGGATTCAGATCACATTTCAGAACAAGGTTCAGACCTAGGCTTCAGATCAAGGTGCAGAACAAGGATTCAGATCAAGGTGCAGACCAAGGATTCACATCACGTTTCAGACCAAGGATTCAGATCAGGGTTCATTAGATGGATTCAGATCATGGTTCCGAACAAGGATTCAGATCACATTTCAGAACAAGGTTCAGACCTAGGCTTCAGATCAAGGTACAGAACAAGGATTCAGATCAAGGTGCAGACCAAGGATTCACATCACGTTTCAGACCAAGGATTCAGATCAGGGTTCATTAGATGGATTCAGATCATGGTTCAGAACAAGGATTCAGATCACATTTCAGAACTAGGTTCAGACCTAGGCTTCAGATCAAGGTGCAGAACAAGGATTCAGATCAAGGTGCAGACCAAGGATTCAGATCACGTTTCAGACCAAGGATTCAGAACAGGGTTCATTAGATGGATTCAGATCATGGTTCCGAACAAGGATTCAGATCACATTTCAGAACAAGGTTCAGACCTAGACTTCAGATCAAGGTACAGACCGAGTCTTCAGATCAAGGTGCAGACCGAGGATTCACATAACGTTTCAGACAAAGGATTCAGATCAAGGTTCATTAGGTGGATTCAGATCATGGTTCAGAACAAGGATTCAGATCACATTTCAGAACAAGGTTCAGACCTAGGCTTCAGATCAAGGTGCAGAACAAGGATTCAGATGAAGGTTCATTAGTCAGATTCAGATCAAGGTTGATTAGTAGGATTCAGATAATGTTCTAATCAAGGATTGAGATCAAGGTTCAGAAAATCAATTCATGGTTCAGAATAAGGATTCAGATCAACGTCCAGATGCAGGATTCAGATCAAGGTTCATCCCAAGGATTCAGATCACGTTTCAGCACAACGATTCAGATGAATCCATCTAATGAACCCTGATCTGAATCCTTGGTCTGAAACGTGATGTGAATCCTTGGTCTGCACCTTGATCTGAATCATTGGTCTGCACCTTGATCTAAATCCTAGGTCTGAACCTTGTTCTGAAATGTGATCTGAATCCTTGTTCTGAACCATGATCTGAATCCATCTAATGAACCCTGATCTGAATCCTTGGTCTGAAACGTGATGTGAATCTTTGGTCTGCACCTTGATCTGAATCCTTGTTCTGCAACTTGATCTGAAGCCTAGGTCTGAACCTAGTTCTGAAATGTGATCTGAATCCTTGTTCTGAACCATGATCTGAATCCATCTAATGAACCCTGATCTGAATCCTTGGTCTGAAACGTGATGTGAATCCTTGGTCTGCACCTTGATCTGAATCCTTGTTCTGCACCTTGATCTGAAGCCTAGGTCTGAACCTAGTTCTGAAATGTGATCTGAATCCTTGTTCTGAACCATGATCTGAATCCATCTAATGAACCCTGATCTGAATCCTTGTTTTGAACCTTTATAAGAATCCTTTGTATGAAACTTGATCTGAATCTTTGTTCTGAATCCTTGGTCTGCACCTTGATCTGAAACCTTGGTCTGAACTTTTATATGAATCCTAGGTGTGGCAAGGATTCAGATCACATTTCATAACAAGGTTCAGACCTAGGCTTCAGATCAAGGTACAGAACAAGGATTCAGATCAAGGTGCAGACCAAGGTTTCAGATCAGGTTTCAGACCAAGGATTCAGATCAAGGTTCATTAGGTGGATTCAGATCATGGTTCAGAACAAGGATTCAGATCACATTTCAGAACAAGGTTCAGACCTAGGCTTCAGATCAAGGTGCAGAACAAGGATTCAGATGAAGGTTCATCAGTCAGATTCAGATCAAGGTTGATTAGTAGGATTCAGATAATGGTCTAATCAAGGATTGAGATCAAGGTTCAGAAAAACAATTCATGGTTCAGAAGAAGGATTCAGATCACATTTCAGAACAAGGTTCAGACCTAGGCTTCAGATCAAGGTGCAGAACAAGGATTCAGATCAAGGTGCAGACCAAGGATTCACATCACGTTGCAGACCAAGGATTCAGATCAGGGTTCATTAGATGGATTCAGATCATGGTTCCGAACAAGGATTCAGATCACATTTCAGAACAAGGTTCAGACCTAGGCTTCAGATCAAGGTACAAAATGAGGATTCAGATCAAGGTGAAGACCAAGGATTCACATCACGTTTCAGACCAAAGATTCAGACCAAGGTTCATTAGGTGGATTCAGATCATGGTTCAGAACAAGAATTCAGATCACTTTTCAGAACAAGGTTCAGACCTAGGCTTCAGATCAATGTGCAGACCAAGGATTCACATAACGTTTCAGACCAAGGATTCAGATCAAGGTTCATTTGGTGGATTCAGATCATGGTTCAGAACAAGGATTCAGATCACATTTCAGAACAAGGTTCAGACCTAGGCTTCAGATCAAGGTGCAGAACAAGGATTCAGATGAAGGTTCATCAGTCAGATTCAGATCAAGGTTGATTAGTAGGATTCAGATAATGTTCTAATCAAGGATTGAGATCAAGGTTCAGAAAAACAATTCATGGTTCAGAATAAGGATTCAGATCAACGTCCAGATGCAGGATTCAGATCAAGGTTCATCCCAAGGATTCAGATCACGTTTCAGCACAACGATTCAGATCACGTTTCAGACCCAGGATTCAGATCAAGGTGGAGTCCAAGGATTCAGATCAATGGCCACACCTAGGATTCATATAAAAGTTCAGACCAAGGTTTCAGATCAAGGTGCAGACCAAGGATTCAGAACAAAGATTCAGATCAAGTTTCATACAAAGGATTCTTATAAAGGTTCAGAACAAGGATTCAGATCAGGGTTCATTAGATGGATTCAGATCATGGTTCAGAAGAAGGATTCAGATCACATTTCAGAACAAGGTGCAGAACAAGGATTCAGATCAAGGTGCAGACCAAGGATTCACATCACGTTTCAGACCAAGGATTCAGATCAGGGTTCATTAGATGGATTCAGATCATGGTTCCGAAGAAGGATTCAGATCACATTTCAGAACTAGGTTCAGACCTAGGGTTCAGATCAAGGTGCAGAACAAGGATTCAGATCAAGGTGCAGACCAAGGATTCACATCACGTTTCAGACCAAGGATTCAGATCAGGGTTCATTAGATGGATTCAGATCATGGTTCCGAAGCAGGATTCAGATCACATTTCAGAACAAGGTTCAGACCTAGGCTTCAGATCAAGGTGCAGAACAAGGATTCAGATCAAGGTGCAGACCAAGGATTCACATCACGTTTCAGACCAAGGATTGAGATCATGGTTCATTAGATGGATTCAGATCATGGTTAAGAAGAAGGATTCAGATCACATTTCAGAACAAGGTTGCAGATCAAGGTGCAGACCAAGGTGCAGAACAAGGATTCAGATCAAGGTGCAGACCAAGGATTCACATCACGTTGCAGACCAAGGATTGAGATCAGGGTTCATTAGATGGATTCAGATCATGGTTCCGAACAAGGATTCAGATCACATTTCAGAACAAGGTTCAGACCTAGGCTTCAGATCAAGGTACAAAACAAGGATTCATATCAAGGTGAAGACCAAGGATTCACATCACGTTTCAGACCAAAGATTCAGATCAAGGTTCATTAGGTGGATTCAGATCATGGTTCAGAACAAGAATTCAGATCACTTTTCAGAACAAGGTTCAGACCTAGGCTTCAGATCAAGGTGCAGACCTAGGCTTCAGATCAAGGTGCAGACCAAGGATTCACATCACGTTTCAGACCAAGGATTCAGATCAAGGTTCATTAGGTGGATTCAGATCATGGTTCAGAACAAGGATTCAGATCACATTTCAGAACAAGGTTCAGACCTAGGCTTCAGATCAAGGTGCAGAACAAGGATTCAGATCAAGGTGCAGACCAAGGATTCACATCACGTTTCAGACCAAGGATTCAGATCAGGGTTCATTAGATGGATTCAGATCATGGTTCCGAACAAGGATTCAGATCACATTTCAGAACAAGGTTCAGACCTAGGCTTCAGATCAAGGTACAGAACAAGGATTCAGATCAAGGTGCAGACCAAGGATTCACATCACGTTTCAGACCAAGGATTCAGATCAGGGTTCATTGGATGGATTCAGATCATGGTTCAGAACAAGGATTCAGATCACATTTCAGAACTAGGTTCAGACCTAGGCTTCAGATCAAGGTACAGACCTAGTCTTCAGATCAAGGTGAAGACCGAGGATTCACATAACGTTTCAGACAAAGGATTCATATCAAGGTTCATTAGGTGGATTCAGATCATGGTTCAGAACAAGGATTCAGATCACATTTCAGAACAAGGTTCAGACCTAGGCTTCAGATCAAGGTGAAGAACAAGGATTCAGATGAAGGTTCATTAGTCAGATTCAGATCAAGGTTGATTAGTAGGATTCAGATAATGTTCTAATCAAGGATTGAGATCAAGGTTCAGAAAATCAATTCATGGTTCAGAATAAGGATTCAGATCAACGTCCAGATGCAGGATTCAGATCAAGGTTCATCCCAAGGATTCAGATCACGTTTCAGCACGACGATTCAGATCACGTTTCAGACCCAGGATTCAGATCAAGGTGGAGTCCAAGGATTCAGATCAATGGCCACACCTAGGATTCATATAAAAGTTCAGACCAAGGTTTCAGATCAAGGTGCAGACCAAGGATTCAGAACAAAGATTCAGATCAAGTTTCATACAAAGGATTCTTATAAAGGTTCAGAACAAGGATTCAGATCAGGGTTCATTAGATGGATTCAGATCATCGTTCAGAAGAAGGATTCAGATAACATTTCAGAACAAGGTTCAGACCTAGGCTTCAGATCAAGGTGCAGAACAAGGATTCAGATCAAGGTGCAGACCAAGGATTCACATCACGTTTCAGACCAAGGATTCAGATCAGGGTTCATTAGATGGATTCAGATCATGGTTCAGAAGAAGGATTCAGATCACTTTTCAGAACAAGGTTCAGACCTAGGCTTCAGATCAAGGTGCAGACCTAGGCTTCAGATCAATGTGCAGACCAAGGATTCACATAACGTATCAGACCAAGGATTCAGATCAAGGTTCATTAGGTGGATTCAGATCATGATTCAGAACAAGGATTCAGATCACATTTCAGAACAAGGTTCAGACCTAGGCTTCAGATCAAGGTGCAGAACAAGGATTCAGATGAAGGTTCATCAGTCAGATTCAGATCAAGGTTGATTAGTAGGATTCAGATAATCTTCTAATCAAGGATTGAGATCAAGGTTCAGAAAAACAATTCATGGTTCAGAATAAGGATTCAGATCAACGTCCAGATGCAGGATTCAGATCTAGGTTCATCCCAAGGATTCAGATCACGTTTCAGCACAACGATTCAGATCACGTTTCAGACCCAGGATTCAGATCAAGGTGGAGTCCAAGGATTCAGATCAATGGCCACACCTAGGATTCATATAAAAGTTCAGACCAAGGTTTCAGATCAAGGTGCAGACCAAGGATTCAGAAAAAAGATTCAGATCAAGTTTCATAGAAAGGATTCTTATAAAGGTTGAGAACAAGGATTCAGATCAGGGTTCATTAGATGGATTCAGATCATGGTTCAGAAGAAGGATTCAGATCACATTTCAGATCAAGGTGCAGACCAAGGATTCAGATCAAGGTGCAGACCAAGGATTCACATCACGTTTCAGACCAAGGATTCAGATCAGGGTTCATTAGATGGATTCAGATCATGGTTCAGAACAAGGATTCAGATCAAATTTCAGAACTAGGTTCAGACCTAGGCTTCAGATCAAGGTGCAGAACAAGGATTCAGATCAAGGTGCAGACCAAGGATTCACATCACGTTTCAGACCAAGGATTCAGATCACGGTTCATTAGATGGATTCAGATCACGGTTCAGAACAAGGATTCAGATGACATTTCAGAACTAGGTTCAGACCTAGGCTTCAGATCAAGTTGCATAACAAGGATTCAGATCAAGGTGCAGACCAAGGATTCACATCACGTTTCAGACCAAGGATTCAGATCAGGGTTCATTAGATGGATTCAGATCATGGTTCCGAAGAAGGATTCAGATCACATTTCAGAACAAGGTTCAGACCTAGGCTTCAGATCAAGGTACAGAACAAGGATTCAGATCAAGGTGCAGACCAAGGATTCAGATCACGTTTCAGACCAAGGATTCAGATCAAGGTTCATTAGGTGGATTCAGATCATGGTTCAGAACAAGGATTCAGATCACATTTCAGAACAAGGTTCAGACCTAGGCTTCAGATCAAGGTGCAGAGCAAGGATTCAGATGAAGGTTCATCAGTCAGATTCAGATCAAGGTTGATTAGTAGGATTCAGATAATGTTCTAATCAAGGATTGAGATCAAGGTTCAGAAAAACAATTCATGGTTCAGAATAAGGATTCAGATCAACGTCCAGATGCAGGATTCAGATCAAGGTTCATCCCAAGGATTCAGATCACGTTTCAGCACAACGATTCAGATCACGTTTCAGACCCAGGATTCAGATCAAGGTGGAGTCCAAGGATTCAGATCAATGGCCACACCTAGGATTCATATAAAAGTTCAGACCAAGGTTTCAGATCAAGGTGCAGACCAAGGATTCAGAACAAAGATTCAGATCAAGTTTCATACAAAGGATTCTTATAAAGGTTCAGAACAAGGATTCAGATCAGGGTTCATTAGATGGATTCAGATCATGGTTCAGAAGAAGGATTCAGATAACATTTCAGAACAAGGTTCAGACCTAGGCTTCAGATCAAGGTGCAGAACAAGAATTCAGATCAAGGTGCAGACCAAGGATTCACATCACGTTTCAGACCAAGGATTCAGATCAGGGTTCATTAGATGGATTCAGATCATGGTTCCGAACAAGGATTCAGATCACATTTCAGAACAAGGTTCAGACCTAGGCTTCAGATCAAGGTGCAGAACAAGAATTCAGATCAAGGTGCAGACCAAGGATTCACATCACGTTTCAGACCAAGGATTCAGATCAGGGTTCATTAGATGGATTCAGATCATGGTTCCGAACAAGGATTCAGATCACATTTCAGAACAAGGTTCAGACCTAGGCTTCAGATCAAGGTACAAAATAAGGATTCAGATCAAGGTCAAGACCAAGGATTCACATCACGTTTCAGACCAAAGATTCAGATCAAGGTTCATTAGGTGGATTCAGATCATGGTTCAGAACAAGAATTCAGATCACTTTTCAGAACAAGGTTCAGACCTAGGCTTCAGATCAAGGTGCAGACCTAGGCTTCAGATCAATGTGCAGACCAAGGATTCACATAACGTTTCAGACAAAGGATTCAGATCAAGGTTCATTTGGTGGATTCAGATCATGGTTCAGAACAAGGATTCAGATCACATTTCAGAACAAGGTTCAGACCTAGGCTTCAGATCAAGGTGCAGAACAAGGATTCAGATGAAGGTTCATCAGTCAGATTCAGATCAAGGTTGATTAGTAGGATTCAGATAATGTTCTAATCAAGGATTGAGATCAAGGTTCAGAAAAACAATTCATGGTTCAGAATAAGGATTCAGATCAACGTCCAGATGCAGGATTCAGATCAAGGTTCATCCCAAGGATTCAGATCACGTTTCAGCACAACGATTCAGATCACGTTTCAGACCCAGGATTCAGATCAAGGTGGAGTCCAAGGATTCAGATCAATGGCCACACCTAGGATTCATATAAAAGTTCAGACCAAGGTTTCAGATCAAGGTGCAGACCAAGGATTCAGAAAAAAGATTCAGATCAAGTTTCATAGAAAGGATTCTTATAAAGGTTGAGAACAAGGATTCAGATCAGGGTTCATTAGATGGATTCAGATCATGGTTCAGAAGAAGGATTCAGATCACATTTCAGATCAAGGTGCAGACCAAGGATTCAGATCAAGGTGCAGACCAAGGATTCACATCACGTTTCAGACCAAGGATTCAGATCAGGGTTCATTAGATGGATTCAGATCATGGTTCAGAACAAGGATTCAGATCAAATTTCAGAACTAGGTTCAGACCTAGGCTTCAGATCAAGGTGCAGAACAAGGATTCAGATCAAGGTGCAGACCAAGGATTCACATCACGTTTCAGACCAAGGATTCAGATCACGGTTCATTAGATGGATTCAGATCACGGTTCAGAACAAGGATTCAGATGACATTTCAGAACTAGGTTCAGACCTAGGCTTCAGATCAAGTTGCATAACAAGGATTCAGATCAAGGTGCAGACCAAGGATTCACATCACGTTTCAGACCAAGGATTCAGATCAGGGTTCATTAGATGGATTCAGATCATGGTTCCGAAGAAGGATTCAGATCACATTTCAGAACAAGGTTCAGACCTAGGCTTCAGATCAAGGTACAGAACAAGGATTCAGATCAAGGTGCAGACCAAGGATTCAGATCACGTTTCAGACCAAGGATTCAGATCAAGGTTCATTAGGTGGATTCAGATCATGGTTCAGAACAAGGATTCAGATCACATTTCAGAACAAGGTTCAGACCTAGGCTTCAGATCAAGGTGCAGAGCAAGGATTCAGATGAAGGTTCATCAGTCAGATTCAGATCAAGGTTGATTAGTAGGATTCAGATAATGTTCTAATCAAGGATTGAGATCAAGGTTCAGAAAAACAATTCATGGTTCAGAATAAGGATTCAGATCAACGTCCAGATGCAGGATTCAGATCAAGGTTCATCCCAAGGATTCAGATCACGTTTCAGCACAACGATTCAGATCACGTTTCAGACCCAGGATTCAGATCAAGGTGGAGTCCAAGGATTCAGATCAATGGCCACACCTAGGATTCATATAAAAGTTCAGACCAAGGTTTCAGATCAAGGTGCAGACCAAGGATTCAGAACAAAGATTCAGATCAAGTTTCATACAAAGGATTCTTATAAAGGTTCAGAACAAGGATTCAGATCAGGGTTCATTAGATGGATTCAGATCATGGTTCAGAAGAAGGATTCAGATAACATTTCAGAACAAGGTTCAGACCTAGGCTTCAGATCAAGGTGCAGAACAAGAATTCAGATCAAGGTGCAGACCAAGGATTCACATCACGTTTCAGACCAAGGATTCAGATCAGGGTTCATTAGATGGATTCAGATCATGGTTCCGAACAAGGATTCAGATCACATTTCAGAACAAGGTTCAGACCTAGGCTTCAGATCAAGGTGCAGAACAAGAATTCAGATCAAGGTGCAGACCAAGGATTCACATCACGTTTCAGACCAAGGATTCAGATCAGGGTTCATTAGATGGATTCAGATCATGGTTCCGAACAAGGATTCAGATCACATTTCAGAACAAGGTTCAGACCTAGGCTTCAGATCAAGGTACAAAATAAGGATTCAGATCAAGGTCAAGACCAAGGATTCACATCACGTTTCAGACCAAAGATTCAGATCAAGGTTCATTAGGTGGATTCAGATCATGGTTCAGAACAAGAATTCAGATCACTTTTCAGAACAAGGTTCAGACCTAGGCTTCAGATCAAGGTGCAGACCTAGGCTTCAGATCAATGTGCAGACCAAGGATTCACATAACGTTTCAGACAAAGGATTCAGATCAAGGTTCATTTGGTGGATTCAGATCATGGTTCAGAACAAGGATTCAGATCACATTTCAGAACAAGGTTCAGACCTAGGCTTCAGATCAAGGTGCAGAACAAGGATTCAGATGAAGGTTCATCAGTCAGATTCAGATCAAGGTTGATTAGTAGGATTCAGATAATGTTCTAATCAAGGATTGAGATCAAGGTTCAGAAAAACAATTCATGGTTCAGAATAAGGATTCAGATCAACGTCCAGATGCAGGATTCAGATCAAGGTTCATCCCAAGGATTCAGATCACGTTTCAGCACAACGATTCAGATCACGTTTCAGACCCAGGATTCAGATCAAGGTGGAGTCCAAGGATTCAGATCAATGGCCACACCTAGGATTCATATAAAAGTTCAGACCAAGGTTTCAGATCAAGGTGCAGACCAAGGATTCAGAACAAAGATTCAGATCAAGTTTCATACAAAGGATTCTTATAAAGGTTCAGAACAAGGATTCAGATCAGGGTTCATTAGATGGATTCAGATCATGGTTCAGAAGAAGGATTCAGATCACATTTCAGAACAAGGTTCAGACCTAGGATTCAGATCAAGGTGCAGACCAAGGATTCAGATCAAGGTGCAGACCAAGGATTCACATCACGTTTCAGACCAAGGATTCAGATCAGGGTTCATTAGATGGATTCAGATCATGGTTCAGAACAAGGATTCAGATCACATTTCAGAACTAGGTTCAGACCTAGGCTTCAGATCAAGGTGCAGAACAAGGATTCAGATCAAGGTGCAGACCAAGGATTCACATCACGTTTCAGACCAAGGATTCAGATCAGGGTTCATTAGATGGATTCAGATCATGGTTCCGAACAAGGATTCAGATCACATTTCAGAACAAGGTTCAGACCTAGGCTTCAGATCAAGGTACAGAACAAGGATTCAGATCAAGGTGCAGACCAAGGATTCACATCACGTTTCAGACCAAGGATTCAGATCAGGGTTCATTAGATGGATTCAGATCATGGTTCAGAACAAGGATTCAGATCACATTTCAGAACTAGGTTCAGACCTAGGCTTCAGATCAAGGTGCAGAACAAGGATTCAGATCAAGGTGCAGACCAAGGATTCACATCACGTTTCAGACCAAGGATTCAGATGAGGGTTCATTAGATGGATTCAGATCATGGTTCAGAAGAAGGATTCAGATCACATTTCAGAACAAGGTTGCAGATCAAGGTGCAGACCAAGGTGCAGACTAAGGATTCAGATCAAGGTGCAGACCAAGGATTCACATCACGTTTCAGACCAAGGATTCAGATCAGGGTTCATTAGATGGATTCAGATCACGGTTCAGAACAAGGATTCAGATCACATTTCAGAACTAGGTTCAGACCTAGGCTTCAGATCAAGGTGCAGAACAAGGATTCAGATCAAGGTGCAGACCAAGGATTCACATCACGTTTCAGACCAAGGATTCAGATCAGGGTTCATTAGATGGATTCAGATCATGGTTCCGAACAAGGATTCAGATCACATTTCAGAACAAGGTTCAGACCTAGGCTTCAGATCAAGGTACAGAACAAGGATTCAGATCAAGGTGCAGACCAAGGATTCAGATCACGTTTCAGACCAAGGATTCAGATCACGGTTCATTAGGTCGATTCAGATCATGGTTCAGAACAAGGATTCAGATCACATTTCAGAACAAGGTTCAGACCTAGGCTTCAGATCAAGGTGCAGAACAAGGATTCAGATGAAGGTTCATCAGTCAGATTCAGATCAAGGTTGATTAGTAGGATTCAGATAATGTTCTAATCAAGGATTGAGATCAAGGTTCAGAAAAACAATTCATGGTTCAGAATAAGGATTCAGATCAACGTCCAGATGCAGGATTCAGATCAAGGTTCATCCCAAGGATTCAGATCACGTTTCAGCACAACGATTCAGATCACGTTTCAGACCCAGGATTCAGATCAAGGTGGAGTCCAAGGATTCAGATCAATGGCCACACCTAGGATTCATATAAAAGTTCAGACCAAGGTTTCAGATCAAGGTGCAGACCAAGGATTCAGAACAAAGATTCAGATCAAGTTTCATACAAAGGATTCTTATAAAGGTTCAGAACAAGGATTCAGATCAGGGTTCATTAGATGGATTCAGATCATGGTTCAGAAGAAGGATTCAGATAACATTTCAGAACAAGGTTCAGACCTAGGCTTCAGATCAAGGTGCAGAACAAGAATTCAGATCAAGGTGCAGACCAAGGATTCACATCACGTTTCAGACCAAGGATTCAGATCAGGGTTCATTAGATGGATTCAGATCATGGTTCCGAACAAGGATTCAGATCACATTTCAGAACAAGGTTCAGACCTAGGCTTCAGATCAAGGTACAAAATAAGGATTCAGATCAAGGTCAAGACCAAGGATTCACATCACGTTTCAGACCAAAGATTCAGATCAAGGTTCATTAGGTGGATTCAGATCATGGTTCAGAACAAGAATTCAGATCACTTTTCAGAACAAGGTTCAGACCTAGGCTTCAGATCAAGGTGCAGACCTAGGCTTCAGATCAATGTGCAGACCAAGGATTCACATAACGTTTCAGACAAAGGATTCAGATCAAGGTTCATTTGGTGGATTCAGATCATGGTTCAGAACAAGGATTCAGATCACATTTCAGAACAAGGTTCAGACCTAGGCTTCAGATCAAGGTGCAGAACAAGGATTCAGATGAAGGTTCATCAGTCAGATTCAGATCAAGGTTGATTAGTAGGATTCAGATAATGTTCTAATCAAGGATTGAGATCAAGGTTCAGAAAAACAATTCATGGTTCAGAATAAGGATTCAGATCAACGTCCAGATGCAGGATTCAGATCAAGGTTCATCCCAAGGATTCAGATCACGTTTCAGCACAACGATTCAGATCACGTTTCAGACCCAGGATTCAGATCAAGGTGGAGTCCAAGGATTCAGATCAATGGCCACACCTAGGATTCATATAAAAGTTCAGACCAAGGTTTCAGATCAAGGTGCAGACCAAGGATTCAGAACAAAGATTCAGATCAAGTTTCATACAAAGGATTCTTATAAAGGTTCAGAACAAGGATTCAGATCAGGGTTCATTAGATGGATTCAGATCATGGTTCAGAAGAAGGATTCAGATCACATTTCAGAACAAGGTTCAGACCTAGGATTCAGATCAAGGTGCAGACCAAGGATTCAGATCAAGGTGCAGACCAAGGATTCACATCACGTTTCAGACCAAGGATTCAGATCAGGGTTCATTAGATGGATTCAGATCATGGTTCAGAACAAGGATTCAGATCACATTTCAGAACTAGGTTCAGACCTAGGCTTCAGATCAAGGTGCAGAACAAGGATTCAGATCAAGGTGCAGACCAAGGATTCACATCACGTTTCAGACCAAGGATTCAGATCAGGGTTCATTAGATGGATTCAGATCATGGTTCCGAACAAGGATTCAGATCACATTTCAGAACAAGGTTCAGACCTAGGCTTCAGATCAAGGTACAGAACAAGGATTCAGATCAAGGTGCAGACCAAGGATTCACATCACGTTTCAGACCAAGGATTCAGATCAGGGTTCATTAGATGGATTCAGATCATGGTTCAGAACAAGGATTCAGATCACATTTCAGAACTAGGTTCAGACCTAGGCTTCAGATCAAGGTGCAGAACAAGGATTCAGATCAAGGTGCAGACCAAGGATTCACATCACGTTTCAGACCAAGGATTCAGATCAGGGTTCATTAGATGGATTCAGATCATGGTTCAGAAGAAGGATTCAGATCACATTTCAGAACAAGGTTGCAGATCAAGGTGCAGACCAAGGTGCAGACCAAGGATTCAGATCAAGGTGCAGACCAAGGATTCACATCACGTTTCAGACCAAGGATTCAGATCAGGGTTCATTAGATGGATTCAGATCACGGTTCAGAACAAGGATTCAGATCACATTTCAGAACTAGGTTCAGACCTAGGCTTCAGATCAAGGTGCAGAACAAGGATTCAGATCAAGGTGCAGACCAAGGATTCACATCACGTTTCAGACCAAGGATTCAGATCAGGGTTCATTAGATGGATTCACATCATGGTTCCGAACAAGGATTCAGATCACATTTCAGAACAAGGTTCAGACCTAGGCTTCAGATCAAGGTACAGAACAAGGATTCAGATCAAGGTGCAGACCAAGGATTCAGATCACGTTTCAGACCAAGGATTCAGATCACGGTTCATTAGGTGGATTCAGATCATGGTTCAGAACAAGGATTCAGATCACATTTCAGAACAAGGTTCAGACCTAGGCTTCAGATCAAGGTGCAGAACAAGGATTCAGATGAAGGTTCATCAGTCAGATTCAGATCAAGGTTGATTAGTAGGATTCAGATAATGTTCTAATCAAGGATTGAGATCAAGGTTCAGAAAAACAATTCATGGTTCAGAATAAGGATTCAGATCAACGTCCAGATGCAGGATTCAGATCAAGGTTCATCCCAAGGATTCAGATCACGTTTCAGCACAACGATTCAGATCACGTTTCAGACCCAGGATTCAGATCAAGGTGGAGTCCAAGGATTCAGATCAATGGCCACACCTAGGATTCATATAAAAGTTCAGACCAAGGTTTCAGATCAAGGTGCAGACCAAGGATTCAGAACAAAGATTCAGATCAAGTTTCATACAAAGGATTCTTATAAAGGTTCAGAACAAGGATTCAGATCAGGGTTCATTAGATGGATTCAGATCATGGTTCAGAAGAAGGATTCAGATAACATTTCAGAACAAGGTTCAGACCTAGGCTTCAGATCAAGGTGCAGAACAAGGATTCAGATCAAGGTGCAGACCAAGGATTCACATCACGTTTCAGACCAAGGATTCAGATCAGGGTTCATTAGATGGATTCAGATCATGGTTCAGAAGAAGGATTCAGATCACTTTTCAGAACAAGGTTCAGACCTAGGCTTCAGATCAAGGTGCAGACCTAGGCTTCAGATCAATGTGCAGACCAAGGATTCACATAACTTTTCAGACCAAGGATTCAGATCAAGGTTCATTAGGTGGATTCAGATCATGGTTCAGAACAAGGATTCAGATCACATTTCAGAACAAGGTTCAGACCTAGGCTTCAGATCAAGGTGCAGAACAAGGATTCAGATGAAGGTTCATCAGTCAGATTCAGATCAAGGTTGATTAGTAGGATTCAGATAATCTTCTAATCAAGGATTGAGATCAAGGTTCAGAAAAACAATTCATGGTTCAGAATAAGGATTCAGATCAACGTCCAGATGCAGGATTCAGATCTAGGTTCATCCCAAAGATTCAGATCACGTTTCAGCACAACGATTCAGATCACGTTTCAGACCCAGGATTCAGATCAAGGTGGAGTCCAAGGATTCAGATCAATGGCCACACCTAGGATTCATATAAAAGTTCAGACCAAGGTTTCAGATCAAGGTGCAGACCAAGGATTCAGAACAAAGATTCAGATCAAGTTTCATACAAAGGATTCTTATAAAGGTTCAGAACAAGGATTCAGATCAGGTTTCATTAGATGGATTCAGATCATGGTTCAGAAGAAGGATTCAGATCACATTTCAGAACAAGGTTCAGACCTAGGATTCAGATCAAGGTGCAGACCAAGGATTCAGATCAAGGTGCAGACCAAGGATTCACATCACGTTTCAGACCAAGGATTCAGATCAGGGTTCATTAGATGGATTCAGATCACGGTTCAGAACAAGGATTCAGATCACATTTCAGAACTAGGTTCAGACCTAGGCTTCAGATCAAGGTGCAGAACAAGGATTCAGATCAAGGTGCAGACCAAGGATTCACATCACGTTTCAGACCAAGGATTCAGATCAGGGTTCATTAGATGGATTCAGATCATGGTTCCGAACAAGGATTCAGATCACATTTCAGAACAAGGTTCAGACCTAGGCTTCAGATCAAGGTACAGAACAAGGATTCAGATCAAGGTGCAGACCAAGGATTCAGATCACGTTTCAGACCAAGGATTCAGATCAAGGTTCATTAGGTGGATTTAGATCATGGTTCAGAACAAGGACTCAGATCACATTTCAGAACAAGGTTCAGACGTAGGCTTCAGATCAAGGTGCAGAACAAGGATTCAGATGAAGGTTCATCAGTCAGATTGAGATCAAGGTTGATTAGTAGGATTCAGATAATGTTCTAATCAAGGATTGAGATCAAGGTTCAGAAAAACAATTCATGGTTCAGAAGAAGGAATCAGATCACATTTCAGAACAAGGTTCAGACCTAGGATTCAGATCAAGGTGCAGACCAAGGATACACATCACATTTCAGACCAAGGATTCAGATCAGGGTTCATTAGATGGATTCAGTTCATGGTTCCGAACAAGGATTCAGATCACATTTCAGAACAAGGTTCAGACCTAGGCTTCAGATCAAGGTGCAGAACAAGGATTCAGATCAAGGTGCAGACCAAGGATTCACATCACGTTTCAGACCAAGGATTCAGATCAGGGTTCATTAGATGGATTCAGATCATGGTTCCGAACAAGGATTCAGATCACATTTCAGAACAAGGTTCAGACCTAGGCTTCAGATCAAGGTACAGAACAAGGATTCAGATCAAGGTGCAGACCAAGGATTCAGATCACGTTTCAGACCAAGGATTCAGATCAAGGTTCATTAGGTGGATTTAGATCATGGTTCAGAACAAGGACTCAGATCACATTTCAGAACAAGGTTCAGACGTAGGCTTCAGATCAAGGTGCAGAACAAGGATTCAGATGAAGGTTCATCAGTCAGATTGAGATCAAAGTTGATTAGTAGGATTCAGATAATGTTCTAATCAAGGATTGAGATCAAGGTTCAGAAAAACAATTCATGGTTCAGAAGAAGGAATCAGATCACATTTCAGAACAAGGTTCAGACCTAGGATTCAGATCAAGGTGCAGACCAAGGATTCACATCACATTTCAGACCAAGGATTCAGATCAGGGTTCATTAGATGGATTCAGTTCATGGTTCCGAACAAGGATTCAGATCACATTTCAGAACAAGGTTCAGACCTAGGCTTCAGATCAAGGTGCAGAACAAGGATTCAGATCAAGGTGCAGACCAAGGATTCACATCACGTTTCAGACCAAGGATTCAGATCAGGGTTCATTAGATGGATTCAGATCATGGTTCAGAACAAGGATTCAGATCACATTTCAGAACAAGGTTCAGACCTAGGCTTCAGATCAAGGTGCAGAACAAGGATTCAGATGAAGGTTCATCAGTCAGATTCAGATCAAGGTTGATTAGTAGGATTCAGATAATGTTCTAATCAAGGATTGAGATCAAGGTTCAGAAAAACAATTCATGGTTCAGAATAAGGATTCAGATCAACGTCCAGATGCAGGATTCAGATCAAGGTTCATCCCAAGGATTCAGATCACGTTTCAGCACAACGATTCAGATCACGTTTCAGACCCAGGATTCAGATCAAGGTGGAGTCCAAGGATTCAGATCAATGGCCACACCTAGGATTCATATAAAAGTTCAGACCAAGGTTTCAGATCAAGGTGCAGACCAAGGATTCAGAACAAAGATTCAGATCAAGTTTCATACAAAGGATTCTTATAAAGGTTCAGAACAAGGATTCAGATCAGGGTTCATTAGATGGATTCAGATCATGGTTCAGAAGAAGGATTCAGATAACATTTCAGAACAAGGTTCAGACCTAGGCTTCAGATCAAGGTGCAGAACAAGGATTCAGATCAAGGTGCAGACCAAGGATTCACATCACGTTTCAGACCAAGGATTCAGATCAGGGTTCATTAGATGGATTCAGATCATGGTTCAGAAGAAGGATTCAGATCACTTTTCAGAACAAGGTTCAGACCTAGGCTTCAGATCAAGGTGCAGACCTAGGCTTCAGATCAATGTGCCGACCAAGGATTCACATAACGTTTCAGACCAAGGATTCAGATCAAGGTTCATTAGGTGGATTCAGATCATGGTTCAGAACAAGGATTCAGATCACATTTCAGAACAAGGTTCAGACCTAGGCTTCAGATCAAGGTGCAGAACAAGGATTCAGATGAAGGTTCATCAGTCAGATTCAGATCAAGGTTGATTAGTAGGATTCAGATAATCTTCTAATCAAGGATTGAGATCAAGGTTCAGAAAAACAATTCATGGTTCAGAATAAGGATTCAGATCAACGTCCAGATGCAGGATTCAGATCTAGGTTCATCCCAAGGATTCAGATCACGTTTCAGCACAACGATTCAGATCACGTTTCAGACCCAGGATTCAGATCAAGGTGGAGTCCAAGGATTCAGATCAATGGCCACACCTAGGATTCATATAAAAGTTCAGACCAAGGTTTCAGATCAAGGTGCAGACCAAGGATTCAGAACAAAGATTCAGATCAAGTTTCATACAAAGGATTCTTATAAAGGTTCAGAACAAGGATTCAGATCAGGTTTCATTAGATGGATTCAGATCATGGTTCAGAAGAAGGATTCAGATCACATTTCAGAACAAGGTTCAGACCTAGGATTCAGATCAAGGTGCAGACCAAGGATTCAGATCAAGGGGCAGACCAAGGATTCACATCACGTTTCAGACCAAGGATTCAGATCAGGGTTCATTAGATGGATTCAGATCACGGTTCAGAACAAGGATTCAGATCACATTTCAGAACTAGGTTCAGACCTAGGCTTCAGATCAAGGTGCAGAACAAGGATTCAGATCAAGGTGCAGACCAAGGATTCACATCACGTTTCAGACCAAGGATTCAGATCAGGGTTCATTAGATGGATTCAGATCATGGTTCCGAACAAGGATTCAGATCACATTTCAGAACAAGGTTCAGACCTAGGCTTCAGATCAAGGTACAGAACAAGGATTCAGATCAAGGTGCAGACCAAGGATTCAGATCACGTTTCAGACCAAGGATTCAGATCAAGGTTCATTAGGTGGATTTAGATCATGGTTCAGAACAAGGACTCAGATCACATTTCAGAACAAGGTTCAGACGTAGGCTTCAGATCAAGGTGCAGAACACGGATTCAGATGAAGGTTCATCAGTCAGATTGAGATCAAGGTTGATTAGTAGGATTCAGATAATGTTCTAATCAAGGATTGAGATCAAGGTTCAGAAAAACAATTCATGGTTCAGAAGAAGGAATCAGATCACATTTCAGAACAAGGTTCAGACCTAGGATTCAGATCAAGGTGCAGACCAAGGATTCACATCACATTTCAGACCAAGGATTCAGATCAGGGTTCATTAGATGGATTCAGTTCATGGTTCCGAACAAGGATTCAGATCACATTTCAGAACAAGGTTCAGACCTAGGCTTCAGATCAAGGTGCAGAACAAGGATTCAGATCAAGGTGCAGACCAAGGATTCACATCACGTTTCAGACCAAGGATTCAGATCAGGGTTCATTAGATGGATTCAGATCATGGTTCAGAACAAGGATTCAGATCACATTTCAGAACAAGGTTCAGACCTAGGCTTCAGATCAAGGTGCAGAACAAGGATTCAGATGGTTCATCAGTCAGTTTCAGATCAAGGTTGATTAGTAGGATTCAGATAATGTTCTAATCAAGGATTGAGATCAAGGTTCAGAAAAACAATTCATGGTTCAGAATAAGGATTCAGATCAACGTCCAGATGCAGGATTCAGATCAAGGTTCATCCCAAGGATTCAGATCACGTTTCAGCACAACGATTCAGATCACGTTTCAGACCCAGGATTCAGATCAAGGTGGAGTCCAAGGATTCAGATCAATGGCCACACCTAGGATTCATATAAAAGTTCAGACCAAGGTTTCAGATCAAGGTGCAGACCAAGGATTCAGAACAAAGATTCAGATCAAGTTTCATACAAAGGATTCTTATAAAGGTTCAGAACAAGGATTCAGATCAGGGTTCATTAGATGGATTCAGATCATGGTTCAGAAGAAGGATTCAGATAACATTTCAGAACAAGGTTCAGACCTAGGCTTCAGATCAAGGTGCAGAACAAGGATTCAGAACAAGGTCCAGACCAAGGATTCACATCACGTTTCAGACCAAGGATTCAGATCAGGGTTCATTAGATGGATTCAGATCATGGTTCAGAAGAAGGACTCAGATCACATTTCAGAACAAGGTTCAGACGTAGGCTTCAGATCAAGGTGCAGAACAAGGATTCAGATGAAGGTTCATCAGTCAGATTGAGATCAAGGTTGATTAGTAGGATTCAGATAATGTTCTAATCAAGGATTGAGATCAAGGTTCAGAAAAACAATTCATGGTTCAGAAGAAGGAATCAGATCACATTTCAGAACAAGGTTCAGACCTAGGATTCAGATCAAGGTGCAGACCAAGGATTCACATCACATTTCAGACCAAGGATTCAGATCAGGGTTCATTAGATGGATTCAGTTCATGGTTCCGAACAAGGATTCAGATCACATTTCAGAACAAGGTTCAGACCTAGGCTTCAGATCAAGGTGCAGAACAAGGATTCAGATCAAGGTGCAGACCAAGGATTCACATCACGTTTCAGACCAAGGATTCAGATCAGGGTTCATTAGATGGATTCAGATCATGGTTCAGAACAAGGATTCAGATCACATTTCAGAACAAGGTTCAGACCTAGGCTTCAGATCAAGGTGCAGAACAAGGATTCAGATGGTTCATCAGTCAGTTTCAGATCAAGGTTGATTAGTAGGATTCAGATAATGTTCTAATCAAGGATTGAGATCAAGGTTCAGAAAAACAATTCATGGTTCAGAATAAGGATTCAGATCAATGTCCAGATGCAGGATTCAGATCAAGGTTCATCCCAAGGATTCAGATCACGTTTCAGCACAACGATTCAGATCACGTTTCAGACCCAGGATTCAGATCAAGGTGGAGTCCAAGGATTCAGATCAATGGCCACACCTAGGATTCATATAAAAGTTCAGACCAAGGTTTCAGATCAAGGTGCAGACCAAGGATTCAGAACAAAGATTCAGATCAAGTTTCATACAAAGGATTCTTATAAAGGTTCAGAACAAGGATTCAGATCAGGGTTCATTAGATGGATTCAGATCATGGTTCAGAAGAAGGATTCAGATAACATTTCAGAACAAGGTTCAGACCTAGGCTTCAGATCAAGGTGCAGAACAAGGATTCAGATCAAGGTGCAGACCAAGGATTCACATCACGTTTCAGACCAAGGATTCAGATCAGGGTTCATTAGATGGATTCAGATCATGGTTCAGAAGAAGGATTCAGATCACTTTTCAGAACAAGGTTCAGACCTAGGCTTCAGATCAAGGTGCAGAACAAGAATTCAGATCAATGTGCAGACCAAGGATTCACATAACGTTTCAGACCAAGGATTCAGATCAAGGTTCATTAGGTGGATTCAGATCATGGTTCAGAACAAGGATTCAGATCACATTTCAGAACAAGGTTCAGACCTAGGCTTCAGATCAAGGTGCAGAACAAGGATTCAGATGAAGGTTCATCAGTCAGATTGAGATCAAGGTTGATTAGTAGGATTCAGATAATGTTCTAATCAAGGATTGAGATCAAGGTTCAGAAAAACAATTCATGGTTCAGAAGAAGGAATCAGATCACATTTCAGAACAAGGTTCAGACCTAGGATTCAGATCAAGGTGCAGACCAAGGATTCACATCACGTTTCAGACCAAGGATTCAGATCAGGGTTCATTAGATGGATTCAGTTCATGGTTCCGAACAAGGATTCAGATCACATTTCAGAACAAGGTTCAGACCTAGGCTTCAGATCAAGGTGCAGAACAAGGATTCAGATCAAGGTGCAGACCAAGGATTCACATCACGTTTCAGACCAAGGATTCAGATCAGGGTTCATTAGATGGATTCAGATCATGGTTCAGAACAAGGATTCAGATCACATTTCAGAACAAGGTTCAGACCTAGGCTTCAGATCAAGGTGCAGAACAAGGATTCAGATGGTTCATCAGTCAGTTTCAGATCAAGGTTGATTAGTAGGATTCAGATAATGTTCTAATCAAGGATTGAGATCAAGGTTCAGAAAAACAATTCATGGTTCAGAATAAGGATTCAGATCAACGTCCAGATGCAGGATTCAGATCAAGGTTCATCCCAAGGATTCAGATCACGTTTCAGCACAACGATTCAGATCACGTTTCAGACCCAGGATTCAGATCAAGGTGGAGTCCAAGGATTCAGATCAATGGCCACACCTAGTATTCATATAAAAGTTCAGACCAAGGTTTCAGATCAAGGTGCAGACCAAGGATTCAGAACAAAGATTCAGATCAAGTTTCATACAAAGGATTCTTATAAAGGTTCAGAACAAGGATTCAGATCAGGGTTCATTAGATGGATTCAGATCATGGTTCAGAAGAAGGATTCAGATAACATTTCAGAACAAGGTTCAGACCTAGGCTTCAGATCAAGGTGCAGAACAAGGATTCAGATCAAGGTGCAGACCAAGGATTCACATCACGTTTCAGACCAAGGATTCAGATCAGGGTTCATTAGATGGATTCAGATCATGGTTCAGAAGAAGGATTCAGATCACTTTTCAGAACAAGGTTCAGACCTAGGCTTCAGATCAAGGTGCAGAACAAGAATTCAGATCAATGTGCAGACCAAGGATTCACATAACGTTTCAGACCAAGGATTCAGATCAAGGTTCATTAGGTGGATTCAGATCATGGTTCAGAACAAGGATTCAGATCACATTTCAGAACAAGGTTCAGACCTAGGCTTCAGATCAAGGTGCAGAACAAGGATTCAGATGAAGGTTCATCAGTCAGATTGAGATCAAGGTTGATTAGTAGGATTCAGATAATGTTCTAATCAAGGATTGAGATCAAGGTTCAGAAAAACAATTCATGGTTCAGAAGAAGGAATCAGATCACATTTCAGAACAAGGTTCAGACCTAGGATTCAGATCAAGGTGCAGACCAAGGATTCACATCACGTTTCAGACCAAGGATTCAGATCAGGGTTCATTAGATGGATTCAGTTCATGGTTCCGAACAAGGATTCAGATCACATTTCAGAACAAGGTTCAGACCTAGGCTTCAGATCAAGGTGCAGAACAAGGATTCAGATCAAGGTGCAGACCAAGGATTCACATCACGTTTCAGACCAAGGATTCAGATCAGGGTTCATTAGATGGATTCAGATCATGGTTCAGAACAAGGATTCAGATCACATTTCAGAACAAGGTTCAGACCTAGGCTTCAGATCAAGGTGCAGAACAAGGATTCAGATGGTTCATCAGTCAGTTTCAGATCAAGGTTGATTAGTAGGATTCAGATAATGTTCTAATCAAGGATTGAGATCAAGGTTCAGAAAAACAATTCATGGTTCAGAATAAGGATTCAGATCAACGTCCCGATGCAGGATTCAGATCAAGGTTCATCCCAAGGATTCAGATCACGTTTCAGCACAACGATTCAGATCACGTTTCAGACCCAGGATTCAGATCAAGGTGGAGTCCAAGGATTCAGATCAATGGCCACACCTAGGATTCATATAAAAGTTCAGACCAAGGTTTCAGATCAAGGTGCAGACCAAGGATTCAGAACAAAGATTCAGATCAAGTTTCATACAAAGGATTCTTATAAAGGTTCAGAACAAGGATTCAGATCAGGGTTCATTAGATGGATTCAGATCATGGTTCAGAAGAAGGATTCAGATCACATTTCAGAACAAGGTTCAGACCTAGGCTTCAGATCAAGGTGCAGAACAAGGATTCAGATCAAGGTGCAGACCAAGGATTCACATCACGTTTCAGACCAAGGATTCAGATCAGGGTTCATTAGATGGATTCAGATCATGGTTCAGAAGAAGGACTCAGATCACATTTCAGAACAAGGTTCAGAAGTAGGCTTCAGATCAAGGTGCAGAACAAGGTTTCAGATGAAGGTTCATCAGTCAGATTGAGATCAAGGTTGATTAGTAGGATTCAGATAATGTTCTAATCAAGGATTGAGATCAAGGTTCAGAAAAACAATTCATGGTTCAGAAGAAGGAATCAGATCACATTTCAGAACAAGGTTCAGACCTAGGATTCAGATCAAGGTGCAGACCAAGGATTCACATCACATTTCAGACCAAGGATTCAGATCAGGGTTCATTAGATGGATTCAGTTCATGGTTCCGAACAAGGATTCAGATCACATTTCAGAACAAGGTTCAGACCTAGGCTTCAGATCAAGGTGCAGAACAAGGATTCAGATCAAGGTGCAGACCAAGGATTCACATCACGTTTCAGACCAAGGATTCAGATCAGGGTTCATTAGATGGATTCAGATCATGGTTCAGAACAAGGATTCAGATCACATTTCAGAACAAGGTTCAGACCTAGGCTTCAGATCAAGGTGCAGAACAAGGATTCAGATGGTTCATCAGTCAGTTTCAGATCAAGGTTGATTAGTAGGATTCAGATAATGTTCTAATCAAGGATTGAGATCAAGGTTCAGAAAAACAATTCATGGTTCAGAATAAGGATTCAGATCAATGTCCAGATGCAGGATTCAGATCAAGGTTCATCCCAAGGATTCAGATCACGTTTCAGCACAACGATTCAGATCACGTTTCAGACCCAGGATTCAGATCAAGGTGGAGTCCAAGGATTCAGATCAATGGCCACACCTAGGATTCATATAAAAGTTCAGACCAAGGTTTCAGATCAAGGTGCAGACCAAGGATTCAGAACAAAGATTCAGATCAAGTTTCATACAAAGGATTCTTATAAAGGTTCAGAACAAGGATTCAGATCAGGTTTCATTAGATGGATTCAGATCATGGTTCAGAAGAAGGATTCAGATAACATTTCAGAACAAGGTTCAGACCTAGGCTTCAGATCAAGGTGCAGAACAAGGATTCAGATCAAGGTGCAGACCAAGGATTCACATCACGTTTCAGACCAAGGATTCAGATCAGGGTTCATTAGATGGATTCAGATCATGGTTCAGAAGAAGGATTCAGATCACTTTTCAGAACAAGGTTCAGACCTAGGCTTCAGATCAATGTGCAGACCAAGGATTCACATAACGTTTCAGACCAAGGATTCAGATCAAGGTTCATTAGGTGGATTCAGATCATGGTTCAGAACAAGGATTCAGATCACATTTCAGAACAAGGTTCAGACCTAGGCTTCAGATCAAGGTGCAGAACAAGGATTCAGATGAAGGTTCATCAGTCAGATTCAGATCAAGGTTGATTAGTAGGATTCAGATAATCTTCTAATCAAGGATTGAGATCAAGGTTCAGAAAAACAATTCATGGTTCAGAATAAGGATTCAGATCAACGTCCAGATGCAGGATTCAGATCTAGGTTCATCCCAAGGATTCAGATCACGTTTCAGCACAACGATTCAGATCACGTTTCAGACCCAGGATTCAGATCAAGGTGGAGTCCAAGGATTCAGATCAATGGCCACACCTAGGATTCATATAAAAGTTCAGACCAAGGTTTCAGATCAAGGTGCAGACCAAGGATTCAGAACAAAGCTTCAGATCAAGTTTCATACAAAGGATTCTTATAAAGGTTCAGAACAAGGATTCAGATCAGGTTTCATTAGATGGATTCAGATCATGGTTCAGAAGAAGGATTCAGATCACATTTCAGAACAAGGTTCAGACCTAGGATTCAGATCAAGGTGCAGACCAAGGATTCAGATCAAGGTGCAGACCAAGGATTCACATCACGTTTCAGACCAAGGATTCAGATCAGGGTTCATTAGATGGATTCAGATCACGGTTCAGAACAAGGATTCAGATCACATTTCAGAACTAGGTTCAGACCTAGGCTTCAGATCAAGGTGCAGAACAAGGATTCAGATCAAGGTGCAGACCAAGGATTCACATCACGTTTCAGACCAAGGATTCAGATCAGGGTTCATTAGATGGATTCAGATCATGGTTCAGAAGAAGGACTCAGATCACATTTCAGAACAAGGTTCAGACGTAGGCTTCAGATCAAGGTGCAGAACAAGGATTCAGATGAAGGTTCATCAGTCAGATTGAGATCAAGGTTGATTAGTAGGATTCAGATAATGTTCTAATCAAGGATTGAGATCAAGGTTCAGAAAAACAATTCATGGTTCAGAAGAAGGAATCAGATCACATTTCAGAACAAGGTTCAGACCTAGGATTCAGATCAAGGTGCAGACCAAGGATTCACATCACATTTCAGACCAAGGATTCAGATCAGGGTTCATTAGATGGATTCAGTTCATGGTTCCGAACAAGGATTCAGATCACATTTCAGAACAAGGTTCAGACCTAGGCTTCAGATCAAGGTGCAGAACAAGGATTCAGATCAAGGTGCAGACCAAGGATTCACATCACGTTTCAGACCAAGGATTCAGATCAGGGTTCATTAGATGGATTCAGATCATGGTTCAGAACAAGGATTCAGATCACATTTCAGAACAAGGTTCAGACCTAGGCTTCAGATCAAGGTGCAGAACAAGGATTCAGATGGTTCATCAGTCAGTTTCAGATCAAGGTTGATTAGTAGGATTCAGATAATGTTCTAATCAAGGATTGAGATCAAGGTTCAGAAAAACAATTCATGGTTCAGAATAAGGATTCAGATCAATGTCCAGATGCAGGATTCAGATCAAGGTTCATCCCAAGGATTCAGATCACGTTTCAGCACAACGATTCAGATCACGTTTCAGACCCAGGATTCAGATCAAGGTGGAGTCCAAGGATTCAGATCAATGGCCACACCTAGGATTCATATAAAAGTTCAGACCAAGGTTTCAGATCAAGGTGCAGACCAAGGATTCAGAACAAAGATTCAGATCAAGTTTCATACAAAGGATTCTTATAAAGGTTCAGAACAAGGATTCAGATCAGGGTTCATTAGATGGATTCAGATCATGGTTCAGAAGAAGGATTCAGATAACATTTCAGAACAAGGTTCAGACCTAGGCTTCAGATCAAGGTGCAGAACAAGGATTCAGATCAAGGTGCAGACCAAGGATTCACATCACGTTTCAGACCAAGGATTCAGATCAGGGTTCATTAGATGGATTCAGATCATGGTTCAGAAGAAGGATTCAGATCACTTTTCAGAACAAGGTTCAGACCTAGGCTTCAGATCAAGGTGCAGACCTAGGCTTCAGATCAATGTGCAGACCAAGGATTCACATAACGTTTCAGACCAAGGATTCAGATCAAGGTTCATTAGGTGGATTCAGATCATGGTTCAGAACAAGGATTCAGATCACATTTCAGAACAAGGTTCAGACCTAGGCTTCAGATCAAGGTGCAGAACAAGGATTCAGATGAAGGTTCATCAGTCAGATTCAGATCAAGGTTGATTAGTAGGATTCAGATAATCTTCTAATCAAGGATTGAGATCAAGGTTCAGAAAAACAATTCATGGTTCAGAATAAGGATTCAGATCAACGTCCAGATGCAGGATTCAGATCTAGGTTCATCCCAAGGATTCAGATCACGTTTCAGCACAACGATTCAGATCACGTTTCAGACCCAGGATTCAGATCAAGGTGGAGTCCAAGGATTCAGATCAATGGCCACACCTAGGATTCATATAAAAGTTCAGACCAAGGTTTCAGATCAAGGTGCAGACCAAGGATTCAGAACAAAGATTCAGATCAAGTTTCATACAAAGGATTCTTATAAAGGTTCAGAACAAGGATTCAGATCAGGGTTCATTAGATGGATTCAGATCATGGTTCAGAAGAAGGATTCAGATAACATTTCAGAACAAGGTTCAGACCTAGGCTTCAGATCAAGGTGCAGAACAAGGATTCAGATCAAGGTGCAGACCAAGGATTCACATCACGTTTCAGACCAAGGATTCAGATCAGGGTTCATTAGATGGATTCAGATCATGGTTCAGAAGAAGGATTCAGATCACTTTTCAGAACAAGGTTCAGACCTAGGCTTCAGATCAAGGTGCAGACCTAGGCTTCAGATCAATGTGCAGACCAAGGATTCACATAACGTTTCAGACCAAGGATTCAGATCAAGGTTCATTAGGTGGATTCAGATCATGGTTCAGAACAAGGATTCAGATCACATTTCAGAACAAGGTTCAGACCTAGGCTTCAGATCAAGGTGCAGAACAAGGATTCAGATGAAGGTTCATCAGTCAGATTCAGATCAAGGTTGATTAGTAGGATTCAGATAATCTTCTAATCAAGGATTGAGATCAAGGTTCAGAAAAACAATTCATGGTTCAGAATAAGGATTCAGATCAACGTCCAGATGCAGGATTCAGATCTAGGTTCATCCCAAGGATTCAGATCACGTTTCAGCACAACGATTCAGATCACGTTTCAGACCCAGGATTCAGATCAAGGTGGAGTCCAAGGATTCAGATCAATGGCCACACCTAGGATTCATATAAAAGTTCAGACCAAGGTTTCAGATCAAGGTGCAGACCAAGGATTCAGAACAAAGATTCAGATCAAGTTTCATACAAAGGATTCTTATAAAGGTTCAGAACAAGGATTCAGATCAGGTTTCATTAGATGGATTCAGATCATGGTTCAGAAGAAGGATTCAGATCACATTTCAGAACAAGGTTCAGACCTAGGATTCAGATCAAGGTGCAGACCAAGGATTCAGATCAAGGTGCAGACCAAGGATTCACATCACGTTTCAGACCAAGGATTCAGATCAGGGTTCATTAGATGGATTCAGATCACGGTTCAGAACAAGGATTCAGATCACATTTCAGAACTAGGTTCAGACCTAGGCTTCAGATCAAGGTGCAGAACAAGGATTCAGATCAAGGTGCAGACCAAGGATTCACATCACGTTTCAGACCAAGGATTCAGATCAGGGTTCATTAGATGGATTCAGATCATGGTTCCGAACAAGGATTCAGATCACATTTCAGAACAAGGTTCAGACCTAGGCTTCAGATCAAGGTACAGAACAAGGATTCAGATCAAGGTGCAGACCAAGGATTCAGATCACGTTTCAGACCAAGGATTCAGATCAGGGTTCATTAGATGGATTCAGATCATGGTTCAGAAGAAGGACTCAGATCACATTTCAGAACAAGGTTCAGACGTAGGCTTCAGATCAAGGTGCAGAACAAGGATTCAGATGAAGGTTCATCAGTCAGATTGAGATCAAGGTTGATTAGTAGGATTCAGATAATGTTCTAATCAAGGATTGAGATCAAGGTTCAGAAAAACAATTCATGGTTCAGAAGAAGGAATCAGATCACATTTCAGAACAAGGTTCAGACCTAGGATTCAGATCAAGGTGCAGACCAAGGATTCACATCACATTTCAGACCAAGGATTCAGATCAGGGTTCATTAGATGGATTCAGTTCATGGTTCCGAACAAGGATTCAGATCACATTTCAGAACAAGGTTCAGACCTAGGCTTCAGATCAAGGTGCAGAACAAGGATTCAGATCAAGGTGCAGACCAAGGATTCACATCACGTTTCAGACCAAGGATTCAGATCAGGGTTCATTAGATGGATTCAGATCATGGTTCAGAACAAGGATTCAGATCACATTTCAGAACAAGGTTCAGACCTAGGCTTCAGATCAAGGTGCAGAACAAGGATTCAGATGGTTCATCAGTCAGTTTCAGATCAAGGTTGATTAGTAGGATTCAGATAATGTTCTAATCAAGGATTGAGATCAAGGTTCAGAAAAACAATTCATGGTTCAGAATAAGGATTCAGATCAATGTCCAGATGCAGGATTCAGATCAAGGTTCATCCCAAGGATTCAGATCACGTTTCAGCACAACGATTCAGATCACGTTTCAGACCCAGGATTCAGATCAAGGTGGAGTCCAAGGATTCAGATCAATGGCCACACCTAGGATTCATATAAAAGTTCAGACCAAGGTTTCAGATCAAGGTGCAGACCAAGGATTCAGAACAAAGATTCAGATCAAGTTTCATACAAAGGATTCTTATAAAGGTTCAGAACAAGGATTCAGATCAGGGTTCATTAGATGGATTCAGATCATGGTTCAGAAGAAGGATTCAGATAACATTTCAGAACAAGGTTCAGACCTAGGCTTCAGATCAAGGTGCAGAACAAGGATTCAGATCAAGGTGCAGACCAAGGATTCACATCACGTTTCAGACCAAGGATTCAGATCAGGGTTCATTAGATGGATTCAGATCATGGTTCAGAAGAAGGATTCAGATCACTTTTCAGAACAAGGTTCAGACCTAGGCTTCAGATCAAGGTGCAGACCTAGGCTTCAGATCAATGTGCAGACCAAGGATTCACATAACGTTTCAGACCAAGGATTCAGATCAAGGTTCATTAGGTGGATTCAGATCATGGTTCAGAACAAGGATTCAGATCACATTTCAGAACAAGGTTCAGACCTAGGCTTCAGATCAAGGTGCAGAACAAGGATTCAGATGAAGGTTCATCAGTCAGATTCAGATCAAGGTTGATTAGTAGGATTCAGATAATCTTCTAATCAAGGATTGAGATCAAGGTTCAGAAAAACAATTCATGGTTCAGAATAAGGATTCAGATCAACGTCCAGATGCAGGATTCAGATCTAGGTTCATCCCAAGGATTCAGATCACGTTTCAGCACAACGATTCAGATCACGTTTCAGACCCAGGATTCAGATCAAGGTGGAGTCCAAGGATTCAGATCAATGGCCACACCTAGGATTCATATAAAAGTTCAGACCAAGGTTTCAGATCAAGGTGCAGACCAAGGATTCAGAACAAAGATTCAGATCAAGTTTCATACAAAGGATTCTTATAAAGGTTCAGAACAAGGATTCAGATCAGGTTTCATTAGATGGATTCAGATCATGGTTCAGAAGAAGGATTCAGATCACATTTCAGAACAAGGTTCAGACCTAGGATTCAGATCAAGGTGCAGACCAAGGATTCAGATCAAGGTGCAGACCAAGGATTCACATCACGTTTCAGACCAAGGATTCAGATCAGGGTTCATTAGATGGATTCAGATCACGGTTCAGAACAAGGATTCAGATCACATTTCAGAACTAGCTTCAGACCTAGGCTTCAGATCAAGGTGCAGAACAAGGATTCAGATCAAGGTGCAGACCAAGGATTCACATCACGTTTCAGACCAAGGATTCAGATCAGGGTTCATTAGATGGATTCAGATCATGGTTCCGAACAAGGATTCAGATCACATTTCAGAACAAGGTTCAGACCTAGGCTTCAGATCAAGGTACAGAACAAGGATTCAGATCAAGGTGCAGACCAAGGATTCAGATCACGTTTCAGACCAAGGATTCAGATCAAGGTTCATTAGGTGGATTTAGATCATGGTTCAGAACAAGGACTCAGATCACATTTCAGAACAAGGTTCAGACGTAGGCTTCAGATCAAGGTGCAGAACAAGGATTCAGATGAAGGTTCATCAGTCAGATGATTGAGATCAAGGTTGATTAGTAGGATTCAGATAATGTTCTAATCAAGGATTGAGATCAAGGTTCAGAAAAACAATTCATGGTTCAGAAGAAGGAATCAGATCACATTTCAGAACAAGGTTCAGACCTAGGATTCAGATCAAGGTGCAGACCAAGGATTCACATCACATTTCAGACCAAGGATTCAGATCAGGGTTCATTAGATGGATTCAGTTCATGGTTCCGAACAAGGATTCAGATCACATTTCAGAACAAGGTTCAGACCTAGGCTTCAGATCAAGGTGCAGAACAAGGATTCAGATCAAGGTGCAGACCAAGGATTCACATCACGTTTCAGACCAAGGATTCAGATCAGGGTTCATTAGATGGATTCAGATCATGGTTCAGAACAAGGATTCAGATCACATTTCAGAACAAGGTTCAGACCTAGGCTTCAGATCAAGGTGCAGAACAAGGATTCAGATGAAGGTTCATCAGTCAGATTCAGATCAAGGTTGATTAGTAGGATTCAACTAATCTTCTAATCAAGGATTGAGATCAAGGTTCAGAAAAACAATTCATGGTTCAGAATAAGGATTCAGATCAACGTCCAGATGCAGGATTCAGATCTAGGTTCATCCCAAGGATTCAGATCACGTTTCAGCACAACGATTCAGATCACGTTTCAGACCCAGGATTCAGATCAAGGTGGAGTCCAAGGATTCAGATCAATGGCCACACCTAGGATTCATATAAAAGTTCAGACCAAGGTTTCAGATCAAGGTGCAGACCAAGGATTCAGAACAAAGATTCAGATCAAGTTTCATACAAAGGATTCTTATAAAGGTTCAGAACAAGGATTCAGATCAGGTTTCATTAGATCGATTCAGATCATGGTTCAGAAGAAGGATTCAGATCACATTTCAGAACAAGGTTCAGACCTAGGATTCAGATCAAGGTGCAGACCAAGGATTCAGATCAAGGTGCAGACCAAGGATTCACATCACGTTTCAGACCAAGGATTCAGATCAGGGTTCATTAGATGGATTCAGATCACGGTTCAGAACAAGGATTCAGATCACATTTCAGAACTAGGTTCAGACCTAGGCTTCAGATCAAGGTGCAGAACAAGGATTCAGATCAAGGTGCAGACCAAGGATTCACATCACGTTTCAGACCAAGGATTCAGATCAGGGTTCATTAGATGGATTCAGATCATGGTTCCGAACAAGGATTCAGATCACATTTCAGAACAAGGTTCAGACCTAGGCTTCAGATCAAGGTACAGAACAAGGATTCAGATCAAGGTGCAGACCAAGGATTCAGATCACGTTTCAGACCAAGGATTCAGATCAAGGTTCATTAGGTGGATTTAGATCATGGTTCAGAACAAGGACTCAGATCACATTTCAGAACAAGGTTCAGACGTAGGCTTCAGATCAAGGTGCAGAACACGGATTCAGATGAAGGTTCATCAGTCAGATTGAGATCAAGGTTGATTAGTAGGATTCAGATAATGTTCTAATCAAGGATTGAGATCAAGGTTCAGAAAAACAATTCATGGTTCAGAAGAAGGAATCAGATCACATTTCAGAACAAGGTTCAGACCTAGGATTCAGATCAAGGTGCAGACCAAGGATTCACATCACATTTCAGACCAAGGATTCAGATCAGGGTTCATTAGATGGATTCAGTTCATGGTTCCGAACAAGGATTCAGATCACATTTCAGAACAAGGTTCAGACCTAGGCTTCAGATCAAGGTGCAGAACAAGGATTCAGATCAAGGTGCAGACCAAGGATTCACATCACGTTTCAGACCAAGGATTCAGATCAGGGTTCATTAGATGGATTCAGATCATGGTTCAGAACAAGGATTCAGATCACATTTCAGAACAAGGTTCAGACCTAGGCTTCAGATCAAGGTGCAGAACAAGGATTCAGATGGTTCATCAGTCAGTTTCAGATCAAGGTTGATTAGTAGGATTCAGATAATGTTCTAATCAAGGATTGAGATCAAGGTTCAGAAAAACAATTCATGGTTCAGAATAAGGATTCAGATCAACGTCCAGATGCAGGATTCAGATCAAGGTTCATCCCAAGGATTCAGATCACGTTTCAGCACAACGATTCAGATCACGTTTCAGACCCAGGATTCAGATCAAGGTGGAGTCCAAGGATTCAGATCAATGGCCACACCTAGGATTCATATAAAAGTTCAGACCAAGGTTTCAGATCAAGGTGCAGACCAAGGATTCAGAACAAAGATTCAGATCAAGTTTCATACAAAGGATTCTTATAAAGGTTCAGAACAAGGATTCAGATCAGGGTTCATTAGATGGATTCAGATCATGGTTCAGAAGAAGGATTCAGATAACATTTCAGAACAAGGTTCAGACCTAGGCTTCAGATCAAGGTGCAGAACAAGGATTCAGATCAAGGTGCAGACCAAGGATTCACATCACGTTTCAGACCAAGGATTCAGATCAGGGTTCATTAGATGGATTCAGATCATGGTTCAGAAGAAGGACTCAGATCACATTTCAGAACAAGGTTCAGACGTAGGCTTCAGATCAAGGTGCAGAACAAGGATTCAGATGAAGGTTCATCAGTCAGATTGAGATCAAGGTTGATTAGTAGGATTCAGATAATGTTCTAATCAAGGATTGAGATCAAGGTTCAGAAAAACAATTCATGGTTCAGAAGAAGGAATCAGATCACATTTCAGAACAAGGTTCAGACCTAGGATTCAGATCAAGGTGCAGACCAAGGATTCACATCACATTTCAGACCAAGGATTCAGATCAGGGTTCATTAGATGGATTCAGTTCATGGTTCCGAACAAGGATTCAGATCACATTTCAGAACAAGGTTCAGACCTAGGTTTCAGATCAAGGTGCAGAACAAGGATTCAGATCAAGGTGCAGACCAAGGATTCACATCACGTTTCAGACCAAGGATTCAGATCAGGGTTCATTAGATGGATTCAGATCATGGTTCAGAACAAGGATTCAGATCACATTTCAGAACAAGGTTCAGACCTAGGCTTCAGATCAAGGTGCAGAACAAGGATTCAGATGAAGGTTCATCAGTCAGATTCAGATCAAGGTTGATTAGTAGGATTCAGATAATCTTCTAATCAAGGATTGAGATCAAGGTTCAGAAAAACAATTCATGGTTCAGAATAAGGATTCAGATCAACGTCCAGATGCAGGATTCAGATCTAGGTTCATCCCAAGGATTCAGATCACGTTTCAGCACAACGATTCAGATCACGTTTCAGACCCAGGATTCAGATCAAGGTGGAGTCCAAGGATTCAGATCAATGGCCACACCTAGGATTCATATAAAAGTTCAGACCAAGGTTTCAGATCAAGGTGCAGACCAAGGATTCAGAACAAAGATTCAGATCAAGTTTCATACAAAGGATTCTTATAAAGGTTCAGAACAACGATTCAGATCAGGGTTCATTAGATGGATTCAGATGATGGTTCAGAAGAAGGATTCAGATAACATTTCAGAACAAGGTTCAGACCTAGGCTTCAGATCAAGGTGCAGAACAAGGATTCAGATCAAGGTGCAGACCAAGGATTCACATCACGTTTCAGACCAAGGATTCAGATCAGGGTTCATTAGATGGATTCAGATCATGGTTCAGAAGAAGGATTCAGATCACTTTTCAGAACAAGGTTCAGACCTAGGCTTCAGATCAAGGTGCAGACCTAGGCTTCAGATCAATGTGCAGACCAAGGATTCACATAACGTTTCAGACCAAGGATTCAGATCAAGGTTCATTAGGTGGATTCAGATCATGGTTCAGAACAAGGATTCAGATCACATTTCAGAACAAGGTTCAGACCTAGGCTTCAGATCAAGGTGCAGAACAAGGATTCAGATGAAGGTTCATCAGTCAGATTCAGATCAAGGTTGATTAGTAGGATTCAGATAATCTTCTAATCAAGGATTGAGATCAAGGTTCAGAAAAACAATTCATGGTTCAGAATAAGGATTCAGATCAACGTCCAGATGCAGGATTCAGATCTAGGTTCATCCCAAGGATTCAGATCACGTTTCAGCACAACGATTCAGATCACGTTTCAGACCCAGGATTCAGATCAAGGTGGAGTCCAAGGATTCAGATCAATGGCCACACCTAGGATTCATATAAAAGTTCAGACCAAGGTTTCAGATCAAGGTGCAGACCAAGGATTCAGAACAAAGATTCAGATCAAGTTTCATACAAAGGATTCTTATAAAGGTTCAGAACAAGGATTCAGATCAGGTTTCATTAGATGGATTCAGATCATGGTTCAGAAGAAGGATTCAGATCACATTTCAAAACAAGGTTCAGACCTAGGATTCAGATCAAGGTGCAGACCAAGGATTCAGATCAAGGTGCAGACCAAGGATTCACATCACGTTTCAGACCAAGGATTCAGATCAGGGTTCATTAGATGGATTCAGATCACGGTTCAGAACAAGGATTCAGATCACATTTCAGAACTAGGTTCAGACCTAGGCTTCAGATCAAGGTGCAGAACAAGGATTCAGATCAAGGTGCAGACCAAGGATTCAGATCACGTTTCAGACCAAGGATTCAGATCAAGGTTCATTAGGTGGATTTAGATCATGGTTCAGAACAAGGACTCAGATCACATTTCAGAACAAGGTTCAGACGTAGGCTTCAGATCACGGTGCAGAACAAGGATTCAGATGACGGTTCATCAGTCAGATTGAGATCAAGGTTGATTAGTAGGATTCAGATAATGTTCTAATCAAGGATTGAGATCAAGGTTCAGAAAAACAATTCATGGTTCAGAAGAAGGAATCAGATCACATTTCAGAACAAGGTTCAGACCTAGGATTCAGATCAGGGTTCATTAGATGGATTCAGATCATGGTTCAGAACAAGGATTCAGATCACATTTCAGAACAAGGTTCAGACCTAGGCTTCAGATCAAGGTGCAGAACAAGGATTCAGATGGTTCATCAGTCAGATTCAGATCAAGGTTGATTAGTAGGATTCAGATAATGTTCTAATCAAGGATTGAGATCAAGGTTCAGAAAAACAATTCATGGTTCAGAATAAGGATTCAGATCAACGTCCAGATGCAGGATTCAGATCAAGGTTCATCCCAAGGATTCAGATCACGTTTCAGCACAACGATTCAGATCACGTTTCAGACCCAGGATTCAGATCAAGGTGGAGTCCAAGGATTCAGATCAATGGCCACACCTAGGATTCATATAAAAGTTCAGACCAAGGTTTCAGATCAAGGTGCAGACCAAGGATTCAGAACAAAGATTCAGATCAAGTTTCATACAAAGGATTCTTATAAAGGTTCAGAACAAGGATTCAGATCAGGGTTCATTAGATGGATTCAGATCATGGTTCAGAAGAAGGATTCAGATAACATTTCAGAACAAGGTTCAGACCTAGGCTTCAGATCAAGGTGCAGAACAAGGATTCAGATCAAGGTGCAGACCCAGGATTCACATCACGTTTCAGACCAAGGATTCAGATCAGGGTTCATTAGATGGATTCAGATCATGGTTCAGAAGAAGGATTCAGATCACTTTTCAGAACAAGGTTCAGACCTAGGCTTCAGATCAAGGTGCAGACCTAGGCTTCAGATCAATGTGCAGACCAAGGATTCACATAACGTTTCAGACCAAGGATTCAGATCAAGGTTCATTAGGTGGATTCAGATCATGGTTCAGAACAAGGATTCAGATCACATTTCAGAACAAGGTTCAGACCTAGGCTTCAGATCAAGGTGCAGAACAAGGATTCAGATGAAGGTTCATCAGTCAGATTCAGATCAAGGTTGATTAGTAGGATTCAGATAATCTTCTAATCAAGGATTGAGATCAAGGTTCAGAAAAACAATTCATGGTTCAGAATAAGGATTCAGATCAACGTCCAGATGCAGGATTCAGATCTAGGTTCATCCCAAGGATTCAGATCACGTTTCAGCACAACGATTCAGATCACGTTTCAGACCCAGGATTCAGATCAAGGTGGAGTCCAAGGATTCAGATCAATGGCCACACCTAGGATTCATATAAAAGTTCAGACCAAGGTTTCAGATCAAGGTGCAGACCAAGGATTCAGAACAAAGATTCAGATCAAGTTTCATACAAAGGATTCTTATAAAGGTTCAGAACAAGGATTCAGATCAGGTTTCATTAGATGGATTCAGATCATGGTTCAGAAGAAGGATTCAGATCACATTTCAGAACAAGGTTCAGACCTAGGATTCAGATCAAGGTGCAGACCAAGGATTCAGATCAAGGTGCAGACCAAGGATTCACATCACGTTTCAGACCAAGGATTCAGATCAGGGTTCATTAGATGGATTCAGATCACGGTTCAGAACAAGGATTCAGATCACATTTCAGAACTAGGTTCAGACCTAGGCTTCAGATCAAGGTGCAGAACAAGGATTCAGATCAAGGTGCAGACCAAGGATTCACATCACGTTTCAGACCAAGGATTCAGATCAGGGTTCATTAGATGGATTCAGATCATGGTTCCGAACAAGGATTCAGATCACATTTCAGAACAAGGTTCAGACCTAGGCTTCAGATCAAGGTACAGAACAAGGATTCAGATCAAGGTGCAGACCAAGGATTCAGATCACGTTTCAGACCAAGGATTCAGATCAAGGTTCATTAGGTGGATTTAGATCATGGTTCAGAACAAGGACTCAGATCACATTTCAGAACAAGGTTCAGACGTAGGCTTCAGATCAAGGTGCAGAACAAGGATTCAGATGAAGGTTCATCAGTCAGATTGAGATCAAGGTTGATTAGTAGGATTCAGATAATGTTCTAATCAAGGATTGAGATCAAGGTTCAGAAAAACAATTCATGGTTCAGAAGAAGGAATCAGATCACATTTCAGAACAAGGTTCAGACCTAGGATTCAGATCAAGGTGCAGACCAAGGATTCACATCACATTTCAGACCAAGGATTCAGATCAGGGTTCATTAGATGGATTCAGTTCATGGTTCCGAACAAGGATTCAGATCACATTTCAGAACAAGGTTCAGACCTAGGCTTCAGATCAAGGTGTAGAACAAGGATTCAGATCAAGGTGCAGACCAAGGATTCACATCACGTTTCAGACCAAGGATTCAGATCAGGGTTCATTAGATGGATTCAGATCATGGTTCAGAACAAGGATTCAGATCACATTTCAGAACAAGGTTCAGACCTAGGCTTCAGATCAAGGTGCAGAACAAGGATTCAGATGAAGGTTCATCAGTCAGATTCAGATCAAGGTTGATTAGTAGGATTCAGATAATGTTCTAATCAAGGATTGAGATCAAGGTTCAGAAAAACAATTCATGGTTCAGAATAAGGATTCAGATCAACGTCCAGATGCAGGATTCAGATCAAGGTTCATCCCAAGGATTCAGATCACGTTTCAGCACAACGATTCAGATCACGTTTCAGACCCAGGATTCAGATCAAGGTGGAGTCCAAGGATTCAGATCAATGGCCACACCTAGGATTCATATAAAAGTTCAGACCAAGGTTTCAGATCAAGGTGCAGACCAAGGATTCAGAACAAAGATTCAGATCAAGTTTCATACAAAGGATTCTTATAAAGGTTCAGAACAAGGATTCAGATCAGGGTTCATTAGATGGATTCAGATCATGGTTCAGAAGAAGGATTCAGATAACATTTCAGAACAAGGTTCAGACCTAGGCTTCAGATCAAGGTGCAGAACAAGGATTCAGATCAAGGTGCAGACCCAGGATTCACATCACGTTTCAGACCAAGGATTCAGATCAGGGTTCATTAGATGGATTCAGATCATGGTTCAGAAGAAGGATTCAGATCACTTTTCAGAACAAGGTTCAGACCTAGGCTTCAGATCAAGGTGCAGACCTAGGCTTCAGATCAATGTGCAGACCAAGGATTCACATAACGTTTCAGACCAAGGATTCAGATCAAGGTTCATTAGGTGGATTCAGATCATGGTTCAGAACAAGGATTCAGATCACATTTCAGAACAAGGTTCAGACCTAGGCTTCAGATCAAGGTGCAGAACAAGGATTCAGATGAAGGTTCATCAGTCAGATTCAGATCAAGGTTGATTAGTAGGATTCAGATAATCTTCTAATCAAGGATTGAGATCAAGGTTCAGAAAAACAATTCATGGTTCAGAATAAGGATTCAGATCAACGTCCAGATGCAGGATTCAGATCTAGGTTCATCCCAAGGATTCAGATCACGTTTCAGCACAACGATTCAGATCACGTTTCAGACCCAGGATTCAGATCAAGGTGGAGTCCAAGGATTCAGATCAATGGCCACACCTAGGATTCATATAAAAGTTCAGACCAAGGTTTCAGATCAAGGTGCAGACCAAGGATTCAGAACAAAGATTCAGATCAAGTTTCATACAAAGGATTCTTATAAAGGTTCAGAACAAGGATTCAGATCAGGGTTCATTAGATGGATTCAGATCATGGTTCCGAACGAGGATTCAGATCACATTTCAGAACAAGGTTCAGACCTAGGCTTCAGATCAAGGTACAGAACAAGGATTCAGATCAAGGTGCAGACCAAGGATTCACATCACGTTTCAGACCAAGGATTCAGATCAGGGTTCATTAGATGGATTCAGATCACGGTTCAGAACAAGGATTCAGATCACTTTTCTGAACAAGGTTCAGACCTAGGCTTCACATCAAGGTGCAGACCTAGGCTTCAGATCAAGGTGGAGACCAAGGATTCACATCACGTTTCAGACCAAGGATTCAGATCAAGGTTCATTGGATGGATTCAGATCATGGTTCAGAACAAGGATTCAGATCACATTTCAGAACTAGGTTCAGACCTAGGCTTCAGATCAAGGTGCAGAACAAGGATTCAGATCAAGGTGCAGACCAAGGATTCACATCACGTTTCAGACGAAGGATTCAGATCAGGGTTCATTAGATGGATTCAGATCATGGTTCAGAACAAGGATTCAGATCACATTTCAGAACAAGGTTCAGACTTAGGCTTCAGATCAAGGTGCAGAACAAGGATTCAGATGAAGGTTCATCAGTCAGATTCAGATCAAGGTTGATTAGTAGGATTCAGATAATGTTCTAATCAAGGATTGAGATCAAGGTTCAGAAAAACAATTCATGGTTCAGAATAAGGATTCAGATCAACGTCTAGATGCAGGATTCAGATCAAGGTTCATCCCAAGGATTCAGATCACGTTTCAGCACAACGATTCAGATCACGTTTCAGACCCAGGATTCAGATCAAGGGGGAGTCCAAGGATTCAGATCAATGGCCACACCTAGGATTCATATAAAAGTTCAGACCAAGGTTTCAGATCAAGGTGCAGACCAAGGATTCATAACAAAGATTCACATCAAGTTTCATACAAAGGATTCTTATAAAGGTTGAGAACAAGGATTCAGATCAGGGTTCATTAGATGGATTCATATCATGGTTCCGAAGAAGGATTCAGATCACATTTCAGAACAAGGTTCAGACCTAGCCTTCATATCAAGGTACAGAACAAGGATTCAGATCAAGGTGCAGACCAAGGATTCACATCACGTTTCAGACCAAGGATTCAGATCAGGGTTCATTAGATGGATTCGGATCATGGTTCCGAACAAGGATTCCGATCACATTTCAGAACAAGGTTCAGACCTAGGCTTCAGATCAAGGTACAAAACAAGGATTCAGATCAACGTGAAGACCAAGGATTCACATCACGTTTCAGACCAAAGATTCAGATCAAGGTTCATTAGGTGGATTCAGATCATGGTTCACAACAAGAATTCAGATCACTTTTCAGAACAAGGTTCAGACCTAGGCTTCAGATCAAGGTGCAGACCTAGGCTTCAGAACAAGGTGCAGACCAAGGATTCACATCACGTTTCAGACCAAGGATTCAGATCAAGGTTCATTAGGTGGATTTAGATCATGGTTCAGAACAAGGATTCAGATCACATTTCAGAACAAGGTTCAGACCTAGTCTTCAGATCAAGGTGCAGAACAAAGATTCAGATGAAGGTTCATCAGTCAGATTCAGATCAAGGTTGATTAGTAGGATTCAGATCATGTTCTAATCAAGGATTGAGATCAAGGTTCAGAAAAACAATTCATGGTTCAGAATAAGGATTCAGATCAACGTCCAGATGCAGGATTCAGATCAAGGTTCATCCCAAGGATTGAGATCACGTTTCAGTACAACGATTCAGATCACGTTTCAGACCCAGGATTCAGATCAAGGTGGACTCCAAGGATTCAGATCAATGGCCACACCTAGGATTCATATAAAAGTTCAGACCAAGGTTTCAGATCAAGGTGCAGACCAAGGATTCAGAACAAAGATTCAGATCAAGTTTCATACAAAGGATTCTTATAAAGGTTCAGAACAAGGATTCAGATCAGGGTTCATTAGATGGATTCAGATCATGGTTCAGAAGAAGGATTCAGATCACATTTCAGAACAAGGTTCAGACCTAGGATTCAGATCAAGGTGCAGACCAAGGATTCAGATCAAGGTGCAGACCAAGGATTCACATCACGTTTCAGACCAAGGATTCAGATCAGGGTTCATTAGATGGATTCAGATCACGGTTCAGAACAAGGATTCAGATCACATTTCTGAACTAGGTTCAGACCTAGGCTTCAGATCAAGGTGCAGAACAAGGATTCAGATCAAGGTGCAGACCAAGGATTCACATCACGTTTCAGACCAAGGATTCAGATCAGGGTTCATTAGATGGATTCAGATCATGGTTCCGAACAAGGATTCAGATCACATTTCAGAACAAGGTTCAGACCTAGGATTCAGATCAAGGTACAGAACAAGGATTCAGATCAAGGTGCAGACCAAGGATTCAGATCACGTTTCAGACCAAGGATTAAGATCAAGGTTCATTAGGTGGATTCAGATCATGGTTCAGAACAAGGACTCAGATCACATTTCAGAACAAGGTTCAGACGTAGGCTTCAGATCAAGGTGCAGAACAAGGATTCAGATGAAGGTTCATCAGTCAGATTGAGATCAAGGTTGATTAGTAGGATTCAGATAATGTTCTAATCAAGGATTGAGATCAAGGTTCAGAAAAACAATTCATGGTTCAGAAGAAGGAATCAGATCACATTTCAGAACAAGGTTCAGACCTAGGCTTCAGATCAAGGTGCAGAACAAGGATTCAGATGGTTCATCATTCAGATTCAGATCAAGGTTGATTAGTAGGATTCAGATAATGTTCTAATCAAGGATTGAGATCAAGGTTCAGAAAAACAATTCATGGTTCAGAATAAGGATTCAGATCAACGTCCAGATGCAGGATTCAGATCACGGTTCAGAACAAGGATTCAGATCACATTTCAGAACTAGGTTCAGACCTAGGCTTCAGATCAAGGTGCAGAACAAGGATTCAGATCAAGGTGCAGACCAAGGATTCACATCACGTTTCAGACCAAGGATTCAGATCAGGGTTCATTAGATGGATTCAGATCATGGTTCCGAACAAGGATTCAGATCACATTTCAGAACAAGGTTCAGACCTAGGCTTCAGATCAAGGTACAGAACAAGGATTCAGATCAAGGTGCAGACCATGGATTCACATCACGTTTCAGACCAAGGATTCAGATCAGGGTTCATTAGATGGATTCAGATCATGGTTCAGAACAAGGATTCAGATCACATTTCAGAACTAGGTTCAGACCTAGGCTTCAGATCAAGGTACAAAACAAGGATTCAGATCAAGGTGAAGACCAAGGATTCACATCACGTTTCAGACCAAGGATTCAGATCAAGGTTCATTAGGTGGATTCAGATCATGGTTCAGAACAAGGATTCAGATCACATTTCAGAACAAGGTTCAGACCTAGGCTTCAGATCAAGGTACTAAATAAGGATTCAGATCAAGGTGAAGACCAACGATTCACATCACGTTGCAGACCAAAGATTCAGATCAAGGTTCATTAGGTGGATTCAGATCATGGTTCAGAAGAAGAATTCAGATCACTTTTCAGAACAAGGTTCAGACCTAGGCTTCAGATCAAGGTGCAGACCTAGGCTTCAGATCAATGTGCAGACCAAGGATTCACATAACGTTTCAGACAAAGGATTCAGATCAAGGTTCATTTGGTGGATTCAGATCATGGTTCAGAACAAGGATTCAGATCACATTTCAGAACAAGTTTCAGACCTAGGCTTCAGATCAAGGTGCAGAACAAGGATTCAGATGAAGGTTCATCAGTCAGATTCAGATCAAGGTTGATTAGTAGGATTCAGATCATGTTCTAATCAAGGATTGAGATCAAGGTTCAGAAAAACAATTCATGGTTCAGAATAAGGATTCAGATCAACGTCCAGATGCAGGATTCAGATCAAGGTTCATCCCAAGGATTCAGATCACGTTTCAGCACAACGATTCAGATCACGTTTCAGACCCAGGATTCAGATCAAGGTGGAGTCCAAGGATTCAGATCAATGGCCACACCTAGGATTCATATAAAAGTTCAGACCAAGGTTTCAGATCAAGGTGCAGACCAAGGATTCAGAACAAAGATTCAGATCAAGTTTCATACAAAGGATTCTTATAAAGGTTCAGAACAAGGATTCAGATCAGGGTTCATTAGATGGATTCAGATCATGGTTCAGAAGAAGGATTCAGATCACATTTCAGAACAAGGTTCAGACCTAGGCTTCAGATCAAGGTGCAGAACAAGAATTCAGATCAAGGTGCAGACCAAGGATTCACATCACGTTTCAGACCAAGGATTCAGATCAGGGTTCATTAGATGGATTCAGATCATGGTTCAGAACAAGAATTCAGATCACTTTTCAGAACAAGGTTCAGACCTAGGCTTCAGATCAAGGTGCAGACCTAGGCTTCAGATCAATGTGCAGACCAAGGATTCACATAACGTTTCAGACCAAGGATTCAGATCAAGGTTCATTAGGTGGATTCAGATCATGGTTCAGAACAAGGATTCAGATCACATTTCAGAACAAGGTTCAGACCTAGGCTTCAGATCAAGGTGCAGAACAAGGATTCAGATGAAGGTTCATCAGTCAGATTCAGATCAAGGTTGATTAGTAGGATTCAGATAATCTTCTAATCAAGGATTGAGATCAAGGTTCAGAAAATCAATTCATGGTTCAGAATAAGGATTCAGATCAACGTCCAGATGCAGGATTCAGATCAAGGTTCATCCCAAGGATTCAGATCACGTTTCAGCACAACGATTCAGATCACGTTTCAGACCCAGGATTCAGATCAAGTTGGAGTCCAAGGATTCAGATCAATGGCCACACCTAGGAATCATATAAAAGTTCAGACCAAGGTTTCAGATCAAGGTGCAGACCAAGGATTCAGAACAAAGATTCAGATCAAGTTTCATAGAAAGGATTCTTATAAAGGTTGAGAACAAGGATTCAGATCAGGGTTCATTAGATGGATTCAGATCATGGTTCAGAAGAAGGATTCAGATCACATTTCAGATCAAGGTGCAGACCAAGGATTCAGATCAAGGTGCAGACCAAGGATTCACATCACGTTTCAGACCAAGGATTCAGATCAGGGTTCATTAGATGGATTCAGATCATGGTTCAGAACAAGGATTCAGATCAAATTTCAGAACTAGGTTCAGACCTAGGCTTCAGATCAAGGTGCAGAACAAGGATTCAAATCAAGGTGCAGACCATGGATTCACATCACGTTTCAGACCAAGGATTCAGATCAGGGTTCATTAGATGGATTCAGATCATGGTTCACAACAAGAATTCAGATCACTTTTCTGAACAAGGTTCAGACCTAGGCTTCACATCAAGGTGCAGACCTAGGCTTCAGATCAAGGTGGAGACCAAGGATTCACATCACGTTTCAGACCAAGGATTCAGATCAAGGTTCATTAGGTGCATTCAGATCATGGTTCAGAACAAGGATTCAGATCACATTTCAGAATTAGGTTCAGACCTAGGCTTCAGATCAAGGTGCAGAACAAGGATTCAGATCAAGGTGCAGACCAAGGATTCACATCACGTTTCAGACGAAGGATTCAGATCAGGGTTCATTAGATGGATTCAGATCATGGTTCAGAACAAGGATTCAGATCACATTTCAGAACAAGGTTCAGACCTAGGCTTCAGATCAAGGTGCAGAACAAGGATTCAGATGAAGGTTCATCAGTCAGATTCAGATCAAGGTTGATTAGTAGGATTCAGATAATGTTCTAATCAAGGATTGAGATCAAGGTTCAGAAAAACAATTCATGGTTCAGAATAAGGATTCAGATCAACGTCTAGATGCAGGATTCAGATCAAGGTTCATCCCAAGGATTCAGATCACGTTTCAGCACAACGATTCAGATCACGTTTCAGACCCAGGATTCAGATCAAGGGGGAGTCCAAGGATTCAGATCAATGGCCACACCTAGGATTCATATAAAAGTTCAGACCAAGGTTTCAGATCAAGGTGCAGACCAAGGATTCATAACAAAGATTCACATCAAGTTTCATACAAAGGATTCTTATAAAGGTTGAGAACAAGGATTCAGATCAGGGTTCATTAGATGGATTCATATCATGGTTCCGAAGAAGGATTCAGATCACATTTCAGAACAAGGTTCAGACCTAGCCTTCATATCAAGGTACAGAACAAGGATTCAGATCAAGGTGCAGACCAAGGATTCACATCACGTTTCAGACCAAGGATTCAGATCAGGGTTCATTAGATGGATTCGGATCATGGTTCCGAACAAGGATTCCGATCACATTTCAGAACAAGGTTCAGACCTAGGCTTCAGATCAAGGTACAAAACAAGGATTCAGATCAAGGTGAAGACCAAGGATTCACATCACGTTTCAGACCAAAGATTCAGATCAAGGTTCATTAGGTGGATTCAGATCATGGTTCACAACAAGAATTCAGATCACTTTTCAGAACAAGGTTCAGACCTAGGCTTCAGATCAAGGTGCAGACCTAGGCTTCAGAACAAGGTGCAGACCAAGGATTCACATCACGTTTCAGACCAAGGATTCAGATCAAGGTTCATTAGGTGGATTTAGATCATGGTTCAGAACAAGGATTCAGATCACATTTCAGAACAAGGTTCAGATCTAGGCTTCAGATCAAGGTGCAGAACAAAGATTCAGATGAAGGTTCATCAGTCAGATTCAGATCAAGGTTGATTAGTAGGATTCAGATAATCTTCTAATCAAGGATTGAGATCAAGGTTCAGAAAAACAATTCATGGTTCAGAATAAGGATTCAGATCAACGTCCAGATGCAGGATTCAGATCAAGGTTCATCCCAAGGATTGAGATCACGTTTCAGTACAACGATTCAGATCACGTTTCAGACCCAGGATTCAGATCAAGGTGGAGTCCAAGGATTCAGATCAATGGCCACACCTAGGATTCATATAAAAGTTCAGACCAAGGTTTCAGATCAAGGTGCAGACCAAGGATTCAGAACACAGATTCAGATCAAGTTTCATACAAAGGATTCTTATAAAGGTTCAGAACAAGGATTCAGATCAGGGTTCATTAGATGGATTCAGATCATGGTTCAGAAGAAGGATTCAGATCACATTTCAGAACAAGGTTCAGACCTAGGATTCAGATCAAGGTGCAGACCAAGGATTCAGATCAAGGTGCAGACCAAGGATTCACATCACGTTTCAGACCAAGGATTCAGATCAGGGTTCATTAGATGGATTCAGATCACGGTTCAGAACAAGGATTCAGATCACATTTCTGAACTAGGTTCAGACCTAGGCTTCAGATCAAGTTGCAGAACAAGGATTCAGATCAAGGTGCAGACCAAGGATTCACATCACGTTTCAGACCAAGGATTCAGATCAGGGTTCATTAGATGGATTCAGATCATGGTTCCGAACAAGGATTCAGATCACATTTCAGAACAAGGTTCAGACCTAGGCTTCAGATCAAGGTGCAGACCTAGTCTTCAGATCAAGGTGCAGACCAAGGATTCACATAACGTTTCAGACAAAGGATTCAGATCAAGGTTCATTAGGTGGATTCAGATCATGGTTCAGAACAAGGATTCAGATCACATTTCAGAACAAGGTTCAGACCTAGGCTTCAGATCAAGGTACAGAACAAGGATTCAGATCAAGGTGCAGACCAAGGATTCACATCACGTTTCAGACCAAGGATTCAGATCAAGGTTCATTAGGTGGATTCAGATCATTGTTCAGAACAAGGATTCAGATCACATTTCAGAACAAGGTTCAGACCTAGGCTTCAGATCAAGGTGCCGAACAAGGGTTCAGATGAAGGTTCATCAGTCAGATTCAGATCAAGGTTGATTAGTAGGATTCAGATAATGTTCTAATCAAGGATTGAGATCAAGGTTCAGAAAAACAATTCATGGTTCAGAAGAAGGATTCAGATCAACGTCCAGATGCAGGATTCAGATCAAGGTTCATCCCAAGGATTCAGATCACGTTTCAGCACAACGATTCAGATCACGTTTCAGACCCAGGATTCAGATCAAGGTGGAGTCCAAGGATTCAGATCAATGGCCACACCTAGGATTCATATAAAAGTTCAGACCAAGGTTTCAGATCAAGGTGCAGACCAAGGATTCAGAACAAAGATTCAGATCAAGTTTCATACAAAGGATTCTTATAAAGGTTCAGAACAAGGATTCAGATCAGGGTTCATTAGATGGATTCATATCATGGTTCCGAAGAAGGATTCAGATCACATTTCAGAACAAGGTTCAGACCTAGGCTTCATATCAAGGTACAGAACAAGGATTCAGATCAAGGTGCAGACCAAGGATTCACATCACGTTTCAGACCAAGGATTCAGATCAGGGTTCATTAGATGGATTCAGATCATGGTTCCGAACAAGGATTCAGATCACATTTCAGAACAAGGTTCAGACCTAGGCTTCAGATCAAGGTACAAAACAAGGATTCAGATCAAGGTGAAGACCAAGGATTCACATCACGTTTCAGACCAAAGATTCAGATCAAGGTTCATTAGGTGGATTCAGATCATGGTTCACAACAAGAATTCAGATCACTTTTCAGAACAAGGTTCAGACCTAGGCTTCAGATCAAGGTGCAGACCTAGGCTTCAGATCAAGGTGCAGACCAAGGATTCACATCACGTTTCAGACCAAGGATTCAGATCAAGGTTCATTAGGTGGATTTAGATCATGGTTCAGAACAAGGATTCAGATCACATTTGAGAACAAGGTTCAGACCTAGGCTTCAGATCAAGGTGCAGAACAAGGATTCAGATGAAGGTTCATCAGTCAGATTCAGATCAAGGTTGATTAGTAGGATTCAGATCATGTTCTAATCAAGGCTTGAGATCAAGGTTCAGAAAAACAATTCATGGTTCAGAATAAGGATTCAGATCAACGTCCAGATGCAGGATTCAGATCAAGGTTCATCCCAAGGATTCAGATCACGTTTCAGCACGACGATTCAGATCACGTTTCAGACCCAGGATTCAGATCAAGGTGGAGTCCAAGGATTCAGATCAATGGCCACACCTAGGATTCATATAAAAGTTCAGACCAAGGTTTCAGATCGAGGTGCAGACCAAGGATTCAGAACAAAGATTCAGATCAAGTTTCATAGAAAGGATTCTTATAAAGGTTCAGAACAAGGATTCAGATCAGGGTTCATTAGATGGATTCAGATCATGGTTCAGAAGAAGGATTCAGATCACATTTCAGAACTAGGTTCAGACCTAGGCTTCAGATCAAGTTGCAGAACAAGGATTCAGATCAAGGTGCAGACCAAGGATTCACATCACGTTTCAGACCAAGGATTCAGATCAGGGTTCATTAGATGGATTCAGATCATGGTTCCGAAGAAGGATTCAGATCACATTTCAGAACAAGGTTCAGACCTAGGCTTCAGATCAAGGTGCAGACCTAGTCTTCAGATCAAGGTGCAGACCAAGGATTCACATCACGTTTCAGACCAAGGATTCAGATCAAGGTTCATTAGGTGGATTCAGATCATGGTTCAGAACAAGGATTCAGATCACATTTCAGAACTAGGTTCAGACCTAGGCTTCAGATCAAGGTGCAGAACAAGGATTCAGATCAAGGTGCAGACTAAGGATTCACATCACGTTTCAGACCAAGGATTCAGATCAAGGTTCATTAGGTGGATTCAGATCATGGTTCAGAACAAGGATTCAGATCACATTTCAGAACTAGGTTCAGACCTAGGCTTCAGATCAAGGTGCAGAACAAGGATTCAGATGAAGGTTCATCAGTCAGATTCAGATCAAGGTTGATTAGTAGGATTCAGATAATGTTCTAATCAAGGATTGAGATCAAGGTTCAGAAAATCAATTCATGGTTCAGAATAAGGATTCAGATCAACGTCCAGATGCAGGATTCAGATCAAGGTTCATCCAAAGGATTCAGATCACGTTTCAGCACAACGATTCAGATCACGTTTCAGACCCAGGATTCAGATCAAGGTGGAGTCCAAGGATTCAGATCAATGGGCGCACCTAGGATTCATATAAAAGTTCAGACCAAGGTTTCAGATCAAGGTGCAGACCAAGGATTCAGAACAAAGATTCAGATCAAGTTTCATAGAAAGGATTCACATCACGTTTCAGACCAAGGTTTCAGATCAGGGTTCATTAGATGGATTCAGATCATGGTTCCGAAGAAGGATTCAGATCACATTTCAGAACAAGGTTCAGACCTAGGCTTCAGATCAAGGTGCAGAACAAGGATTCAGATCAAGGTGCAGACCAAGGATTCACATCATGTTTCAGACCAAGGATTCAGATCAGGGTTCATTAGATGGATTCAGATCATGGTTCCGAACAAGGATTCAGATCACATTTCAGAACAAGGTTCAGACCTAGTCTTCAGATCAAGGTACAGAACAAGGATTCAGATCAAGGTGCAGACCAAGGATTCAGATCACGTTTCAGACCAAGGATTCAGATCAAGGTTCATTAGGTGGATTCAGATCATGGTTCAGAACAAGGATTCAGATCACATTTCAGAACAAGGTTCAGACCTAGGCTTCAGATCAAGGTGCAGAACAAGGATTCAGATCAAGGTTGATTAGTAGGATTCAGATAATGTTCTAATCAAGGATTGAGATCAAGGTTCAGAAAATCAATTCATGTTTCAGAATAAGGATTCAGATCAACGTCCAGATGCAGGATTCAGATCAAGGTCCATCCAAAGGATTCAGATCACGTTTCAGCACAACGATTCAGATCACGTTTCAGACCCAGGATTCAGATCAAGGTGGAGTCCAAGGATTCAGATCAATGGCCGCACCTAGGATTCATATAAAAGTTCAGACCAAGGTTTCAGATCAAGGATTCAGAACAAAGATTCAGATCAAGTTTCATAGAAAGGATTCACATCACGTTTCAGACCAAGGATTCAGATCAGGGTTCATTAGATGGATTCAGATCATGGTTCCGAAGAAGGATTCAGATCACATTTCAGAACAAGGTTCAGACCTAGGCTTCAGATCAAGGTGCAGACCAAGGATTCAGATCAAGGTGCAGACCAAGGATTCACATAACATTTCAGACCAAGGATTCAGATCAAGGTTCATTAGGTGGATTCAGATCATGGTTCAGAACAAGGATTGAGATCACATTTCAGAACAAGGTTCAGACCTAGGCTTCAGATCAAGGTGCAGAACAAGGATTCAGATGAAGGTTCATCAGTCAGATTCAGATCAAGGTTGATTAGTAGGATTCAGATAATGTTCTAATCAAGGATTGAGATCAAGGTTCAGAAAATCAATTCATGGTTCAGAATAAGGATTCAGATCAACGTCCAGATGCAGGATTCAGATCAAGGTTCATCCCAAGGATTCAGATCACGTTTCAGCACAACGATTCAGATCACGTTTCAGACCCAGGATTCAGATCAAGGTGGAGTCCAAGGATTCAGATCAATGGCCACAACTAGGATTCATATAAAAGTTCAGACCAAGGTTTCAGATCAAGGTGCAGACCAAGGATTCAGAACAAAGATTCAGATCAAGTTTCATAGAAAGGATTCTTATAAAGGTTCAGAACAAGGATTCAGATCAGGGTTCATTAGATGGATTCAGATCATGGTTCAGAAGAAGGATTCAGATCACATTTCAGAACAACGTTCAGACCTAGGATTCAGATCAAGGTGCAGACCAAGGATACACATCAAGGTGCAGACCAAGGATTCACATCACTTTTCAGACCAAGGATTCAGATCAGGGTTCATTAGATGGATTCAGATCATGGTTCAGAACAAGGATTCAGATCACATTTCAGAACTAGGTTCAGACCTAGGCTTCAGATAAAGGTGCAGAACAAGGATTCAGATCAAGGTGCAGACCAAGGATTCACATCACGTTTCAGACCAAGGATTCAGATCAGGGTTCATTAGATGGATTCAGATCATGGTTCCGAAGAAGGATTCAGATCACATTTCAAAACTAGGTTCAGACCTAGGCTTCAGATCAAGGTGCAGAACAAGGATTCAGATCAAGGTGCAGACCAAGGATTCACATCACGTTTCAGACCAAGGATTCAGATCAGGGTTCATTAGGTGGATTCAGATCATGGTTCCGAACAAGGATTCAGATCACATTTCAGAACAAGGTTCAGACCTAGGCTTCAGATCAAGGTGCAGACCTAGTCTTCAGATCAAGGTGCAGACCAAGGATTCACATAACGTTTCAGACAAAGGATTCAGATCAAGGTTGATTAGGTGGATTCAGATCATGGTTCAGAACAAGGATTCAGATCACATTTCAGAACTAGGTTCAGACCTAGACTTCAGATCAAGGTGCAGAACAAGGATTCAGATCAAGGTGCAGACCAAGGATTCACATCACGTTTCAGACCAAGGATTCAGATCAGCGTTCATTAGATGGATTCAGATCATGGTTCCGAACAAGGATTCAGATCACATTTCAGAACAAGGTTCAGACCTAGGCTTCAGATCAAGGTACAGAACAAGGATTCAGATCAACGTCCAGATGCAGGATTCAGATCAAGGTTCATCCCAAGGATTCAGATCACGTTTCAGCACAACGATTCAGATCACGTTTCAGACCCAGGATTCAGATCAAGGGGGAGTCCAAGGATTCAGATCAATGGCCACACCTAGGATTCATATAAAAGTTCAGACCAAGGTTTCAGATCAAGGTGCAGACCAAGGATTCATAACAAAGATTCAGATCAAGTTTCATACAAAGGATTCTTATAAAGGTTGAGAACAAGGATACAGATCAGGGTTCATTAGATGGATTCATATCATGGTTCCGAAGAAGGATTCAGATCACATTTCAGAACAAGGTTCAGACCTAGGCTTCATATCAAGGTACAGAACAAGGATTCAGATCAAGGTGCAGACCAAGGATTCACATCACGTTTCAGACCAAGGATTCAGATCAGGGTTCTTTAGATGGATTCAGATCATGGTTCCGAACAAGGATTCAGATCACATTTCAGAACAAGGTTCAGACCTAGGCTTCAGATCAAGGTACAAAACAAGGATTCAGATCAAGGTGAAGACCAAGGATTCACATCACGTTTCAGACCAAAGATTCAGATCAAGGTTAATTAGGTGGATTCAGATCATGGTTCACAACAAGAATTCAGATCACTTTTCTGAACAAGGTTCAGACCTAGGCTTCACATCAAGGTGCAGACCTAGGCTTCAGATCAAGGTGGAGACCAAGGATTCACATCACGTTTCAGACCAAGGATTCAGATCAAGGTTCATTAGGTGCATTCAGATCATGGTTCAGAACAAGGATTCAGATCACATTTCAGAACTAGGTTCAGACCTAGGCTTCAGATCAAGGTGCAGAACAAGGATTCAGATCAAGGTGCAGACCAAGGATTCACATCACGTTTCAGACGAAGGATTCAGATCAGGGTTCATTAGATGGATTCAGATCATGGTTCAGAACAAGGATTCAGATCACATTTCAGAACAAGGTTCAGACCTAGGCTTCAGATCAAGGTGCAGAACAAGGATTCAGATGAAGGTTCATCAGTCAGATTCAGATCAAGGTTGATTAGTAGGATTCAGATAATGTTCTAATCAAGGATTGATATCAAGGTTCAGAAAAACAATTCATGGTTCAGAATAAGGATTCAGATCAACGGCTAGATGCAGGATTCAGATCAAGGTTCATCCCAAGGATTCAGATCACGTTTCAGCACAACGATTCAGATCACGTTTCAGACCCAGGATTCAGATCAAGGGGGAGTCCAAGGATTCAGATCAATGGCCACACCTAGGATTCATATAAAAGTTCAGACCAAGGTTTCAGATCAAGGTGCAGACCAAGGATTCATAACAAAGATTCACATCAAGTTTCATACAAAGGATTCTTATAAAGGTTGAGAACAAGGATTCAGATCAGGGTTCATTAGATGGATTCATATCATGGTTCCGAAGAAGGATTCAGATCACATTTCAGAACAAGGTTCAGACCTAGCCTTCATATCAAGGTACAGAACAAGGATTCAGATCAAGGTGCAGACCAAGGATTCACATCACGTTTCAGACCAAGGATTCAGATCAGGGTTCATTAGATGGATTCGGATCATGGTTCCGAACAAGGATTCCGATCACATTTCAGAACAAGGTTCAGACCTAGGCTTCAGATCAAGGTACAAAACAAGGATTCAGATCAAGGTGAAGACCAAGGATTCACATCACGTTTCAGACCAAAGATTCAGATCAAGGTTCATTAGGTGGATTCAGATCATGGTTCACAACAAGAATTCAGATCACTTTTCAGAACAAGGTTCAGACCTAGGCTTCAGATCAAGGTGCAGACCTAGGCTTCAGAACAAGGTGCAGACCAAGGATTCACATCACGTTTCAGACCAAGGATTCAGATCAAGGTTCATTAGGTGGATTTAGATCATGGTTCAGAACAAGGATTCAGATCACATTTCAGAACAAGGTTCAGACCTAGGCTTCAGATCAAGGTGCAGAACAAAGATTCAGATGAAGGTTCATCAGTCAGATTCAGATCAAGGTTGATTAGTAGGATTCAGATCATGTTCTAATCAAGGATTGAGATCAAGGTTCAGAAAAACAATTCATGGTTCAGAATAAGGATTCAGATCAACGTCCAGATGCAGGATTCAGATCAAGGTTCATCCCAAGGATTGAGATCACGTTTCAGTACAACGATTCAGATCACGTTTCAGACCCAGGATTCAGATCAAGGTGGAGTCCAAGGATTCAGATCAATGGCCACACCTAGGATTCATATAAAAGTTCAGACCAAGGTTTCAGATCAAGGTGCAGACCAAGGATTCAGAACAAAGATTCAGATCAAGTTTCATACAAAGGATTCTTATAAAGGTTCAGAACAAGGATTCAGATCAGGGTTCATTAGATGGATTCAGATCATGGTTCAGAAGAAGGATTCAGATCACATTTCAGAACAAGGTTCAGACCTAGGATTCAGATCAAGGTGCAGACCAAGGATTCAGATCAAGGTGCAGACCAAGGATTCACATCACGTTTCAGACCAAGGATTCAGATCAGGGTTCATTAGATGGATTCAGATCACGGTTCAGAACAAGGATTCAGATCACATTTCTGAACTAGGTTCAGACCTAGGCTTCAGATCAAGTTGCAGAACAAGGATTCAGATCAAGGTGCAGACCAAGGATTCACATCACGTTTCAGACCAAGGATTCAGATCAGGGTTCATTAGATGGATTCAGATCATGGTTCCGAACAAGGATTCAGATCACATTTCAGAACAAGGTTCAGACCTAGGCTTCAGATCAAGGTGCAGACCTAGTCTTCAGATCAAGGTGCAGACCAAGGATTCACATAACGTTTCAGACAAAGGATTCAGATCAAGGTTGATTAGGTGGATTCAGATCATGGTTCAGAACAAGGATTCAGATCACATTTCCGAACAAGGTTCAGACCTAGGCTTCAGATCAAGGTACAGAACCAGGATTCAGATCAAGGTGCAGACCAAGGATTCACATCACGTTTCAGACCAAGGATTCAGATCAAGGTTCATTAGGTGGATTTAGATCATGGTTCAGAACAAGGATTCAGATCACATTTCAGAACAAGGTTCAGACCTAGTCTTCAGATCAAGGTGCAGACCAAGGATTCACATAACGTTTCAGACCAAAGATTCAGATCAAGGTTCATTAGGTGGATTCAGATCATGGTTCACAACAAGGATTCACATCACGTTTCAGACCAAGGATTCAGATCAAGGTTCATTAGGTGGATTTAGATCATGGTTCAGAACAAGGATTCAGATCACATTTCAGAACAAGGTTCAGACCTAGGCTTCAGATCAAGGTGCAGAACAAAGATTCAGATGAAGGTTCATCAGTCAGATTCAGATCAAGGTTGATTAGTAGGATTCAGATCATGTTCTAATCAAGGATTGAGATCAAGGTTCAGAAAAACAATTCATGGTTCAGAATAAGGATTCAGATCAACGTCCAGATGCAGGATTCAGATCAAGGTTCATCCCAAGGATTGAGATCACGTTTCAGTACAACGATTCAGATCACGTTTCAGACCCAGGATTCAGATCAAGGTGGAGTCCAAGGATTCAGATCAATGGCCACACCTAGGATTCATATAAAAGTTCAGACCAAGGTTTCAGATCAAGGTGCAGACCAAGGATTCAGAACAAAGATTCAGATCAAGTTTCATACAAAGGATTCTTATAAAGGTTCAGAACAAGGATTCAGATCAGGGTTCATTAGATGGATTCAGATCATGGTTCAGAAGAAGGATTCAGATCACATTTCAGAACAAGGTTCAGACCTAGGATTCAGATCAAGGTGCAGACCAAGGATTCAGATCAAGGTGCAGACCAAGGATTCACATCACGTTTCAGACCAAGGATTCAGATCAGGGTTCATTAGATGGATTCAGATCACGGTTCAGAACAAGGATTCAGATCACATTTCTGAACTAGGTTCAGACCTAGGCTTCAGATCAAGTTGCAGAACAAGGATTCAGATCAAGGTGCAGACCAAGGATTCACATCACGTTTCAGACCAAGGATTCAGATCAGGGTTCATTAGATGGATTCAGATCATGGTTCCGAACAAGGATTCAGATCACATTTCAGAACAAGGTTCAGACCTAGGCTTCAGATCAAGGTGCAGACCTAGTCTTCAGATCAAGGTGCAGACCAAGGATTCACATAACGTTTCAGACAAAGGATTCAGATCAAGGTTCATTAGGTGGATTCAGATCATGGTTCAGAACAAGGATTCAGATCACATTTCCGAACAAGGTTCAGACCTAGGCTTCAGATCAAGGTGCCGAACAAGGGTTCAGATGAAGGTTCATCAGTCAGATTCAGATCAAGGTTGATTAGTAGGATTCAGATAATGTTCTAATCAAGGATTGAGATCAAGGTTCAGAAAAACAATTCATGGTTCAGAAGAAGGATTCAGATCAACGTCCAGATGCAGGATTCAGATCAAGGTTCATCCCAAGGATTCAGATCACGTTTCAGCACAACGATTCAGATCACGTTTCAGACCCAGGATTCAGATCAAGGTGGAGTCCAAGGATTCAGATCAATGGCCACACCTAGGATTCATATAAAAGTTCAGACCAAGGTTTCAGATCAAGGTGCAGACCAAGGATTCAGAACAAAGATTCAGATCAAGTTTCATACAAAGGATTCTTATAAAGGTTCAGAACAAGGATTCAGATCAGGGTTCATTAGATGGATTCATATCATGGTTCCGAAGAAGGATTCAGATCACATTTCAGAACAAGGTTCAGACCTAGGCTTCATATCAAGGTACAGAACAAGGATTCAGATCAAGGTGCAGACCAAGGATTCACATCACGTTTCAGACCAAGGATTCAGATCAGGGTTCATTAGATGGATTCAGATCATGGTTCCGAACAAGGATTCAGATCACATTTCAGAACAAGGTTCAGACCTAGGCTTCAGATCAAGGTACAAAACAAGGATTCAGATCAAGGTGAAGACCAAGGATTCACATCACGTTTCAGACCAAAGATTCAGATCAAGGTTCATTAGGTGGATTCAGATCATCGTTCACAACAAGAATTCAGATCACTTTTCAGAACAAGGTTCAGACCTAGGCTTCAGATCAAGGTGCAGACCTAGGCTTCAGATCAAGGTGCAGACCAAGGATTCACATCACGTTTCAGACCAAGGATTCAGATCAAGGTTCATTAGGTGGATTTAGATCATGGTTCAGAACAAGGATTCAGATCACATTTGAGAACAAGGTTCAGACCTAGGCTTCAGATCAAGGTGCAGAACAAGGATTCAGATGAAGGTTCATCAGTCAGATTCAGATCAAGGTTGATTAGTAGGATTCAGATCATGTTCTAATCAAGGCTTGAGATCAAGGTTCAGAAAAACAATTCATGGTTCAGAATAAGGATTCAGATCAACGTCCAGATGCAGGATTCAGATCAAGGTTCATCCCAAGGATTCAGATCACGTTTCAGCACGACGATTCAGATCACGTTTCAGACCCAGGATTCAGATCAAGGTGGAGTCCAAGGATTCAGATCAATGGCCACACCTAGGATTCATATAAAAGTTCAGACCAAGGTTTCAGATCGAGGTGCAGACCAAGGATTCAGAACAAAGATTCAGATCAAGTTTCATAGAAAGGATTCTTATAAAGGTTCAGAACAAGGATTCAGATCAGGGTTCATTAGATGGATTCAGATCATGGTTCAGAAGAAGGATTCAGATCACATTTCAGAACAAGGTTCAGACCTAGGATTCAGATCAAGGTGCAGACCAAGGATTCAGATCAAGGTGCAGACCAAGGATTCACATCACGTTTCAGACCAAGGATTCAGATCAGGGTTCATTAGATGGATTCAGATCACGGTTCAGAACAAGGATTCAGATCACATTTCAGAACTAGGTTCAGACCTAGGCTTCAGATCAAGTTGCAGAACAAGGATTCAGATCAAGGTGCAGACCAAGGATTCACATCACGTTTCAGACCAAGGATTCAGATCAGGGTTCATTAGATGGATTCAGATCATGGTTCCGAAGAAGGATTCAGATCACATTTCAGAACAAGGTTCAGACCTAGGCTTCAGATCAAGGTGCAGACCTAGTCTTCAGATCAAGGTGCAGACCAAGGATTCACATCACGTTTCAGACCAAGGATTCAGATCAAGGTTCATTAGGTGGATTCAGATCATTGTTCAGAACAAGGATTCAGATCACATTTCAGAACTAGGTTCAGACCTAGGCTTCAGATCAAGGTGCAGAACAAGGATTCAGATCAAGGTGCAGACTAAGGATTCACATCACGTTTCAGACCAAGGATTCAGATCAAGGTTCATTAGGTGGATTCAGATCATGGTTCAGAACAAGGATTCAGATCACATTTCAGAACTAGGTTCAGACCTAGGCTTCAGATCAAGGTGCAGAACAAGGATTCAGATGAAGGTTCATCAGTCAGATTCAGATCAAGGTTGATTAGTAGGATTCAGATCATGTTCTAATCAAGGCTTGAGATCAAGGTTCAGAAAAACAATTCATGGTTCAGAATAAGGATTCAGATCAACGTCCAGATGCAGGATTCAGATCAAGGTTCATCCCAAGGATTCAGATCACGTTTCAGCACGACGATTCAGATCACGTTTCAGACCCAGGATTCAGATCAAGGTGGAGTCCAAGGATTCAGATCAATGGCCACACCTAGGATTCATATAAAAGTTCAGACCAAGGTTTCAGATCGAGGTGCAGACCAAGGATTCAGAACAAAGATTCAGATCAAGTTTCATAGAAAGGATTCTTATAAAGGTTCAGAACAAGGATTCAGATCAGGGTTCATTAGATGGATTCAGATCATGGTTCAGAAGAAGGATTCAGATCACATTTCAGAACAAGGTTCAGACCTAGGATTCAGATCAAGGTGCAGACCAAGGATTCAGATCAAGGTGCAGACCAAGGATTCACATCACGTTTCAGACCAAGGATTCAGATCAGGGTTCATTAGATGGATTCAGATCACGGTTCAGAACAAGGATTCAGATCACATTTCAGAACTAGGTTCAGACCTAGGCTTCAGATCAAGTTGCAGAACAAGGATTCAGATCAAGGTGCAGACCAAGGATTCACATCACGTTTCAGACCAAGGATTCAGATCAGGGTTCATTAGATGGATTCAGATCATGGTTCCGAAGAAGGATTCAGATCACATTTCAGAACAAGGTTCAGACCTAGGCTTCAGATCAAGGTGCAGACCTAGTCTTCAGATCAAGGTGCAGACCAAGGATTCACATCACGTTTCAGACCAAGGATTCAGATCAAGGTTCATTAGGTGGATTCAGATCATTGTTCAGAACAAGGATTCAGATCACATTTCAGAACTAGGTTCAGACCTAGGCTTCAGATCAAGGTGCAGAACAAGGATTCAGATCAAGGTGCAGACTAAGGATTCACATCACGTTACAGACCAAGGATTCAGATCAAGGTTCATTAGGTGGATTCAGATCATGGTTCAGAACAAGGATTCAGATCACATTTCAGAACTAGGTTCAGACCTAGGCTTCAGATCAAGGTGCAGAACAAGGATTCAGATGAAGGTTCATCAGTCAGATTCAGATCAAGGTTGATTAGTAGATTTCAGATAATGTTCTAATCAAGGATTGAGATCAAGGTTCAGAAAATCAATTCATGGTTCAGAATAAGGATTCAGATCAACGTCCAGATGCAGGATTCAGATCAAGGTTCATCCAAAGGATTCAGATCACGTTTCAGCACAACGATTCAGATCACGTTTCAGACCCAGGATTCAGATCAAGGTGGAGTCCAAGGATTCAGATCAATGGGCGCACCTAGGATTCATATAAAAGTTCAGACCAAGGTTTCAGATCAAGGTGCAGACCAAGGATTCAGAACAAAGATTCAGATCAAGTTTCATAGAAAGGATTCACATCACGTTTCAGACCAAGGATTCAGATCAGGGTTCATTAGATGGATTCAGATCATGGTTCCGAAGAAGGATTCAGATCACATTTCAGAACAAGGTTCAGACCTAGGCTTCAGATCAAGGTGCAGAACAAGGATTCAGATCAAGGTGCAGACCAAGGATTCACATCATGTTTCAGACCAAGGATTCAGATCAGGGTTCATTAGATGGATTCAGATCATGGTTCCGAACAAGGATTCAGATCACATTTCAGAACAAGGTTCAGACCTAGGCTTCAGATCAAGGTACAGAACAAGGATTCAGATCAAGGTGCAGACCAAGGATTCAGATCACGTTTCAGACCAAGGATTCAGATCAAGGTTCATTAGGTGGATTCAGATCATGGTTCAGAACAAGGATTCAGATCACATTTCAGAACAAGGTTCAGACCTAGGCTTCAGATCAAGGTGCAGAACAAGGATTCAGATCAAGGTTGATTAGTAGGATTCAGATAATGTTCTAATCAAGGATTGAGATCAAGGTTCAGAAAATCAATTCATGTTTCAGAATAAGGATTCAGATCAACGTCCAGATGCAGGATTCAGATCAAGGTCCATCCAAAGGATTCAGATCACGTTTCAGCACAACGATTCAGATCACGTTTCAGACCCAGGATTCAGATCAAGGTGGAGTCCAAGGATTCAGATCAATGGCCGCACCTAGGATTCATATAAAAGTTCAGACCAAGGTTTCAGATCAAGGATTCAGAACAAAGATTCAGATCAAGTTTCATAGAAAGGATTCACATCACGTTTCAGACCAAGGATTCAGATCAGGGTTCATTAGATGGATTCAGATCATGGTTCCGAAGAAGGATTCAGATCACATTTCAGAACAAGGTTCAGACCTAGGCTTCAGATCAAGGTGCAGACCAAGGATTCAGATCAAGGTGCAGACCAAGGATTCACATAACATTTCAGACCAAGGATTCAGATCAAGGTTCATTAGGTGGATTCAGATCATGGTTCAGAACAAGGATTCAGATCACATTTCAGAACAAGGTTCAGACCTAGGCTTCAGATCAAGGTGCAGAACAAGGATTCAGATGAAGGTTCATCAGTCAGATTCAGATCAAGGTTGATTAGTAGGATTCAGATAATGTTCTAATCAAGGATTGAGATCAAGGTTCAGAAAATCAATTCATGGTTCAGAATAAGGATTCAGATCAACGTCCAGATGCAGGATTCAGATCAAGGTTCATCCCAAGGATTCAGATCACGTTTCAGCACAACGATTCAGATCACGTTTCAGACCCAGGATTCAGATCAAGGTGGAGTCCAAGGATTCAGATCAATGGCCAAAACTAGGATTCATATAAAAGTTCAGACCAAGGTTTCAGATCAAGGTGCAGACCAAGGATTCAGAACAAAGATTCAGATCAAGTTTCATAGAAAGGATTCTTATAAAGGTTCAGAACAAGGATTCAGATCAGGGTTCATTAGATGGATTCAGATCATGGTTCAGAAGAAGGATTCAGATCACATTTCAGAACAACGTTCAGACCTAGGATTCAGATCAAGGTGCAGACCAAGGATACACATCAAGGTGCAGACCAAGGATTCACATCACTTTTCAGACCAAGGATTCAGATCAGGGTTCATTAGATGGATTCAGATCATGGTTCAGAACAAGGATTCAGATCACATTTCAGAACTAGGTTCAGACCTAGGCTTCAGATAAAGGTGCAGAACAAGGATTCAGATCAAGGTGCAGACCAAGGATTCACATCACGTTTCAGACCAAGGATTCAGATCAGGGTTCATTAGATGGATTCAGATCATGGTTCCGAAGAAGGATTCAGATCACATTTCAGAACTAGGTTCAGACCTAGGCTTCAGATCAAGGTGCAGAACAAGGATTCAGATCAAGGTGCAGACCAAGGATTCACATCACGTTTCAGACCAAGGATTCAGATCAGGGTTCATTAGGTGGATTCAGATCATGGTTCCGAACAAGGATTCAGATCACATTTCAGAACAAGGTTCAGACCTAGGCTTCAGATCAAGGTGCAGACCTAGTCTTCAGATCAAGGTGCAGACCAAGGATTCACATCACGTTTCAGACCAAGGATTCAGATCAAGGTTCATTAGGTGGATTCAGATCATGGTTCAGAACAAGGATTCAGATCACATTTCAGAACAAGGTTCAGACCTAGGCTTCAGATCAAGGTACAGAACAAGGATTCAGATCAACGTCCAGATGCAGGATTCAGATCAAGGTTCATCCCAAGGATTCAGATCACGTTTCAGCACAACGATTCAGATCACGTTTCAGACCCAGGATTCAGATCAAGGGGGAGTCCAAGGATTCAGATCAATGGCCACACCTAGGATTCATATAAAAGTTCAGACCAAGGTTTCAGATCAAGGTGCAGACCAAGGATTCATAACAAAGATTCAGATCAAGTTTCATACAAAGGATTCTTATAAAGGTTGAGAACAAGGATACAGATCAGGGTTCATTAGATGGATTCATATCATGGTTCCGAAGAAGGATTCAGATCACATTTCAGAACAAGGTTCAGACCTAGGCTTCATATCAAGGTACAGAACAAGGATTCAGATCAAGGTGCAGACCAAGGATTCACATCACGTTTCAGACCAAGGATTCAGATCAGGGTTCATTAGATGGATTCAGATCATGGTTCCGAACAAGGATTCAGATCACATTTCAGAACAAGGTTCAGACCTAGGCTTCAGATCAAGGTACAAAACAAGGATTCAGATCAAGGTGAAGACCAAGGATTCACATCACGTTTCAGACCAAAGATTCAGATCAAGGTTAATTAGGTGGATTCAGATCATGGTTCACAACAAGAATTCAGATCACTTTTCTGAACAAGGTTCAGACCTAGGCTTCACATCAAGGTGCAGACCTAGGCTTCAGATCAAGGTGGAGACCAAGGATTCACATCACGTTTCAGACCAAGGATTCAGATCAAGGTTCATTAGGTGCATTCAGATCATGGTTCAGAACAAGGATTCAGATCACATTTCAGAACTAGGTTCAGACCTAGGCTTCAGATCAAGGTGCAGAACAAGGATTCAGATCAAGGTGCAGACCAAGGATTCACATCACGTTTCAGACGAAGGATTCAGATCAGGGTTCATTAGATGGATTCAGATCATGGTTCAGAACAAGGATTCAGATCACATTTCAGAACAAGGTTCAGACCTAGGCTTCAGATCAAGGTGCAGAACAAGGATTCAGATGAAGGTTCATCAGTCAGATTCAGATCAAGGTTGATTAGTAGGATTCAGATAATGTTCTAATCAAGGATTGATATCAAGGTTCAGAAAAACAATTCATGGTTCAGAATAAGGATTCAGATCAACGGCTAGATGCAGGATTCAGATCAAGGTTCATCCCAAGGATTCAGATCACGTTTCAGCACAACGATTCAGATCACGTTTCAGACCCAGGATTCAGATCAAGGGGGAGTCCAAGGATTCAGATCAATGGCCACACCTAGGATTCATATAAAAGTTCAGACCAAGGTTTCAGATCAAGGTGCAGACCAAGGATTCATAACAAAGATTCACATCAAGTTTCATACAAAGGATTCTTATAAAGGTTGAGAACAAGGATTCAGATCAGGGTTCATTAGATGGATTCATATCATGGTTCCGAAGAAGGATTCAGATCACATTTCAGAACAAGGTTCAGACCTAGCCTTCATATCAAGGTACAGAACAAGGATTCAGATCAAGGTGCAGACCAAGGATTCACATCACGTTTCAGACCAAGGATTCAGATCAGGGTTCATTAGATGGATTCGGATCATGGTTCCGAACAAGGATTCCGATCACATTTCAGAACAAGGTTCAGACCTAGGCTTCAGATCAAGGTACAAAACAAGGATTCAGATCAAGGTGAAGACCAAGGATTCACATCACGTTTCAGACCAAAGATTCAGATCAAGGTTCATTAGGTGGATTCAGATCATGGTTCACAACAAGAATTCAGATCACTTTTCAGAACAAGGTTCAGACCTAGGCTTCAGATCAAGGTGCAGACCTAGGCTTCAGAACAAGGTGCAGACCAAGGATTCACATCACGTTTCAGACCAAGGATTCAGATCAAGGTTCATTAGGTGGATTTAGATCATGGTTCAGAACAAGGATTCAGATCACATTTCAGAACAAGGTTCAGACCTAGGCTTCAGATCAAGGTGCAGAACAAAGATTCAGATGAAGGTTCATCAGTCAGATTCAGATCAAGGTTGATTAGTAGGATTCAGATCATGTTCTAATCAAGGATTGAGATCAAGGTTCAGAAAAACAATTCATGGTTCAGAATAAGGATTCAGATCAACGTCCAGATGCAGGATTCAGATCAAGGTTCATCCCAAGGATTGAGATCACGTTTCAGTACAACGATTCAGATCACGTTTCAGACCCAGGATTCAGATCAAGGTGGAGTCCAAGGATTCAGATCAATGGCCACACCTAGGATTCATATAAAAGTTCAGACCAAGGTTTCAGATCAAGGTGCAGACCAAGGATTCAGAACAAAGATTCAGATCAAGTTTCATACAAAGGATTCTTATAAAGGTTCAGAACAAGGATTCAGATCAGGGTTCATTAGATGGATTCAGATCATGGTTCAGAAGAAGGATTCAGATCACATTTCAGAACAAGGTTCAGACCTAGGATTCAGATCAAGGTGCAGACCAAGGATTCAGATCAAGGTGCAGACCAAGGATTCACATCACGTTTCAGACCAAGGATTCAGATCAGGGTTCATTAGATGGATTCAGATCACGGTTCAGAACAAGGATTCAGATCACATTTCTGAACTAGGTTCAGACCTAGGCTTCAGATCAAGTTGCAGAACAAGGATTCAGATCAAGGTGCAGACCAAGGATTCACATCACGTTTCAGACCAAGGATTCAGATCAGGGTTCATTAGATGGATTCAGATCATGGTTCCGAACAAGGATTCAGATCACATTTCAGAACAAGGTTCAGACCTAGGCTTCAGATCAAGGTGCAGACCTAGTCTTCAGATCAAGGTGCAGACCAAGGATTCACATAACGTTTCAGACAAAGGATTCAGATCAAGGTTGATTAGGTGGATTCAGATCATGGTTCAGAACAAGGATTCAGATCACATTTCCGAACAAGGTTCAGACCTAGGCTTCAGATCAAGGTACAGAACCAGGATTCAGATCAAGGTGCAGACCAAGGATTCACATCACGTTTCAGACCAAGGATTCAGATCAAGGTTCATTAGGTGGATTTAGATCATGGTTCAGAACAAGGATTCAGATCACATTTCAGAACAAGGTTCAGACCTAGTCTTCAGATCAAGGTGCAGACCAAGGATTCACATAACGTTTCAGACCAAAGATTCAGATCAAGGTTCATTAGGTGGATTCAGATCATGGTTCACAACAAGGATTCACATCACGTTTCAGACCAAGGATTCAGATCAAGGTTCATTAGGTGGATTTAGATCATGGTTCAGAACAAGGATTCAGATCACATTTCAGAACAAGGTTCAGACCTAGGCTTCAGATCAAGGTGCAGAACAAAGATTCAGATGAAGGTTCATCAGTCAGATTCAGATCAAGGTTGATTAGTAGGATTCAGATCATGTTCTAATCAAGGATTGAGATCAAGGTTCAGAAAAACAATTCATGGTTCAGAATAAGGATTCAGATCAACGTCCAGATGCAGGATTCAGATCAAGGTTCATCCCAAGGATTGAGATCACGTTTCAGTACAACGATTCAGATCACGTTTCAGACCCAGGATTCAGATCAAGGTGGAGTCCAAGGATTCAGATCAATGGCCACACCTAGGATTCATATAAAAGTTCAGACCAAGGTTTCAGATCAAGGTGCAGACCAAGGATTCAGAACAAAGATTCAGATCAAGTTTCATACAAAGGATTCTTATAAAGGTTCAGAACAAGGATTCAGATCAGGGTTCATTAGATGGATTCAGATCATGGTTCAGAAGAAGGATTCAGATCACATTTCAGAACAAGGTTCAGACCTAGGATTCAGATCAAGGTGCAGACCAAGGATTCAGATCAAGGTGCAGACCAAGGATTCACATCACGTTTCAGACCAAGGATTCAGATCAGGGTTCATTAGATGGATTCAGATCACGGTTCAGAACAAGGATTCAGATCACATTTCTGAACTAGGTTCAGACCTAGGCTTCAGATCAAGTTGCAGAACAAGGATTCAGATCAAGGTGCAGACCAAGGATTCACATCACGTTTCAGACCAAGGATTCAGATCAGGGTTCATTAGATGGATTCAGATCATGGTTCCGAACAAGGATTCAGATCACATTTCAGAACAAGGTTCAGACCTAGGCTTCAGATCAAGGTGCAGACCTAGTCTTCAGATCAAGGTGCAGACCAAGGATTCACATAACGTTTCAGACAAAGGATTCAGATCAAGGTTCATTAGGTGGATTCAGATCATGGTTCAGAACAAGGATTCAGATCACATTTCCGAACAAGGTTCAGACCTAGGCTTCAGATCAAGGTGCCGAACAAGGGTTCAGATGAAGGTTCATCAGTCAGATTCAGATCAAGGTTGATTAGTAGGATTCAGATAATGTTCTAATCAAGGATTGAGATCAAGGTTCAGAAAAACAATTCATGGTTCAGAAGAAGGATTCAGATCAACGTCCAGATGCAGGATTCAGATCAAGGTTCATCCCAAGGATTCAGATCACGTTTCAGCACAACGATTCAGATCACGTTTCAGACCCAGGATTCAGATCAAGGTGGAGTCCAAGGATTCAGATCAATGGCCACACCTAGGATTCATATAAAAGTTCAGACCAAGGTTTCAGATCAAGGTGCAGACCAAGGATTCAGAACAAAGATTCAGATCAAGTTTCATACAAAGGATTCTTATAAAGGTTCAGAACAAGGATTCAGATCAGGGTTCATTAGATGGATTCATATCATGGTTCCGAAGAAGGATTCAGATCACATTTCAGAACAAGGTTCAGACCTAGGCTTCATATCAAGGTACAGAACAAGGATTCAGATCAAGGTGCAGACCAAGGATTCACATCACGTTTCAGACCAAGGATTCAGATCAGGGTTCATTAGATGGATTCAGATCATGGTTCCGAACAAGGATTCAGATCACATTTCAGAACAAGGTTCAGACCTAGGCTTCAGATCAAGGTACAAAACAAGGATTCAGATCAAGGTGAAGACCAAGGATTCACATCACGTTTCAGACCAAAGATTCAGATCAAGGTTCATTAGGTGGATTCAGATCATCGTTCACAACAAGAATTCAGATCACTTTTCAGAACAAGGTTCAGACCTAGGCTTCAGATCAAGGTGCAGACCTAGGCTTCAGATCAAGGTGCAGACCAAGGATTCACATCACGTTTCAGACCAAGGATTCAGATCAAGGTTCATTAGGTGTATTTAGATCATGGTTCAGAACAAGGATTCAGATCACATTTGAGAACAAGGTTCAGACCTAGGCTTCAGATCAAGGTGCAGAACAAGGATTCAGATGAAGGTTCATCAGTCAGATTCAGATCAAGGTTGATTAGTAGGATTCAGATCATGTTCTAATCAAGGCTTGAGATCAAGGTTCAGAAAAACAATTCATGGTTCAGAATAAGGATTCAGATCAACGTCCAGATGCAGGATTCAGATCAAGGTTCATCCCAAGGATTCAGATCACGTTTCAGCACGACGATTCAGATCACGTTTCAGACCCAGGATTCAGATCAAGGTGGAGTCCAAGGATTCAGATCAATGGCCACACCTAGGATTCATATAAAAGTTCAGACCAAGGTTTCAGATCGAGGTGCAGACCAAGGATTCAGAACAAAGATTCAGATCAAGTTTCATAGAAAGGATTCTTATAAAGGTTCAGAACAAGGATTCAGATCAGGGTTCATTAGATGGATTCAGATCATGGTTCAGAAGAAGGATTCAGATCACATTTCAGAACAAGGTTCAGACCTAGGATTCAGATCAAGGTGCAGACCAAGGATTCAGATCAAGGTGCAGACCAAGGATTCACATCACGTTTCAGACCAAGGATTCAGATCAGGGTTCATTAGATGGATTCAGATCACGGTTCAGAACAAGGATTCAGATCACATTTCAGAACTAGGTTCAGACCTAGGCTTCAGATCAAGTTGCAGAACAAGGATTCAGATCAAGGTGCAGACCAAGGATTCACATCACGTTTCAGACCAAGGATTCAGATCAGGGTTCATTAGATGGATTCAGATCATGGTTCCGAAGAAGGATTCAGATCACATTTCAGAACAAGGTTCAGACCTAGGCTTCAGATCAAGGTGCAGACCTAGTCTTCAGATCAAGGTGCAGACCAAGGATTCACATCACGTTTCAGACCAAGGATTCAGATCAAGGTTCATTAGGTGGATTCAGATCATTGTTCAGAACAAGGATTCAGATCACATTTCAGAACTAGGTTCAGACCTAGGCTTCAGATCAAGGTGCAGAACAAGGATTCAGATCAAGGTGCAGACTAAGGATTCACATCACGTTTCAGACCAAGGATTCAGATCAAGGTTCATTAGGTGGATTCAGATCATGGTTCAGAACAAGGATTCAGATCACATTTCAGAACTAGGTTCAGACCTAGGCTTCAGATCAAGGTGCAGAACAAGGATTCAGATGAAGGTTCATCAGTCAGATTCAGATCAAGGTTGATTAGTAGGATTCAGATCATGTTCTAATCAAGGCTTGAGATCAAGGTTCAGAAAAACAATTCATGGTTCAGAATAAGGATTCAGATCAACGTCCAGATGCAGGATTCAGATCAAGGTTCATCCCAAGGATTCAGATCACGTTTCAGCACGACGATTCAGATCACGTTTCAGACCCAGGATTCAGATCAAGGTGGAGTCCAAGGATTCAGATCAATGGCCACACCTAGGATTCATATAAAAGTTCAGACCAAGGTTTCAGATCGAGGTGCAGACCAAGGATTCAGAACAAAGATTCAGATCAAGTTTCATAGAAAGGATTCTTATAAAGGTTCAGAACAAGGATTCAGATCAGGGTTCATTAGATGGATTCAGATCATGGTTCAGAAGAAGGATTCAGATCACATTTCAGAACAAGGTTCAGACCTAGGATTCAGATCAAGGTGCAGACCAAGGATTCAGATCAAGGTGCAGACCAAGGATTCACATCACGTTTCAGACCAAGGATTCAGATCAGGGTTCATTAGATGGATTCAGATCACGGTTCAGAACAAGGATTCAGATCACATTTCAGAACTAGGTTCAGACCTAGGCTTCAGATCAAGTTGCAGAACAAGGATTCAGATCAAGGTGCAGACCAAGGATTCACATCACGTTTCAGACCAAGGATTCAGATCAGGGTTCATTAGATGGATTCAGATCATGGTTCCGAAGAAGGATTCAGATCACATTTCAGAACAAGGTTCAGACCTAGGCTTCAGATCAAGGTGCAGACCTAGTCTTCAGATCAAGGTGCAGACCAAGGATTCACATCACGTTTCAGACCAAGGATTCAGATCAAGGTTCATTAGGTGGATTCAGATCATTGTTCAGAACAAGGATTCAGATCACATTTCAGAACTAGGTTCAGACCTAGGCTTCAGATCAAGGTGCAGAACAAGGATTCAGATCAAGGTGCAGACTAAGGATTCACATCACGTTTCAGACCAAGGATTCAGATCAAGGTTCATTAGGTGGATTCAGATCATGGTTCAGAACAAGGATTCAGATCACATTTCAGAACTAGGTTCAGACCTAGGCTTCAGATCAAGGTGCAGAACAAGGATTCAGATGAAGGTTCATCAGTCAGATTCAGATCAAGGTTGATTAGTAGATTTCAGATAATGTTCTAATCAAGGATTGAGATCAAGGTTCAGAAAATCAATTCATGGTTCAGAATAAGGATTCAGATCAACGTCCAGATGCAGGATTCAGATCAAGGTTCATCCAAAGGATTCAGATCACGTTTCAGCACAACGATTCAGATCACGTTTCAGACCCAGGATTCAGATCAAGGTGGAGTCCAAGGATTCAGATCAATGGGCGCACCTAGGATTCATATAAAAGTTCAGACCAAGGTTTCAGATCAAGGTGCAGACCAAGGATTCAGAACAAAGATTCAGATCAAGTTTCATAGAAAGGATTCACATCACGTTTCAGACCAAGGATTCAGATCAGGGTTCATTAGATGGATTCAGATCATGGTTCCGAAGAAGGATTCAGATCACATTTCAGAACAAGGTTCAGACCTAGGCTTCAGATCAAGGTGCAGAACAAGGATTCAGATCAAGGTGCAGACCAAGGATTCACATCATGTTTCAGACCAAGGATTCAGATCAGGGTTCATTAGATGGATTCAGATCATGGTTCCGAACAAGGATTCAGATCACATTTCAGAACAAGGTTCAGACCTAGGCTTCAGATCAAGGTACAGAACAAGGATTCAGATCAAGGTGCAGACCAAGGATTCAGATCACGTTTCAGACCAAGGATTCAGATCAAGGTTCATTAGGTGGATTCAGATCATGGTTCAGAACAAGGATTCAGATCACATTTCAGAACAAGGTTCAGACCTAGGCTTCAGATCAAGGTGCAGAACAAGGATTCAGATCAAGGTTGATTAGTAGGATTCAGATAATGTTCTAATCAAGGATTGAGATCAAGGTTCAGAAAATCAATTCATGTTTCAGAATAAGGATTCAGATCAACGTCCAGATGCAGGATTCAGATCAAGGTCCATCCAAAGGATTCAGATCACGTTTCAGCACAACGATTCAGATCACGTTTCAGACCCAGGATTCAGATCAAGGTGGAGTCCAAGGATTCAGATCAATGGCCGCACCTAGGATTCATATAAAAGTTCAGACCAAGGTTTCAGATCAAGGATTCAGAACAAAGATTCAGATCAAGTTTCATAGAAAGGATTCACATCACGTTTCAGACCAAGGATTCAGATCAGGGTTCATTAGATGGATTCAGATCATGGTTCCGAAGAAGGATTCAGATCACATTTCAGAACAAGGTTCAGACCTAGGCTTCAGATCAAGGTGCAGACCAAGGATTCAGATCAAGGTGCAGACCAAGGATTCACATAACATTTCAGACCAAGGATTCAGATCAAGGTTCATTAGGTGGATTCAGATCATGGTTCAGAACAAGGATTCAGATCACATTTCAGAACAAGGTTCAGACCTAGGCTTCAGATCAAGGTGCAGAACAAGGATTCAGATGAAGGTTCATCAGTCAGATTCAGATCAAGGTTGATTAGTAGGATTCAGATAATGTTCTAATCAAGGATTGAGATCAAGGTTCAGAAAATCAATTCATGGTTCAGAATAAGGATTCAGATCAACGTCCAGATGCAGGATTCAGATCAAGGTTCATCCCAAGGATTCAGATCACGTTTCAGCACAACGATTCAGATCACGTTTCAGACCCAGGATTCAGATCAAGGTGGAGTCCAAGGATTCAGATCAATGGCCAAAACTAGGATTCATATAAAAGTTCAGACCAAGGTTTCAGATCAAGGTGCAGACCAAGGATTCAGAACAAAGATTCAGATCAAGTTTCATAGAAAGGATTCTTATAAAGGTTCAGAACAAGGATTCAGATCAGGGTTCATTAGATGGATTCAGATCATGGTTCAGAAGAAGGATTCAGATCACATTTCAGAACAACGTTCAGACCTAGGATTCAGATCAAGGTGCAGACCAAGGATACACATCAAGGTGCAGACCAAGGATTCACATCACTTTTCAGACCAAGGATTCAGATCAGGGTTCATTAGATGGATTCAGATCATGGTTCAGAACAAGGATTCAGATCACATTTCAGAACTAGGTTCAGACCTAGGCTTCAGATAAAGGTGCAGAACAAGGATTCAGATCAAGGTGCAGACCAAGGATTCACATCACGTTTCAGACCAAGGATTCAGATCAGGGTTCATTAGATGGATTCAGATCATGGTTCCGAAGAAGGATTCAGATCACATTTCAGAACTAGGTTCAGACCTAGGCTTCAGATCAAGGTGCAGAACAAGGATTCAGATCAAGGTGCAGACCAAGGATTCACATCACGTTTCAGACCAAGGATTCAGATCAGGGTTCATTAGGTGGATTCAGATCATGGTTCCGAACAAGGATTCAGATCACATTTCAGAACAAGGTTCAGACCTAGGCTTCAGATCAAGGTGCAGACCTAGTCTTCAGATCAAGGTGCAGACCAAGGATTCACATAACGTTTCAGACAAAGGATTCAGATCAAGGTTCATTAGGTGGATTCAGATCATGGTTCAGAACAAGGATTCAGATCACATTTCAGAACTAGGTTCAGACCTAGGCTTCAGATCAAGGTGCAGAACAAGGATTCAGATGAAGGTTCATCAGTCAGATTCAGATCAAGGTTGATTAGTAGGATTCAGATAATGTTCTAATCAAGGATTGAGATCAAGGTTCAGAAAATCAATTCATGGTTAAGAATAAGGATTCAGATCAACGTCCAGATGCAGGATTCAGATCAAGGTTCATCCCAAGGATTCAGATCACGTTTCAGCACAACGATTCAGATCACGTTTCAGACCCAGGATTCAGATCAAGGGGGAGTCCAAGGATTCAGATCAATGGCCACACCTAGGATTCATATAAAAGTTCAGACCAAGGTTTCAGATCAAGGTGCAGACCAAGGATTCATAACAAAGATTCAGATCAAGTTTCATACAAAGGATTCTTATAAAGGTTGAGAACAAGGATACAGATCAGGGTTCATTAGATGGATTCATATCATGGTTCCGAAGAAGGATTCAGATCACATTTCAGAACAAGGTTCAGACCTAGGCTTCATATCAAGGTACAGAACAAGGATTCAGATCAAGGTGCAGACCAAGGATTCACATCACGTTTCAGACCAAGGATTCAGATCAGGGTTCATTAGATGGATTCAGATCATGGTTCCGAACAAGGATTCAGATCACATTTCAGAACAAGGTTCAGACCTAGGCTTCAGATCAAGGTACAAAACAAGGATTCAGATCAAGGTGAAGACCAAGGATTCACATCACGTTTCAGACCAAAGATTCAGATCAAGGTTCATTAGGTGGATTCAGATCATGGTTCCGAACAAGGATTCAGATCACATTTCAGAACAAGGTTCAGACCTAGGCTTCAGATCAAGGTACAGAACAAGGATTCAGATCAAGGTGCAGACGAAGGATTCACATCACGTTTCAGACCAAGGATTCAGATCAGGGTTCATTAGATGGATTCAGATCATGGTTCCGAACAAGGATTCAGATCACATTTCAGAACAAGGTTCAGACCTAGGCTTCAGATCAAGTTGCAGAACAAGGATTCAGATCAAGGTGCAGACCCAGGATTCACATCACGTTTCAGACCAAGGATTCAGATCAGGGTTCATTAGATGGATTCAGATCATGGTTCAGAACAAGGATTCAGATCACATTTCAGAACAAGGTTCAGACCTAGGCTTCAGATCAAGGTACAGAACAAGGATTCAGATCAAGGTGCAGACCAAGGATTCAGATCACGTTTCAGACCAAAGATTCAGATCAAGGTTAATTAGGTGGATTCAGATCATGGTTCACAACAAGAATTCAGATCACTTTTCTGAACAAGGTTCAGACCTAGGCTTCACACCAAGGTGCAGACCTAGGCTTCAGATCAAGGTGGAGACCAAGGATTCACATCACGTTTCAGACCAAGGATTCAGATCAGGGTTCATTAGATGGATTCATATCATGGTTCCGAAGAAGGATTCAGATCACATTTCAGAACAAGGTTCAGACCTAGGCTTCATATCAAGGTACAGAACAAGGATTCAGATCAAGGTGCAGACCAAGGATTCACATCACGTTTCAGACCAAGGATTCAGATCAGGGTTCATTAGATGGATTCAGATCATGGTTCCGAACAAGGATTCAGATCACATTTCAGAACAAGGTTCAGACCTAGGCTTCAGATCAAGGTACAAAACAAGGATTCAGATCAAGGTGAAGACCAAGGATTCACATCACGTTTCAGACCAAAGATTCAGATCAAGGTTCATTAGGTGGATTCAGATCATGGTTCACAACAAGAATTCAGATCACTTTTCAGAACAAGGTTCAGACCTAGGCTTCAGATCAAGGTGCAGACCTAGGCTTCAGATCAAGGTGCAGACCAAGGATTCACATCACGTTTCAGACCAAGGATTCAGATCAAGGTTCATTAGGTGGATTTAGATCATGGTTCAGAACAAGGATTCAGATCACATTTCAGAACAAGGTTCAGACCTAGGCTTCAGATCAAGGTGCAGAACAAGGATTCAGATGAAGGTTCATCAGTCAGATTCAGATCAAGGTTGATTAGTAGGATTCAGATCATGTTCTAATCAAGGCTTGAGATCAAGGTTCAGAAAAACAATTCATGGTTCAGAATAAGGATTCAGATCAACGTCCAGATGCAGGATTCAGATCAAGGTTCATCCCAAGGATTCAGATCACGTTTCAGCACGACGATTCAGATGACGTTTCAGACCCAGGATTCAGATCAAGGTGGAGTCCAAGGATTCAGATCAATGGCCACACCTAGGATTCATATAAAAGTTCAGACCAAGGTTTCAGATCGAGGTGCAGACCAAGGATTCAGAACAAAGATTCAGATCAAGTTTCATAGAAAGGATTCTTATAAAGGTTCAGAACAAGGATTCAGATCAGTGTTCATTAGATGGATTCAGATCATGGTTCAGAAGAAGGATTCAGATCACATTTCAGAACAAGGTTCAGACCTAGGCTTCAGATCAAGGTACAAAACAAGGATTCAGATCAAGGTGAAGACCAAGGATTCACATCACGTTTCAGACCAAAGATTCAGATCAAGGTTCATTAGGTGGATTCAGATCATGGTTCACAACAAGAATTCAGATCACTTTTCAGAACAAGGTTCAGACCTAGGCTTCAGATCAAGGTGCAGACCTAGGCTTCAGATCAAGGTGCAGACCAAGGATTCACATCACGTTTCAGACCAAGGATTCAGATCAAGGTTCATTAGGTGGATTTAGATCATGGTTCAGAACAAGGATTCAGATCACATTTCAGAACAAGGTTCAGACCTAGGCTTCAGATCAAGGTGCAGAACAAGGATTCAGATGAAGGTTCATCAGTCAGATTCAGATCAAGGTTGATTAGTAGGATTCAGATCATGTTCTAATCAAGGCTTGAGATCAAGGTTCAGAAAAACAATTCATGGTTCAGAATAAGGATTCAGATCAACGTCCAGATGCAGGATTCAGATCAAGGTTCATCCCAAGGATTCAGATCACGTTTCAGCACGACGATTCAGATGACGTTTCAGACCCAGGATTCAGATCAAGGTGGAGTCCAAGGATTCAGATCAATGGCCACACCTAGGATTCATATAAAAGTTCAGACCAAGGTTTCAGATCGAGGTGCAGACCAAGGATTCAGAACAAAGATTCAGATCAAGTTTCATAGAAAGGATTCTTATAAAGGTTCAGAACAAGGATTCAGATCAGTGTTCATTAGATGGATTCAGATCATGGTTCAGAAGAAGGATTCAGATCACATTTCAGAACAAGGTTCAGACCTAGGATTCAGATCAAGGTGCAGACCAAGGATTCAGATCAAGGTGCAGACCAAGGATTCACATCACGTTTCAGACCAAGGATTCAGATCAGGGTTCATTAGATGGATTCAGATCACGGTTCAGAACAAGGATTCAGATCACGTTTCAGAACTAGGTTCAGACCTAGGCTTCAGATCAAGTTGCAGAACAAGGATTCAGATCAAGGTGCAGACCAAGGATTCACATCACGTTTCAGACCAAGGATTCAGATCAGGGTTCATTAGATGGATTCAGATCATGGTTCCGAAGAAGGATTCAGATCACATTTCAGAACAAGGTTCAGACCTAGGCTTCAGATCAAGGTGCAGACCTAGTCTTCAGATCAAGGTGCAGACCAAGGATTCACATCACGTTTCAGACCAAGGATTCAGATCAAGGTTCATTAGGTGGATTCAGATCATTGTTCAGAACAAGGATTCAGATCACATTTCAGAACTAGGTTCAGACCTAGGCTTCAGATCAAGGTGCAGAACAAGGATTCAGATCAAGGTGCAGACCAAGGATTCACATCACGTTTCAGACCAAGGATTCAGATCAAGGTTCATTAGGTGGATTCAGATCATGGTTCACAACAAGAATTCAGATCACTTTTCAGAACAAGGTTCAGACCTAGGCTTCAGATCAAGGTGCAGACCAAGGATTCACATCACGTTTCAGACCAAGGATTCAGATCAAGGTTCATTAGGTGGATTTAGATCATGGTTCAGAACAAGGATTCAGATCACATTTCAGAACAAGGTTCAGACCTAGGCTTCAGATCAAGGTGCAGAACAAGGATTCAGATGAAGGTTCATCAGTCAGATTCAGATCAAGGTTGATTAGTAGGATTCAGATCATGTTCTAATCAAGGCTTGAGATCAAGGTTCAGAAAAACAATTCATGGTTCAGAATAAGGATTCAGATCAACGTCCAGATGCAGGATTCAGATCAAGGTTCATCCCAAGGATTCAGATCACGTTTCAGCACGACGATTCAGATGACGTTTCAGACCCAGGATTCAGATCAAGGTGGAGTCCAAGGATTCAGATCAATGGCCACACCTAGGATTCATATAAAAGTTCAGACCAAGGTTTCAGATCGAGGTGCAGACCAAGGATTCAGAACAAAGATTCAGATCAAGTTTCATAGAAAGGATTCTTATAAAGGTTCAGAACAAGGATTCAGATCAGTGTTCATTAGATGGATTCAGATCATGGTTCAGAAGAAGGATTCAGATCACATTTCAGAACAAGGTTCAGACCTAGGATTCAGATCAAGGTGCAGACCAAGGATTCAGATCAAGGTGCAGACCAAGGATTCACATCACGTTTCAGACCAAGGATTCAGATCAGGGTTCATTAGATGGATTCAGATCACGGTTCAGAACAAGGATTCAGATCACGTTTCAGAACTAGGTTCAGACCTAGGCTTCAGATCAAGTTGCAGAACAAGGATTCAGATCAAGGTGCAGACCAAGGATTCACATCACGTTTCAGACCAAGGATTCAGATCAGGGTTCATTAGATGGATTCAGATCATGGTTCCGAAGAAGGATTCAGATCACATTTCAGAACAAGGTTCAGACCTAGGCTTCAGATCAAGGTGCAGACCTAGTCTTCAGATCAAGGTGCAGACCAAGGATTCACATCACGTTTCAGACCAAGGATTCAGATCAAGGTTCATTAGGTGGATTCAGATCATTGTTCAGAACAAGGATTCAGATCACATTTCAGAACTAGGTTCAGACCTAGGCTTCAGATCAAGGTGCAGAACAAGGATTCAGATCAAGGTGCAGACCAAGGATTCACATCACGTTTCAGACCAAGGATTCAGATCAAGGTTCATTAGGTGGATTCAGATCATGGTTCAGAACAAGGATTCAGATCACATTTCAGAACTAGGTTCAGACCTAGGCTTCAGATCAAGGTGCAGAACAAGGATTCAGATGAAGGTTCATCAGTCAGATTCAGATCAAGGTTGATTAGTAGGATTCAGATAATGTTCTAATCAAGGATTGAGATCAAGGTTCAGAAAATCAATTCATGGTTCAGAATAAGGATTCAGATCAACGTCCAGATGCAGGATTAAGATCAAGGTTCATCCCAAGTATTCATATCACGTTTCAGCACAACGATTCAGATCACGTTTCAGACCCAGGATTCAGATCAAGGTGGAGTCCAAGGATTCAGATCAATGGCCACACCTAGGATTCATATAAAAGTTCAGACCAAGGTTTCAAATCAAGGTGCAAACCAAGGATTCAGAACAAAGATTCAGATCAAGTTTCATAGAAAGGGTTCACATCAAGTTTCAGACCAAGGATTCAGATCAGGGTTCATTAGATGGATTCAGATCATGGTTCCGAAGAAGGATTCAGATCACATTTCAGAACAAGGTTCAGACCTAGGCTTCAGATCAAGGTGCAGAACAAGGATTCAGATCAAGGTGCAGACCAAGGATTCAGATCACGTTTCAGACCAAGGATTCAGATCAAGGTTCATTAGGTGGATTCAGATCATGGTTCAGAACAAGGATTCCGATCACATTTCAGAACAAGGTTCAGACCTAGGCTTCAGATCAAGGTGCAGAACAAGGATTCAGATGAAGGTTCATCAGTCAGATTCAGATCAAGGTTGATTAGTAGGATTCAGATCATGTTCTAATCAAGGATTGAGATCAAGGTTCAGAAAATCAATTCATGGTTCAGAATAAGGATTCAGATCAACGTCCAGATGCAGGATTCAGATCAAGGTTCATCCCAAGGATTCAGATCACGTTTCAGCACAACGATTCAGATCATGTTTCAGACCCAGGATTCAGATCAAGGTGGAGTCCAAGGATTCAGATCAATGGCCACACCTAGGATTCATATAAAAGTTCAGACCAAGGTTTCAGATCAAGGTGCAGACCAAGGATTCAGAACAAAGATTCAGATCAAGTTTCATAGAAAGGATTCTTATAATGGTTCAGAACAAGGATTCAGATCAGGGTTCATTAGATGGATTCAGATCATGGTTCAGAAGAAGGATTCAGATCACATTTCAGAACAAGGTTCAGACCTAGGATTCAGATCAAGGTGCAGACCAAGGATTCAGATCAAGGTGCAGACCAAGGATTCACATCACGTTTCAGACCAAGGATTCAGATCAGGGTTCATTAGATGGATTCAGATCATGGTTCCGAACAAGGATTCAGATCACATTTCAGAACTAGGTTCAGACCTAGGCTTCAGATCAAGGTGCAGAACAAGGATTCAGATCAAGGTGCAGACCAAGGATTCACATCACGTTTCAGACCAAGGATTCAGATCAGGGTTCATTAGATGGATTCAGATCATGGTTCCGAAGAAGGATTCAGATCACATTTCAGAACAAGGTTCAGACCTAGGCTTCAGATCAAGGTGCAGACCTAGTCTTCAGATCAAGGTGCAGACCAAGGATTCACATAACGTTTCAGACAAAGGATTCAGATCAAAGTTCATTAGGTGGATTCAGATCATGGTTCAGAACAAGGATTCAGATGACATTTCAGAACTAGGTTCAGACCTAGGCTTCAGATAAAGGTGCAGAACAAGGATTAAGATGAAGGTTCTTCAGTCAGATTCAGATCAAGGTTGATTAGTAGGATTCAGATAATGTTCTAATCAAGGATTGAGATCAAGGTTCAGAAAATCAATTCATGGTTCAGAATAAGGATTCAGATCAACGTCCAGATGCAGGATTCAGATCAAGGTCCATCCAAAGGATTCAGATCACGTTTCAGCACAACGATTCAGATCACGTTTCAGACCCAGGATTCAGATCAAGGTGGAGTCCAAGGATTCAGATCAATGGCCGCACCTAGGATTCATATAAAAGTTCAGACCAAGGTTTCAGATCAAGGATTCAGAACAAAGATTCAGATCAAGTTTCATAGAAAGGATTCACATCACGTTTCAGACCAAGGATTCAGATCAGGGTTCATTAGATGGATTCAGATCATGGTTCCGAAGAAGGATTCAGATCACATTTCAGAACAAGGTTCAGACCTAGGCTTCAGATCAAGGTGCAGACCAAGGATTCAGATCAAGGTGCAGACCAAGGATTCACATAACATTTCAGACCAAGGATTCAGATCAAGGTTCATTAGGTGGATTCAGATCATGGTTCAGAACAAGGATTCAGATCACATTTCAGAACAAGGTTCAGACCTAGGCTTCAGATCAAGGTGCAGAACAAGGATTCAGATGAAGGTTCATCAGTCAGATTCAGATCAAGGTTGATTAGTAGGATTCAGATAATGTTCTACTCAAGGATTGAGATCAAGGTTCAGAAAATCAATTCATGGTTCAGAATAAGGATTCAGATCAACGTCCAGATGCAGGATTCAGATCAAGGTTCATCCCAAGGATTCAGATCACGTTTCAGCACAACGATTCAGATCAGGTTTCAGACCCAGGATTCAGATCAAGGTGGAGTCCAAGGATTCAGATCAATGGCCACAACTAGGATTCATATAAAAGTTCAGACCAAGGTTTCAGATCAAGGTGCAGACCAAGGATTCAGAACAAAGATTCAGATCAAGTTTCATAGAAAGGATTCTTATAAAGGTTCAGAACAAGGATTCAGATCAGGGTTCATTAGATGGATTCAGATCATGGTTCAGAAGAAGGATTCAGATCACATTTCAGAACAACGTTCAGACCTAGGATTCAGATCAAGGTGCAGACCAAGGATACACATCAAGGTGCAGACCAAGGATTCACATCACTTTTCAGACCAAGGATTCAGATCAGGGTTCATTAGATGGATTCAGATCATGGTTCAGAACAAGGATTCAGATCACATTTCAGAACTAGGTTCAGACCTAGGCTTCAGATCAAGGTGCAGAACAAGGATTCAGATCAAGGTGCAGACCAAGGATTCACATCACGTTTCAGACCAAGGATTCAGATCAGGGTTCATTAGATGGATTCAGATCATGGTTCCGAAGAAGGATTCAGATCACATTTCAGAACTAGGTTCAGACCTAGGCTTCAGATCAAGGTGCAGAACAAGGATTTAGATCAAGGTGCAGATCTAGTCTTCAGATCAAGGTGCAGACCAAGGATTCACATAACGTTTCAGACAAAGGATTCAGATCAAGGTTCATTAGGTGGATTCAGATCATGGTTCAGAACAAGGATTCAGATCACATTTCAGAACTAGGTTCAGACCTAGGCTTCAGATCAAGGTGCAGAACAAGGATTCAGATGAAGGTTCATCAGTCAGATTCAGATCAAGGTTGATTAGTAGGATTCAGATAATGTTCTAATCAAGGATTGAGATCAAGGTTCAGAAAATCAATTCATGGTTAAGAATAAGGATTCAGATCAACGTCCAGATGCAGGATTCAGATCAAGGTTCATCCCAAGGATTCAGATCACGTTTCAGCACAACGATTCAGATCACGTTTCAGACCCAGGATTCAGATCAAGGGGGAGTCCAAGGATTCAGATCAATGGCCACACCTAGGATTCATATAAAAGTTCAGACCAAGGTTTCAGATCAAGGTGCAGACCAAGGATTCATAACAAAGATTCAGATCAAGTTTCATACAAAGGATTCTTATAAAGGTTGAGAACAAGGATTCAGATCAGGGTTCATTAGATGGATTCATATCATGGTTCCGAAGAAGGATTCAGATCACATTTCAGAACAAGGTTCAGACCTAGGCTTCTGATCAAGGTAGAAAACAAGGATTCAGATCAAGGTGAAGACCAAGGATTCATAACAAAGATTCAGATCAAGTTTCATACAAAGGATTCTTATAAAGGTTGAGAACAAGGATTCAGATCAAGGTTCATTAGGTGGATTCAGATCATGGTTCACAACAAGAATTCAGATCACTTTTCAGAACAAGGTTCAGACCTAGGCTTCAGATCAAGGTTCAGACCTAGGCTTCAGATCAAGGTACAAAACAAGGATTCAGATCAAGGTGAAGACCAAGGATTCACATCACGTTTTAGACCAAAGATTCAGATCAAGGTTCATTAGGTGGATTTAGATCATGGTTCAGAACAAGGATTCAGATCACATTTCAGAACAAGGTTCAGACCTAGGCTTCAGATCAAGGTGCAGAACAAGGATTCAGATGAAGGTTCATCAGTCAGATTCAGATCAAGGTTGATTAGTAGGATTCAGATCATGTTCTAATCAAGGCTTGAGATCAAGGTTCAGAAAAACAATTCATGGTTCAGAATAAGGATTCAGATCAACGTCCAGATGCAGGATTCAGATGAAGGTTCATCCCAAGGATTCAGATCACGTTTCAGCACGACGATTCAGATCACGTTTCAGACCCAGGATTCAGATCAAGGTGGAGTCCAAGGATTCAGATCAATGGCCACACCTAGGATTCATATAAAAGTTCAGACCAAGGTTTCAGATCGAGGTGCAGACCAAGGATTCAGAACAAAGATTCAGATCAAGTTTCATAGAAAGGATTCTTATAAAGGTTCAGAACAAGGATTCAGATCAGGGTTCATTAGATGGATTCAGATCATGGTTCAGAAGAAGGATTCAGATCACATTTCAGAACAAGGTTCAGACCTAGGATTCAGATCAAGGTGCAGACCAAGGATTCAGATCAAGGTGCAGACCAAGGATTCACATCACGTTTCAGACCAAGGATTCAGATCAGGGTTCATTAGATGGATTCAGATCACGGTTCAGAACAAGGATTCAGATCACATTTCAGAACTAGGTTCAGACCTAGGCTTCAGATCAAGTTGCAGAACAAGGATTCAGATCAAGGTGCAGACCAAGGATTCACATCACGTTTCAGACAAAGGATTCAGATCAGGGTTCATTAGATGGATTCAGATCATGGTTCCGAAGAAGGATTCAGATCACATTTCAGAACAAGGTTCAGACCTAGGCTTCAGATCAAGGTGCAGACCTAGTCTTCAGATCAAGGTGCAGACCAAGGGTTCACATCACGTTTCAGACCAAGGATTCAGATCAAGGTTCATTAGGTAGATTCAGATCTTTGTTCAGAACAAGGATTCAGATCACATTTCAGAACTAGGTTCAGACCTAGGCTTCAGATCAAGGTGCAGAACAAGGATTCAGATCAAGGTGCAGACCAAGGATTCACATCACGTTTCAGACCAAGGATTCAGATCAAGGTTCATTAGGTGGATTCAGATCATGGTTCAGAACAAGGATTCAGATCACATTTCAGAACTAGGTTCAGACCTAGGCTTCAGATCAAGGTGCAGAACAAGGATTCAGATGAAGGTTCATCAGTCAGATTCAGATCAAGGTTGATTAGTAGGATTCAGATAATGTTCTAATCAAGGATTGAGATCAAGGTTCAGAAAAACAATTCATGGTTCAGAATAAGGATTCAGATCAACGTCCAGATGCAGGATTCAGATCAAGGTTCATCCAAAGGATTCAGATCACGTTTCAGCACAACGATTCAGATCACGTTTCAGACCCAGGATTCAGATCAAGGTGGAGTCCAAGGATTCAGATCAATGGGCGCACCTAGGATTCATATAAAAGTTCAGACCAAGGTTTCAGATCAAGGTGCAGACCAAGGATTCAGAACAAAGATTCAGATCAAGTTTCATAGAAAGGATTCAAATCACGTTTCAGACCAAGGATTCAGATCAGGGTTCATTAGATGGATTCATATCATGGTTCCGAAGAAGGATTCAGATCACATTTCAGAACAAGGTTCAGACCTAGGCTTCAGATCAAGGTGCAGAACAAGGATTCAGATCAAGGTGCAGACCAAGGATTCACATCATGTTTCAGACCAAGGATTCAGATCAGGGTTCATTAGATGGATTCAGATCATGGTTCCGAACAAGGATTCAGATCACATTTCAGAACAAGGTTCAGACCTAGGCTTCAGATCAAGGTACAGAACAAGGATTCAGATCAAGGTGCAGACCAAGGATTCAGATCACGTTTCAGACCAAGGATTCAGATCAAGGTTCATTAGGTGGATTCAGATCATGGTTCAGAACAAGGATTCAGATCACATTTCAGAACAAGGTTCAGACCTAGGCTTCAGATCAAGGTGCAGAACAAGGATTCAGATGAAGGTTCATCAGTCAGATTCAGATCAAGGTTGATTAGTAGGATTCAGATAATGTTCTAATCAAGGATTGAGATCAAGGTTCAGAAAATCAATTCATGGTTCAGAATAAGGATTCAGATCAACGTCCAGATGCAGGATTCAGATCAAGGTTCATCCCAAGGATTCAGATCACGTTTCAGCACAACGATTCAGATCATGTTTCAGACCCAGGATTCAGATCAAGGTGGAGTCCAAGGATTCAGATCAATGGCCACACCTAGGATTCATATAAAAGTTCAGACCAAGGTTTCAGATCAAGGTGCAGACCAAGGATTCAGAACAAAGATTCAGATCAAGTTTCATAGAAAGGATTCTTATAATGGTTCAGAACAAGGATTCAGATCAGGGTTCATTAGATGGATTCAGATCATGGTTCAGAAGAAGGATTCAGATCACATTTCAGAACAAGGTTCAGACCTAGGATTCAGATCAAGGTGCAGACCAAGGATTCAGATCAAGGTGCAGACCAAGGATTCACATCACGTTTCAGACCAAGGATTCAGATCAGGGTTCATTAGATGGATTCAGATCATGGTTCCGAAGAAGGATTCAGATCACATTTCAGAACAAGGTTCAGACCTAGGATTCAGATCAAGGTGCAGACCAAGGATTCAGATCAAGGTGCAGACCAAGGATTCACATCACTTTTCAGACCAAGGATTCAGATCAGGGTACATTAGATGGATTCAGATCATGGTTCAGAACAAGGATTCAGATCACATTTCAGAACTAGGTTCAGACCTAGGCTTCAGATCAAGGTGCAGAACAAGGATTCAGATCAAGGTGCAGACCAAGGATTCACATCACGTTTCAGACCAAGGATTCAGATCAGGGTTCATTAGATGGATTCAGATCATGGTTCCGAAGAAGGATTCAGATCACATTTCAGAACAAGGTTCAGACCTAGGCTTCAGATCAAGGTGCAGACCTAGTCTTCAGATCAAGGTGCAGACCAAGGATTCACATAACGTTTCAGACAAAGGATTCAGATCAAAGTTCATTAGGTGGATTCAGATCATGGTTCAGAACAAGGATTCAGATGACATTTCAGAACTAGGTTCAGACCTAGGCTTCAGATAAAGGTGCAGAACAAGGATTAAGATGAAGGTTCTTCAGTCAGATTCAGATCAAGGTTGATTAGTAGGATTCAGATAATGTTCTAATCAAGGATTGAGATCAAGGTTCAGAAAATCAATTCATGTTTCAGAATAAGGATTCAGATCAACGTCCAGATGCAGGATTCAGATCAAGGTCCATCCAAAGGATTCAGATCACGTTTCAGCACAACGATTCAGATCACGTTTCAGACCCAGGATTCAGATCAAGGTGGAGTCCAAGGATTCAGATCAATGGCCACAACTAGGATTCATATAAAAGTTCAGACCAAGGTTTCAGATCAAGGTGCAGACCAAGGATTCAGAACAAAGATTCAGATCAAGTTTCATAGAAAGGATTCTTATAAAGGTTCAGAACAAGGATTCAGATCAGGGTTCATTAGATGGATTCAGATCATGGTTCAGAAGAAGGATTCAGATCACATTTCAGAACAACGTTCAGACCTAGGATTCAGATCAAGGTGCAGACCAAGGATACACATCAAGGTGCAGACCAAGGATTCACATCACTTTTCAGACCAAGGATTCAGATCAGGGTTCATTAGATGGATTCAGATCATGGTTCAGAACAAGGATTCAGATCACATTTCAGAACTAGGTTCAGACCTAGGCTTCAGATCAAGGTGCAGAACAAGGCTTCAGATCAATGTGCAGACCAAGGATTCACATCACGTTTCAGACCAAGGATTCAGATCAGGGTTCATTAGATGGATTCAGATCATGGTTCCGAAGAAGGATTCAGATCACATTTCAGAACAAGGATCAGACCTAGGCTTCAGATCAAGGTACAGAACAAGGATTCAGATCAAGGTGCAGAATAAGGATTCACATCACGTTTCAGACCAAGGATTCAGATCAAGGTTCATTAGATGGATTCAGATCATGGTTCAGAACAAGGATTCAGATCACATTTCAGAACTAGGTTCAGACCTAGGCTTCAGATCAAGGTGCAGAACAAGTATTCAGATCAAGGTGCAGACCAAGGATTCACATCACGTTTCAGACCAAGGATTCAGATCAGGGTTCATTAGATGGATTCAGATCATGGTTCCGAACAAGGATTCAGATCACATTTCAGAACAAGGTTCAGACCTAGGCTTCAGATCAAGGTACAGAACAAGGATTCAGATCAAGGTGCAGACCAAGGATTCACATCACGTTTCAGACCAAGGATTCAGATCAAGGTTCATTAGATGGATTCAGATCATGGTTCAGAACAAGATTTCAGATCACATTTCAGAACTAGGTTCAGACCTAGGCTTCAGATCAAGGTGCAGAACAAGGATTCAGATCAAAGTGCAGACCAAGGATTCACATCACGTTTCAGACCAAGGATTCAGATCAGGGTTCATTAGATGGATTCGGATCATGGTTCCGAACAAGGATTCAGATCACATTTCAGAAAAAGGTTCAGACCTAGGCTTCAGATCAAGGTACAGAACAAGGATTCAGATCAAGGTGCAGACCAAGGATTCACATCACGTTTCAGACCAAAGATTCACATCAAGGTTCATTAGGTGGATTCAGATCATGGTTCACAAGAAGAATTCAGATCACTTTTCAGAACAAGGTTCAGACCTAGGCTTCAGATCAAGGTGCAGAACAAGGATTCAGATCAAGGTGCAGACCAAGGATTCACATAACATTTCAGACAAAGGATTCAGATCAAGGTTCATTAGGTGGATTCAGATCATGATTCAGAACAAGGATTCAGATCACTTTTCAGAACAAGGTTCAGACCTAGGCTTCAGATCAAGGTGCAGAACAAGGATTCAGATGAAGGTTCATCAGTCAGATTCAGATCAAGGTTGATTAGTAGGATTCAGATAATGTTCTAATCAAGGATTGAGATCAAGGTTCAGAAAATCAATTCATGGTTCAGAATAAGGATTCAGATCAACGTCCAGATGCAGGATTAAGATCAAGGTTCATCCCAAGTATTCATATCACGTTTCAGCACAACGATTCAGATCACGTTTCAGACCCAGGATTCAGATCAAGGTGGAGTCCAAGGATTCAGATCAATGGCCACACCTAGGATTCATATAAAAGTTCAGACCAAGGTTTCAAATCAAGGTGCAAACCAAGGATTCAGAACAAAGATTCAGATCAAGTTTCATAGAAAGGGTTCACATCAAGTTTCAGACCAAGGATTCAGATCAGGGTTCATTAGATGGATTCAGATCATGGTTCCGAAGAAGGATTCAGATCACATTTCAGAACAAGGTTCAGACCTAGGCTTCAGATCAAGGTGCAGAACAAGGATTCAGATCAAGGTGCAGACCAAGGATTCAGATCACGTTTCAGACCAAGGATTCAGATCAAGGTTCATTAGGTGGATTCAGATCATGGTTCAGAACAAGGATTCAGATCACATTTCAGAACAAGGTTCAGACCTAGGCTTCAGATCAAGGTGCAGAACAAGGATTCAGATGAAGGTTCATCAGTCAGATTCAGATCAAGGTTGATTAGTAGGATTCAGATCATGTTCTAATCAAGGATTGAGATCAAGGTTCAGAAAATCAATTCATGGTTCAGAATAAGGATTCAGATCAACGTCCAGATGCAGGATTCAGATCAAGGTTCATCCCAAGGATTCAGATCACGTTTCAGCACAACGATTCAGATCATGTTTCAGACCCAGGATTCAGATCAAGGTGGAGTCCAAGGATTCAGATCAATGGCCACACCTAGGATTCATATAAAAGTTCAGACCAAGGTTTCAGATCAAGGTGCAGACCAAGGATTCAGAACAAAGATTCAGATCAAGTTTCATAGAAAGGATTCTTATAATGGTTCAGAACAAGGATTCAGATCAGGGTTCATTAGATGGATTCAGATCATGGTTCCGAAGAAGGATTCAGATCACATTTCAGAACAAGGTTCAGACCTAGGCTTCAGATCAAGGTGCAGAACAAGGATTCAGATCAAGGTGCAGACCAAGGATTCACATCACGTTTCAGACCAAGGATTCAGATCAGGGTTCATTAGATGGATTCAGATCATGGTTCAGAACAAGGATTCAGATCACATTTCAGAACTAGGTTCAGACCTAGGATTCAGATCAAGTTGCAGAACAAGGATTCAGATCAAGGTGCAGACCAAGGATTCACATCACGTTTCAGACCAAGGATTCAGATCAGGGTTCATTAGATGGATTCAGATCATGGTTCCGAACAAGGATTCAGATCACATTTCATAACAAGGTTCAGACCTAGGCTTCAGATCAAGGTGCAGAACAAGGATTCAGATGAAGGTTCATCAGTCAGATTCAGATCAAGGTTGATTAGCAGGATTCAGATAATGTTCTAATCAAGGATTGAGATCAAGGTTCAGAAAAACAATTCATGGTTCAGAAGAAGGATTCAGATCACATTTCAGAACAAGGTTCAGACCTAGGCTTCAGATCAAGGTACAGAACAAGGATTCAGATCAAGGTGCAGACCAAGGATTCACATCACGTTTCAGACCAAGGATTCAGTTCAAGGTTCATTAGGTGGATTCAGATCATGGTTCAGAACAAGGATTCAGATCACATTTCAGAACAAGGTTCAGACCTAGGCTTCAGATCAAGGTGCAGAACAAGGATTCAGATCAAGGTGCAGAACAAGGATTCAGATGAAGGTTCATCAGTCAGATTCAGATCAAGGTTGATTAGTAGGATTCAGATAATGTTCTAATCAAGGATTGAGATCAAGGTTCAGAAAAACAATTCATGGTTCAGAATAAGGATTCAGATCAACGTCCAGATGCAGGATTCAGATCAAGTTTCATCCCAAGGATTCAGATCACGTTTCAGCACAACGATTCAGATCACGTTTCAGACCCAGGATTCAGATCAAGGTGGAGTCCAAGGATTCAGATCAATGGCCACACCTAGGATTCATATAAAAGTTCAGACCAAGGTTTCAGATCAAGGTGCAGACCAAGGATTCAGAACAAAGATTCAGATCAAGTTTCATACAAAGGATTCTTATAAAGGTTCAGAACAAGGATTCAGATCAGGGTTCATTAGATGGATTCAGATCATGGTTCAGAAGAAGGATTCAGATCACATTTCAGAACAAGGTTCAGACCTAGGATTCAGATCAAGGTGCAGACCAAGGATACAGATCAAGGTGCAGACCAAGGATTCACATCACGTTTCAGACCAAGGATTCAGATCAGGGTTCATTAGATGGATTCACATCATGGTTCAGAACAAGGATTCAGATCACATTTCAGAACTAGGTTCAGACCTAGGCTTCAGATCAAGGTGCAGAACAAGGATTCAGATCAAGGTGCAGACCAAGGATTCACATCACGTTTCAGACCAAGGATTCAGATCAGGGTTCATTAGATGGATTCAGATCATGGTTCAGAACAAGGATTCAGATCACATTTCAGAACTAGGTTCAGACCTAGGCTTCAGATCAAGGTGCAGAACAAGGATTCAGATCAGGGTGCAGACCAAGGATTCACATCACGTTTCAGACCAAGGATTCAGATCAGGGTTCATTAGATGGATTCAGATCAACGTCCAGATGCAGGATTCAGATCAAGGTTCATCCCAAGTATTCATATCACGTTTCAGCACAACGATTCAGATCACGTTTCAGACCCAGGATTCAGATCAAGGTGGAGTCCAAGGATTCAGATCAATGGCCACACCTAGGATTCATATAAAAGTTCAGACCAAGGTTTCAAATCAAGGTGCAAACCAAGGATTCAGAACAAAGATTCAGATCAAGTTTCATAGAAAGGGTTCACATCACGTTTCAGACCAAGGATTCAGATCAGGGTTCATTAGATGGATTCAGATCATGGTTCCGAAGAAGGATTCAGATCACATTTCAGAACAAGGTTCAGACCTAGGCTTCAGATCAAGGTGCAGAACAAGGATTCAGATCAAGGTGCAGACCAAGGATTCACATCACGTTTCAGACCAAGGATTCAGATCAGGGTTCATTAGATGGATTCAGATCATGGTTCCGAACAAGGATTCAGATCACATTTCAGAACAAGGTTGAGACCTAGGCTTCAGATCAAGGTACAGAACAAGGATTCAGATCAAGGTGCAGACCAAGGATTCAGATCACGTTTCAGACCAAGGATTCAGATCACGGTTCATTAGGTGGATTCAGATCATGGTTCAGAACAAGGATTCAGATCACATTTCAGAACAAGGTTCAGACCTAGGCTTCAGATCAAGGTGCAGAACAAGGATTCAGATGAAGGTTCATCAGTCAGATTCAGATCAAGGTTGATTAGTAGGATTCAGATAATGTTCTAATCAAGGATTGAGATCAAGGTTCAGAAAAACAATTCATGGTTCAGAATAAGGATTCATATCAACGTCCAGATGCAGGATTCAGATCAAGGTTCATCCCAAGGATTCAGATCACGTTTCAGCACAACGATTCAGATCATGTTTCAGACCCAGGATTCAGATCAAGGTGGAGTCCAAGGATTCAGATCAATGGCCACACCTAGGATTCATATAAAAGTTCAGACCAAGGTTTGAGATCAAGGTGCAGACCAAGGATTCAGAACAAAGATTCAGATCAAGTTTCATAGAAAGGGTTCACATCAAGTTTCAGACCAAGGATTCAGATCAGGGTTCATTAGATGGATTCAGATCATGGTTCCGAAGAAGGATTCAGATCACATTTCAGAACAAGGTTCAGACCTAGGCTTCAGATCAAGGTGCAGAACAAGGATTCAGATCAAGGTGCAGACCAAGGATTCAGATCACGTTTCAGACCAAGGATTCAGATCAAGGTTCATTAGGTGGATTCAGATCATGGTTCAGAACAAGGATTCAGATCACATTTCAGAACAAGGTTCAGACCTAGGCTTCAGATCAAGGTGCAGAACAAGGATTCAGATGAAGGTTCATCAGTCAGATTCAGATCAAGGTTGATTAGTAGGATTCAGATAATGTTCTAATCAAGGATTGAGATCAAGGTTCAGAAAATCAATTCATGGTTCAGAATAAGGATTCAGATCAACGTCCAGATGCAGGATTCAGATCAAGGTTCATCCCAAGGATTCAGATCACGTTTCAGCACAACGATTCAGATCATGTTTCAGACCCAGGATTCAGATCAAGGTGGAGTCCAAGGATTCAGATCAATGGCCACACCTAGGATTCATATAAAAGTTCAGACCAAGGTTTCAGATCAAGGTGCAGACCAAGGATTCAGAACAAAGATTCAGATCAAGTTTCATAGAAAGGATTCTTATAATGGTTCAGAACAAGGATTCAGATCAGGGTTCATTAGATGGATTCAGATCATGGTTCCGAAGAAGGATTCAGATCACATTTCAGAACAAGGTTCAGACCTAGGCTTCAGATCAAGGTGCAGAACAAGGATTCAGATCAAGGTGCAGACCAAGGATTCACATCACGTTTCAGACCAAGGATTCAGATCAGGGTTCATTAGATGGATTCAGATCATGGTTCAGAACAAGGATTCAGATCACATTTCAGAACTAGGTTCAGACCTAGGATTCAGATCAAGTTGCAGAACAAGGATTCAGATCAAGGTGCAGACCAAGGATTCACATCACGTTTCAGACCAAGGATTCAGATCAGGGTTCATTAGATGGATTCAGATCATGGTTCCGAACAAGGATTCAGATCACATTTCATAACAAGGTTCAGACCTAGGCTTCAGATCAAGGTGCAGAACAAGGATTCAGATGAAGGTTCATCAGTCAGATTCAGATCAAGGTTGATTAGCAGGATTCAGATAATGTTCTAATCAAGGATTGAGATCAAGGTTCAGAAAAACAATTCATGGTTCAGAAGAAGGATTCAGATCACATTTCAGAACAAGGTTCAGACCTAGGCTTCAGATCAAGGTACAGAACAAGGATTCAGATCAAGGTTCAGACCAAGGATGCACATCACGTTTCAGACCAAGGATTCAGTTCAAGGTTCATTAGGTGGATTCAGATCATGGTTCAGAACAAGGATTCAGATCACATTTCAGAACAAGGTTCAGACCTAGGCTTCAGATCAAGGTGCAGAACAAGGATTCAGATCAAGGTGCAGACCAAGGATTCACATCACGTTTAAGACCAAGGATTCAGATCAGGGTTCATTAGATGGATTCAGATCAACGTCCAGATGCAGGATTCAGATCAAGGTTCATCCCAAGTATTCATATCACGTTTCAGCACAACGATTCAGATCACGTTTCAGACCCAGGATTCAGATCAAGGTGGAGTCCAAGGATTCAGATCAATGGCCACACCTAGGATTCATATAAAAATTCAGACCAAGGTTTCAAATCAAGGTGCAAACCAAGGATTCAGAACAAAGATTCAGATCAAGTTTCATAGAAAGGGTTCACATCAAGTTTCAGACCAAGGATTCAGATCAGGGTTCATTAGATGGATTCAGATCATGGTTCCGAAGAAGGATTCAGATCACATTTCAGAACAAGGTTCAGACCTAGGCTTCAGATCAAGGTGCAGAACAAGGATTCAGATCAAGGTGCAGACCAAGGATTCACATCACGTTTCAGACCAAGGATTCAGATCAGGGTTCATTAGATGGATTCAGATCATGGTTCCGAACAAGGATTCAGATCACATTTCAGAACAAGGTTGAGACCTAGGCTTCAGATCAAGGTACAGAACAAGGATTCAGATCAAGGTGCAGACCAAGGATTCAGATCACGTTTCAGACCAAGGATTCAGATCACGGTTCATTAGGTGGATTCAGATCATGGTTCAGAACAAGGATTCAGATCACATTTCAGAACAAGGTTCAGACCTAGGCTTCAGATCAAGGTGCAGAACAAGGATTCAGATGAAGGTTCATCAGTCAGATTCAGATCAAGGTTGATTAGTAGGATTCAGATAATGTTCTAATCAAGGATTGAGATCAAGGTTCAGAAAAACAATTCATGGTTCAGAATAAGGATTCATATCAACGTCCAGATGCAGGATTCAGATCAAGGTTCATCCCAAGGATTCAGATCACGTTTCAGCACAACGATTCAGATCATGTTTCAGACCCAGGATTCAGATCAAGGTGGAGTCCAAGGATTCAGATCAATGGCCACACCTAGGATTCATATAAAAGTTCAGACCAAGGTTTGAGATCAAGGTGCAGACCAAGGATTCAGAACAAAGATTCAGATCAAGTTTCATAGAAAGGATTCTTATAAAGGTTCAGAACAAGGATTCAGATCAGGGTTCATTAGATGGATTCAGATCGAGGTTCAGAAGAAGGATTCAGATCACATTTCAGAACAAGGTTCAGACCTAGGATTCAGATCAAGGTGCAGACCAAGGATTCAGATCAAGGTGCAGACCAAGGATTCACATCACGTTTCAGACCAAGGATTCAGATCAGGGTTCATTAGATGGATTCAGATCATGGTTCAGAACAAGGATTCAGATCACATTTCAGAACTAGGTTCAGACCTAGGATTCAGATCAAGTTGCAGAACAAGGATTCAGATCAAGGTGCAGACCAAGGATTCACATCACGTTTCAGACCAAGGATTCAGATCAGGGTTCATTAGATGGATTCAGATCATGGTTCCGAACAAGGATTCAGATCACTTTTCATAACAAGGTTCAGACCTAGGCTTCAGATCAAGGTGCAGAACAAGGATTCAGATGAAGGTTCATCAGTCAGATTCAGATCAAGGTTGATTAGCAGGATTCAGATAATGTTCTAATCAAGGATTGAGATCAAGGTTCAGAAAAAAAATTCATGGTTCAGAACAAGGATTCAGATCACATTTCAGAACAAGGTTCAGACCTAGGCTTCAGATCAAGGTGCAGAACAAGGATTCAGATGAAGGTTCATCAGTCAGATTCAGATCAAGGTTGATTAGCAGGATTCAGATAATGTTCTAATCAAGGATTGAGATCAAGGTTCAGAAAAACAATTCATGGTTCAGAATAAGGATTCAGATCAACGTCCAGATGCAGGATTCAGATCAAGTTTCATCCCAAGGATTCAGATCACGTTTCAGCACAACGATTCAGATCACGTTTCAGACCCAGGATTCAGATCAAGGTGGAGTCCAAGGATTCAGATCAATGGCCACACCTAGGATTCATATAAAAGTTCAGACCAAGGTTTCAGATCAAGGTGCAGACCAAGGATTCAGAACAAAGATTCAGATCAAGTTTCATACAAAGGATTCTTATAAAGGTTCAGAACAAGGATTCAGATCAGGGTTCATTAGATGGATTCAGATCATGGTTCAGAAGAAGGATTCAGATCACATTTCAGAACAAGGTTCAGACCTAGGATTCAGATCAAGGTGCAGACCAAGGATACAGATCAAGGTGCAGACCAAGGATTCACATCACGTTTCAGACCAAGGATTCAGATCAGGGTTCATTAGATGGATTCAGATCATGGTTCAGAACAAGGATTCAGATCACATTTCAGAACTAGGTTCAGACCTAGGCTTCAGATAAAGGTGCAGAACAAGGATTCAGATCAAGGTGCAGACCAAGGATTCACATCACGTTTCAGACCAAGGATTCAGATCAGGGTTCATTAGATGGATTCAGATCATGGTTCCGAAGAAGGATTCAGATCACATTTCAGAACAAGGATCAGACCTAGGCTTCAGATCAAGGTACAGAACAAGGATTCAGATCAAGGTGCAGAATAAGGATTCACATCACGTTTCAGACCAAGGATTCAGATCAAGGTTCATTAGATGGATTCAGATCATGGTTCAGAACAAGGATTCAGATCACATTTCAGAACTAGGTTCAGACCTAGGCTTCAGATCAAGGTGCAGAACAAGGATTCAGATCAAGGTGCAGACCAAGGATTCAGATCACGTTTCAGACCAAGGATTCAGATCAAGGTTCATTAGGTGGATTCAGATCATGGTTCAGAACAAGGATTCAGATCACATTTCAGAACAAGGTTCAGACCTAGGCTTCAGATCAAGGTGCAGAACAAGGATTCAGATGAAGGTTCATCAGTCAGATTCAGATCAAGGTTGATTAGTAGGATTCAGATAATCTTCTAATCAAGGATTGAGATCAAGGTTCAGAAAATCAATTCATGGTTCAGAATAAGGATTCAGATCAACGTCCAGATGCAGGATTCAGATCAAGGTTCATCCCAAGGATTCAGATCACGTTTCAGCACAACGATTCAGATCATGTTTCAGACCCAGGATTCAGATCAAGGTGGAGTCCAAGGATTCAGATCAATGGCCACACCTAGGATTCATATAAAAGTTCAGACCAAGGTTTCAGATCAAGGTGCAGACCAAGGATTCAGAACAAAGATTCAGATCAAGTTTCATAGAAAGGATTCTTATAATGGTTCAGAACAAGGATTCAGATCAGGGTTCATTAGATGGATTCAGATCATGGTTCCGAAGAAGGATTCAGATCACATTTCAGAACAAGGTTCAGACCTAGGCTTCAGATCAAGGTGCAGAACAAGGATTCAGATCAAGGTGCAGACCAAGGATTCACATCACGTTTCAGACCAAGGATTCAGATCAGGGTTCATTAGATGGATTCAGATCATGGTTCAGAACAAGGATTCAGATCACATTTCAGAACTAGGTTCAGACCTAGGATTCAGATCAAGTTGCAGAACAAGGATTCAGATCAAGGTGCAGACCAAGGATTCACATCACGTTTCAGACCAAGGATTCAGATCAGGGTTCATTAGATGGATTCAGATCATGGTTCCGAACAAGGATTCAGATCACATTTCATAACAAGGTTCAGACCTAGGCTTCAGATCAAGGTGCAGAACAAGGATTCAGATGAAGGTTCATCAGTCAGATTCAGATCAAGGTTGATTAGCAGGATTCAGATAATGTTCTAATCAAGGATTGAGATCAAGGTTCAGAAAAACAATTCATGGTTCAGAAGAAGGATTCAGATCACATTTCAGAACAAGGTTCAGACCTAGGCTTCAGATCAAGGTACAGAACAAGGATTCAGATCAAGGTGCAGACCAAGGATTCACATCACGTTTCAGACCAAGGATTCAGTTCAAGGTTCATTAGGTGGATTCAGATCATGGTTCAGAACAAGGATTCAGATCACATTTCAGAACAAGGTTCAGACCTAGGCTTCAGATCAAGGTGCAGAACAAGGATTCAGATCAAGGTGCAGAACAAGGATTCAGATGAAGGTTCATCAGTCAGATTCAGATCAAGGTTGATTAGTAGGATTCAGATAATGTTCTAATCAAGGATTGAGATCAAGGTTCAGAAAAACAATTCATGGTTCAGAATAAGGATTCAGATCAACGTCCAGATGCAGGATTCAGATCAAGTTTCATCCCAAGGATTCAGATCACGTTTCAGCACAACGATTCAGATCACGTTTCAGACCCAGGATTCAGATCAAGGTGGAGTCCAAGGATTCAGATCAATGGCCACACCTAGGATTCATATAAAAGTTCAGACCAAGGTTTCAGATCAAGGTGCAGACCAAGGATTCAGAACAAAGATTCAGATCAAGTTTCATACAAAGGATTCTTATAAAGGTTCAGAACAAGGATTCAGATCAGGGTTCATTAGATGGATTCAGATCATGGTTCAGAAGAAGGATTCAGATCACATTTCAGAACAAGGTTCAGACCTAGGATTCAGATCAAGGTGCAGACCAAGGATACAGATCAAGGTGCAGACCAAGGATTCACATCACGTTTCAGACCAAGGATTCAGATCAGGGTTCATTAGATGGATTCACATCATGGTTCAGAACAAGGATTCAGATCACATTTCAGAACTAGGTTCAGACCTAGGCTTCAGATCAAGGTGCAGAACAAGGATTCAGATCAAGGTGCAGACCAAGGATTCACATCACGTTTCAGACCAAGGATTCAGATCAGGGTTCATTAGATGGATTCAGATCATGGTTCAGAACAAGGATTCAGATCACATTTCAGAACTAGGTTCAGACCTAGGCTTCAGATCAAGGTGCAGAACAAGGATTCAGATCAGGGTGCAGACCAAGGATTCACATCACGTTTCAGACCAAGGATTCAGATCAGGGTTCATTAGATGGATTCAGATCAACGTCCAGATGCAGGATTCAGATCAAGGTTCATCCCAAGTATTCATATCACGTTTCAGCACAACGATTCAGATCACGTTTCAGACCCAGGATTCAGATCAAGGTGGAGTCCAAGGATTCAGATCAATGGCCACACCTAGGATTCATATAAAAGTTCAGACCAAGGTTTCAAATCAAGGTGCAAACCAAGGATTCAGAACAAAGATTCAGATCAAGTTTCATAGAAAGGGTTCACATCACGTTTCAGACCAAGGATTCAGATCAGGGTTCATTAGATGGATTCAGATCATGGTTCCGAAGAAGGATTCAGATCACATTTCAGAACAAGGTTCAGACCTAGGCTTCAGATCAAGGTGCAGAACAAGGATTCAGATCAAGGTGCAGACCAAGGATTCACATCACGTTTCAGACCAAGGATTCAGATCAGGGTTCATTAGATGGATTCAGATCATGGTTCCGAACAAGGATTCAGATCACATTTCAGAACAAGGTTGAGACCTAGGCTTCAGATCAAGGTACAGAACAAGGATTCAGATCAAGGTGCAGACCAAGGATTCAGATCACGTTTCAGACCAAGGATTCAGATCACGGTTCATTAGGTGGATTCAGATCATGGTTCAGAACAAGGATTCAGATCACATTTCAGAACAAGGTTCAGACCTAGGCTTCAGATCAAGGTGCAGAACAAGGATTCAGATGAAGGTTCATCAGTCAGATTCAGATCAAGGTTGATTAGTAGGATTCAGATAATGTTCTAATCAAGGATTGAGATCAAGGTTCAGAAAAACAATTCATGGTTCAGAATAAGGATTCATATCAACGTCCAGATGCAGGATTCAGATCAAGGTTCATCCCAAGGATTCAGATCACGTTTCAGCACAACGATTCAGATCATGTTTCAGACCCAGGATTCAGATCAAGGTGGAGTCCAAGGATTCAGATCAATGGCCACACCTAGGATTCATATAAAAGTTCAGACCAAGGTTTGAGATCAAGGTGCAGACCAAGGATTCAGAACAAAGATTCAGATCAAGTTTCATAGAAAGGGTTCACATCAAGTTTCAGACCAAGGATTCAGATCAGGGTTCATTAGATGGATTCAGATCATGGTTCCGAAGAAGGATTCAGATCACATTTCAGAACAAGGTTCAGACCTAGGCTTCAGATCAAGGTGCAGAACAAGGATTCAGATCAAGGTGCAGACCAAGGATTCAGATCACGTTTCAGACCAAGGATTCAGATCAAGGTTCATTAGGTGGATTCAGATCATGGTTCAGAACAAGGATTCAGATCACATTTCAGAACAAGGTTCAGACCTAGGCTTCAGATCAAGGTGCAGAACAAGGATTCAGATGAAGGTTCATCAGTCAGATTCAGATCAAGGTTGATTAGTAGGATTCAGATAATGTTCTAATTAAGGATTGAGATCAAGGTTCAGAAAATCAATTCATGGTTCAGAATAAGGATTCAGATCAACGTCCAGATGCAGGATTCAGATCAAGGTTCATCCCAAGGATTCAGATCACGTTTCAGCACAACGATTCAGATCATGTTTCAGACCCAGGATTCAGATCAAGGTGGAGTCCAAGGATTCAGATCAATGGCCACACCTAGGATTCATATAAAAGTTCAGACCAAGGTTTCAGATCAAGGTGCAGACCAAGGATTCAGAACAAAGATTCAGATCAAGTTTCATAGAAAGGATTCTTATAATGGTTCAGAACAAGGATTCAGATCAGGGTTCATTAGATGGATTCAGATCATGGTTCCGAAGAAGGATTCAGATCACATTTCAGAACAAGGTTCAGACCTAGGCTTCAGATCAAGGTGCAGAACAAGGATTCAGATCAAGGTGCAGACCAAGGATTCACATCACGTTTCAGACCAAGGATTCAGATCAGGGTTCATTAGATGGATTCAGATCGTGGTTCAGAACAAGGATTCAGATCACATTTCAGAACTAGGTTCAGACCTAGGATTCAGATCAAGTTGCAGAACAAGGATTCAGATCAAGGTGCAGACCAAGGATTCACATCACGTTTCAGACCAAGGATTCAGATCAGGGTTCATTAGATGGATTCAGATCATGGTTCCGAACAAGGATTCAGATCACATTTCATAACAAGGTTCAGACCTAGGCTTCAGATCAAGGTGCAGAACAAGGATTCAGATGAAGGTTCATCAGTCAGATTCAGATCAAGGTTGATTAGCAGGATTCAGATAATGTTCTAATCAAGGATTGAGATCAAGGTTCAGAAAAACAATTCATGGTTCAGAAGAAGGATTCAGATCACATTTCAGAACAAGGTTCAGACCTAGGCTTCAGATCAAGGTACAGAACAAGGATTCAGATCAAGGTTCAGACCAAGGATTCACATCACGTTTCAGACCAAGGATTCAGTTCAAGGTTCATTAGGTGGATTCAGATCATGGTTCAGAACAAGGATTCAGATCACATTTCAGAACAAGGTTCAGACCTAGGCTTCAGATCAAGGTGCAGAACAAGGATTCAGATCAAGGTGCAGAACAAGGATTCAGATGAAGGTTCATCAGTCAGATTCAGATCAAGGTTGATTAGTAGGATTCAGATAATGTTCTAATCAAGGATTGAGATCAAGGTTCAGAAAAACAATTCATGGTTCAGAATAAGGATTCAGATCAACGTCCAGATGCAGGATTCAGATCAAGTTTCATCCCAAGGATTCAGATCACGTTTCAGCACAACGATTCAGATCACGTTTCAGACCCAGGATTCAGATCAAGGTGGAGTCCAAGGATTCAGATCAATGGCCACACCTAGGATTCATATAAAAGTTCAGACCAAGGTTTCAGATCAAGGTGCAGACCAAGGATTCAGAACAAAGATTCAGATCAAGTTTCATACAAAGGATTCTTATAAAGGTTCAGAACAAGGATTCAGATCAGGGTTCATTAGATGGATTCAGATCATGGTTCAGAAGAAGGATTCAGATCACATTTCAGAACAAGGTTCAGACCTAGGATTCAGATCAAGGTGCAGACCAAGGATACAGATCAAGGTGCAGACCAAGGATTCACATCACGTTTCAGACCAAGGATTCAGATCAGGGTTCATTAGATGGATTCACATCATGGTTCAGAACAAGGATTCAGATCACATTTCAGAACTAGGTTCAGACCTAGGCTTCAGATCAAGGTGCAGAACAAGGATTCAGATCAAGGTGCAGACCAAGGATTCACATCACGTTTCAGACCAAGGATTCAGATCAGGGTTCATTAGATGGATTCAGATCATGGTTCAGAACAAGGATTCAGATCACATTTCAGAACTAGGTTCAGACCTAGGCTTCAGATCAAGGTGCAGAACAAGGATTCAGATCAAGGTGCAGACCAAGGATTCACATCACGTTTCAGACCAAGGATTCAGATCAGGGTTCATTAGATGGATTCAGATCGTCCAGATGCAGGATTCAGATCCAAGTTCATCCCAAGTATTCATATCACGTTTCAGCACAACGATTCAGATCACGTTTCAGACCCAGGATTCAGATCAAGGTGGAGTCCAAGGATTCAGATCAATGGCCACACCTAGGATTCATATAAAAGTTCAGACCAAGGTTTCAAATCAAGGTGCAAACCAAGGATTCAGAACAAAGATTCAGATCAAGTTTCATAGAAAGGGTTCACATCAAGTTTCAGACCAAGGATTCAGATCAGGGTTCATTAGATGGATTCAGATCATGGTTCCGAAGAAGGATTCAGATCACATTTCAGAACAAGGTTCAGACCTAGGCTTCAGATCAAGGTGCAGAACAAGGATTCAGATCAAGGTGCAGACCAAGGATTCACATCACGTTTCAGACCAAGGATTCAGATCAGGGTTCATTAGATGGATTCAGATCATGGTTCCGAACAAGGATTCAGATCACATTTCAGAACAAGGTTGAGACCTAGGCTTCAGATCAAGGTACAGAACAAGGATTCAGATCAAGGTGCAGACCAAGGATTCAGATCACGTTTCAGACCAAGGATTCAGATCACGGTTCATTAGGTGGATTCAGATCATGGTTCAGAACAAGGATTCAGATCACATTTCAGAACAAGGTTCAGACCTAGGCTTCAGATCAAGGTGCAGAACAAGGATTCAGATGAAGGTTCATCAGTCAGATTCAGATCAAGGTTGATTAGTAGGATTCAGATAATGTTCTAATCAAGGATTGAGATCAAGGTTCAGAAAAACAATTCATGGTTCAGAATAAGGATTCAGATCAACGTCCAGATGCAGGATTCAGATCAAGGTTCATCCCAAGGATTCAGATCACGTTTCAGCACAACGATTCAGATCATGTTTCAGACCCAGGATTCAGATCAAGGTGGAGTCCAAGGATTCAGATCAATGGCCACACCTAGGATTCATATAAAAGTTCAGACCAAGGTTTGAGATCAAGGTGCAGACCAAGGATTCAGAACAAAGATTCAGATCAAGTTTCATAGAAAGGATTCTTATAAAGGTTCAGAACAAGGATTCAGATCAGGGTTCATTAGATGGATTCAGATCGAGGTTCAGAAGAAGGATTCAGATCACATTTCAGAACAAGGTTCAGACCTAGGATTCAGATCAAGGTGCAGACCAAGGATTCAGATCAAGGTGCAGACCAAGGATTCACATCACGTTTCAGACCAAGGATTCAGATCAGGGTTCATTAGATGGATTCAGATCATGGTTCAGAACAAGGATTCAGATCACATTTCAGAACTAGGTTCAGACCTAGGATTCAGATCAAGTTGCAGAACAAGGATTCAGATCAAGGTGCAGACCAAGGATTCACATCACGTTTCAGACCAAGGATTCAGATCAGGGTTCATTAGATGGATTCAGATCATGGTTCCGAACAAGGATTCAGATCACTTTTCATAACAAGGTTCAGACCTAGGCTTCAGATCAAGGTGCAGAACAAGGATTCAGATGAAGGTTCATCAGTCAGATTCAGATCAAGGTTGATTAGCAGGATTCAGATAATGTTCTAATCAAGGATTGAGATCAAGGTTCAGAAAAAAAATTCATGGTTCAGAAGAAGGATTCAGATCACATTTCAGAACAAGGTTCAGACCTAGGCTACAGATCAAGGTACAGAACAAGGATTCAGATCAAGGTGCAGACCAAGGATTCAGATCACGTTTCAGACCAAGGATTCAGTTCAAGGTTCATTAGGTGGATTCAGATCATGGTTCAGAACAAGGATTCAGATCACATTTCAGAACAAGGTTCAGACCTAGGCTTCAGATCAAGGTGCAGAACAAGGATTCAGATGAAGGTTCATCAGTCAGATTCAGATCAAGGTTGATTAGTAGGATTCAGATAATGTTCTAATCAAGGATTGAGATCAAGGTTCAGAAAAACAATTCATGGTTCAGAATAAGGATTCAGATCAACGTCCAGATGCAGGATTCAGATCAAGGTTCATCCCAAGGATTCAGATCACGTTTCAGCACAACGATTCAGATCATGTTTCAGACCCAGGATTCAGATCAAGGTGGAGTCCAAGGATTCAGATCAATGGCCACACCTAGGATTCATATAAAAGTTCAGACCAAGGTTTGAGATCAAGGTGCAGACCAAGGATTCAGAACAAAGATTCAGATCAAGTTTCATAGAAAGGATTCTTATAAAGGTTCAGAACAAGGATTCAGATCAGGGTTCATTAGATGGATTCAGATCGAGGTTCAGAAGAAGGATTCAGATCACATTTCAGAACAAGGTTCAGACCTAGGATTCAGATCAAGGTGCAGACCAAGGATTCAGATCAAGGTGCAGACCAAGGATTCACATCACGTTTCAGACCAAGGATTCAGATCAGGGTTCATTAGATGGATTCAGATCATGGTTCAGAACAAGGATTCAGATCACATTTCAGAACTAGGTTCAGACCTAGGATTCAGATCAAGTTGCAGAACAAGGATTCAGATCAAGGTGCAGACCAAGGATTCACATCACGTTTCAGACCAAGGATTCAGATCAGGGTTCATTAGATGGATTCAGATCATGGTTCCGAACAAGGATTCAGATCACTTTTCATAACAAGGTTCAGACCTAGGCTTCAGATCAAGGTGCAGAACAAGGATTCAGATGAAGGTTCATCAGTCAGATTCAGATCAAGGTTGATTAGCAGGATTCAGATAATGTTCTAATCAAGGATTGAGATCAAGGTTCAGAAAAAAAATTCATGGTTCAGAAGAAGGATTCAGATCACATTTCAGAACAAGGTTCAGACCTAGGCTACAGATCAAGGTACAGAACAAGGATTCAGATCAAGGTGCAGACCAAGGATTCAGATCACGTTTCAGACCAAGGATTCAGTTCAAGGTTCATTAGGTGGATTCAGATCATGGTTCAGAACAAGGATTCAGATCACATTTCAGAACAAGGTTCAGACCTAGGCTTCAGATCAAGGTGCAGAACAAGGATTCAGATGAAGGTTCATCAGTCAGATTCAGATCAAGGTTGATTAGTAGGATTCAGATAATGTTCTAATCAAGGATTGAGATCAAGGTTCAGAAAAACAATTCATGGTTCAGAATAAGGATTCAGATCAACGTCCAGATGCAGGATTCAGATCAAGTTTCATCCCAAGGATTCAGATCACGTTTCAGCACAACGATTCAGATCACGTTTCAGACCCAGGATTCAGATCAAGGTGGAGTCCAAGGATTCAGATCAATGGCCACACCTAGGATTCATATAAAAGTTCAGACCAAGGTTTCAGATCAAGGTGCAGACCAAGGATTCAGAACAAAGATTCAGATCAAGTTTCATACAAAGGATTCTTATAAAGGTTCAGAACAAGGATTCAGATCAGGGTTCATTAGATGGATTCAGATCATGGTTCAGAAGAAGGATTCAGATCACATTTCAGAACAAGGTTCAGACCTAGGATTCAGATCAAGGTGCAGACCAAGGATACAGATCAAGGTGCAGACCAAGGATTCACATCACGTTTCAGACCAAGGATTCAGATCAGGGTTCATTAGATGGATTCAGATCATGGTTCAGAACAAGGATTCAGATCACATTTCAGAACTAGGTTCAGACCTAGGATTCAGATCAAGTTGCAGAACAAGGATTCAGATCAAGGTGCAGACCAAGGATTCACATCACGTTTCAGACCAAGGATTCAGATCAGGGTTCATTAGATGGATTCAGATCATGGTTCCGAACAAGGATTCAGATCACATTTCATAACAAGGTTCAGACCTAGGCTTCAGATCAAGGTGCAGAACAAGGATTCAGATGAAGGTTCATCAGTCAGATTCAGATCAAGGTTGATTAGCAGGATTCAGATAATGTTCTAATCAAGGATTGAGATCAAGGTTCAGAAAAACAATTCATGGTTCAGAAGAAGGATTCAGATCACATTTCAGAACAAGGTTCAGACCTAGGCTTCAGATCAAGGTACAGAACAAGGATTCAGATCAAGGTGCAGACCAAGGATTCACATCACGTTTCAGACCAAGGATTCAGTTCAAGGTTCATTAGGTGGATTCAGATCATGGTTCAGAACAAGGATTCAGATCACATTTCAGAACAAGGTTCAGACCTAGGCTTCAGATCAAGGTGCAGAACAAGGATTCAGATCAAGGTGCAGAACAAGGATTCAGATGAAGGTTCATCAGTCAGATTCAGATCAAGGTTGATTAGTAGGATTCAGATAATGTTCTAATCAAGGATTGAGATCAAGGTTCAGAAAAACAATTCATGGTTCAGAATAAGGATTCAGATCAACGTCCAGATGCAGGATTCAGATCAAGTTTCATCCCAAGGATTCAGATCACGTTTCAGCACAACGATTCAGATCACGTTTCAGACCCAGGATTCAGATCAAGGTGGAGTCCAAGGATTCAGATCAATGGCCACACCTAGGATTCATATAAAAGTTCAGACCAAGGTTTCAGATCAAGGTGCAGACCAAGGATTCAGAACAAAGATTCAGATCAAGTTTCATACAAAGGATTCTTATAAAGGTTCAGAACAAGGATTCAGATCAGGGTTCATTAGATGGATTCAGATCATGGTTCAGAAGAAGGATTCAGATCACATTTCAGAACAAGGTTCAGACCTAGGATTCAGATCAAGGTGCAGACCAAGGATACAGATCAAGGTGCAGACCAAGGATTCACATCACGTTTCAGACCAAGGATTCAGATCAGGGTTCATTAGATGGATTCACATCATGGTTCAGAACAAGGATTCAGATCACATTTCAGAACTAGGTTCAGACCTAGGCTTCAGATCAAGGTGCAGAACAAGGATTCAGATCAAGGTGGAGACCAAGGATTCACATCACGTTTCAGACCAAGGATTCAGATCAGGGTTCATTAGATGGATTCAGATCATGGTTCAGAACAAGGATTCAGATCACATTTCAGAACTAGGTTCAGACCTACGCTTCAGATCAAGGTGCAGAACAAGGATTCAGATCAAGGTGCAGACCAAGGATTCACATCACGTTTCAGACCAAGGATTCAGATCAGGGTTCATTAGATGGATTCAGATCAACGTCCAGATGCAGGATTCAGATCAAGGTTCATCCCAAGTATTCATATCACGTTTCAGCACAACGATTCAGATCACGTTTCAGACCCAGGATTCAGATCAAGGTGGAGTCCAAGGATTCAGATCAATGGCCACACCTAGGATTCATATAAAAGTTCAGACCAAGGTTTCAAATCAAGGTGCAAACCAAGGATTCAGAACAAAGATTCAGATCAAGTTTCATAGAAAGGGTTCACATCACGTTTCAGACCAAGGATTCAGATCAGGGTTCATTAGATGGATTCAGATCATGGTTCCGAAGAAGGATTCAGATCACATTTCAGAACAAGGTTCAGACCTAGGCTTCAGATCAAGGTGCAGAACAAGGATTCAGATCAAGGTGCAGACCAAGGATTCACATCACGTTTCAGACCAAGGATTCAGATCAGGGTTCATTAGATGGATTCAGATCATGGTTCCGAACAAGGATTCAGATCACATTTCAGAACAAGGTTGAGACCTAGGCTTCAGATCAAGGTACAGAACAAGGATTCAGATCAAGGTGCAGACCAAGGATTCAGATCACGTTTCAGACCAAGGATTCAGATCACGGTTCATTAGGTGGATTCAGATCATGGTTCAGAACAAGGATTCAGATCACATTTCAGAACAAGGTTCAGACCTAGGCTTCAGATCAAGGTGCAGAACAAGGATTCAGATGAAGGTTCATCAGTCAGATTCAGATCAAGGTTGATTAGTAGGATTCAGATAATGTTCTAATCAAGGATTGAGATCAAGGTTCAGAAAAACAATTCATGGTTCAGAATAAGGATTCAGATCAACGTCCAGATGCAGGATTCAGATCAAGGTTCATCCCAAGGATTCAGATCACGTTTCAGCACAACGATTCAGATCATGTTTCAGACCCAGGATTCAGATCAAGGTGGAGTCCAAGGATTCAGATCAATGGCCACACCTAGGATTCATATAAAAGTTCAGACCAAGGTTTGAGATCAAGGTGCAGACCAAGGATTCAGAACAAAGATTCAGATCAAGTTTCATAGAAAGGGTTCACATCAAGTTTCAGACCAAGGATTCAGATCAGGGTTCATTAGATGGATTCAGATCATGGTTCCGAAGAAGGATTCAGATCACATTTCAGAACAAGGTTCAGACCTAGGCTTCAGATCAAGGTGCAGAACAAGGATTCAGATCAAGGTGCAGACCAAGGATTCAGATCACGTTTCAGACCAAGGATTCAGATCAAGGTTCATTAGGTGGATTCAGATCATGGTTCAGAACAAGGATTCAGATCACATTTCAGAACAAGGTTCAGACCTAGGCTTCAGATCAAGGTGCAGAACAAGGATTCAGATGAAGGTTCATCAGTCAGATTCAGATCAAGGTTGATTAGTAGGATTCAGATAATGTTCTAATCAAGGATTGAGATCAAGGTTCAGAAAATCAATTCATGGTTCAGAATAAGGATTCAGATCAACGTCCAGATGCAGGATTCAGATCAAGGTTCATCCCAAGGATTCAGATCACGTTTCAGCACAACGATTCAGATCATGTTTCAGACCCAGGATTCAGATCAAGGTGGAGTCCAAGGATTCAGATCAATGGCCACACCTAGGATTCATATAAAAGTTCAGACCAAGGTTTCAGATCAAGGTGCAGACCAAGGATTCAGAACAAAGATTCAGATCAAGTTTCATAGAAAGGATTCTTATAATGGTTCAGAACAAGGATTCAGATCAGGGTTCATTAGATGGATTCAGATCATGGTTCCGAAGAAGGATTCAGATCACATTTCAGAACAAGGTTCAGACCTAGGCTTCAGATCAAGGTGCAGAACAAGGATTCAGATCAAGGTGCAGACCAAGGATTCACATCACGTTTCAGACCAAGGATTCAGATCAGGGTTCATTAGATGGATTCAGATCATGGTTCAGAACAAGGATTCAGATCACATTTCAGAACTAGGTTCAGACCTAGGATTCAGATCAAGTTGCAGAACAAGGATTCAGATCAAGGTGCAGACCAAGGATTCACATCACGTTTCAGACCAAGGATTCAGATCAGGGTTCATTAGATGGATTCAGATCATGGTTCCGAACAAGGATTCAGATCACATTTCATAACAAGGTTCAGACCTAGGCTTCAGATCAAGGTGCAGAACAAGGATTCAGATGAAGGTTCATCAGTCAGATTCAGATCAAGGTTGATTAGCAGGATTCAGATAATGTTCTAATCAAGGATTGAGATCAAGGTTCAGAAAAACAATTCATGGTTCAGAAGAAGGATTCAGATCACATTTCAGAACAAGGTTCAGACCTAGGCTTCAGATCAAGGTACAGAACAAGGATTCAGATCAAGGTTCAGACCAAGGATTCACATCACGTTTCAGACCAAGGATTCAGTTCAAGGTTCATTAGGTGGATTCAGATCATGGTTCAGAACAAGGATTCAGATCACATTTCAGAACAAGGTTCAGACCTAGGCTTCAGATCAAGGTGCAGAACAAGGATTCAGATCAAGGTGCAGAACAAGGATTCAGATGAAGGTTCATCAGTCAGATTCAGATCAAGGTTGATTAGTAGGATTCAGATAATGTTCTAATCAAGGATTGAGATCAAGGTTCAGAAAAACAATTCATGGTTCAGAATAAGGATTCAGATCAACGTCCAGATGCAGGATTCAGATCAAGGTTCATCCCAAGGATTCAGATCACGTTTCAGCACAACGATTCAGATCACGTTTCAGACCCAGGATTCAGATCAAGGTGGAGTCCAAGGATTCAGATCAATGGCCACACCTAGGATTCATATAAAAGTTCAGACCAAGGTTTCAGATCAAGGTGCAGACCAAGGATTCAGAACAAAGATTCAGATCAAGTTTCATACAAAGGATTCTTATAAAGGTTCAGAACAAGGATTCAGATCAGGGTTCATTAGATGGATTCAGATCATGGTTCAGAAGAAGGATTCAGATCACATTTCAGAACAAGGTTCAGACCTAGGATTCAGATCAAGGTGCAGACCAAGGATTCACATCAAGGTGCAGACCAAGGATTCACATCACGTTTCAGACCAAGGATTCAGATCAGGGTTCATTAGATGGATTCAGATCATGGTTCAGAACAAGGATTCAGATCACATTTCAGAACTAGGTTCAGACCTAGGCTTCAGATCAAGGTGCAGAACAAGGAGTCAGATCAAGGTGCAGACGAAGGATTCACATCACGTTTCAGACCAAGGATTCAGATCAGGGTTCATTAGATGGATTCAGATCATGGTTCCGAAGAAGGATTCAGATCACATTTCAGAACAAGGTTCAGACCTAGGCTTCAGATCAAGGTGCAGAACAAGGATTCAGATCAAGGTGCAGACCAAGGATTCACATCACGTTTCAGACCAAAGATTCAGATCAGGGTTCATTAGATGCATTCAGATCATGGTTCCGAACAAGGATTCAGATCACATTTCAGAACTAGGTTCAGACCTAGGCTTCAGATCAAGGTGCACAACAAGGATTCAGATCAAGGTGCAGACCAAGGATTCAGATCACGTTTCAGACCAAGGATTCAGATCAAGGTTCATTAGGTGGATTCAGATCATGGTTCAGAACAAGAATTCAGATCACATTTCAGAACAAGGTTCAGACCTAGGCGTCAGATCAAGGTGCAGAACAAGGATTCAGATGAAGGTTCATCAGTCAGATTCAGATCAAGGTTGATTAGTAGGATTCAGATAATGTTCTAATCAAGGATTGAGATCAAGGTTCAGAAAAACAATTCATGGTTCAGAAGAAGGATTCAGATCACATTTCAGAACAAGGTTCAGACCTAGGATTCAGATCACGTTTCAGCACAACGATTCAGATCACGTTTCAGACCCAGGATTCAGATCAAGGTGGAGTCCAAGGATTCAGATCAATGGCCACACCTAGGATTCATATAAAAGTTCAGACCAAGGTTTCAGATCAAGGTGCAGACCAAGGATTCAGAACAAAGATTCAGATCAAGTTTCATACAAAGGATTCTTATAAAGGTTCAGAACAAGGATTCAGATCAGGGTTCATTAGATGGATTCAGATCATGGTTCAGAAGAAGGATTCAGATCACATTTCAGAACAAGGTTCAGACCTAGGATTCAGATCAAGGTGCAGACCAAGGATTCAGATCAAGGTGCAGACCAAGGATTCACATCACGTTTCAGACCAAGGATTCAGATCAGGGTTCATTAGATGGATTCAGATCACGGTTCAGAACAAGGATTCAGATCACATTTCAGAACTAGGTTCAGACCTAGGCTTCAGATCAAGGTGCAGAACAAGGATTCAGATCAAGGTGCAGACCAAGGATTCACATCACGTTTCAGACCAAGGATTCAGATCAGGGTTCATTAGATGGATTCAGATCATGGTTCCGAACAAGGATTCAGATCACATTTCATAACAAGGTTCAGACCTAGGCTTCAGATCAAGGTACAGAACAAGGATTCAGATCAAGGTGCAGACCAAGGATTCAGATCACGTTTCAGACCAAGGATTCAGATCAAGGTTCATTAGGTGGATTGAGATCATGGTTCAGAACAAGGATTCAGATCACATTTCAGAACAAGGTTCAGACCTAGGCTTCAGATCAAGGTGCAGAACAAGGATTCAGATGAAGGTTGATCAGTCAGATTCAGATCAAGTTTGATTAGTAGGATTCAGATAATGTTCTAATCAAGGATTGAGATCAAGGTTCAGAAAAAACAATTCATGGTTCAGAAGAAGGATTCAGATCACATTTCAGAACAAGGTTCAGACCTAGGATTCAGATCAAGGTGCAGACCAAGGATTCAGATCACGTTTCAGACAAAGGATTCAGATCAAGGTTCATTAGGTGGATTCAGATCATGGTTCAGAACAAGGATTCAGATCACATTTCAGAACAAGGTTCAGACCTAGGCTTCAGATCAAGGTGCAGAACAATGATTCAGATCAAGGTGCAGACCAAGGATTCACATCACGTTTCAGACCAAGGATTCAGATCAGGGTTCATTAGATGGATTCAGATCATGCTTCAGAAGAAGGATTCAGATCACATTTCAGAACAAGGTTCAGACCTATGCTTCAGATCAAGTTGCAGAACAAGGATTCAGATCAAGGTGCAGACCAAGGATTCACATCACGTTTCAGACCAAGGATTCAGATCAGGGTTCATTAGATGGATTCAGATCATGGTTCAGAACAAGGATTCAGATCACATTTCATAACAAGGTTCAGACCTAGGCTTCAGATCAAGGTACAGAACAAGGATTCAGATCAAGGTGCAGACCAAGGATTCAGATCACGTTTCAGACCAAGGATTCAGATCAAGGTTCATTAGGTGGATTCAGATCATGGTTCAGAACAAGGATTCAGATCACATTTCAGAACAAGGTTCAGACCTAGGCTTCAGATCAAGGTGCAGAACAATGATTCAGATGAAGGTTCATCAGTCAGATTCAGATCAAAGTTGATTAGTAGGATTCAGATAATGTTCTAATCAAGGATTGAGATCAAGGTTGAGAAAAACAATTCATGGTTCAGAAGAAGGATTCAGATCACATTTCAGAACAAGGTTCAGACCTAGGATTCAGATCAAGGTGCAGACCAAGGATTCAGATCACGGTGCAGACCAAGGATTCACATCACGTTTCAGACCAAGGATTCAGATCAGGGTTCATTAGATGGATTCAGATCATGGTTCCGAACAAGGATTCAGATCACATTTCAGAACAAGGTTCAGACCTAGGCTTCAGATCAAGGTACAAAACAAGGATTCAGATCAAGGTGAAGACCAAGGATTCACATCACGTTTGAGACCAAGGATTCAGATCAGGTTTCATTAGATGGATTCAGATCATGGTTCCGAACAAGGATTCAGATCACATTTCATAACAAGGTTCAGACCTAGGCTTCAGATCAAGGTACAGAACAAGGATTCAGATCAAGGTGCAGACCAAGGATTCAGATCACGTTTCAGACCAAGGATTCAGATCAAGGTTCATTAGGTGGATTCAGATCATGGTTCAGAACAAGGATTCAGATCACATTTCAGAACAAGGTTCAGACCTAGGCTTCAGATCAAGGTGCAGAACAAGGATTCAGATCAACGTTCATCAGTCAGATTCAGATCAAGGTTGATTAGTAGGATTCAGATAATGTTCTAATCAAGGATTGAGATCAAGGTTCAGAAAAACAATTCATGGTTCAGAATAAGGATTCAGATCAACGTCCAGATGCAGGATTCAGATCAAGGTTCATCCCAAGGATGCAGATCACGTTTCAGCACAACGATTCAGATCACGTTTCAGACCCAGGATTCAGATCAAGGTGGAGTCCAAGGATTCAGATCAATGGCCACACCTAGGATTCATATAAAAGTTCAGACCAAGGTTTCAGATCAAGGTGCAGACCAAGGATTCAGAACAAAGATTCAGATCAAGTTTCATACAAAGGATTCTTATAAAGGTTCAGAACAAGGATTCAGATCAGGGTTCATTAGATGGATTCAGATCATGGTTCAGAAGAAGGATTCAGATCACATTTCAGAACAAGGTTCAGACCTAGGATTCAGATCAAGGTGCAGACCAAGGATTCAGATCAAGGTGCAGACCAAGGATTCACATCACGTTTCAGACCAAGGATTCAGATCAGGGTTCATTAGATGGATTCAGATCACGGTTCAGAACAAGGATTCAGATCACATTTCAGAACTAGGTTCAGACCTAGGCTTCAGATCAAGGTGCAGAACAAGGATTCAGATCAAGGTGCAGACCAAGGATTCACATCACGTTTCAGACCAAGGATTCAGATCAGGGTTCATTAGATGGATTCAGATCATGGTTCCGAACAAGGATTCAGATCACATTTCAGAACAAGGTTCAGACCTAGGCTTCAGATCAAGGTATAGAAAAATGATTCAGATCAAGGTGCAGACCAAGGATTCAAATCACGTTTCAGACCAAGGATTCAGATCAAGGTTCATTAGGTGGATTCAGATCATGGTTCAGAACAAGGATTCAGATCACATTTCAGAACAAGGTTCAGACCTAGGCTTCAGATCAAGGTGCAGAACAAGGATTCAGATGAAGGTTCATCAGTCAGATTCAGATCAAGGTTGATTAGCAGGATTCAGATAATGTTCTAATCAAGGATTGAGATCAAGGTTCAGAAAAACAATTCATGGTTCAGAAGAAGGATTCAGATCACATTTCAGAACAAGGTTCAGACCTAGGCTTCAGATCAAGGTACAGAACAAGGATTCAGATCAAGGTGCAGACCAAGGATTCACATCACGTTTCAGACCAAGGATTCAGTTCAAGGTTCATTAGGTGGGTTCAGATCATGGTTCAGAACAAGGATTCAGATCACATTTCAGAACAAGTTTCAGACCTAGGCTTCAGATCAAGGTGCAGAACAAGGATTCAGATGAAGGTTCATCAGTCAGATTCAGATCAAGGTTGATTAGTAGGATTCAGATAATGTTCTAATCAAGGATTGAGATCAAGGTTCAGAAAAACAACTTATGGTTCAGAATAAGAATTCAGATCAACGTCCAGATGCAGGATTCAGATCAAGGTTCATCCCAAGGATTCAGATCACGTTTCAGCACAACGATTCAGATCACGTTTCAGACCCAGGATTCAGATCAAGGTGGAGTCCAAGGATTCAGATCAATGGCCGCACCTAGGATTCATATAAAAGTTCAGACCAAGGTTTCAGATCAAGGTGCAGACCAAGGATTCAGAACAAAGATTCAGATCAAGTTTCATACAAAGGATTCTTATAAAGGTTCAGAACAAGGATTCAGATCAGGGTTCATTAGATGGATTCAGATCATGGTTCAGAACAAGGATTCAGATCACATTTCAGAACTAGGTTCAGACCTAGGCTTCAGATCAAGGTGCAGAACAAGGATTCAGATCAAGGTGCAGACCAAGGATTCACATCACGTTTCAGACCAAGGATTCAGATCAGGGTTCATTAGATGGATTCAGATCCTGGTTCAGAACAAGGATTCAGATCACATTTCAGAACTAGGTTCAGACCTAGGCTTCAGATCAAGTTGCAGAACAAGGATTCAGATCAAGGTGCAGACCAAGGATTCACATCACGTTTCAGACCAAGGATTCAGATCAGGGTTCATTAGATGGATTCAGATCATGCTTCAGAAGAAGGATTCAGATCACATTTCAGAACAAGGTTCAGACCTATGCTTCAGATCAAGTTGCAGAACAAGGATTCAGATCAAGGTGCAGACCAAGGATTCACATCACGTTTCAGACCAAGGATTCAGATCAGGGTTCATTAGATGGATTCAGATCATGGTTCAGAACAAGGATTCAGATCACATTTCATAACAAGGTTCAGACCTAGGCTTCAGATCAAGGTACAGAACAAGGATTCAGATCAAGGTGCAGACCAAGGATTCAGATCACGTTTCAGACCAAGGATTCAGATCAAGGTTCATTAGGTGGATTCAGATCATGGTTCAGAACAAGGATTCAGATCACATTTCAGAACAAGGTTCAGACCTAGGCTTCAGATCAAGGTGCAGAACAATGATTCAGATGAAGGTTCATCAGTCAGATTCAGATCAAAGTTGATTAGTAGGATTCAGATAATGTTCTAATCAAGGATTGAGATCAAGGTTGAGAAAAACAATTCATGGTTCAGAAGAAGGATTCAGATCACATTTCAGAACAAGGTTCAGACCTAGGATTCAGATCAAGGTGCAGAACAAGGATTCAGATCAAGGTGCAGACCAAGGATTCACATCACGTTTCAGACCAAGGATTCAGATCAGGGTTCATTAGATGGATTCAGATCCTGGTTCAGAACAAGGATTCAGATCACATTTCAGAACTAGGTTCAGACCTAGGCTTCAGATCAAGTTGCAGAACAAGGATTCAGATCAAGGTGCAGACCAAGGATTCACATCACGTTTCAGACCAAGGATTCAGATCAGGGTTCATTAGATGGATTCAGATCATGCTTCAGAAGAAGGATTCAGATCACATTTCAGAACAAGGTTCAGACCTATGCTTCAGATCAAGTTGCAGAACAAGGATTCAGATCAAGGTGCAGACCAAGGATTCACATCACGTTTCAGACCAAGGATTCAGATCAGGGTTCATTAGATGGATTCAGATCATGGTTCAGAACAAGGATTCAGATCACATTTCATAACAAGGTTCAGACCTAGGCTTCAGATCAAGGTACAGAACAAGGATTCAGATCAAGGTGCAGACCAAGGATTCAGATCACGTTTCAGACCAAGGATTCAGATCAAGGTTCATTAGGTGGATTCAGATCATGGTTTAGAACAAGGATTCAGATCACATTTCAGAACAAGGTTCAGACCTAGGCTTCAGATCAAGGTGCAGAACAATGATTCAGATGAAGGTTCATCAGTCAGATTCAGATCAAAGTTGATTAGTAGGATTCAGATAATGTTCTAATCAAGGATTGAGATCAAGGTTGAGAAAAACAATTCATGGTTCAGAAGAAGGATTCAGATCACATTTCAGAACAAGTTTCAGACCTAGGATTCAGATCAAGGTGCAGACCAAGGATTCAGATCACGGTGCAGACCAAGGATTCACATCACGTTTCAGACCAAGGATTCAGATCAGGGTTCATTAGATGGATTCAGATCATGGTTCCGAACAAGGATTCAGATCACATTTCAGAACAAGGTTCAGACCTAGGCTTCAGATCAAGGTACAAAACAAGGATTCAGATCAAGGTGAAGACCAAGGATTCACATCACGTTTGAGACCAAGGATTCAGATCAGGTTTCATTAGATGGATTCAGATCATGGTTCCGAACAAGGATTCAGATCACATTTCATAACAAGGTTCAGACCTAGGCTTCAGATCAAGGTACAGAACAAGGATTCAGATCAAGGTGCAGACCAAGGATTCAGATCACGTTTCAGACCAAGGATTCAGATCAAGGTTCATTAGGTGGATTCAGATCATGGTTCAGAAGAAGGATTCAGATCACATTTCAGAACAAGGTTCAGACCTAGGCTTCAGATCAAGGTGCAGAACAAGGATTCAGATCAACGTTCATCAGTCAGATTCAGATCAAGGTTGATTAGTAGGATTCAGATAATGTTCTAATCAAGGATTGAGATCAAGGTTCAGAAAAACAATTCATGGTTCAGAATAAGGATTCAGATCAACGTCCAGATGCAGGATTCAGATCAAGGTTCATCCCAAGGATGCAGATCACGTTTCAGCACAACGATTCAGATCACGTTTCAGACCCAGGATTCAGATCAAGGTGGAGTCCAAGGATTCAGATCAATGGCCACACCTAGGATTCATATAAAAGTTCAGACCAAGGTTTCAGATCAAGGTGCAGACCAAGGATTCAGAACAAAGATTCAGATCAAGTTTCATACAAAGGATTCTTATAAAGGTTCAGAACAAGGATTCAGATCAGGGTTCATTAGATGGATTCAGATCATGGTTCAGAAGAAGGATTCAGATCACATTTCAGAACAAGGTTCAGACCTAGGATTCAGATCAAGGTGCAGACCAAGGATTCAGATCAAGGTGCAGACCAAGGATTCACATCACGTTTCAGACCAAGGATTCAGATCAGGGTTCATTAGATGGATTCAGATCATGGTTCAGAACAAGGATTCAGATCACATTTCAGAACTAGGTTCAGACCTAGGCTTCAGATCAAGGTGCAGAACAAGGATTCAGATCAAGGTGCAGACCAAGGATTCACATCACGTTTCAGACCAAGGATTCAGATCAGGGTTCATTAGATGGATTCAGATCATGGTTCAGAACAAGGATTCAGATCACATTTCAGAACTAGGTTCAGACCTAAGCTTCAGATCAAGGTGCAGACCTAGGCTTCAGATCAAGGTGCAGACCAAGGATTCACATCACGTTTCAGACCAAGGATTCAGATCAGGGTTCATTAGATGGATTCAGATCATGGTTCCGAACAAGGATTCAGATCACATTTCATAACAAGGTTCAGACCTAGGCTTCAGATCAAGGTATAGAACAAGGATTCAGATCAAGGTGCAGACCAAGGATTCAGATCACGTTTCAGACCAAGGATTCAGATCAAGGATCATTAGGTGGATTCAGATCATGGTTCAGAACAAGGATTCAGATCACATTTCAGAACAAGGTTCAGACCTAGGCTTCAGATCAAGGTGCAGAACAAGGATTCAGATGAAGGTTCATCAGTCAGATTCAGATCAAGGTTGATTAGCAGGATTCAGATAATGTTCTAATCAAGGATTGAGATCAAGGTTCAGAAAAACAATTCATGGTTCAGAAGAAGGATTCAGATCACATTTCAGAACAAGGTTCAGACCTAGGATTCAGATCAACGTGCAGACCAAGGATTCAGATGAAGGTGCAGACCAAGGATTCACATCACGTTTCAGACCAAGGATTCAGATCAGGGTTCATTAGATGTATTCAAATCACGGTTCAGAACAAGGATTCAGATCACATTTCAGAACTAGGTTCAGACCTAGGCTTCAGATCAAGGTTCAGAACAAGGATTCAGATCACATTTCAGAACAAGGTTCAGACCTAGGCTTCAGATCAAGGTGCAGAACAAGGATTCAGATGAAGGTTCATCAGTCAGATTCAGATCAAGGTTGATTAGTAGGATTCAGATAATGTTCTAATCAAGGATTGAGATCAAGGTTCAGAAAAACAATTCATGGTTCAGAATAAGGATTCAGATCAACGTCCAGTTGCAGGATTCAGATCAAGGTTCATCCCAAGGATTCAGATCACGTTTCAGCACAACGATTCAGATCACGTTTCAGACCCAGGATTCAGATCAAGGTGGAGTCCAAGGATTCAGATCAATGGCCACACCTAGGATTCATATAAAAGTTCAGACCAAGGTTTCAGATCAAGGTGCAGACCAAGGATTCAGAACAAAGATTCAGATCAAGTTTCATACAAAGGATTCTTATAAAGGTTCAGAACAAGGATTCAGATCAGGGTTCATTAGATGGATTCAGATCATGGTTCAGAAGAAGGATTCAGATCACATTTCAGAACAAGGTTCAGACCTAGGATTCAGATCAAGGTGCAGACCAAGGATTCAGATCAAGGTGCAGACCAAGGATTCACATCACGTTTCAGACCAAGGATTCAGATCAGGGTTCATTAGATGGATTCAGATCATGGTTCCGAAGAAGGATTCAGATCACATTTCAGAACAAGGTTCAGACCTAGGCTTCAGATCAAGGTGCAGACCTAGTCTTCAGATCAAGGTGCAGACCAAGGATTCACATCACGTTTCAGACCAAGGATTCAGATCAGGGTTCATTAGATGGATTCAGATCATGGTTCAGAACAAGGATTCAGATCACATTTCAGAACTAGGTTCAGACCTAGGCTTCAGATCAAGGTGCAGAACAAGGATTCAGATCAAGGTGCAGACCAAGGATTCACATCACGTTTCAGACCAAGGATTCAGATCAGGGTTCATTAGATGGATTCAGATCATGGTTCAGAACAAGGATTCAGATCACATTTCAGAACTGGGTTCAGACCTAGGCTTCAGATCAAGTTGCAGAACAAGGATTCAGATCAAGGTGCAGAACAAGGATTCACATCACGTTTCAGACCAAGGATTCAGATCAGGGTTCATTAGATGGATTCAGATCATGGTTCCGAACAAGGATTCAGATCACATTTCAGAACAAGGTTCAGACCTAGGCTTCAGATCAAGGTGCAGAACAAGGATTCAGATCAAGGTGCAGACCAAGGATTCACATCACGTTTCAGACCAAGGATTCAGATCAGGGTTCATTAGATGGATTCAGATCATGGTTCAGAACAAGGATTCAGATCACATTTCAGAACTAGGTTCAGACCTAGGTTTCAGATCAAGGTGCAGAACAAGGATTCAGATCAAGGTGCAGACCAAGGATTCACATCACGTTTCAGACCAAGGATTCAGATCAGGGTTCATTAGATGGATTCAGATCATGGTTCCGAACGAGGATTCAGATCACATTTCAGAACAAGGTTCAGAGCTAGGCTTCAGATCAAGGTACAGAACAAGGATTCAGATCAAGGTGCAGACCAAGGATTCAGATCACGTTTCAGACCAAGGATTCAGATCAGGGTTCATTAGATGGATTCAGATCATGGTTCCGAACAAGGATTCAGATCACATTTCAGAACAAGGTTCAGACCTAGGCTTCAGATCAAGGTACAAAACAAGGATTCAGATCAAGGTGAAGACCAAGGATTCACATCACGTTTCAGACCAAAGATTCAGATCAAGGTTAATTAGGTGGATTCAGATCATGGTTCACAACAAGAATTCAGATCACTTTTCAGAACAAGGTTCAGACCTAGGCTTCACATCAAGGTGCAGACCTAGGCTTCAGATCAAGGTGGAGACCAAGGATTCACATCATGTTTCAGACCAAGGATTCAGATCAAGGTTCATTAGGTGCATTCAGATCATGGTTCAGAACAAGGATTCAGATCACATTTCAGAACTAGGTTCAGTCCTAGGCTTCAGATCAAGGTGCAGAACAAGGATTCAGATGAAGGTTCATCAGTCAGATTCAGATCAAGGTTGATTAGCAGGATTCAGATAATGTTCTAATCAAGGATTGAGATCAAGGTTCAGAAAAACAATTCATGGTTCAGAAGAAGGATTCAGATCACATTTCAGAACAAGGTTCAGACCTAGGCTTCAGATCAAGGTACAGAACAAGGATTCAGATCAAGGTGCAGACCAAGGATTCACATCACGTTTCAGACCAAGGATTCAGTTCAAGGTTCATTAGGTGGATTCAGATCATGGTTCAGAACAAGGATTCAGATCACATTTCAGAACAAGGTTTAGACCTAGGCTTCAGATCAAGGTGCAGAACAAGGATTCAGATGAAGGTTCATCAGTCAGATTCAGATCAAGGTTGATTAGTAGGATTCAGATAATGTTCTAATCAAGGATTGAGATCAAGGTTCAGAAAAACAACTTATGGTTCAGAATAAGAATTCAGATCAACGTCCAGATGCAGGATTCAGATCAAGGTTCATCCCAAGGATTCAGATCACGTTTCAGCACAACGATTCAGATCACGTTTCAGACCCAGGATTCAGATCAAGGTGGAGTCCAAGGATTCAGATCAATGGCCGCACCTAGGATTCATATAAAAGTTCAGACCAAGGTTTCAGATCAAGGTGCAGACCAAGGATTCAGAACAAAGATTCAGATCAAGTTTCATACAAAGGATTCTTATAAAGGTTCAGAACAAGGATTCAGATCAGGGTTCATTAGATGGATTCAGATCATGGTTCAGAACAAGGATTCAGATCACATTTCAGAACTAGGTTCAGACCTAGGCTTCAGATCAAGGTGCAGAACAAGGATTCAGATCAAGGTGCAGACCAAGGATTCACATCACGTTTCAGACCAAGGATTCAGATCAGGGTTCATTAGATGGATTCAGATCCTGGTTCAGAACAAGGATTCAGATCACATTTCAGAACTAGGTTCAGACCTAGGCTTCAGATCAAGTTGCAGAACAAGGATTCAGATCAAGGTGCAGACCAAGGATTCACATCACGTTTCAGACCAAGGATTCAGATCAGGGTTCATTAGATGGATTCAGATCATGCTTCAGAAGAAGGATTCAGATCACATTTCAGAACAAGGTTCAGACCTATGCTTCAGATCAAGTTGCAGAACAAGGATTCAGATCAAGGTGCAGACCAAGGATTCACATCACGTTTCAGACCAAGGATTCAGATCAGGGTTCATTAGATGGATTCAGATCATGGTTCAGAACAAGGATTCAGATCACATTTCATAACAAGGTTCAGACCTAGGCTTCAGATCAAGGTACAGAACAAGGATTCAGATCAAGGTGCAGACCAAGGATTCAGATCACGTTTCAGACCAAGGATTCAGATCAAGGTTCATTAGGTGGATTCAGATCATGGTTCAGAACAAGGATTCAGATCACATTTCAGAACAAGGTTCAGACCTAGGCTTCAGATCAAGGTGCAGAACAATGATTCAGATGAAGGTTCATCAGTCAGATTCAGATCAAAGTTGATTAGTAGGATTCAGATAATGTTCTAATCAAGGATTGAGATCAAGGTTGAGAAAAACAATTCATGGTTCAGAAGAAGGATTCAGATCACATTTCAGAACAAGGTTCAGACCTAGGATTCAGATCAAGGTGCAGAACAAGGATTCAGATCAAGGTGCAGACCAAGGATTCACATCACGTTTCAGACCAAGGATTCAGATCAGGGTTCATTAGATGGATTCAGATCCTGGTTCAGAACAAGGATTCAGATCACATTTCAGAACTAGGTTCAGACCTAGGCTTCAGATCAAGTTGCAGAACAAGGATTCAGATCAAGGTGCAGACCAAGGATTCACATCACGTTTCAGACCAAGGATTCAGATCAGGGTTCATTAGATGGATTCAGATCATGCTTCAGAAGAAGGATTCAGATCACATTTCAGAACAAGGTTCAGACCTATGCTTCAGATCAAGTTGCAGAACAAGGATTCAGATCAAGGTGCAGACCAAGGATTCACATCACGTTTCAGACCAAGGATTCAGATCAGGGTTCATTAGATGGATTCAGATCATGGTTCAGAACAAGGATTCAGATCACATTTCATAACAAGGTTCAGACCTAGGCTTCAGATCAAGGTACAGAACAAGGATTCAGATCAAGGTGCAGACCAAGGATTCAGATCACGTTTCAGACCAAGGATTCAGATCAAGGTTCATTAGGTGGATTCAGATCATGGTTTAGAACAAGGATTCAGATCACATTTCAGAACAAGGTTCAGACCTAGGCTTCAGATCAAGGTGCAGAACAATGATTCAGATGAAGGTTCATCAGTCAGATTCAGATCAAAGTTGATTAGTAGGATTCAGATAATGTTCTAATCAAGGATTGAGATCAAGGTTGAGAAAAACAATTCATGGTTCAGAAGAAGGATTCAGATCACATTTCAGAACAAGTTTCAGACCTAGGATTCAGATCAAGGTGCAGACCAAGGATTCAGATCACGGTGCAGACCAAGGATTCACATCACGTTTCAGACCAAGGATTCAGATCAGGGTTCATTAGATGGATTCAGATCATGGTTCCGAACAAGGATTCAGATCACATTTCAGAACAAGGTTCAGACCTAGGCTTCAGATCAAGGTACAAAACAAGGATTCAGATCAAGGTGAAGACCAAGGATTCACATCACGTTTGAGACCAAGGATTCAGATCAGGTTTCATTAGATGGATTCAGATCATGGTTCCGAACAAGGATTCAGATCACATTTCATAACAAGGTTCAGACCTAGGCTTCAGATCAAGGTACAGAACAAGGATTCAGATCAAGGTGCAGACCAAGGATTCAGATCACGTTTCAGACCAAGGATTCAGATCAAGGTTCATTAGGTGGATTCAGATCATGGTTCAGAAGAAGGATTCAGATCACATTTCAGAACAAGGTTCAGACCTAGGCTTCAGATCAAGGTGCAGAACAAGGATTCAGATCAACGTTCATCAGTCAGATTCAGATCAAGGTTGATTAGTAGGATTCAGATAATGTTCTAATCAAGGATTGAGATCAAGGTTCAGAAAAACAATTCATGGTTCAGAATAAGGATTCAGATCAACGTCCAGATGCAGGATTCAGATCAAGGTTCATCCCAAGGATGCAGATCACGTTTCAGCACAACGATTCAGATCACGTTTCAGACCCAGGATTCAGATCAAGGTGGAGTCCAAGGATTCAGATCAATGGCCACACCTAGGATTCATATAAAAGTTCAGACCAAGGTTTCAGATCAAGGTGCAGACCAAGGATTCAGAACAAAGATTCAGATCAAGTTTCATACAAAGGATTCTTATAAAGGTTCAGAACAAGGATTCAGATCAGGGTTCATTAGATGGATTCAGATCATGGTTCAGAAGAAGGATTCAGATCACATTTCAGAACAAGGTTCAGACCTAGGATTCAGATCAAGGTGCAGACCAAGGATTCAGATCAAGGTGCAGACCAAGGATTCACATCACGTTTCAGACCAAGGATTCAGATCAGGGTTCATTAGATGGATTCAGATCATGGTTCAGAACAAGGATTCAGATCACATTTCAGAACTAGGTTCAGACCTAGGCTTCAGATCAAGGTGCAGAACAAGGATTCAGATCAAGGTGCAGACCAAGGATTCACATCACGTTTCAGACCAAGGATTCAGATCAGGGTTCATTAGATGGATTCAGATCATGGTTCAGAACAAGGATTCAGATCACATTTCAGAACTAGGTTCAGACCTAAGCTTCAGATCAAGGTGCAGACCTAGGCTTCAGATCAAGGTGCAGACCAAGGATTCACATCACGTTTCAGACCAAGGATTCAGATCAGGGTTCATTAGATGGATTCAGATCATGGTTCCGAACAAGGATTCAGATCACATTTCATAACAAGGTTCAGACCTAGGCTTCAGATCAAGGTATAGAACAAGGATTCAGATCAAGGTGCAGACCAAGGATTCAGATCACGTTTCAGACCAAGGATTCAGATCAAGGATCATTAGGTGGATTCAGATCATGGTTCAGAACAAGGATTCAGATCACATTTCAGAACAAGGTTCAGACCTAGGCTTCAGATCAAGGTGCAGAACAAGGATTCAGATGAAGGTTCATCAGTCAGATTCAGATCAAGGTTGATTAGTAGGATTCAGATAATGTTCTAATCAAGGATTGAGATCAAGGTTCAGAAAAACAATTCATGGTTCAGAATAAGGATTCAGATCAACGTCCAGTTGCAGGATTCAGATCAAGGTTCATCCCAAGGATTCAGATCACGTTTCAGCACAACGATTCAGATCACGTTTCAGACCCAGGATTCAGATCAAGGTGGAGTCCAAGGATTCAGATCAATGGCCACACCTAGGATTCATATAAAAGTTCAGACCAAGGTTTCAGATCAAGGTGCAGACCAAGGATTCAGAACAAAGATTCAGATCAAGTTTCATACAAAGGATTCTTATAAAGGTTCAGAACAAGGATTCAGATCAGGGTTCATTAGATGGATTCAGATCATGGTTCAGAAGAAGGATTCAGATCACATTTCAGAACAAGGTTCAGACCTAGGATTCAGATCAAGGTGCAGACCAAGGATTCAGATCAAGGTGCAGACCAAGGATTCACATCACGTTTCAGACCAAGGATTCAGATCAGGGTTCATTAGATGGATTCAGATCATGGTTCCGAAGAAGGATTCAGATCACATTTCAGAACAAGGTTCAGACCTAGGCTTCAGATCAAGGTGCAGACCTAGTCTTCAGATCAAGGTGCAGACCAAGGATTCACATCACGTTTCAGACCAAGGATTCAGATCAGGGTTCATTAGATGGATTCAGATCATGGTTCAGAACAAGGATTCAGATCACATTTCAGAACAAGGTTCAGACCTAGGCTTCAGATCAAGGTGCAGAACAATGATTCAGATGAAGGTTCATCAGTCAGATTCAGATCAAAGTTGATTAGTAGGATTCAGATAATGTTCTAATCAAGGATTGAGATCAAGGTTGAGAAAAACAATTCATGGTTCAGAAGAAGGATTCAGATCACATTTCAGAACAAGGTTCAGACCTAGGATTCAGATCAAGGTGCAGAACAAGGATTCAGATCAAGGTGCAGACCAAGGATTCACATCACGTTTCAGACCAAGGATTCAGATCAGGGTTCATTAGATGGATTCAGATCCTGGTTCAGAACAAGGATTCAGATCACATTTCAGAACTAGGTTCAGACCTAGGCTTCAGATCAAGTTGCAGAACAAGGATTCAGATGAAGGTTCATCAGTCAGATTCAGATCAAGGTTGATTAGTAGGATTCAGATAATGTTCTAATCAAGGATTGAGATCAAGGTTGAGAAAAACAATTCATGGTTCAGAAGAAGGATTCAGATCACATTTCAGAACAAGGTTCAGACCTAGGATTCAGATCAAGGTGCAGACCAAGGATTCAGATCATGGTGCAGACCAAGGATTCACATCACGTTTCAGACCAAGGAATCAGATCAGGGTTCATTAGATGGATTCAGATCACGGTTCAGAACAAGGATTCAGATCACATTTCAGAACTAGGTTCAGACCTAGGCTTCAGATCAAGGTGCAGAACAAGGATTCAGATCAAGGTGCAGACCAAGGATTCACATCACGTTTCAGACCAAGGATTCAGATCAGGGTTCAATAGATGGATTCAGATCATGGTTCCGAACAAGGATTCAGATCACATTTCAGAACAAGGTTCAGACCTAGGCTTCAGATCAAGGTACAAAACAAGGATTCAGATCAAGGTGAAGACCAAGGATTCACATCACGTTTGAGACCAAGGATTCAGATCAGGTTTCATTAGATGGATTCAGATCATGGTTCCGAACAAGGATTCAGATCACATTTCATAACAAGGTTCAGACCTAGGCTTCAGATCAAGGTACAGAACAAGGATTCAGATCAAGGTGCAGACCAAGGATTCAGATCACGTTTCAGACCAAGGATTCAGATCAAGGTTCATTAGGTGGATTCAGATCATGGTTCAGAACAAGGATTCAGATCACATTTCAGAACAAGGTTCAGACCTAGGCTTCAGATCAAGGTGCAGAACAAGGATTCAGATCAACGTTCATCAGTCAGATTCAGATCAAGGTTGATTAGTAGGATTCAGATAATGTTCTAATCAAGGATTGAGATCAAGGTTCAGAAAAACAATTCATGGTTCAGAATAAGGATTCAGATCAACGTCCAGATGCAGGATTCAGATCAAGGTTCATCCCAAGGATTCAGATCACGTTTCAGCACAACGATTCAGATCACGTTTCAGACCCAGGATTCAGATCAAGGTGGAGTCCAAGGATTCAGATCAATGGCCACACCTAGGATTCATATAAAAGTTCAGACCAAGGTTTCAGATCAAGGTCCAGACCAAGGATTCAGAACAAAGATTCAGATCAAGTTTCATACAAAGGATTCTTATAAAGGTTCAGAACAAGGATTCAGATCAGGGTTCATTAGATGGATTCAGATCATGGTTCAGAAGAAGTATTCAGATCACATTTCAGAACAAGGTTCAGACCTAGGATTCAGATCAAGGTGCAGACCAAGGATTCACATCACGTTTCAGACCAAGGATTCAGATTAGGGTTGATTAGATGGATTCAGATCATGGTTCAGAACAAGGATTCAGATCACATTTCAGAACTAGGTTCAGACCTAGGCTTCAGATCAAGGTGCAGAACAAGGATTCAGATCAAGGTGCAGACCAAGGATTCACATCACGTTTCAGACCAAGGATTCAGATCAGGTTTCATTAGATGGATTCAGATCATGGTTCCGAACAAGGATTCAGATCACATTTCATAACAAGGTTCAGACCTAGGCTTCAGATCAAGGTACAGAACAAGGATTCAGATCAAGGTGCATACCAAGGTTTCAGATCACGTTTCAGACCAAGGATTCAGATCAAGGTTCATTAGGTGGATTCAGATCATGGTTCAGAACAAGGATTCAGATCACATTTCAGAACAAGGTTCAGACCTAGGCTTCAGATCAAGGTGCAGAACAAGGATTTAGATCAAGGTGCAGACCAAGGATTCAGATCACGTTTCAGACCAAGGATTCAGATCAAGGTTCATTAGGTGGATTCAGATCATGGTTCAGAACAAGGATTCAGATCAGATTTCATAAAAAGGTTCAGACCTAGGCTTCAGATCAAGGTGCAGAACAAGGATTCAGATGAAGGTTCATCAGTCAGATTCAGATCAAGGTTGATTAGTAGGATTCAGATAATCTTCTAATCAAGGATTGAGATCAAGGTTCAGAAAAACAATTCATGGTTCAGAATAAGGATTCAGATCAACGTCCAGATGCAGGATTCAGATCAAGGTTCATCCCAAGGATGCAGATCACGTTTCAGCACAACGATTCAGATCACGTTTCAGACCCAGGATTCAGATCAAGGTGAAGTCCAAGGATTCAGATCAATGGCCACACCTAGGATTCATATAAAAGTTCAGACCAAGGTTTCAGATCAAGGTGCAGACCAAGGATTCAGAACAAAGATTCAGATCAAGTTTCATACAAAGGATTCTTATAAAGGTTCAGAACAAGGATTCAGATCAGGGTTCATTAGATGGATTCAGATCATGGTTCAGAAGAAGGATTCAGATCACATTTCAGAACAAGGTTCAGACCTAGGATTCAGATCAAGGTGCAGACCAAGGATTCACATCACGTTTCAGACCAAGGATTCAGATTAGGGTTGATTAGATGGATTCAGATCATGGTTCAGAACAAGGATTCAGATCACATTTCAGAACTAGGTTCAGACCTAGGCTTCAGATCAAGGTGCAGAACAAGGATTCAGATCAAGGTGCAGACCAAGGATTCACATCACGTTTCAGACCAAGGATTCAGATCAGGTTTCATTAGATGGATTCAGATCATGGTTCCGAACAAGGATTCAGATCACATTTCATAACAAGGTTCAGACCTAGGCTTCAGATCAAGGTACAGAACCAGGATTCAGATCAAGGTGCAGACCAAGGATTCAGATCACGTTTCAGACCAAGGATTCAGATCAAGGTTCATTAGGTGGATTCAGATCATGGTTCAGAACAAGGATTCAGAACACATTTCAGAACAAGGTTCAGACCTAGGCTTCAGATCAAGGTGCAGAACAAGGATTCAGATCAAGGTGGAGACCAAGGATTCACATCACGTTTCAGACCAAGGATTCAGATCAGGGTTCATTAGATGGATTCAGATCATGGTTCAGAACAAGGATTCAGATCACATTTCAGAACTGGGTTCAGACCTAGGCTTCAGATCAAGTTGCAGAACAAGGATTCAGATCAAGGTGCAGAACAAGGATTCACATCACGTTTCAGACCAAGGATTCAGATCAGGGTTCATTAGATGGATTCAGATCATGGTTCCGAACAAGGATTCAGATCACATTTCAGAACAAGGTTCAGACCTAGGCTTCAGATCAAGGTGCAGAACAAGGATTCAGATCAAGGTGCAGACCAAGGATTCACATCACGTTTCAGACCAAGGATTCAGATCAGGGTTCATTAGATGGATTCAGATCATGGTTCAGAACAAGGATTCAGATCACATTTCAGAACTAGGTTCAGACCTAGGTTTCAGATCAAGGTGCAGAACAAGGATTCAGATCAAGGTGCAGACCAAGGATTCACATCACGTTTCAGACCAAGGATTCAGATCAGGGTTCATTAGATGGATTCAGATCATGGTTCCGAACGAGGATTCAGATCACATTTCAGAACAAGGTTCAGAGCTAGGCTTCAGATCAAGGTACAGAACAAGGATTCAGATCAAGGTGCAGACCAAGGATTCAGATCACGTTTCAGACCAAGGATTCAGATCAGGGTTCATTAGATGGATTCAGATCATGGTTCCGAACAAGGATTCAGATCACATTTCAGAACAAGGTTCAGACCTAGGCTTCAGATCAAGGTACAAAACAAGGATTCAGATCAAGGTGAAGACCAAGGATTCACATCACGTTTCAGACCAAAGATTCAGATCAAGGTTAATTAGGTGGATTCAGATCATGGTTCACAACAAGAATTCAGATCACTTTTCAGAACAAGGTTCAGACCTAGGCTTCACATCAAGGTGCAGACCTAGGCTTCAGATCAAGGTGGAGACCAAGGATTCACATCATGTTTCAGACCAAGGATTCAGATCAAGGTTCATTAGGTGCATTCAGATCATGGTTCAGAACAAGGATTCAGATCACATTTCAGAACTAGGTTCAGTCCTAGGCTTCAGATCAAGGTGAGGAACAAGGATTCAGCTCAAGGTGCAGACCAAGGATTCACATCACGTTTCAGACCAAGGATTCAGATCAGGGTTCATTAGATGGATTCAGATCATGGTTCAGAACAAGGATTCAGATCACATTTCAGAACTAGGTTCAGACCTAGGCTTCAGATCAAGGTGCACAACAAGGATTCAGATCAAGGTGCAGACCAAGGATTCACATCACGTTTCAGACCAAGGATTCAGATCAGGGTTCATTAGATGGATTCAGATCATGGTTCCGAAGAAGGATTCAGATCACATTTCAGAACAAGGTTCAGACCTAGGCTTCAGATCAAGTTGCAGAACAAGGATTCAGATCAAGGTGCAGACCAAGGATTCACATCACGTTTCAGACCAAGGATTCAGATCAGGGTTCATTAGATGGATTCAGATCATGGTTCAGAACAAGGATTCAGATCACATTTCAGAACTAGGTTCAGACCTAGGCTTCAGATCAAGGTGCACAACAAGGATTCAGATCAAGGTGCAGACCAAGGATTCACATCACGTTTCAGACCAAGGATTCAGATCAGGGTTCATTAGATGGATTCAGATCATGGTTCCGAACAAGGATTCAGATCACATTTCATAACAAGGTTCAGACCTAGGCTTCAGATCAAGGTATAGAAAAATGATTCAGATCAAGGTGCAGACCAAGGATTCAAATCACGTTTCAGACCAAGGATTCAGATCAAGGTTCATTAGGTGGATTCAGATCATGGTTCAGAACAAGGATTCAGATCACATTTCAGAACAAGGTTCAGACCTAGGCTTCAGATCAAGGTGCAGAACAAGGATTCAGATGAAGGTTCATCAGTCAGATTCAGATCAAGGTTGATTAGCAGGATTCAGATAATGTTCTAATCAAGGATTGAGATCAAGGTTCAGAAAAACAATTCATGGTTCAGAAGAAGGATTCAGATCACATTTCAGAACAAGGTTCAGACCTAGGCTTCAGATCAAGGTACAGAACAAGGATTCAGATCAAGGTGCAGACCAAGGATTCACATCACGTTTCAGACCAAGGATTCAGTTCAAGGTTCATTAGGTGGATTCAGATCATGGTTCAGAACAAGGATTCAGATCACATTTCAGAACAAGGTTTCGACCTAGGCTTCAGATCAAGGTGCAGAACAAGGATTCAGATGAAGGTTCATCAGTCAGATTCAGATCAAGGTTGATTAGTAGGATTCAGATAATGTTCTAATCAAGGATTGAGATCAAGGTTCAGAAAAACAATTTATGGTTCAGAATAAGAATTGAGATCAACGTCCAGATGCAGGATTCAGATCAAGGTTCATCCCAAGGATTCAGATCACGTTTCAGCACAACGATTCAGATCACGTTTCAGACCCAGGATTCAGATCAAGGTGGAGTCCAAGGATTCAGATCAATGGCCGCACCTAGGATTCATATAAAAGTTCAGACCAAGGTTTCAGATCTAGGTGCAGACCAAGGATTCAGAACAAAGATTCAGATCAAGTTTCATACAAAGGATTCTTATAAAGGTTCAGAACAAGGATTCAGATCAGGGTTCATTAGATGGATTCAGATCATGGTTCAGAACAAGGATTCAGATCACATTTCAGAACTAGGTTCAGACCTAGGCTTCAGATCAAGGTGCAGAACAAGGATTCAGATCAAGGTGCAGACCAAGGATTCAGATCACGTTTCAGCACAACGATTCAGATCACGTTTCAGACCCAGGATTCAGATCAAGGTGGAGTCCAAGGATTCAGATCAATGGCCGCACCTAGGATTCATATAAAAGTTCAGACCAAGGTTTCAGATCTAGGTGCAGACCAAGGATTCAGAACAAAGATTCAGATCAAGTTTCATACAAAGGATTCTTATAAAGGTTCAGAACAAGGATTCAGATCAGGGTTCATTAGATGGATTCAGATCATGGTTCAGAACAAGGATTCAGATCACATTTCAGAACTAGGTTCAGACCTAGGCTTCAGATCAAGGTGCAGAACAAGGATTCAGATCAAGGTGCAGACCAAGGATTCACATCACGTTTCAGACCAAGGATTCAGATCAGGGTTCATTAGATGGATTCAGATCCTGGTTCAGAACAAGGATTCAGATCACATTTCAGAACTAGGTTCAGACCTAGGCTTCAGATCAAGTTGCAGAACAAGGATTCAGATCAAGGTGCAGACCAAGGATTCACATCACGTTTCAGACCAAGGATTCAGATCAGGGTTCATTAGATGGATTCAGATCATGCTTCAGAAGAAGGATTCAGATCACATTTCAGAACAAGGTTCAGACCTAGGCTTCAGATCAAGTTGCAGAACAAGGATTCAGATCACGGTGCAGACCAAGGATTCACATCACGTTTCAGACCAAGGATTCAGATCAGGGTTCATTAGATGGATTCAGATCATGGTTCAGAACAAGGATTCAGATCACATTTCATAACAAGGTTCAGACCTAGGCTTCAGATCAAGGTACAGAACAAGGATTCAGATCAAGGTGCAGACCAAGGATTCAGATCACGTTTCAGACCAAGGATTCAGATCAAGGTTCATTAGGTGGATTCAGATCATGGTTCAGAAGAAGGATTCAGATCACATTTCAGAACAAGGTTCAGACCTAGGCTTCAGATCAAGGTGCAGAACAAGGATTCAGATGAAGGTTCATCAGTCAGATTCAGATCAAGGTTGATTAGTAGGATTCAGATAATGTTCTAATCAAGGATTGAGATCAAGGTTGAGAAAAACAATTCATGGTTCAGAAGAAGGATTCAGATCACATTTCAGAACAAGGTTCAGACCTAGGATTCAGATCAAGGTGCAGACCAAGGATTCAGATCATGGTGCAGACCAAGGATTCACATCACGTTTCAGACCAAGGAATCAGATCAGGGTTCATTAGATGGATTCAGATCACGGTTCAGAACAAGGATTCAGATCACATTTCAGAACTAGGTTCAGACCTAGGCTTCAGATCAAGGTGCAGAACAAGGATTCAGATCAAGGTGCAGACCAAGGATTCACATCACGTTTCAGACCAAGGATTCAGATCAGGGTTCATTAGATGGATTCAGATCATGGTTCCGAACAAGGATTCAGATCACATTTCAGAACAAGGTTCAGACCTAGGCTTCAGATCAAGGTACAAAACAAGGATTCAGATCAAGGTGAAGACCAAGGATTCACATCACGTTTGAGACCAAGGATTCAGATCAGGTTTCATTAGATGGATTCAGATCATGGTTCCGAACAAGGATTCAGATCACATTTCATAACAAGGTTCAGACCTAGGCTTCAGATCAAGGTACAGAACAAGGATTCAGATCAAGGTGCAGACCAAGGATTCAGATCACGTTTCAGACCAAGGATTCAGATCAAGGTTCATTAGGTGGATTCAGATCATGGTTCAGAACAAGGATTCAGATCACATTTCAGAACAAGGTTCAGACCTAGGCTTCAGATCAAGGTGCAGAACAAGGATTCAGATCAACGTTCATCAGTCAGATTCAGATCAAGGTTGATTAGTAGGATTCAGATAATGTTCTAATCAAGGATTGAGATCAAGGTTCAGAAAAACAATTCATGGTTCAGAATAAGGATTCAGATCAACGTCCAGATGCAGGATTCAGATCAAGGTTCATCCCAAGGATTCAGATCACGTTTCAGCACAACGATTCAGATCACGTTTCAGACCCAGGATTCAGATCAAGGTGGAGTCCAAGGATTCAGATCAATGGCCACACCTAGGATTCATATAAAAGTTCAGACCAAGGTTTCAGATCAAGGTCCAGACCAAGGATTCAGAACAAAGATTCAGATCAAGTTTCATACAAAGGATTCTTATAAAGGTTCAGAACAAGGATTCAGATCAGGGTTCATTAGATGGATTCAGATCATGGTTCAGAAGAAGTATTCAGATCACATTTCAGAACAAGGTTCAGACCTAGGATTCAGATCAAGGTGCAGACCAAGGATTCACATCACGTTTCAGACCAAGGATTCAGATTAGGGTTGATTAGATGGATTCAGATCATGGTTCAGAACAAGGATTCAGATCACATTTCAGAACTAGGTTCAGACCTAGGCTTCAGATCAAGGTGCAGAACAAGGATTCAGATCAAGGTGCAGACCAAGGATTCACATCACGTTTCAGACCAAGGATTCAGATCAGGTTTCATTAGATGGATTCAGATCATGGTTCCGAACAAGGATTCAGATCACATTTCATAACAAGGTTCAGACCTAGGCTTCAGATCAAGGTACAGAACAAGGATTCAGATCAAGGTGCAGACCAAGGTTTCAGATCACGTTTCAGACCAAGGATTCAGATCAAGGTTCATTAGGTGGATTCAGATCATGGTTCAGAACAAGGATTCAGATCACATTTCAGAACAAGGTTCAGACCTAGGCTTCAGATCAAGGTGCAGAACAAGGATTTAGATCAAGGTGCAGACCAAGGATTCAGATCACGTTTCAGACCAAGGATTCAGATCAAGGTTCATTAGGTGGATTCAGATCATGGTTCAGAACAAGGATTCAGATCACATTTCATAAAAAGGTTCAGACCTAGGCTTCAGATCAAGGTGCAGAACAAGGATTCAGATGAAGGTTCATCAGTCAGATTCAGATCAAGGTTGATTAGTAGGATTCAGATAATCTTCTAATCAAGGATTGAGATCAAGGTTCAGAAAAACAATTCATGGTTCAGAATAAGGATTCAGATCAACGTCCAGATGCAGGATTCAGATCAAGGTTCATCCCAAGGATGCAGATCACGTTTCAGCACAACGATTCAGATCACGTTTCAGACCCAGGATTCAGATCAAGGTGAAGTCCAAGGATTCAGATCAATGGCCACACCTAGGATTCATATAAAAGTTCAGACCAAGGTTTCAGATCAAGGTGCAGACCAAGGATTCAGAACAAAGATTCAGATCAAGTTTCATACAAAGGATTCTTATAAAGGTTCAGAACAAGGATTCAGATCAGGGTTCATTAGATGGATTCAGATCATGGTTCAGAAGAAGGATTCAGATCACATTTCAGAACAAGGTTCAGACCTAGGATTCAGATCAAGGTGCAGACCAAGGATTCACATCACGTTTCAGACCAAGGATTCAGATTAGGGTTGATTAGATGGATTCAGATCATGGTTCAGAACAAGGATTCAGATCACATTTCAGAACTAGGTTCAGACCTAGGCTTCAGATCAAGGTGCAGAACAAGGATTCAGATCAAGGTGCAGACCAAGGATTCACATCACGTTTCAGACCAAGGATTCAGATCAGGTTTCATTAGATGGATTCAGATCATGGTTCCGAACAAGGATTCACATCACATTTCATAACAAGGTTCAGACCTAGGCTTCAGATCAAGGTACAGAACCAGGATTCAGATCAAGGTGCAGACCAAGGATTCAGATCACGTTTCAGACCAAGGATTCAGATCAAGGTTCATTAGGTGGATTCAGATCATGGTTCAGAACAAGGATTCAGATCACATTTCAGAACAAGGTTCAGACCTAGGCTTCAGATCAAGGTGCAGAACAAGGATTCAGATGAAAGTTCATCAGTCAGATTCAGATCAAGGTTGATTAGTAGGATTCAGATAATGTTCTAATCAAGGATTGAGATCAAGGTTCAGAAAAACAATTCATGGTTCAGAATAAGGATTCAGATCAACGTCCAGATGCAGGATTCAGATCAAGGTTCATTCCAAGGATGCAGATCACGTTTCAGCACAACGATTCAGATCACGTTTCAGACCCAGGATTCAGATCAAGGTGGAGTCCAAGGATTCAGATCAATGGCCACACCTAGGATTCATATAAAAGTTCAGACCAAGGTTTCAGATCAAGGTGCAGACCAAGGATTCAGAACAAAGATTCAGATCAAGTTTCATACAAAGGATTCTTATAAAGGTTCAGAACAAGGATTCAGATCAGGGTTCATTAGATGGATTCAGATCATGGTTCAGAAGAAGGATTCAGATCACATTTCAGAACAAGGTTCAGACCTAGGATTCAGATCAAGGTGCAGACCAAGGATTCAGATCAAGGTGCAGACCAAGGATTCACATCATGTTTCAGACCAAGGATTCAGATTAGGGTTCATTAGATGGATTCAGATCATGGTTCAGAACAAGGATTCAGATCACATTTCAGAACTAGGTTCAGACCTAGGCTTCAGATCAAGGTGCAGAACAAGGATTTAGATCAAGGTGCAGACCAAGGATTCACATCACGTTTCAGACCAAGGATTCAGATCAGGGTTCATTAGATGGATTCAGATCATGGTTCAGAACAAGGATTCAGATCACATTTCAGAACTAGGTTCAGACCTAGGCTTCAGATCAAGATGCAGAACAAGGATTCAGATCAAGGTTCAGACCAAGGATTCACATCACGTTTCAGACCAAGGATTCAGATCAGGGTTCATTAGATGGATTCAGATCATGGTTCAGAACAAGGATTCAGATCACATTTCAGAACTAGGTTCAGACCTAGGCTTCAGATCAAGGTGCAGAACAAGGATTCAGATCAAGGTGCAGACCAAGGATTCACATCACGTTTCAGACCAAGGATTCAGATCAGGGTTCATTAAATGGATTCAGATCATGGTTCCGAAGAAGGATTCAGATCACATTTCAGAACAAGGTTCAGACCTAGGCTTCAGATCAAGTTGCAGAACAAGGATTCAGATCAAGGTGCAGACCAAGGATTCACATCACGTTTCAGACCAAAGATTCAGATCAAGGTTCATTAGGTGGATTCAGATCATGGTTCAGAACAAGGATTCAGATCACATTTCAGAACAAGGTTCAGACCTAGGCTTCAGATCAAGGTGCAGAACAAGGATTCAGATGAAGGTTCATCAGTCCGATTCAGATAAAGGTTGATTAGTAGGATTCAGATAATGTTCTAATCAAGGATTGAGATAAAGGTTCAGAAAAACAATTCATGGTTCAGAAGAAGGATTCAGATCAACGTCCAGATGCAGGATTGAGATCAAGGTTCATCCCAAGGATTCAGATCACGTTTCAGCACAACGATTCAGATCACGTTTCAGACCCAGGATTCAGATCAAGGTGGAGTCCAAGGATTCAGATCAATGGCCACACCTAGGATTCATATAAAAGTTCAGACCAAGGTTTCAGATCAAGGTGCAGACCAAGGATTCAGAACAAAGATTCAGATCAAGTTTCATACAAAGGATTCTTATAAAGGTTCAGAACAAGGATTCAGATCAGGGTTCATTAGATGGATTCAGATCATGGTTCAGAAGAAGGATTCAGATCACATTTCAGAACAAGGTTCAGACCTAGGATTCAGATCAAGGTGCAGACCAAGGATTCAGATCAAGGTGCAGACCAAGGATTCACATCACGTTTCAGACCAAGGATTCAGATCAGGGTTCATTAGATGGATTCAGATCATGGTTCAGAACAAGGATTCAGATCACATTTCAGAACTAGGTTCAGACCTAGGCTTCAGATCAAGGTGCAGAACAAGGATTCAGATCAAGGTGCAGACCAAGGATTCACATCACGTTTCAGACCAAGGATTCAGATCAGGGTTCATTAAATGGATTCAGATCATGGTTCCGAAGAAGGATTCAGATCACATTTCAGAACAAGGTTCAGACCTAGGCTTCAGATCAAGTTGCAGAACAAGGATTCAGATCAAGGTGCAGACCAAGGATTCACATCACGTTTCAGACCAAAGATTCAGATCAAGGTTCATTAGGTGGATTCAGATCATGGTTCAGAACAAGGATTCAGATCACATTTCAGAACAAGGTTCAGACCTAGGCTTCAGATCAAGGTGCAGAACAAGGATTCAGATGAAGGTTCATCAGTCCGATTCAGATAAAGGTTGATTAGTAGGATTCAGATAATGTTCTAATCAAGGATTGAGATAAAGGTTCAGAAAAACAATTCATGGTTCAGAAGAAGGATTCAGATCAACGTCCAGATGCAGGATTGAGATCAAGGTTCATCCCAAGGATTCAGATCACGTTTCAGCACAACGATTCAGATCACGTTTCAGACCCAGGATTCAGATCAAGGTGGAGTCCAAGGATTCAGATCAATGGCCACACCTAGGATTCATATAAAAGTTCAGACCAAGGTTTCAGATCAAGGTGCAGACCAAGGATTCAGAACAAAGATTCAGATCAAGTTTCATACAAAGGATTCTTATAAAGGTTCAGAACAAGGATTCAGATCAGGGTTCATTAGATGGATTCAGATCATGGTTCAGAAGAAGGATTCAGATCACATTTCAGAACAAGGTTCAGACCTAGGATTCAGATCAAGGTGCAGACCAAGGATTCAGATCAAGGTGCAGACCAAGGATTCACATCACGTTTCAGACCAAGGATTCAGATCAGGGTTCATTAGATGGATTCAGATCATGGTTCAGAACAAGGATTCAGATCACATTTCAGAACTAGGTTCAGACCTAGGCTTCAGATCAAGGTGCAGAACAAGGAGTCAGATCAAGGTGCAGACGAAGGATTCACATCACGTTTCAGACCAAGGATTCGGATCAGGGTTCATTAGATGGATTCAGATCATGGTTCCGAAGAAGGATTCAGATCACATTTCAGAACAAGGTTCAGACCTAGGCTTCAGATCAAGGTGCAGAACAAGGATTCAGATCAAGGTGCAGACCAAGGATTCAGATCACGTTTCAGACCAAGGATTCAGATCAAGGTTCATTAGGTGGATTCAGATCATGGTTCAGAACAAGAATTCAGATCACATTTCAGAACAAGGTTCAGACCTAGGCGTCACATCAAGGTGCAGAACAAGGATTCAGATGAAGGTTCATCAGTCAGATTCAGATCAAGGTTGATTAGTAGGATTCAGATAATGTTCTAATCAAGGATTGAGATCAAGGTTCAGAAAAACAATTCATGGTTCAGAAGAAGGATTCAGATCACATTTCAGAACAAGGTTCAGACCTAGGCTTCAGATCAAGATGCAGAACAAGGATTCAGATCAAGGTTCAGACCAAGGATTCACATCACGTTTCAGACCAAGGATTCAGATCAGGGTTCATTAGATGGATTCAGATCATGGTTCAGAACAAGGATTCAGATCACATTTCAGAACTAGGTTCAGACCTAGGCTTCAGATCAAGGTGCAGAACAAGGATTCAGATCAAGGTGCAGACCAAGGATTCACATCACGTTTCAGACCAAGGATTCAGATCAGGGTTCATTAAATGGATTCAGATCATGGTTCCGAAGAAGGATTCAGATCACATTTCAGAACAAGGTTCAGACCTAGGCTTCAGATCAAGTTGCAGAACAAGGATTCAGATCAAGGTGCAGACCAAGGATTCACATCACGTTTCAGACCAAAGATTCAGATCAAGGTTCATTAGGTGGATTCAGATCATGGTTCAGAACAAGGATTCAGATCACATTTCAGAACAAGGTTCAGACCTAGGCTTCAGATCAAGGTGCAGAACAAGGATTCAGATGAAGGTTCATCAGTCCGATTCAGATAAAGGTTGATTAGTAGGATTCAGATAATGTTCTAATCAAGGATTGAGATAAAGGTTCAGAAAAACAATTCATGGTTCAGAAGAAGGATTCAGATCAACGTCCAGATGCAGGATTGAGATCAAGGTTCATCCCAAGGATTCAGATCACGTTTCAGCACAACGATTCAGATCACGTTTCAGACCCAGGATTCAGATCAAGGTGGAGTCCAAGGATTCAGATCAATGGCCACACCTAGGATTCATATAAAAGTTCAGACCAAGGTTTCAGATCAAGGTGCAGACCAAGGATTCAGAACAAAGATTCAGATCAAGTTTCATACAAAGGATTCTTATAAAGGTTCAGAACAAGGATTCAGATCAGGGTTCATTAGATGGATTCAGATCATGGTTCAGAACAAGGATTCAGATCACATTTCAGAACAAGGTTCAGACCTAGGCTTCAGATCAAGGTGCAGAACAAGGATTTAGATCAAGGTGCAGACCAAGGATTCACATCACGTTTCAGACCAAGGATTCAGATCAGGGTTCATTAGATGGATTCAGATCATGGTTCAGAACAAGGATTCAGATCACATTTCAGAACTAGGTTCAGACCTAGGCTTCAGATCAAGATGCAGAACAAGGATTCAGATCAAGGTTCAGACCAAGGATTCACATCACGTTTCAGACCAAGGATTCAGATCAGGGTTCATTAGATGGATTCAGATCATGGTTCAGAACAAGGATTCAGATCACATTTCAGAACTAGGTTCAGACCTAGGCTTCAGATCAAGGTGCAGAACAAGGATTCAGATCAAGGTGCAGACCAAGGATTCACATCACGTTTCAGACCAAGGATTCAGATCAGGGTTCATTAAATGGATTCAGATCATGGTTCCGAAGAAGGATTCAGATCACATTTCAGAACAAGGTTCAGACCTAGGCTTCAGATCAAGTTGCAGAACAAGGATTCAGATCAAGGTGCAGACCAAGGATTCACATCACGTTTCAGACCAAAGATTCAGATCAAGGTTCATTAGGTGGATTCAGATCATGGTTCAGAACAAGGATTCAGATCACATTTCAGAACAAGGTTCAGACCTAGGCTTCAGATCAAGGTGCAGAACAAGGATTCAGATGAAGGTTCATCAGTCCGATTCAGATAAAGGTTGATTAGTAGGATTCAGATAATGTTCTAATCAAGGATTGAGATAAAGGTTCAGAAAAACAATTCATGGTTCAGAAGAAGGATTCAGATCAACGTCCAGATGCAGGATTGAGATCAAGGTTCATCCCAAGGATTCAGATCACGTTTCAGCACAACGATTCAGATCACGTTTCAGACCCAGGATTCAGATCAAGGTGGAGTCCAAGGATTCAGATCAATGGCCACACCTAGGATTCATATAAAAGTTCAGACCAAGGTTTCAGATCAAGGTGCAGACCAAGGATTCAGAACAAAGATTCAGATCAAGTTTCATACAAAGGATTCTTATAAAGGTTCAGAACAAGGATTCAGATCAGGGTTCATTAGATGGATTCAGATCATGGTTCAGAACAAGGATTCAGATCACATTTCAGAACAAGGTTCAGACCTAGGCTTCAGATCAAGGTGCAGAACAAGGATTTAGATCAAGGTGCAGACCAAGGATTCACATCACGTTTCAGACCAAGGATTCAGATCAGGGTTCATTAGATGGATTCAGATCATGGTTCAGAACAAGGATTCAGATCACATTTCAGAACTAGGTTCAGACCTAGGCTTCAGATCAAGATGCAGAACAAGGATTCAGATCAAGGTTCAGACCAAGGATTCACATCACGTTTCAGACCAAGGATTCAGATCAGGGTTCATTAGATGGATTCAGATCATGGTTCAGAACAAGGATTCAGATCACATTTCAGAACTAGGTTCAGACCTAGGCTTCAGATCAAGGTGCAGAACAAGGATTCAGATCAAGGTGCAGACCAAGGATTCACATCACGTTTCAGACCAAGGATTCAGATCAGGGTTCATTAAATGGATTCAGATCATGGTTCCGAAGAAGGATTCAGATCACATTTCAGAACAAGGTTCAGACCTAGGCTTCAGATCAAGTTGCAGAACAAGGATTCAGATCAAGGTGCAGACCAAGGATTCACATCACGTTTCAGACCAAAGATTCAGATCAAGGTTCATTAGGTGGATTCAGATCATGGTTCAGAACAAGGATTCAGATCACATTTCAGAACAAGGTTCAGACCTAGGCTTCAGATCAAGGTGCAGAACAAGGATTCAGATGAAGGTTCATCAGTCCGATTCAGATAAAGGTTGATTAGTAGGATTCAGATAATGTTCTAATCAAGGATTGAGATAAAGGTTCAGAAAAACAATTCATGGTTCAGAAGAAGGATTCAGATCAACGTCCAGATGCAGGATTGAGATCAAGGTTCATCCCAAGGATTCAGATCACGTTTCAGCACAACGATTCAGATCACGTTTCAGACCCAGGATTCAGATCAAGGTGGAGTCCAAGGATTCAGATCAATGGCCACACCTAGGATTCATATAAAAGTTCAGACCAAGGTTTCAGATCAAGGTGCAGACCAAGGATTCAGAACAAAGATTCAGATCAAGTTTCATACAAAGGATTCTTATAAAGGTTCAGAACAAGGATTCAGATCAGGGTTCATTAGATGGATTCAGATCATGGTTCAGAAGAAGGATTCAGATCACATTTCAGAACAAGGTTCAGACCTAGGATTCAGATCAAGGTGCAGACCAAGGATTCAGATCAAGGTGCAGACCAAGGATTCACATCACGTTTCAGACCAAGGATTCAGATCAGGGTTCATTAGATGGATTCAGATCATGGTTCAGAACAAGGATTCAGATCACATTTCAGAACTAGGTTCAGACCTAGGCTTCAGATCAAGGTGCAGAACAAGGATTCAGATCAAGGTGCAGACCAAGGATTCACATCACGTTTCAGACCAAGGATTCAGATCAGGGTTCATTAAATGGATTCAGATCATGGTTCCGAAGAAGGATTCAGATCACATTTCAGAACAAGGTTCAGACCTAGGCTTCAGATCAAGTTGCAGAACAAGGATTCAGATCAAGGTGCAGACCAAGGATTCACATCACGTTTCAGACCAAAGATTCAGATCAAGGTTCATTAGGTGGATTCAGATCATGGTTCAGAACAAGGATTCAGATCACATTTCAGAACAAGGTTCAGACCTAGGCTTCAGATCAAGGTGCAGAACAAGGATTCAGATGAAGGTTCATCAGTCCGATTCAGATAAAGGTTGATTAGTAGGATTCAGATAATGTTCTAATCAAGGATTGAGATAAAGGTTCAGAAAAACAATTCATGGTTCAGAAGAAGGATTCAGATCAACGTCCAGATGCAGGATTGAGATCAAGGTTCATCCCAAGGATTCAGATCACGTTTCAGCACAACGATTCAGATCACGTTTCAGACCCAGGATTCAGATCAAGGTGGAGTCCAAGGATTCAGATCAATGGCCACACCTAGGATTCATATAAAAGTTCAGACCAAGGTTTCAGATCAAGGTGCAGACCAAGGATTCAGAACAAAGATTCAGATCAAGTTTCATACAAAGGATTCTTATAAAGGTTCAGAACAAGGATTCAGATCAGGGTTCATTAGATGGATTCAGATCATGGTTCAGAAGAAGGATTCAGATCACATTTCAGAACAAGGTTCAGACCTAGGATTCAGATCAAGGTGCAGACCAAGGATTCAGATCAAGGTGCAGACCAAGGATTCACATCACGTTTCAGACCAAGGATTCAGATCAGGGTTCATTAGATGGATTCAGATCATGGTTCAGAACAAGGATTCAGATCACATTTCAGAACTAGGTTCAGACCTAGGCTTCAGATCAAGGTGCAGAACAAGGAGTCAGATCAAGGTGCAGACGAAGGATTCACATCACGTTTCAGACCAAGGATTCGGATCAGGGTTCATTAGATGGATTCAGATCATGGTTCCGAAGAAGGATTCAGATCACATTTCAGAACAAGGTTCAGACCTAGGCTTCAGATCAAGGTGCAGAACAAGGATTCAGATCAAGGTGCAGACCAAGGATTCAGATCACGTTTCAGACCAAGGATTCAGATCAAGGTTCATTAGGTGGATTCAGATCATGGTTCAGAACAAGAATTCAGATCACATTTCAGAACAAGGTTCAGACCTAGGCGTCACATCAAGGTGCAGAACAAGGATTCAGATGAAGGTTCATCAGTCAGATTCAGATCAAGGTTGATTAGTAGGATTCAGATAATGTTCTAATCAAGGATTGAGATCAAGGTTCAGAAAAACAATTCATGGTTCAGAAGAAGGATTCAGATCACATTTCAGAACAAGGTTCAGACCTAGGCTTCAGATCAAGATGCAGAACAAGGATTCAGATCAAGGTTCAGACCAAGGATTCACATCACGTTTCAGACCAAGGATTCAGATCAGGGTTCATTAGATGGATTCAGATCATGGTTCAGAACAAGGATTCAGATCACATTTCAGAACTAGGTTCAGACCTAGGCTTCAGATCAAGGTGCAGAACAAGGATTCAGATCAAGGTGCAGACCAAGGATTCACATCACGTTTCAGACCAAGGATTCAGATCAGGGTTCATTAAATGGATTCAGATCATGGTTCCGAAGAAGGATTCAGATCACATTTCAGAACAAGGTTCAGACCTAGGCTTCAGATCAAGTTGCAGAACAAGGATTCAGATCAAGGTGCAGACCAAGGATTCACATCACGTTTCAGACCAAAGATTCAGATCAAGGTTCATTAGGTGGATTCAGATCATGGTTCAGAACAAGGATTCAGATCACATTTCAGAACAAGGTTCAGACCTAGGCTTCAGATCAAGGTGCAGAACAAGGATTCAGATGAAGGTTCATCAGTCCGATTCAGATAAAGGTTGATTAGTAGGATTCAGATAATGTTCTAATCAAGGATTGAGATAAAGGTTCAGAAAAACAATTCATGGTTCAGAAGAAGGATTCAGATCAACGTCCAGATGCAGGATTGAGATCAAGGTTCATCCCAAGGATTCAGATCACGTTTCAGCACAACGATTCAGATCACGTTTCAGACCCAGGATTCAGATCAAGGTGGAGTCCAAGGATTCAGATCAATGGCCACACCTAGGATTCATATAAAAGTTCAGACCAAGGTTTCAGATCAAGGTGCAGACCAAGGATTCAGAACAAAGATTCAGATCAAGTTTCATACAAAGGATTCTTATAAAGGTTCAGAACAAGGATTCAGATCAGGGTTCATTAGATGGATTCAGATCATGGTTCAGAAGAAGGATTCAGATCACATTTCAGAACAAGGTTCAGACCTAGGATTCAGATCAAGGTGCAGACCAAGGATTCAGATCAAGGTGCAGACCAAGGATTCACATCACGTTTCAGACCAAGGATTCAGATCAGGGTTCATTAGATGGATTCAGATCATGGTTCAGAACAAGGATTCAGATCACATTTCAGAACTAGGTTCAGACCTAGGCTTCAGATCAAGGTGCAGAACAAGGATTCAGATCAAGGTGCAGACCAAGGATTCACATCACGTTTCAGACCAAGGATTCAGATCAGGGTTCATTAAATGGATTCAGATCATGGTTCCGAAGAAGGATTCAGATCACATTTCAGAACAAGGTTCAGACCTAGGCTTCAGATCAAGTTGCAGAACAAGGATTCAGATCAAGGTGCAGACCAAGGATTCACATCACGTTTCAGACCAAAGATTCAGATCAAGGTTCATTAGGTGGATTCAGATCATGGTTCAGAACAAGGATTCAGATCACATTTCAGAACAAGGTTCAGACCTAGGCTTTAGATCAAGGTGCAGAACAAGGATTCAGATGAAGGTTCATCAGTCCGATTCAGATAAAGGTTGATTAGTAGGATTCAGATAATGTTCTAATCAAGGATTGAGATAAAGGTTCAGAAAAACAATTCATGGTTCAGAAGAAGGATTCAGATCAACGTCCAGATGCAGGATTGAGATCAAGGTTCATCCCAAGGATTCAGATCACGTTTCAGCACAACGATTCAGATCACGTTTCAGACCCAGGATTCAGATCAAGGTGGAGTCCAAGGATTCAGATCAATGGCCACACCTAGGATTCATATAAAAGTTCAGACCAAGGTTTCAGATCAAGGTGCAGACCAAGGATTCAGAACAAAGATTCAGATCAAGTTTCATACAAAGGATTCTTATAAAGGTTCAGAACAAGGATTCAGATCAGGGTTCATTAGATGGATTCAGATCATGGTTCAGAAGAAGGATTCAGATCACATTTCAGAACAAGGTTCAGACCTAGGATTCAGATCAAGGTGCAGACCAAGGATTCAGATCAAGGTGCAGACCAAGGATTCACATCACGTTTCAGACCAAGGATTCAGATCAGGGTTCATTAGATGGATTCAGATCATGGTTCAGAACAAGGATTCAGATCACATTTCAGAACTAGGTTCAGACCTAGGCTTCAGATCAAGGTGCAGAACAAGGAGTCAGATCAAGGTGCAGACGAAGGATTCACATCACGTTTCAGACCAAGGATTCGGATCAGGGTTCATTAGATGGATTCAGATCATGGTTCCGAAGAAGGATTCAGATCACATTTCAGAACAAGGTTCAGACCTAGGCTTCAGATCAAGGTGCAGAACAAGGATTCAGATCAAGGTGCAGACCAAGGATTCAGATCACGTTTCAGACCAAGGATTCAGATCAAGGTTCATTAGGTGGATTCAGATCATGGTTCAGAACAAGAATTCAGATCACATTTCAGAACAAGGTTCAGACCTAGGCGTCACATCAAGGTGCAGAACAAGGATTCAGATGAAGGTTCATCAGTCAGATTCAGATCAAGGTTGATTAGTAGGATTCAGATAATGTTCTAATCAAGGATTGAGATCAAGGTTCAGAAAAACAATTCATGGTTCAGAAGAAGGATTCAGATCACATTTCAGAACAAGGTTCAGACCTAGGATTCAGATCACGTTTCAGCACAACGATTCAGATCACGTTTCAGACCCAGGATTCAGATCAAGGTGGAGTCCAAGGATTCAGATCAATGGCCACACCTAGGATTCATATAAAAGTTCAGACCAAGGTTTCAGATCAAGGTGCAGACCAAGGATTCAGAAGAAAGATTCAGAACAAGTTTCATACAAAGGATTCTTATAAAGGTTCAGAACAAGGATTCAGATCAGGGTTCATTAGATGGATTCAGATCATGGTTCAGAAGAAGGATTCAGATCACATTTCAGAACAAGGTTCAGACCTAGGATTCAGATCAAGGTGCAGACCAAGGATTCAGATCAAGGTGCAGACCAAGGATTCACATCACGTTTCAGACCAAGGATTCAGATCAGGGTTCATTAGATGGATTCAGATCACGGTTCAGAACAAGGATTCAGATCACATTTCAGAACTAGGTTCAGACCTAGGCTTCAGATCAAGGTGCAGAACAAGGATTCACATCACGTTTCAGACCAAGGATTCAGATCAGGGTTCATTAGATGGATTCAGATCATGGTTCCGAACAAGGATTCAGATCACATTTCATAACAAGGTTCAGACCTAGGCTTCAGATCAAGGTACAGAACAAGGATTCAGATCAAGGTGCAGACCAAGGATTCAGATCACGTTTCAGACCAAGGATTCAGATCAAGGTTCATTAGGTGGATTGAGATCATGGTTCAGAACAAGGATTCAGATCACATTTCAGAACAAGGTTCAGACCTAGGCTTCAGATCAAGGTACAGAACAAGGATTCAGATCAAGGTGCAGACCAAGGATTCAGATCACGTTTCAGACCAAGGATTCAGATCAAGGTTCATTAGGTGGATTGAGATCATGGTTCAGAACAAGGATTCAGATCACATTTCAGAACAAGGTTCAGACCTAGGCTTCAGATCAAGGTGCAGAACAAGGATTCAGATGAAGGTTCATCAGTCCGATTCAGATAAAGGTTGATTAGTAGGATTCAGATAATGTTCTAATCAAGGATTGAGATAAAGGTTCAGAAAAACAATTCATGGTTCAGAAGAAGGATTCAGATCAACGTCCAGATGCAGGATTGAGATCAAGGTTCATCCCAAGGATTCAGATCACGTTTCAGCACAACGATTCAGATCACGTTTCAGACCCAGGATTCAGATCAAGGTGGAGTCCAAGGATTCAGATCAATGGCCACACCTAGGATTCATATAAAAGTTCAGACCAAGGTTTCAGATCAAGGTGCAGACCAAGGATTCAGAACAAAGATTCAGATCAAGTTTCATACAAAGGATTCTTATAAAGGTTCAGAACAAGGATTCAGATCAGGGTTCATTAGATGGATTCAGATCATGGTTCAGAAGGATTCAGATCACATTTCAGAACAAGGTTCAGACCTAGGATTCAGATCAAGGTGCAGACCAAGGATTCAGATCAAGGTGCAGACCAAGGATTCACATCACGTTTCAGACCAAGGATTCAGATCAGGGTTCATTAGATGGATTCAGATCATGGTTCAGAACAAGGATTCAGATCACATTTCAGAACTAGGTTCAGACCTAGGCTTCAGATCAAGGTGCAGAACAAGGAGTCAGATCAAGGTGCAGACGAAGGATTCACATCACGTTTCAGACCAAGGATTCGGATCAGGGTTCATTAGATGGATTCAGATCATGGTTCCGAAGAAGGATTCAGATCACATTTCAGAACAAGGTTCAGACCTAGGCTTCAGATCAAGGTGCAGAACAAGGATTCAGATCAAGGTGCAGACCAAGGATTCAGATCACGTTTCAGACCAAGGATTCAGATCAAGGTTCATTAGGTGGATTCAGATCATGGTTCAGAAGAAGGATTCAGATCACATTTCAGAACAAGGTTCAGACCTAGGATTCAGATCACGTTTCAGCACAACGATTCAGATCACGTTTCAGACCCAGGATTCAGATCAAGGTGGAGTCCAAGGATTCAGATCAATGGCCACACCTAGGATTCATATAAAAGTTCAGACCAAGGTTTCAGATCAAGGTGCAGACCAAGGATTCAGAAGAAAGATTCAGAACAAGTTTCATACAAAGGATTCTTATAAAGGTTCAGAACAAGGATTCAGATCAGGGTTCATTAGATGGATTCAGATCATGGTTCAGAAGAAGGATTCAGATCACATTTCAGAACAAGGTTCAGACCTAGGATTCAGATCAAGGTGCAGACCAAGGATTCAGATCAAGGTGCAGACCAAGGATTCACATCACGTTTCAGACCAAGGATTCAGATCAGGGTTCATTAGATGGATTCAGATCACGGTTCAGAACAAGGATTCAGATCACATTTCAGAACTAGGTTCAGACCTAGGCTTCAGATCAAGGTGCAGAACAAGGATTCACATCACGTTTCAGACCAAGGATTCAGATCAGGGTTCATTAGATGGATTCAGATCATGGTTCCGAACAAGGATTCAGATCACATTTCATAACAAGGTTCAGACCTAGGCTTCAGATCAAGGTGCAGAACAAGGATTCAGATGAAGGTTCATCAGTCAGATTCAGATCAAGTTTGATTAGTAGGATTCAGATAATGTTCTAATCAAGGATTGAGATCAAGGTTCAGAAAAAACAATTCATGGTTCAGAAGAAGGATTCAGATCACATTTCAGAACAAGGTTCAGAGCTAGGATTCAGATCAAGGTGCAGACCAAGGATTCAGATCAAGGTGCAGACCAAGGATTCACATCACGTTTCAGACCAAGGATTCAGATCAGGGTTCATTAGATGGATTCAGATCATGGTTCCGAACAAGGATTCAGATCACATTTCAGAACAAGGTTCAGACGTAGGATTCAGATCAAGGTTCAGACCAAGGATTCAGATCAAGGTATAGAAAAATGATTCAGATCAAGGTGCAGACCAAGGATTCAGATCACATTTCAGACCAAGGATTCGGATCAAGGTTCATTAGGTGGATTCAGATCATGGTTCAGAACAAGGATTCAGATCACATTTCAGAACAAGGTTCAGACCTAGGCTTCAGATCAAGGTGCAGAACAAGGATTCAGATGAAGGTTCATCAGTCAGATTCAGATCAAGGTTGATTAGTAGGATTCAGATAATGTTCTAATCAAGGATTGAGATCAAGGTTCAGAAAAACAATTCATGGTTCAGAAGAAGGATTCAGATCAACGTCCAGATGCAGGATTCAGATCAAGGTTCATCCCAAGGATTCAGATCACGTTTCAGCACAACGATTCAGATCACGTTTCAGACCCAGGATTCAGATCAAGGTGGAGTCCAAGGATTCACATCAATGGCCACACCTAGGATTCATATAAAAGTTCAGACCAAGGTTTCAGATCAAGGTGCAGACCAAGGATTCAGAACAAAGATTCAGATCAAGTTTCATACAAAGGATTCTTATAAAGGTTCAGAACAAGGATTCAGATCAGGGTTCATTAGATGGATTCAGATCATGGTTCAGAAGAAGGATTCAGATCACATTTCAGAACAAGGTTCAGACCTAGGATTCAGATCAAGGTGCAGACCAAGGATTCAGATCAAGGTGCAGACCAAGGATTCACATCACGTTTCAGACCAAGGATTCAGATCAGGGTTCATTAGATGGATTCAGATCATGGTTCAGAACAAGGATTCAGATCACATTTCAGAACTAGGTTCAGACCTAGGCTTCATATCAAGGTGCAGAACTAGGATTCAGATGAAGGTTCATCAGTCAGATTCAGATCAAGGTTGATTAGTAGGATTCAGATAATGTTCTAATCAAGGATTGAGATCAAGGTTCAGAAAAACAATTCATGGTTCAGAAGAAGGATTCAGATCACATTTCAGAACAAGGTTCAGACCTAGGATTCAGATCAAGGTGCAGACCAAGGATTCACATCACGTTTCAGACCAAGGATTCAGATCAGGGTTCATTAGATGGATTCAGATCATGGTTCAGAACAAGGATTCAGATCACATTTCAGAACTAGGTTCAGACCTAGGCTTCAGATCAAGGTGCAGAACAAGGATTCAGATCAAGGTGCAGACCAACGATTCACATCACGTTTCAGACCAAGGATTCAGATCAGGGTTCATTAGATGGATTCAGATCATGGTTCCGAAGAAGGATTCAGATCACATTTCAGAACAAGGTTCAGACCTAGGCTTCAGATCAAGTTGCAGAACAAGGATTCAGATCAAGGTGCAGACCAAGGATTCACATCACGTTTCAGACCAAAGATTCAGATCAGGGTTCATTAGATGGATTCAGATCATGGTTCAGAACAAGGATTCAGATCACATTTCAGAACTAGGTTCAGACCTAGGCTTCAGATCAAGGTGCAGAACAAGGATTCAGATCAAGGTGCAGACCAAGGATTCACATCACGTTTCAGACCAAGGATTCAGATCAGGGTTCATTAGATGGATTCAGATCATGGTTCCGAAGAAGGATTCATATCACATTTCAGAACAAGGTTCAGACCTAGGCTTCAGATCAAGTTGCAGAACAAGGATTCAGATCAAGGTGCAGACCAAGGATTCACATCACGTTTCAGACCAAAGATTCAGATCAGGGTTCATTAGATGGATTCAGATCATGGTTCAGAACAAGGATTCAGATCACATTTCAGAACTAGGTTCAGACCTAGGCTTCAGATCAAGGTGCATAACAAGGATTCAGATCAAGGTGCAGACCAAGGATTCACATCACGTTTCAGACCAAGGATTCAGATCAGGGTTCATTAGATGGATTCAGATCATGGTTCCGAAGAAGGATTCAGATCACATTTCATAACAAGGTTCAGACCTAGGCTTCAGATCAAGGTACAGAACAAGGATTCAGATCAAGGTGCAGACCAAGGATTCAGATCACGTTTCAGACCAAGGATTCAGATCAAGGTTCATTAGGTGGATTCAGATCATGGTTCAGAACAAGGATTCAGATCACATTTCAGAACAAGGTTCAGACCTAGGCTTCAGATCAAGGTGCAGAACAAGGATTCAGATGAAGGTTCATCAGTCCGATTCAGATAAAGGTTGATTAGTAGGATTCAGATAATGTTCTAATCAAGGATTGAGATAAAGGTTCAGAAAAACAATTCATGGTTCAGAAGAAGGATTCAGATCAACGTCCAGATGCAGGATTGAGATCAAGGTTCATCCCAAGGATTCAGATCACGTTTCAGCACAACGATTCAGATCACGTTTCAGACCCAGGATTCAGATCAAGGTGGAGTCCAAGGATTCAGATCAATGGCCACACCTAGGATTCATATAAAAGTTCAGACCAAGGTTTCAGATCAAGGTGCAGACCAAGGATTCAGAACAAAGATTCAGATCAAGTTTCATACAAAGGATTCTTATAAAGGTTCAGAACAAGGATTCAGATCAGGGTTCATTAGATGGATTCAGATCATGGTTCAGAAGAAGGATTCAGATCACATTTCAGAACAAGGTTCAGACCTAGGATTCAGATCAAGGTGCAGACCAAGGATTCAGATCAAGGTGCAGACCAAGGATTCACATCACGTTTCAGACCAAGGATTCAGATCAGGGTTCATTAGATGGATTCAGATCATGGTTCAGAACAAGGATTCAGATCACATTTCAGAACTAGGTTCAGACCTAGGCTTCAGATCAAGGTGCAGAACAAGGAGTCAGATCAAGGTGCAGACGAAGGATTCACATCACGTTTCAGACCAAGGATTCGGATCAGGGTTCATTAGATGGATTCAGATCATGGTTCCGAAGAAGGATTCAGATCACATTTCAGAACAAGGTTCAGACCTAGGCTTCAGATCAAGGTGCAGAACAAGGATTCAGATCAAGGTGCAGACCAAGGATTCAGATCACGTTTCAGACCAAGGATTCAGATCAAGGTTCATTAGGTGGATTCAGATCATGGTTCAGAACAAGAATTCAGATCACATTTCAGAACAAGGTTCAGACCTAGGCGTCACATCAAGGTGCAGAACAAGGATTCAGATGAAGGTTCATCAGTCAGATTCAGATCAAGGTTGATTAGTAGGATTCAGATAATGTTCTAATCAAGGATTGAGATCAAGGTTCAGAAAAACAATTCATGGTTCAGAAGAAGGATTCAGATCACATTTCAGAACAAGGTTCAGACCTAGGATTCAGATCACGTTTCAGCACAACGATTCAGATCACGTTTCAGACCCAGGATTCAGATCAAGGTGGAGTCCAAGGATTCAGATCAATGGCCACACCTAGGATTCATATAAAAGTTCAGACCAAGGTTTCAGATCAAGGTGCAGACCAAGGATTCAGAAGAAAGATTCAGAACAAGTTTCATACAAAGGATTCTTATAAAGGTTCAGAACAAGGATTCAGATCAGGGTTCATTAGATGGATTCAGATCATGGTTCAGAAGAAGGATTCAGATCACATTTCAGAACAAGGTTCAGACCTAGGATTCAGATCAAGGTGCAGACCAAGGATTCAGATCAAGGTGCAGACCAAGGATTCACATCACGTTTCAGACCAAGGATTCAGATCAGGGTTCATTAGATGGATTCAGATCACGGTTCAGAACAAGGATTCAGATCACATTTCAGAACTAGGTTCAGACCTAGGCTTCAGATCAAGGTGCAGAACAAGGATTCACATCACGTTTCAGACCAAGGATTCAGATCAGGGTTCATTAGATGGATTCAGATCATGGTTCCGAACAAGGATTCAGATCACATTTCATAACAAGGTTCAGACCTAGGCTTCAGATCAAGGTACAGAACAAGGATTCAGATCAAGGTGCAGACCAAGGATTCAGATCACGTTTCAGACCAAGGATTCAGATCAAGGTTCATTAGGTGGATTGAGATCATGGTTCAGAACAAGGATTCAGATCACATTTCAGAACAAGGTTCAGACCTAGGCTTCAGATCAAGGTGCAGAACAAGGATTCAGATGAAGGTTCATCAGTCAGATTCAGATCAAGTTTGATTAGTAGGATTCAGATAATGTTCTAATCAAGGATTGAGATCAAGGTTCAGAAAAAACAATTCATGGTTCAGAAGAAGGATTCAGATCACATTTCAGAACAAGGTTCAGAGCTAGGATTCAGATCAAGGTGCAGACCAAGGATTCAGATCAAGGTGCAGACCAAGGATTCACATCACGTTTCAGACCAAGGATTCAGATCAGGGTTCATTAGATGGATTCAGATCATGGTTCCGAACAAGGATTCAGATCACATTTCAGAACAAGGTTCAGACGTAGGATTCAGATCAAGGTTCAGACCAAGGATTCAGATCAAGGTATAGAAAAATGATTCAGATCAAGGTGCAGACCAAGGATTCAGATCACATTTCAGACCAAGGATTCGGATCAAGGTTCATTAGGTGGATTCAGATCATGGTTCAGAACAAGGATTCAGATCACATTTCAGAACAAGGTTCAGACCTAGGCTTCAGATCAAGGTGCAGAACAAGGATTCAGATGAAGGTTCATCAGTCAGATTCAGATCAAGGTTGATTAGTAGGATTCAGATAATGTTCTAATCAAGGATTGAGATCAAGGTTCAGAAAAACAATTCATGGTTCAGAAGAAGGATTCAGATCAACGTCCAGATGCAGGATTCAGATCAAGGTTCATCCCAAGGATTCAGATCACGTTTCAGCACAACGATTCAGATCACGTTTCAGACCCAGGATTCAGATCAAGGTGGAGTCCAAGGATTCACATCAATGGCCACACCTAGGATTCATATAAAAGTTCAGACCAAGGTTTCAGATCAAGGTGCAGACCAAGGATTCAGAACAAAGATTCAGATCAAGTTTCATACAAAGGATTCTTATAAAGGTTCAGAACAAGGATTCAGATCAGGGTTCATTAGATGGATTCAGATCATGGTTCAGAAGAAGGATTCAGATCACATTTCAGAACAAGGTTCAGACCTAGGATTCAGATCAAGGTGCAGACCAAGGATTCAGATCAAGGTGCAGACCAAGGATTCACATCACGTTTCAGACCAAGGATTCAGATCAGGGTTCATTAGATGGATTCAGATCATGGTTCAGAACAAGGATTCAGATCACATTTCAGAACTAGGTTCAGACCTAGGCTTCATATCAAGGTGCAGAACTAGGATTCAGATGAAGGTTCATCAGTCAGATTCAGATCAAGGTTGATTAGTAGGATTCAGATAATGTTCTAATCAAGGATTGAGATCAAGGTTCAGAAAAACAATTCATGGTTCAGAAGAAGGATTCAGATCACATTTCAGAACAAGGTTCAGACCTAGGATTCAGATCAAGGTGCAGACCAAGGATTCACATCACGTTTCAGACCAAGGATTCAGATCAGGGTTCATTAGATGGATTCAGATCATGGTTCAGAACAAGGATTCAGATCACATTTCAGAACTAGGTTCAGACCTAGGCTTCAGATCAAGGTGCAGAACAAGGATTCAGATCAAGGTGCAGACCAACGATTCACATCACGTTTCAGACCAAGGATTCAGATCAGGGTTCATTAGATGGATTCAGATCATGGTTCCGAAGAAGGATTCAGATCACATTTCAGAACAAGGTTCAGACCTAGGCTTCAGATCAAGTTGCAGAACAAGGATTCAGATCAAGGTGCAGACCAAGGATTCACATCACGTTTCAGACCAAAGATTCAGATCAGGGTTCATTAGATGGATTCAGATCATGGTTCAGAACAAGGATTCAGATCACATTTCAGAACTAGGTTCAGACCTAGGCTTCAGATCAAGGTGCAGAACAAGGATTCAGATCAAGGTGCAGACCAAGGATTCACATCACGTTTCAGACCAAGGATTCAGATCAGGGTTCATTAGATGGATTCAGATCATGGTTCCGAAGAAGGATTCATATCACATTTCAGAACAAGGTTCAGACCTAGGCTTCAGATCAAGTTGCAGAACAAGGATTCAGATCAAGGTGCAGACCAAGGATTCACATCACGTTTCAGACCAAAGATTCAGATCAGGGTTCATTAGATGGATTCAGATCATGGTTCAGAACAAGGATTCAGATCACATTTCAGAACTAGGTTCAGACCTAGGCTTCAGATCAAGGTGCATAACAAGGATTCAGATCAAGGTGCAGACCAAGGATTCACATCACGTTTCAGACCAAGGATTCAGATCAGGGTTCATTAGATGGATTCAGATCATGGTTCCGAAGAAGGATTCAGATCACATTTCATAACAAGGTTCAGACCTAGGCTTCAGATCAAGGTACAGAACAAGGATTCAGATCAAGGTGCAGACCAAGGATTCAGATCACGTTTCAGACCAAGGATTCAGATCAAGGTTCATTAGGTGGATTCAGATCATGGTTCAGAACAAGGATTCAGATCACATTTCAGAATAAGGTTCAGACCTAGGCTTCAGATCAAGGTGCAGAACAAGGATTCAGATGAAGGTTCATCAGTCCGATTCAGATCAAGGTTGATTAGTAGGATTCAGATAATGTTCTAATCAAGGATTGAGATCAAGGTTCAGAAAAACAATTCATGGTTCAGAAGAAGGATTCAGATCAACGTCCAGATGCAGGATTGAGATCAAGGTTCATCCGAAGGATTCAGATCACGTTTCAGCACAACGATTCAGATCACGTTTCAGACCCAGGATTCAGATCAAGGTGGAGTCCAAGGATTCAGATCAATGGCCACACCTAGGATTCATATAAAAGTTCAGACCAAGGTTTGAGATCAAGGTGCAGACCAAGGATTCAGAACAAAGATTCAGATCAAGTTTCATACAAAGGATTCTTATAAAGGTTCAGAACAAGGATTCAGATCAGGGTTCATTAGATGGATTCAGATCATGGTTCAGAAGAAGGATTCAGATCACATTTCAGAACAAGGTTCAGACCTAGGATTCAGATCAAGGTGCAGACCAAGGATTCAGATCAAGGTGCAGACCAAGGATTCACATCACGTTTCAGACCAAGGATTCAGATCAGGGTTCATTAGATGGATTCAGATCACGGTTCAGAACAAGGATTCAGATCACATTTCAGAACTAGGTTCAGACCTAGGCTTCAGATCAAGGTGCAGAACAAGGATTCAGATCAAGGTGCAGACCAAGGATTCACATCACGTTTCAGACCAAGGATTCAGATCAGGGTTCATTAGATGGATTCAGATCATGGTTCCGAACAAGGATTCAGATCACATTTCAGAACAAGGTTCAGACCTAGGCTTCAGATCAAGGTACAGAACAAGGATTCAGATCAAGGTACAGAACTAGGATTCAGATCAAGGTGCAGAACAAGGATTCAGATGAGGGTTCATCAGTCAGATTCAGATCAAGGTTGATTAGTAGGATTCAGATAATGTTCTAATCAAGGATTGAGATCAAGGTTCAGAAAAAACAATTCATGGTTCAGAAGAAGGATTCAGATCACATTTCAGAACAAGGTTCAGACCTAGGATTCAGATCAAGGTGCAGACCAAGGATTCACATCACGTTTCAGACCAAGGATTCAGATCAGGGTTCATTAGATGGATTGAGATCACGGTTCAGAACAAGGATTCAGATCACATTTCAGAACTAGGTTCAGACCTAGGCTTCAGATCAAGGTGCAGAACATGGATTCAGATCAAGGTGAAGACCAAGGATTCACATCACGTTTCAGACCAAGGATTCAGATCAGGGTTCATTAGATGGATTCAGATCATGGTTCCGAACAAGGATTCAGATCACATTTCAGAACAAGGTTCAGACCTAGGATTCAGATCAAGGTTCAGACCTAGGATTCAGATCAAGGTGCAGACCAAGGATTCAGATCAAGGTGCAGAACAAGGATTCAGATCAAGGTGCAGACCAAGGATTCAGATCACATTTCAGACCAAGGATTCAGATCAAGGTTCATTAGGTGGATTCAGATCATGGTTCAGAACAAGGATTCAGATCACATTTCAGAACAAGGTTCAGACCTAGGCTTCAGATCAAGGTGCAGAACAAGGATTCAGATGAAGGTTCATCAGTCAGATTCAGATCAAGGTTGATTAGTAGGATTCAGATAATGTTCTAATCAAGGATTGAGATCAAGGTTCAGAAAAACAATTCATGGTTCAGAAGAAGGATTCAGATCAACGTCCAGATGCAGGATTCAGATCAAGGTTCATCCCAAGGATTCAGATCACGTTTCAGCACAACGATTCAGATCACGTTTCAGACCCAGGATTCAGATCAAGGTGGAGTCCAAGGATTCAGATCAATGGCCACACCTAGGATTCATATAAAAGTTCAGACCAAGGTTTCAGATCAAGGTGCAGACCAAGGATTCAGAACAAAGATTCAGATCAAGTTTCATACAAAGGATTCTTATAAAGGTTCAGAACAAGGATTCAGATCAGGGTTCATTAGATGGATTCAGATCATGGTTCAGAAGAAGGATTCAGATCACATTTCAGAACAAGGTTCAGACCTAGGATTCAGATCAAGGTGCAGACCAAGGATTCAGATCAATGTGCAGACCAAGGATTCACATCACGTTTCAGACCAAGGATTCAGATCAGGGTTCATTAGATGGATTCAGATCATGGTTCCGAAGAAGGATTCAGATCACATTTCAGAACAAGGTTCAGACCTAGGCTTCAGATCAAGGTGCAGAACAAGGATTCAGATCAAGGTGCAGACCAAGGATTCACATCACGTTTCAGACCAAGGATTCAGATCAGGGTTCATTAGATGGATTCAGATCATGGTTCAGAAGAAGGATTCAGATCACATTTCAGAACTAGGTTCAGACCTAGGCTTCAGATCAAGGTGCAGAACAAGGATTCAGATCAAGGTGCAGACCAAGGATTCACATCAAGTTTCAGACCAAGGATTCAGATCAGGGTTCATTAGATGGATTCAGATCATGGTTCCGAACAAGGATTCAGATCACATTTCAGAACAAGGTTCATCCCAAGGATTCAGATCACGTTTCAGCACAACGATTCAGATCACGTTTCAGACCCAGGATTCAGATCAAGGTGGAGTCCAAGGATTCAGATCAATGGCCACACCTAGGATTCATATAAAAGTTCAGACCAAGGTTTCAGATCAAGGTGCAGACCAAGGATTCAGAACAAAGATTCAGATCAAGTTTCATACAAAGGATTCTTATAAAGGTTCAGAACAAGGATTCAGATCAGGGTTCATTAGATGGATTCAGATCATGGTTCAGAAGAAGGATTCAGATCACATTTCAGAACAAGGTTCAGACCTAGGATTCAGATCAAGGTGCAGACCAAGGATTCAGATCAAGGTGCAGACCAAGGATTCACATCACGTTTCAGACCAAGGATTCAGATCAGGGTTCATTAGATGGATTCAGATCATGGTTCAGAACAAGGATTCAGATCACATTTCAGAACTAGGTTCAGACCTAGGCTTCAGATCAAGGTGCAGAACTAGGATTCAGATGAAGGTTCATCAGTCAGATTCAGATCAAGGTTGATTAGTAGGATTCAGATAATGTTCTAATCAAGGATTGAGATCAAGGTTCAGAAAAACAATTCATGGTTCAGAAGAAGGATTCAGATCACATTTAAGAACAAGGTTCAGACCTAGGCTTCAGATCAAGTTGCAGAACAAGGATTCAGATCAAGGTGCAGACCAAGGATTCACATCACGTTTCAGACCAAGGATTCAGATCAGGGTTCATTAGATGGATTCAGATCATGGTTCAGAACAAGGATTCAGATCACATTTCAGAACAAGGTTCAGACCTAGGCTTCAGATCAAGGTACAGAACAAGGATTCAGATCAAGGTACAGAACAAGGATTCAGATCAAGGTGCAGAACAAGGATTCAGATGAGGGTTCATCAGTCAGATTCAGATCAAGGTTGATTAGTAGGATTCAGATAATGTTCTAATCAAGGATTGAGATCAAGGTTCAGAAAAACAATTCATGGTTCAGAAGAAGGATTCAGATCAACGTCCAGATGCAGGATTCAGATCAAGGTTCATCCCTAGGATTCAGATCACGTTTCAGCACAACGATTCAGATCACGTTTCAGACCCAGGATTCAGATCAAGGTGGAGTCCAAGGATTCAGATCAATGGCCACACCTAGGATTCATATAAAAGTTCAGACCAAGGTTTCAGATCAAGGTGCAGACCAAGGATTCAGAACAAAGATTCAGATCAAGTTTCATACAAAGGATTCTTATAAAGGTTCAGAACAAGGATTCAGATCAGGGTTCATTAGATGGATTCAGATCATGGTTCAGAAGAAGGATTCAGATCACATTTCAGAATAAGGTTCAGACCTAGGATTCAGATCAAGGTGCAGACCAAGGATTCAGATCAAGGTGCAGACCAAGGATTCACATCACGTTTCAGACCAAGGATTCAGATCAGGGTTCATTAGATGGATTCAGATCATGGTTCAGAACAAGGATTCAGATCACATTTCAGAACTAGGTTCAGACCTAGGCTTCAGATCAAGGTGCAGAACAAGGATTCAGATCAAGGTGCAGACGAAGGATTCACATCACGTTTCAGACCAATGATTCAGATCAGGGTTCATTAGATGGATTCAGATCATGGTTCCGAAGAAGGATTCAGATCACATTTCAGAACAAGGTTCAGACCTAGGCTTCAGATCAAGGTGCAGAACAAGGATTCAGATCAAGGTGCAGACCAAGGATTCACATCACGTTTCAGACCAATGATTCAGATCAGGGTTCATTAGATGGATTCAGATCATGGTTCAGAACAAGGATTCAGATCACATTTCAGAACAAGGTTCAGACCTAGGCTTCAGATCAAGGTGCAGAACAAGGATTCAGATGAAGGTTCATCAGTCAGATTCAGATCAAGGTTGATTAGTAGGATTCAGATAATGTTCTAATCAAGGATTGAGATCAAGGTTCAGAAAAACAATTCATGGTTCAGAATAAGGATTCAGATCAACGTCCAGATGCAGGATTCAGATCAAGGTTCATCCCAAGGATTCAGATCACGTTTCAGCACAACGATTCAGATCACGTTTGAGACCCAGGATTCAGATCAAGGTGGAGTCCAAGGATTCAGATCAATGGCCACACCTAGGATTCATATAAAAGTTCAGACCAAGGTTTCAGATCAAGGTGCAGACCAAGGATTCAGAACAAAGATTCAGATCAAGTTTCATACAAAGGATTCTTATAAAGGTTCAGAACAAGGATTCAGATCAGGGTTCATTAGATGGATTCAGATCATGGTTCAGAAGAAGGATTCAGATCACATTTCAGAACAAGGTTCAGACCTAGGATTCAGATCAAGGTGCAGACCAAGGATTCAGATCAATGTGCAGACCAAGGATTCACATCACGTTTCAGACCAAGGATTCAGATCAGGGTTCATTAGATGGATTCAGATCATGGTTCCGAAGAAGGATTCAGATCACATTTCAGAACAAGGTTCAGACCTAGGCTTCAGATCAAGGTGCAGAACAAGGATTCAGATCAAGGTGCAGACCAAGGATTCACATCACGTTTCAGACCAAGGATTCAGATCAGGGTTCATTAGATGGATTCAGATCATGGTTCAGAAGAAGGATTCAGATCACATTTCAGAACTAGGTTCAGACCTAGGCTTCAGATCAAGGTGCAGAACAAGGATTCAGATCAAGGTGCAGACCAAGGATTCACATCAAGTTTCAGACCAAGGATTCAGATCAGGGTTCATTAGATGGATTCAGATCATGGTTCCGAACAAGGATTCAGATCACATTTCAGAACAAGGTTCATCCCAAGGATTCAGATCACGTTTCAGCACAACGATTCAGATCACGTTTCAGACCCAGGATTCAGATCAAGGTGGAGTCCAAGGATTCAGATCAATGGCCACACCTAGGATTCATATAAAAGTTCAGACCAAGGTTTCAGATCAAGGTGCAGACCAAGGATTCAGAACAAAGATTCAGATCAAGTTTCATACAAAGGATTCTTATAAAGGTTCAGAACAAGGATTCAGATCAGGGTTCATTAGATGGATTCAGATCATGGTTCAGAAGAAGGATTCAGATCACATTTCAGAACAAGGTTCAGACCTAGGATTCAGATCAAGGTGCAGACCAAGGATTCAGATCAAGGTGCAGACCAAGGATTCACATCACGTTTCAGACCAAGGATTCAGATCAGGGTTCATTAGATGGATTCAGATCATGGTTCAGAACAAGGATTCAGATCACATTTCAGAACTAGGTTCAGACCTAGGCTTCAGATCAAGGTGCAGAACTAGGATTCAGATGAAGGTTCATCAGTCAGATTCAGATCAAGGTTGATTAGTAGGATTCAGATAATGTTCTAATCAAGGATTGAGATCAAGGTTCAGAAAAACAATTCATGGTTCAGAAGAAGGATTCAGATCACATTTAAGAACAAGGTTCAGACCTAGGCTTCAGATCAAGTTGCAGAACAAGGATTCAGATCAAGGTGCAGACCAAGGATTCACATCACGTTTCAGACCAAGGATTCAGATCAGGGTTCATTAGATGGATTCAGATCATGGTTCAGAACAAGGATTCAGATCACATTTCAGAACAAGGTTCAGACCTAGGCTTCAGATGAAGGTACAGAACAAGGATTCAGATCAAGGTACAGAACAAGGATTCAGATCAAGGTGCAGAACAAGGATTCAGATGAGGGTTCATCAGTCAGATTCAGATCAAGGTTGATTAGTAGGATTCAGATAATGTTCTAATCAAGGATTGAGATCAAGGTTCAGAAAAACAATTCATGGTTCAGAAGAAGGATTCAGATCAACGTCCAGATGCAGGATTCAGATCAAGGTTCATCCCTAGGATTCAGATCACGTTTCAGCACAACGATTCAGATCACGTTTCAGACCCAGGATTCAGATCAAGGTGGAGTCCAAGGATTCAGATCAATGGCCACACCTAGGATTCATATAAAAGTTCAGACCAAGGTTTCAGATCAAGGTGCAGACCAAGGATTCAGAACAAAGATTCAGATCAAGTTTCATACAAAGGATTCTTATAAAGGTTCAGAACAAGGATTCAGATCAGGGTTCATTAGATGGATTCAGATCATGGTTCAGAAGAAGGATTCAGATCACATTTCAGAATAAGGTTCAGACCTAGGATTCAGATCAAGGTGCAGACCAAGGATTCAGATCAAGGTGCAGACCAAGGATTCACATCACGTTTCAGACCAAGGATTCAGATCAGGGTTCATTAGATGGATTCAGATCATGGTTCAGAACAAGGATTCAGATCACATTTCAGAACTAGGTTCAGACCTAGGCTTCAGATCAAGGTGCAGAACAAGGATTCAGATCAAGGTGCAGACGAAGGATTCACATCACGTTTCAGACCAATGATTCAGATCAGGGTTCATTAGATGGATTCAGATCATGGTTCCGAAGAAGGATTCAGATCACATTTCAGAACAAGGTTCAGACCTAGGCTTCAGATCAAGGTGCAGAACAAGGATTCAGATCAAGGTGCAGACCAAGGATTCACATCACGTTTCAGACCAATGATTCAGATCAGGGTTCATTAGATGGATTCAGATCATGGTTCAGAACAAGGATTCAGATCACATTTCAGAACAAGGTTCAGACCTAGGCTTCAGATCAAGGTGCAGAACAAGGATTCAGATGAAGGTTCATCAGTCAGATTCAGATCAAGGTTGATTAGTAGGATTCAGATAATGTTCTAATCAAGGATTGAGATCAAGGTTCAGAAAAACAATTCATGGTTCAGAATAAGGATTCAGATCAACGTCCAGATGCAGGATTCAGATCAAGGTTCATCCCAAGGATTCAGATCACGTTTCAGCACAACGATTCAGATCACGTTTGAGACCCAGGATTCAGACCAAGGTGGAGTCCAAGGATTCAGATCAATGGCCACACCTAGGATTCATATAAAAGTTCAGACCAAGGTTTCAGATCAAGGTGCAGACCAAGGATTCAGAACAAAGATTCAGATCAAGTTTCATACAAAGGATTCTTATAAAGGTTCAGAACAAGGATTCAGATCAGGGTTCATTAGATGGATTGAGATAATGGTTCAGAAGAAGGATTCAGATCACATTTCAGAACAAGGTTCAGACCTAGAATTCAGATCAAGGTGCAGACCCAGGATTCAGATCAAGGTGCAGACCAAGGATTCACATCACGTTTCAGACCAAGGATTCAGATCAGGGTTCATTAGATGGATTCAGATCATGGTTCAGAACAAGGATTCAGATCACATTTCAGAACTAGGTTCAGACCTAGGCTTCATATCAAGGTGCAGAACTAGGATTCAGATGAAGGTTCATCAGTCAGATTCAGATCAAGGTTGATTAGTAGGATTCAGATAATGTTCTAATCAAGGATTGAGATCAAGGTTCAGAAAAACAATTCATGGTTCAGAAGAAGGATTCAGATCACATTTCAGAACAAGGTTCAGACCTAGGATTCAGATCAAGGTGCAGACCAAGGATTCACATCACGTTTCAGACCAAGGATTCAGATCAGGGTTCATTAGATGGATTCAGATCATGGTTCAGAACAAGGATTCAGATCACATTTCAGAACTAGGTTCAGACCTAGGCTTCAGATCAAGGTGCAGAACAAGGATTCAGATCAAGGTGCAGACCAACGATTCACATCACGTTTCAGACCAAGGATTCAGATCAGGGTTCATTAGATGGATTCAGATCATGGTTCCGAAGAAGGATTCAGATCACATTTCAGAACAAGGTTCAGACCTAGGCTTCAGATCAAGTTGCAGAACAAGGATTCAGATCAAGGTGCAGACCAAGGATTCACATCACGTTTCAGACCAAAGATTCAGATCAGGGTTCATTAGATGGATTCAGATCATGGTTCAGAACAAGGATTCAGATCACATTTCAGAACTAGGTTCAGACCTAGGCTTCAGATCAAGGTGCAGAACAAGGATTCAGATCAAGGTGCAGACCAAGGATTCACATCACGTTTCAGACCAAGGATTCAGATCAGGGTTCATTAGATGGATTCAGATCATGGTTCCGAAGAAGGATTCATATCACATTTCAGAACAAGGTTCAGACCTAGGATTCAGATCAAGTTGCAGAACAAGGATTCAGATCAAGGTGCAGACCAAGGATTCACATCACGTTTCAGACCAAAGATTCAGATCAGGGTTCATTAGATGGATTCAGATCATGGTTCAGAACAAGGATTCAGATCACATTTCAGAACTAGGTTCAGACCTAGGCTTCAGATCAAGGTGCATAACAAGGATTCAGATCAAGGTGCAGACCAAGGATTCACATCACGTTTCAGACCAAGGATTCAGATCAGGGTTCATTAGATGGATTCAGATCATGGTTCCGAAGAAGGATTCAGATCACATTTCAGAACAAGGTTCAGACCTAGGCTTCAGATCAAGGTACAGAACAAGGATTCAGATCAAGGTGCAGACCAAGGATTCAGATCACGTTTCAGACCAAGGATTCAGATCAAGGTTCATTAGGTGGATTCAGATCATGGTTCAGAACAAGGATTCAGATCACATTTCAGAACAAGGTTCAGACCTAGGCTTCAGATCAAGGTGCAGAACAAGGATTCAGATGAAGGTTCATCAGTCCGATTCAGATCAAGGTTGATTAGTAGGATTCAGATAATGTTCTAATCAAGGATTGAGATCAAGGTTCAGAAAAACAATTCATGGTTCAGAAGAAGGATTCAGATCAACGTCCAGATGCAGGATTGAGATCAAGGTTCATCCGAAGGATTCAGATCACGTTTCAGCACAACGATTCAGATCACGTTTCAGACCCAGGATTCAGATCAAGGTGGAGTCCAAGGATTCAGATCAATGGCCACACCTAGGATTCATATAAAAGTTCAGACCAAGGTTTCAGATCAAGGTGCAGACCAAGGATTCAGAACAAAGATTCAGATCAAGTTTCATACAAAGGATTCTTATAAAGGTTCAGAACAAGGATTCAGATCAGGGTTCATTAGATGGATTCAGATCATGGTTCAGAAGAAGGATTCAGATCACATTTCAGAACAAGGTTCAGACCTAGGATTCAGATCAAGGTGCAGACCAAGGATTCAGATCAAGGTGCAGACCAAGGATTCACATCACGTTTCAGACCAAGGATTCAGATCAGGGTTCATTAGATGGATTCAGATCACGGTTCAGAACAAGGATTCAGATCAAGGTGCAGACCAAGGATTCACATCACGTTTCAGACCAAGGATTCAGATCAGGGTTCATTAGATGGATTCAGATCATGGTTCCGAACAAGGATTCAGATCACATTTCAGAACAAGGTTCAGACCTAGGCTTCAGATCAAGGTACAGAACAAGGATTCAGATCAAGGTGCAGACCAAGGATTCAGATCACGTTTCAGACCAAGGATTCAGATCAAGGTTCATTAGGTGGATTGAGATCATGGTTCAGAACAAGGATTCAGATCACATTTCAGAACAAGGTTCAGACCTAGGCTTCAGATCAAGGTGCAGAACAAGGATTCAGATGAAGGTTCATCAGTCAGATTCAGATCAAGTTTGATTAGTAGGATTCAGATAATGTTCTAATCAAGGATTGAGATCAAGGTTCAGAAAAAACAATTCATGGTTCAGAAGAAGGATTCAGATCACATTTCAGAACAAGGTTCAGACCTAGGATTCAGATCAAGGTGCAGACCAAGGATTCACATCACGTTTCAGACCAAGGATTCAGATCAGGGTTCATTAGATGGATTGAGATCACGGTTCAGAACAAGGATTCAGATCACATTTCAGAACTAGGTTCAGACCTAGGCTTCAGATCAAGGTGCAGAACATGGATTCAGATCAAGGTGAAGACCAAGGATTCACATCACGTTTCAGACCAAGGATTCAGATCAGGGTTCATTAGATGGATTCAGATCATGGTTCCGAACAAGGATTCAGATCACATTTCAGAACAAGGTTCAGACCTAGGATTCAGATCAAGGTTCAGACCTAGGATTCAGATCAAGGTGCAGACCAAGGATTCAGATCAAGGTGCAGAACAAGGATTCAGATCAAGGTGCAGACCAAGGATTCAGATCACATTTCAGACCAAGGATTCAGATCAAGGTTCATTAGGTGGATTCAGATCATGGTTCAGAACAAGGATTCAGATCACATTTCAGAACAAGGTTCAGACCTAGGCTTCAGATCAAGGTGCAGAACAAGGATTCAGATGAAGGTTCATCAGTCAGATTCAGATCAAGGTTGATTAGTAGGATTCAGATAATGTTCTAATCAAGGATTGAGATCAAGGTTCAGAAAAACAATTCATGGTTCAGAAGAAGGATTCAGATCAACGTCCAGATGCAGGATTCAGATCAAGGTTCATCCCAAGGATTCAGATCACGTTTCAGCACAACGATTCAGATCACGTTTCAGACCCAGGATTCAGATCAAGGTGGAGTCCAAGGATTCAGATCAATGGCCACACCTAGGATTCATATAAAAGTTCAGACCAAGGTTTCAGATCAAGGTGCAGACCAAGGATTCAGAACAAAGATTCAGATCAAGTTTCATACAAAGGATTCTTATAAAGGTTCAGAACAAGGATTCAGATCAGGGTTCATTAGATGGATTCAGATCATGGTTCAGAAGAAGGATTCAGATCACATTTCAGAACAAGGTTCAGACCTAGGATTCAGATCAAGGTGCAGACCAAGGATTCAGATCAATGTGCAGACCAAGGATTCACATCACGTTTCAGACCAAGGATTCAGATCAGGGTTCATTAGATGGATTCAGATCATGGTTCCGAAGAAGGATTCAGATCACATTTCAGAACAAGGTTCAGACCTAGGCTTCAGATCAAGGTGCAGAACAAGGATTCAGATCAAGGTGCAGACCAAGGATTCACATCACGTTTCAGACCAAGGATTCAGATCAGGGTTCATTAGATGGATTCAGATCATGGTTCAGAAGAAGGATTCAGATCACATTTCAGAACTAGGTTCAGACCTAGGCTTCAGATCAAGGTGCAGAACAAGGATTCAGATCAAGGTGCAGACCAAGGATTCACATCAAGTTTCAGACCAAGGATTCAGATCAGGGTTCATTAGATGGATTCAGATCATGGTTCCGAACAAGGATTCAGATCACATTTCAGAACAAGGTTCATCCCAAGGATTCAGATCACGTTTCAGCACAACGATTCAGATCACGTTTCAGACCCAGGATTCAGATCAAGGTGGAGTCCAAGGATTCAGATCAATGGCCACACCTAGGATTCATATAAAAGTTCAGACCAAGGTTTCAGATCAAGGTGCAGACCAAGGATTCAGAACAAAGATTCAGATCAAGTTTCATACAAAGGATTCTTATAAAGGTTCAGAACAAGGATTCAGATCAGGGTTCATTAGATGGATTCAGATCATGGTTCAGAAGAAGGATTCAGATCACATTTCAGAACAAGGTTCAGACCTAGGATTCAGATCAAGGTGCAGAACAAGGATTCAGATCAAGGTGCAGAACTAGGATTCAGATCAAGGTGCAGAACAAGGATTCAGATGAGGGTTCATCAGTCAGATTCAGATCAAGGTTGATTAGTAGGATTCAGATAATGTTCTAATCAAGGATTGAGATCAAGGTTCAGAAAAAACAATTCATGGTTCAGAAGAAGGATTCAGATCACATTTCAGAACAAGGTTCAGACCTAGGATTCAGATCAAGGTGCAGACCAAGGATTCACATCACGTTTCAGACCAAGGATTCAGATCAGGGTTCATTAGATGGATTGAGATCACGGTTCAGAACAAGGATTCAGATCACATTTCAGAACTAGGTTCAGACCTAGGCTTCAGATCAAGGTGCAGAACATGGATTCAGATCAAGGTGAAGACCAAGGATTCACATCACGTTTCAGACCAAGGATTCAGATCAGGGTTCATTAGATGGATTCAGATCATGGTTCCGAACAAGGATTCAGATCACATTTCAGAACAAGGTTCAGACCTAGGATTCAGATCAAGGTTCAGACCTAGGATTCAGATCAAGGTGCAGACCAAGGATTCAGATCAAGGTGCAGAACAAGGATTCAGATCAAGGTGCAGACCAAGGATTCAGATCACATTTCAGACCAAGGATTCAGATCAAGGTTCATTAGGTGGATTCAGATCATGGTTCAGAACAAGGATTCAGATCACATTTCAGAACAAGGTTCAGACCTAGGCTTCAGATCAAGGTGCAGAACAAGGATTCAGATGAAGGTTCATCAGTCAGATTCAGATCAAGGTTGATTAGTAGGATTCAGATAATGTTCTAATCAAGGATTGAGATCAAGGTTCAGAAAAACAATTCATGGTTCAGAAGAAGGATTCAGATCAACGTCCAGATGCAGGATTCAGATCAAGGTTCATCCCAAGGATTCAGATCACGTTTCAGCACAACGATTCAGATCACGTTTCAGACCCAGGATTCAGATCAAGGTGGAGTCCAAGGATTCAGATCAATGGCCACACCTAGGATTCATATAAAAGTTCAGACCAAGGTTTCAGATCAAGGTGCAGACCAAGGATTCAGAACAAAGATTCAGATCAAGTTTCATACAAAGGATTCTTATAAAGGTTCAGAACAAGGATTCAGATCAGGGTTCATTAGATGGATTCAGATCATGGTTCAGAAGAAGGATTCAGATCACATTTCAGAACAAGGTTCAGACCTAGGATTCAGATCAAGGTGCAGACCAAGGATTCAGATCAATGTGCAGACCAAGGATTCACATCACGTTTCAGACCAAGGATTCAGATCAGGGTTCATTAGATGGATTCAGATCATGGTTCCGAAGAAGGATTCAGATCACATTTCAGAACAAGGTTCAGACCTAGGCTTCAGATCAAGGTGCAGAACAAGGATTCAGATCAAGGTGCAGACCAAGGATTCACATCACGTTTCAGACCAAGGATTCAGATCAGGGTTCATTAGATGGATTCAGATCATGGTTCAGAAGAAGGATTCAGATCACATTTCAGAACTAGGTTCAGACCTAGGCTTCAGATCAAGGTGCAGAACAAGGATTCAGATCAAGGTGCAGACCAAGGATTCACATCAAGTTTCAGACCAAGGATTCAGATCAGGGTTCATTAGATGGATTCAGATCATGGTTCCGAACAAGGATTCAGATCACATTTCAGAACAAGGTTCATCCCAAGGATTCAGATCACGTTTCAGCACAACGATTCAGATCACGTTTCAGACCCAGGATTCAGATCAAGGTGGAGTCCAAGGATTCAGATCAATGGCCACACCTAGGATTCATATAAAAGTTCAGACCAAGGTTTCAGATCAAGGTGCAGACCAAGGATTCAGAACAAAGATTCAGATCAAGTTTCATACAAAGGATTCTTATAAAGGTTCAGAACAAGGATTCAGATCAGGGTTCATTAGATGGATTCAGATCATGGTTCAGAAGAAGGATTCAGATCACATTTCAGAACAAGGTTCAGACCTAGGATTCAGATCAAGGTGCAGACCAAGGATTCAGATCAAGGTGCAGACCAAGGATTCACATCACGTTTCAGACCAAGGATTCAGATCAGGGTTCATTAGATGGATTCAGATCATGGTTCAGAACAAGGATTCAGATCACATTTCAGAACTAGGTTCAGACCTAGGCTTCAGATCAAGGTGCAGAACTAGGATTCAGATGAAGGTTCATCAGTCAGATTCAGATCAAGGTTGATTAGTAGGATTCAGATAATGTTCTAATCAAGGATTGAGATCAAGGTTCAGAAAAACAATTCATGGTTCAGAAGAAGGATTCAGATCACATTTAAGAACAAGGTTCAGACCTAGGCTTCAGATCAAGTTGCAGAACAAGGATTCAGATCAAGGTGCAGACCAAGGATTCACATCACGTTTCAGACCAAGGATTCAGATCAGGGTTCATTAGATGGATTCAGATCATGGTTCAGAACAAGGATTCAGATCACATTTCAGAACAAGGTTCAGACCTAGGCTTCAGATCAAGGTACAGAACAAGGATTCAGATCAAGGTACAGAACAAGGATTCAGATCAAGGTGCAGAACAAGGATTCAGATGAGGGTTCATCAGTCAGATTCAGATCAAGGTTGATTAGTAGGATTCAGATAATGTTCTAATCAAGGATTGAGATCAAGGTTCAGAAAAACAATTCATGGTTCAGAAGAAGGATTCAGATCAACGTCCAGATGCAGGATTCAGATCAAGGTTCATCCCTAGGATTCAGATCACGTTTCAGCACAACGATTCAGATCACGTTTCAGACCCAGGATTCAGATCAAGGTGGAGTCCAAGGATTCAGATCAATGGCCACACCTAGGATTCATATAAAAGTTCAGACCAAGGTTTCAGATCAAGGTGCAGACCAAGGATTCAGAACAAAGATTCAGATCAAGTTTCATACAAAGGATTCTTATAAAGGTTCAGAACAAGGATTCAGATCAGGGTTCATTAGATGGATTCAGATCATGGTTCAGAAGAAGGATTCAGATCACATTTCAGAATAAGGTTCAGACCTAGGATTCAGATCAAGGTGCAGACCAAGGATTCAGATCAAGGTGCAGACCAAGGATTCACATCACGTTTCAGACCAAGGATTCAGATCAGGGTTCATTAGATGGATTCAGATCATGGTTCAGAACAAGGATTCAGATCACATTTCAGAACTAGGTTCAGACCTAGGCTTCAGATCAAGGTGCAGAACAAGGATTCAGATCAAGGTGCAGACGAAGGATTCACATCACGTTTCAGACCAATGATTCAGATCAGGGTTCATTAGATGGATTCAGATCATGGTTCCGAAGAAGGATTCAGATCACATTTCAGAACAAGGTTCAGACCTAGGCTTCAGATCAAGGTGCAGAACAAGGATTCAGATCAAGGTGCAGACCAAGGATTCACATCACGTTTCAGACCAATGATTCAGATCAGGGTTCATTAGATGGATTCAGATCATGGTTCAGAACAAGGATTCAGATCACATTTCAGAACAAGGTTCAGACCTAGGCTTCAGATCAAGGTGCAGAACAAGGATTCAGATGAAGGTTCATCAGTCAGATTCAGATCAAGGTTGATTAGTAGGATTCAGATAATGTTCTAATCAAGGATTGAGATCAAGGTTCAGAAAAACAATTCATGGTTCAGAATAAGGATTCAGATCAACGTCCAGATGCAGGATTCAGATCAAGGTTCATCCCAAGGATTCAGATCACGTTTCAGCACAACGATTCAGATCACGTTTGAGACCCAGGATTCAGACCAAGGTGGAGTCCAAGGATTCAGATCAATGGCCACACCTAGGATTCATATAAAAGTTCAGACCAAGGTTTCAGATCAAGGTGCAGACCAAGGATTCAGAACAAAGATTCAGATCAAGTTTCATACAAAGGATTCTTATAAAGGTTCAGAACAAGGATTCAGATCAGGGTTCATTAGATGGATTGAGATAATGGTTCAGAAGAAGGATTCAGATCACATTTCAGAACAAGGTTCAGACCTAGAATTCAGATCAAGGTGCAGACCCAGGATTCAGATCAAGGTGCAGACCAAGGATTCACATCACGTTTCAGACCAAGGATTCAGATCAGGGTTCATTAGATGGATTCAGATCATGGTTCAGAACAAGGATTCAGATCACATTTCAGAACTAGGTTCAGACCTAGGCTTCATATCAAGGTGCAGAACTAGGATTCAGATGAAGGTTCATCAGTCAGATTCAGATCAAGGTTGATTAGTAGGATTCAGATAATGTTCTAATCAAGGATTGAGATCAAGGTTCAGAAAAACAATTCATGGTTCAGAAGAAGGATTCAGATCACATTTCAGAACAAGGTTCAGACCTAGGATTCAGATCAAGGTGCAGACCAAGGATTCACATCACGTTTCAGACCAAGGATTCAGATCAGGGTTCATTAGATGGATTCAGATCATGGTTCAGAACAAGGATTCAGATCACATTTCAGAACTAGGTTCAGACCTAGGCTTCAGATCAAGGTGCAGAACAAGGATTCAGATCAAGGTGCAGACCAACGATTCACATCACGTTTCAGACCAAGGATTCAGATCAGGGTTCATTAGATGGATTCAGATCATGGTTCCGAAGAAGGATTCAGATCACATTTCAGAACAAGGTTCAGACCTAGGCTTCAGATCAAGTTGCAGAACAAGGATTCAGATCAAGGTGCAGACCAAGGATTCACATCACGTTTCAGACCAAAGATTCAGATCAGGGTTCATTAGATGGATTCAGATCATGGTTCCGAAGAAGGATTCAGATCACATTTCAGAACTAGGTTCAGACCTAGGCTTCAGATCAAGGTGCAGAACAAGGATTCAGATCAAGGTGCAGACCAAGGATTCACATCACGTTTCAGACCAAGGATTCAGATCAGGGTTCATTAGATGGATTCAGATCATGGTTCCGAAGAAGGATTCATATCACATTTCAGAACAAGGTTCAGACCTAGGATTCAGATCAAGTTGCAGAACAAGGATTCAGATCAAGGTGCAGACCAAGGATTCACATCACGTTTCAGACCAAAGATTCAGATCAGGGTTCATTAGATGGATTCAGATCATGGTTCAGAACAAGGATTCAGATCACATTTCAGAACTAGGTTCAGACCTAGGCTTCAGATCAAGGTGCATAACAAGGATTCAGATCAAGGTGCAGACCAAGGATTCACATCACGTTTCAGACCAAGGATTCAGATCAGGGTTCATTAGATGGATTCAGATCATGGTTCCGAAGAAGGATTCAGATCACATTTCATAACAAGGTTCAGACCTAGGCTTCAGATCAAGGTACAGAACAAGGATTCAGATCAAGGTGCAGACCAAGGATTCAGATCACGTTTCAGACCAAGGATTCAGATCAAGGTTCATTAGGTGGATTCAGATCATGGTTCAGAACAAGGATTCAGATCACATTTCAGAACAAGGTTCAGACCTAGGCTTCAGATCAAGGTGCAGAACAAGGATTCAGATGAAGGTTCATCAGTCCGATTCAGATCAAGGTTGATTAGTAGGATTCAGATAATGTTCTAATCAAGGATTGAGATCAAGGTTCAGAAAAACAATTCATGGTTCAGAAGAAGGATTCAGATCAACGTCCAGATGCAGGATTGAGATCAAGGTTCATCCGAAGGATTCAGATCACGTTTCAGCACAACGATTCAGATCACGTTTCAGACCCAGGATTCAGATCAAGGTGGAGTCCAAGGATTCAGATCAATGGCCACACCTAGGATTCATATAAAAGTTCAGACCAAGGTTTCAGATCAAGGTGCAGACCAAGGATTCAGAACAAAGATTCAGATCAAGTTTCATACAAAGGATTCTTATAAAGGTTCAGAACAAGGATTCAGATCAGGGTTCATTAGATGGATTCAGATCATGGTTCAGAAGAAGGATTCAGATCACATTTCAGAACAAGGTTCAGACCTAGGATTCAGATCAAGGTGCAGACCAAGGATTCAGATCAAGGTGCAGACCAAGGATTCACATCACGTTTCAGACCAAGGATTCAGATCAGGGTTCATTAGATGGATTCAGATCACGGTTCAGAACAAGGATTCAGATCACATTTCAGAACTAGGTTCAGACCTAGGCTTCAGATCAAGGTGCAGAACAAGGATTCAGATCAAGGTGCAGACCAAGGATTCACATCACGTTTCAGACCAAGGATTCAGATCAGGGTTCATTAGATGGATTCAGATCATGGTTCCGAACAAGGATTCAGATCACATTTCAGAACAAGGTTCAGACCTAGGCTTCAGATCAAGGTACAGAACAAGGATTCAGATCAAGGTGCAGACCAAGGATTCAGATCACGTTTCAGACCAAGGATTCAGATCAAGGTTCATTAGGTGGATTGAGATCATGGTTCAGAACAAGGATTCAGATCACATTTCAGAACAAGGTTCAGACCTAGGCTTCAGATCAAGGTGCAGAACAAGGATTCAGATGAAGGTTCATCAGTCAGATTCAGATCAAGTTTGATTAGTAGGATTCAGATAATGTTCTAATCAAGGATTGAGATCAAGGTTCAGAAAAAACAATTCATGGTTCAGAAGAAGGATTCAGATCACATTTCAGAACAAGGTTCAGACCTAGGATTCAGATCAAGGTGCAGACCAAGGATTCACATCACGTTTCAGACCAAGGATTCAGATCAGGGTTCATTAGATGGATTGAGATCACGGTTCAGAACAAGGATTCAGATCACATTTCAGAACTAGGTTCAGACCTAGGCTTCAGATCAAGGTGCAGAACATGGATTCAGATCAAGGTGAAGACCAAGGATTCACATCACGTTTCAGACCAAGGATTCAGATCAGGGTTCATTAGATGGATTCAGATCATGGTTCCGAACAAGGATTCAGATCACATTTCAGAACAAGGTTCAGACCTAGGATTCAGATCAAGGTTCAGACCTAGGATTCAGATCAAGGTGCAGACCAAGGATTCAGATCAAGGTGCAGAACAAGGATTCAGATCAAGGTGCAGACCAAGGATTCAGATCACATTTCAGACCAAGGATTCAGATCAAGGTTCATTAGGTGGATTCAGATCATGGTTCAGAACAAGGATTCAGATCACATTTCAGAACAAGGTTCAGACCTAGGCTTCAGATCAAGGTGCAGAACAAGGATTCAGATGAAGGTTCATCAGTCAGATTCAGATCAAGGTTGATTAGTAGGATTCAGATAATGTTCTAATCAAGGATTGAGATCAAGGTTCAGAAAAACAATTCATGGTTCAGAAGAAGGATTCAGATCAACGTCCAGATGCAGGATTCAGATCAAGGTTCATCCCAAGGATTCAGATCACGTTTCAGCACAACGATTCAGATCACGTTTCAGACCCAGGATTCAGATCAAGGTGGAGTCCAAGGATTCAGATCAATGGCCACACCTAGGATTCATATAAAAGTTCAGACCAAGGTTTCAGATCAAGGTGCAGACCAAGGATTCAGAACAAAGATTCAGATCAAGTTTCATACAAAGGATTCTTATAAAGGTTCAGAACAAGGATTCAGATCAGGGTTCATTAGATGGATTCAGATCATGGTTCAGAAGAAGGATTCAGATCACATTTCAGAACAAGGTTCAGACCTAGGATTCAGATCAAGGTGCAGACCAAGGATTCAGATCAATGTGCAGACCAAGGATTCACATCACGTTTCAGACCAAGGATTCAGATCAGGGTTCATTAGATGGATTCAGATCATGGTTCTGAAGAAGGATTCAGATCACATTTCAGAACAAGGTTCAGACCTAGGCTTCAGATCAAGGTGCAGAACAAGGATTCAGATCAAGGTGCAGACCAAGGATTCACATCACGTTTCAGACCAAGGATTCAGATCAGGGTTCATTAGATGGATTCAGATCATGGTTCAGAAGAAGGATTCAGATCACATTTCAGAACTAGGTTCAGACCTAGGCTTCAGATCAAGGTGCAGAACAAGGATTCAGATCAAGGTGCAGACCAAGGATTCACATCAAGTTTCAGACCAAGGATTCAGATCAGGGTTCATTAGATGGATTCAGATCATGGTTCCGAACAAGGATTCAGATCACATTTCAGAACAAGGTTCATCCCAAGGATTCAGATCACGTTTCAGCACAACGATTCAGATCACGTTTCAGACCCAGGATTCAGATCAAGGTGGAGTCCAAGGATTCAGATCAATGGCCACACCTAGGATTCATATAAAAGTTCAGACCAAGGTTTCAGATCAAGGTGCAGACCAAGGATTCAGAACAAAGATTCAGATCAAGTTTCATACAAAGGATTCTTATAAAGGTTCAGAACAAGGATTCAGATCAGGGTTCATTAGATGGATTCAGATCATGGTTCAGAAGAAGGATTCAGATCACATTTCAGAACAAGGTTCAGACCTAGGATTCAGATCAAGGTGCAGACCAAGGATTCAGATCAAGGTGCAGACCAAGGATTCACATCACGTTTCAGACCAAGGATTCAGATCAGGGTTCATTAGATGGATTCAGATCATGGTTCAGAACAAGGATTCAGATCACATTTCAGAACTAGGTTCAGACCTAGGCTTCAGATCAAGGTGCAGAACTAGGATTCAGATGAAGGTTCATCAGTCAGATTCAGATCAAGGTTGATTAGTAGGATTCAGATAATGTTCTAATCAAGGATTGAGATCAAGGTTCAGAAAAACAATTCATGGTTCAGAAGAAGGATTCAGATCACATTTCAGAACAAGGTTCAGACCTAGGCTTCAGATCAAGTTGCAGAACAAGGATTCAGATCAAGGTGCAGACCAAGGATTCACATCACGTTTCAGACCAAGGATTCAGATCAGGGTTCATTAGATGGATTCAGATCATGGTTCAGAACAAGGATTCAGATCACATTTCAGAACAAGGTTCAGACCTAGGCTTCAGATCAAGGTACAGAACAAGGATTCAGATCAAGGTACAGAACAAGGATTCAGATCAAGGTGCAGAACAAGGATTCAGATGAGGGTTCATCAGTCAGATTCAGATCAAGGTTGATTAGTAGGATTCAGATAATGTTCTAATCAAGGATTGAGATCAAGGTTCAGAAAAACAATTCATGGTTCAGAAGAAGGATTCAGATCAACGTCCAGATGCAGGATTCAGATCAAGGTTCATCCCTAGGATTCAGATCACGTTTCAGCACAACGATTCAGATCACGTTTCAGACCCAGGATTCAGATCAAGGTGGAGTCCAAGGATTCAGATCAATGGCCACACCTAGGATTCATATAAAAGTTCAGACCAAGGTTTCAGATCAAGGTGCAGACCAAGGATTCAGAACAAAGATTCAGATCAAGTTTCATACAAAGGATTCTTATAAAGGTTCAGAACAAGGATTCAGATCAGGGTTCATTAGATGGATTCAGATCATGGTTCAGAAGAAGGATTCAGATCACATTTCAGAATAAGGTTCAGACCTAGGATTCAGATCAAGGTGCAGACCAAGGATTCAGATCAAGGTGCAGACCAAGGATTCACATCACGTTTCAGACCAAGGATTCAGATCAGGGTTCATTAGATGGATTCAGATCATGGTTCAGAACAAGGATTCAGATCACATTTCAGAACTAGGTTCAGACCTAGGCTTCAGATCAAGGTGCAGAACAAGGATTCAGATCAAGGTGCAGACGAAGGATTCACATCACGTTTCAGACCAATGATTCAGATCAGGGTTCATTAGATGGATTCAGATCATGGTTCCGAAGAAGGATTCAGATCACATTTCAGAACAAGGTTCAGACCTAGGCTTCAGATCAAGGTGCAGAACAAGGATTCAGATCAAGGTGCAGACCAAGGATTCACATCACGTTTCAGACCAATGATTCAGATCAGGGTTCATTAGATGGATTCAGATCATGGTTCAGAACAAGGATTCAGATCACATTTCAGAACAAGGTTCAGACCTAGGCTTCAGATCAAGGTGCAGAACAAGGATTCAGATGAAGGTTCATCAGTCAGATTCAGATCAAGGTTGATTAGTAGGATTCAGATAATGTTCTAATCAAGGATTGAGATCAAGGTTCAGAAAAACAATTCATGGTTCAGAATAAGGATTCAGATCAACGTCCAGATGCAGGATTCAGATCAAGGTTCATCCCAAGGATTCAGATCACGTTTCAGCACAACGATTCAGATCACGTTTGAGACCCAGGATTCAGACCAAGGTGGAGTCCAAGGATTCAGATCAATGGCCACACCTAGGATTCATATAAAAGTTCAGACCAAGGTTTCAGATCAAGGTGCAGACCAAGGATTCAGAACAAAGATTCAGATCAAGTTTCATACAAAGGATTCTTATAAAGGTTCAGAACAAGGATTCAGATCAGGGTTCATTAGATGGATTGAGATAATGGTTCAGAAGAAGGATTCAGATCACATTTCAGAACAAGGTTCAGACCTAGAATTCAGATCAAGGTGCAGACCCAGGATTCAGATCAAGGTGCAGACCAAGGATTCACATCACGTTTCAGACCAAGGATTCAGATCAGGGTTCATTAGATGGATTCAGATCATGGTTCAGAACAAGGATTCAGATCACATTTCAGAACTAGGTTCAGACCTAGGCTTCAGATCAAGGTGCAGACCAAGGATTCACATCACGTTTCAGACCAAGGATTCAGATCAGGGTTCATTAGATGGATTCAGATCATGATACAGAACAAGGATTCAGATCACATTTCAGAACTAGGTTCAGGCCTAGGCTTCAGATCAAGTTGCAGAACAAGGATTCAGATCAAGGTGCAGACCAAGGATTCACATCACGTTTCAGACCAAGGATTCAGATCAGGGTTCATTAGATGGATTCAGATCATGGTTCCGAAGAAGGATTCAGATCACATTTGAGAACAAGGTTCAGACCTAGGCTTCAGATCAAGTTGCAGAACAAGGATTCAGATCAAGGTGCAGACCAAGGATTCACATCACGTTTCAGACCAAGGATTCAGATCAGGGTTCATTAGATGGATTCAGATCATGGTTCAGAACAAGGATTCAGATCACATTTCAGAACTAGGTTCAGACCTAGGCTTCAGACCAAGGTGCAGAACAAGGATTCAGATCAAGGTGCAGACCAAGGATTCACATCACGTTTCAGACCAAGGATTCAGATCAGGGTTCATTAGATGGATTCAGATCATGGTTCCGAACAAGGATTCAGATCACAATTCAGAACAAGGTTCAGACCAAGGCTTCAGACCAAGGATTCAGATCAGGGTTCATTAGATGGATTCAGATCATGGTTCAGAACAAGGATTCAGATCACATTTCAGAACTAGGTTCAGACCTAGGCTTCAGATCAAGGTGCAGAACAAGGATTCAGATCAAGGTGCAGACCAAGGATTCACATCACGTTTCAGACCAAGGATTCAGATCAGGGTTCATTAGATGGATTCAGATCATGATACAGATCAAGGATTCAGATCACATTTCAGAACTAGGTTCAGACCTAGGCTTCAGATCAAGTTGCAGAACAAGGATTCAGATCAAGGTGCAGACCAAGGATTCACATCACGTTTCAGACCAAGGATTCAGATCAGGGTTCATTAGATGGATTCAGATCATGGTTCCGAAGAAGGATTCAGATCACATTTGAGAACAAGCTTCAGACCTAGGCTTCAGATCAAGTTGCAGAACAAGGATTCAGATCAAGGTGCAGACCAAGGATTCACATCACGTTTCAGACCAAGGATTCAGATCATGGTTCAGAACAAGGATTCAGATCACATTTCAGAACTAGGTTCAGACCTAGGCTTCAGATCAAGGTGCAGAACAAGGATTCAGATCAAGGTGCAGACCAAGGATTCACATCACGTTTCAGACCAAGGATTCAGATCAGGGTTCATTAGATGGATTCAGATCATGGTTCCGAACAAGGATTCAGATCACATTTCATAACAAGGTTCAGACCTAGGCTTCAGATCAAGGTACAGAACAAGGATTCAGATCAAGGTGCAGACCCAGGATTCAGATCAAGGTGCAGACCAAGGATTCACATCACGTTTCAGACCAAGGATTCAGATCAAGGTTCATTAGATGGATTCAGATCGTGGTTCAGAACAAGGATTCAGATCACATTTCAGAACTAGGTTCAGACCTAGGCTTCAGATCAAGGTGCAGACCAAGGATTCACATCACGTTTCAGACCAAGGATTCAGATCAGGGTTCATTAGATGGATTCAGATCATGATACAGAACAAGGATTCAGATCACATTTCAGAACTAGGTTCAGACCTAGGCTTCAGATCAAGTTGCAGAACAAGGATTCAGATCAAGGTGCAGACCAAGGATTCACATCACGTTTCAGACCAAGGATTCAGATCAGGGTTCATTAGATGGATTCAGATCATGGTTCCGAAGAAGGATTCAGATCACATTTCAGAACAAGGTTCAGACCTAGGCTTCAGATCAAGTTGCAGAACAAGGATTCAGATCAAGGTGCAGACCAAGGATTCACATCACGTTTCAGACCAAGGATTCAGATCAGGGTTCATTAGATGGATTCAGATCATGGTTCAGAACAAGGATTCAGATCACATTTCAGAACTAGGTTCAGACCTAGGCTTCAGATCAAGGTGCAGAACAAGGATTCAGATCAAGGTGCAGACCAAGGATTCACATCACGTTTCAGACCAAGGATTCAGATCAGGGTTCATTAGATGGATTCAGATCATGGTTCCGAACAAGGATTCAGATCACATTTCAGAACAAGGTTCAGACCAAGGCTTCAGATCAAGGTACAGAACAAGGATTCACATCAAGGTGCAGACCAAGGATTCAGATCACGTTTCATACCAAGGATTCAGTTCAAGGTTCATTAGGTGGATTCAGATCATGGTTCAGAACAAGGATTCAGATCACATTTCAGAACAAGGTTCAGACCTAGGCTTCAGATCAAGGTGCAGAACAAGGATTCAGATGAAGGTTCATCAGTCAGATTCAGATCAAGGTTGATTAGTAGGATTCAGATAATGTTCTAATCAAGGATTGAGATCAAGGTTCAGAAAAACAATTCATTGTTCAGAATAAGGATTCAGATCAACGTCCAGATGCAGGATTCAGATCAAGGTTCATCCCAAGGATTCAAATCACGTTTCAGCACAACGATTCAGATCACGTTTCAGACCCAGGATTCAGATCAAGGTGGAGTCCAAGGATTCAGATCAAAGGCCACACCTAGGATTCATATAAAAGTTCAGACCAAGGTTTCAGATCAAGGTGCAGACCAAGGATTCAGAACAAAGATTCAGATCAAGTTTCATACAAAGGATTCTTATAAAGGTTCAGAACAAGGATTCAGATCAGGGTTCATTAGATGGATGCAGATCATGGTTCAGAAGAAGGATTCAGATCACATTTCAGAACAAGGTTCAGACCTAGGATTCAGATCAAGGTGCAGACCAAGGATTCACATCACGTTTCAGACCAAGGATTCATATCAGGGTTCATTAGATGGATTCAGATCATGGTTCAGAACAAGGATTCAGATCACATTTCAGAACTAGGTTCAGACCTAGGCTTCAGATCAAGGTGCAGAACAAGGATTCAGATCAAGGTGCAGACCAAGGATTCACATCACGTTTCAGACCAAGGATTCAGATCAGGGTTCATTAGATGGATTCAGATCATGATACAGAACAAGGATTCAGATCACATTTCAGAACTAGGTTCAGACCTAGGCTTCAGATCAAGTTGCAGAACAAGGATTCAGATCAAGGTGCAGACCAAGGATTCACATCACGTTTCAGACCAAGGATTCAGATCAGGGTTCATTAGATGGATTCAGATCATGGTTCCGAAGAAGGATTCAGATCACATTTGAGAACAAGGTTCAGACCTAGGCTTCAGATCAAGTTGCAGAACAAGGATTCAGATCAAGGTGCAGACCAAGGATTCACATCACGTTTCAGACCAAGGATTCAGATCATGGTTCAGAACAAGGATTCAGATCACATTTCAGAACTAGGTTCAGACCTAGGCTTCAGATCAAGGTGCAGAACAAGGATTCAGATCAAGGTGCAGACCAAGGATTCACATCACGTTTCAGACCAAGGATTCAGATCAGGGTTCATTAGATGGATTCAGATCATGGTTCCGAACAAGGATTCAGATCACATTTCATAACAAGGTTCAGACCTAGGCTTCAGATCAAGGTACAGAACAAGGATTCAGATCAAGGTGCAGACCAAGGATTCAGATCACGTTTCAGACCAAGGATTCAGATCAAGGTTCATTAGGTGGATTCAGATCATGGTTCAGAACAAGGATTCAGATCACATTTCAGAACAAGGTTCAGACCTAGGCTTCAGATCAAGGTGCAGAACAAGGATTCAGATGAAGGTTCATCAGTCAGATTCAGATCAAGGTTGATTAGTAGGATTCAGATAATGTTCTAATCAAGGATTGAGATCAAGGTTCAGAAAAACAATTCATGGTTCAGAAGAAGGATTCAGATCACATTTCAGAACAAGGTTCAGACCTAGGCTTCAGATCAAGGTACAGAACAAGGATTCAGATCAAGGTACAGAACAAGGATTCAGATCAAGGTGCAGAACAAGGATTCAGATGAGGGTTCATCAGTCAGATTCAGATCAAGGTTGATTAGTAGGATTCAGATAATGTTCTAATCAAGGATTGAGATCAAGGTTCAGAAAAACAATTCATGGTTCAGAAGAAGGATTCAGATCAACGTCCAGATGCAGGATTCAGATCAAGGTTCATCCCTAGGATTCAGATCACGTTTCAGCACAACGATTCAGATCACGTTTCAGACCCAGGATTCAGATCAAGGTGGAGTCCAAGGATTCAGATCAATGGCCACACCTAGGATTCATATAAAAGTTCAGACCAAGGTTTCATATCAAGGTGCAGACCAAGGATTCAGAACAAAGATTCAGATCAAGTTTCATACAAAGGATTCTTATAAAGGTTCAGAACAAGGATTCAGATCAGGGTTCATTAGATGGATTCAGATCATGGTTCAGAAGAAGGATTCAGATCACATTTCAGAATAAGGTTCAGACCTAGGATTCAGATCAAGGTGCAGACCAAGGATTCAGATCAAGGTGCAGACCAAGGATTCACATCACGTTTCAGACCAAGAATTCAGATCAGGATTAATTAGATGGATTCAGATCATGGTTCAGAACAAGGATTCAGATCACATTTCAGAACTAGGTTCAGACCTAGGCTTCAGATCAAGGTGCAGAACAAGGATTCAGATCAAGGTGCAGACCAAGGATTCACATCACGTTTCAGACCAATGATTCAGATCAGGGTTCATTAGATGGATTCAGATCATGGTTCCGAAGAAGGATTCAGATCACATTTCAGAACAAGGTTCAGACCTAGGCTTCAGATCAAGGTGCAGAACAAGGATTCAGATCAAGGTGCAGACCAAGGATTCACATCACGTTTCAGACCAATGATTCAGATCAGGGTTCATTAGATGGATTCAGATCATGGTTCAGAACAAGGATTCAGATCACATTTCAGAACAAGGTTCAGACCTAGGCTTCAGATCAAGGTGCAGAACAAGGATTCAGATGAAGGTTCATCAGTCAGATTCAGATCAAGGTTGATTAGTAGGATTCAGATAATGTTCTAATCAAGGATTGAGATCAAGGTTCAGAAAAACAATTCATGGTTCAGAATAAGGATTCAGATCAACGTCCAGATGCAGGATTCAGATCAAGGTTCATCCCAAGGATTCAGATCACGTTTCAGCACAACGATTCAGATCACGTTTGAGACCCAGGATTCAGACCAAGGTGGAGTCCAAGGATTCAGATCAATGGCCACACCTAGGATTCATATAAAAGTTCAGACCAAGGTTTCAGATCAAGGTGCAGACCAAGGATTCAGAACAAAGATTCAGATCAAGTTTCATACAAAGGATTCTTATAAAGGTTCAGAACAAGGATTCAGATCAGGGTTCATTAGATGGATTGAGATAATGGTTCAGAAGAAGGATTCAGATCACATTTCAGAACAAGGTTCAGACCTAGAATTCAGATCAAGGTGCAGACCCAGGATTCAGATCAAGGTGCAGACCAAGGATTCACATCACGTTTCAGACCAAGGATTCAGATCAGGGTTCATTAGATGGATTCAGATCATGGTTCAGAACAAGGATTCAGATCACATTTCAGAACTAGGTTCAGACCTAGGCTTCAGATCAAGGTGCAGACCAAGGATTCACATCACGTTTCAGACCAAGGATTCAGATCAGGGTTCATTAGATGGATTCAGATCATGATACAGAACAAGGATTCAGATCACATTTCAGAACTAGGTTCAGACCTAGGCTTCAGATCAAGTTGCAGAACAAGGATTCAGATCAAGGTGCAGACCAAGGATTCACATCACGTTTCAGACCAAGGATTCAGATCAGGGTTCATTAGATGGATTCAGATCATGGTTCCGAAGAAGGATTCAGATCACATTTGAGAACAAGGTTCAGACCTAGGCTTCAGATCAAGTTGCAGAACAAGGATTCAGATCAAGGTGCAGACCAAGGATTCACATCACGTTTCAGACCAAGGATTCAGATCAGGGTTCATTAGATGGATTCAGATCATGGTTCAGAACAAGGATTCAGATCACATTTCAGAACTAGGTTCAGACCTAGGCTTCAGACCAAGGTGCAGAACAAGGATTCAGATCAAGGTGCAGACCAAGGATTCACATCACGTTTCAGACCAAGGATTCAGATCAGGGTTCATTAGATGGATTCAGATCATGGTTCCGAACAAGGATTCAGATCACAATTCAGAACAAGGTTCAGACCAAGGCTTCAGACCAAGGATTCAGATCAGGGTTCATTAGATGGATTCAGATCATGGTTCAGAACAAGGATTCAGATCACATTTCAGAACTAGGTTCAGACCTAGGCTTCAGATCAAGGTGCAGAACAAGGATTCAGATCAAGGTGCAGACCAAGGATTCACATCACATTTCAGACCAAGGATTCAGATCAGGGTTCATTAGATGGATTCAGATCATGATACAGAACAAGGATTCAGATCACATTTCAGAACTAGGTTCAGACCTAGGCTTCAGATCAAGTTGCAGAACAAGGATTCAGATCAAGGTGCAGACCAAGGATTCACATCACGTTTCAGACCAAGGATTCAGATCAGGGTTCATTAGATGGATTCAGATCATGGTTCCGAAGAAGGATTCAGATCACATTTGAGAACAAGGTTCAGACCTAGGCTTCAGATCAAGTTGCAGAACAAGGATTCAGATCAAGGTGCAGACCAAGGATTCACATCACGTTTCAGACCAAGGATTCAGATCATGGTTCAGAACAAGGATTCAGATCACATTTCAGAACTAGGTTCAGACCTAGGCTTCAGATCAAGGTGCAGAACAAGGATTCAGATCAAGGTGCAGACCAAGGATTCACATCACGTTTCAGACCAAGGATTCAGATCAGGGTTCATTAGATGGATTCAGATCATGGTTCCGAACAAGGATTCAGATCACATTTCATAACAAGGTTCAGACCTAGGCTTAAGATCAAGGTACAGAACAAGGATTCAGATCAAGGTGCAGACCCAGGATTCAGATCAAGGTGCAGACCAAGGATTCACATCACGTTTCAGACCAAGGATTCAGATCAGGGTTCATTAGATGGATTCAGATCATGGTTCAGAACAAGGATTCAGATCACATTTCAGAACTAGGTTCAGACCTAGGCTTCAGATCAAGGTGCAGACCAAGGATTCACATCACGTTTCAGACCAAGGATTCAGATCAGGGTTCATTAGATGGATTCAGATCATGATACAGAACAAGGATTCAGATCACATTTCAGAACTAGGTTCAGACCTAGGCTTCAGATCAAGTTGCAGAACATTGATTCAGATCAAGGTGCAGACCAAGGATTCACATCACGTTTCAGACCAAGGATTCAGATCAGGGTTCATTAGATGGATTCAGATCATGGTTCCGAAGAAGGATTCAGATCACATTTCAGAACAAGGTTCAGACCTAGGCTTCAGATCAAGTTGCAGAACAAGGATTCAGATCAAGGTGCAGACCAAGGATTCACATCACGTTTCAGACCAAGGATTCAGATCAGGGTTCATTAGATGGATTCAGATCATGGTTCAGAACAAGGATTCAGATCACATTTCAGAACTAGGTTCAGACCTAGGCTTCAGATCAAGGTGCAGAACAAGGATTCAGATCAAGGTGCAGACCAAGGATTCACATCACGTTTCAGACCAAGGATTCAGATCAGGGTTCATTAGATGGATTCAGATCATGGTTCCGAACAAGGATTCAGATCACATTTCAGAACAAGGTTCAGACCAAGGCTTCAGATCAAGGTACAGAACAAGGATTCAGATCAAGGTGCAGACCAAGGATTCAGATCACGTTTCATACCAAGGATTCAGTTCAAGGTTCATTAGGTGGATTCAGATCATGGTTCAGAACAAGGATTCAGATCACATTTCAGAACAAGGTTCAGACCTAGGCTTCAGATCAAGGTGCAGAACAAGGATTCAGATGAAGGTTCATCAGTCAGATTCAGATCAAGGTTGATTAGTAGGATTCAGATAATGTTCTAATCAAGGATTGAGATCAAGGTTCAGAAAAACAATTCATGGTTCAGAATAAGGATTCAGATCAACGTCCAGATGCAGGATTCAGATCAAGGTTCATCCCAAGGATTCAAATCACGTTTCAGCACAACGATTCAGATCACGTTTCAGACCCAGGATTCAGATCAAGGTGGAGTCCAATGATTCAGATCAAAGGCCACACCTAGGATTCATATAAAAGTTCAGACCAAGGTTTCAGATCAAGGTGCAGACCAAGGATTCAGAACAAAGATTCAGATCAAGTTTCATACAAAGGATTCTTATAAAGGTTCAGAACAAGGATTCAGATCAGGGTTCATTAGATGGATTCAGATCATGGTTCAGAAGAAGGATTCAGATCACATTTCAGAACAAGGTTCAGACCTAGGATTCAGATCAAGGTGCAGACCAAGGATTCACATCACGTTTCAGACCAAGGATTCATATCAGGGTTCATTAGATGGATTCAGATCATGGTTCAGAACAAGGATTCAGATCACATTTCAGAACTAGGTTCAGACCTAGGCTTCAGATCAAGGTGCAGAACAAGGATTCAGATCAAGGTGCAGACCAAGGATTCACATCACGTTTCAGACCAAGGATTCAGATCAGGGTTCATTAGATGGATTCAGATCATGATACAGAACAAGGATTCAGATCACATTTCAGAACTAGGTTCAGACCTAGGCTTCAGATCAAGTTGCAGAACAAGGATTCAGATCAAGGTGCAGACCAAGGATTCACATCACGTTTCAGACCAAGGATTCAGATCAGGGTTCATTAGATGGATTCAGATCATGGTTCCGAAGAAGGATTCAGATCACATTTGAGAACAAGGTTCAGACCTAGGCTTCAGATCAAGTTGCAGAACAAGGATTCAGATCAAGGTGCAGACCAAGGATTCACATCACGTTTCAGACCAAGGATTCAGATCATGGTTCAGAACAAGGATTCAGATCACATTTCAGAACTAGGTTCAGACCTAGGCTTCAGATCAAGGTGCAGAACAAGGATTCAGATCAAGGTGCAGACCAAGGATTCACATCACGTTTCAGACCAAGGATTCAGATCAGGGTTCATTAGATGGATTCAGATCATGGTTCCGAACAAGGATTCAGATCACATTTCATAACAAGGTTCAGACCTAGGCTTCAGATCAAGGTACAGAACAAGGATTCAGATCAAGGTGCAGACCAAGGATTCAGATCACGTTTCAGACCAAGGATTCAGATCAAGGTTCATTAGGTGGATTCAGATCATGGTTCAGAACAAGGATTCAGATCACATTTCAGAACAAGGTTCAGACCTAGGCTTCAGATCAAAGTGCAGAACAAGGATTCAGATGAAGGTTCATCAGTCAGATTCAGATCAAGGTTGATTAGTAGGATTCAGATAATGTTCTAATCAAGGATTGAGATCAAGGTTCAGAAAAACAATTCATGGTTCAGAATAAGGATTCAGATCAACGTCCAGATGCAGGATTCAGATAAAGGTTCATCCCAAGGATTCAAATCACGTTTCAGCACAACGATTCAGATCACGTTTCAGACCCAGGATTCAGATCAAGGTGGAGTCCAAGGATTCAGATCAAAGGCCACACCTAGGATTCATATAAAAGTTCAGACCAAGGTTTCAGATCAAGGTGCAGACCAAGGATTCAGAACAAAGATTCAGATCAAGTTTCATAAAAAGGATTCTTATAAAGGTTCAGAACAAGGATTCAGATCAGGGTTCATTAGATGGATTCAGATCATGGTTCAGAAGAAGGATTCAGATCACATTTCAGAACAAGGTTCAGACCTAGGATTCAGATCAAGGTGCAGACCAAGGATTCAGATCAAGGTGCAGACCAAGGATTCACATCACATTTCAGACCAAGGATTCAGATCAGGGTTCATTAGATGGATTCAGATCATGGTTCCGAACAAGGATTCACATCACATTTCAGAACAAGGTTCAGACCTAGGCTTCAGATCAGGTTACAGAGCAAGGATTCAGATCAAGGTGCAGACCAAGGATTCAGATCACGTTTCAGACCAAGGATTCAGATCAAGGTTCATTAGGTGGATTCAGATCATGGTTCAGAACAAGGATTCAGATCACATTTCAGAACAAGGTTCAGACCTAGGCTTCAGATCAAGGTGCAGAACAAGGATTCAGATCAAGGTGCAGACCAAGGATTCACATGACGTTTCAGACCAAGGATTCAGATCAGGGTTCATTAGATGGATTCAGATCACGGTTCAGAACAAGGATTCAGATCACATTTCAGAAATAGGTTCAGACCTAGGCTTCAGATCAAGGTGCAGAACAAGGATTCAGATCAAGGTGCAGACCAAGGATTCACATCACGTTTCAGACCAAGGATTCAGATCAGGGTTCATTAGATGGATTCAGATCATGTTTCAGAACAAGGATTCAGATCACATTGCAGAACTAGGTTCAGACCTAGGCTTCAGATCAAGTTGCAGAACAAGGATTCAGATCAAGGTGCAGACCAAGGATTCACATCACGTTTCAGACCAAGGATTCAGATCAGGGTTCATTAGATGGATTCAGATCATGGTTCCGAAGAAGGATTCAGATCACATTTCAGAACAAGGTTCAGACCTAGGCTTCAGATCAAGTTGCAGAACAAGGATTCAGATCAAGGTTCATTAGGTGGATTCAGATCATGGTTCAGAACAAGGATTCAGATCACATTTCAGAACAAGGTTCAGACCTAGGCTTCAGATCAAGGTGCAGAACAAGGATTCAGATGAAGGTTCATCAGTCAGATTCAGATCAAGGTTGACTAGTAGGATTCAGATAATGTTCTAATCAAGGATTGAGATCAAGGTTCAGAAAAACAATTCATGGTTCAGAATAAGGATTCAGATCAACGTCCAGATGCAGGATTCAGATCAAGGTTCATCCCAAGGATTCAGATCACGTTTCAGAACAACGATTCAGATCACGTTTCAGACCCAGGATTCAGATCAAGGTGGAGTCCAAGGATTCAGATCAATGGCCACACCTAGGATTCATATAAAAGTTCAGACCAAGGTTTCAGATCAAGGTGCAGACCAAGGATTCAGAACAAAGATTCAGATCAAGTTTCATACAAAGGATTCTTATAAAGGTTCAGAACAAGGATTCAGATCAGGGTTCAGATCAAGGTGCAGACCAAGGATTCAGATCAAGGTGCAGACCAAGGATTCACATCACGTTTCTGACCAAGGATTCAGATCAGGGTTCATTAGATGGATTCAGATCATGGTTCAGAACAAGGATTCAGATCACATTTCAGAACTAGGTTCAGACCTAGGCTTCAGATCAAGGTGCAGAACAAGGATTCAGATGAAGGTTCATCAGTCAGATTCAGATCAAGGTTGATTAGTAGGATTCAGATAATGTTCTAATCAAGGATTGAGATCAAGGTTCAGAAAAACAATTCATGGTTCAGAAGAAGGAATCAGATCAACGTCCAGATGCAGGATTCAGATCAAGATTCATCCCAAGGATTCAGATCACGTTTCAGCACAATGATTCAGATCACGTTTCAGACCCAGGATTCAGATCAAGGTGGAGTCCAAGGATTCAGATCAATGACCACACCTAGGATTCATATAAAAGTTCAGACCAAGGTTTCAGATCAAGGTGCAGACCAAGGATTCAGAACAAAGATTCAGATCAAGTTTCATACAAAGGATTCTTATAAAGGTTCAGAACAAGGATTCAGATCAGGGTTCAGATCAAGGTGCAGACCAAGGATTCAGATCAAGGTGCAGACCAAGGATTCACATCACGTTTCAGACCAAGGATTCAGATCAGGGTTCATTAGATGGATTCAGATCATGGTTCAGAACAAGGATTCAGATCACATTTCAGAACTAGGTTCAGACCTAGGCTTCAGATCAAGGTGCAGAACAAGGATTCAGATGAAGGTTCATCAGTCAGATTCAGGTCAAGGTTGATTAGTAGGATTCAGATAATGTTCTAATCAAGGATTGAGATCAAGGTTCAGAAAAACAATTCATGGTTCAGAAGAAGGATTCAGATCACATTTCAGAACAAGGTTCAGACCTAGGATTCAGATCAAGGTGCAGACCAATGATTCAGATCAAGGTGCAGACCAAGGATTCACATCACGTTTCAGACCAAGGATTCAGATCAGGGTTCATTAGATGGATTCAGATCATGGTTCCGAACAAGGATTCAGATCACATTTCAGAACTAGGTTCAGACCTAGGCTTCAGATCAAGTTGCAGAACAAGGATTCAGATCAAGGTGCAGACCAAGGATTCACATCACGTTTCAGACCAAGGATTCAGATCAGGGTGGAGTCCAAGGATTCAGATCAATGGCCACACCTAGGATTCATATAAAAGTTCAGACCAAGGTTTCAGATCAAGGTGCAGACCAAGGATTCAGAACAAAGATTCAGATCAAGTTTCATACAAAGGATTCTTATAAAGGTTCAGAACAAGGATTCAGATCAGGGTTCATTAGATGGATTCAGATCATGGTTCAGAAGAAGGATTCAGATCACATTTCAGAACAAGGTTCAGACCTAGGATTCAGATCAAGGTGCAGACCAAGGATTCAGATCAAGGTGCAGACCAAGGATTCACATCACGTTTCAGACCAAGGATTCAGATCAGGGTTCATTAGATGGATTCAGATCATGGTTCAGAACAAGGATTCAGATCACATTTCAGAACTAGGTTCAGACCTAGGCTTCAGATCAAGGTGCAGAACAAGGATTCAGATCAAGGTGCAGACCAAGGATTCACATCACGTTTCAGACCAAGGATTCAGATCAGGGTTCATTAGATGGATTCAGATCATGTTTCAGAACAAGGATTCAGATCACATTTCAGAACTAGGTTCAGACCTAGGCTTCAGATCAAGTTGCAGAACAAGGATTCAGATCAAGGTGCAGACCAAGGATTCACATCACGTTTCAGACCAAGGATTCAGATCAGGGTTCATTAGATGGATTCAGATCATGGTTCCGAAGAAGGATTCAGATCACATTTCAGAACAAGGTTCAGACCTAGGCTTCAGATCAAGTTGCAGAACAAGGATTCAGATCAAGGTTCATTAGGTGGATTCAGATCATGGTTCAGAACAAGGATTCAGATCACATTTCAGAACAAGGTTCAGACCTAGGCTTCAGATCAAGGTGCAGAACAAGGATTCAGATGAAGGTTCATCCGTCAGATTCAGATCAAGGTTGATTAGTAGGATTCAGATAATGTTCTAATCAAGGATTGAGATCAAGGTTCAGAAAAACAATTCATGGTTCAGAAGAAGGATTCAGATCAACGTCCAGATGCAGGATTCAGATCAAGGTTCATCCCAAGGATGCAGATCACGTTTCAGCACAACGATTCAGATCTCGTTTCAGACCCAGGATTCAGATCAAGGTGGAGTCCAAGGATTCCGAACAAAGATTCAGATCAAGTTGCATACAAATGATTCTTATAAAGGTTCAGAACAAGGATCCAGATCAGGGTTCATTAGATGGATTCAGATCATGGTTCAGAAGAAGGATTCAGATCTCATTTCAGAACAAGGTTCAGACCTAGGATTCAGATCAAGGTGCAGACCAAGGATTCAGATCAAGGTGCAGACCAAGGATTCACATCACGTTTCAGACCAAGGATTCAGATCAGGGTTCATTAGATGGATTCAGATCATGGTTCAGAACAAGGATTCAGATCACATTTCAGAACTAGGTTCAGACCTAGGCTTCAGATCAAGGTGCAGAACAAGGATTCAGATCAAGGTGCAGACCAAGGATTCACATCACGTTTCAGACCAAGGATTCAGATCAGGGTTCATTAGATGGATTCAGATCATGGTTCAGAACAAGGATTCAGATCACATTTCAGAACTAGGTTCAGACCTAGGCTTCAGATCAAGTTGCAGAACAAGGATTCAGATCAAGGTGCAGACCAAGGATTCACATCACGTTTCAGTCCAAGGATTCAGATCAGGGTTCATTAGATGGATTCAGATCATGGTTCAGAAGAAGGATTCAGATCACATTTCAGAACAAGGTTCAGACCTAGGCTTCAGATCAAGGTGCAGAACAAGGATTCAGATCAAGGTGCAGACCAAGGATTCACATCACGTTTCAGACCAAGGATTCAGATCAGGGTTCATTAGATGGTTTCAGATCATGGTTCAGAACAAGGATTCAGATCACATTTCAGAACTAGGTTCAGACCGAGGGTTCAGATCAAGTTGCAGAACAAGGATTCAGATCAAGGTGCAGACCAAGGATTCACATCACGTTTCAGACCAAAGATTCAGATCAAGGTTCATTAGGTGGATTCAGATCATGGTTCACAACAAGAATTCAGATCACTTTTCAGAACAAGGTTCAGACCTAGGCTTCAGATCAAGGTGCAGACCTAGGCTTCAGATCAAGGTGCAGACCAAGGATTCACATCACGTTTCAGACCAAGGATTCAGATCAAGGTTCATTAGGTGGATTCAGATCATGGTTCAGAACAAGGATTCAGATCACATTTCAGAACAAGGTTCAGACCTAGGCTTCAGATCAAGGTGCAGAACAAGGATTCAGATGAAGGTTCATCAGTCAGATTCAGATCAAGGTTGATTAGTAGGATTCAGATAATGTTCTAATCAACGATTGAGATCAAGGTTCAGAAAAACAATTCATAGTTCAGAATAAGGATTCAGATCAACGTCCAGATGCAGGATTCAGATCAAGGTTCATCCCAAGGATGCAGATCACGTTTCAGCACAACGATTCAGATCACGTTTCAGACCCAGGATTCAAATCAAGGTGGAGTCCAAGGATTCAGAACAAAGATTCAGATCAAGTTTCATACAAAGGATTCTTATAAAGGTTCAGAACAAGGATCCAGATCAGGGTTCATTAGATGGATTCAGATCATGGTTCAGAAGAAGGATTCAGATCACATTTCAGAACAAGGTTCAGACCTAAGATTCAGATCAAGGTCCAGACCAAGGATTCAGATCAAGGTGCAGACCAAGGATTCACATCACGTTTCAGACCAAGGATTCAGATCAGGGTTCATTAGATGGATTCAGATCATGGTTCAGAACAAGGATTCAGATCACATTTAGAACTAGGTTCAGACCTAGGCTTCAGATCAAGTTGCAGAACAAGGGTTCAGATCAAGGTGCAGACCAAGGATTCACATCACGTTTCAGACCAAGGATTCAGATCAGGGTTCATTAGATGGATTCAGATCATGGTTCCGAACAAGGATTCAGATCACATTTCATAACAAGGTTCAGACCTTGGCTTCAGATCAAGGTACAGAACAAGGATTCAGATCAAGGTGCAGACCAAGGATTCAGATCACCTTTCAGACCAAGGATTGAGATCAATGTTCATTAGGTGGATTCAGATCATGGTTCAGAACAAGGATTCAGATCACATTTCAGAACAAGGTTCAGACCTAGGCTTCAGATCAAGGTACAGAACAAGGATTCAGATCAAGGTGCAGACCAAGGATTCAGATCACGATTCAGACCAAGGATTCAGATCAAGGTTCATTAGGTGGATTGAGATCATGGTTCAGAACAAGGATTCAGATCACATTTCAGAACAAGGTTCAGACCTAGGCTTCAGATCAAGGTGCAGAACAAGTATTCAGATGAAGGTTCATCAGTCAGATTCAGATCAAGGTTGATTAGTAGGATTCAGATCATGTTCTAATCAAGGATTGAGATCAAGGTTCAGAAAAAAAATTCATGGTTCAGAAGAAGGATTCAGATCACATTTCAGAACAAGGTTCAGAACTAGGATTCAGATCAAGGTGCAGACCAAGGATTCAGATCAAGGTGCAGACCAAGGATTCACATCACGTTTCAGACCAAGGATTCAGATCAGGGTTCATTAGATGGATTCAGATCACGGTTCAGAACAAGGATTCAGATCACATTTCAGAACTAGGTTCAGACCTAGGCTTCAGATCAAGGTGCAGAACAAGGATTCAGATCAAGGTGCAGACCAAGGATTCACATCACGTTTCAGACCAAGGATTCAGATCAGGGTTCATTAGATGGATTCAGATCATGGTTCCGAACAAGGATTCAGATCACATTTCAGAACTAGGTTCAGACCTAGGCTTCAGATCAAGGTACAGAACAAGGATTCAGATCAAGGTGCAGACCAAGGATTCAGATCACGTTTCAGACCAAGGATTCAGATCAAGGTTCATTAGGTGGATTCAGATCATGGTTCAGAACAAGGATTCAGATCACATTTCAGAAAAAGGTTCAGACCTAGGCTTCAGATCAAGGTGCAGAACAAGGATTCAGATGAAGGTTCATCAGTCAGATTCAGATCAAGGTTGATTAGTAGGATTCAGATAATGTTCTAATCAAGGATTGAGGTCAAGGTTCAAAAAAACAATTCATGGTTCAGAATAAGGATTCAGATCAACGTCCAGATGCAGGATTCAGATCAAGGTTCATCCCAAGGATGCAGATCACGTTTCAGCACAACGATTCAGATCACGTTTCAGACCCAGGATTCAGATCAAGGTGGAGTCCAAGGATTCAGATCAATGGCCACACCTAGGATTCATATAAAAGTTCAGACCAAGGTTTGAGATCAAGGTGCAGACCAAGGATTCAGAACAAAGATTCAGATCAAGTTTCATACAAAGGATTCTTATAAAGGTTCAGAACAAGGATTCAGATCAGGGTTCATTAGATGGATTCAGGTCATGGTTCAGAAGAAGGATTCAGATCACATTTCAGAACAAGGTTCAGACCTAGGATTCAGATCAAGGTGCAGACCAAGGATTCAGATCAAGGTGCAGACCAAGGATTCACATCACGTTTCAGACCAAGGATTCAGATCAGGGTTCATTAGCTGGATTCAGATCATGGTTCAGAACAAGGATTCAGATCACATTTCAGAACTAGGTTCAGACCTAGGCTTCAGATCAAGGTGCAGAACAAGGATTCAGATCAAGGTGCAGACGAAGGATTCACATCACGTTTCAGACCAAGGATTCAGATCAGGGTTCATTAGATGGATTCAGATCATGGTTCCGAAGAAGGATTCAGATCACATTTCAGAACAAGGTTCAGACCTAGGCTTCAGATCAAGGTGCAGAACAAGGATTCAGATCAAGGTGCAGACCAAGGATTCACATCACGTTTCAGACCAAGGATTCAGATCAGGGTTCATTAGATGGATTCAGATCATGGTTCAGAAGAAGGATTCAGATCACATTTCAGAACAAGGTTCAGACCTAGGCTTCAGATCAAGGTGCAGAACAAGGATTCAGATCAAGGTGCAGACCAAGGATTCACATCACGTTTCAGACCAAGGATTCAGATCAGGGTTCATTAGATGGATTCAGATCATGGTTCCGAAGAAGGATTCAGATCATATTTCAGAACAAGGTTCAGACCTAGGCTTCAGATCAAGGTGCAGAACAAGGCTTCAGATCAAGGTGCAGACCAAGGATTCACATCACGTTTCAGACCAAGGATTCAGATCAGGGTTCATTAGATGGATTCAGATCATGGTTCCGAACAAGGATTCAGATCACATTTCAGAACAAGGTTCAGAACTAGGCTTCAGATCAAGGTACAGAACAAGGATTCAGATCAAGGTGCAGACCAAGGATTCAGATCACGTTTCAGACCAAGGATTCAGATCAAGGTTCATTAGGTGGATTCAGATCATGGTTCAGAAGAAGGATTCAGATCACATTTCAGAACAAGGTTCAGACCTAGGCTTCAGATCAAGGTGCAGAACAAGGATTCAGATGAAGGTTCATCAGTCAGATTCAGATCAAGGTTGATTAGTAGGATTCAGATAATGTTCTAATCAAGGATTGAGATCAAGGTTCAGAAAAACAATTCATGGTTCAGAAGAAGGATTCAGATCAACGTCAAGATGCAGGATTCAGATCAAGGTTCATCCCAAGGATTCAGATCACGTTTCAGCACAACGATTCAGATCACGTTTCAGACCCAGGATTCAGATCAAGGTGGAGTCCTAGGATTCAGATCAATGGCCACACCTAGGATTCATATAAAAGTTCAGAACAAGGTTTCAGATCAAGGTGCAGACCAAGGATTCAGAACAAAGATTCAGATCAAGTTTCATACAAAGGATTCTTATAAAGGTTCAGAACAAGGATTCAGATCAGGGTTCATTAGATGGATTCAGATCATGGTTCAGAAGAAGGATTCAGATCACATTTCAGAACAAGGTGCAGACCTAGGATTCAGATCAAGGTGCAGACCAAGGATTCACATCACGTTTCAGACCAAGGATTCAGATCAGGGTTCATTAGATGGATTCAGATCATGGTTCAGAACAAGGATTCAGATCACATTTCAGAACTAGGTTCAGACCTAGGCTTCAGATCAAGGTGCAGAACAAGGATTCAGATCAAGGTGCAGACGAAGGATTCACATCACGTTTCAGACCAAGGATTCAGATCAGGGTTCATTAGATGGATTCAGATCATGGTTCAGAACAAGGATTCAGATCACATTTCAGAACTAGGTTCAGACCTAGGCTTCAGATCAAGGTGCAGAACTAGGATTCAGATGAAGGTTCATCAGTCAGATTCAGATCAAGGTTGATTAGTAGGATTCAGATAATGTTCTAATCAAGGATTGAGATCAAGGTTCAGAAAAACAATTCATGGTTCAGAAGAAGGATTCAGATCACATTTCAGAACAAGGTTCAGACCTAGGCTTCAGATCAAGTTGCAGAACAAGGATTCAGATCAAGGTGCAGACCAAGGATTCACATCACGTTTCAGACCAAGGATTCAGATCAGGGTTCATTAGATGGATTCAGATCATGGTTCAGAACAAGGATTCATATCACATTTCAGAACAAGGTTCAGACCTAGGCTTCAGATCAAGGTACAGAACAAGGATTCAGATCAAGGTACAGAACAAGGATTCAGATCAAGGTGCAGAACAAGGATTCAGATGAGGGTTCATCAGTCAGATTCAGATCAAGGTTGATTAGTAGGATTCAGATAATGTTCTAATCAAGGATTGAGATCAAGGTTCAGAAAAACAATTCATGGTTCAGAAGAAGGATTCAGATCAACGTCCAGATGCAGGATTCAGATCAAGGTTCATCCCAAGGATTCAGATCACGTTTCAGCACAACGATTCAGATCACGTTTCAGACCCAGGATTCAGATCAAGGTGGAGTCCAAGGATTCAGATCAATGGCCACACCTAGGATTCATATAAAAGTTCAGACCAAGGTTTCAGATCAAGGTGCAGACCAAGGATTCAGAACAAAGATTCAGATCAAGTTTCATACAAAGGATTCTTATAAAGGTTCAGAACAAGGATTCAGATCAGGGTTCATTAGATGGATTCAGATCATGATTCAGAAGAAGGATTCAGATCACATTTCAGAACAAGGTTCAGACCTAGGATTCAGATCAAGGTGCAGACCAAGGATTCAGATCAAGGTGCAGACCAAGGATTCACATCACGTTTCAGACCAAGGATTCAGATCAGGGTTCATTAGATGGATTCAGATCATGGTTCAGAACAAGGATTCAGATCACATTTCAGAACTAGGTTCAGACCTAGGCTTCAGATCAAGGTGCAGAACAAGGATTCAGATCAAGGTGCAGACGAAGGATTCACATCACGTTTCAGACCAAGGATTCAGATCAGGGTTCATTAGATGGATTCAGATCATGGTTCAGAACAAGGATTCAGATCACATTTCAGAACTAGGTTCAGACCTAGGCTTCAGATCAAGGTGCAGAACTAGGATTCAGATGAAGGTTCATCAGTCAGATTCAGATCAAGGTTGATTAGTAGGATTCAGATAATGTTCTAATCAAGGATTGAGATCAAGGTTCAGAAAAACAATTCATGGTTCAGAAGAAGGATTCAGATCACATTTCAGAACAAGGTTCAGACCTAGGCTTCAGATCAAGTTGCAGAACAAGGATTCAGATCAAGGTGCAGACCAAGGATTCACATCACGTTTCAGACCAAGGATTCAGATCAGGGTTCATTAGATGGATTCAGATCATGGTTCAGAACAAGGATTCAGATCACATTTCAGAACAAGGTTCAGACCTAGGCTTCAGATCAAGGTACAGAACAAGGATTCAGATCAAGGTACAGAACTAGGATTCAGATCAAGGTGCAGAACAAGGATTCAGATGAGGGTTCATCAGTCAGATTCAGATCAAGGTTGATTAGTAGGATTCAGATAATGTTCTAATCAAGGATTGAGATCAAGGTTCAGAAAAACAATTCATGGTTCAGAAGAAGGATTCAGATCAACGTCCAGATGCAGGATTCAGATCAAGGTTCATCCCAAGGATTCAGATCACGTTTCAGCACAACGATTCAGATCACGTTTCAGACCCAGGATTCAGATCAAGGTGGAGTCCAAGGATTCAGATCAATGGCCACACCTAGGATTCATATAAAAGTTCAGACCAAGGTTTCAGATCAAGGTGCAGACCAAGGATTCAGAACAAAGATTCAGATCAAGTTTCATACAAAGGATTCTTATAAAGGTTCAGAACAAGGATTCAGATCAGGGTTCATTAGATGGATTCAGATCATGGTTCAGAAGAAGGATTCAGATCACATTTCAGAATAAGGTTCAGACCTAGGATTCAGATCAAGGTGCAGACCAAGGATTCAGATCAAGGTGCAGACCAAGGATTCACATCACGTTTCAGACCAAGGATTCAGATCAGGGTTCATTAGATGGATTCAGATCATGGTTCAGAACAAGGATTCAGATCACATTTCAGAACTAGGTTCAGACCTAGGCTTCAGATCAAGGTGCAGAACAAGGATTCAGATCAAGGTGCAGACGAAGGATTCACATCACGTTTCAGACCAATGATTCAGATCAGGGTTCATTAGATGGATTCAGATCATGGTTCCGAAGAAGGATTCAGATCACATTTCAGAACAAGGTTCAGACCTAGGCTTCAGATCAAGGTGCAGAACAAGGATTCAGATCAAGGTGCAGACCAAGGATTCACATCACGTTTCAGACCAATGATTCAGATCAGGGTTCATTAGATGGATTCAGATCATGGTTCAGAACAAGGATTCAGATCACATTTCAGAACAAGGTTCAGACCTAGGCTTCAGATCAAGGTGCAGAACAAGGATTCAGATGAAGGTTCATCAGTCAGATTCAGATCAAGGTTGATTAGTAGGATTCAGATAATGTTCTAATCAAGGATTGAGATCAAGGTTCAGAAAAACAATTCATGGTTCAGAATAAGGATTCAGATCAACGTCCAGATGCAGGATTCAGATCAAGGTTCATCCCAAGGATTCAGATCACGTTTCAGCACAACTATTCAGATCACGTTTGAGACCCAGGATTCAGACCAAGGTGGAGTCCAAGGATTCAGATCAATGGCCACACCTAGGATTCATATAAAAGTTCAGACCAAGGTTTCAGATCAAGGTGCAGACCAAGGATTCAGAACAAAGATTCAGATCAAGTTTCATACAAAGGATTCTTATAAAGGTTCAGAACAAGGATTCAGATCAGGGTTCATTAGATGGATTGAGATAATGGTTCAGAAGAAGGATTCAGATCACATTTCAGAACAAGGTTCAGACCTAGAATTCAGATCAAGGTGCAGACCCAGGATTCAGATCAAGGTGCAGACCAAGGATTCACATCACGTTTCAGACCAAGGATTCAGATCAGGGTTCATTAGATGGATTCAGATCATGGTTCAGAACAAGGATTCAGATCACATTTCAGAACTAGGTTCAGACCTAGGCTTCAGATCAAGGTGCAGACCAAGGATTCACATCACGTTTCAGACCAAGGATTCAGATCAGGGTTCATTAGATGGATTCAGATCATGATACAGAACAAGGATTCAGATCACATTTCAGAACTAGGTTCAGACCTAGGCTTCAGATCAAGTTGCAGAACAAGGATTCAGATCAAGGTGCAGACCAAGGATTCACATCACGTTTCAGACCAAGGATTCAGATCAGGGTTCATTAGATGGATTCAGATCATGGTTCAGAACAAGGATTCAGATCACATTTGAGAACAAGGTTCAGACCTAGGCTTCAGATCAAGGTGCAGAACAAGGATTCAGATCAAGGTGCAGACCAAGGATTCACATCACGTTTCAGACCAAGGATTCAGATCAGGGTTCATTAGATGGATTCAGATCATGGTTCAGAACAAGGATTCAGATCACATTTCAGAACTAGGTTCAGACCTAGGCTTCAGACCAAGGTGCAGAACAAGGATTCAGATCAAGGTGCAGACCAAGGATTCACATCACGTTTCAGACCAAGGATTCAGATCAGGGTTCATTAGATGGATTCAGATCATGGTTCCGAACAAGGATTCAGATCACATTTCAGAACAAGGTTCAGACCAAGGCTTCAGACCAAGGATTCAGATCAGGGTTCATTAGATGGATTCAGATCATGGTTCAGAACAAGGATTCAGATCACATTTCAGAACTAGGTTCAGACCTAGGCTTCAGATCTAGGTGCAGAACAAGGATTCAGATCAAGGTGCAGACCAAGGATTCACATCACGTTTCAGACCAAGGATTCATATCAGGGTTCATTAGATGGATTCAGATCATGGTTCAGAACAAGGATTCAGATCACATTTCAGAACTAGGTTCAGACCTAGGCTTCAGATCAAGGTGCAGAACAAGGATTCAGATCAAGGTGCAGACCAAGGATTCACATCACGTTTCAGACCAAGGATTCAGATCAGGGTTCATTAGATGGATTCAGATCATGATACAGAACAAGGATTCAGATCACATTTCAGAACTAGGTTCAGACCTAGGCTTCAGATCAAGTTGCAGAACAAGGATTCAGATCAAGGTGCAGACCAAGGATTCACATCACGTTTCAGACCAAGGATTCAGATCAGGGTTCATTAGATGGATTCAGATCATGGTTCCGAAGAAGGATTCAGATCACATTTGAGAACAAGGTTCAGACCTAGGCTTCAGATCAAGTTGCAGAACAAGGATTCAGATCAAGGTGCAGACCAAGGATTCACATCACGTTTCAGACCAAGGATTCAGATCATGGTTCAGAACAAGGATTCAGATCACATTTCAGAACTAGGTTCAGACCTAGGCTTCAGATCAAGGTGCAGAACAAGGATTCAGATCAAGGTGCAGACCAAGGATTCACATCACGTTTCAGACCAAGGATTCAGATCAGGGTTCATTAGATGGATTCAGATCATGGTTCCGAACAAGGATTCAGATCACATTTCATAACAAGGTTCAGACCTAGGCTTCAGATCAAGGTACAGAACAAGGATTCAGATCAAGGTGCAGACCCAGGATTCAGATCAAGGTGCAGACCAAGGATTCACATCACGTTTCAGACCAAGGATTCAGATCAGGGTTCATTAGATGGATTCAGATCATGGTTCAGAACAAGGATTCAGATCACATTTCAGAACTAGGTTCAGACCTAGGCTTCAGATCAAGGTGCAGACCAAGGATTCACATCACGTTTCAGACCAAGGATTCAGATCAGGGTTCATTAGATGGATTCAGATCATGATACAGAACAAGGATTCAGATCACATTTCAGAACTAGGTTCAGACCTAGGCTTCAGATCAAGTTGCAGAACAAGGATTCAGATCAAGGTGCAGACCAAGGATTCACATCACGTTTCAGACCAAGGATTCAGATCAGGGTTCATTAGATGGATTCAGATCATGGTTCCGAAGAAGGATTCAGATCACATTTCAGAACAAGGTTCAGACCTAGGCTTCAGATCAAGTTGCAGAACAAGGATTCAGATCAAGGTGCAGACCAAGGATTCACATCACGTTTCAGACCAAGGATTCAGATCAGGGTTCATTAGATGGATTCAGATCATGGTTCAGAACAAGGATTCAGATCACATTTCAGAACTAGGTTCAGACCTAGGCTTCAGATCAAGGTGCAGAACAAGGATTCAGATCAAGGTGCAGACCAAGGATTCACATCACGTTTCAGACCAAGGATTCAGATCAGGGTTCATTAGATGGATTCAGATCATGGTTCCGAACAAGGATTCAGATCACATTTCAGAACAAGGTTCAGACCAAGGCTTCAGATCAAGGTACAGAACAAGGATTCAGATCAAGGTGCAGACCAAGGATTCAGATCACGTTTCATACCAAGGATTCAGTTCAAGGTTCATTAGGTGGATTCAGATCATGGTTCAGAACAAGGATTCAGATCACATTTCAGAACAAGGTTCAGACCTAGGCTTCAGATCAAGGTGCAGAACAAGGATTCAGATGAAGGTTCATCAGTCAGATTCAGATCAAGGTTGATTAGTAGGATTCAGATAATCTTCTAATCAAGGATTGAGATCAAGGTTCAGAAAAACAATTCATGGTTCAGAATAAGGATTCAGATCAACGTCCAGATGCAGGATTCAGATCAAGGTTCATCCCAAGGATTCAAATCACGTTTCAGCACAACGATTCAGATCACGTTTCAGACCCAGGATTCAGATCAAGGTGGAGTCCAAGGATTCAGATCAAAGGCCACACCTAGGATTCATATAAAAGTTCAGACCAAGGTTTCAGATCAAGGTGCAGACCAAGGATTCAGAACAAAGATTCAGATCAAGTTTCATACAAAGGATTCTTATAAAGGTTCAGAACAAGGATTCAGATCAGGGTTCATTAGATGGATTCAGATCATGGTTCAGAAGAAGGATTCAGATCACATTTCAGAACAAGGTTCAGACCTAGGATTCAGATCAAGGTGCAGACCAAGGATTCAGATCAAGGTGCAGACCAAGGATTCACATCACGTTTCAGACCAAGGATTCAGATCAGGGTTCATTAGATGGATTCAGATCATGGTTCAGAACAAGGATTCAGATCACATTTCAGAACTAGGTTCAGACCTAGGCTTCAGATCAAGGTGCAGACCAAGGATTCACATCACGTTTCAGACCAAGGATTCAGATCAGGGTTCATTAGATGGATTCAGATCATGATACAGAACAAGGATTCAGATCACATTTCAGAACTAGGTTCAGACCTAGGCTTCAGATCAAGTTGCAGAACAAGGATTCAGATCAAGGTGCAGACCAAGGATTCACATCACGTTTCAGACCAAGGATTCAGATCAGGGTTCATTAGATGGATTCAGATCATGGTTCCGAAGAAGGATTCAGATCACATTTGAGAACAAGGTTCAGACCTAGGCTTCAGATCAAGTTGCAGAACAAGGATTCAGATCAAGGTGCAGACCAAGGATTCACATCACGTTTCAGACCAAGGATTCAGATCAAGGTGCAGACCAAGGATTCACATCACGTTTCAGACCAAGGATTCATATCAGGGTTCATTAGATGGATTCAGATCATGGTTCAGAACAAGGATTCAGATCACATTTCAGAACTAGGTTCAGACCTAGGCTTCAGATCAAGGTGCAGACCAAGGATTCACATCACGTTTCAGACCAAGGATTCAGATCAGGGTTCATTAGATGGATTCAGATCATGATACAGAACAAGGATTCAGATCACATTTCAGAACTAGGTTCAGACCTAGGCTTCAGATCAAGTTGCAGAACAAGGATTCAGATCAAGGTGCAGACCAAGGATTCACATCACGTTTCAGACCAAGGATTCAGATCAGGGTTCATTAGATGGATTCAGATCATGGTTCCGAAGAAGGATTCAGATCACATTTGAGAACAAGGTTCAGACCTAGGCTTCAGATCAAGTTGCAGAACAAGGATTCAGATCAAGGTGCAGACCAAGGATTCACATCACGTTTCAGACCAAGGATTCAGATCATGGTTCAGAACAAGGATTCAGATCACATTTCAGAACTAGGTTCAGACCTAGGCTTCAGATCAAGGTGCAGAACAAGGATTCAGATCAAGGTGCAGACCAAGGATTCACATCACGTTTCAGACCAAGGATTCAGATCAGGGTTCATTAGATGGATTCAGATCATGGTTCCGAACAAGGATTCAGATCACATTTCATAACAAGGTTCAGACCTAGGCTTCAGATCAAGGTACAGAACAAGGATTCAGATCAAGGTGCAGACCAAGGATTCAGATCACGTTTCAGACCAAGGATTCAGATCAAGGTTCATTAGGTGGATTCAGATCATGGTTCAGAACAAGGATTCAGATCACATTTCAGAACAAGGTTCAGACCTAGGCTTCAGATCAAGGTGCAGAACAAGGATTCAGATGAAGGTTCATCAGTCAGATTCAGATCAAGGTTGATTAGTAGGATTCAGATAATGTTCTAATCAAGGATTGAGATCAAGGTTCAGAAAAACAATTCATGGTTCAGAATAAGGATTCAGATCAACGTCCAGATGCAGGATTCAGATAAAGGTTCATCGCAAGGATTCAAATCACGTTTCAGCACAACGATTCAGATCACGTTTCAGACCCAGGATTCAGATCAAGGTGGAGTCCAAGGATTCAGATCAAAGGCCACACCTAGGATTCATATAAAAGTTCAGACCAAGGTTTCAGATCAAGGTGCAGACCAAGGATTCAGAACAAAGATTCAGATCAAGTTTCATAAAAAGGATTCTTATAAAGGTTCAGAACAAGGATTCAGATCAGGGTTCATTAGATGGATTCAGATCATGGTTCAGAAGAAGGATTCAGATCACATTTCAGAACAAGGTTCAGACCTAGGATTCAGATCAAGGTGCAGACCAAGGATTCAGATCAAGGTGCAGACCAAGGATTCACATCACATTTCAGACCAAGGATTCAGATCAGGGTTCATTAGATGGATTCAGATCATGGTTCCGAACAAGGATTCACATCACATTTCAGAACAAGGTTCAGACCTAGGCTTCAGATCAGGTTACAGAGCATGGATTCAGATCAAGGTGCAGACCAAGGATTCAGATCACGTTTCAGACCAAGGATTCAGATCAAGGTTCATTAGGTGGATTCAGATCATGGTTCAGAACAAGGATTCAGATCACATTTCAGAACAAGGTTCAGACCTAGGCTTCAGATCAAGGTGCAGAACAAGGATTCAGATCAAGGTGCAGACCAAGGATTCACATGACGTTTCAGACCAAGGATTCAGATCAGGCTTCATTAGATGGATTCAGATCACGGTTCAGAACAAGGATTCAGATCACATTTCAGAAATAGGTTCAGACCTAGGCTTCAGATCAAGGTGCAGAACAAGGATTCAGATCAAGGTGCAGACCAAGGATTCACATCACGTTTCAGACCAAGGATTCAGATCAGGGTTCATTAGATGGATTCAGATCATGTTTCAGAACAAGGATTCAGATCACATTGCAGAACTAGGTTCAGACCTAGGCTTCAGATCATGTTGCAGAACAAGGATTCAGATCAAGGTGCAGACCAAGGATTCACATCACGTTTCAGACCAAGGATTCAGATCAGGGTTCATTAGATGGATTCAGATCATGGTTCCGAAGAAGGATTCAGATCACATTTCAGAACAAGGTTCAGACCTAGGCTTCAGATCAAGTTGCAGAACAAGGATTCAGATCAAGGTTCATTAGGTGGATTGAGATCATGGTTCAGAACAAGGATTCAGATCACATTTCAGAACAAGGTTCAGACCTAGGCTTCAGATCAAGGTGCAGAACAAGTATTCAGATGAAGGTTCATCAGTCAGATTCAGATCAAGGTTGATTAGTAGGATTCAGATCATGTTCTAATCAAGGATTGAGATCAAGGTTCAGAAAAAAAATTCATGGTTCAGAAGAAGGATTCAGATCACATTTCAGAACAAGGTTCAGAACTAGGATTCAGATCAAGGTGCAGACCAAGGATTCAGATCAAGGTGCAGACCAAGGATTCACATCACGTTTCAGACCAAGGATTCAGATCAGGGTTCATTAGATGGATTCAGATCACGGTTCAGAACAAGGATTCAGATCACATTTCAGAACTAGGTTCAGACCTAGGCTTCAGATCAAGGTGCAGAACAAGGATTCAGATCAAGGTGCAGACCAAGGATTCACATCACGTTTCAGACCAAGGATTCAGATCAGGGTTCATTAGATGGATTCAGATCATGGTTCCGAACAAGGATTCAGATCACATTTCAGAACAAGGTTCAGACCTAGGCTTCAGATCAAGGTACAGAACAAGGATTCAGATCAAGGTGCAGACCAAGGATTCAGATCACGTTTCAGACCAAGGATTCAGATCAAGGTTCATTAGGTGGATTCAGATCATGGTTCAGAACAAGGATTCAGATCACATTTCAGAAAAAGCTTCAGACCTAGGCTTCAGATCAAGGTGCAGAACAAGGATTCAGATGAAGGTTCATCAGTCAGATTCAGATCAAGGTTGATTAGTAGGATTCAGATAATGTTCTAATCAAGGATTGAGGTCAAGGTTCAGAAAAACAATTCATGGTTCAGAATAAGGATTCAGATCAACGTCCAGATGCAGGATTCAGATCAAGGTTCATCCCAAGGATGCAGATCACGTTTCAGCACAACGATTCAGATCACGTTTCAGACCCAGGATTCAGATCAATGTGGAGTCCAAGGATTCAGATCAATGACCACACCTAGGATTCATATAAAAGTTCAGACCAAGGTTTCAGATCAAGGTGCAGACCAAGGATTCAGAACAAAGATTCAGATCAAGTTTCATACAAAGGATTCTTATAAAGGTTCAGAACAAGGATTCAGATCAGGGTTCAGATCAAGGTGCAGACCAAGGATTCAGATCAAGGTGCAGACCAAGGATTCACATCACGTTTCAGACCAAGGATTCAGATCAGGGTTCATTAGATGGATTCAGATCATGGTTCAGAACAAGGATTCAGATCACATTTCAGAACTAGGTTCAGACCTAGGCTTCAGATCAAGGTGCAGAACAAGGATTCAGATGAAGGTTCATCAGTCAGATTCAGATCAAGGTTGATTAGTAGGATTCAGATAATGTTCTAATCAAGGATTGAGATCAAGGTTCAGAAAAACAATTCATGGTTCAGAAGAAGGATTCAGATCACATTTCAGAACAAGGTTCAGACCTAGGATTCAGATCAAGGTGCAGACCAAGGATTCAGATCAAGGTGCAGACCAAGGATTCACATCACGTTTCAGACCAAGGATTCAGATCAGGGTTCATTAGATGGATTCAGATCATGGTTCAGAACAAGGATTCAGATCACATTTCAGAACTAGGTTCAGACCTAGGCTTCAGATCAAGTTGCAGAACAAGGATTCAGATCAAGGTGCAGACCAAGGATTCACATCACGTTTCAGACCAAGGATTCAGATCAGGGTGGAGTCCAAGGATTCAGATCAATGGCCACACCTAGGATTCATATAAAAGTTCAGACCAAGGTTTCAGATCAAGGTGCAGACCAAGGATTCAGAACAAAGATTCAGATCAAGTTTCATACAAAGGATTCTTATAAAGGTTCAGAACAAGGATTCAGATCAGGGTTCATTAGATGGATTCAGATCATGGTTCAGAAGAAGGATTCAGATCACATTTCAGAACAAGGTTCAGACCTAGGATTCAGATCAAGGTGCAGACCAAGGATTCAGATCAAGGTGCAGACCAAGGATTCACATCACGTTTCAGACCAAGGATTCAGATCAGGGTTCATTAGATGGATTCAGATCATGGTTCAGAACAAGGATTCAGATCACATTTCAGAACTAGGTTCAGACCTAGGCTTCAGATCAAGGTGCAGAACAAGGATTCAGATCAAGGTGCAGACCAAGGATTCACATCACGTTTCAGACCAAGGATTCAGATCAGGGTTCATTAGATGGATTCAGATCATGTTTCAGAACAAGGATTCAGATCACATTTCAGAACTAGGTTCAGACCTAGGCTTCAGATCAAGTTGCAGAACAAGGATTCAGATCAAGGTGCAGACCAAGGATTCACATCACGTTTCAGACCAAGGATTCAGATCAGGGTTCATTAGATGGATTCAGATCATGGTTCCGAAGAAGGATTCAGATCACATTTCAGAACAAGGTTCAGACCTAGGCTTCAGATCAAGTTGCAGAACAAGGATTCAGATCAAGGTTCATTAGGTGGATTCAGATCATGGTTCAGAACAAGGATTCAGATCACATTTCAGAACAAGGTTCAGACCTAGGCTTCAGATCAAGGTGCAGAACAAGGATTCAGATGAAGGTTCATCCGTCAGATTCAGATCAAGGTTGATTAGTAGGATTCAGATAATGTTCTAATCAAGGATTGAGATCAAGGTTCAGAAAAACAATTCATGGTTCAGAAGAAGGATTCAGATCAACGTCCAGATGCAGGATTCAGATCAAGGTTCATCCCAAGGATGCAGATCACGTTTCAGCACAACGATTCAGATCTCGTTTCAGACCCAGGATTCAGATCAAGGTGGAGTCCAAGGATTCAGAACAAAGATTCAGATCAAGTTGCATACAAATGATTCTTATAAAGGTTCAGAACAAGGATCCAGATCAGGGTTCATTAGATGGATTCAGATCATGGTTCAGAAGAAGGATTCAGATCACATTTCAGAACAAGGTTCAGACCTAGGATTCAGATCAAGGTGCAGACCAAGGATTCAGATCAAGGTGCAGACCAAGGATTCACATCACGTTTCAGACCAAGGATTCAGATCAGGGTTCATTAGATGGATTCAGATCATGGTTCAGAACAAGGATTCAGATCACATTTCAGAACTAGGTTCAGACCTAGGCTTCAGATCAAGGTGCAGAACAAGGATTCAGATCAAGGTGCAGACCAAGGATTCACATCACGTTTCAGACCAAGGATTCAGATCAGGGTTCATTAGATGGATTCAGATCATGGTTCAGAACAAGGATTCAGATCACATTTCAGAACTAGGTTCAGACCTAGGCTTCAGATCAAGTTGCAGAACAAGGATTCAGATCAAGGTGCAGACCAAGGATTCACATCACGTTTCAGTCCAAGGATTCAGATCAGGGTTCATTAGATGGATTCAGATCATGGTTCCGAACAAGGATTCAGATCACATTTCAGAACTAGGTTCAGACCTAGGCTTCAGATCAAGGTGCAGAACAAGGATTCAGATCAAGGTGCAGACCAAGGATTCACATCACGTTTCAGACCAAGGATTCAGATCAGGGTTCATTAGATGGTTTCAGATCATGGTTCAGAACAAGGATTCAGATCACATTTCAGAACTAGGTTCAGACCGAGGGTTCAGATCAAGTTGCAGAACAAGGATTCAGATCAAGGTGCAGACCAAGGATTCACATCACGTTTCAGACCAAAGATTCAGATCAAGGTTCATTAGGTGGATTCAGATCATGGTTCAGAACAAGGATTCAGATCACATTTCAGAACAAGGTTCAGACCTAGGCTTCAGATCAAGGTGCAGAACAAGGATTCAGATGAAGGTTCATCAGTCAGATTCAGATCAAGGTTGATTAGTAGGATTCAGATAATGTTCTAATCAAGGATTGAGATCAAGGTTCAGAAAAACAATTCATAGTTCAGAATAAGGATTCAGATCAACGTCCAGATGCAGGATTCAGATCAAGGTTCATCCCAAGGATGCAGATCACGTTTCAGCACAACGATTCAGATCACGTTTCAGACCCAGGATTCAGATCAAGGTGGAGTTCAAGGATTCAGAACAAAGATTCAGATCAAGTTTCATACAAAGGATTCTTATAAAGGTTCAGAACAAGGATCCAGATCAGGGTTCATTAGATGGATTCAGATCATGGTTCAGAAGAAGGATTCAGATCACATTTCAGAACAAGGTTCAGACCTAAGATTCAGATCAAGGTCCAGACCAAGGATTCAGATCAAGGTGCAGACCAAGGATTCACATCACGTTTCAGACCAAGGATTCAGATCAGGGTTCATTAGATGGATTCAGATCATGGTTCCGAACAAGGATTCAGATCACATTTCATAACAAGGTTCAGACCTTGGCTTCAGATCAAGGTACAGAACAAGGATTCAGATCAAGGTGCAGACCAAGGATTCAGATCACCTTTCAGACCAAGGATTGAGATCAAGGTTCATTAGGTGGATTCAGATCATGGTTCAGAACAAGGATTCAGATCACATTTCAGAACAAGGTTCAGACCTAGGCTTCAGATCAAGGTACAGAACAAGGATTCAGATCAAGGTGCAGACCAAGGATTCAGATCACGTTTCAGACCAAGGATTCAGATCAAGGTTCATTAGGTGGATTGAGATCATGGTTCAGAACAAGGATTCAGATCACATTTCAGAACAAGGTTCAGACCTAGGCTTCAGATCAAGGTGCAGAACAAGTATTCAGATGAAGGTTCATCAGTCAGATTCAGATCAAGGTTGATTAGTAGGATTCAGATCATGTTCTAATCAAGGATTGAGATCAAGGTTCAGAAAAAAAATTCATGGTTCAGAAGAAGGATTCAGATCACATTTCAGAACAAGGTTCAGAACTAGGATTCAGATCAAGGTGCAGACCAAGGATTCAGATCAAGGTGCAGACCAAGGATTCACATCACGTTTCAGACCAAGGATTCAGATCAGGGTTCATTAGATGGATTCAGATCACGGTTCAGAACAAGGATTCAGATCACATTTCAGAACTAGGTTCAGACCTAGGCTTCAGATCAAGGTGCAGAACAAGGATTCAGATCAAGGTGCAGACCAAGGATTCACATCACGTTTCAGACCAAGGATTCAGATCAGGGTTCATTAGATGGATTCAGATCATGGTTCCGAACAAGGATTCAGATCACATTTCAGAACAAGGTTCAGACCTAGGCTTCAGATCAAGGTACAGAACAAGGATTCAGATCAAGGTGCAGACCAAGGATTCAGATCACGTTTCAGACCAAGGATTCAGATCAAGGTTCATTAGGTGGATTCAGATCATGGTTCAGAACAAGGATTCAGATCACATTTCAGAAAAAGGTTCAGACCTAGGCTTCAGATCAAGGTGCAGAACAAGGATTCAGATGAAGGTTCATCAGTCAGATTCAGATCAAGGTTGATTAGTAGGATTCAGATAATGTTCTAATCAAGGATTGAGGTCAAGGTTCAGAAAAACAATTCATGGTTCAGAATAAGGATTCAGATCAACGTCCAGATGCAGGATTCAGATCAAGGTTCATCCCAAGGATGCAGATCACGTTTCAGCACAACGATTCAGATCACGTTTCAGACCCAGGATTCAGATCAATGTGGAGTCCAAGGATTCAGATCAATGGCCAGACCTAGGATTCATATAAAAGTTCAGACCAAGGTTTGAGATCAAGGTGCAGACCAAGGATTCAGAACAAAGATTCAGATCAAGTTTCATACAAAGGATTCTTATAAAGGTTCAGAACAAGGATTCAGATCAGGGTTCATTAGATGGATTCAGGTCATGGTTCAGAAGAAGGATTCAGATCACATTTCAGAACAAGGTTCAGACCTAGGATTCAGATCAAGGTGCAGACCAAGGATTCAGATCAAGGTGCAGACCAAGGATTCACATCACGTTTCAGACCAAGGATTCAGATCAGGGTTCATTAGCTGGATTCAGATCATGGTTCAGAACAAGGATTCAGATCACATTTCAGAACTAGGTTCAGACCTAGGCTTCAGATCAAGGTGCAGAACAAGGATTCAGATCAAGGTGCAGACGAAGGATTCACATCACGTTTCAGACCAAGGATTCAGATCAGGGTTCATTAGATGGATTCAGATCATGGTTCAGAACAAGGATTCAGATCACATTTCAGAACTAGGTTCAGACCTAGGCTTCAGATCAAGGTGCAGAACAAGGATTCAGATGAAGGTTCATCAGTCAGATTCAGATCAAGGTTGATTAGTAGGATTCAGATAATGTTCTAATCAAGGATTGAGATCAAGGTTCAGAAAAACAATTCATGGTTCAGAAGAAGGATTCAGATCAACGTCCAGATGCAGGATTCAGATCAAGATTCATCCCAAGGATTCAGATCACGTTTCAGCACAATGATTCAGATCACGTTTCAGACCCAGGATTCAGATCAAGGTGGAGTCCAAGGATTCAGATCAATGACCACACCTAGGATTCATATAAAAGTTCAGACCAAGGTTTCAGATCAAGGTGCAGACCAAGGATTCAGAACAAAGATTCAGATCAAGTTTCATACAAAGGATTCTTATAAAGGTTCAGAACAAGGATTCAGATCAGGGTTCAGATCAAGGTGCAGACCAAGGATTCAGATCAAGGTGCAGACCAAGGATTCACATCACGTTTCAGACCAAGGATTCAGATCAGGGTTCATTAGATGGATTCAGATCATGGTTCAGAACAAGGATTCAGATCACATTTCAGAACTAGGTTCAGACCTAGGCTTCAGATCAAGGTGCAGAACAAGGATTCAGATGAAGGTTTATCAGTCAGATTCAGATCAAGGTTGATTAGTAGGATTCAGATAATGTTCTAATCAAGGATTGAGATCAAGGTTCAGAAAAACAATTCATGGTTCAGAAGAAGGATTCAGATCACATTTCAGAACAAGGTTCAGACCTAGGATTCAGATCAAGGTGCAGACCAATGATTCAGATCAAGGTGCAGACCAAGGATTCACATCACGTTTCAGACCAAGGATTCAGATCAGGGTTCATTAGATGGATTCAGATCATGGTTCAGAACAAGGATTCAGATCACATTTCAGAACTAGGTTCAGACCTAGGCTTCAGATCAAGTTGCAGAACAAGGATTCAGATCAAGGTGCAGACCAAGGATTCACATCACGTTTCAGACCAAGGATTCAGATCAGGGTGGAGTCCAAGGATTCAGATCAATGGCCACACCTAGGATTCATATAAAAGTTCAGACCAAGGTTTCAGATCAAGGTGCAGACCAAGGATTCAGAACAAAGATTCAGATCAAGTTTCATACAAAGGATTCTTATAAAGGTTCAGAACAAGGATTCAGATCAGGGTTCATTAGATGGATTCAGATCATGGTTCAGAAGAAGGATTCAGATCACATTTCAGAACAAGGTTCAGACCTAGGATTCAGATCAAGGTGCAGACCAAGGATTCAGATCAAGGTGCAGACCAAGGATTCACATCACGTTTCAGACCAAGGATTCAGATCAGGGTTCATTAGATGGATTCAGATCATGGTTCAGAACAAGGATTCAGATCACATTTCAGAACTAGGTTCAGACCTAGGCTTCAGATCAAGGTGCAGAACAAGGATTCAGATCAAGGTGCAGACCAAGGATTCACATCACGTTTCAGACCAAGGATTCAGATCAGGGTTCATTAGATGGATTCAGATCATGTTTCAGAACAAGGATTCAGATCACATTTCAGAACTAGGTTCAGACCTAGGCTTCAGATCAAGTTGCAGAACAAGGATTCAGATCAAGGTGCAGACCAAGGATTCACATCACGTTTCAGACCAAGGATTCAGATCAGGGTTCATTAGATGGATTCAGATCATGGTTCCGAAGAAGGATTCAGATCACATTTCAGAACAAGGTTCAGACCTAGGCTTCAGATCAAGTTGCAGAACAAGGATTCAGATCAAGGTTCATTAGGTGGATTCAGATCATGGTTCAGAACAAGGATTCAGATCACATTTCAGAACAAGGTTCAGACCTAGGCTTCAGATCAAGGTGCAGAACAAGGATTCAGATGAAGGTTCATCCGTCAGATTCAGATCAAGGTTGATTAGTAGGATTCAGATAATGTTCTAATCAAGGATTGAGATCAAGGTTCAGAAAAACAATTCATGGTTCAGAAGAAGGATTCAGATCAACGTCCAGATGCAGGATTCAGATCAAGGTTCATCCCAAGGATGCAGATCACGTTTCAGCACAACGATTCAGATCTCGTTTCAGACCCAGGATTCAGATCAAGGTGGAGTCCAAGGATTCAGAACAAAGATTCAGATCAAGTTGCATACAAATGATTCTTATAAAGGTTCAGAACAAGGATCCAGATCAGGGTTCATTAGATGGATTCAGATCATGGTTCAGAAGAAGGATTCAGATCACATTTCAGAACAAGGTTCAGACCTAGGATTCAGATCAAGGTGCAGACCAAGGATTCAGATCAAGGTGCAGACCAAGGATTCACATCACGTTTCAGACCAAGGATTCAGATCAGGGTTCATTAGATGGATTCAGATCATGGTTCAGAACAAGGATTCAGATCACATTTCAGAACTAGGTTCAGACCTAGGCTTCAGATCAAGTTGCAGAACAAGGATTCAGATCAAGGTGCAGACCAAGGATTCACATCACGTTTCAGACCAAGGATTCAGATCAGGGTTCATTAGATGGATTCAGATCATGGTTCCGAAGAAGGATTCAGATCACATTTCAGAACAAGGTTCAGACCTAGGCTTCAGATCAAGTTGCAGAACAAGGATTCAGATCAAGGTTCATTAGGTGGATTCAGATCATGGTTCAGAACAAGGATTCAGATCACATTTCAGAACTAGGTTCAGACCTAGGCTTCAGATCAAGGTGCAGAACAAGGATTCAGATGAAGGTTCATCAGTCAGATTCAGATCAAGGTTGATTAGTAGGATTCAGATAATGTTCTAATCAAGGATTGAGATCAAGGTTCAGAAAAACAATTCATGGTTCAGAAGAAGGATTCAGATCAACGTCCAGATGCAGGATTCAGATCAAGATTCATCCCAAGGATTCAGATCACGTTTCAGCACAATGATTCAGATCACGTTTCAGACCCAGGATTCAGATCAAGGTGGAGTCCAAGGATTCAGATCAATGACCACACCTAGGATTCATATAAAAGTTCAGACCAAGGTTTCAGATCAAGGTGCAGACCAAGGATTCAGAACAAAGATTCAGATCAAGTTTCATACAAAGGATTCTTATAAAGGTTCAGAACAAGGATTCAGATCAGGGTTCAGATCAAGGTGCAGACCAAGGATTCAGATCAAGGTGCAGACCAAGGATTCACATCACGTTTCAGACCAAGGATTCAGATCAGGGTTCATTAGATGGATTCAGATCATGGTTCAGAACAAGGATTCAGATCACATTTCAGAACTAGGTTCAGACCTAGGCTTCAGATCAAGGTGCAGAACAAGGATTCAGATGAAGGTTTATCAGTCAGATTCAGATCAAGGTTGATTAGTAGGATTCAGATAATGTTCTAATCAAGGATTGAGATCAAGGTTCAGAAAAACAATTCATGGTTCAGAAGAAGGATTCAGATCACATTTCAGAACAAGGTTCAGACCTAGGATTCAGATCAAGGTGCAGACCAATGATTCAGATCAAGGTGCAGACCAAGGATTCACATCACGTTTCAGACCAAGGATTCAGATCAGGGTTCATTAGATGGATTCAGATCATGGTTCAGAACAAGGATTCAGATCACATTTCAGAACTAGGTTCAGACCTAGGCTTCAGATCAAGTTGCAGAACAAGGATTCAGATCAAGGTGCAGACCAAGGATTCACATCACGTTTCAGACCAAGGATTCAGATCAGGGTGGAGTCCAAGGATTCAGATCAATGGCCACACCTAGGATTCATATAAAAGTTCAGACCAAGGTTTCAGATCAAGGTGCAGACCAAGGATTCAGAACAAAGATTCAGATCAAGTTTCATACAAAGGATTCTTATAAAGGTTCAGAACAAGGATTCAGATCAGGGTTCATTAGATGGATTCAGATCATGGTTCAGAAGAAGGATTCAGATCACATTTCAGAACAAGGTTCAGACCTAGGATTCAGATCAAGGTGCAGACCAAGGATTCAGATCAAGGTGCAGACCAAGGATTCACATCACGTTTCAGACCAAGGATTCAGATCAGGGTTCATTAGATGGATTCAGATCATGGTTCAGAACAAGGATTCAGATCACATTTCAGAACTAGGTTCAGACCTAGGCTTCAGATCAAGGTGCAGAACAAGGATTCAGATCAAGGTGCAGACCAAGGATTCACATCACGTTTCAGACCAAGGATTCAGATCAGGGTTCATTAGATGGATTCAGATCATGTTTCAGAACAAGGATTCAGATCACATTTCAGAACTAGGTTCAGACCTAGGCTTCAGATCAAGTTGCAGAACAAGGATTCAGATCAAGGTGCAGACCAAGGATTCACATCACGTTTCAGACCAAGGATTCAGATCAGGGTTCATTAGATGGATTCAGATCATGGTTCCGAAGAAGGATTCAGATCACATTTCAGAACAAGGTTCAGACCTAGGCTTCAGATCAAGTTGCAGAACAAGGATTCAGATCAAGGTTCATTAGGTGGATTCAGATCATGGTTCAGAACAAGGATTCAGATCACATTTCAGAACAAGGTTCAGACCTAGGCTTCAGATCAAGGTGCAGAACAAGGATTCAGATGAAGGTTCATCCGTCAGATTCAGATCAAGGTTGATTAGTAGGATTCAGATAATGTTCTAATCAAGGATTGAGATCAAGGTTCAGAAAAACAATTCATGGTTCAGAAGAAGGATTCAGATCAACGTCCAGATGCAGGATTCAGATCAAGGTTCATCCCAAGGATGCAGATCACGTTTCAGCACAACGATTCAGATCTCGTTTCAGACCCAGGATTCAGATCAAGGTGGAGTCCAAGGATTCAGAACAAAGATTCAGATCAAGTTGCATACAAATGATTCTTATAAAGGTTCAGAACAAGGATCCAGATCAGGGTTCATTAGATGGATTCAGATCATGGTTCAGAAGAAGGATTCAGATCACATTTCAGAACAAGGTTCAGACCTAGGATTCAGATCAAGGTGCAGACCAAGGATTCAGATCAAGGTGCAGACCAAGGATTCACATCACGTTTCAGACCAAGGATTCAGATCAGGGTTCATTAGATGGATTCAGATCATGGTTCAGAACAAGGATTCAGATCACATTTCAGAACTAGGTTCAGACCTAGGCTTCAGATCAAGGTGCAGAACAAGGATTCAGATCAAGGTGCAGACCAAGGATTCACATCACGTTTCAGACCAAGGATTCAGATCAGGGTTCATTAGATGGATTCAGATCATGGTTCAGAACAAGGATTCAGATCACATTTCAGAACTAGGTTCAGACCTAGGCTTCAGATCAAGTTGCAGAACAAGGATTCAGATCAAGGTGCAGACCAAGGATTCACATCACGTTTCAGTCCAAGGATTCAGATCAGGGTTCATTAGATGGATTCAGATCATGGTTCCGAACAAGGATTCAGATCACATTTCAGAACTAGGTTCAGACCTAGGCTTCAGATCAAGGTGCAGAACAAGGATTCAGATCAAGGTGCAGACCAAGGATTCACATCACGTTTCAGACCAAGGATTCAGATCAGGGTTCATTAGATGGTTTCAGATCATGGTTCAGAACAAGGATTCAGATCACATTTCAGAACTAGGTTCAGACCGAGGGTTCAGATCAAGTTGCAGAACAAGGATTCAGATCAAGGTGCAGACCAAGGATTCACATCACGTTTCAGACCAAAGATTCAGATCAAGGTTCATTAGGTGGATTCAGATCATGGTTCACAACAAGAATTCAGATCACTTTTCAGAACAAGGTTCAGACCTAGGCTTCAGATCAAGGTGCAGACCTAGGCTTCAGATCAAGGTGCAGACCAAGGATTCACATCACGTTTCAGACCAAGGATTCAGATCAAGGTTCATTAGGTGGATTCAGATCATGGTTCAGAACAAGGATTCAGATCACATTTCAGAACAAGGTTCAGACCTAGGCTTCAGATCAAGGTGCAGAACAAGGATTCAGATGAAGGTTCATCAGTCAGATTCAGATCAAGGTTGATTAGTAGGATTCAGATAATGTTCTAATCAAGGATTGAGATCAAGGTTCAGAAAAACAATTCATAGTTCAGAATAAGGATTCAGATCAACGTCCAGATGCAGGATTCAGATCAAGGTTCATCCCAAGGATGCAGATCACGTTTCAGCACAACGATTCAGATCACGTTTCAGACCCAGGATTCAGATCAAGGTGGAGTTCAAGGATTCAGAACAAAGATTCAGATCAAGTTTCATACAAAGGATTCTTATAAAGGTTCAGAACAAGGATCCAGATCAGGGTTCATTAGATGGATTCAGATCATGGTTCAGAAGAAGGATTCAGATCACATTTCAGAACAAGGTTCAGACCTAAGATTCAGATCAAGGTCCAGACCAAGGATTCAGATCAAGGTGCAGACCAAGGATTCACATCACGTTTCAGACCAAGGATTCAGATCAGGGTTCATTAGATGGATTCAGATCATGGTTCCGAACAAGGATTCAGATCACATTTCAGAACTAGGTTCAGACCGAGGGTTCAGATCAAGTTGCAGAACAAGGATTCAGATCAAGGTGCAGACCAAGGATTCACATCACGTTTCAGTCCAAGGATTCAGATCAGGGTTCATTAGATGGATTCAGATCATGGTTCCGAACAAGGATTCAGATCACATTTCAGAACTAGGTTCAGACCTAGGCTTCAGATCAAGGTGCAGAACAAGGATTCAGATCAAGGTGCAGACCAAGGATTCACATCACGTTTCAGACCAAGGATTCAGATCAGGGTTCATTAGATGGTTTCAGATCATGGTTCAGAACAAGGATTCAGATCACATTTCAGAACTAGGTTCAGACCGAGGGTTCAGATCAAGTTGCAGAACAAGGATTCAGATCAAGGTGCAGACCAAGGATTCACATCACGTTTCAGACCAAAGATTCAGATCAAGGTTCATTAGGTGGATTCAGATCATGGTTCACAACAAGAATTCAGATCACTTTTCAGAACAAGGTTCAGACCTAGGCTTCAGATCAAGGTGCAGACCTAGGCTTCAGATCAAGGTGCAGACCAAGGATTCACATCACGTTTCAGACCAAGGATTCAGATCAAGGTTCATTAGGTGGATTCAGATCATGGTTCAGAACAAGGATTCAGATCACATTTCAGAACAAGGTTCAGACCTAGGCTTCAGATCAAGGTGCAGAACAAGGATTCAGATGAAGGTTCATCAGTCAGATTCAGATCAAGGTTGATTAGTAGGATTCAGATAATGTTCTAATCAAGGATTGAGATCAAGGTTCAGAAAAACAATTCATAGTTCAGAATAAGGATTCAGATCAACGTCCAGATGCAGGATTCAGATCAAGGTTCATCCCAAGGATGCAGATCACGTTTCAGCACAACGATTCAGATCACGTTTCAGACCCAGGATTCAGATCAAGGTGGAGTTCAAGGATTCAGAACAAAGATTCAGATCAAGTTTCATACAAAGGATTCTTATAAAGGTTCAGAACAAGGATCCAGATCAGGGTTCATTAGATGGATTCAGATCATGGTTCAGAAGAAGGATTCAGATCACATTTCAGAACAAGGTTCAGACCTAAGATTCAGATCAAGGTCCAGACCAAGGATTCAGATCAAGGTGCAGACCAAGGATTCACATCACGTTTCAGACCAAGGATTCAGATCAGGGTTCATTAGATGGATTCAGATCATGGTTCCGAACAAGGATTCAGATCACATTTCATAACAAGGTTCAGACCTTGGCTTCAGATCAAGGTACAGAACAAGGATTCAGATCAAGGTGCAGACCAAGGATTCAGATCACCTTTCAGACCAAGGATTGAGATCAAGGTTCATTAGGTGGATTCAGATCATGGTTCAGAACAAGGATTCAGATCACATTTCAGAACAAGGTTCAGACCTAGGCTTCAGATCAAGGTACAGAACAAGGATTCAGATCAAGGTGCAGACCAAGGATTCAGATCACGTTTCAGACCAAGGATTCAGATCAAGGTTCATTAGGTGGATTGAGATCATGGTTCAGAACAAGGATTCAGATCACATTTCAGAACTAGGTTCAGACCTAGGCTTCAGATCAAGGTGCAGACCAAGGATTCACATCACGTTTCAGACCAAGGATTCAGATCAGGGTTCATTAGATGGATTCAGATCATGATACAGAACAAGGATTCAGATCACATTTCAGAACTAGGTTCAGACCTAGGCTTCAGATCAAGTTGCAGAACAAGGATTCAGATCAAGGTGCAGACCAAGGATTCACATCACGTTTCAGACCAAGGATTCAGATCAGGGTTCATTAGATGGATTCAGATCATGGTTCCGAAGAAGGATTCAGATCACATTTGAGAACAAGGTTCAGACCTAGGCTTCAGATCAAGTTGCAGAACAAGGATTCAGATCAAGGTGCAGACCAAGGATTCACATCACGTTTCAGACCAAGGATTCAGATCAAGGTGCAGACCAAGGATTCACATCACGTTTCAGACCAAGGATTCATATCAGGGTTCATTAGATGGATTCAGATCATGGTTCAGAACAAGGATTCAGATCACATTTCAGAACTAGGTTCAGACCTAGGCTTCAGATCAAGGTGCAGACCAAGGATTCACATCACGTTTCAGACCAAGGATTCAGATCAGGGTTCATTAGATGGATTCAGATCATGATACAGAACAAGGATTCAGATCACATTTCAGAACTAGGTTCAGACCTAGGCTTCAGATCAAGTTGCAGAACAAGGATTCAGATCAAGGTGCAGACCAAGGATTCACATCACGTTTCAGACCAAGGATTCAGATCAGGGTTCATTAGATGGATTCAGATCATGGTTCCGAAGAAGGATTCAGATCACATTTGAGAACAAGGTTCAGACCTAGGCTTCAGATCAAGTTGCAGAACAAGGATTCAGATCAAGGTGCAGACCAAGGATTCACATCACGTTTCAGACCAAGGATTCAGATCATGGTTCAGAACAAGGATTCAGATCACATTTCAGAACTAGGTTCAGACCTAGGCTTCAGATCAAGGTGCAGAACAAGGATTCAGATCAAGGTGCAGACCAAGGATTCACATCACGTTTCAGACCAAGGATTCAGATCAGGGTTCATTAGATGGATTCAGATCATGGTTCCGAACAAGGATTCAGATCACATTTCATAACAAGGTTCAGACCTAGGCTTCAGATCAAGGTACAGAACAAGGATTCAGATCAAGGTGCAGACCAAGGATTCAGATCACGTTTCAGACCAAGGATTCAGATCAAGGTTCATTAGGTGGATTCAGATCATGGTTCAGAACAAGGATTCAGATCACATTTCAGAACAAGGTTCAGACCTAGGCTTCAGATCAAGGTGCAGAACAAGGATTCAGATGAAGGTTCATCAGTCAGATTCAGATCAAGGTTGATTAGTAGGATTCAGATAATGTTCTAATCAAGGATTGAGATCAAGGTTCAGAAAAACAATTCATGGTTCAGAATAAGGATTCAGATCAACGTCCAGATGCAGGATTCAGATAAAGGTTCATCGCAAGGATTCAAATCACGTTTCAGCACAACGATTCAGATCACGTTTCAGACCCAGGATTCAGATCAAGGTGGAGTCCAAGGATTCAGATCAAAGGCCACACCTAGGATTCATATAAAAGTTCAGACCAAGGTTTCAGATCAAGGTGCAGACCAAGGATTCAGAACAAAGATTCAGATCAAGTTTCATAAAAAGGATTCTTATAAAGGTTCAGAACAAGGATTCAGATCAGGGTTCATTAGATGGATTCAGATCATGGTTCAGAAGAAGGATTCAGATCACATTTCAGAACAAGGTTCAGACCTAGGATTCAGATCAAGGTGCAGACCAAGGATTCAGATCAAGGTGCAGACCAAGGATTCACATCACATTTCAGACCAAGGATTCAGATCAGGGTTCATTAGATGGATTCAGATCATGGTTCCGAACAAGGATTCACATCACATTTCAGAACAAGGTTCAGACCTAGGCTTCAGATCAGGTTACAGAGCATGGATTCAGATCAAGGTGCAGACCAAGGATTCAGATCACGTTTCAGACCAAGGATTCAGATCAAGGTTCATTAGGTGGATTCAGATCATGGTTCAGAACAAGGATTCAGATCACATTTCAGAACAAGGTTCAGACCTAGGCTTCAGATCAAGGTGCAGAACAAGGATTCAGATCAAGGTGCAGACCAAGGATTCACATGACGTTTCAGACCAAGGATTCAGATCAGGCTTCATTAGATGGATTCAGATCACGGTTCAGAACAAGGATTCAGATCACATTTCAGAAATAGGTTCAGACCTAGGCTTCAGATCAAGGTGCAGAACAAGGATTCAGATCAAGGTGCAGACCAAGGATTCACATCACGTTTCAGACCAAGGATTCAGATCAGGGTTCATTAGATGGATTCAGATCATGTTTCAGAACAAGGATTCAGATCACATTGCAGAACTAGGTTCAGACCTAGGCTTCAGATCATGTTGCAGAACAAGGATTCAGATCAAGGTGCAGACCAAGGATTCACATCACGTTTCAGACCAAGGATTCAGATCAGGGTTCATTAGATGGATTCAGATCATGGTTCCGAAGAAGGATTCAGATCACATTTCAGAACAAGGTTCAGACCTAGGCTTCAGATCAAGTTGCAGAACAAGGATTCAGATCAAGGTTCATTAGGTGGATTCAGATCATGGTTCAGAACAAGGATTCAGATCACATTTCAGAACAAGGTTCAGACCTAGGCTTCAGATCAAGGTGCAGAACAAGGATTCAGATGAAGGTTCATCAGTCAGATTCAGATCAAGGTTGATTAGTAGGATTCAGATAATGTTCTAATCAAGGATTGAGATCAAGGTTCAGAAAAACAATTCATGGTTCAGAATAAGGATTCAGATCAACGTCCAGATGCAGGATTCAGATCAAGGTTCATCCCAAGGATTCAGATCACGTTTCAGCACAACGATTCAGATCACGTTTCAGACCCAGGATTCAGATCAAGGTGGAGTCCAAGGATTCAGATCAATGGCCACACCTAGGATTCATATAAAAGTTCAGACCAAGGTTTCAGATCAAGGTGCAGACCAAGGATTCAGAACAAAGATTCAGATCAAGTTTCATACAAAGGATTCTTATAAAGGTTCAGAACAAGGATTCAGATCAGGGTTCAGATCAAGGTGCAGACCAAGGATTCAGATCAAGGTGCAGACCAAGGATTCACATCACGTTTCTGACCAAAGATTCAGATCAGGGTTCATTAGATGGATTCAGATCATGGTTCAGAACAAGGATTCAGATCACATTTCAGAACTAGGTTCAGACCTAGGCTTCAGATCAAGGTGCAGAACAAGGATTCAGATGAAGGTTCATCAGTCAGATTCAGATCAAGGTTGATTAGTAGGATTCAGATAATGTTCTAATCAAGGATTGAGATCAAGGTTCAGAAAAACAATTCATGGTTCAGAAGAAGGATTCAGATCAACGTCCAGATGCAGGATTCAGATCAAGATTCATCCCAAGGATTCAGATCACGTTTCAGCACAATGATTCAGATCACGTTTCAGACCCAGGATTCAGATCAAGGTGGAGTCCAAGGATTCAGATCAATGACCACACCTAGGATTCATATAAAAGTTCAGACCAAGGTTTCAGATCAAGGTGCAGACCAAGGATTCAGAACAAAGATTCAGATCAAGTTTCATACAAAGGATTCTTATAAAGGTTCAGAACAAGGATTCAGATCAGGGTTCAGATCAAGGTGCAGACCAAGGATTCAGATCAAGGTGCAGACCAAGGATTCACATCACGTTTCAGACCAAGGATTCAGATCAGGGTTCATTAGATGGATTCAGATCATGGTTCAGAACAAGGATTCAGATCACATTTCAGAACTAGGTTCAGACCTAGGCTTCAGATCAAGGTGCAGAACAAGGATTCAGATGAAGGTTCATCAGTCAGATTCAGATCAAGGTTGATTAGTAGGATTCAGATAATGTTCTAATCAAGGATTGAGATCAAGGTTCAGAAAAACAATTCATAGTTCAGAATAAGGATTCAGATCAACGTCCAGATGCAGGATTCAGATCAAGGTTCATCCCAAGGATGCAGATCACGTTTCAGCACAACGATTCAGATCACGTTTCAGACCCAGGATTCAGATCAAGGTGGAGTTCAAGGATTCAGAACAAAGATTCAGATCAAGTTTCATACAAAGGATTCTTATAAAGGTTCAGAACAAGGATCCAGATCAGGGTTCATTAGATGGATTCAGATCATGGTTCAGAAGAAGGATTCAGATCACATTTCAGAACAAGGTTCAGACCTAAGATTCAGATCAAGGTCCAGACCAAGGATTCAGATCAAGGTGCAGACCAAGGATTCACATCACGTTTCAGACCAAGGATTCAGATCAGGGTTCATTAGATGGATTCAGATCATGGTTCCGAACAAGGATTCAGATCACATTTCATAACAAGGTTCAGACCTTGGCTTCAGATCAAGGTACAGAACAAGGATTCAGATCAAGGTGCAGACCAAGGATTCAGATCACCTTTCAGACCAAGGATTGAGATCAAGGTTCATTAGGTGGATTCAGATCATGGTTCAGAACAAGGATTCAGATCACATTTCAGAACAAGGTTCAGACCTAGGCTTCAGATCAAGGTACAGAACAAGGATTCAGATCAAGGTGCAGACCAAGGATTCAGATCACGTTTCAGACCAAGGATTCAGATCAAGGTTCATTAGGTGGATTGAGATCATGGTTCAGAACAAGGATTCAGATCACATTTCAGAACTAGGTTCAGACCTAGGCTTCAGATCAAGGTGCAGACCAAGGATTCACATCACGTTTCAGACCAAGGATTCAGATCAGGGTTCATTAGATGGATTCAGATCATGATACAGAACAAGGATTCAGATCACATTTCAGAACTAGGTTCAGACCTAGGCTTCAGATCAAGTTGCAGAACAAGGATTCAGATCAAGGTGCAGACCAAGGATTCACATCACGTTTCAGACCAAGGATTCAGATCAGGGTTCATTAGATGGATTCAGATCATGGTTCCGAAGAAGGATTCAGATCACATTTGAGAACAAGGTTCAGACCTAGGCTTCAGATCAAGTTGCAGAACAAGGATTCAGATCAAGGTGCAGACCAAGGATTCACATCACGTTTCAGACCAAGGATTCAGATCAAGGTGCAGACCAAGGATTCACATCACGTTTCAGACCAAGGATTCATATCAGGGTTCATTAGATGGATTCAGATCATGGTTCAGAACAAGGATTCAGATCACATTTCAGAACTAGGTTCAGACCTAGGCTTCAGATCAAGGTGCAGACCAAGGATTCACATCACGTTTCAGACCAAGGATTCAGATCAGGGTTCATTAGATGGATTCAGATCATGATACAGAACAAGGATTCAGATCACATTTCAGAACTAGGTTCAGACCTAGGCTTCAGATCAAGTTGCAGAACAAGGATTCAGATCAAGGTGCAGACCAAGGATTCACATCACGTTTCAGACCAAGGATTCAGATCAGGGTTCATTAGATGGATTCAGATCATGGTTCCGAAGAAGGATTCAGATCACATTTGAGAACAAGGTTCAGACCTAGGCTTCAGATCAAGTTGCAGAACAAGGATTCAGATCAAGGTGCAGACCAAGGATTCACATCACGTTTCAGACCAAGGATTCAGATCATGGTTCAGAACAAGGATTCAGATCACATTTCAGAACTAGGTTCAGACCTAGGCTTCAGATCAAGGTGCAGAACAAGGATTCAGATCAAGGTGCAGACCAAGGATTCACATCACGTTTCAGACCAAGGATTCAGATCAGGGTTCATTAGATGGATTCAGATCATGGTTCCGAACAAGGATTCAGATCACATTTCATAACAAGGTTCAGACCTAGGCTTCAGATCAAGGTACAGAACAAGGATTCAGATCAAGGTGCAGACCAAGGATTCAGATCACGTTTCAGACCAAGGATTCAGATCAAGGTTCATTAGGTGGATTCAGATCATGGTTCAGAACAAGGATTCAGATCACATTTCAGAACAAGGTTCAGACCTAGGCTTCAGATCAAGGTGCAGAACAAGGATTCAGATGAAGGTTCATCAGTCAGATTCAGATCAAGGTTGATTAGTAGGATTCAGATAATGTTCTAATCAAGGATTGAGATCAAGGTTCAGAAAAACAATTCATGGTTCAGAATAAGGATTCAGATCAACGTCCAGATGCAGGATTCAGATAAAGGTTCATCGCAAGGATTCAAATCACGTTTCAGCACAACGATTCAGATCACGTTTCAGACCCAGGATTCAGATCAAGGTGGAGTCCAAGGATTCAGATCAAAGGCCACACCTAGGATTCATATAAAAGTTCAGACCAAGGTTTCAGATCAAGGTGCAGACCAAGGATTCAGAACAAAGATTCAGATCAAGTTTCATAAAAAGGATTCTTATAAAGGTTCAGAACAAGGATTCAGATCAGGGTTCATTAGATGGATTCAGATCATGGTTCAGAAGAAGGATTCAGATCACATTTCAGAACAAGGTTCAGACCTAGGATTCAGATCAAGGTGCAGACCAAGGATTCAGATCAAGGTGCAGACCAAGGATTCACATCACATTTCAGACCAAGGATTCAGATCAGGGTTCATTAGATGGATTCAGATCATGGTTCCGAACAAGGATTCACATCACATTTCAGAACAAGGTTCAGACCTAGGCTTCAGATCAGGTTACAGAGCATGGATTCAGATCAAGGTGCAGACCAAGGATTCAGATCACGTTTCAGACCAAGGATTCAGATCAAGGTTCATTAGGTGGATTCAGATCATGGTTCAGAACAAGGATTCAGATCACATTTCAGAACAAGGTTCAGACCTAGGCTTCAGATCAAGGTGCAGAACAAGGATTCAGATCAAGGTGCAGACCAAGGATTCACATGACGTTTCAGACCAAGGATTCAGATCAGGCTTCATTAGATGGATTCAGATCACGGTTCAGAACAAGGATTCAGATCACATTTCAGAAATAGGTTCAGACCTAGGCTTCAGATCAAGGTGCAGAACAAGGATTCAGATCAAGGTGCAGACCAAGGATTCACATCACGTTTCAGACCAAGGATTCAGATCAGGGTTCATTAGATGGATTCAGATCATGTTTCAGAACAAGGATTCAGATCACATTGCAGAACTAGGTTCAGACCTAGGCTTCAGATCATGTTGCAGAACAAGGATTCAGATCAAGGTGCAGACCAAGGATTCACATCACGTTTCAGACCAAGGATTCAGATCAGGGTTCATTAGATGGATTCAGATCATGGTTCCGAAGAAGGATTCAGATCACATTTCAGAACAAGGTTCAGACCTAGGCTTCAGATCAAGTTGCAGAACAAGGATTCAGATCAAGGTTCATTAGGTGGATTCAGATCATGGTTCAGAACAAGGATTCAGATCACATTTCAGAACAAGGTTCAGACCTAGGCTTCAGATCAAGGTGCAGAACAAGGATTCAGATGAAGGTTCATCAGTCAGATTCAGATCAAGGTTGATTAGTAGGATTCAGATAATGTTCTAATCAAGGATTGAGATCAAGGTTCAGAAAAACAATTCATGGTTCAGAATAAGGATTCAGATCAACGTCCAGATGCAGGATTCAGATCAAGGTTCATCCCAAGGATTCAGATCACGTTTCAGCACAACGATTCAGATCACGTTTCAGACCCAGGATTCAGATCAAGGTGGAGTCCAAGGATTCAGATCAATGGCCACACCTAGGATTCATATAAAAGTTCAGACCAAGGTTTCAGATCAAGGTGCAGACCAAGGATTCAGAACAAAGATTCAGATCAAGTTTCATACAAAGGATTCTTATAAAGGTTCAGAACAAGGATTCAGATCAGGGTTCAGATCAAGGTGCAGACCAAGGATTCAGATCAAGGTGCAGACCAAGGATTCACATCACGTTTCTGACCAAAGATTCAGATCAGGGTTCATTAGATGGATTCAGATCATGGTTCAGAACAAGGATTCAGATCACATTTCAGAACTAGGTTCAGACCTAGGCTTCAGATCAAGGTGCAGAACAAGGATTCAGATGAAGGTTCATCAGTCAGATTCAGATCAAGGTTGATTAGTAGGATTCAGATAATGTTCTAATCAAGGATTGAGATCAAGGTTCAGAAAAACAATTCATGGTTCAGAAGAAGGATTCAGATCAACGTCCAGATGCAGGATTCAGATCAAGATTCATCCCAAGGATTCAGATCACGTTTCAGCACAATGATTCAGATCACGTTTCAGACCCAGGATTCAGATCAAGGTGGAGTCCAAGGATTCAGATCAATGACCACACCTAGGATTCATATAAAAGTTCAGACCAAGGTTTCAGATCAAGGTGCAGACCAAGGATTCAGAACAAAGATTCAGATCAAGTTTCATACAAAGGATTCTTATAAAGGTTCAGAACAAGGATTCAGATCAGGGTTCAGATCAAGGTGCAGACCAAGGATTCAGATCAAGGTGCAGACCAAGGATTCACATCACGTTTCAGACCAAGGATTCAGATCAGGGTTCATTAGATGGATTCAGATCATGGTTCAGAACAAGGATTCAGATCACATTTCAGAACTAGGTTCAGACCTAGGCTTCAGATCAAGGTGCAGAACAAGGATTCAGATGAAGGTTCATCAGTCAGATTCAGATCAAGGTTGATTAGTAGGATTCAGATAATGTTCTAATCAAGGATTGAGATCAAGGTTCAGAAAAACAATTCATGGTTCAGAAGAAGGATTCAGATCACATTTCAGAACAAGGTTCAGACCTAGGATTCAGATCAAGGTGCAGACCAAGGATTCAGATCAAGGTGCAGACCAAGGATTCACATCACGTTTCAGACCAAGGATTCAGATCAGGGTTCATTAGATGGATTCAGATCATGGTTCAGAACAAGGATTCAGATCACATTTCAGAACTAGGTTCAGACCTAGGCTTCAGATCAAGTTGCAGAACAAGGATTCAGATCAAGGTGCAGACCAAGGATTCACATCACGTTTCAGACCAAGGATTCAGATCAGGGTGGAGTCCAAGGATTCAGATCAATGGCCACACCTAGGATTCATATAAAAGTTCAGACCAAGGTTTCAGATCAAGGTGCAGACCAAGGATTCAGAACAAAGATTCAGATCAAGTTTCATACAAAGGATTCTTATAAAGGTTCAGAACAAGGATTCAGATCAGGGTTCATTAGATGGATTCAGATCATGGTTCAGAAGAAGGATTCAGATCACATTTCAGAACAAGGTTCAGACCTAGGATTCAGATCAAGGTGCAGACCAAGGATTCAGATCAAGGTGCAGACCAAGGATTCACATCACGTTTCAGACCAAGGATTCAGATCAGGGTTCATTAGATGGATTCAGATCATGGTTCAGAACAAGGATTCAGATCACATTTCAGAACTAGGTTCAGACCTAGGCTTCAGATCAAGGTGCAGAACAAGGATTCAGATCAAGGTGCAGACCAAGGATTCACATCACGTTTCAGACCAAGGATTCAGATCAGGGTTCATTAGATGGATTCAGATCATGTTTCAGAACAAGGATTCAGATCACATTTCAGAACTAGGTTCAGACCTAGGCTTCAGATCAAGTTGCAGAACAAGGATTCAGATCAAGGTGCAGACCAAGGATTCACATCACGTTTCAGACCAAGGATTCAGATCAGGGTTCATTAGATGGATTCAGATCATGGTTCCGAAGAAGGATTCAGATCACATTTCAGAACAAGGTTCAGACCTAGGCTTCAGATCAAGTTGCAGAACAAGGATTCAGATCAAGGTTCATTAGGTGGATTCAGATCATGGTTCAGAACAAGGATTCAGATCACATTTCAGAACAAGGTTCAGACCTAGGCTTCAGATCAAGGTGCAGAACAAGGATTCAGATGAAGGTTCATCCGTCAGATTCAGATCAAGGTTGATTAGTAGGATTCAGATAATGTTCTAATCAAGGATTGAGATCAAGGTTCAGAAAAACAATTCATGGTTCAGAAGAAGGATTCAGATCAACGTCCAGATGCAGGATTCAGATCAAGGTTCATCCCAAGGATGCAGATCACGTTTCAGCACAACGATTCAGATCTCGTTTCAGACCCAGGATTCAGATCAAGGTGGAGTCCAAGGATTCAGAACAAAGATTCAGATCAAGTTGCATACAAATGATTCTTATAAAGGTTCAGAACAAGGATCCAGATCAGGGTTCATTAGATGGATTCAGATCATGGTTCAGAAGAAGGATTCAGATCACATTTCAGAACAAGGTTCAGACCTAGGATTCAGATCAAGGTGCAGACCAAGGATTCAGATCAAGGTGCAGACCAAGGATTCACATCACGTTTCAGACCAAGGATTCAGATCAGGGTTCATTAGATGGATTCAGATCATGGTTCAGAACAAGGATTCAGATCACATTTCAGAACTAGGTTCAGACCTAGGCTTCAGATCAAGGTGCAGAACAAGGATTCAGATCAAGGTGCAGACCAAGGATTCACATCACGTTTCAGACCAAGGATTCAGATCAGGGTTCATTAGATGGATTCAGATCATGGTTCAGAACAAGGATTCAGATCACATTTCAGAACTAGGTTCAGACCTAGGCTTCAGATCAAGTTGCAGAACAAGGATTCAGATCAAGGTGCAGACCAAGGATTCACATCACGTTTCAGTCCAAGGATTCAGATCAGGGTTCATTAGATGGATTCAGATCATGGTTCCGAACAAGGATTCAGATCACATTTCAGAACTAGGTTCAGACCTAGGCTTCAGATCAAGGTGCAGAACAAGGATTCAGATCAAGGTGCAGACCAAGGATTCACATCACGTTTCAGACCAAGGATTCAGATCAGGGTTCATTAGATGGTTTCAGATCATGGTTCAGAACAAGGATTCAGATCACATTTCAGAACTAGGTTCAGACCGAGGGTTCAGATCAAGTTGCAGAACAAGGATTCAGATCAAGGTGCAGACCAAGGATTCACATCACGTTTCAGACCAAAGATTCAGATCAAGGTTCATTAGGTGGATTCAGATCATGGTTCACAACAAGAATTCAGATCACTTTTCAGAACAAGGTTCAGACCTAGGCTTCAGATCAAGGTGCAAACCTAGGCTTCAGATCAAGGTGCAGACCAAGGATTCACATCACGTTTCAGACCAAGGATTCAGATCAAGGTTCATTAGGTGGATTCAGATCATGGTTCAGAACAAGGATTCAGATCACATTTCAGAACAAGGTTCAGACCTAGGCTTCAGATCAAGGTGCAGAACAAGGATTCAGATGAAGGTTCATCAGTCAGATTCAGATCAAGGTTGATTAGTAGGATTCAGATAATGTTCTAATCAAGGATTGAGATCAAGGTTCAGAAAAACAATTCATAGTTCAGAATAAGGATTCAGATCAACGTCCAGATGCAGGATTCAGATCAAGGTTCATCCCAAGGATGCAGATCACGTTTCAGCACAACGATTCAGATCACGTTTCAGACCCAGGATTCAGATCAAGGTGGAGTTCAAGGATTCAGAACAAAGATTCAGATCAAGTTTCATACAAAGGATTCTTATAAAGGTTCAGAACAAGGATCCAGATCAGGGTTCATTAGATGGATTCAGATCATGGTTCAGAAGAAGGATTCAGATCACATTTCAGAACAAGGTTCAGACCTAAGATTCAGATCAAGGTCCAGACCAAGGATTCAGATCAAGGTGCAGACCAAGGATTCACATCACGTTTCAGACCAAGGATTCAGATCAGGGTTCATTAGATGGATTCAGATCATGGTTCCGAACAAGGATTCAGATCACATTTCATAACAAGGTTCAGACCTTGGCTTCAGATCAAGGTACAGAACAAGGATTCAGATCAAGGTGCAGACCAAGGATTCAGATCACCTTTCAGACCAAGGATTGAGATCAAGGTTCATTAGGTGGATTCAGATCATGGTTCAGAACAAGGATTCAGATCACATTTCAGAACAAGGTTCAGACCTAGGCTTCAGATCAAGGTACAGAACAAGGATTCAGATCAAGGTGCAGACCAAGGATTCAGATCACGTTTCAGACCAAGGATTCAGATCAAGGTTCATTAGGTGGATTGAGATCATGGTTCAGAACAAGGATTCAGATCACATTTCAGAACAAGGTTCAGACCTAGGCTTCAGATCAAGGTGCAGAACAAGTATTCAGATGAAGGTTCATCAGTCAGATTCAGATCAAGGTTGATTAGTAGGATTCAGATCATGTTCTAATCAAGGATTGAGATCAAGGTTCAGAAAAAAAATTCATGGTTCAGAAGAAGGATTCAGATCACATTTCAGAACAAGGTTCAGAACTAGGATTCAGATCAAGGTGCAGACCAAGGATTCAGATCAAGGTGCAGACCAAGGATTCACATCACGTTTCAGACCAAGGATTCAGATCAGGGTTCATTAGATGGATTCAGATCACGGTTCAGAACAAGGATTCAGATCACATTTCAGAACTAGGTTCAGACCTAGGCTTCAGATCAAGGTGCAGAACAAGGATTCAGATCAAGGTGCAGACCAAGGATTCACGTCACGTTTCAGACCAAGGATTCAGATCAGGGTTCATTAGATGGATTCAGATCATGGTTCCGAACAAGGATTCAGATCACATTTCAGAACAAGGTTCAGACCTAGGCTTCAGATCAAGGTACAGAACAAGGATTCAGATCAAGGTGCAGACCAAGGATTCAGATCACGTTTCAGACCAAGGATTCAGATCAAGGTTCATTAGGTGGATTCAGATCATGGTTCAGAACAAGGATTCAGATCACATTTCAGAAAAAGGTTCAGACCTAGGCTTCAGATCAAGGTGCAGAACAAGGATTCAGATGAAGGTTCATCAGTCAGATTCAGATCAAGGTTGATTAGTAGGATTCAGATAATGTTCTAATCAAGGATTGAGGTCAAGGTTCAGAAAAACAATTCATGGTTCAGAATAAGGATTCAGATCAACGTCCAGATGCAGGATTCAGATCAAGGTTCATCCCAAGGATGCAGATCACGTTTCAGCACAACGATTCAGATCACGTTTCAGACCCAGGATTCAGATCAATGTGGAGTCCAAGGATTCAGATCAATGGCCAGACCTAGGATTCATATAAAAGTTCAGACCAAGGTTTGAGATCAAGGTGCAGACCAAGGATTCAGAACAAAGATTCAGATCAAGTTTCATACAAAGGATTCTTATAAAGGTTCAGAACAAGGATTCAGATCAGGGTTCATTAGATGGATTCAGGTCATGGTTCAGAAGAAGGATTCAGATCACATTTCAGAACAAGGTTCAGACCTAGGATTCAGATCAAGGTGGAGACCAAGGATTCAGATCAAGGTGCAGACCAAGGATTCACATCACGTTTCAGACCAAGGATTCAGATCAGGGTTCATTAGCTGGATTCAGATCATGGTTCAGAACAAGGATTCAGATCACATTTCAGAACTAGGTTCAGACCTAGGCTTCAGATCAAGGTGCAGAACAAGGATTCAGATCAAGGTGCAGACGAAGGATTCACATCACGTTTCAGACCAAGGATTCAGATCAGGGTTCATTAGATGGATTCAGATCATGGTTCAGAACAAGGATTCAGATCACATTTCAGAACTAGGTTCAGACCTAGGCTTCAGATCAAGGTGCAGAACAAGGATTCAGATGAAGGTTCATCAGTCAGATTCAGATCAAGGTTGATTAGTAGGATTCAGATAATGTTCTAATCAAGGATTGAGATCAAGGTTCAGAAAAACAATTCATGGTTCAGAAGAAGGATTCAGATCAACGTCCAGATGCAGGATTCAGATCAAGATTCATCCCAAGGATTCAGATCACGTTTCAGCACAATGATTCAGATCACGTTTCAGACCCAGGATTCAGATCAAGGTGGAGTCCAAGGATTCAGATCAATGACCACACCTAGGATTCATATAAAAGTTCAGACCAAGGTTTCAGATCAAGGTGCAGACCAAGGATTCAGAACAAAGATTCAGATCAAGTTTCATACAAAGGATTCTTATAAAGGTTCAGAACAAGGATTCAGATCAGGGTTCAGATCAAGGTGCAGACCAAGGATTCAGATCAAGGTGCAGACCAAGGATTCACATCACGTTTCAGACCAAGGATTCAGATCAGGGTTCATTAGATGGATTCAGATCATGGTTCAGAACAAGGATTCAGATCACATTTCAGAACTAGGTTCAGACCTAGGCTTCAGATCAAGGTGCAGAACAAGGATTCAGATGAAGGTTCATCAGTCAGATTCAGATCAAGGTTGATTAGTAGGATTCAGATAATGTTCTAATCAAGGATTGAGATCAAGGTTCAGAAAAACAATTCATGGTTCAGAAGAAGGATTCAGATCACATTTCAGAACAAGGTTCAGACCTAGGATTCAGATCAAGGTGCAGACCAATGATTCAGATCAAGGTGCAGACCAAGGATTCACATCACGTTTCAGACCAAGGATTCAGATCAGGGTTCATTAGATGGATTCAGATCATGGTTCAGAACAAGGATTCAGATCACATTTCAGAACTAGGTTCAGACCTAGGCTTCAGATCAAGTTGCAGAACAAGGATTCAGATCAAGGTGCAGACCAAGGATTCACATCACGTTTCAGACCAAGGATTCAGATCAGGGTGGAGTCCAAGGATTCAGATCAATGGCCACACCTAGGATTCATATAAAAGTTCAGACCAAGGTTTCAGATCAAGGTGCAGACCAAGGATTCAGAACAAAGATTCAGATCAAGTTTCATACAAAGGATTCTTATAAAGGTTCAGAACAAGGATTCAGATCAGGGTTCATTAGATGGATTCAGATCATGGTTCAGAAGAAGGATTCAGATCACATTTCAGAACAAGGTTCAGACCTAGGATTCAGATCAAGGTGCAGACCAAGGATTCAGATCAAGGTGCAGACCAAGGATTCACATCACGTTTCAGACCAAGGATTCAGATCAGGGTTCATTAGATGGATTCAGATCATGGTTCAGAACAAGGATTCAGATCACATTTCAGAACTAGGTTCAGACCTAGGCTTCAGATCAAGGTGCAGAACAAGGATTCAGATCAAGGTGCAGACCAAGGATTCACATCACGTTTCAGACCAAGGATTCAGATCAGGGTTCATTAGATGGATTCAGATCATGTTTCAGAACAAGGATTCAGATCACATTTCAGAACTAGGTTCAGACCTAGGCTTCAGATCAAGTTGCAGAACAAGGATTCAGATCAAGGTGCAGACCAAGGATTCACATCACGTTTCAGACCAAGGATTCAGATCAGGGTTCATTAGATGGATTCAGATCATGGTTCCGAAGAAGGATTCAGATCACATTTCAGAACAAGGTTCAGACCTAGGCTTCAGATCAAGTTGCAGAACAAGGATTCAGATCAAGGTTCATTAGGTGGATTCAGATCATGGTTCAGAACAAGGATTCAGATCACATTTCAGAACAAGGTTCAGACCTAGGCTTCAGATCAAGGTGCAGAACAAGGATTCAGATGAAGGTTCATCCGTCAGATTCAGATCAAGGTTGATTAGTAGGATTCAGATAATGTTCTAATCAAGGATTGAGATCAAGGTTCAGAAAAACAATTCATGGTTCAGAAGAAGGATTCAGATCAACGTCCAGATGCAGGATTCAGATCAAGGTTCATCCCAAGGATGCAGATCACGTTTCAGCACAACGATTCAGATCTCGTTTCAGACCCAGGATTCAGATCAAGGTGGAGTCCAAGGATTCAGAACAAAGATTCAGATCAAGTTGCATACAAATGATTCTTATAAAGGTTCAGAACAAGGATCCAGATCAGGGTTCATTAGATGGATTCAGATCATGGTTCAGAAGAAGGATTCAGATCACATTTCAGAACAAGGTTCAGACCTAGGATTCAGATCAAGGTGCAGACCAAGGATTCAGATCAAGGTGCAGACCAAGGATTCACATCACGTTTCAGACCAAGGATTCAGATCAGGGTTCATTAGATGGATTCAGATCATGGTTCAGAACAAGGATTCAGATCACATTTCAGAACTAGGTTCAGACCTAGGCTTCAGATCAAGGTGCAGAACAAGGATTCAGATCAAGGTGCAGACCAAGGATTCACATCACGTTTCAGACCAAGGATTCAGATCAGGGTTCATTAGATGGATTCAGATCATGGTTCAGAACAAGGATTCAGATCACATTTCAGAACTAGGTTCAGACCTAGGCTTCAGATCAAGTTGCAGAACAAGGATTCAGATCAAGGTGCAGACCAAGGATTCACATCACGTTTCAGTCCAAGGATTCAGATCAGGGTTCATTAGATGGATTCAGATCATGGTTCCGAACAAGGATTCAGATCACATTTCAGAACTAGGTTCAGACCTAGGCTTCAGATCAAGGTGCAGAACAAGGATTCAGATCAAGGTGCAGACCAAGGATTCACATCACGTTTCAGACCAAGGATTCAGATCAGGGTTCATTAGATGGTTTCAGATCATGGTTCAGAACAAGGATTCAGATCACATTTCAGAACTAGGTTCAGACCGAGGGTTCAGATCAAGTTGCAGAACAAGGATTCAGATCAAGGTGCAGACCAAGGATTCACATCACGTTTCAGACCAAAGATTCAGATCAAGGTTCATTAGGTGGATTCAGATCATGGTTCACAACAAGAATTCAGATCACTTTTCAGAACAAGGTTCAGACCTAGGCTTCAGATCAAGGTGCAGACCTAGGCTTCAGATCAAGGTGCAGACCAAGGATTCACATCACGTTTCAGACCAAGGATTCAGATCAAGGTTCATTAGGTGGATTCAGATCATGGTTCAGAACAAGGATTCAGATCACATTTCAGAACAAGGTTCAGACCTAGGCTTCAGATCAAGGTGCAGAACAAGGATTCAGATGAAGGTTCATCAGTCAGATTCAGATCAAGGTTGATTAGTAGGATTCAGATAATGTTCTAATCAAGGATTGAGATCAAGGTTCAGAAAAACAATTCATAGTTCAGAATAAGGATTCAGATCAACGTCCAGATGCAGGATTCAGATCAAGGTTCATCCCAAGGATGCAGATCACGTTTCAGCACAACGATTCAGATCACGTTTCAGACCCAGGATTCAGATCAAGGTGGAGTTCAAGGATTCAGAACAAAGATTCAGATCAAGTTTCATACAAAGGATTCTTATAAAGGTTCAGAACAAGGATCCAGATCAGGGTTCATTAGATGGATTCAGATCATGGTTCAGAAGAAGGATTCAGATCACATTTCAGAACAAGGTTCAGACCTAAGATTCAGATCAAGGTCCAGACCAAGGATTCAGATCAAGGTGCAGACCAAGGATTCACATCACGTTTCAGACCAAGGATTCAGATCAGGGTTCATTAGATGGATTCAGATCATGGTTCCGAACAAGGATTCAGATCACATTTCATAACAAGGTTCAGACCTTGGCTTCAGATCAAGGTACAGAACAAGGATTCAGATCAAGGTGCAGACCAAGGATTCAGATCACCTTTCAGACCAAGGATTGAGATCAAGGTTCATTAGGTGGATTCAGATCATGGTTCAGAACAAGGATTCAGATCACATTTCAGAACAAGGTTCAGACCTAGGCTTCAGATCAAGGTACAGAACAAGGATTCAGATCAAGGTGCAGACCAAGGATTCAGATCACGTTTCAGACCAAGGATTCAGATCAAGGTTCATTAGGTGGATTGAGATCATGGTTCAGAACAAGGATTCAGATCACATTTCAGAACAAGGTTCAGACCTAGGCTTCAGATCAAGGTGCAGAACAAGTATTCAGATGAAGGTTCATCAGTCAGATTCAGATCAAGGTTGATTAGTAGGATTCAGATCATGTTCTAATCAAGGATTGAGATCAAGGTTCAGAAAAAAAATTCATGGTTCAGAAGAAGGATTCAGATCACATTTCAGAACAAGGTTCAGAACTAGGATTCAGATCAAGGTGCAGACCAAGGATTCAGATCAAGGTGCAGACCAAGGATTCACATCACGTTTCAGACCAAGGATTCAGATCAGGGTTCATTAGATGGATTCAGATCACGGTTCAGAACAAGGATTCAGATCACATTTCAGAACTAGGTTCAGACCTAGGCTTCAGATCAAGGTGCAGAACAAGGATTCAGATCAAGGTGCAGACCAAGGATTCACATCACGTTTCAGACCAAGGATTCAGATCAGGGTTCATTAGATGGATTCAGATCATGGTTCCGAACAAGGATTCAGATCACATTTCAGAACAAGGTTCAGACCTAGGCTTCAGATCAAGGTACAGAACAAGGATTCAGATCAAGGTGCAGACCAAGGATTCAGATCACGTTTCAGACCAAGGATTCAGATCAAGGTTCATTAGGTGGATTCAGATCATGGTTCAGAACAAGGATTCAGATCACATTTCAGAAAAAGGTTCAGACCTAGGCTTCAGATCAAGGTGCAGAACAAGGATTCAGATGAAGGTTCATCAGTCAGATTCAGATCAAGGTTGATTAGTAGGATTCAGATAATGTTCTAATCAAGGATTGAGGTCAAGGTTCAGAAAAACAATTCATGGTTCAGAATAAGGATTCAGATCAACGTCCAGATGCAGGATTCAGATCAAGGTTCATCCCAAGGATGCAGATCACGTTTCAGCACAACGATTCAGATCACGTTTCAGACCCAGGATTCAGATCAATGTGGAGTCCAAGGATTCAGATCAATGGCCACACCTAGGATTCATATAAAAGTTCAGACCAAGGTTTCAGATCAAGGTGCAGACCAAGGATTCAGAACAAAGATTCAGATCAAGTTTCATACAAAGGATTCTTATAAAGGTTCAGAACAAGGATTCAGATCAGGGTTCATTAGATGGATTCAGGTCATGGTTCAGAAGAAGGATTCAGATCACATTTCAGAACAAGGTTCAGACCTAGGATTCAGATCAAGGTGCAGACCAAGGATTCAGATCAAGGTGCAGACCAAGGATTCACATCACGTTTCAGACCAAGGATTCAGATCAGGGTTCATTAGATGGATTCAGATCATGGTTCAGAACAAGGATTCAGATCACATTTCAGAACTAGGTTCAGACCTAGGCTTCAGATCAAGGTGCAGAACAAGGATTCAGATCAAGGTGCAGACCAAGGATTCACATCACGTTTCAGACCAAGGATTCAGATCAGGGTTCATTAGATGGATTCAGATCATGTTTCAGAACAAGGATTCAGATCACATTTCAGAACTAGGTTCAGACCTAGGCTTCAGATCAAGTTGCAGAACAAGGATTCAGATCAAGGTGCAGACCAAGGATTCACATCACGTTTCAGACCAAGGATTCAGATCAGGGTTCATTAGATGGATTCAGATCATGGTTCCGAAGAAGGATTCAGATCACATTTCAGAACAAGGTTCAGACCTAGGCTTCAGATCAAGTTGCAGAACAAGGATTCAGATCAAGGTTCATTAGGTGGATTCAGATCATGGTTCAGAACAAGGATTCAGATCACATTTCAGAACAAGGTTCAGACCTAGGCTTCAGATCAAGGTGCAGAACAAGGATTCAGATGAAGGTTCATCCGTCAGATTCAGATCAAGGTTGATTAGTAGGATTCAGATAATGTTCTAATCAAGGATTGAGATCAAGGTTCAGAAAAACAATTCATGGTTCAGAAGAAGGATTCAGATCAACGTCCAGATGCAGGATTCAGATCAAGGTTCATCCCAAGGATGCAGATCACGTTTCAGCACAACGATTCAGATCTCGTTTCAGACCCAGGATTCAGATCAAGGTGGAGTCCAAGGATTCAGAACAAAGATTCAGATCAAGTTGCATACAAATGATTCTTATAAAGGTTCAGAACAAGGATCCAGATCAGGGTTCATTAGATGGATTCAGATCATGGTTCAGAAGAAGGATTCAGATCACATTTCAGAACAAGGTTCAGACCTAGGATTCAGATCAAGGTGCAGACCAAGGATTCAGATCAAGGTGCAGACCAAGGATTCACATCACGTTTCAGACCAAGGATTCAGATCAGGGTTCATTAGATGGATTCAGATCATGGTTCAGAACAAGGATTCAGATCACATTTCAGAACTAGGTTCAGACCTAGGCTTCAGATCAAGGTGCAGAACAAGGATTCAGATCAAGGTGCAGACCAAGGATTCACATCACGTTTCAGACCAAGGATTCAGATCAGGGTTCATTAGATGGATTCAGATCATGGTTCAGAACAAGGATTCAGATCACATTTCAGAACTAGGTTCAGACCTAGGCTTCAGATCAAGTTGCAGAACAAGGATTCAGATCAAGGTGCAGACCAAGGATTCACATCACGTTTCAGTCCAAGGATTCAGATCAGGGTTCATTAGATGGATTCAGATCATGGTTCCGAACAAGGATTCAGATCACATTTCAGAACTAGGTTCAGACCTAGGGTTCAGATCAAGGTGCAGAACAAGGATTCAGATCAAGGTGCAGACCAAGGATTCACATCACGTTTCAGACCAAGGATTCAGATCAGGGTTCATTAGATGGTTTCAGATCATGGTTCAGAACAAGGATTCAGATCACATTTCAGAACTAGGTTCAGACCGAGGGTTCAGATCAAGTTGCAGAACAAGGATTCAGATCAAGGTGCAGACCAAGGATTCACATCACGTTTCAGACCAAAGATTCAGATCAAGGTTCATTAGGTGGATTCAGATCATGGTTCACAACAAGAATTCAGATCACTTTTCAGAACAAGGTTCAGACCTAGGCTTCAGATCAAGGTGCAGACCTAGGCTTCAGATCAAGGTGCAGACCAAGGATTCACATCACGTTTCAGACCAAGGATTCAGATCAAGGTTCATTAGGTGGATTCAGATCATGGTTCAGAACAAGGATTCAGATCACATTTCAGAACAAGGTTCAGACCTAGGCTTCAGATCAAGGTGCAGAACAAGGATTCAGATGAAGGTTCATCAGTCAGATTCAGATCAAGGTTGATTAGTAGGATTCAGATAATGTTCTAATCAAGGATTGAGATCAAGGTTCAGAAAAACAATTCATAGTTCAGAATAAGGATTCAGATCAACGTCCAGATGCAGGATTCAGATCAAGGTTCATCCCAAGGATGCAGATCACGTTTCAGCACAACGATTCAGATCACGTTTCAGACCCAGGATTCAGATCAAGGTGGAGTTCAAGGATTCAGAACAAAGATTCAGATCAAGTTTCATACAAAGGATTCTTATAAAGGTTCAGAACAAGGATCCAGATCAGGGTTCATTAGATGGATTCAGATCATGGTTCAGAAGAAGGATTCAGATCACATTTCAGAACAAGGTTCAGACCTAAGATTCAGATCAAGGTCCAGACCAAGGATTCAGATCAAGGTGCAGACCAAGGATTCACATCACGTTTCAGACCAAGGATTCAGATCAGGGTTCATTAGATGGATTCAGATCATGGTTCCGAACAAGGATTCAGATCACATTTCATAACAAGGTTCAGACCTTGGCTTCAGATCAAGGTACAGAACAAGGATTCAGATCAAGGTGCAGACCAAGGATTCAGATCACCTTTCAGACCAAGGATTGAGATCAAGGTTCATTAGGTGGATTCAGATCATGGTTCAGAACAAGGATTCAGATCACATTTCAGAACAAGGTTCAGACCTAGGCTTCAGATCAAGGTACAGAACAAGGATTCAGATCAAGGTGCAGACCAAGGATTCAGATCACGTTTCAGACCAAGGATTCAGATCAAGGTTCATTAGGTGGATTGAGATCATGGTTCAGAACAAGGATTCAGATCACATTTCAGAACAAGGTTCAGACCTAGGCTTCAGATCAAGGTGCAGAACAAGTATTCAGATGAAGGTTCATCAGTCAGATTCAGATCAAGGTTGATTAGTAGGATTCAGATCATGTTCTAATCAAGGATTGAGATCAAGGTTCAGAAAAAAAATTCATGGTTCAGAAGAAGGATTCAGATCACATTTCAGAACAAGGTTCAGAACTAGGATTCAGATCAAGGTGCAGACCAAGGATTCAGATCAAGGTGCAGACCAAGGATTCACATCACGTTTCAGACCAAGGATTCAGATCAGGGTTCATTAGATGGATTCAGATCACGGTTCAGAACAAGGATTCAGATCACATTTCAGAACTAGGTTCAGACCTAGGCTTCAGATCAAGGTGCAGAACAAGGATTCAGATCAAGGTGCAGACCAAGGATTCACATCACGTTTCAGACCAAGGATTCAGATCAGGGTTCATTAGATGGATTCAGATCATGGTTCCGAACAAGGATTCAGATCACATTTCAGAACAAGGTTCAGACCTAGGCTTCAGATCAAGGTACAGAACAAGGATTCAGATCAAGGTGCAGACCAAGGATTCAGATCACGTTTCAGACCAAGGATTCAGATCAAGGTTCATTAGGTGGATTCAGATCATGGTTCAGAACAAGGATTCAGATCACATTTCAGAAAAAGGTTCAGACCTAGGCTTCAGATCAAGGTGCAGAACAAGGATTCAGATGAAGGTTCATCAGTCAGATTCAGATCAAGGTTGATTAGTAGGATTCAGATAATGTTCTAATCAAGGATTGAGGTCAAGGTTCAGAAAAACAATTCATGGTTCAGAATAAGGATTCAGATCAACGTCCAGATGCAGGATTCAGATCAAGGTTCATCCCAAGGATGCAGATCACGTTTCAGCACAACGATTCAGATCACGTTTCAGACCCAGGATTCAGATCAATGTGGAGTCCAAGGATTCAGATCAATGGCCAGACCTAGGATTCATATAAAAGTTCAGACCAAGGTTTGAGATCAAGGTGCAGACCAAGGATTCAGAACAAAGATTCAGATCAAGTTTCATACAAAGGATTCTTATAAAGGTTCAGAACAAGGATTCAGATCAGGGTTCATTAGATGGATTCAGGTCATGGTTCAGAAGAAGGATTCAGATCACATTTCAGAACAAGGTTCAGACCTAGGATTCAGATCAAGGTGGAGACCAAGGATTCAGATCAAGGTGCAGACCAAGGATTCACATCACGTTTCAGACCAAGGATTCAGATCAGGGTTCATTAGCTGGATTCAGATCATGGTTCAGAACAAGGATTCAGATCACATTTCAGAACTAGGTTCAGACCTAGGCTTCAGATCAAGGTGCAGAACAAGGATTCAGATCAAGGTGCAGACGAAGGATTCACATCACGTTTCAGACCAAGGATTCAGATCAGGGTTCATTAGATGGATTCAGATCATGGTTCAGAACAAGGATTCAGATCACATTTCAGAACTAGGTTCAGACCTAGGCTTCAGATCAAGGTGCAGAACAAGGATTCAGATGAAGGTTCATCAGTCAGATTCAGATCAAGGTTGATTAGTAGGATTCAGATAATGTTCTAATCAAGGATTGAGATCAAGGTTCAGAAAAACAATTCATGGTTCAGAAGAAGGATTCAGATCAACGTCCAGATGCAGGATTCAGATCAAGATTCATCCCAAGGATTCAGATCACGTTTCAGCACAATGATTCAGATCACGTTTCAGACCCAGGATTCAGATCAAGGTGGAGTCCAAGGATTCAGATCAATGACCACACCTAGGATTCATATAAAAGTTCAGACCAAGGTTTCAGATCAAGGTGCAGACCAAGGATTCAGAACAAAGATTCAGATCAAGTTTCATACAAAGGATTCTTATAAAGGTTCAGAACAAGGATTCAGATCAGGGTTCAGATCAAGGTGCAGACCAAGGATTCAGATCAAGGTGCAGACCAAGGATTCACATCACGTTTCAGACCAAGGATTCAGATCAGGGTTCATTAGATGGATTCAGATCATGGTTCAGAACAAGGATTCAGATCACATTTCAGAACTAGGTTCAGACCTAGGCTTCAGATCAAGGTGCAGAACAAGGATTCAGATGAAGGTTCATCAGTCAGATTCAGATCAAGGTTGATTAGTAGGATTCAGATAATGTTCTAATCAAGGATTGAGATCAAGGTTCAGAAAAACAATTCATGGTTCAGAAGAAGGATTCAGATCACATTTCAGAACAAGGTTCAGACCTAGGATTCAGATCAAGGTGCAGACCAATGATTCAGATCAAGGTGCAGACCAAGGATTCACATCACGTTTCAGACCAAGGATTCAGATCAGGGTTCATTAGATGGATTCAGATCATGGTTCAGAACAAGGATTCAGATCACATTTCAGAACTAGGTTCAGACCTAGGCTTCAGATCAAGTTGCAGAACAAGGATTCAGATCAAGGTGCAGACCAAGGATTCACATCACGTTTCAGACCAAGGATTCAGATCAGGGTGGAGTCCAAGGATTCAGATCAATGGCCACACCTAGGATTCATATAAAAGTTCAGACCAAGGTTTCAGATCAAGGTGCAGACCAAGGATTCAGAACAAAGATTCAGATCAAGTTTCATACAAAGGATTCTTATAAAGGTTCAGAACAAGGATTCAGATCAGGGTTCATTAGATGGATTCAGATCATGGTTCAGAAGAAGGATTCAGATCACATTTCAGAACAAGGTTCAGACCTAGGATTCAGATCAAGGTGCAGACCAAGGATTCAGATCAAGGTGCAGACCAAGGATTCACATCACGTTTCAGACCAAGGATTCAGATCAGGGTTCATTAGATGGATTCAGATCATGGTTCAGAACAAGGATTCAGATCACATTTCAGAACTAGGTTCAGACCTAGGCTTCAGATCAAGGTGCAGAACAAGGATTCAGATCAAGGTGCAGACCAAGGATTCACATCACGTTTCAGACCAAGGATTCAGATCAGGGTTCATTAGATGGATTCAGATCATGTTTCAGAACAAGGATTCAGATCACATTTCAGAACTAGGTTCAGACCTAGGCTTCAGATCAAGTTGCAGAACAAGGATTCAGATCAAGGTGCAGACCAAGGATTCACATCACGTTTCAGACCAAGGATTCAGATCAGGGTTCATTAGATGGATTCAGATCATGGTTCCGAAGAAGGATTCAGATCACATTTCAGAACAAGGTTCAGACCTAGGCTTCAGATCAAGTTGCAGAACAAGGATTCAGATCAAGGTTCATTAGGTGGATTCAGATCATGGTTCAGAACAAGGATTCAGATCACATTTCAGAACAAGGTTCAGACCTAGGCTTCAGATCAAGGTGCAGAACAAGGATTAAGATGAAGGTTCATCCGTCAGATTCAGATCAAGGTTGATTAGTAGGATTCAGATAATGTTCTAATCAAGGATTGAGATCAAGGTTCAGAAAAACAATTCATGGTTCAGAAGAAGGATTCAGATCAACGTCCAGATGCAGGATTCAGATCAAGGTTCATCCCAAGGATGCAGATCACGTTTCAGCACAACGATTCAGATCTCGTTTCAGACCCAGGATTCAGATCAAGGTGGAGTCCAAGGATTCAGAACAAAGATTCAGATCAAGTTGCATACAAATGATTCTTATAAAGGTTCAGAACAAGGATCCAGATCAGGGTTCATTAGATGGATTCAGATCATGGTTCAGAAGAAGGATTCAGATCACATTTCAGAACAAGGTTCAGACCTAGGATTCAGATCAAGGTGCAGACCAAGGATTCAGATCAAGGTGCAGACCAAGGATTCACATCACGTTTCAGACCAAGGATTCAGATCAGGGTTCATTAGATGGATTCAGATCATGGTTCAGAACAAGGATTCAGATCACATTTCAGAACTAGGTTCAGACCTAGGCTTCAGATCAAGGTGCAGAACAAGGATTCAGATCAAGGTGCAGACCAAGGATTCACATCACGTTTCAGACCAAGGATTCAGATCAGGGTTCATTAGATGGATTCAGATCATGGTTCAGAACAAGGATTCAGATCACATTTCAGAACTAGGTTCAGACCTAGGCTTCAGATCAAGTTGCAGAACAAGGATTCAGATCAAGGTGCAGACCAAGGATTCACATCACGTTTCAGTCCAAGGATTCAGATCAGGGTTCATTAGATGGATTCAGATCATGGTTCCGAACAAGGATTCAGATCACATTTCAGAACTAGGTTCAGACCTAGGCTTCAGATCAAGGTGCAGAACAAGGATTCAGATCAAGGTGCAGACCAAGGATTCACATCACGTTTCAGACCAAGGATTCAGATCAGGGTTCATTAGATGGTTTCAGATCATGGTTCAGAACAAGGATTCAGATCACATTTCAGAACTAGGTTCAGACCGAGGGTTCAGATCAAGTTGCAGAACAAGGATTCAGATCAAGGTGCAGACCAAGGATTCACATCACGTTTCAGACCAAAGATTCAGATCAAGGTTCATTAGGTGGATTCAGATCATGGTTCACAACAAGAATTCAGATCACTTTTCAGAACAAGGTTCAGACCTAGGCTTCAGATCAAGGTGCAGACCTAGGCTTCAGATCAAGGTGCAGACCAAGGATTCACATCACGTTTCAGACCAAGGATTCAGATCAAGGTTCATTAGGTGGATTCAGATCATGGTTCAGAACAAGGATTCAGATCACATTTCAGAACAAGGTTCAGACCTAGGCTTCAGATCAAGGTGCAGAACAAGGATTCAGATGAAGGTTCATCAGTCAGATTCAGATCAAGGTTGATTAGTAGGATTCAGATAATGTTCTAATCAAGGATTGAGATCAAGGTTCAGAAAAACAATTCATAGTTCAGAATAAGGATTCAGATCAACGTCCAGATGCAGGATTCAGATCAAGGTTCATCCCAAGGATGCAGATCACGTTTCAGCACAACGATTCAGATCACGTTTCAGACCCAGGATTCAGATCAAGGTGGAGTTCAAGGATTCAGAACAAAGATTCAGATCAAGTTTCATACAAAGGATTCTTATAAAGGTTCAGAACAAGGATCCAGATCAGGGTTCATTAGATGGATTCAGATCATGGTTCAGAAGAAGGATTCAGATCACATTTCAGAACAAGGTTCAGACCTAAGATTCAGATCAAGGTCCAGACCAAGGATTCAGATCAAGGTGCAGACCAAGGATTCACATCACGTTTCAGACCAAGGATTCAGATCAGGGTTCATTAGATGGATTCAGATCATGGTTCCGAACAAGGATTCAGATCACATTTCATAACAAGGTTCAGACCTTGGCTTCAGATCAAGGTACAGAACAAGGATTCAGATCAAGGTGCAGACCAAGGATTCAGATCACCTTTCAGACCAAGGATTGAGATCAAGGTTCATTAGGTGGATTCAGATCATGGTTCAGAACAAGGATTCAGATCACATTTCAGAACAAGGTTCAGACCTAGGCTTCAGATCAAGGTACAGAACAAGGATTCAGATCAAGGTGCAGACCAAGGATTCAGATCACGTTTCAGACCAAGGATTCAGATCAAGGTTCATTAGGTGGATTGAGATCATGGTTCAGAACAAGGATTCAGATCACATTTCAGAACAAGGTTCAGACCTAGGCTTCAGATCAAGGTGCAGAACAAGTATTCAGATGAAGGTTCATCAGTCAGATTCAGATCAAGGTTGATTAGTAGGATTCAGATCATGTTCTAATCAAGGATTGAGATCAAGGTTCAGAAAAAAAATTCATGGTTCAGAAGAAGGATTCAGATCACATTTCAGAACAAGGTTCAGAACTAGGATTCAGATCAAGGTGCAGACCAAGGATTCAGATCAAGGTGCAGACCAAGGATTCACATCACGTTTCAGACCAAGGATTCAGATCAGGGTTCATTAGATGGATTCAGATCACGGTTCAGAACAAGGATTCAGATCACATTTCAGAACTAGGTTCAGACCTAGGCTTCAGATCAAGGTGCAGAACAAGGATTCAGATCAAGGTGCAGACCAAGGATTCACATCACGTTTCAGACCAAGGATTCAGATCAGGGTTCATTAGATGGATTCAGATCATGGTTCCGAACAAGGATTCAGATCACATTTCAGAACAAGGTTCAGACCTAGGCTTCAGATCAAGGTACAGAACAAGGATTCAGATCAAGGTGCAGACCAAGGATTCAGATCACGTTTCAGACCAAGGATTCAGATCAAGGTTCATTAGGTGGATTCAGATCATGGTTCAGAACAAGGATTCAGATCACATTTCAGAAAAAGGTTCAGACCTAGGCTTCAGATCAAGGTGCAGAACAAGGATTCAGATGAAGGTTCATCAGTCAGATTCAGATCAAGGTTGATTAGTAGGATTCAGATAATGTTCTAATCAAGGATTGAGGTCAAGGTTCAGAAAAACAATTCATGGTTCAGAATAAGGATTCAGATCAACGTCCAGATGCAGGATTCAGATCAAGGTTCATCCCAAGGATGCAGATCACGTTTCAGCACAACGATTCAGATCACGTTTCAGACCCAGGATTCAGATCAATGTGGAGTCCAAGGATTCAGATCAATGGCCAGACCTAGGATTCATATAAAAGTTCAGACCAAGGTTTGAGATCAAGGTGCAGACCAAGGATTCAGAACAAAGATTCAGATCAAGTTTCATACAAAGGATTCTTATAAAGGTTCAGAACAAGGATTCAGATCAGGGTTCATTAGATGGATTCAGGTCATGGTTCAGAAGAAGGATTCAGATCACATTTCAGAACAAGGTTCAGACCTAGGATTCAGATCAAGGTGCAGACCAAGGATTCAGATCAAGGTGCAGACCAAGGATTCACATCACGTTTCAGACCAAGGATTCAGATCAGGGTTCATTAGCTGGATTCAGATCATGGTTCAGAACAAGGATTCAGATCACATTTCAGAACTAGGTTCAGACCTAGGCTTCAGATCAAGGTGCAGAACAAGGATTCAGATCAAGGTGCAGACGAAGGATTCACATCACGTTTCAGACCAAGGATTCAGATCAGGGTTCATTAGATGGATTCAGATCATGGTTCCGAAGAAGGATTCAGATCACATTTCAGAACAAGGTTCAGACCTAGGCTTCAGATCAAGGTGCAGAACAAGGATTCAGATCAAGGTGCAGACCAAGGATTCACATCACGTTTCAGTCCAAGGATTCAGATCAGGGTTCATTAGATGGATTCAGATCATGGTTCCGAACAAGGATTCAGATCACATTTCAGAACTAGGTTCAGACCTAGGCTTCAGATCAAGGTGCAGAACAAGGATTCAGATCAAGGTGCAGACCAAGGATTCACATCACGTTTCAGACCAAGGATTCAGATCAGGGTTCATTAGATGGTTTCAGATCATGGTTCAGAACAAGGATTCAGATCACATTTCAGAACTAGGTTCAGACCGAGGGTTCAGATCAAGTTGCAGAACAAGGATTCAGATCAAGGTGCAGACCAAGGATTCACATCACGTTTCAGACCAAAGATTCAGATCAAGGTTCATTAGGTGGATTCAGATCATGGTTCACAACAAGAATTCAGATCACTTTTCAGAACAAGGTTCAGACCTAGGCTTCAGATCAAGGTGCAGACCTAGGCTTCAGATCAAGGTGCAGACCAAGGATTCACATCACGTTTCAGACCAAGGATTCAGATCAAGGTTCATTAGGTGGATTCAGATCATGGTTCAGAACAAGGATTCAGATCACATTTCAGAACAAGGTTCAGACCTAGGCTTCAGATCAAGGTGCAGAACAAGGATTCAGATGAAGGTTCATCAGTCAGATTCAGATCAAGGTTGATTAGTAGGATTCAGATAATGTTCTAATCAAGGATTGAGATCAAGGTTCAGAAAAACAATTCATAGTTCAGAATAAGGATTCAGATCAACGTCCAGATGCAGGATTCAGATCAAGGTTCATCCCAAGGATGCAGATCACGTTTCAGCACAACGATTCAGATCACGTTTCAGACCCAGGATTCAGATCAAGGTGGAGTTCAAGGATTCAGAACAAAGATTCAGATCAAGTTTCATACAAAGGATTCTTATAAAGGTTCAGAACAAGGATCCAGATCAGGGTTCATTAGATGGATTCAGATCATGGTTCAGAAGAAGGATTCAGATCACATTTCAGAACAAGGTTCAGACCTAAGATTCAGATCAAGGTCCAGACCAAGGATTCAGATCAAGGTGCAGACCAAGGATTCACATCACGTTTCAGACCAAGGATTCAGATCAGGGTTCATTAGATGGATTCAGATCATGGTTCCGAACAAGGATTCAGATCACATTTCATAACAAGGTTCAGACCTTGGCTTCAGATCAAGGTACAGAACAAGGATTCAGATCAAGGTGCAGACCAAGGATTCAGATCACCTTTCAGACCAAGGATTGAGATCAAGGTTCATTAGGTGGATTCAGATCATGGTTCAGAACAAGGATTCAGATCACATTTCAGAACAAGGTTCAGACCTAGGCTTCAGATCAAGGTACAGAACAAGGATTCAGATCAAGGTGCAGACCAAGGATTCAGATCACGTTTCAGACCAAGGATTCAGATCAAGGTTCATTAGGTGGATTGAGATCATGGTTCAGAACAAGGATTCAGATCACATTTCAGAACAAGGTTCAGACCTAGGCTTCAGATCAAGGTGCAGAACAAGTATTCAGATGAAGGTTCATCAGTCAGATTCAGATCAAGGTTGATTAGTAGGATTCAGATCATGTTCTAATCAAGGATTGAGATCAAGGTTCAGAAAAAAAATTCATGGTTCAGAAGAAGGATTCAGATCACATTTCAGAACAAGGTTCAGAACTAGGATTCAGATCAAGGTGCAGACCAAGGATTCAGATCAAGGTGCAGACCAAGGATTCACATCACGTTTCAGACCAAGGATTCAGATCAGGGTTCATTAGATGGATTCAGATCACGGTTCAGAACAAGGATTCAGATCACATTTCAGAACTAGGTTCAGACCTAGGCTTCAGATCAAGGTGCAGAACAAGGATTCAGATCAAGGTGCAGACCAAGGATTCACATCACGTTTCAGACCAAGGATTCAGATCAGGGTTCATTAGATGGATTCAGATCATGGTTCCGAACAAGGATTCAGATCACATTTCAGAACAAGGTTCAGACCTAGGCTTCAGATCAAGGTACAGAACAAGGATTCAGATCAAGGTGCAGACCAAGGATTCAGATCACGTTTCAGACCAAGGATTCAGATCAAGGTTCATTAGGTGGATTCAGATCATGGTTCAGAACAAGGATTCAGATCACATTTCAGAAAAAGGTTCAGACCTAGGCTTCAGATCAAGGTGCAGAACAAGGATTCAGATGAAGGTTCATCAGTCAGATTCAGATCAAGGTTGATTAGTAGGATTCAGATAATGTTCTAATCAAGGATTGAGGTCAAGGTTCAGAAAAACAATTCATGGTTCAGAATAAGGATTCAGATCAACGTCCAGATGCAGGATTCAGATCAAGGTTCATCCCAAGGATGCAGATCACGTTTCAGCACAACGATTCAGATCACGTTTCAGACCCAGGATTCAGATCAATGTGGAGTCCAAGGATTCAGATCAATGGCCACACCTAGGATTCATATAAAAGTTCAGACCAAGGTTTGAGATCAAGGTGCAGACCAAGGATTCAGAACAAAGATTCAGATCAAGTTTCATACAAAGGATTCTTATAAAGGTTCAGAACAAGGATTCAGATCAGGGTTCATTAGATGGATTCAGGTCATGGTTCAGAAGAAGGATTCAGATCACATTTCAGAACAAGGTTCAGACCTAGGATTCAGATCAAGGTGGAGACCAAGGATTCAGATCAAGGTGCAGACCAAGGATTCACATCACGTTTCAGACCAAGGATTCAGATCAGGGTTCATTAGCTGGATTCAGATCATGGTTCAGAACAAGGATTCAGATCACATTTCAGAACTAGGTTCAGACCTAGGCTTCAGATCAAGGTGCAGAACAAGGATTCAGATCAAGGTGCAGACGAAGGATTCACATCACGTTTCAGACCAAGGATTCAGATCAGGGTTCATTAGATGGATTCAGATCATGGTTCAGAACAAGGATTCAGATCACATTTCAGAACTAGGTTCAGACCTAGGCTTCAGATCAAGGTGCAGAACAAGGATTCAGATGAAGGTTCATCAGTCAGATTCAGATCAAGGTTGATTAGTAGGATTCAGATAATGTTCTAATCAAGGATTGAGATCAAGGTTCAGAAAAACAATTCATGGTTCAGAAGAAGGATTCAGATCAACGTCCAGATGCAGGATTCAGATCAAGATTCATCCCAAGGATTCAGATCACGTTTCAGCACAATGATTCAGATCACGTTTCAGACCCAGGATTCAGATCAAGGTGGAGTCCAAGGATTCAGATCAATGACCACACCTAGGATTCATATAAAAGTTCAGACCAAGGTTTCAGATCAAGGTGCAGACCAAGGATTCAGAACAAAGATTCAGATCAAGTTTCATACAAAGGATTCTTATAAAGGTTCAGAACAAGGATTCAGATCAGGGTTCAGATCAAGGTGCAGACCAAGGATTCAGATCAAGGTGCAGACCAAGGATTCACATCACGTTTCAGACCAAGGATTCAGATCAGGGTTCATTAGATGGATTCAGATCATGGTTCAGAACAAGGATTCAGATCACATTTCAGAACTAGGTTCAGACCTAGGCTTCAGATCAAGGTGCAGAACAAGGATTCAGATGAAGGTTCATCAGTCAGATTCAGATCAAGGTTGATTAGTAGGATTCAGATAATGTTCTAATCAAGGATTGAGATCAAGGTTCAGAAAAACAATTCATGGTTCAGAAGAAGGATTCAGATCACATTTCAGAACAAGGTTCAGACCTAGGATTCAGATCAAGGTGCAGACCAATGATTCAGATCAAGGTGCAGACCAAGGATTCACATCACGTTTCAGACCAAGGATTCAGATCAGGGTTCATTAGATGGATTCAGATCATGGTTCAGAACAAGGATTCAGATCACATTTCAGAACTAGGTTCAGACCTAGGCTTCAGATCAAGTTGCAGAACAAGGATTCAGATCAAGGTGCAGACCAAGGATTCACATCACGTTTCAGACCAAGGATTCAGATCAGGGTGGAGTCCAAGGATTCAGATCAATGGCCACACCTAGGATTCATATAAAAGTTCAGACCAAGGTTTCAGATCAAGGTGCAGACCAAGGATTCAGAACAAAGATTCAGATCAAGTTTCATACAAAGGATTCTTATAAAGGTTCAGAACAAGGATTCAGATCAGGGTTCATTAGATGGATTCAGATCATGGTTCAGAAGAAGGATTCAGATCACATTTCAGAACAAGGTTCAGACCTAGGATTCAGATCAAGGTGCAGACCAAGGATTCAGATCAAGGTGCAGACCAAGGATTCACATCACGTTTCAGACCAAGGATTCAGATCAGGGTTCATTAGATGGATTCAGATCATGGTTCAGAACAAGGATTCAGATCACATTTCAGAACTAGGTTCAGACCTAGGCTTCAGATCAAGGTGCAGAACAAGGATTCAGATCAAGGTGCAGACCAAGGATTCACATCACGTTTCAGACCAAGGATTCAGATCAGGGTTCATTAGATGGATTCAGATCATGTTTCAGAACAAGGATTCAGATCACATTTCAGAACTAGGTTCAGACCTAGGCTTCAGATCAAGTTGCAGAACAAGGATTCAGATCAAGGTGCAGACCAAGGATTCACATCACGTTTCAGACCAAGGATTCAGATCAGGGTTCATTAGATGGATTCAGATCATGGTTCCGAAGAAGGATTCAGATCACATTTCAGAACAAGGTTCAGACCTAGGCTTCAGATCAAGTTGCAGAACAAGGATTCAGATCAAAGTTCATTAGGTGGATTCAGATCATGGTTCAGAACAAGGATTCAGATCACATTTCAGAACAAGGTTCAGACCTAGGCTTCAGATCAAGGTGCAGAACAAGGATTCAGATGAAGGTTCATCCGTCAGATTCAGATCAAGGTTGATTAGTAGGATTCAGATAATGTTCTAATCAAGGATTGAGATCAAGGTTCAGAAAAACAATTCATGGTTCAGAAGAAGGATTCAGATCAACGTCCAGATGCAGGATTCAGATCAAGGTTCATCACAAGGATGCAGATCACGTTTCAGCACAACGATTCAGATCTCGTTTCAGACCCAGGATTCAGATCAAGGTGGAGTCCAAGGATTCAGAACAAAGATTCAGATCAAGTTGCATACAAATGATTCTTATAAAGGTTCAGAACAAGGATCCAGATCAGGGTTCATTAGATGGATTCAGATCATGGTTCAGAAGAAGGATTCAGATCACATTTCAGAACAAGGTTCAGACCTAGAATTCAGATCAAGGTGCAGACCCAGGATTCAGATCAAGGTGCAGACCAAGGATTCACATCACGTTTCAGACCAAGGATTCAGATCAGGGTTCATTAGATGGATTCAGATCATGGTTCAGAACAAGGATTCAGATCACATTTCAGAACTAGGTTCAGACCTAGGCTTCAGATCAAGGTGCAGACCAAGGATTCACATCACGTTTCAGACCAAGGATTCAGATCAGGGTTCATTAGATGGATTCAGATCATGATACAGAAGAAGGATTCAGATCACATTTCAGAACTAGGTTCAGACCTAGGCTTCAGATCAAGTTGCAGAACAAGGATTCAGATCAAGGTGCAGACCAAGGATTCACATCACGTTTCAGACCAAGGATTCAGATCAGGGTTCATTAGATGGATTCAGATCATGGTTCCGAAGAAGGATTCAGATCACATTTGAGAACAAGGTTCAGACCTAGGCTTCAGATCAAGTTGCAGAACAAGGATTCAGATCAAGGTGCAGACCAAGGATTCACATCACGTTTCAGACCAAGGATTCAGATCAGGGTTCATTAGATGGATTCAGATCATGGTTCAGAACAAGGATTCAGATCACATTTCAGAACTAGGTTCAGACCTAGGCTTCAGACCAAGGTGCAGAACAAGGATTCAGATCAAGGTGCAGACCAAGGATTCACATCACGTTTCAGACCAAGGATTCAGATCAGGGTTCATTAGATGGATTCAGATCATGGTTCCGAAGAAGGATTCAGATCACATTTCAGAACAAGGTTCAGACCTAGGCTTCAGATCAAGTTGCAGAACAAGGATTCAGATCAAAGTTCATTAGGTGGATTCAGATCATGGTTCAGAACAAGGATTCAGATCACATTTCAGAACAAGGTTCAGACCTAGGCTTCAGATCAAGGTGCAGAACAAGGATTCAGATGAAGGTTCATCCGTCAGATTCAGATCAAGGTTGATTAGTAGGATTCAGATAATGTTCTAATCAAGGATTGAGATCAAGGTTCAGAAAAACAATTCATGGTTCAGAAGAAGGATTCAGATCAACGTCCAGATGCAGGATTCAGATCAAGGTTCATCACAAGGATGCAGATCACGTTTCAGCACAACGATTCAGATCTCGTTTCAGACCCAGGATTCAGATCAAGGTGGAGTCCAAGGATTCAGAACAAAGATTCAGATCAAGTTGCATACAAATGATTCTTATAAAGGTTCAGAACAAGGATCCAGATCAGGGTTCATTAGATGGATTCAGATCATGGTTCAGAAGAAGGATTCAGATCACATTTCAGAACAAGGTTCAGACCTAGGATTCAGATCAAGGTGCAGACCAAGGATTCAGATCAAGGTGCAGACCAAGGATTCACATCACGTTTCAGACCAAGGATTCAGATCAGGGTTCATTAGATGGATTCAGATCATGGTTCAGAACAAGGATTCAGATCACATTTCAGAACTAGGTTCAGACCTAGGCTTCAGATCAAGGTGCAGAACAAGGATTCAGATCAAGGTGCAGACCAAGGATTCACATCACGTTTCAGACCAAGGATTCAGATCAGGGTTCATTAGATGGATTCAGATCATGGTTCAGAACAAGGATTCAGATCACATTTCAGAACTAGGTTCAGACCTAGGCTTCAGATCAAGTTGCAGAACAAGGATTCAGATCAAGGTGCAGACCAAGGATTCACATCACGTTTCAGTCCAAGGATTCAGATCAGGGTTCATTAGATGGATTCAGATCATGGTTCCGAACAAGGATTCAGATCACATTTCAGAACTAGGTTCAGACCTAGGCTTCAGATCAAGGTGCAGAACAAGGATTCAGATCAAGGTGCAGACCAAGGATTCACATCACGTTTCAGACCAAGGATTCAGATCAGGGTTCATTAGATGGTTTCAGATCATGGTTCAGAACAAGGATTCAGATCACATTTCAGAACTAGGTTCAGACCGAGGGTTCAGATCAAGTTGCAGAACAAGGATTCAGATCAAGGTGCAGACCAAGGATTCACATCACGTTTCAGACCAAAGATTCAGATCAAGGTTCATTAGGTGGATTCAGATCATGGTTCACAACAAGAATTCAGATCACTTTTCAGAACAAGGTTCAGACCTAGGCTTCAGATCAAGGTGCAGACCTAGGCTTCAGATCAAGGTGCAGACCAAGGATTCACATCACGTTTCAGACCAAGGATTCAGATCAAGGTTCATTAGGTGGATTCAGATCATGGTTCAGAACAAGGATTCAGATCACATTTCAGAACAAGGTTCAGACCTAGGCTTCAGATCAAGGTGCAGAACAAGGATTCAGATGAAGGTTCATCAGTCAGATTCAGATCAAGGTTGATTAGTAGGATTCAGATAATGTTCTAATCAAGGATTGAGATCAAGGTTCAGAAAAACAATTCATAGTTCAGAATAAGGATTCAGATCAACGTCCAGATGCAGGATTCAGATCAAGGTTCATCCCAAGGATGCAGATCACGTTTCAGCACAACGATTCAGATCACGTTTCAGACCCAGGATTCAGATCAAGGTGGAGTTCAAGGATTCAGAACAAAGATTCAGATCAAGTTTCATACAAAGGATTCTTATAAAGGTTCAGAACAAGGATCCAGATCAGGGTTCATTAGATGGATTCAGATCATGGTTCAGAAGAAGGATTCAGATCACATTTCAGAACAAGGTTCAGACCTAAGATTCAGATCAAGGTCCAGACCAAGGATTCAGATCAAGGTGCAGACCAAGGATTCACATCACGTTTAGGACCAAGGATTCAGATCAGGGTTCATTAGATGGATTCAGATCATGGTTCCGAACAAGGATTCAGATCACATTTCATAACAAGGTTCAGACCTTGGCTTCAGATCAAGGTACAGAACAAGGATTCAGATCAAGGTGCAGACCAAGGATTCAGATCACCTTTCAGACCAAGGATTGAGATCAAGGTTCATTAGGTGGATTCAGATCATGGTTCAGAACAAGGATTCAGATCACATTTCAGAACAAGGTTCAGACCTAGGCTTCAGATCAAGGTACAGAACAAGGATTCAGATCAAGGTGCAGACCAAGGATTCAGATCACGTTTCAGACCAAGGATTCAGATCAAGGTTCATTAGGTGGATTGAGATCATGGTTCAGAACAAGGATTCAGATCACATTTCAGAACAAGGTTCAGACCTAGGCTTCAGATCAAGGTGCAGAACAAGTATTCAGATGAAGGTTCATCAGTCAGATTCAGATCAAGGTTGATTAGTAGGATTCAGATCATGTTCTAATCAAGGATTGAGATCAAGGTTCAGAAAAAAAATTCATGGTTCAGAAGAAGGATTCAGATCACATTTCAGAACAAGGTTCAGAACTAGGATTCAGATCAAGGTGCAGACCAAGGATTCAGATCAAGGTGCAGACCAAGGATTCACATCACGTTTCAGACCAAGGATTCAGATCAGGGTTCATTAGATGGATTCAGATCATGGTTCAGAACAAGGATTCAGATCACATTTCAGAACTAGGTTCAGACCTAGGCTTCAGATCAAGGTGCAGAACAAGGATTCAGATCAAGGTGCAGACCAAGGATTCACATCACGTTTCAGACCAAGGATTCAGATCAGGGTTCATTAGATGGATTCAGATCATGGTTCCGAACAAGGATTCAGATCACATTTCAGAACAAGGTTCAGACCTAGGCTTCAGATCAAGGTACAGAACAAGGATTCAGATCAAGGTGCAGACCAAGGATTCAGATCACGTTTCAGACCAAGGATTCAGATCAAGGTTCATTAGGTGGATTCAGATCATGGTTCAGAACAAGGATTCAGATCACATTTCAGAAAAAGGTTCAGACCTAGGCTTCAGATCAAGGTGCAGAACAAGGATTCAGATGAAGGTTCATCAGTCAGATTCAGATCAAGGTTGATTAGTAGGATTCAGATAATGTTCTAATCAAGGATTGAGGTCAAGGTTCAGAAAAACAATTCATGGTTCAGAAGAAGGATTCAGATCAACGTCCAGATGCAGGATTCAGATCAAGATTCATCCCAAGGATTCAGATCACGTTTCAGCACAATGATTCAGATCACGTTTCAGACCCAGGATTCAGATCAAGGTGGAGTCCAAGGATTCAGATCAATGACCACACCTAGGATTCATATAAAAGTTCAGACCAAGGTTTCAGATCAAGGTGCAGACCAAGGATTCAGAACAAAGATTCAGATCAAGTTTCATACAAAGGATTCTTATAAAGGTTCAGAACAAGGATTCAGATCAGGGTTCAGATCAAGGTGCAGACCAAGGATTCAGATCAAGGTGCAGACCAAGGATTCACATCACGTTTCAGACCAAGGATTCAGATCAGGGTTCATTAGATGGATTCAGATCATGGTTCAGAACAAGGATTCAGATCACATTTCAGAACTAGGTTCAGACCTAGGCTTCAGATCAAGGTGCAGAACAAGGATTCAGATGAAGGTTCATCAGTCAGATTCAGATCAAGGTTGATTAGTAGGATTCAGATAATGTTCTAATCAAGGATTGAGATCAAGGTTCAGAAAAACAATTCATGGTTCAGAAGAAGGATTCAGATCACATTTCAGAACAAGGTTCAGACCTAGGATTCAGATCAAGGTGCAGACCAATGATTCAGATCAAGGTGCAGACCAAGGATTCACATCACGTTTCAGACCAAGGATTCAGATCAGGGTTCATTAGATGGATTCAGATCATGGTTCAGAACAAGGATTCAGATCACATTTCAGAACTAGGTTCAGACCTAGGCTTCAGATCAAGTTGCAGAACAAGGATTCAGATCAAGGTGCAGACCAAGGATTCACATCACGTTTCAGACCAAGGATTCAGATCAGGGTGGAGTCCAAGGATTCAGATCAATGGCCACACCTAGGATTCATATAAAAGTTCAGACCAAGGTTTCAGATCAAGGTGCAGACCAAGGATTCAGAACAAAGATTCAGATCAAGTTTCATACAAAGGATTCTTATAAAGGTTCAGAACAAGGATTCAGATCAGGGTTCATTAGATGGATTCAGATCATGGTTCAGAAGAAGGATTCAGATCACATTTCAGAACAAGGTTCAGACCTAGGATTCAGATCAAGGTGCAGACCAAGGATTCAGATCAAGGTGCAGACCAAGGATTCACATCACGTTTCAGACCAAGGATTCAGATCAGGGTTCATTAGATGGATTCAGATCATGGTTCAGAACAAGGATTCAGATCACATTTCAGAACTAGGTTCAGACCTAGGCTTCAGATCAAGGTGCAGAACAAGGATTCAGATCAAGGTGCAGACCAAGGATTCACATCACGTTTCAGACCAAGGATTCAGATCAGGGTTCATTAGATGGATTCAGATCATGTTTCAGAACAAGGATTCAGATCACATTTCAGAACAAGGTTCAGACCTAGGCTTCAGATCAAGTTGCAGAACAAGGATTCAGATCAAGGTGCAGACCAAGGATTCACATCACGTTTCAGACCAAGGATTCAGATCAGGGTTCATTAGATGGATTCAGATCATGGTTCCGAAGAAGGATTCAGATCACATTTCAGAACAAGGTTCAGACCTAGGCTTCAGATCAAGTTGCAGAACAAGGATTCAGATCAAAGTTTATTAGGTGGATTCAGATCATGGTTCAGAACAAGGATTCAGATCACATTTCAGAACAAGGTTCAGACCTAGGCTTCAGATCAAGGTGCAGAACAAGGATTCAGATGAAGGTTCATCCGTCAGATTCAGATCAAGGTTGATTAGTAGGATTCAGATAATGTTCTAATCAAGGATTGAGATCAAGGTTCAGAAAAACAATTCATGGTTCAGAAGAAGGATTCAGATCAACGTCCAGATGCAGGATTCAGATCAAGGTTCATCACAAGGATGCAGATCACGTTTCAGCACAACGATTCAGATCTCGTTTCAGACCCAGGATTCAGATCAAGGTGGAGTCCAAGGATTCAGAACAAAGATTCAGATCAAGTTGCATACAAATGATTCTTATAAAGGTTCAGAACAAGGATCCAGATCAGGGTTCATTAGATGGATTCAGATCATGGTTCAGAAGAAGGATTCAGATCACATTTCAGAACAAGGTTCAGACCTAGGATTCAGATCAAGGTGCAGACCAAGGATTCAGATCAAGGTGCAGACCAAGGATTCACATCACGTTTCAGACCAAGGATTCAGATCAGGGTTCATTAGATGGATTCAGATCATGGTTCAGAACAAGGATTCAGATCACATTTCAGAACTAGGTTCAGACCTAGGCTTCAGATCAAGGTGCAGAACAAGGATTCAGATCAAGGTGCAGACCAAGGATTCACATCACGTTTCAGACCAAGGATTCAGATCAGGGTTCATTAGATGGATTCAGATCATGGTTCAGAACAAGGATTCAGATCACATTTCAGAACTAGGTTCAGACCTAGGCTTCAGATCAAGTTGCAGAACAAGGATTCAGATCAAGGTGCAGACCAAGGATTCACATCACGTTTCAGTCCAAGGATTCAGATCAGGGTTCATTAGATGGATTCAGATCATGGTTCCGAACAAGGATTCAGATCACATTTCAGAACTAGGTTCAGACCTAGGCTTCAGATCAAGGTGCAGAACAAGGATTCAGATCAAGGTGCAGACCAAGGATTCACATCACGTTTCAGACCAAGGATTCAGATCAGGGTTCATTAGATGGTTTCAGATCATGGTTCAGAACAAGGATTCAGATCACATTTCAGAACTAGGTTCAGACCGAGGGTTCAGATCAAGTTGCAGAACAAGGATTCAGATCAAGGTGCAGACCAAGGATTCACATCACGTTTCAGACCAAAGATTCAGATCAAGGTTCATTAGGTGGATTCAGATCATGGTTCACAACAAGAATTCAGATCACTTTTCAGAACAAGGTTCAGACCTAGGCTTCAGATCAAGGTGCAGACCTAGGCTTCAGATCAAGGTGCAGACCAAGGATTCACATCACGTTTCAGACCAAGGATTCAGATCAAGGTTCATTAGGTGGATTCAGATCATGGTTCAGAACAAGGATTCAGATCACATTTCAGAACAAGGTTCAGACCTAGGCTTCAGATCAAGGTGCAGAACAAGGATTCAGATGAAGGTTCATCAGTCAGATTCAGATCAAGGTTGATTAGTAGGATTCAGATAATGTTCTAATCAAGGATTGAGATCAAGGTTCAGAAAAACAATTCATAGTTCAGAATAAGGATTCAGATCAACGTCCAGATGCAGGATTCAGATCAAGGTTCATCCCAAGGATGCAGATCACGTTTCAGCACAACGATTCAGATCACGTTTCAGACCCAGGATTCAGATCAAGGTGGAGTTCAAGGATTCAGAACAAAGATTCAGATCAAGTTTCATACAAAGGATTCTTATAAAGGTTCAGAACAAGGATCCAGATCAGGGTTCATTAGATGGATTCAGATCATGGTTCAGAAGAAGGATTCAGATCACATTTCAGAACAAGGTTCAGACCTAAGATTCAGATCAAGGTCCAGACCAAGGATTCAGATCAAGGTGCAGACCAAGGATTCACATCACGTTTCAGACCAAGGATTCAGATCAGGGTTCATTAGATGGATTCAGATCATGGTTCCGAACAAGGATTCAGATCACATTTCATAACAAGGTTCAGACCTTGGCTTCAGATCAAGGTACAGAACAAGGATTCAGATCAAGGTGCAGACCAAGGATTCAGATCACCTTTCAGACCAAGGATTGAGATCAAGGTTCATTAGGTGGATTCAGATCATGGTTCAGAACAAGGATTCAGATCACATTTCAGAACAAGGTTCAGACCTAGGCTTCAGATCAAGGTACAGAACAAGGATTCAGATCAAGGTGCAGACCAAGGATTCAGATCACGTTTCAGACCAAGGATTCAGATCAAGGTTCATTAGGTGGATTGAGATCATGGTTCAGAACAAGGATTCAGATCACATTTCAGAACAAGGTTCAGACCTAGGCTTCAGATCAAGGTGCAGAACAAGTATTCAGATGAAGGTTCATCAGTCAGATTCAGATCAAGGTTGATTAGTAGGATTCAGATCATGTTCTAATCAAGGATTGAGATCAAGGTTCAGAAAAAAAATTCATGGTTCAGAAGAAGGATTCAGATCACATTTCAGAACAAGGTTCAGAACTAGGATTCAGATCAAGGTGCAGACCAAGGATTCAGATCAAGGTGCAGACCAAGGATTCACATCACGTTTCAGACCAAGGATTCAGATCAGGGTTCATTAGATGGATTCAGATCACGGTTCAGAACAAGGATTCAGATCACATTTCAGAACTAGGTTCAGACCTAGGCTTCAGATCAAGGTGCAGAACAAGGATTCAGATCAAGGTGCAGACCAAGGATTCACATCACGTTTCAGACCAAGGATTCAGATCAGGGTTCATTAGATGGATTCAGATCATGGTTCCGAACAAGGATTCAGATCACATTTCAGAACAAGGTTCAGACCTAGGCTTCAGATCAAGGTACAGAACAAGGATTCAGATCAAGGTGCAGACCAAGGATTCAGATCACGTTTCAGACCAAGGATTCAGATCAAGGTTCATTAGGTGGATTCAGATCATGGTTCAGAACAAGGATTCAGATCACATTTCAGAAAAAGGTTCAGACCTAGGCTTCAGATCAAGGTGCAGAACAAGGATTCAGATGAAGGTTCATCAGTCAGATTCAGATCAAGGTTGATTAGTAGGATTCAGATAATGTTCTAATCAAGGATTGAGGTCAAGGTTCAGAAAAACAATTCATGGTTCAGAATAAGGATTCAGATCAACGTCCAGATGCAGGATTCAGATCAAGGTTCATCCCAAGGATGCAGATCACGTTTCAGCACAACGATTCAGATCACGTTTCAGACCCAGGATTCAGATCAATGTGGAGTCCAAGGATTCAGATCAATGGCCAGACCTAGGATTCATATAAAAGTTCAGACCAAGGTTTGAGATCAAGGTGCAGACCAAGGATTCAGAACAAAGATTCAGATCAAGTTTCATACAAAGGATTCTTATAAAGGTTCAGAACAAGGATTCAGATCAGGGTTCATTAGATGGATTCAGGTCATGGTTCAGAAGAAGGATTCAGATCACATTTCAGAACAAGGTTCAGACCTAGGATTCAGATCAAGGTGCAGACCAAGGATTCAGATCAAGGTGCAGACCAAGGATTCACATCACGTTTCAGACCAAGGATTCAGATCAGGGTTCATTAGCTGGATTCAGATCATGGTTCAGAACAAGGATTCAGATCACATTTCAGAACTAGGTTCAGACCTAGGCTTCAGATCAAGGTGCAGAACAAGGATTCAGATCAAGGTGCAGACGAAGGATTCACATCACGTTTCAGACCAAGGATTCAGATCAGGGTTCATTAGATGGATTCAGATCATGGTTCCGAAGAAGGATTCAGATCACATTTCAGAACAAGGTTCAGACCTAGGCTTCAGATCAAGGTGCAGAACAAGGATTCAGATCAAGGTGCAGACCAAGGATTCACATCACGTTTCAGACCAAGGATTCAGATCAGGGTTCATTAGATGGATTCAGATCATGGTTCAGAAGAAGGATTCAGATCACATTTCAGAACAAGGTTCAGACCTAGGCTTCAGATCAAGGTGCAGAACAAGGATTCAGATGAAGGTTCATCAGTCAGATTCAGATCAAGGTTGATTAGTAGGATTCAGATAATGTTCTAATCAAGGATTGAGATCAAGGTTCAGAAAAACAATTCATGGTTCAGAAGAAGGATTCAGATCAACGTCCAGATGCAGGATTCAGATCAAGGTTCATCCCAAGGATTCAGATCACGTTTCAGCACAACGATTCAGATCACGTTTCAGACCCAGGATTCAGATCAAGGTGGAGTCCAAGGATTCAGATCAATGGCCACACCTAGGATTCATATAAAAGTTCAGACCAAGGTTTCAGATCAAGGTGCAGACCAAGGATTCAGAACAAAGATTCAGATCAAGTTTCATACAAAGGATTCTTATAAAGGTTCAGAACAAGGATTCAGATCAGGGTTCATTAGATGGATTCAGATCATGGTTCAGAAGAAGGATTCAGATCACATTTCAGAACAAGGTTCAGACCTAGGATTCAGATCAAGGTGCAGACCAAGGATTCAGATCAAGGTGCAGACCAAGGATTCACATCACGTTTCAGACCAAGGATTCAGATCAGGGTTCATTAGATGGATTCAGATCATGGTTCAGAACAAGGATTCAGATCACATTTCAGAACTAGTTTCAGACCTAGGCTTCAGATCAAGGTGCAGAACAAGGATTCAGATCAAGGTGCAGACCAAGGATTCACATCACTTTTCAGACCAAGGATTCAGATCAGGGTTCATTAGATGGATTCAGATCATGGTTCCGAAGAAGGATTCAGATCACATTTCAGAACAAGGTTCAGACCTAGGCTTCAGATCAAGGTGCAGAACAAGGCTTCAGATCAAGGTGCAGACCAAGGATTCACATCACGTTTCAGACCAAGGATTCAGATCAGGGTTCATTAGATGGATTCAGATCATGGTTCCGAACAAGGATTCAGATCACATTTCAGAACAAGGTTCAGAACTAGGCTTCAGATCAAGGTACAGAACAAGGATTCAGATCAAGGTGCAGACCAAGGATTCAGATCACGTTTCAGACCAAGGATTCAGATCAAGGTTCATTAGGTGGATTCAGATCATGGTTCAGAACAAGGATTCAGATCACATTTCAGAACAAGGTTCAGACCTAGGCTTCAGATCAAGGTGCAGAACCAGGATTCAGATGAAGGTTCATCAGTCAGATTCAGATCAAGGTTGATTAGTAGGATTCAGATAATGTTCTAATCAAGGATTGAGATCAAGGTTCAGAAAAACAATTCATGGTTCAGAAGAAGGATTCAGATCACATTTCAGAACAAGGTTAAGACCTAGGATTCAGATCAAGGTGCAGACCAAAGATTCAGATCAAGGTGCAGACCAAGGATTCACATCACGTTTCAGACCAAGGATTCAGATCAGGGTTCATTAGATGGATTGAGATCACGGTTCAGAACAAGGATTCAGATCACATTTCAGAACTAGGTTCAGACCTAGGCTTCAGGTCAAGGTGCAGAACAAGGATTCAGATCAAGGTGCAGACCAAGGATTGACATCACGTTTCAGACCAAGGATTCAGATCAGGGTTCATTAGATGGATTCAGATCATGGTTCAGAACAAGGATTCAGATCACATTTCAGAACAAGGTTCAGACCTAGGCTTCAGATCAAGGTACAGAACAAGGATTCAGATCAAGGTGCAGACCAAGGATTCAGATCACGTTTCAGACCAAGGATTCAGATCAAGGTTCATTAGGTGGATTCAGATCATGGTTCAGAAGAAGGATTCAGATCACATTTCAGAACACGGTTCAGACCTAGGCTTCAGATCAAGGTGCAGAACAAGGATTCAGATGAAGGTTCATCAGTCAGATTCAGATCAAGGTTGATTAGTAGGATTCAGATAATGTTCTAATCAAGGATTGAGATCAAGGTTCAGAAAAACAATTCATGGTTCAGAAGAAGGATTCAGATCAACGTCCAGATGCAGGATTCAGATCAAGGTTCATCCCAAGGATTCAGATCACGTTTCAGCACAACGATTCAGATCACGTTTCAGACCCAGGATTCAGATCAAGGTGGAGTCCAAGGATTCAGATCAATGGCCACACCTAGGATTCATATAAAAGTTCAGAACAAGGTTTCAGATCAAGGTGCAGACCAAGGATTCAGAACAAAGATTCAGATCAAGTTTCATACAAAGGATTCTTATAAAGGTTCAGAACAAGGATTCAGATCAGGGTTCATTAGATGGATTCAGATCATGGTTCAGAAGAAGGATTCAGATCACATTTCAGAACAAGGTGCAGACCTAGGATTCAGATCAAGGTGCAGACCAAGGATTCAGATCAAGGTGCAGACCAAGGATTCACATCACGTTTCAGACCAAGGATTCAGATCAGGGTTCATTAGATGGATTCAGATCATGGTTCAGAACAAGGATTCAGATCACATTTCAGAACTAGGTTCAGACCTAGGCTTCAGATCAAGGTGCAGAACAAGGATTCAGATCAAGGTGCAGACCAAGGATTCAGATCACGTTTCAGACCAATGATTCAGATCAGGGTTCATTAGATGGATTCAGATCATGGTTCCGAACAAGGATTCAGATCACATTTCATAACAAGGTTCAGACCTAGGCTTCAGATCAAGGTACAGAACAAGGATTCAGATGAAGGTTCATCAGTCAGATTCAGATCAAGGTTGATTAGTAGGATTCAGATAATGTTCTAATCAAGGATTGAGATCAAGGTTCAGAAAAACAATTCATGGTTCAGAAGAAGGATTCAGATCAACGTCCAGATGCAGGATTCAGATCAAGGTTCATCCCAAGGATTCAGATCACGTTTCAGCACAACGATTCAGATCACGTTTCAGACCCAGGATTCAGATCAAGGTGGAGTCCAAGGATTCAGATCAATGGCCACACCTAGGATTCATATAAAAGTTCAGACCAAGGTTTCAGATCAAGGTGCAGACCAAGGATTCAGAACAAAGATTCAGATCAAGTTTCATACAAAGGATTCTTATAAAGGTTCAGAACAAGGATTCAGATCAGGGTTCATTAGATGGATTCAGATCATGGTTCAGAAGAAGGATTCAGATCACATTTCAGAACAAGGTTCAGACCTAGGATTCAGATCAAGGTGCAGACCAAGGATTCAGATCAAGGTGCAGACCAAGGATTCACATCACGTTTCAGACCAAGGATTCAGATCAGGGTTCATTAGATGGATTCAGATCATGGTTCAGAACAAGGATTCAGATCACATTTCAGAACTAGGTTCAGACCTAGGCTTCAGATAAAGGTGCAGAACAAGGATTCAGATCAAGGTGCAGACGAAGGATTCACATCACGTTTCAGACCAAGGATTCAGATCAGGGTTCATTAGATGGATTCAGATCATGGTTCCGAAGAAGGATTCAGATCACATTTCAGAACAAGGTTCAGACCTAGGCTTCAGATCAAGGTGCAGAACAAGGCTTCAGATCAAGGTGCAGACCAAGGATTCACATCACGTTTCAGACCAAGGATTCAGATCAGGGTTCATTAGATGGATTCAGATCATGGTTCCGAACAAGGATTCAGATCACATTTCAGAACAAGGTTCAGACCTAGGATTCAGATCAAGGTGCAGACCAAGGATTCAGATCAAGGTGCAGACCAAGGATTCACATCACGTTTCAGACCAAGGATTCAGATCAGGGTTCATTAGATGGATTCAGATCATGGTTCCGAACAAGGATTCAGATCACATTTCAGAACAAGGTTCAGACATAGGCTTCAGATCAAGGTACAAAACAAGGATTCAGATCAAGGTGAAGACCAAGGATTCACATCACGTTTCAGACCAAAGATTCAGATCAAGGTTCATTAGGTGGATTGAGATCATGGTTCACAACAAGAATTCAGATCACTTTTCAGAACAAGGTTCAGACCTAGGCTTCAGATCAAGGTGCAGACCTAGGCTTCAGATCAAGGTGCAGACCATGGATTCACATCACGTTTCAGACCAAGGATTCAGATCAGGGTTCATTAGGTGGATTCAGATCACGGTTCAGAACAAGGATTCAGATCACATTTCAGAACAAGGTTCAGACCTAGGCTTCAGATCAAGGTGCAGAACAAGGATTCAGATGAAGGTTCATCAGTCAGATTCAGATCAAGGTTGATTAGTAGGATTCAGATAATGTTCTAATCAAGGATTGAGATCAAGGTTCAGAAAAACAATTCATGGTTCAGAAGAAGGATTCAGATCACATTTCAGAACAAGGTTCAGACCTAGGATTCAGATCAAGGTGCAGACCAAGGATTCACATCACGTTTCAGACCAAGGATTCAGATCAGGGTTCATTAGATGGATTCACATCACGGTTCAGAACAAGGATTCAGATCACATTTCATAACAAGGTTCAGAGCTAGGCTACAGATCAAGGTGCAGAACAAGGATTCAGATGAAGGTTCATCAGTCAGATTCAGATCAAGGTTGATTAGTAGGATTCAGATAATGTTCTAATCAAGGATTGAGATCAAGGTTCAGAAAAACAATTCATGGTTCAGAAGAAGGATTCAGATCACAATTCAGAACAAGGTTCAGACCTAGGATTCAGATCAAGGTGCAGACCAAAGATTCAGATCAAGGTGCAGACCAAGGATTCACATCACGTTTCAGACCAAGGATTCAGATCAGGGTTCATTAGATGGATTGAGATCACGGTTGAGAACAAGGATTCAGATCACATTTCAGAACTAGATTCAGACCTAGGCTTCAGATCAAGGTGCAGAACAAGGATTCAGATCAAGGTGCAGACCAAGGATTCACATCACGTTTCAGACCAAGGATTCAGATCAGGGTTCATTAGATGGATTCAGATCATGGTTCCGAACAAGGATTCAGATCACATTTCAGAACAAGGTTCAGACCTAGGATTCAGATCAAGGTGCAGACCAAGGATTCAGATCAAGGTGCAGACCAAGGATTCACATCACGTTTCAGACCAAGGATTCAGATCAGGGTTCATTAGATGGATTCAGATCATGGTTCAGAACAAGGATTCAGATCACATTTCAGAACAAGGTTCAGACCTAGGCTTCAGATCAAGGTACAGAACAAGGATTCAGATCAAGGTGCAGACCAAGGATTCAGATCACGTTTCAGACCAAAGATTCAGATCAAGGTTCATTAGGTGGATTCAGATCATGGTTCAGAAGAAGGATTCAGATCACATTTCAGAACAAGGTTCAGACCTAGGCTTCAGATCAAGGTGCAGAACAAGGATTCAGATGAAGGTTCATCAGTCAGATTCAGATCAAGGTTGATTAGTAGGATTCAGATAATGTTCTAATCAAGGATTGAGATCAAGGTTCAGAAAAACAATTCATGGTTCAGAAGAAGGATTCAGATCAACGTCCAGATGCAGGATTCAGATCAAGGTTCATCCCAAGGATTCAGATCACGTTTCAGCACAACGATTCAGATCACCTTTCAGACCCAGGACTCAGATCAAGGTGGAGTCCAAGGATTCAGATCAATGGCCACACCTAGGATTCATATAAAAGTTCAGACCAAGGTTTCAGATCAAGGTGCAGACCAAGGATTCAGATCAAAGATTCAGATCAAGTTTCATACAAAGGATTCTTATAAAGGTTCAGAACAAGGATTCAGATCAGGGTTCATTAGATGGATTCAGATCATGGTTCAGAAGAAGGATTCAGATCACATTTCAGAACAAGGTTCAGACCTAGGATTCAGATCAAGGTGCAGACCAAGGATTCAGATCAAGGTGCAGACCAAGGATTCACATCACGTTTCAGACCAAGGATTCAGATCAGGGTTCATTAGATGGATTCAGATCATGGTTCCGAACAAGGATTCAGATCACATTTCATAACAAGGTTCAGACCTAGGCTTCAGATCAAGGTGCAGAACAAGGATTCAGATGAAGGTTCATCAGTCAGATTCAGATCAAGGTTGATTAGTAGGATTCAGATAATGTTCTAATCAAGGATTGAGATCAAGGTTCAGAAAAACAATTCATGGTTCAGAAGAAGGATTCAGATCACATTTCAGAACAAGGTTCAGACCTAGGATTCAGATCAAGGTGCAGACCAAGGATTCAGATCAAGGTGCAGACCAAGGATTCACATCACGTTTCAGACCAAGGATTCAGATCAGGGTTCATTAGAGGGATTGAGATCACGGTTCAGAACAAGGATTCAGATCACATTTCAGAACTAGGTTCAGACCTAGGCTTCAGATCAAGGTGCAGAACAAGGATTCAGATCAAGGTGCAGACCAAGGATTCAGATCAGGGTTCATTAGATGGATTCAGATCATGGTTCCGAACAAGGATTCAGATCACATTTCAGAACAAGGTTCAGACCTAGGCTTCAGATCAAGGTACAAAACAAGGATTCAGATCAAGGTGAAGACCAAGGATTCACATCACGTTTCAGACCAAAGATTCAGATCAAGGTTCATTAGGTGGATTCAGATCATGGTTCACAACAAGAATTCAGATCACTTTTCAGAACAAGGTTCAGACCTAGGCTTCAGATCAAGGTGCAGACCTAGGCTTCAGATGAAGGTTCATCAGTCAGATTCAGATCAAGGTTGATTAGTAGGATTCAGATAATGTTCTAATCAAGGATTGAGATCAAGGTTCAAAAAAACAATTCATGGTTCAGAAGAAGGATTCAGATCACATTTCAGAACAAGGTTCAGACCTAGGATTCAGATCAAGGTGCAGACCAAGGATTCACATCACGTTTCAGACCAAGGATTCAGATCAGGGTTCATTAGATGGATTCAGATCACGGTTCAGAACAAGGATTCAGATCACATTTCATAACAAGGTTCAGAGCTAGGCTTCAGATCAAGGTACAGAACAAGGATTCAGATCAAGGTGCAGACCAAGGATTCAGATCACGTTTCAGACCAAGGATTCAGATCAAGGTTCATTAGGTGGATTCAGATCATGGTTCAGAACAAGGATTCAGATCACATTTCAGAACAAGGTTCAGACCTAGGCGTCAGATCAAGGTGCAGAACAAGGATTCAGATGAAGGTTCATCAGTCAGATTCAGATCAAGGTTGATTAGTAGGATTCAGATAATGTTCTAATCAAGGATTGAGATCAAGGTTCAGAAAAAAAATTCATGGTTCAGAAGAAGGATTCAGATCACAATTCAGAACAAGGTTCAGACCTAGGATTCAGATCAAGGTGCAGACCAAAGATTCAGATCAAGGTGCAGACCAAGGATTCACATCACGTTTCAGACCAAGGATTCAGATCAGGGTTCATTAGATGGATTGAGATCACGGTTCAGAACAAGGATTCAGATCACATTTCAGAACTAGGTTCAGACCTAGGCTTCAGATCAAGGTGCAGAACAAGGATTCAGATCAAGGTGCAGACCAAGGATTCACATCACGTTTCAGACCAAGGATTCAGATCAGGGTTCATTAGATGGATTCAGATCATGGTTCCGAAGAAGGATTCAGATCACATTTCAGAACAAGGTTCAGACCTAGGCTTCAGATCAAGGTGCAGACCAAGGATTCAGATCAAGGTGCAGACCAAGGATTCACATCACGTTTCAGACCAAGGATTCAGATCAGGGTTCATTAGATGGATTCAGATCATGGTTCAGAACAAGGATTCAGATCACATTTCAGAACAAGGTTCAGACCTAGGCTTCAGATCAAGGTACAGAACAAGGATTCAGATCAAGGTGCAGACCAAGGATTCAGATCACGTTTCAGACCAAAGATTCAGATCAAGGTTCATTAGGTGGATTCAGATCATGGTTCAGAAGAAGGATTCAGATCACATTTCAGAACAAGGTTCAGACCTAGGCTTCAGATCAAGGTGCAGAACAAGGATTCATATGAAGGTTCATCAGTCAGATTCAGATCAAGGTTGATTAGTAGGATTCAGATAATGTTCTAATCAAGGATTGAGATCAAGGTTCAGAAAAACAATTCATGGTTCAGAAGAAGGATTCAGATCAACGTCCAGATGCAGGATTCAGATCAAGGTTCATCCCAAGGATTCAGATCACGTTTCAGCACAACGATTCAGATCACCTTTCAGACCCAGGACTCAGATCAAGGTGGAGTCCAAGGATTCAGATCAATGGCCACACCTAGGATTCATATAAAAGTTCAGACCAAGGTTTCAGATCAAGGTGCAGACCAAGGATTCAGATCAAAGATTCAGATCAAGTTTCATACAAAGGATTCTTATAAAGGTTCAGAACAAGGATTCAGATCAGGGTTCATTAGATGGATTCAGATCATGGTTCAGAAGAAGGATTCAGATCACATTTCAGAACAAGGTTCAGACCTAGGATTCAGATCAAGGTGCAGACCAAGGATTCAGATCAAGGTGCAGACCAAGGATTCACATCACGTTTCAGACCAAGGATTCAGATCAGGGTTCATTAGATGGATTCAGATCATGGTTCAGAACAAGGATTCAGATCACATTTCAGAACAAGGTTCAGACCTAGGATTCAGATCAAGGTGCAGAACAAGGATTCAGATCAAGGTGCAGACCAAGGATTCACATCACGTTTCAGACCAAGGATTCAGATCAGGGTTCATTAGATGGATTCAGATCATGGTTCCGAAGAAGGATTCAGATCACATTTCAGAACAAGGTTCAGACCTAGGCTTCAGATCAAGGTGCAGAACAAGGATTCAGATCAAGGTGCAGACCAAGGATTCACATCACGTTTCAGACCAAGTATTCAGATCAGGGTTCATTAGATGGATTCAGATCATGGTTCCGAACAAGGATTCAGATCACATTTCAGAACAAGGTTCAGACCTAGGCTTCAGATCAAGGTACAGAACAAGGATTCAGATCAAGGTGCAGACCAAGGATTCAGATCACGTTTCAGACCAAGGATTCAGATCAAGGTTCATTAGGTGGATTCAGATCATGGTTCAGAACAAGGATTCAGATCACATTTCAGAACAAGGTTCAGACCTAGGCTTCAGATCAAGGTGCAGAACAAGGATTCAGATGAAGGTTCATCAGTCAGATTCAGATCAAGGTTGATTAGTAGGATTCAGATAATGTTCTAATCAAGGATTGAGATCAAGGTTCAGAAAAACAATTCATGGTTCAGAAGAAGGATTCAGATCACATTTCAGAACAAGGTTCAGACCTAGGCTTCAGATCAAGTTGCAGAACAAGGATTCAGATCAAGGTGCAGACGAAGGATTCACATCACGTTTCAGACCAAGGATTCAGATCAGGGTTCATTAGATGGATTCAGATCATGGTTCCTAACAAGGATTCAGATCACATTTCAGAACAAGGTTCAGACCTAGGATTCAGATCAAGGTGCAGACCAAGGATTCAGATCAAGGTGCAGACCAAGGATTCACATCACGTTTCAGACCAAGGATTCAGATCAGGGTTCATTAGATGGATTCAGATCATGGTTCAGAACAAGGATTCAGATCACATTTCAGAACAAGGTTCAGACCTAGGCTTCAGATCAAGGTACAGAACAAGGATTCAGATCAAGGTGCAGACCAAGGATTCAGATCACGTTTCAGACCAAGGATTCAGATCAAGGTTCATTAGGTGGATTCAGATCATGGTTCAGAAGAAGGATTCAGATCACATTTCAGAACAAGGTTCAGACCTAGGCTTCAGATCAAGGTGCAGAACAAGGATTCAGATGAAGGTTCATCAGTCAGATTCAGATCAAGGTTGATTAGTAGGATTCAGATAATGTTCTAATCAAGGATTGAGATCAAGGTTCAGAAAAACAATTCATGGTTCAGAAGAAGGATTCAGATCAACGTCCAGATGCAGGATTCAGATCAAGGTTCATCCCAAGGATTCAGATCACGTTTCAGCACAACGATTCAGATCACGTTTCAGACCCAGGATTCAGATCAAGGTGGAGTCCAAGGATTCAGATCAATGGCCACACCTAGGATTCATATAAAAGTTCAGACCAAGGTTTCAGATCAAGGTGCAGACCAAGGATTCAGAACAAAGATTCAGATCAAGTTTCATACAAAGGATTCTTATAAAGGTTCAGAACAAGGATTCAGATCAGGGTTCATTAGATGGATTCAGATCATGGTTCAGAAGAAGGATTCAGATCACATTTCAGAACAAGGTTCAGACCTAGGATTCAGATCAAGGTGCAGACCAAGGATTCAGATCAAGGTGCAGACCAAGGATTCACATCACGTTTCAGACCAAGGATTCAGATCAGGGTTCATTAGGTGGATTCAGATCATGGTTCAGAAGAAGGATTCAGATCACATTTCAGAACTAGGTTCAGACCTAGGCTTCAGATCAAGGTGCAGAACAAGGATTCAGATCAAGGTGCAGACCAAGGATTCACATCACGTTTCAGACCAAGGATTCAGATCAGGGTTCATTAGATGGATTCAGATCATGGTTCCGAACAAGGATTCAGATCACATTTCATAACAAGGTTCAGACCTAGGCTTCAGATCAAGGTACAGAACAAGGATTCAGATCAAGGTGCAGACCAAGGATTCAGATCACGTTTCAGACCAAGGATTCAGATCAAGGTTCATTAGGTGGATTCAGATCATGGTTCAGAACAAGGATTCAGATCACATTTCAGAACAAGGTTCAGACCTAGGCTTCAGATCAAGGTGCAGAACAAGGATTCAGATGAAGGTTCATCAGTCAGATTCAGATCAAGGTTGATTAGTAGGATTCAGATAATGTTCTAATCAAGGATTGAGATCAAGGTTCAGAAAAACAATTCATGGTTCAGAAGAAGGATTCAGATCACATTTCAGAACAAGGTTCAGACCTAGGATTCAGATCAAGGTGCAGACCAAGGATTCAGATCAAAGTGCAGACCAAGGATTCACATCACGTTTCAGACCAAGGATTCAGATCAGGGTTCATTAGATGGATTGAGATCACGGTTCAGAACAAGGATTCAGATCACATTTCAGAACTAGGTTCAGACCTAGGCTTCAGATCAAGGTGCAGAACAAGGATTCAGATCAAGGTGCAGACCAAGGATTCAGATCAGGGTTCATTAGATGGATTCAGATCATGGTTCCGAACAAGGATTCAGATCACATTTCAGAACAAGGTTCAGACCTAGGCTTCAGATCAAGGTACAAAACAAGGATTCAGATCAAGGTGAATACCAAGGATTCACATCACGTTTCAGACCAAAGATTCAGATCAAGGTTCATTAGGTGGATTGAGATCATGGTTCACAACAAGAATTCAGATCACTTTTCAGAACAAGGTTCAGACCTAGGCTTCAGATCAAGGTGCAGACCTAGGCTTCAGATCAAGGTGCAGACCATGGATTCACATCACGTTTCAGACCAAGGATTCAGATCAGGGTTCATTAGATGGATTCAGATCATGGTTCAGAACAAGGATTCAGATCACATTTCAGAACTAGGTTCAGACCTAGGCTTCAGATCAAGGTGCAGAACAAGGATTCAGATCAAGGTGCAGACCAAGGATTCACATCACGTTTCAGACCAAGGATTCAGATCAGGGTTCATTAGATGGATTCAGATCATGGTTCCGAAGAAGGATTCAGATCACATTTCAGAACAAGGTTCAGACCTAGGCTTCAGATCAAGGTACAAAACAAGGATTCAGATCAAGATGAAGACCAAGGATTCACATCACGTTTCAGACCAAAGATTCAGATCAAGGTTCATTAGGTGGATTCAGATCATGGTTCACAACAAGAATTCAGATCACTTTTCAGAACAAGGTTCAGACCTAGGCTTCAGATCAAGGTGCAGAACAAGGATTCAGATGAAGGTTCATCAGTCAGATTCAGATCAAGGTTGATTAGTAGGATTCAGATAATGTTCTAATCAAGGATTGAGATCAAGGTTCAGAAAAACAATTCATAGTTCAGAATAAGGATTCAGATCAACGTCCAGATGCAGGATTCAGATCAAGGTTCATCCCAAGGATGCAGATCACGTTTCAGCACAACGATTCAGATCACGTTTCAGACCCAGGATTCAGATCAAGGTGGAGTCCAAGGATTCAGAACAAAGATTCAGATCAAGTTTCATACAAAGGATTCTTATAAAGGTTCAGAACAAGGATCCAGATCAGGGTTCATTAGATGGATTCAGATCATGGTTCAGAAGAAGGATTCAGATCACATTTCAGAACAAGGTTCAGACCTAAGATTCAGATCAAGGTCCAGACCAAGGATTCAGATCAAGGTGCAGACCAAGGATTCACATCACGTTTCAGACCAAGGATTCAGATCAGGGTTCATTAGATGGATTCAGATCATGGTTCAGAACAAGGATTCAGATCACATTTAGAACTAGGTTCAGACCTAGGCTTCAGATCAAGTTGCAGAACAAGGGTTCAGATCAAGGTGCAGACCAAGGATTCACATCACGTTTCAGACCAAGGATTCAGATCAGGGTTCATTAGATGGATTCAGATCATGGTTCCGAACAAGGATTCAGATCACATTTCATAACAAGGTTCAGACCTAGGCTTCAGATCAAGGTACAGAACAAGGATTAAGATCAAGGTGCAGACCAAGGATTCAGATCACCTTTCAGACCAAGGATTGAGATCAAGGTTCATTAGGTGGATTCAGATCATGGTTCAGAACAAGGATTCAGATCACATTTCAGAACAAGGTTCAGACCTAGGCTTCAGATCAAGGTGCAGAACAAGGATTCAGATGAAGGTTCATCAGTCAGATTCAGATCAAGGTTGATTAGTAGGATTCAGATAATGTTCTAATCAAGGATTGAGATCAAGGTTCAGAAAAACAATTCATGGTTCAGAAGAAGGATTCAGATCACATTTCAGAACAAGGTTCAGACCTAGGATTCAGATCAAGGTGCAGACCAAGGATTCAGATCAAGGTGCAGACCAAGGATTCACGTCACGTTTCAGACCAAGGATTCAGATCAGGGTTCATTAGATGGATTCAGATCACGGTTCAGAACAAGGATTCAGATCACATTTCAGAACTAGGTTCAGACCTAGGCTTCAGATCAAGGTGCAGAACAAGGATTCAGATCAAGGTGCAGACCAAGGATTCACATCACGTTTCAGACCAAAGATTCAGATCAAGGTTCATTAGGTGGATTCAGATCATGGTTCACAACAAGAATTCAGATCACTTTTCAGAACAAGGTTCAGACCTAGGCTTCAGATCAAGGTGCAGACCTAGGCTTCAGATCAAGGTGCAGACCTAGGCTTCAGATCAAGGTGCAGACCAAGGATTCACATCACGTTTCAGACCAAGGATTCAGATCAAGGTTCATTAGGTGGATTCAGATCATGGTTCAGAACAAGGATTCAGATCACATTTCAGAACAAGGTTCAGACCTAGGCTTCAGATCAAGGTGCAGAACAAGGATTCAGATGAAGGTTCATCAGTCAGATTCAGATCAAGGTTGATTAGTAGGATTCAGATAATGTTCTAATCAAGGATTGAGATCAAGGTTCAGAAAAACAATTCATAGTTCAGAATAAGGATTCAGATCAACGTCCAGATACAGGATTCAGATCAAGGTTCATCCCAAGGATGCAGATCACGTTTCAGCACAACGATTCAGATCACGTTTCAGACCCAGGATTCAGATCAAGGTGGAGTCCAAGGATTCAGAACAAAGATTCAGATCAAGTTTCATACAAAGGATTCTTATAAAGGTTCAGAACAAGGATCCAGATCAGGGTTCATTAGATGGATTCAGATCATGGTTCAGAAGAAGGATTCAGATCACATTTCAGAACAAGGTTCAGACCTAAGATTCAGATCAAGGTCCAGACCAAGGATTCAGATCAAGGTGCAGACCAAGGATTCACATCACGTTTCAGACCAAGGATTCAGATCAGGGTTCATTAGATGGATTCAGATCATGGTTCAGAACAAGGATTCAGATCACATTTAGAACTAGGTTCAGACCTAGGCTTCAGATCAAGTTGCAGAAACAAGGGTTCAGATCAAGGTGCAGACCAAGGATTCACATCACGTTTCAGACCAAGGATTCAGATCAGGGTTCATTAGATGGATTCAGATCATGGTTCCGAACAAGGATTCAGATCACATTTCATAACAAGGTTCAGACCTAGGCTTCAGATCAAGGTACAGAACAAGGATTCAGATCAAGGTGCAGACCAAGGATTCAGATCACCTTTCAGACCAAGGATTGAGATCAAGGTTCATTAGGTGGATTCAGATCATGGTTCAGAACAAGGATTCAGATCACATTTCAGAACAAGGTTCAGACCTAGGCTTCAGATCAAGGTGCAGAACAAGGATTCAGATGAAGGTTCATCAGTCAGATTCAGATCAAGGTTGATTAGTAGGATTCAGATAATGTTCTAATCAAGGATTGAGATCAAGGTTCAGAAAAACAATTCATGGTTCAGAAGAAGGATTCAGATCACATTTCAGAACAAGGTTCAGACCTAGGATTCAGATCAAGGTGCAGACCAAGGATTCAGATCAAGGTGCAGACCAAGGATTCACGTCACGTTTCAGACCAAGGATTCAGATCAGGGTTCATTAGATGGATTCAGATCACGGTTCAGAACAAGGATTCAGATCACATTTCAGAACTAGGTTCAGACCTAGGCTTCAGATCAAGGTGCAGAACAAGGATTCAGATCAAGGTGCAGACCAAGGATTCACATCACGTTTCAGACCAAGGATTCAGATCAGGGTTCATTAGATGGATTCAGATCATGGTTCCGAACAAGGATTCAGATCACATTTCAGAACAAGGTTCAGACCTAGGCTTCAGATCAAGGTACAAAACAAGGATTCAGATCAAGGTGAAGACCAAGGATTCACATCACGTTTCAGACCAAAGATTCAGATCAAGGTTCATTAGGTGGATTCAGATCATGGTTCCGAAGAAGGATTCAGATCACATTTCAGAACAAGGTTCAGACCTAGGCTTCAGATCAAGGTGCAGAACAAGGATTCAGATGAACGTTCATCAGTCAGATTAAGATCAAGGTTGATTAGTAGGATTCAGATCATGTTCTAATCAAGGATTGAGATCAAGGTTCAGAAAAACAATTCATGGTTCAGAATAAGGATTCAGATCAACGTCCAGATGCAGGATTCAGATCAAGGTTCATCCCAAGGATGCAGATCACGTTTCAGCACAACGATTCAGATCACGTTTCAGACCCACGATTCAGATCAAGGTGGAGTCCAAGGATTCAGATCAATGGCCACACCTAGGATTCATATAAAAGTTCAGACCAAGGTTTCAGATCAAGGTGCAGACCAAGGACTGAGAACAAAGATTCAGATCAAGTTTCATAGAAAGGATTCTTATAAAGGTTCAGAACAAGGATTCAGATCAGGGTTCATTAGATGGATTCAGATCATGGTTCAGAAGAAGGATTCAGATCACATTTCAGAACAAGGTTCAGACCTAGGATTCAGATCAAGGTGCAGACCAAAGATTCAGATCAAGGTGCAGACCAAGGATTCACGTCACGTTTCAGACCAAGGATTCAGATCAGGGTTCATTAGATGGATTCAGATCACGGTTCAGAACAGGGGTAGGCAACCTGCGGCCCGTGGGCCGGATGCGGCCCGGCGAGGCCTTGGGACCGGCCCCAGCCCAGTCCTGCCGCCAATTGCCACCGGGGCCTTTGGCGTCTCGCACAAAGGGCATGGTGGGGCAATTGTTTATAGAAGCCTCAGAAACATGCATTTATCTTAACATTTTTTTAAAAATCAGCAAATTTTTTCGCGTGTCCTCCATTTTTTATTTTAAAAGTGCTCTCCATTTGAAAATTTTGTCCTACATTTGTCCCAGTTTATGTATTTATTTAATTTTTTAAAAATTATTTAATTATTTATTTTTTGGCTTCGGCCCCCCAGTTGTCCGAGGGACAGCAACCCGGCCCCCGGCTCAAAAGGCTTGCCTACCCCTGGTTCAGAACAAGGATTCAGATCACATTTCAGAACTAGGTTCAGACCTAGGCTTCAGATCAAGGTGCAGAACAAGGATTCAGATCCAGGTGCAGACCAAGGATTCACATCACGTTTCAGACCAAGGATTCAGATCAGGGTTCATTAGATGGATTCAGATCATGGTTCCGAACAAGGATTCAGATCACATTTCAGAACAAGGTTCAGACCTAGGCTTCAGATCAAGGTACAAAACAAGGATTCAGATCAAGGTGAAGACCAAGGATTCACATCACGTTTCAGACCAAAGATTCAGTTCAAGGTTCATTAGGTGGATTCAGATCATGGTTCACAACAAGAATTCAGATCACTTTTCAGAACAAGGTTCAGACCTAGGCTTCAGATCAAGGTACAGAACAAGGATTCAGATCAAGGTGCAGACACAGGATTCACATCACGTTTCAGACCAAGGATTCAGATCAAGGTTCACTAGGTGGATTCAGATCATGGTTCAGAACAAGGATTCAGATCACATTTCAGAACAAGGTTCAGACCTAGGCTTCAGATCAACGTCCAGATGCAGGATTCAGATCAAGGTTCATCCCAAGGATGCAGATCACGTTTCAGCACAAAGATTCAGATCACGTTTCAGACCCAGGATTCAGATCAAGGTGGAGTCCAAGGATTCAGATCAATGGCCACACCTAGGATTCATATAAAAGTTCAGACCAAGGTTTCAGATCAAGGTGCAGACCAAGGATTGAGAACAAAGATTCAGATCAAGTTTCATAGAAAGGATTCTTATAAAGGTTCAGATCAACGATTCAGATCAGGGTTCATTAGATGGATTCAGATCATGGTTCAGAAGAAGGATTCAGATCACATTTCAGAACAAGGTTCAGACCTAGGATTCAGATCAAGGTGCAGACCAAGGATTCAGATCAAGGTGCAGACCAAGGATTCACATCACGTTTCAGACCAAGGATTCAGATCAGGGTTCATTAGATGGATTCAGATCATGGTTCAGAACAAGGATTCAGATCACATTTCAGAACTAGGTTCAGACCTAGGCTTCAGATCAAGGTGCAGAACAAGGATTCAGATCAAGGTGCAGACCAAGGATTCACATCACGTTTCAGACCAAGGATTCAGATCAGGGTTCATTAGATGGATTCAGATCCTGGTTCAGAACAAGGATTCAGATCACATTTCAGAACTAGGTTCAGACCTAGGCTTCAGATCAAGTTGCAGAACAAGGATTCAGATCAAGGTGCAGACCAAGGATTCACATCACGTTTCAGACCAAGGATTCAGATCAGGGTTCATTAGATGGATTCAGATCATGCTTCAGAAGAAGGATTCAGATCACATTTCAGAACAAGGTTCAGACCTATGCTTCAGATCAAGTTGCAGAACAAGGATTCAGATCAAGGTGCAGACCAAGGATTCACATCACGTTTCAGACCAAGGATTCAGATCAGGTTTCATTAGATGGATTCAGATCATGGTTCACAACAAGAATTCAGATCACTTTTCAGAACAAGGTTCAGACCTAGGCTTCAGATCAAGGTGCAGAACAAGGATTCAGATGAAGGTTCATCAGTCAGATTCAGATCAAGGTTGATTAGTAGGATTCAGATAATGTTCTAATCAAGGATTGAGATCAAGGTTCAGAAAAACAATTCATAGTTCAGAATAAGGATTCAGATCAACGTCCAGATGCAGGATTCAGATCAAGGTTCATCCCAAGGATGCAGATCACGTTTCAGCACAACGATTCAGATCACGTTTCAGACCCAGGATTCAGATCAAGGTGGAGTCCAAGGATTCAGAACAAAGATTCAGATCAAGTTTCATACAAAGGATTCTTATAAAGGTTCAGAACAAGGATCCAGATCAGGGTTCATTAGATGGATTCAGATCATGGTTCAGAAGAAGGATTCAGATCACATTTCAGAACTAGGTTGAGACCTAGGATTCAGATCAAGGTGCTGACCAAGGATTCAGATCAAGGTGCAGACCAAGGATTCACATCACGTTTCAGACCAAGGATTCAGATCAAGGTTCATTAGGTGGATTCAGATCATGGTTCAGAACAAGGATTCAGATCACATTTCAGAACAAGGTTCAGACCTAGGCTTCAGATCAAGGTGCAGAACAAGGATTCAGATGAAGGTTCATCAGTCAGATTCAGATCAAGGTTGATTAGTAGGATTCAGATAATGTTCTAATCAAGGATTGAGATCAAGGTTCAGAAAAACAATTCATGGTTCAGAAGAAGGATTCAGATCACATTTCAGAACAAGGTTCAGACCTAGGATTCAGATCAAGGTGTAGACCAAGGATTCAGATCAAGGTGCAGACCAAGGATTCAGATCAAGGTGCAGACCAAGGATTCACATCACGTTTCAGACCAAGGATTCAGATCAGGGTTCATTAGATGGATTCAGATCATGGTTCCGAACAAGGATTCAGATCACATTTCAGAACAAGGTTCAGACCTAGGCTTCAGATCAAGGTACAAAAAAAGGATTCAGATCAAGGTGAAGACCAAGGATTCACATCACGTTTCAGACCAAAGATTCAGATCAAGGTTCATTAGGTGGATTCAGATCATGGTTCACAACAAGAATTCAGATCACTTTTCAGAACAAGGTTCAGACCTAGGCTTCAGATCAAGGTGCAGACCTAGGCTTCAGATCAAGGTGCAGACCAAGGATTCACATCACGTTTCAGACCAAGGATTCAGATCAAGGTTCATTAGGTGGATTCAGATCATGGTTCAGAACAAGGATTCAGATCACATTTCAGAACAAGGTTCAGACCTAGGCTTCAGATCAAGGTGCAGAACAAGGATTCAGATGAAGGTTCATCAGTAAGATTCAGATCAAGGTTGATTAGTAGGATTCAGATAATGTTCTAATCAAGGATTGAGATCAAGGTTCAGAAAAACAATTCATGGTTCAGAAGAAGGATTCAGATCAACGTCCAGATGCAGGATTCAGATCAAGGTTCATCCCAAGGATGCAGATCACGTTTCAGCACAACGATTCAGATCACGTTTCAGACCCAGGATTCAGATCAAGGTGGAGTCCAAGGATTCAGAACAAAGATTCAGATCAAGTTTCACACAAAGGATTCTTATAAAGGTTCAGAACAAGGATCCAGATCAGGGTTCATTAGATGGATTCAGATCATGGTTCAGAAGAAGGATTCAGATCACATTTCAGAACAAGGTTCAGACCTAGGATTCAGATCAAGGTGCAGACCAAGGATTCAGATCAAGGTGCAGACCAAGGATTCACATCACGTTTCAGACCAAGGATTCAGATCAGGGTTCATTAGATGGATTCAGATCATGGTTCAGAACAAGGATTCAGATCACATTTCAGAACTATGTTCAGACCTAGGCTTCAGATCAGGGTTCATTAGATGGATTCAGATCATGGTTCAGAACAAGGATTCAGATCACATTTCAGAACTAGGTTCAGACCTAGGCTTCAGATCAAGGTGCAGAACAAGGATTCAGATCAAGGTGCAGACCAAGGATTCACATCACGTTTCAGACCAAGGATTCAGATCAGGGTTCATTAGATGGATTCAGATCATGGTTCTGAACAAGGATTCAGATCACATTTCATAACAAGGTTCAGACCTAGGCTTCAGATCAAGGTACAGAACAAGGATTCAGATCAAGGTGCAGACCAAGGATTCAGATCACCTTTCAGACCAAGGATTGAGATGAAGGTTCATTAGGTGGATTCAGATCATGGTTCAGAAGAAGGATTCAGATCACATTTCAGAACAAGGTTCAGACCTAGGATTCAGATCAAGGTGCAGAACAAGGATTCAGATCAAGGTGCAGACCAAGGATTCAGATCAAGGTGCAGACCAAGGATTCACATCACGTTTCAGACCAAGGATTCAGATCAGGGTTCATTAGATGGATTCAGATCATGGTTCCGAACAAGGATTCAGATCACATTTCAGAACAAGGTTCAGACCTAGGCTTCAGATCAAGGTACAAAACAAGGATTCAGATCAAGGTGAAGACCAAGGATTCACATCACGTTTCAGACCAAAGATTCAGATCAAGGTTCATTAGGTGGATTCAGATCATGGTTCACAACAAGAATTCAGATCACTTTTCAGAACAAGGTTCAGACCTAGGCTTCAGATCAAGGTGCAGACCTAGGCTTCAGATCAAGGTGCAGACCAAGGATTCACATCACGTTTCAGACCAAGGATTCAGATCAAGGTTCATTAGGTGGATTCAGATCATGGTTCAGAACAAGGATTCAGATCACATTTCAGAACAAGGTTCAGACCTAGGCTTCAGATCAAGGTGCAGAACAAGGATTCAGATGAAGGTTCATCAGTAAGATTCAGATCAAGGTTGATTAGTAGGATTCAGATAATGTTCTAATCAAGGATTGAGATCAAGGTTCAGAAAAACAATTCATGGTTCAGAAGAAGGATTCAGATCAACGTCCAGATGCAGGATTCAGATCAAGGTTCATCCCAAGGATGCAGATCACGTTTCAGCACAACGATTCAGATCACGTTTCAGACCCAGGATTCAGATCAAGGTGGAGTCCAAGGATTCAGAACAAAGATTCAGATCAAGTTTCATACAAAGGATTCTTATAAAGGTTCAGAACAAGGATCCAGATCAGGGTTCATTAGATGGATTCAGATCATGGTTCAGAAGAAGGATTCAGATCACATTTCAGAACAAGGTTCAGACCTAGGATTCAGATCAAGGTGCAGACCAAGGATTCAGATCAAGGTGCAGACCAAGGATTCACATCACGTTTCAGACCAAGGATTCAGATCAGGGTTCATTAGATGGATTCAGATCATGGTTCAGAACAAGGATTCAGATCACATTTCAGAACTATGTTCAGACCTAGGCTTCAGATCAGGGTTCATTAGATGGATTCAGATCATGGTTCAGAACAAGGATTCAGATCACATTTCAGAACTAGGTTCAGACCTAGGCTTCAGATCAAGGTGCAGAACAAGGATTCAGATCAAGGTGCAGACCAAGGATTCACATCACGTTTCAGACCAAGGATTCAGATCAGGGTTCATTAGATGGATTCAGATCATGGTTCTGAACAAGGATTCAGATCACATTTCATAACAAGGTTCAGACCTAGGCTTCAGATCAAGGTACAGAACAAGGATTCAGATCAAGGTGCAGACCAAGGATTCAGATCACCTTTCAGACCAAGGATTGAGATGAAGGTTCATTAGGTGGATTCAGATCATGGTTCAGAAGAAGGATTCAGATCACATTTCAGAACAAGGTTCAGACCTAGGATTCAGATCAAGGTGCAGAACAAGGATTCAGATCAAGGTGCAGACCAAGGATTCAGATCAAGGTGCAGACCAAGGATTCACATCACGTTTCAGACCAAGGATTCAGATCAGGGTTCATTAGATGGATTCAGATCATGGTTCCGAACAAGGATTCAGATCACATTTCAGAACAAGGTTCAGACCTAGGCTTCAGATCAAGGTACAAAACAAGGATTCAGATCAAGGTGAAGACCAAGGATTCACATCACGTTTCAGACCAAAGATTCAGATCAAGGTTCATTAGATGGATTCAGATCATGGTTCCGAACAAGGATTCAGATCACATTTCAGAACTAGGTTCAGACCTAGGCTTCAGATCAAGGTGCAGAACAAGGATTCAGATCAAGGTGCAGACCAAGGATTCACATCACGTTTCAGACCAAGGATTCAGATCAGGGTTCATTAGATGGATTCAGATCATGGTTCAGAACAAGGATTCAGATCACATTTCAGAACTAGGTTCAGACCTAGGCTTCAGATCAAGTTGCAGAACAAGGATTCAGATCAAGGTGCAGACCAAGGATTCACATCACGTTTCAGTCCAAGGATTCAGATCAGGGTTCATTAGATGGATTCAGATCATGGTTCCGAACAAGGATTCAGATCACATTTCAGAACTAGGTTCAGACCTAGGCTTCAGATCAAGGTGCAGAACAAGGATTCAGATCAAGGTGCAGACCAAGGATTCACATCACGTTTCAGACCAAGGATTCAGATCAGGGTTCATTAGATGGTTTCAGATCATGGTTCAGAACAAGGATTCAGATCACATTTCAGAACTAGGTTCAGACCGAGGGTTCAGATCAAGTTGCAGAACAAGGATTCAGATCAAGGTGCAGACCAAGGATTCACATCACGTTTCAGACCAAAGATTCAGATCAAGGTTCATTAGGTGGATTCAGATCATGGTTCACAACAAGAATTCAGATCACTTTTCAGAACAAGGTTCAGACCTAGGCTTCAGATCAAGGTGCAGACCTAGGCTTCAGATCAAGGTGCAGACCAAGGATTCACATCACGTTTCAGACCAAGGATTCAGATCAAGGTTCATTAGGTGGATTCAGATCATGGTTCAGAACAAGGATTCAGATCACATTTCAGAACAAGGTTCAGACCTAGGCTTCAGATCAAGGTGCAGAACAAGGATTCAGATGAAGGTTCATCAGTCAGATTCAGATCAAGGTTGATTAGTAGGATTCAGATAATGTTCTAATCAAGGATTGAGATCAAGGTTCAGAAAAACAATTCATAGTTCAGAATAAGGATTCAGATCAACGTCCAGATGCAGGATTCAGATCAAGGTTCATCCCAAGGATGCAGATCACGTTTCAGCACAACGATTCAGATCACGTTTCAGACCCAGGATTCAGATCAAGGTGGAGTTCAAGGATTCAGAACAAAGATTCAGATCAAGTTTCATACAAAGGATTCTTATAAAGGTTCAGAACAAGGATCCAGATCAGGGTTCATTAGATGGATTCAGATCATGGTTCAGAAGAAGGATTCAGATCACATTTCAGAACAAGGTTCAGACCTAAGATTCAGATCAAGGTCCAGACCAAGGATTCAGATCAAGGTGCAGACCAAGGATTCACATCACGTTTCAGACCAAGGATTCAGATCAGGGTTCATTAGATGGATTCAGATCATGGTTCCGAACAAGGATTCAGATCACATTTCATAACAAGGTTCAGACCTTGGCTTCAGATCAAGGTACAGAACAAGGATTCAGATCAAGGTGCAGACCAAGGATTCAGATCACCTTTCAGACCAAGGATTGAGATCAAGGTTCATTAGGTGGATTCAGATCATGGTTCAGAACAAGGATTCAGATCACATTTCAGAACAAGGTTCAGACCTAGGCTTCAGATCAAGGTACAGAACAAGGATTCAGATCAAGGTGCAGACCAAGGATTCAGATCACGTTTCAGACCAAGGATTCAGATCAAGGTTCATTAGGTGGATTGAGATCATGGTTCAGAACAAGGATTCAGATCACATTTCAGAACAAGGTTCAGACCTAGGCTTCAGATCAAGGTGCAGAACAAGTATTCAGATGAAGGTTCATCAGTCAGATTCAGATCAAGGTTGATTAGTAGGATTCAGATCATGTTCTAATCAAGGATTGAGATCAAGGTTCAGAAAAAAAATTCATGGTTCAGAAGAAGGATTCAGATCACATTTCAGAACAAGGTTCAGAACTAGGATTCAGATCAAGGTGCAGACCAAGGATTCAGATCAAGGTGCAGACCAAGGATTCACATCACGTTTCAGACCAAGGATTCAGATCAGGGTTCATTAGATGGATTCAGATCACGGTTCAGAACAAGGATTCAGATCACATTTCAGAACTAGGTTCAGACCTAGGCTTCAGATCAAGGTGCAGAACAAGGATTCAGATCAAGGTGCAGACCAAGGATTCACATCACGTTTCAGACCAAGGATTCAGATCAGGGTTCATTAGATGGATTCAGATCATGGTTCCGAACAAGGATTCAGATCACATTTCAGAACAAGGTTCAGACCTAGGCTTCAGATCAAGGTACAGAACAAGGATTCAGATCAAGGTGCAGACCAAGGATTCAGATCACGTTTCAGACCAAGGATTCAGATCAAGGTTCATTAGGTGGATTCAGATCATGGTTCAGAACAAGGATTCAGATCACATTTCAGAAAAAGGTTCAGACCTAGGCTTCAGATCAAGGTGCAGAACAAGGATTCAGATGAAGGTTCATCAGTCAGATTCAGATCAAGGTTGATTAGTAGGATTCAGATAATGTTCTAATCAAGGATTGAGGTCAAGGTTCAGAAAAACAATTCATGGTTCAGAATAAGGATTCAGATCAACGTCCAGATGCAGGATTCAGATCAAGGTTCATCCCAAGGATGCAGATCACGTTTCAGCACAACGATTCAGATCACGTTTCAGACCCAGGATTCAGATCAATGTGGAGTCCAAGGATTCAGATCAATGGCCAGACCTAGGATTCATATAAAAGTTCAGACCAAGGTTTGAGATCAAGGTGCAGACCAAGGATTCAGAACAAAGATTCAGATCAAGTTTCATACAAAGGATTCTTATAAAGGTTCAGAACAAGGATTCAGATCAGGGTTCATTAGATGGATTCAGGTCATGGTTCAGAAGAAGGATTCAGATCACATTTCAGAACAAGGTTCAGACCTAGGATTCAGATCAAGGTGCAGACCAAGGATTCAGATCAAGGTGCAGACCAAGGATTCACATCACGTTTCAGACCAAGGATTCAGATCAGGGTTCATTAGCTGGATTCAGATCATGGTTCAGAACAAGGATTCAGATCACATTTCAGAACTAGGTTCAGACCTAGGCTTCAGATCAAGGTGCAGAACAAGGATTCAGATCAAGGTGCAGACGAAGGATTCACATCACGTTTCAGACCAAGGATTCAGATCAGGGTTCATTAGATGGATTCAGATCATGGTTCCGAAGAAGGATTCAGATCACATTTCAGAACAAGGTTCAGACCTAGGCTTCAGATCAAGGTGCAGAACAAGGATTCAGATCAAGGTGCAGACCAAGGATTCACATCACGTTTCAGACCAAGGATTCAGATCAGGGTTCATTAGATGGATTCAGATCATGGTTCAGAAGAAGGATTCAGATCACATTTCAGAACAAGGTTCAGACCTAGGCTTCAGATCAAGGTGCAGAACAAGGATTCAGATGAAGGTTCATCAGTCAGATTCAGATCAAGGTTGATTAGTAGGATTCAGATAATGTTCTAATCAAGGATTGAGATCAAGGTTCAGAAAAACAATTCATGGTTCAGAAGAAGGATTCAGATCAACGTCCAGATGCAGGATTCAGATCAAGGTTCATCCCAAGGATTCAGATCACGTTTCAGCACAACGATTCAGATCACGTTTCAGACCCAGGATTCAGATCAAGGTGGAGTCCAAGGATTCAGATCAATGGCCACACCTAGGATTCATATAAAAGTTCAGACCAAGGTTTCAGATCAAGGTGCAGACCAAGGATTCAGAACAAAGATTCAGATCAAGTTTCATACAAAGGATTCTTATAAAGGTTCAGAACAAGGATTCAGATCAGGGTTCATTAGATGGATTCAGATCATGGTTCAGAAGAAGGATTCAGATCACATTTCAGAACAAGGTTCAGACCTAGGATTCAGATCAAGGTGCAGACCAAGGATTCAGATCAAGGTGCAGACCAAGGATTCACATCACGTTTCAGACCAAGGATTCAGATCAGGGTTCATTAGATGGATTCAGATCATGGTTCAGAACAAGGATTCAGATCACATTTCAGAACTAGTTTCAGACCTAGGCTTCAGATCAAGGTGCAGAACAAGGATTCAGATCAAGGTGCAGACCAAGGATTCACATCACTTTTCAGACCAAGGATTCAGATCAGGGTTCATTAGATGGATTCAGATCATGGTTCCGAAGAAGGATTCAGATCACATTTCAGAACAAGGTTCAGACCTAGGCTTCAGATCAAGGTGCAGAACAAGGCTTCAGATCAAGGTGCAGACCAAGGATTCACATCACGTTTCAGACCAAGGATTCAGATCAGGGTTCATTAGATGGATTCAGATCATGGTTCCGAACAAGGATTCAGATCACATTTCAGAACAAGGTTCAGAACTAGGCTTCAGATCAAGGTACAGAACAAGGATTCAGATCAAGGTGCAGACCAAGGATTCAGATCACGTTTCAGACCAAGGATTCAGATCAAGGTTCATTAGGTGGATTCAGATCATGGTTCAGAACAAGGATTCAGATCACATTTCAGAACAAGGTTCAGACCTAGGCTTCAGATCAAGGTGCAGAACCAGGATTCAGATGAAGGTTCATCAGTCAGATTCAGATCAAGGTTGATTAGTAGGATTCAGATAATGTTCTAATCAAGGATTGAGATCAAGGTTCAGAAAAACAATTCATGGTTCAGAAGAAGGATTCAGATCACATTTCAGAACAAGGTTAAGACCTAGGATTCAGATCAAGGTGCAGACCAAAGATTCAGATCAAGGTGCAGACCAAGGATTCACATCACGTTTCAGACCAAGGATTCAGATCAGGGTTCATTAGATGGATTGAGATCACGGTTCAGAACAAGGATTCAGATCACATTTCAGAACTAGGTTCAGACCTAGGCTTCAGGTCAAGGTGCAGAACAAGGATTCAGATCAAGGTGCAGACCAAGGATTGACATCACGTTTCAGACCAAGGATTCAGATCAGGGTTCATTAGATGGATTCAGATCATGGTTCAGAACAAGGATTCAGATCACATTTCAGAACAAGGTTCAGACCTAGGCTTCAGATCAAGGTACAGAACAAGGATTCAGATCAAGGTGCAGACCAAGGATTCAGATCACGTTTCAGACCAAGGATTCAGATCAAGGTTCATTAGGTGGATTCAGATCATGGTTCAGAAGAAGGATTCAGATCACATTTCAGAACACGGTTCAGACCTAGGCTTCAGATCAAGGTGCAGAACAAGGATTCAGATGAAGGTTCATCAGTCAGATTCAGATCAAGGTTGATTAGTAGGATTCAGATAATGTTCTAATCAAGGATTGAGATCAAGGTTCAGAAAAACAATTCATGGTTCAGAAGAAGGATTCAGATCAACGTCCAGATGCAGGATTCAGATCAAGGTTCATCCCAAGGATTCAGATCACGTTTCAGCACAACGATTCAGATCACGTTTCAGACCCAGGATTCAGATCAAGGTGGAGTCCAAGGATTCAGATCAATGGCCACACCTAGGATTCATATAAAAGTTCAGAACAAGGTTTCAGATCAAGGTGCAGACCAAGGATTCAGAACAAAGATTCAGATCAAGTTTCATACAAAGGATTCTTATAAAGGTTCAGAACAAGGATTCAGATCAGGGTTCATTAGATGGATTCAGATCATGGTTCAGAAGAAGGATTCAGATCACATTTCAGAACAAGGTGCAGACCTAGGATTCAGATCAAGGTGCAGACCAAGGATTCAGATCAAGGTGCAGACCAAGGATTCACATCACGTTTCAGACCAAGGATTCAGATCAGGGTTCATTAGATGGATTCAGATCATGGTTCAGAACAAGGATTCAGATCACATTTCAGAACTAGGTTCAGACCTAGGCTTCAGATCAAGGTGCAGAACAAGGATTCAGATCAAGGTGCAGACCAAGGATTCAGATCACGTTTCAGACCAATGATTCAGATCAGGGTTCATTAGATGGATTCAGATCATGGTTCCGAACAAGGATTCAGATCACATTTCATAACAAGGTTCAGACCTAGGCTTCAGATCAAGGTACAGAACAAGGATTCAGATGAAGGTTCATCAGTCAGATTCAGATCAAGGTTGATTAGTAGGATTCAGATAATGTTCTAATCAAGGATTGAGATCAAGGTTCAGAAAAACAATTCATGGTTCAGAAGAAGGATTCAGATCAACGTCCAGATGCAGGATTCAGATCAAGGTTCATCCCAAGGATTCAGATCACGTTTCAGCACAACGATTCAGATCACGTTTCAGACCCAGGATTCAGATCAAGGTGGAGTCCAAGGATTCAGATCAATGGCCACACCTAGGATTCATATAAAAGTTCAGACCAAGGTTTCAGATCAAGGTGCAGACCAAGGATTCAGAACAAAGATTCAGATCAAGTTTCATACAAAGGATTCTTATAAAGGTTCAGAACAAGGATTCAGATCAGGGTTCATTAGATGGATTCAGATCATGGTTCAGAAGAAGGATTCAGATCACATTTCAGAACAAGGTTCAGACCTAGGATTCAGATCAAGGTGCAGACCAAGGATTCAGATCAAGGTGCAGACCAAGGATTCACATCACGTTTCAGACCAAGGATTCAGATCAGGGTTCATTAGATGGATTCAGATCATGGTTCAGAACAAGGATTCAGATCACATTTCAGAACTAGGTTCAGACCTAGGCTTCAGATAAAGGTGCAGAACAAGGATTCAGATCAAGGTGCAGACGAAGGATTCACATCACGTTTCAGACCAAGGATTCAGATCAGGGTTCATTAGATGGATTCAGATCATGGTTCCGAAGAAGGATTCAGATCACATTTCAGAACAAGGTTCAGACCTAGGCTTCAGATCAAGGTGCAGAACAAGGCTTCAGATCAAGGTGCAGACCAAGGATTCACATCACGTTTCAGACCAAGGATTCAGATCAGGGTTCATTAGATGGATTCAGATCATGGTTCCGAACAAGGATTCAGATCACATTTCAGAACAAGGTTCAGACCTAGGATTCAGATCAAGGTGCAGACCAAGGATTCAGATCAAGGTGCAGACCAAGGATTCACATCACGTTTCAGACCAAGGATTCAGATCAGGGTTCATTAGATGGATTCAGATCATGGTTCCGAACAAGGATTCAGATCACATTTCAGAACAAGGTTCAGACATAGGCTTCAGATCAAGGTACAAAACAAGGATTCAGATCAAGGTGAAGACCAAGGATTCACATCACGTTTCAGACCAAAGATTCAGATCAAGGTTCATTAGGTGGATTGAGATCATGGTTCACAACAAGAATTCAGATCACTTTTCAGAACAAGGTTCAGACCTAGGCTTCAGATCAAGGTGCAGACCTAGGCTTCAGATCAAGGTGCAGACCATGGATTCACATCACGTTTCAGACCAAGGATTCAGATCAGGGTTCATTAGGTGGATTCAGATCACGGTTCAGAACAAGGATTCAGATCACATTTCAGAACAAGGTTCAGACCTAGGCTTCAGATCAAGGTGCAGAACAAGGATTCAGATGAAGGTTCATCAGTCAGATTCAGATCAAGGTTGATTAGTAGGATTCAGATAATGTTCTAATCAAGGATTGAGATCAAGGTTCAGAAAAACAATTCATGGTTCAGAAGAAGGATTCAGATCACATTTCAGAACAAGGTTCAGACCTAGGATTCAGATCAAGGTGCAGACCAAGGATTCACATCACGTTTCAGACCAAGGATTCAGATCAGGGTTCATTAGATGGATTCACATCACGGTTCAGAACAAGGATTCAGATCACATTTCATAACAAGGTTCAGAGCTAGGCTACAGATCAAGGTGCAGAACAAGGATTCAGATGAAGGTTCATCAGTCAGATTCAGATCAAGGTTGATTAGTAGGATTCAGATAATGTTCTAATCAAGGATTGAGATCAAGGTTCAGAAAAACAATTCATGGTTCAGAAGAAGGATTCAGATCACAATTCAGAACAAGGTTCAGACCTAGGATTCAGATCAAGGTGCAGACCAAAGATTCAGATCAAGGTGCAGACCAAGGATTCACATCACGTTTCAGACCAAGGATTCAGATCAGGGTTCATTAGATGGATTGAGATCACGGTTGAGAACAAGGATTCAGATCACATTTCAGAACTAGATTCAGACCTAGGCTTCAGATCAAGGTGCAGAACAAGGATTCAGATCAAGGTGCAGACCAAGGATTCACATCACGTTTCAGACCAAGGATTCAGATCAGGGTTCATTAGATGGATTCAGATCATGGTTCCGAACAAGGATTCAGATCACATTTCAGAACAAGGTTCAGACCTAGGATTCAGATCAAGGTGCAGACCAAGGATTCAGATCAAGGTGCAGACCAAGGATTCACATCACGTTTCAGACCAAGGATTCAGATCAGGGTTCATTAGATGGATTCAGATCATGGTTCAGAACAAGGATTCAGATCACATTTCAGAACAAGGTTCAGACCTAGGCTTCAGATCAAGGTACAGAACAAGGATTCAGATCAAGGTGCAGACCAAGGATTCAGATCACGTTTCAGACCAAAGATTCAGATCAAGGTTCATTAGGTGGATTCAGATCATGGTTCAGAAGAAGGATTCAGATCACATTTCAGAACAAGGTTCAGACCTAGGCTTCAGATCAAGGTGCAGAACAAGGATTCAGATGAAGGTTCATCAGTCAGATTCAGATCAAGGTTGATTAGTAGGATTCAGATAATGTTCTAATCAAGGATTGAGATCAAGGTTCAGAAAAACAATTCATGGTTCAGAAGAAGGATTCAGATCAACGTCCAGATGCAGGATTCAGATCAAGGTTCATCCCAAGGATTCAGATCACGTTTCAGCACAACGATTCAGATCACCTTTCAGACCCAGGACTCAGATCAAGGTGGAGTCCAAGGATTCAGATCAATGGCCACACCTAGGATTCATATAAAAGTTCAGACCAAGGTTTCAGATCAAGGTGCAGACCAAGGATTCAGATCAAAGATTCAGATCAAGTTTCATACAAAGGATTCTTATAAAGGTTCAGAACAAGGATTCAGATCAGGGTTCATTAGATGGATTCAGATCATGGTTCAGAAGAAGGATTCAGATCACATTTCAGAACAAGGTTCAGACCTAGGATTCAGATCAAGGTGCAGACCAAGGATTCAGATCAAGGTGCAGACCAAGGATTCACATCACGTTTCAGACCAAGGATTCAGATCAGGGTTCATTAGATGGATTCAGATCATGGTTCCGAACAAGGATTCAGATCACATTTCATAACAAGGTTCAGACCTAGGCTTCAGATCAAGGTGCAGAACAAGGATTCAGATGAAGGTTCATCAGTCAGATTCAGATCAAGGTTGATTAGTAGGATTCAGATAATGTTCTAATCAAGGATTGAGATCAAGGTTCAGAAAAACAATTCATGGTTCAGAAGAAGGATTCAGATCACATTTCAGAACAAGGTTCAGACCTAGGATTCAGATCAAGGTGCAGACCAAGGATTCAGATCAAGGTGCAGACCAAGGATTCACATCACGTTTCAGACCAAGGATTCAGATCAGGGTTCATTAGAGGGATTGAGATCACGGTTCAGAACAAGGATTCAGATCACATTTCAGAACTAGGTTCAGACCTAGGCTTCAGATCAAGGTGCAGAACAAGGATTCAGATCAAGGTGCAGACCAAGGATTCAGATCAGGGTTCATTAGATGGATTCAGATCATGGTTCCGAACAAGGATTCAGATCACATTTCAGAACAAGGTTCAGACCTAGGCTTCAGATCAAGGTACAAAACAAGGATTCAGATCAAGGTGAAGACCAAGGATTCACATCACGTTTCAGACCAAAGATTCAGATCAAGGTTCATTAGGTGGATTCAGATCATGGTTCACAACAAGAATTCAGATCACTTTTCAGAACAAGGTTCAGACCTAGGCTTCAGATCAAGGTGCAGACCTAGGCTTCAGATGAAGGTTCATCAGTCAGATTCAGATCAAGGTTGATTAGTAGGATTCAGATAATGTTCTAATCAAGGATTGAGATCAAGGTTCAAAAAAACAATTCATGGTTCAGAAGAAGGATTCAGATCACATTTCAGAACAAGGTTCAGACCTAGGATTCAGATCAAGGTGCAGACCAAGGATTCACATCACGTTTCAGACCAAGGATTCAGATCAGGGTTCATTAGATGGATTCAGATCACGGTTCAGAACAAGGATTCAGATCACATTTCATAACAAGGTTCAGAGCTAGGCTTCAGATCAAGGTACAGAACAAGGATTCAGATCAAGGTGCAGACCAAGGATTCAGATCACGTTTCAGACCAAGGATTCAGATCAAGGTTCATTAGGTGGATTCAGATCATGGTTCAGAACAAGGATTCAGATCACATTTCAGAACAAGGTTCAGACCTAGGCGTCAGATCAAGGTGCAGAACAAGGATTCAGATGAAGGTTCATCAGTCAGATTCAGATCAAGGTTGATTAGTAGGATTCAGATAATGTTCTAATCAAGGATTGAGATCAAGGTTCAGAAAAAAAATTCATGGTTCAGAAGAAGGATTCAGATCACAATTCAGAACAAGGTTCAGACCTAGGATTCAGATCAAGGTGCAGACCAAAGATTCAGATCAAGGTGCAGACCAAGGATTCACATCACGTTTCAGACCAAGGATTCAGATCAGGGTTCATTAGATGGATTGAGATCACGGTTCAGAACAAGGATTCAGATCACATTTCAGAACTAGGTTCAGACCTAGGCTTCAGATCAAGGTGCAGAACAAGGATTCAGATCAAGGTGCAGACCAAGGATTCACATCACGTTTCAGACCAAGGATTCAGATCAGGGTTCATTAGATGGATTCAGATCATGGTTCCGAAGAAGGATTCAGATCACATTTCAGAACAAGGTTCAGACCTAGGCTTCAGATCAAGGTGCAGACCAAGGATTCAGATCAAGGTGCAGACCAAGGATTCACATCACGTTTCAGACCAAGGATTCAGATCAGGGTTCATTAGATGGATTCAGATCATGGTTCAGAACAAGGATTCAGATCACATTTCAGAACAAGGTTCAGACCTAGGCTTCAGATCAAGGTACAGAACAAGGATTCAGATCAAGGTGCAGACCAAGGATTCAGATCACGTTTCAGACCAAAGATTCAGATCAAGGTTCATTAGGTGGATTCAGATCATGGTTCAGAAGAAGGATTCAGATCACATTTCAGAACAAGGTTCAGACCTAGGCTTCAGATCAAGGTGCAGAACAAGGATTCATATGAAGGTTCATCAGTCAGATTCAGATCAAGGTTGATTAGTAGGATTCAGATAATGTTCTAATCAAGGATTGAGATCAAGGTTCAGAAAAACAATTCATGGTTCAGAAGAAGGATTCAGATCAACGTCCAGATGCAGGATTCAGATCAAGGTTCATCCCAAGGATTCAGATCACGTTTCAGCACAACGATTCAGATCACCTTTCAGACCCAGGACTCAGATCAAGGTGGAGTCCAAGGATTCAGATCAATGGCCACACCTAGGATTCATATAAAAGTTCAGACCAAGGTTTCAGATCAAGGTGCAGACCAAGGATTCAGATCAAAGATTCAGATCAAGTTTCATACAAAGGATTCTTATAAAGGTTCAGAACAAGGATTCAGATCAGGGTTCATTAGATGGATTCAGATCATGGTTCAGAAGAAGGATTCAGATCACATTTCAGAACAAGGTTCAGACCTAGGATTCAGATCAAGGTGCAGACCAAGGATTCAGATCAAGGTGCAGACCAAGGATTCACATCACGTTTCAGACCAAGGATTCAGATCAGGGTTCATTAGATGGATTCAGATCATGGTTCAGAACAAGGATTCAGATCACATTTCAGAACAAGGTTCAGACCTAGGATTCAGATCAAGGTGCAGAACAAGGATTCAGATCAAGGTGCAGACCAAGGATTCACATCACGTTTCAGACCAAGGATTCAGATCAGGGTTCATTAGATGGATTCAGATCATGGTTCCGAAGAAGGATTCAGATCACATTTCAGAACAAGGTTCAGACCTAGGCTTCAGATCAAGGTGCAGAACAAGGATTCAGATCAAGGTGCAGACCAAGGATTCACATCACGTTTCAGACCAAGTATTCAGATCAGGGTTCATTAGATGGATTCAGATCATGGTTCCGAACAAGGATTCAGATCACATTTCAGAACAAGGTTCAGACCTAGGCTTCAGATCAAGGTACAGAACAAGGATTCAGATCAAGGTGCAGACCAAGGATTCAGATCACGTTTCAGACCAAGGATTCAGATCAAGGTTCATTAGGTGGATTCAGATCATGGTTCAGAACAAGGATTCAGATCACATTTCAGAACAAGGTTCAGACCTAGGCTTCAGATCAAGGTGCAGAACAAGGATTCAGATGAAGGTTCATCAGTCAGATTCAGATCAAGGTTGATTAGTAGGATTCAGATAATGTTCTAATCAAGGATTGAGATCAAGGTTCAGAAAAACAATTCATGGTTCAGAAGAAGGATTCAGATCACATTTCAGAACAAGGTTCAGACCTAGGCTTCAGATCAAGTTGCAGAACAAGGATTCAGATCAAGGTGCAGACGAAGGATTCACATCACGTTTCAGACCAAGGATTCAGATCAGGGTTCATTAGATGGATTCAGATCATGGTTCCTAACAAGGATTCAGATCACATTTCAGAACAAGGTTCAGACCTAGGATTCAGATCAAGGTGCAGACCAAGGATTCAGATCAAGGTGCAGACCAAGGATTCACATCACGTTTCAGACCAAGGATTCAGATCAGGGTTCATTAGATGGATTCAGATCATGGTTCAGAACAAGGATTCAGATCACATTTCAGAACAAGGTTCAGACCTAGGCTTCAGATCAAGGTACAGAACAAGGATTCAGATCAAGGTGCAGACCAAGGATTCAGATCACGTTTCAGACCAAGGATTCAGATCAAGGTTCATTAGGTGGATTCAGATCATGGTTCAGAAGAAGGATTCAGATCACATTTCAGAACAAGGTTCAGACCTAGGCTTCAGATCAAGGTGCAGAACAAGGATTCAGATGAAGGTTCATCAGTCAGATTCAGATCAAGGTTGATTAGTAGGATTCAGATAATGTTCTAATCAAGGATTGAGATCAAGGTTCAGAAAAACAATTCATGGTTCAGAAGAAGGATTCAGATCAACGTCCAGATGCAGGATTCAGATCAAGGTTCATCCCAAGGATTCAGATCACGTTTCAGCACAACGATTCAGATCACGTTTCAGACCCAGGATTCAGATCAAGGTGGAGTCCAAGGATTCAGATCAATGGCCACACCTAGGATTCATATAAAAGTTCAGACCAAGGTTTCAGATCAAGGTGCAGACCAAGGATTCAGAACAAAGATTCAGATCAAGTTTCATACAAAGGATTCTTATAAAGGTTCAGAACAAGGATTCAGATCAGGGTTCATTAGATGGATTCAGATCATGGTTCAGAAGAAGGATTCAGATCACATTTCAGAACAAGGTTCAGACCTAGGATTCAGATCAAGGTGCAGACCAAGGATTCAGATCAAGGTGCAGACCAAGGATTCACATCACGTTTCAGACCAAGGATTCAGATCAGGGTTCATTAGGTGGATTCAGATCATGGTTCAGAAGAAGGATTCAGATCACATTTCAGAACTAGGTTCAGACCTAGGCTTCAGATCAAGGTGCAGAACAAGGATTCAGATCAAGGTGCAGACCAAGGATTCACATCACGTTTCAGACCAAGGATTCAGATCAGGGTTCATTAGATGGATTCAGATCATGGTTCCGAACAAGGATTCAGATCACATTTCATAACAAGGTTCAGACCTAGGCTTCAGATCAAGGTACAGAACAAGGATTCAGATCAAGGTGCAGACCAAGGATTCAGATCACGTTTCAGACCAAGGATTCAGATCAAGGTTCATTAGGTGGATTCAGATCATGGTTCAGAACAAGGATTCAGATCACATTTCAGAACAAGGTTCAGACCTAGGCTTCAGATCAAGGTGCAGAACAAGGATTCAGATGAAGGTTCATCAGTCAGATTCAGATCAAGGTTGATTAGTAGGATTCAGATAATGTTCTAATCAAGGATTGAGATCAAGGTTCAGAAAAACAATTCATGGTTCAGAAGAAGGATTCAGATCACATTTCAGAACAAGGTTCAGACCTAGGATTCAGATCAAGGTGCAGACCAAGGATTCAGATCAAAGTGCAGACCAAGGATTCACATCACGTTTCAGACCAAGGATTCAGATCAGGGTTCATTAGATGGATTGAGATCACGGTTCAGAACAAGGATTCAGATCACATTTCAGAACTAGGTTCAGACCTAGGCTTCAGATCAAGGTGCAGAACAAGGATTCAGATCAAGGTGCAGACCAAGGATTCAGATCAGGGTTCATTAGATGGATTCAGATCATGGTTCCGAACAAGGATTCAGATCACATTTCAGAACAAGGTTCAGACCTAGGCTTCAGATCAAGGTACAAAACAAGGATTCAGATCAAGGTGAATACCAAGGATTCACATCACGTTTCAGACCAAAGATTCAGATCAAGGTTCATTAGGTGGATTGAGATCATGGTTCACAACAAGAATTCAGATCACTTTTCAGAACAAGGTTCAGACCTAGGCTTCAGATCAAGGTGCAGACCTAGGCTTCAGATCAAGGTGCAGACCATGGATTCACATCACGTTTCAGACCAAGGATTCAGATCAGGGTTCATTAGATGGATTCAGATCATGGTTCAGAACAAGGATTCAGATCACATTTCAGAACTAGGTTCAGACCTAGGCTTCAGATCAAGGTGCAGAACAAGGATTCAGATCAAGGTGCAGACCAAGGATTCACATCACGTTTCAGACCAAGGATTCAGATCAGGGTTCATTAGATGGATTCAGATCATGGTTCCGAAGAAGGATTCAGATCACATTTCAGAACAAGGTTCAGACCTAGGCTTCAGATCAAGGTACAAAACAAGGATTCAGATCAAGATGAAGACCAAGGATTCACATCACGTTTCAGACCAAAGATTCAGATCAAGGTTCATTAGGTGGATTCAGATCATGGTTCACAACAAGAATTCAGATCACTTTTCAGAACAAGGTTCAGACCTAGGCTTCAGATCAAGGTGCAGAACAAGGATTCAGATGAAGGTTCATCAGTCAGATTCAGATCAAGGTTGATTAGTAGGATTCAGATAATGTTCTAATCAAGGATTGAGATCAAGGTTCAGAAAAACAATTCATAGTTCAGAATAAGGATTCAGATCAACGTCCAGATGCAGGATTCAGATCAAGGTTCATCCCAAGGATGCAGATCACGTTTCAGCACAACGATTCAGATCACGTTTCAGACCCAGGATTCAGATCAAGGTGGAGTCCAAGGATTCAGAACAAAGATTCAGATCAAGTTTCATACAAAGGATTCTTATAAAGGTTCAGAACAAGGATCCAGATCAGGGTTCATTAGATGGATTCAGATCATGGTTCAGAAGAAGGATTCAGATCACATTTCAGAACAAGGTTCAGACCTAAGATTCAGATCAAGGTCCAGACCAAGGATTCAGATCAAGGTGCAGACCAAGGATTCACATCACGTTTCAGACCAAGGATTCAGATCAGGGTTCATTAGATGGATTCAGATCATGGTTCAGAACAAGGATTCAGATCACATTTAGAACTAGGTTCAGACCTAGGCTTCAGATCAAGTTGCAGAACAAGGGTTCAGATCAAGGTGCAGACCAAGGATTCACATCACGTTTCAGACCAAGGATTCAGATCAGGGTTCATTAGATGGATTCAGATCATGGTTCCGAACAAGGATTCAGATCACATTTCATAACAAGGTTCAGACCTAGGCTTCAGATCAAGGTACAGAACAAGGATTAAGATCAAGGTGCAGACCAAGGATTCAGATCACCTTTCAGACCAAGGATTGAGATCAAGGTTCATTAGGTGGATTCAGATCATGGTTCAGAACAAGGATTCAGATCACATTTCAGAACAAGGTTCAGACCTAGGCTTCAGATCAAGGTGCAGAACAAGGATTCAGATGAAGGTTCATCAGTCAGATTCAGATCAAGGTTGATTAGTAGGATTCAGATAATGTTCTAATCAAGGATTGAGATCAAGGTTCAGAAAAACAATTCATGGTTCAGAAGAAGGATTCAGATCACATTTCAGAACAAGGTTCAGACCTAGGATTCAGATCAAGGTGCAGACCAAGGATTCAGATCAAGGTGCAGACCAAGGATTCACGTCACGTTTCAGACCAAGGATTCAGATCAGGGTTCATTAGATGGATTCAGATCACGGTTCAGAACAAGGATTCAGATCACATTTCAGAACTAGGTTCAGACCTAGGCTTCAGATCAAGGTGCAGAACAAGGATTCAGATCAAGGTGCAGACCAAGGATTCACATCACGTTTCAGACCAAAGATTCAGATCAAGGTTCATTAGGTGGATTCAGATCATGGTTCACAACAAGAATTCAGATCACTTTTCAGAACAAGGTTCAGACCTAGGCTTCAGATCAAGGTGCAGACCTAGGCTTCAGATCAAGGTGCAGACCTAGGCTTCAGATCAAGGTGCAGACCAAGGATTCACATCACGTTTCAGACCAAGGATTCAGATCAAGGTTCATTAGGTGGATTCAGATCATGGTTCAGAACAAGGATTCAGATCACATTTCAGAACAAGGTTCAGACCTAGGCTTCAGATCAAGGTGCAGAACAAGGATTCAGATGAAGGTTCATCAGTCAGATTCAGATCAAGGTTGATTAGTAGGATTCAGATAATGTTCTAATCAAGGATTGAGATCAAGGTTCAGAAAAACAATTCATAGTTCAGAATAAGGATTCAGATCAACGTCCAGATACAGGATTCAGATCAAGGTTCATCCCAAGGATGCAGATCACGTTTCAGCACAACGATTCAGATCACGTTTCAGACCCAGGATTCAGATCAAGGTGGAGTCCAAGGATTCAGAACAAAGATTCAGATCAAGTTTCATACAAAGGATTCTTATAAAGGTTCAGAACAAGGATCCAGATCAGGGTTCATTAGATGGATTCAGATCATGGTTCAGAAGAAGGATTCAGATCACATTTCAGAACAAGGTTCAGACCTAAGATTCAGATCAAGGTCCAGACCAAGGATTCAGATCAAGGTGCAGACCAAGGATTCACATCACGTTTCAGACCAAGGATTCAGATCAGGGTTCATTAGATGGATTCAGATCATGGTTCAGAACAAGGATTCAGATCACATTTAGAACTAGGTTCAGACCTAGGCTTCAGATCAAGTTGCAGAAACAAGGGTTCAGATCAAGGTGCAGACCAAGGATTCACATCACGTTTCAGACCAAGGATTCAGATCAGGGTTCATTAGATGGATTCAGATCATGGTTCCGAACAAGGATTCAGATCACATTTCATAACAAGGTTCAGACCTAGGCTTCAGATCAAGGTACAGAACAAGGATTCAGATCAAGGTGCAGACCAAGGATTCAGATCACCTTTCAGACCAAGGATTGAGATCAAGGTTCATTAGGTGGATTCAGATCATGGTTCAGAACAAGGATTCAGATCACATTTCAGAACAAGGTTCAGACCTAGGCTTCAGATCAAGGTGCAGAACAAGGATTCAGATGAAGGTTCATCAGTCAGATTCAGATCAAGGTTGATTAGTAGGATTCAGATAATGTTCTAATCAAGGATTGAGATCAAGGTTCAGAAAAACAATTCATGGTTCAGAAGAAGGATTCAGATCACATTTCAGAACAAGGTTCAGACCTAGGATTCAGATCAAGGTGCAGACCAAGGATTCAGATCAAGGTGCAGACCAAGGATTCACGTCACGTTTCAGACCAAGGATTCAGATCAGGGTTCATTAGATGGATTCAGATCACGGTTCAGAACAAGGATTCAGATCACATTTCAGAACTAGGTTCAGACCTAGGCTTCAGATCAAGGTGCAGAACAAGGATTCAGATCAAGGTGCAGACCAAGGATTCACATCACGTTTCAGACCAAGGATTCAGATCAGGGTTCATTAGATGGATTCAGATCATGGTTCCGAACAAGGATTCAGATCACATTTCAGAACAAGGTTCAGACCTAGGCTTCAGATCAAGGTACAAAACAAGGATTCAGATCAAGGTGAAGACCAAGGATTCACATCACGTTTCAGACCAAAGATTCAGATCAAGGTTCATTAGGTGGATTCAGATCATGGTTCCGAAGAAGGATTCAGATCACATTTCAGAACAAGGTTCAGACCTAGGCTTCAGATCAAGGTGCAGAACAAGGATTCAGATGAACGTTCATCAGTCAGATTAAGATCAAGGTTGATTAGTAGGATTCAGATCATGTTCTAATCAAGGATTGAGATCAAGGTTCAGAAAAACAATTCATGGTTCAGAATAAGGATTCAGATCAACGTCCAGATGCAGGATTCAGATCAAGGTTCATCCCAAGGATGCAGATCACGTTTCAGCACAACGATTCAGATCACGTTTCAGACCCACGATTCAGATCAAGGTGGAGTCCAAGGATTCAGATCAATGGCCACACCTAGGATTCATATAAAAGTTCAGACCAAGGTTTCAGATCAAGGTGCAGACCAAGGACTGAGAACAAAGATTCAGATCAAGTTTCATAGAAAGGATTCTTATAAAGGTTCAGAACAAGGATTCAGATCAGGGTTCATTAGATGGATTCAGATCATGGTTCAGAAGAAGGATTCAGATCACATTTCAGAACAAGGTTCAGACCTAGGATTCAGATCAAGGTGCAGACCAAAGATTCAGATCAAGGTGCAGACCAAGGATTCACGTCACGTTTCAGACCAAGGATTCAGATCAGGGTTCATTAGATGGATTCAGATCACGGTTCAGAACAGGGGTAGGCAACCTGCGGCCCGTGGGCCGGATGCGGCCCGGCGAGGCCTTGGGACCGGCCCCAGCCCAGTCCTGCCGCCAATTGCCACCGGGGCCTTTGGCGTCTCGCACAAAGGGCATGGTGGGGCAATTGTTTATAGAAGCCTCAGAAACATGCATTTATCTTAACATTTTTTTAAAAATCAGCAAATTTTTTCGCGTGTCCTCCATTTTTTATTTTAAAAGTGCTCTCCATTTGAAAATTTTGTCCTACATTTGTCCCAGTTTATGTATTTATTTAATTTTTTAAAAATTATTTAATTATTTATTTTTTGGCTTCGGCCCCCCAGTTGTCCGAGGGACAGCAACCCGGCCCCCGGCTCAAAAGGCTTGCCTACCCCTGGTTCAGAACAAGGATTCAGATCACATTTCAGAACTAGGTTCAGACCTAGGCTTCAGATCAAGGTGCAGAACAAGGATTCAGATCCAGGTGCAGACCAAGGATTCACATCACGTTTCAGACCAAGGATTCAGATCAGGGTTCATTAGATGGATTCAGATCATGGTTCCGAACAAGGATTCAGATCACATTTCAGAACAAGGTTCAGACCTAGGCTTCAGATCAAGGTACAAAACAAGGATTCAGATCAAGGTGAAGACCAAGGATTCACATCACGTTTCAGACCAAAGATTCAGTTCAAGGTTCATTAGGTGGATTCAGATCATGGTTCACAACAAGAATTCAGATCACTTTTCAGAACAAGGTTCAGACCTAGGCTTCAGATCAAGGTACAGAACAAGGATTCAGATCAAGGTGCAGACACAGGATTCACATCACGTTTCAGACCAAGGATTCAGATCAAGGTTCACTAGGTGGATTCAGATCATGGTTCAGAACAAGGATTCAGATCACATTTCAGAACAAGGTTCAGACCTAGGCTTCAGATCAACGTCCAGATGCAGGATTCAGATCAAGGTTCATCCCAAGGATGCAGATCACGTTTCAGCACAAAGATTCAGATCACGTTTCAGACCCAGGATTCAGATCAAGGTGGAGTCCAAGGATTCAGATCAATGGCCACACCTAGGATTCATATAAAAGTTCAGACCAAGGTTTCAGATCAAGGTGCAGACCAAGGATTGAGAACAAAGATTCAGATCAAGTTTCATAGAAAGGATTCTTATAAAGGTTCAGATCAACGATTCAGATCAGGGTTCATTAGATGGATTCAGATCATGGTTCAGAAGAAGGATTCAGATCACATTTCAGAACAAGGTTCAGACCTAGGATTCAGATCAAGGTGCAGACCAAGGATTCAGATCAAGGTGCAGACCAAGGATTCACATCACGTTTCAGACCAAGGATTCAGATCAGGGTTCATTAGATGGATTCAGATCATGGTTCAGAACAAGGATTCAGATCACATTTCAGAACTAGGTTCAGACCTAGGCTTCAGATCAAGGTGCAGAACAAGGATTCAGATCAAGGTGCAGACCAAGGATTCACATCACGTTTCAGACCAAGGATTCAGATCAGGGTTCATTAGATGGATTCAGATCCTGGTTCAGAACAAGGATTCAGATCACATTTCAGAACTAGGTTCAGACCTAGGCTTCAGATCAAGTTGCAGAACAAGGATTCAGATCAAGGTGCAGACCAAGGATTCACATCACGTTTCAGACCAAGGATTCAGATCAGGGTTCATTAGATGGATTCAGATCATGCTTCAGAAGAAGGATTCAGATCACATTTCAGAACAAGGTTCAGACCTATGCTTCAGATCAAGTTGCAGAACAAGGATTCAGATCAAGGTGCAGACCAAGGATTCACATCACGTTTCAGACCAAGGATTCAGATCAGGTTTCATTAGATGGATTCAGATCATGGTTCACAACAAGAATTCAGATCACTTTTCAGAACAAGGTTCAGACCTAGGCTTCAGATCAAGGTGCAGAACAAGGATTCAGATGAAGGTTCATCAGTCAGATTCAGATCAAGGTTGATTAGTAGGATTCAGATAATGTTCTAATCAAGGATTGAGATCAAGGTTCAGAAAAACAATTCATAGTTCAGAATAAGGATTCAGATCAACGTCCAGATGCAGGATTCAGATCAAGGTTCATCCCAAGGATGCAGATCACGTTTCAGCACAACGATTCAGATCACGTTTCAGACCCAGGATTCAGATCAAGGTGGAGTCCAAGGATTCAGAACAAAGATTCAGATCAAGTTTCATACAAAGGATTCTTATAAAGGTTCAGAACAAGGATCCAGATCAGGGTTCATTAGATGGATTCAGATCATGGTTCAGAAGAAGGATTCAGATCACATTTCAGAACTAGGTTGAGACCTAGGATTCAGATCAAGGTGCTGACCAAGGATTCAGATCAAGGTGCAGACCAAGGATTCACATCACGTTTCAGACCAAGGATTCAGATCAAGGTTCATTAGGTGGATTCAGATCATGGTTCAGAACAAGGATTCAGATCACATTTCAGAACAAGGTTCAGACCTAGGCTTCAGATCAAGGTGCAGAACAAGGATTCAGATGAAGGTTCATCAGTCAGATTCAGATCAAGGTTGATTAGTAGGATTCAGATAATGTTCTAATCAAGGATTGAGATCAAGGTTCAGAAAAACAATTCATGGTTCAGAAGAAGGATTCAGATCACATTTCAGAACAAGGTTCAGACCTAGGATTCAGATCAAGGTGTAGACCAAGGATTCAGATCAAGGTGCAGACCAAGGATTCAGATCAAGGTGCAGACCAAGGATTCACATCACGTTTCAGACCAAGGATTCAGATCAGGGTTCATTAGATGGATTCAGATCATGGTTCCGAACAAGGATTCAGATCACATTTCAGAACAAGGTTCAGACCTAGGCTTCAGATCAAGGTACAAAAAAAGGATTCAGATCAAGGTGAAGACCAAGGATTCACATCACGTTTCAGACCAAAGATTCAGATCAAGGTTCATTAGGTGGATTCAGATCATGGTTCACAACAAGAATTCAGATCACTTTTCAGAACAAGGTTCAGACCTAGGCTTCAGATCAAGGTGCAGACCTAGGCTTCAGATCAAGGTGCAGACCAAGGATTCACATCACGTTTCAGACCAAGGATTCAGATCAAGGTTCATTAGGTGGATTCAGATCATGGTTCAGAACAAGGATTCAGATCACATTTCAGAACAAGGTTCAGACCTAGGCTTCAGATCAAGGTGCAGAACAAGGATTCAGATGAAGGTTCATCAGTAAGATTCAGATCAAGGTTGATTAGTAGGATTCAGATAATGTTCTAATCAAGGATTGAGATCAAGGTTCAGAAAAACAATTCATGGTTCAGAAGAAGGATTCAGATCAACGTCCAGATGCAGGATTCAGATCAAGGTTCATCCCAAGGATGCAGATCACGTTTCAGCACAACGATTCAGATCACGTTTCAGACCCAGGATTCAGATCAAGGTGGAGTCCAAGGATTCAGAACAAAGATTCAGATCAAGTTTCACACAAAGGATTCTTATAAAGGTTCAGAACAAGGATCCAGATCAGGGTTCATTAGATGGATTCAGATCATGGTTCAGAAGAAGGATTCAGATCACATTTCAGAACAAGGTTCAGACCTAGGATTCAGATCAAGGTGCAGACCAAGGATTCAGATCAAGGTGCAGACCAAGGATTCACATCACGTTTCAGACCAAGGATTCAGATCAGGGTTCATTAGATGGATTCAGATCATGGTTCAGAACAAGGATTCAGATCACATTTCAGAACTATGTTCAGACCTAGGCTTCAGATCAGGGTTCATTAGATGGATTCAGATCATGGTTCAGAACAAGGATTCAGATCACATTTCAGAACTAGGTTCAGACCTAGGCTTCAGATCAAGGTGCAGAACAAGGATTCAGATCAAGGTGCAGACCAAGGATTCACATCACGTTTCAGACCAAGGATTCAGATCAGGGTTCATTAGATGGATTCAGATCATGGTTCTGAACAAGGATTCAGATCACATTTCATAACAAGGTTCAGACCTAGGCTTCAGATCAAGGTACAGAACAAGGATTCAGATCAAGGTGCAGACCAAGGATTCAGATCACCTTTCAGACCAAGGATTGAGATGAAGGTTCATTAGGTGGATTCAGATCATGGTTCAGAAGAAGGATTCAGATCACATTTCAGAACAAGGTTCAGACCTAGGATTCAGATCAAGGTGCAGAACAAGGATTCAGATCAAGGTGCAGACCAAGGATTCAGATCAAGGTGCAGACCAAGGATTCACATCACGTTTCAGACCAAGGATTCAGATCAGGGTTCATTAGATGGATTCAGATCATGGTTCCGAACAAGGATTCAGATCACATTTCAGAACAAGGTTCAGACCTAGGCTTCAGATCAAGGTACAAAACAAGGATTCAGATCAAGGTGAAGACCAAGGATTCACATCACGTTTCAGACCAAAGATTCAGATCAAGGTTCATTAGGTGGATTCAGATCATGGTTCACAACAAGAATTCAGATCACTTTTCAGAACAAGGTTCAGACCTAGGCTTCAGATCAAGGTGCAGACCTAGGCTTCAGATCAAGGTGCAGACCAAGGATTCACATCACGTTTCAGACCAAGGATTCAGATCAAGGTTCATTAGGTGGATTCAGATCATGGTTCAGAACAAGGATTCAGATCACATTTCAGAACAAGGTTCAGACCTAGGCTTCAGATCAAGGTGCAGAACAAGGATTCAGATGAAGGTTCATCAGTAAGATTCAGATCAAGGTTGATTAGTAGGATTCAGATAATGTTCTAATCAAGGATTGAGATCAAGGTTCAGAAAAACAATTCATGGTTCAGAAGAAGGATTCAGATCAACGTCCAGATGCAGGATTCAGATCAAGGTTCATCCCAAGGATGCAGATCACGTTTCAGCACAACGATTCAGATCACGTTTCAGACCCAGGATTCAGATCAAGGTGGAGTCCAAGGATTCAGAACAAAGATTCAGATCAAGTTTCATACAAAGGATTCTTATAAAGGTTCAGAACAAGGATCCAGATCAGGGTTCATTAGATGGATTCAGATCATGGTTCAGAAGAAGGATTCAGATCACATTTCAGAACAAGGTTCAGACCTAGGATTCAGATCAAGGTGCAGACCAAGGATTCAGATCAAGGTGCAGACCAAGGATTCACATCACGTTTCAGACCAAGGATTCAGATCAGGGTTCATTAGATGGATTCAGATCATGGTTCAGAACAAGGATTCAGATCACATTTCAGAACTATGTTCAGACCTAGGCTTCAGATCAGGGTTCATTAGATGGATTCAGATCATGGTTCAGAACAAGGATTCAGATCACATTTCAGAACTAGGTTCAGACCTAGGCTTCAGATCAAGGTGCAGAACAAGGATTCAGATCAAGGTGCAGACCAAGGATTCACATCACGTTTCAGACCAAGGATTCAGATCAGGGTTCATTAGATGGATTCAGATCATGGTTCTGAACAAGGATTCAGATCACATTTCATAACAAGGTTCAGACCTAGGCTTCAGATCAAGGTACAGAACAAGGATTCAGATCAAGGTGCAGACCAAGGATTCAGATCACCTTTCAGACCAAGGATTGAGATGAAGGTTCATTAGGTGGATTCAGATCATGGTTCAGAAGAAGGATTCAGATCACATTTCAGAACAAGGTTCAGACCTAGGATTCAGATCAAGGTGCAGAACAAGGATTCAGATCAAGGTGCAGACCAAGGATTCAGATCAAGGTGCAGACCAAGGATTCACATCACGTTTCAGACCAAGGATTCAGATCAGGGTTCATTAGATGGATTCAGATCATGGTTCCGAACAAGGATTCAGATCACATTTCAGAACAAGGTTCAGACCTAGGCTTCAGATCAAGGTACAAAACAAGGATTCAGATCAAGGTGAAGACCAAGGATTCACATCACGTTTCAGACCAAAGATTCAGATCAAGGTTCATTAGGTGGATTCAGATCATGGTTCACAACAAGAATTCAGATCACTTTTCAGAACAAGGTTCAGACCTAGGCTTCAGATCAAGGTGCAGACCTAGGCTTCAGATCAAGGTGCAGACCAAGGATTCACATCACGTTTCAGACCAAGGATTCAGATCAAGGTTCATTAGGTGGATTCAGATCATGGTTCAGAACAAGGATTCAGATCACATTTCAGAACAAGGTTCAGACCTAGGCTTCAGATCAAGGTGCAGAACAAGGATTCAGATGAAGGTTCATCAGTAAGATTCAGATCAAGGTTGATTAGTAGGATTCAGATAATGTTCTAATCAAGGATTGAGATCAAGGTTCAGAAAAACAATTCATGGTTCAGAAGAAGGATTCAGATCAACGTCCAGATGCAGGATTCAGATCAAGGTTCATCCCAAGGATGCAGATCACGTTTCAGCACAACGATTCAGATCACGTTTCAGACCCAGGATTCAGATCAAGGTGGAGTCCAAGGATTCAGAACAAAGATTCAGATCAAGTTTCATACAAAGGATTCTTATAAAGGTTCAGAACAAGGATCCAGATCAGGGTTCATTAGATGGATTCAGATCATGGTTCAGAAGAAGGATTCAGATCACATTTCAGAACAAGGTTCAGACCTAGGATTCAGATCAAGGTGCAGACCAAGGATTCAGATCAAGGTGCAGACCAAGGATTCACATCACGTTTCAGACCAAGGATTCAGATCAGGGTTCATTAGATGGATTCAGATCATGGTTCAGAACAAGGATTCAGATCACATTTCAGAACTATGTTCAGACCTAGGCTTCAGATCAGGGTTCATTAGATGGATTCAGATCATGGTTCAGAACAAGGATTCAGATCACATTTCAGAACTAGGTTCAGACCTAGGCTTCAGATCAAGGTGCAGAACAAGGATTCAGATCAAGGTGCAGACCAAGGATTCACATCACGTTTCAGACCAAGGATTCAGATCAGGGTTCATTAGATGGATTCAGATCATGGTTCCGAACAAGGATTCAGATCACATTTCATAACAAGGTTCAGACCTAGGCTTCAGATCAAGGTGCAGAACAAGGATTCAGATCAAGGTGCAGACCAAGGATTCAGATCACCTTTCAGACCAAGGATTGAGATGAAGGTTCATTAGGTGGATTCAGATCATGGTTCAGAACAAGGATTCAGATCACATTTCAGAACAAGGTTCAGACCTAGGCTTCAGATCAAGGTCCAGAACAAGGATTCAGATGAAGGTTCATCAGTCAGATTCAGATCAAGGTTGATTAGTAGGATTCAGATAATGTTCTAATCAAGGATTGAGATCAAGGTTCAGAAAAACAATTCATGGTTCAGAAGAAGGATTCAGATCACATTTCAGAACAAGGTTCAGACCTAGGATTCAGATCAAGGTGCAGACCAAGGATTCAGATCAAGGTGCAGACCATGGATTCACGTCACGTTTCAGACCAAGGATTCAGATCAGGGTTCATTAGATGGATTCAGATCACGGTTCAGAACAAGGATTCAGATCACATTTCAGAACTAGGTTCAGACCTAGGCTTCAGATCAAGGTGCAGAACAAGGATTCAGATCAAGGTGCAGACGAAGGATTCACATCACGTTTCAGACCAAGGATTCAGATCAGGGTTCATTAGATGGATTCAGATCATGGTTCCGAACAAGGATTCAGATCACATTTCAGAACAAGGTTCAGACCTAGGCTTCAGATCAAGGTACAAAACAAGGATTCAGATCAAGGTGCAGACCAAGGATTCACATCACGTTTCAGACCAAAGATTCAGATCAAGGTTCATTAGGTGGATTCAGATCATGGTTCAGAACAAGGATTCAGATCACATTTCAGAACAAGGTTCAGACCTAGGCTTCAGATCAAGGTGCAGAACAAGGATTCAGATGAACGTTCATCAGTCAGATTCAGATCAAGGTTGATTAGTAGGATTCAGATAATGTTCTAATCAAGGATTGAGATCAAGGTTCAGAAAAACAATTCATGGTTCAGAATAAGGATTCAGATCAACGTCCAGATGCAGGATTCAGATCAAGGTTCATCCCAAGGATGCAGATCACGTTTCAGCACAACGATTCAGATCACGTTTCAGACCCAGGATTCAGATCAAGGTGGAGTCCAAGGATTCAGATCAATGGCCACACCTAGGATTCATATAAAAGTTCAGACCAAGGTTTCAGATCAAGGTGCAGACCAAGGATTGAGAACAAAGATTCAGATCAAGTTTCATAGAAAGGATTCTTATAAAGGTTCAGAACAAGGATTCAGATCAGGGATCATTAGATGGATTCAGATCATGGTTCAGAAGAAGGATTCAGATCACATTTCAGAACAAGGTTCAGACCTAGGCTTCAGATCAAGGTAGAGAACAAGGATTCAGATCAAGGTGCAGACCAAGGATTCACATCACGTTTCAGACCAAGGATTCAGATCAAGGTTCATTAGGTGGATTCAGATCATGGTTCACAACAAGGATTCAGATCACATTTCAGAACAAGGTTCAGACCTAGGCTTCAGATCACGGTGCAGAACAAGGATTCAGATCAAGTTTCATCAGTCGGATTCAGATCAAGGTTGATTAGTAGGATTCAGATAATGTTCTAATCAAGGATTCAGATCAAGTTTCATAGAAAGGATTCATATAAAGGTTCAGAACAAGGATTCAGATCAGGGTGCAGACCAAGGATTCAGATCACGTTTCAGACCAAGGATTCAGATCAAGGTCGATTATTAGGATTCAGATAATGTTCAAATCAAGGACTGAGGTCAAGGTTCATAAAAACAATTCAAGGTTCAGAATAAGGATTCAGATCAACGTCCAGATGCAGGATTCAGATCAAGGTTCATTCCAAGGATTCAGATCACGTTTCAGCACAACGATTCAGATCACGTTTCAGACCCACGATTCAGATCAAGGTGGAGTCCAAGGATTCAGATCAATGGCCACACCTAGGATTCATATAAAAGTTGAGACCAAGGTTTCAGATCAAGTTGCAGACCTAGGATTCAGATCACGTATCAGAACAATGTTCAGACCTAGGATTGAGATCAAGGTGCAGACCAAGGATTCAGATCAAGGTGCAGACCAAGGATTCACATCACGTTTCAGACCAAGGATTCAGATCAAGGTTCATTAGATGGATTCAGATCATGGTTAAGAACAAGGATTCAGATCACATTTCAGAACTAGGTTCAGACCTAGGCTTCAGATCAAGGTGCAGAACAAGGATTCAGATGAAGGTTCATCAGTCAGATTCAGATCAAGGTTGATTAGTAGGATTCAGATAATGTTCTAATCAAGGATTGAGATCAAGGTTCAGAAAAACAATTCATGGTTCAGAAGAAGGATTCAGATCACATTTCAGAACAAGGTTCAGACCTAGGATTCAGATCAAGGTGCAGACCAAGGATTCAGATCAAGGTGCAGACCAAGGATTCAGATCAAGGTGCAGACCAAGGATTCACATCACGTTTCAGACCAAAGATTCAGATCAAGGTTCATTAGGTGGATTCAGATCATGGTTCACAACAAGAATTCAGATCACTTTTCAGAACAAGGTTCAGACCTAGGCTTCAGATCAAGGTGCAGACCTAGGCTTCAGATCAAGGTGCAGACCAAGGATTCACATCACGTTTCAGACCAAGGATTCAGATCAAGGTTCATTAGGTGGATTCAGATCATGGTTCAGAACAAGGATTCAGATCACATTTCAGAACAAGGTTCAGACCTAGGCTTCAGATCAAGGTGCAGAACAAGGATTCAGATGAAGGTTCATCAGTAAGATTCAGATCAAGGTTGATTAGTAGGATTCAGATAATGTTCTAATCAAGGATTGAGATCAAGGTTCAGAAAAACAATTCATGGTTCAGAAGAAGGATTCAGATCAACGTCCAGATGCAGGATTCAGATCAAGGTTCATCCCAAGGATGCAGATCACGTTTCAGCACAACGATTCAGATCACGTTTCAGACCCAGGATTCAGATCAAGGTGGAGTCCAAGGATTCAGAACAAAGATTCAGATCAAGTTTCATACAAAGGATTCTTATAAAGGTTCAGAACAAGGATCCAGATCAGGGTTCATTAGATGGATTCAGATCATGGTTCAGAAGAAGGATTCAGATCACATTTCAGAACAAGGTTCAGACCTAGGATTCAGATCAAGGTGCAGACCAAGGATTCAGATCAAGGTGCAGACCAAGGATTCACATCACGTTTCAGACCAAGGATTCAGATCAGGGTTCATTAGATGGATTCAGATCATGGTTCAGAACAAGGATTCAGATCACATTTCAGAACTATGTTCAGACCTAGGCTTCAGATCAGGGTTCATTAGATGGATTCAGATCATGGTTCAGAACAAGGATTCAGATCACATTTCAGAACTAGGTTCAGACCTAGGCTTCAGATCAAGGTGCAGAACAAGGATTCAGATCAAGGTGCAGACCAAGGATTCACATCACGTTTCAGACCAAGGATTCAGATCAGGGTTCATTAGATGGATTCAGATCATGGTTCCGAACAAGGATTCAGATCACATTTCATAACAAGGTTCAGACCTAGGCTTCAGATCAAGGTACAGAACAAGGATTCAGATCAAGGTGCAGACCAAGGATTCAGATCACCTTTCAGACCAAGGATTGAGATGAAGGTTCATTAGGTGGATTCAGATCATGGTTCAGAAGAAGGATTCAGATCACATTTCAGAACAAGGTTCAGACCTAGGATTCAGATCAAGGTGCAGACCAAGGATTCAGATCAAGGTGCAGACCAAGGATTCAGATCAAGGTGCAGACCAAGGATTCACATCACGTTTCAGACCAAGGATTCAGATCAGGGTTCATTAGATGGATTCAGATCATGGTTCCGAACAAGGATTCAGATCACATTTCAGAACAAGGTTCAGACCTAGGCTTCAGATCAAGGTACAAAACAAGGATTCAGATCAAGGTGAAGACCAAGGATTCACATCACGTTTCAGACCAAAGATTCAGATCAAGGTTCATTAGGTGGATTCAGATCATGGTTCACAACAAGAATTCAGATCACTTTTCAGAACAAGGTTCAGACCTAGGCTTCAGATCAAGGTGCAGACCTAGGCTTCAGATCAAGGTGCAGACCAAGGATTCACATCACGTTTCAGACCAAGGATTCAGATCAAGGTTCATTAGGTGGATTCAGATCATGGTTCAGAACAAGGATTCAGATCACATTTCAGAACAAGGTTCAGACCTAGGCTTCAGATCAAGGTGCAGAACAAGGATTCAGATGAAGGTTCATCAGTAAGATTCAGATCAAGGTTGATTAGTAGGATTCAGATAATGTTCTAATCAAGGATTGAGATCAAGGTTCAGAAAAACAATTCATGGTTCAGAAGAAGGATTCAGATCAACGTCCAGATGCAGGATTCAGATCAAGGTTCATCCCAAGGATGCAGATCACGTTTCAGCACAACGATTCAGATCACGTTTCAGACCCAGGATTCAGATCAAGGTGGAGTCCAAGGATTCAGAACAAAGATTCAGATCAAGTTTCATACAAAGGATTCTTATAAAGGTTCAGAACAAGGATCCAGATCAGGGTTCATTAGATGGATTCAGATCATGGTTCAGAAGAAGGATTCAGATCACATTTCAGAACAAGGTTCAGACCTAGGATTCAGATCAAGGTGCAGACCAAGGATTCAGATCAAGGTGCAGACCAAGGATTCACATCACGTTTCAGACCAAGGATTCAGATCAGGGTTCATTAGATGGATTCAGATCATGGTTCAGAACAAGGATTCAGATCACATTTCAGAACTATGTTCAGACCTAGGCTTCAGATCAGGGTTCATTAGATGGATTCAGATCATGGTTCAGAACAAGGATTCAGATCACATTTCAGAACTAGGTTCAGACCTAGGCTTCAGATCAAGGTGCAGAACAAGGATTCAGATCAAGGTGCAGACCAAGGATTCACATCACGTTTCAGACCAAGGATTCAGATCAGGGTTCATTAGATGGATTCAGATCATGGTTCCGAACAAGGATTCAGATCACATTTCATAACAAGGTTCAGACCTAGGCTTCAGATCAAGGTACAGAACAAGGATTCAGATCAAGGTGCAGACCAAGGATTCAGATCACCTTTCAGACCAAGGATTGAGATGAAGGTTCATTAGGTGGATTCAGATCATGGTTCAGAACAAGGATTCAGATCACATTTCAGAACAAGGTTCAGACCTAGGCTTCAGATCAAGGTCCAGAACAAGGATTCAGATGAAGGTTCATCAGTCAGATTCAGATCAAGGTTGATTAGTAGGATTCAGATAATGTTCTAATCAAGGATTGAGATCAAGGTTCAGAAAAACAATTCATGGTTCAGAAGAAGGATTCAGATCACATTTCAGAACAAGGTTCAGACCTAGGATTCAGATCAAGGTGCAGACCAAGGATTCAGATCAAGGTGCAGACCATGGATTCACGTCACGTTTCAGACCAAGGATTCAGATCAGGGTTCATTAGATGGATTCAGATCACGGTTCAGAACAAGGATTCAGATCACATTTCAGAACTAGGTTCAGACCTAGGCTTCAGATCAAGGTGCAGAACAAGGATTCAGATCAAGGTGCAGACCAAGGATTCACATCACGTTTCAGACCAAGGATTCAGATCAGGGTTCATTAGATGGATTCAGATCATGGTTCCGAACAAGGATTCAGATCACATTTCAGAACAAGGTTCAGACCTAGGCTTCAGATCAAGGTACAAAACAAGGATTCAGATCAAGGTGAAGACCAAGGATTCACATCACGTTTCAGACCAAAGATTCAGATCAAGGTTCATTAGGTGGATTCAGATCATGGTTCAGAACAAGGATTCAGATCACATTTCAGAACAAGGTTCAGACCTAGGCTTCAGATCAAGGTGCAGAACAAGGATTCAGATGAAGGTTCATCAGTCAGATTCAGATCAAGGTTGATTAGTAGGATTCAGATAATGTTCTAATCAAGGATTGAGATCAAGGTTCAGAAAAACAATTCATGGTTCAGAATAAGGATTCAGATCAACGTCCAGATGCAGGATTCAGATCAAGGTTCATCCCAAGGATGCAGATCACGTTTCAGCACAACGATTCAGATCACGTTTCAGACCCAGGATTCAGATCAAGGTGGAGTCCAAGGATTCAGATCAATGGCCACACCTAGGATTCATATAAAAGTTCAGACCAAGGTTTCAGATCAAGGTGCAGACCAAGGATTGAGAACAAAGATTCAGATCAAGTTTCATAGAAAGGATTCTTATAAAGGTTCAGAACAAGGATTCAGATCAGGGATCATTAGATGGATTCAGATCATGGTTCAGAAGAAGGATTCAGATCACATTTCAGAACAAGGTTCAGACCTAGGCTTCAGATCAAGGTAGAGAACAAGGATTCAGATCAAGGTGCAGACCAAGGATTCACATCACGTTTCAGACCAAAGATTCAGATCAAGGTTCATTAGGTGGATTCAGATCATGGTTCACAACAAGGATTCAGATCACATTTCAGAACAAGGTTCAGACCTAGGCTTCAGATCACGGTGCAGAACAAGGATTCAGATCAAGTTTCATCAGTCGGATTCAGATCAAGGTTGATTAGTAGGATTCAGATAATGTTCTAATCAAGGATTCAGATCAAGTTTCATAGAAAGGATTCATATAAAGGTTCAGAACAAGGATTCAGATCAGGGTGCAGACCAAGGATTCAGATCACGTTTCAGACCAAGGATTCAGATCAAGGTCGATTATTAGGATTCAGATAATGTTCAAATCAAGGACTGAGGTCAAGGTTCATAAAAACAATTCAAGGTTCAGAATAAGGATTCAGATCAACGTCCAGATGCAGGATTCAGATCAAGGTTCATTCCAAGGATTCAGATCACGTTTCAGCACAACGATTCAGATCACGTTTCAGACCCACGATTCAGATCAAGGTGGAGTCCAAGGATTCAGATCAATGGCCACACCTAGGATTCATATAAAAGTTCAGACCAAGGTTTCAGATCAAGTTGCAGACCTAGGATTCAGATCACGTATCAGAACAATGTTCAGACCTAGGATTGAGATCAAGGTGCAGACCAAGGATTCAGATCAAGGTGCAGACCAAGGATTCACATCACGTTTCAGACCAAGGATTCAGATCAAGGTTCATTAGATGGATTCAGATCATGGTTAAGAACAAGGATTCAGATCACATTTCAGAACAAGGTTCAGACCTAGGCTTCAGATCAAGGTACAGAACAAGGATTCAGATCAAGGTGTACACGTAGGATTCAGATCACGTTTCAGACCAAGCATTCAGATCAAGTTTCATTAGATGGATTCAGATCAAGCTTGAGACCATGGATTCATATCGTGTAGACCCAGGATTCAGATCACGTTTCAGAACAAGGATTCAAATCAAGATTCATACAAAGGATTCATATGATGGTTGAGACCTATGATTCAGATCAAGGTGCAGACCAAGGATTCCGATCAAGGTCCACACCGAGGACTCATATAAAAGTTCAGACCAAGCATTCAGATCAAGGTGCAGACAAAGGATTCAGATCATGTTTCAGAACAAGGATTCAGATCAAGTTTCATACAAAGGATTCATATAAAGGTTCAGAACAAGGGTTCAGATCAAGCTGAAGACGTAGGATTCAGATCACTTTTCAGAACAAGGTTCAGACCTAGGCTTCAGATCAGGTTTCAGACCCAGGATACAGATCAAGGTTTATTAGACGGATTCAGATCAAGCTTCAGACCATGGATTCATATCGTGTAGACCTAGGATTCACATCACGTTTCAGAACAAGGATTCAAATCAAGATTCATACAAAGGATTCATATGAAGGTTCAGACCTATGATTCAGATCAAGTTGCAGCCCAAGGATTCAGATCAAGGTGCAGTACAGGGATTCAGATCAAGATTCATTAAAAGGATTCAAATCACGTTTAATACAATGGATTCATATAAAGTTTCAGACCTAGGATTCAAATCAAGCTTCAGACCAAGGATTCATATAAAGGTTCAGAACACGGATTCATATCAAGGTGCAGACCAAGGATTCAGATCAAGGTTCATTAGATGGATTCAGATCAAGGTTGATTAGAAGGATTCAGATAATGTTCAAATCAAGGATTGAGATCAAGGTTCAGAAAAACAATTCAAGGTTCAGAATAAGGATTCAGATCAACGCCCAGATGCAGGATTCAGATCAAGGTTCATTTCAAGGATTCAGATCACGTTTCAGAACAACGATTCAGATCACGTTTCAGACCCATGATTCAGATCAAGTTTCATAGAAAGGATTCATATAAAGGTTCAGAACAAGGATTCAGATCACATTTCAGAACAAGGTTCAAACCTAGGCTTCAGATCAAGGATTCAGATCACGTTTCAGACCATGGATTCAGATCAAGGTTCATTAGACGGATTCAGATCCAGGTTGATTAGTAGGATTCAGATAATGTTCTAATCAAGGATTGAGATCAAGGTTCAGAAAAATAATTCAAGGTTCAGAATAAGGATTCAGATCAACGTCCAGATGCAGGATTCAGATTAAGGTTAATTCCAAGGATTCAGATCACGTTTCAGAACAACGATTCAGATAACGTTTCAGACCCAGGATTCAGATCAAGTTTCATAGAAAGGATTCATATAAAGGTTCAGAACAAGGATTCAGATCAAGGTGTACACATAGGATTCAGATCACGTTTCAGAACAAGGTTCAGACCTAGGCTTCAGATCAAGGTGCAGACCAAGGATTCAGATCACGTTTCAGACCATGGATTCAGATCAAGGTTCATTAGACGGATTCAGATCAAGGTTGATTAGTAGGATTCAGATAATGTTCTACTCAAGGATTGAGATCAAGGTTCAGAAAAATAATTCAAGGTTCAGAATAAGGATTCAGATCAACGTCCAGATGCAGGATTCAGATTAAGGTTAATTCCAAGGATTCAGATCACGTTTCAGAACAACGATTCAGATCACGTTTCAGACCCAGGATTGAGATCAAGTTTCATAGAAAGGATTCATATAAAGGTTCAGAACAAGGATTTAGATCAAGGTGTACACATAGGATTCAGATCACGTTTCAGAACAAGGTTCAGACCTATGTTTCAGATCAAGGTGCAGACCAAGGATTCAGATCAAGGTGCAATCCAGGGATTGAGGTCAAGATTCATTAAAAGGATTCAAATCAAGTTTCATACAAAGGATTCATATAAATGTTCAGAACAAGGATTCAGATCAAGGTGCAGACGTAGGATTCAGATCACGTTTCAGAACAAGGTTCAGACCTAGGCTTAACATTTATATGAATCCTGCATCTGGACGTTGATCTGAATCCTTGGTCTGAACATTTATATGAATCCTTCGTCTGCACCTTGAGCTGAATCTGTCTAATGAACCTTGATCTGAATCCTTGGTCTGCACCTTCATCTGAAACCTAGGTGTGAACCTTGTTCTGAAACGTGATCTGAATCCTACGTCTGTACCTTGATCTGAATCCTTGTTCTGAACCTTTATATGAATCCTTTGTATGAAACTTGATCTGAATCCTTGTTCTGAAACGTGATCTGAATCCTTGGTCTGCACCTTGATCTGAATCCTTGATCTGAACTTTTATATGAATCCTAGGTGTGGACCTTGATCTGAATCCTTGGTCTGCACCTTGATCTGAATCCTGGGTCTGAAACTTGATCTGAATACTTGGTACAAGCCTTGATCTGAATGCTAGGTATTGTTAGAGAAAAAAAAATCTTTGGGATGGTTGATGTCTCTTGTTACCGGTGGTTCTGGACTGGTACCACCTGGAACAGATGCAGTCTTGAAAGTAACTTCCACACAGATTTTCACTCAAATGAGGGTTTATTGACTTTGTTGCTTTACAGCAGGCTCCTATACATCTATACTCTTTCAGAGTCCATGCTAGAAGCTAGAATGTGAGATCAGTCTTTGTTCTCTCACAAGATCATCCTTCCCACCAAGTGGACACACCTCTTTCGCATGAAGTCACCATGCTACAGAAGAGCATAACAATAATACATTTGTATATATTATGTCTCAGCACATGTCCTTGAAGACTTGGTCATCCAGGCCTAGGCTTTCTGGCCTTCAACAGGAACCATTTTAAACCTTAGTTAACCATTGACACATCTGAACATTTTCAATACAAATTAGAAATATATTTTAACAGGTATGGACCTTGATCTGAATCCATGGTCTTAATCTGAATCATTGGTCTAAACCTTTCTCTGAACCTTTTGTCTGAACCTTGATATTAAACCGTGGTCTGAGCCTTGATCCGAATCCTTGTTCTTAACCTTGGTCTGAATCCCTGGTCCGGACCTAGGTCTGAATCCTTGGTCTGGACCTTGATCTGAAGCCTTATTCTGAACCTTGATCTGAATACTTGGTACAAGCCTTGATCTGAATGCTAGGTCTGAACCT